>JAZDUA010000398.1:0-1463161 GCA_038098605.1 Gryllus longicercus
AGAGAGAGGAGAGAGAGAGGAGAGAGAGAGGAGAGAGAGGAGAGAGAGAGGAGAGAGAGAGAGGAGAGAGAGAGGAGAGAGAGGAGAGAGAGAGGAGAGAGAGAGGAGAGAGAGAGAGAGGAGAGAGAGGAGAGAGAGAGAGGAGAGAGAGAGGAGAGAGAGAGGAGAGAGGAGAGAGAGAGAGGAGAGAGAGAGGAGAGAGAGAGGAGAGAGAGAGAGAGGAGAGAGAGGAGGAGAGAGAGAGAGAGGAGAGGAGAGAGAGGGAGAGAGAGAGGGAGAGAGAGGAGAGAGAGAGAGAGGAGAGAGAGGAGGAGAGAGGAGAGAGAGGAGAGAGAGAGGAGAGAGAGGAGAGGAGAGAGAGGAGAGAAGAAGGATTAATTGCTTTCAGAAAACAATGACGAGTCAGCGAGCTAGAGTTCAGTAAAATGTGGACTTTTTGGTACACTATAGATGTCTCAGATGCAAGGCATTCCCAAATACGTTAATGGATATACCAAAAGAGAAGAACATGTAAACAAAAAAATTTGTATTGAAGTCTTATATTAAGATTTTAATTTTATTTTTCAACACAATGTCATGCTACTTCCAGTTAAAAAAAAACACATACGAGTGAACGCACGTACACACAAACTTGATTTGTTTTAATGAACCTATATATGTGTGTATATGAGTTTATAATCACTATAAATTACAGAAACATTTTCCACTTTTTTACTATATGCAGTCTGACAGAAAAATTTACAAGTCTCTGATGTTATTTCCTAAAACACTGATTCTTGTCATTCCTTCATCTGCAAACAACCTTGTTTATACAACACTTGCTTTTACAAATGTTGTACAACACTCATGTTGCATCATTATATTTATGATTATTATTTTTTAATATTTCTTTTTAATAAGAATAGGACTAGCAAATCATTTTTCCATGTTTTATAGTGCACTTCTCATGTCTCATGCTGTAAGAAATACAATACACAGTATGCACTGTACAATAACATAGGGAAACGTGTCACTAATAACTAATTTAATTTTGAGTATTTTCTTTATCTCTCTCTCTATAGTTACAAATGTGTTAAGCTTCAAAGGCATTCACACAATATATTCTACTTCAAAATAGAATGTGAAAAACAGGGTAAGAGCATAAAGAAAAATCAAATACCTATCTGATAAAACAGTAAAATTATTACTGTAAAAACAAACATGCAATCAGGTGATTTTGACTCAACTCCTCACCTCATATTAAGTACAATAGCTGGATAAACAAATTATTAATAAAAACTGCATAGAGATCTCACCTGCACGCAGTAGCTATTGGAAGAAAGTAGGTGATAAAAAATTTTAAAGGAGCACCGTTAATATTCTCTTTCAAGACAGGCAGCATCCAACTCCGTTTGAATTCATAATTAGTTTCAGAGCCTGTAATCTAAAACCCAAAAGCACATAAATGAAGAAATTAAACATTATAAACAAAACGTGGATCAAAGTTTTCAATTAATACCTGTAAGGGAATGGCCGATAAAACTTTTTCAGGACCCATAGATTTAATTGCTCGCCCTACTGCATTTTCTAGTTCATTTCGAAATGAAAATTGCTCTGAATCACGTAACTCCCCAAGTGATTTCAAGCATGACTCCAGGAGACTATAACACGATTCACCTGTGAACTAAACAACCAATAGTACATGAATATTTAATTATGAGAAAACATAGATCTTTACAAAAAAGAAGTGAACATCAATAAAAAAACTTACTGCAAGAAACACACTTTTATTTTAAAAAATACAGCCATTATACTAAATTTTCTTGGTAATTAGCACATTATCATAGACTGTACTCTAATGGATTAATTGATTGTCAGTGATTCTGAGAGCGTCAACTAACAAGATTAGTATTCCCATAAATGTAGTGCAGGTTTTTTCCATCAGGAGGCGGCAGTGATCTTCCACCACTGGATGGTGGGATTCAGCGCCAACCTACCGTTGACTAGCGTTTCTTTTCCCAAAAAGGTATTTCCCATCAGCAGGGCACCTCCTCAGCCGGGACTAGCTCTAAGCCCCCGGCTGGTTTTCTGACATGTGTGGTAACGTAGTGCATGTTAGTGTAAGGGGTGTGGATAGGATAAGGAAGAGGAAGGAAATATTGTGCATAGTCCATGGCTCATTTGTTATGGTACTGCTCCAGCATTTGCCAGGTTTTGAACGGAAAAACCACAAAACTACAGATAAGAGCAGCCAATCCCTAGAATTCTCCTCCAGACAGCGACTGAAATGTACTCTAGCAACTGAAGAATTTAAAATGGTGTTCAGAAACTGCAGGGAACCTGCACAATGTATTTTGCTGAAGTAACACTAAATTATCAGTGTTTTACAATTCCACTTACCCCACCCCCACACTACTATAATAAAGAAACACAAGCTGCAGAAGATAATTTTCATAAAATCCTCCCCACTAACCAACCAACCAACAGCTGCCCTTATCACTCATTTTTAACCAACATTGTTGCTTCCTTCAAAAAGCACCAAATCACATATTTTTATAATTTGGGTATTAAAATAAACTAGTTGAACCCTTGCGATTACACCACACATACGTAAGAGGTGTAGAAAGGCTACAGGTAGTAGTAGTAGTAGTAGTAGTAGTAGTAGTAGTAGTAGTAGTAGTAGTAGTAGTAGTAGTAGTAGTAGTAGTACTACTACTACTACTACTACTACTACTACTACTACTACTACTACTTCTACTACTACTACTACTACTACTACTACTACTACTACTACTAGTACTACTTATGAACTGTTTGGAAAATCAAACACCAAAAATGATGATTCATAGCATTCAGAATATATTCTTGACTAGTGAAACAACTAATGAAATGAGGAATATTTACGAATTCTGGATCAATAGAACCCCTATTTATATCAAGAAGTAAACATTTTCTGAATTTTTAATCGAAATTGTTTAATATTTACCAAGATCTTAGCACATATGTTGCAGATTATAGTAAGCATTCCAACTTAACTTAAAAATGTAATGCAGTTCATATAACTATAATCAGTGAAAAGTCATGGCAGAATAATGCACACTCACTTACAATTGCATTAAAAATAATTTACCCTTGAACGTAAAAACCTTGCTATCTTTGCAAACTATAACCTTTCACTCACATGCTTTTAATAAATGATTTCAAATGGCACAACTAAATATTCGACTATGAAAATGACATAATGAAATTTTCCAGTCTTTTCAGTACATTTTTTATATTTTTCTGACAAGAGTTGTAATTTTACACTAATTACAGAAAATATTGAAGATACCTTGAGTAATTTGTCAGCTCTCTCATTTCACCATGGCAAAGTACAAATTAACAATATTTTCTCATCAAACAAACCCTGTACTAATTTCTTGAAGACCAATATCTAGTTTTAAAACTCTCACAAAATATTCCTTGACTGCTAACAATTGTTGAACAAATTACCTGATTTTCTTAGAGCAATGAAATTCCCTGATTTTTCCCGTTTGTCCAGAAAATGGTAATCCTGCAGAATGATGTACATTTCTTGGAGTGTTTTGGCCTGTCATTTCTCAATGGTATTTTTTTCTACTTGACAGTTTTATGGTAAGCTTTTGACCTAATACATTTTTAATTTTAAGTAATTTTACTTAAATGTAACAATGTTTTAAGAGCATACTATCAATCTTTATATTTTTATTTAGGTATTCTAGTGTGATCTTAAGTTTTAATTCAACCTAGTCATTCTATGTAAAATTTAACTTTAAATCTGTTCATTTTGTCCTAGGTGAGTACGCTATTTAATAGTTTTAAACTCCTTTTGATACATAACTTTTTTAGTTATTAACTTCTATAACTTTTTACTTAGAATCGTACTTGGTATTTGTTTTGTTTCAGTACTTGAAAATGACAATATGTTGAATTGTCAAAAGTTGTACGAGATTAGGACAAAAAATTTTAAAAGATGTTGTCATAACAAATCTGAATTAAAAATTTTTCATTTCTTCTTTTAAAGTAACTTTGAAAACTGTCTTTAAATAAGGGGATCTACAGAAATGTTGACAAAATATTTTTCAGACAGTTATTTTCATTCTCACAAATTGTCTTTATAACTTACCTCAAAAATAGCTCCTAAGAGATGAAGAACATATGGCCATGCAGTATTATATTGATACTTGAGTCCTGCTTCAGCACAATGAATTACTTTCTGTATCATAGGTTTATACAATTTAAACTTATCAGGAGCGCAAGCTTCCTTCATGGCACTTTCTAATACAGTTTCCATTGCAAGGGTGGCATTACTCATGATTTCATTCCTCTCTGAGAGCCATAAATTTGTAGCAACACCAAACAATCGAGGCAAATTTGCACACCACAAGTTCAAATCAAGCCTGTTACAAAATATCAAAGATATATTAACTGTGTAGAGATTACAATTAACTGAACATCAATAGCACATCGGTACAATTACAGCAATGAATACTGCAAATTCACAAATTATATTATCCAAAAAAGGTGGATAAAATCCTCCTTTTTTGGATAATGTAAGATTTTGGATAAGGTAGGTAAAGCTTTGAAGCAAGTTTTGGACTTCAGCCAGATATAGTGCACATTCGCCAACATTAGGTTAAGTATGTTATAGTGACAAGGAATAGCAAATATAATGTGATAAACAGAAATTAGACTATTGGTGGGAAGTTTCTAAGGCTAGCGAAAGAAGATGTGTAGATTCTTGATCCACTATGACAGTCGCACATTTCTATTTACATGATATTTAATCACAATGTATGGCATAGTTGTCATTTTGCTGCATATATCCAAGTTGGGGTGAGCAATGAGGCTATGAAGTTTACACGAAACAACCTTTACTCTTTCTACTGCATTGCATAGTTTCAAGTGTATTTATATTACAAAATACTTCTTGCAAACACACAACACACCCTACTCTCAGATAATCACCATATTTTAGCCAATGCCATATTAGTAACTTGTGCAATAGCTATATGACAATGCTATAGCTCATTTCCATTCAAACAGCTTTATCCAATTTGAATTAACAGACAATTAACCACGTGAATTCACAGGCTAATTCACATATATCACAAACTTTAACCATAACATATATGTTACTGGAAAACCAACTTGTTGAAGAGTAATATATAAATTTACCTAGCTAGATTGACATATGCTTCCTGCATAACAGCAAGCCAAGCCAATGTTGGTTGCATATCAGTAGCAGCTGGTTGGTAATCAAATAAAGCAGAAATGAGCTGAGCATTTAATTCTCCTGACAGGGAAGTAGCAGGCGGTCTTGAAAGAAACAGGCCATGTAGTGCCTGCATGCCACATGAGAGAACCAACACATTTCCCAAAGTCATTGCTTTGAGAATGCCCTCACATGCTTGCTGAAAGAAATGCATTAATCATTATGACATTGATTTACATTATTATTAAGAAATTACAATTGTTTTATCACAAAAAAGGCAGTATCTGAAAAACAATGTTTATTACAATGTAAAATTTAATACACCTAAAATATAGGCAGTCAATTTTAGGAGGGGAAAAAATTAAAAATTTAACAACAAATTGTACATATTTATAAACCACATGTTTGGGGATTTTATAAGCAAATGTCATTGTACATTGAAACTTCATTTCCACAACAATACTGGATAGAATTTTTCTGCCTGTTATACGTTTCAGGGGGACAGAATAGTCATATAAACATCCTGCAGTGATACCCAAATGGCCCTAACACAGTAAATGACCTCAAATAAGTACCAGTAAATACCTCAAATACCATTTTGATTTTAGAGCTTGACTATACAATTTAAACTAGTTAACACCAAATTTCCACATACTTTCATCTGTGACTTTGGAAATGTTCCCAATATCTCTTTGAGGAGAACCATCATGTGAAGCATTGTGGTTGAACCTCCCAGAGAGCTCCCAGATTCCAATTGATGAATGCAAAATTTTGCAGCATGAGCAGCAGCTGGGTGGTAAGAAGGTGCATTTTCTTCCATTACTCTGCTGCCCTTCAAAATTACACACACAGCATGTTGGGCTGCCTTACGCACCTGTACAAAAAATATAAAATTTCAATATTATTATAATGTCCACTCTAGAGTTCAGAGAGAAGACCGAAATATAATTTCATATAGTAAAATGTCATGCCACATTCAATTTATCATAAATTACTATCGAAAAAATTTGAAAACTTTTGGATGTATGAGACAAACTCGAAACAGTCTCTTATTTCTAGATTTTGGTATGCTTAACACAAAACTTTCTTCTTCTAAACATTCTTTAACACATTTGATCTTGAGAGTTGTGCTTCCACACATATCACTTAGAAACTGGTAACATTTTGTGAGTTCATTTTTCCTCTCTAAGTGTGTATGAATTTAATTGTCATTTGATAAGATATGGATGATAATAGACTTCAGATGATACTTTAAACATAAAACTGTACAAATCTTGAAATGGTAAATTATCACAGCACAACAAGGAAAGAAATTTTGAACATTATTAACAATGCACGCAAGTACAAATAACTAATCGCTTTCAGGAAAAAATTGCATATACTTGCAACAAACATACATTGTACATTAGTATAGGCAGTAGAAGCTCACATTGGCAATTGTCCTATGACCTATTAGTAACATTACAAAGCATATTCTATATACTTATGAATGTCAGATGATTATACACTGTCAAAGAAGATAAATGTAGAAGAATATATGACATACATTTATAAAACATAGCAAAATGAAGTTGAATATCAGATATGTCCTGAGGATCACAAGGGATGTCCTCAAACAGACAATTGCATTACATTATTTTGATGATCATTCATAAGTCATGAAACTCGTAAACTACTAATGAAACAATATTAGAGTGCATTCCTTTTTAATTTTTACAAGATTTACAATCTTAAAGTATGTATTATTACACAAAGCAATCAATGCATTAGTTATTTATGTGAAATTTTAATTTATTATGTAAATAATCAAAAGGACTGTGTTTGATCAACATTGATTATTCTTTTGTCATGTCAAATTATTATTATAGAAATGTAGCACAGACAATGCTATTCCCAATTCCTAATAAAGTTTAAACAACTATTTCTACACTTTACTAATCTAGAATCGTTCAAAAGATTGGTGGTAACCTTTTAATAAAAACTGATTTGGTAAGAGTCTTAAGCAAACTTTATAAAACTGCATTTTAAATTAATCTTCAGCACTTTGAAATCTTTATACTAATTCATTTCATTTACTAATTTGAACTAACATCCTAACTTCAATAATTTGAATGTTGATAATGTGAATTACTCCGTAACTTGAAAGATTCTGTCATTTCTTAGAAAGAACGCTATTGATGGCTTAAAGGAAAGTATAATTCAAAACTTGTGGACAGCGTTGAATTGAATCTACTCAATTTTCTCCTCCATTGCCCCAGCTTCTCGTTTTCTTGCCCTTTGAAAACTGTTTCCTGCCATTTTTACGTTCCTTGTATGCTCTGGCTACACATACAATTTCCTAAAATCTATTAGTTTTCCGATCTGTTCTACACCTTTATTATTGAAATTACAGACATCTTTTTTAATTCAATACAATATTTTACAATATTACTTGATGTCATTTAATTTTGGAAATATTAGTAGTTTCCAGATAATTTTGAGTTTAATTGTGGCAATTTTCCAGAAATATGTAAACACAATTTTCTGAGAAAAAGGTTTTAATTTTACTTTTTTAACTTTTTGTAAGGAAGGAGCATAATATACTGGAATATTTGGCTAAATTTTCATTAAAACTTTTAAATTTTTTAAAAAGTATGAATTTCTTATGAATGCTATTGAGCATTTTAACTGGTGTACGATCTGGTGAGGTGTAATGGTTATCATGCAAGAAGTAGGAAATTTTATGTTTACGAGTTCACATTCCACCTCAGGCAAATATATTTGCAGGTTGGGATCACTTGCAAAGCCACATTGCCTGCTTAGAAACACATTGTTACAAGGTGAAACATATTGTACACACGAGTGGCTCTGAAGAAGTGAATAACAAATTTTCCTTCTCTAATGACACATTTAGTTACCAATTTCTAGAAATCCAAGCTAAGAAGATACAAAATACATTCTGTTGGTCTGCTGCCCAAACCAAAGCAATCCCTGCCAAATCAAGTTTTAGATTTATCTAAATCTCAAGGTATGAAGTCCATATATAAATATTTTTTAGATGCGGACAAAATATTTTGGGATTCAGTACTAAGAAAATAGGTTACTACAAATTAATTCTTTACAAAGTAGATTTTAAAGAAGTTTCATTTTAAAAATCTATATGTATCATTGTTCTAACCATTTTTCCATTTTTTGTCGAACTCAGAAAAAATAATGTTATTGTTTAATAACATAAGTATTATTGAAGCCTATTTCTTTCATTGAAACCCTTAATCATAACAGCATTTGGTTGAAAATTTGTTTAGTCCTGAAACTTCAAAGCACTCTCCGGAAAAATTACAGAAATGGAATTAGAACAATAAGAATCTACGTAAGTGATGTGTTGAAATAAAGTAAAGTGAAGATATCCAGTGCTGGCCATGAAAACATATGCAATAAGAGTATGAATGTGTGATATATTTTCATGAGTTCAGCTAGCATTAAAATATTATTTAACCATTACAAATAATTCAAAAAAGTATGCGCCGTTGCACTAGCTTCAAACATCTTTGTCACAAACTTTGCAAATTGGATTTGTTGAAAAAAATTACAATTTAAGTGAAACCGTAAAATCATAGCATTTTTACATGGAGAATAATTTCACTTCTTAAACAAGATTTTACATGAAAAAAGGGAAGACATGCAAGGGATAATTGGTCATTTCATATAGCATTCCCAAAATTCAGTACAATAGAGTGTTAATTCAGGATCAGACCACCACCACACGAGGTTCAAATAACAGATGTCAAATTGACAGTCGTCACCAACACTTCATTTTGCGATGCTTGTGCATTGTTAACCTCGGGGGAAGTAACATAACATTATAATATATTTTCTCGTGTCTTTCCAAAAAGACAGCATTTTGGGTATAAAAAGAAATTCACAAATCTTGTTCTAAATGTTCAGTTAAACATTGCTTTAGCTTGGCACATTTGAAACATATTTATATAGTCAGTGTTTTTGAAAGTATATGAAGATACAATATAACTTTGGTTCAAAAAATTGAAAAATTATGATGAATTTTTATTGCAAAGTTGACTTCTTTACATGCACAATTGCAAGTCAATAGCGAGGCTCTTTGGCCTTTGTAATGTTTGCATAAAACGACCTTAAATATTTCCAATGGAAAATTACCAATGCGTTGTTGTTAAAAAGGGCATGTGTAACCCCTCTCTTCACCATTCTCCCAAACAAAGTGCCCAAACTTAAGTTTGACTGAAAGTTCAAGTGTCAAACATATCAGACGTAGAAGGAATTCCCAAAAATAGTTCTTGTACATTGCAATTCATAATAATGATAAATTAAACTTACAAATTTGCCTGATTGAGCACATACTTCATAACCATGTTATATTACATTAATATTGAACATTACCTTTGGCTTCGAGTGTATAGTG
Source organism: Gryllus longicercus (assembly GCA_038098605.1). Taxonomy (NCBI): domain Eukaryota; kingdom Metazoa; phylum Arthropoda; class Insecta; order Orthoptera; family Gryllidae; genus Gryllus; species Gryllus longicercus. Next base: position 9,627 of record JAZDUA010000398.1, read on the forward strand.
AAAGATAATACTGAATCAAATGCATGAATTGTTGATGAATTAGACCAAACTGCTGCATCTTGAGCCCTCAGCAATACAGATAAGCACCCAATCAACTGTACAAATGCAGAGTTATATGAGTGATTAACTTGATAAAAGGAAAATGTAATAAGAAAGCAACTAGCAGTCTAGCTGAATTACAAAATTATACTTACGTGTCTAAGAATAACATTATTGGATGATGTTGCAAACTGACCCAGTAAATCAATAAATGTTTTTGAAACTTCTGAAAATTTTAATCTCAGGATATTTTCTGGCACAGCCTTTAGCCCCATTCCAAGAAGAGATAAAACAGCAGTAATGCAGTCCACATTTTCACTCCCTTGCAAAGTGGTCATCTTTAAAATCATGTAACATATACAGTTAGTACCTGTTTCAATCATAACATTTGGCAGAATAAGAGATAAACAACTGTACATAAACTTTGATTTCCCATTGGAAAAAAGAGTACGAGTCAAAGTGTACAAAGAGAAACAGTAAACTTTGTCTTATTACATCAGTTTCTATGACATTTAAGAAAATGTCATTAAAAACTCTAATGAATATTGACAATAAACAATCTATCATCTCCACAAACACTCACCAAAGCTGCAAAATATTCAGTTGCTGTCTCTTTCCCACCGTTTGCTTTAATTACTTCTGTAACTGCAGCTAGCACTGCTAACATTTCCTTGTGTAGAGCAGATTTAGAATCAAATCCTTTAAGTAATCTGCAACCACCACCCAAAGAAAATGCTTTTATCCATTTCAGTTTTTAACCTTTCACTAACTTTAAATAAAAATTGTAAAATAGAAATGATTTAAAGGAAATAGTTTAAGTTGCTCTAGTTTGAGAGGATAACAATGTTTTATACCATAATTTGGAAAAAATAAAAAGTTTTCACAATTCCTAATAATGTTAAAAACTGAATCATTATTTAAAATTATGTAAAGACAATTCTGAAAACCAAACACTACATTCCAAACTTTCAGAAGAAGAGAGAGCAAATTTGATATACCTTTCTGATTTAATACCTTGAATCTAACTCATAAATAAATAAAAATTATACTTACTTATTAAAGGATATATTTGAACATTCACTCCAGTCGCTAGCAAAAGTATTGAATGTTTTGAAGGTACCAATGGAACCACTCCCTACAGATGCTACTTCTTCCTCTTCTTCATTTCTAATCTCACATTTCATAAAAGCATTATGTTTTTGCAGAGCTTCTGATGTAAGGTTGCTTTTACCAGCTAAATACAGAGATAACACTGTCAAAGTTGGAAGTTAATCAAATACATAAATACCCCTCCCCCCAAGGATTGCTTATGCCTCACATGACATTAAAATAATTTTACCCAATTCAAAAGAAACTAGAAATGGATACACAATCCAAATGTTATTTCAAGACTTTAAATAACAGAATTCATCAAAAATGTCGTTCATCAGAAATGTTTATGTTTTTAAAAGCAAGTGCAATGTTTCTTGTTAAACTTGTTTCCGTTATTGCTTGTGAATTAAAAATATGAAGAAAAAAAATCACAGAAAAATCTATTGGGAAAGTAATAGCAACTCACAATAATATATACTCATCAGGAAGTTATTCCTAACTACTAACGCCTTTGCACCCCTCCAAAAAATTGAACTTCTCATGTCAAATTGTTTCATTTTGACAAATATTCCAGAAAACTGTCAATAATATTCTCACAAATTAAATATCCGTTATGGATCAATACTTACGTAAATGTTCTTGAAAAAATCTTGATTTTGCAGCATCTCTATTGATTTTTGTTTCGGGGTTACAGCTAGAACTTTGCCCTTTTCGCCAACGTTTCCCTTTTCCTTTCACACGAGTACGAAATTTTCCCATCACTGCAAGTTATTCGTTTTTTCAATAACTTATCTTCAAATAATCACAAAACATAAGCAGGCACAATCACAGATCAAATTCAAACACCAATCCCTAAATTTCACTGAATAACACTTCCACACGCAAAACCCTCTAGTGGATACAAAATTTCGTGAACGGTGGGGAATAAGAAGCTCCTGTGCAGCTGGGATGAACACGTGCTCGAGATGAAGTTACATCGAAACCGCTTGGCAACGCTAGTGTCGTTCACGAAAAGTTGGTTGGGGACGAACAGACGAAGAGTTCCTTGCATCATAATTATAGCCAAAATAATACGTATAAATAGCATAGTAAAAATAGCCCCACACAATAGACATATAATACTATATGCAGACTATATGTATATGCGCCACACAAACTTAAAGGGTCTTATTCTTTAACCTGTCCCAGTTCACAAATCGACTCACGACGCAATAACCACTGGTCATTAACCAGCGCGAAGAACGACAAACAACCCGAAATAAGAATATTTTCGTACACCGTGAGAGGAACCCGCGGGATCGAGGGCATTCGTTGTTTGAATGACCCTAAACTTCAATAATACAGAATGTCCTTAAATAGTCCCCAATTTTTTTAATGTATTAATTCAAAGATATAAATAAATTATATACAGTTATTTATATTATTAATTATATTATTATGTTATTATATTAAACAAAAAAATTGAGTTTCATGTGCTGAATTCAGATTTTGATGGTTGAATTTCAAAATTCAAGAGTTTAAAATGTTATCCGTTACTCTCTAATGACATTTTGTAGTAAAAAAGTTATAGTATTTAAAGTTACAAGTTATCATCAGTTGAAATTCCGATTAAAAATAAAAAAGTTAACTTTTTTCAAACATTTTATTTTTAATATTTTTGCTAAGTTTTATATTATTTAGTTTTCGTAAACCACTGTGTGACGTATTACGGGGAGAAGTATGTTCAGTGCACGTTTTCTTAATTCTGGGATCCCTATCCTGAGCCATATACAGTGAAATCTGTCTAAACCGGAACCTGAACAAGCGGAAAATAGCCTTAACAGCCAAATTTCCCCCGAGAAAAAAAAATGGAATTTTACTCAGCATAAAACGGAACCTCTCCAACGCGGAAACGGAACGGATTTTCATGTCCTGTTGGAAGAAAGTCTTTGTAAATCGGAATTCCTGTGAATTTAAAGCAATTGGCAGAGGGACCCGAGATGTTCTTAATAAAATGAATCCATCTGCAAGTTTGCTTTAAATTCTCTATCCCTAAGCCAGCCGCACATTCAGCTGTCGAGGTAGAATTCGACCTTGGGGTCACTTGCCTCTCAAGGCGAAAGCCGTCCCCTCTCTCGCGACTCTGAGCGTGGGAAGGTGCACGGGCATGGCTTCTAATCACGCGTCTCCCTGCCCCTTGAAAATCATAACCCCTCGACCAGATACGCGTTGTTCGAGGCCGTGCGAGCGTAACAAAGTCATAGTAGTGGGTTGTGACGCATTATGCGTTGAAAAAAGTTAGCAAGCATCTAAATACAGCCAGTATTTTTCAACTCAGCAGCTGTTAATGAAGAGTGTTTAATAATCATTTATTGGTGATTTCTTACATAAATAGTCATGTGTTAATGTATTTTGATAATTATAATAAGCCATGTAATTTACTACTTTCAGGACAGATACGTCAATATCACAAGAATCATAAAATGGACTACCTTGCACAAAACGGAAATCTCCCAAAACCGGATATTGTGTTCCGAACGATTCCGGCTTAGACTTTACTATACCTGTTGAAGACTGAATACAGATGAAAATGAGCACTTTTGTCAAGACGTTTTTTGATAAGAAAATATTCGCGCTGGTGTAAGAAAAACTATTTGCAAGGGCAAATCAGCTACAGATTTGGACTCTTTATTCATCGTGCTCTTCGTGAAGGAATTGACTCCCTACCGCGACAAAACGGAAAACGATAATTTCAATAACTATATTTCCCACTGAATTCCAGAACACGTGCACAGATAGTGAACTTACATTTATGCGTAGAAGAAAAACACTCTTACATTCGCTCAGAGAATAAGGGAAACTGGACGAAAAACCTGATCGAGATGGGCGTCATTGACCCAAGGTTTCAAAGACATTTGGGACCATTCGTTACGATACAATGATCACAAATGTCTTGATAATCCTTGTACCGAAGTAAACAGTTGATTTGGCGAGCTGCGTAATATTTGGGCTAACCTCATACAAATAAAGTCTTGAAAATTCAAAAAATCTTAATGGTTCTTATTTTTTAATAACAAAACTCGGTATATATTGCCCCGCTTTCTCTTTTTCTAGCTCTCTCACCCTCTCTTTTGTTCCCTCTGCCTTGATCCCTCCCTTCATCATTGTCCTCTCCCTTGTTCCCCCTCTCTCCTCTCCATCCCGCATCATCTCTCATGTCATCCTCGGCTTCGCTCTGCGTCACACGACAACAATGTCCAGCCACAATGAAGCCTAGGTGGATTGGGAATTGCATTAACCTAAACGACATATTGTGCTGCAGCACCATCTAATGGAATTACAACAAAATGAACAGCATAAAAACTTTCTCCACGGAAAAATTTTGAAAAGGGCGCGCCCGCAGCCTATAATACTGATGCGCGCGATGTCTGCGGAACGGCGGAGGAATATAACGTAGAAGCAGTCAGACTGGAGAGGGGTTGACGCGCACTGCCCGTACACGGAAGGCGTGTGCATAAATAGGCGAGCCACGATCCGCCATCCTCTTTCGTTCCCGTTCGCCGACCCAGCAGCACTCCCATCAGTTCTTGACCACCGATCCAGCAACAACTTCGCTGAGTAACTAGGTAGGAGTGTTGGATGTCAGACAGACGCCTAGATAGACGTCCGCGAACGTCGTTATAATTTTTCAGGAAGAAAGTATTTTTTCACACAAGACGCGAGGAGTTAATCCACTCTACCAGTTATTGTGGCACTGGGGACAGAACAATGGGGAAATAGGACGTGCTGAGAGCGAGTAAATTTCAATTAGTGGCAAAATTCGGAACAGTGCGAGAACTATGTGCTTCAGTGCGGTGCAAAGAACATTCGCCCGCGGGCGTAAACAGAAACGTAAAGGGGGTCGAAGCAAACGAGGTGGAAAGGAGCCTGGAAAAGAAGACCGGAAGCCAACGCAGAAGGCGACGTAGAAGGCGACGCGGAAGACGACGCAAGAGGGCAGCGAGAAGTCACCGGCGACCCAGGGCCCGCGATCGGCTGCGCAGAGGCCGAGGCGCTTCAAGGTCGAGTATTGGAGCACGGAGGACGCAGCGGCGGGAGGTAAGAGCGCGCAAACGCCGAAAATTAGGTCAAAGTCACGACGACCTGGGAGAACTTGTTAACCAGGAAATTGTGAACGAAATAAGCATACAGGAGGCATCAGAGTATCATTCAGAGATTCTTGCCATTTTAAAAGCACTATTGGCTACGAAACTATAAAAAAATCCATATTAATTTATGTTGTCGCGGCAACCGCGAAATTGTAATGTGGCGCAGCTGCACACATTTTTTGTAGTAAAGTTATTTGAATGAAGTGTTAAATTGTATATTATGACATTGGTTAATGCAAATAGGAATTGTAGCAAATTTAATTAGAGTAACAAAGGGAATTCCCAGTGATCATTTGTGCGAATAGTTTAACGATTTATTTTGACTCCATTGAGAAAAGGTTTCAATTTTTTGTGCTATTTTCTTTCATTTTTGATTTTTGGTGTGATTTTGTAAGCAACGAAAAATAGGTTTAAGATTATTAAACACTGTTTAGTTGATTTATGTGTTCTTGTTTTGGATTTTCTCTCAACATCCTAAAAGATCCCCCTGTCCTGAGGTATAACAAGCTCACAAGAGCACGATATATGCGAGATTCCCCAACAGGCTATTTTGGTCATTACTAGCTGGGGGAAGCATTCTTCAGAATATATGTATAAACGTCATTAATTCGCTCATAAGGCAATTTAAGCATATTTTATCTAATAAAATAATTGGATATTCTGAATGGCTGAGCCGCAATAAGCATTCAAAAGTTGGTTTGAAAAATAGGCTTTCTAGGCAAAACTTTGCATTCCAGAAACTTAGACACACTACAGAAACATACTTAATATTTGCAAAAGAAATTAGTACAGTTCACAAAGAAATATTATTCCAGAAATAAAAATGCAATAAAATTGTGCAAATTGAGTCTTTCCAGTTTTTGCCAAGAATTTGCCAGTACTGAACTCACTTTGTTTTTGTTTTTGGCGCGACTTTAAATTGTCGCTGGAGTATACTTACAAAAGATATCTAAAATGTCCTCCTCTTTGATGCACAACTAGTCCCGTCGTAATACTGAAATGTTTCAAGATCTCACGTGTGCTAATTGTCATAAGCCCACGCGCCCCGAAGTTCTCCCTACCCCATCCCCCCATCACGTTAGCTACACGCAGCTTCCGGCTGACCCGAAGACTCATAAAACACGACAAAAGGAGACAATGTCACCCTTTCCAAAGCTCCCCTCTGGGACTCCCTCTTCCAAAAGCAAAGAACCTTCGTCAAACCGTGTTCCGCGCACTTGACACTTGCGATAATGCAAAAACTCGGATTATCTTTGTCACGCAAATGTTCCCTCACTAATCCTTTGGGACGAGCTGTAATTCTTCACCCAGAGCATCGGCTCCCAGCAGATTTCCCTCCGGCCACCCATCGTCAACAGTTGCTACACAATGACAACCTTTTGGAACGATCAGATTACGTAGGTCATCAATGTGGGAACTGGGCTGTCCAATAGGCACCCACAAACCCCAAAGAATATTCTAGAAGTAGCTAATAGTGGCACAGGGCGACACACAAGTGACCAAAGAGCACTCACGCACAAGAGATGGAAACACAGGGCAGAGAAGGGTAGATGCTGTCTGAAAACCATCGAGAGAGGCTGTTTTTATTTTCATCAAGCAAAGACGCATTTCTTTGAAAAATTTCCCGATTTGTAACTATTTGAAATCGCAACAAGAAGGCTACAAAGTTTTCGCTCCACCGGATGATTCTCTGGAACCGATGTATTATTTAGAACTGTTGTCAAGCGATATAACCACGTCAATGGAATTTATTCCGTTCTGCGGACGAAAGACAGAAGTCCGAAAAGCTCTCGTCGCAGTGAGCAGCCTGCCGCAACGTGCATTCCTAAGCGGATAGTGACCAGCTCCAGCCACCGAGAAAAACACACACATTGATCATCGGTACAAGCGCGAGAGCCTTCAATCGAGTCATCGGCGCGTGCAACAGACACAGGACCGATCCAGTGCAACGCAAGCCCGAGTCAGCCCTTCGACGTGCGACGGCGAATCCAGGACGTCGACGAGCAAATCTTTACAGCGAGATAACCCAAAATTTATCACCATTGGTCCCGGTCCAGAATTAAAAGACTGTAACGCTAGGGAACAACGAAGGGGATTGCGTAATTACAAAGTTATTAAATGTCCATGTAATAATATAGTATCATTTTGAATAAATGTGTGCCTGCTATTCTGACGGACAACACTAAAACAATCAATTGAAAGTGTTTTTTAATTAATAAGTTAAGAGCATGCGCATAACCTCGACCCATACCGACTCACCCTTTAAGATCTCTAGAGCTGATGCAGATTGGTATCGCGATTGGTGCCCACATGTAAAAACATCGCGAGCGACCTGACATCCTCCACTATGTTCAACACTCACGTGTCTCGACACATTGTGGGACCCCGCTAGATTCGGTACGCACAAGTTACCGGCGTATTCTCAAGGGCGGGTTCGCCACAGTACTAAAGCTGTCACTGACTCCCATACTTCCCGGTTACTCTCGATTTCGAAAAAAAAAACCATCACAAATTCACGTTACCAGAACAGATGTCTTCAAAATTTTACGTGCATTCTAGACTATTTCAATGTTTCCCAACATAAAAATCAAGTGGAGAATGGTCGGGAGATCTTGGTGGCCAGTTTTGAGGTCCACCGCGACCGATCCATCTTCCTGGACACTTCATACGGAGGTAGTTTTGTACATTTCTTTTAAAATGTAGCAGCGCTCCATCGTGCTGAAAATACACCGAGGAACGCAGTGCACGAACGAGAGGCACAACGTATATATGACGCATATTCGACAGTCTCAGAGTTTCTCGAAATAAACCGTAATGGTGTGCAGATTAATTTGCCGCACTTGAATCTGGCAGGCTGTTCGAATCCAGTTTTCGTGCGCTTGGCGAGCACCAACCACTTCTCTTCTACACTCCACAACATTACCCGTACGGATATCGCTAATAGAGGAAGAATTGACTGCATGTTTATGGAAGATTTTTTAATCAAAACAACTCGAAAAGTAAAGTTTTAATGTTTCGACGTTTCCTCTTCGGACACCTGCACATATCAACTGGCGGAAAGAAAGTATTGCAACACCCCGATTGCATTATACAATTTATTCCTCCAAACAGATACAGTTCATACAGGCAGAATACTACACATGGTTAATTAACACTACTACACAGATTAATGTGAGACGCGCTCGTCCAGCACCAGAGAGAACCATGGACCCGAAAAGCCACATCAATACTGCGCGTACCCACCGCGAGCAGTACAACAAGCCCTGATTGAGGCCTGGCATCCCATGTACAGTTGGTGAATAGTGACCTGAGGTTAACTGTTCCACGGCTTCTGCACCGCCTCATGCAGCGTAGGCAGAATTGTTGGGCGAGTCGCAGAACGGATCAGCCGTTGGCAAATGTCAAAATGGTCAGGCGTCGGGGGCAAATCCGGCGAGCGTGCCAGGCAGGACAGTTGACGAACATCGCGGATACCGTGTTGCGTAGCACGGTCAGTGTGAGGTGGGCATTGTCCTGCTGGAACAGCGCACCACCCTCCCGTTGCAAGAAAGGTATCAGCACAGGCAGCACAAGGTGCTGGATGTATCCAGCGCTGGTCAATGATCCCTCCACGAACACCAAAGACGAACGCGCGTTGGAGCTGCTGGCACCCGACACCATCGCTCTCGGGGTGGGCCCTACGAGACGACGACGAACACACTCCGGATGCTCGCGCTCGCCCGTGCGACGCCGCACACGCACACGACCATCACTGGCGAGGAGGCAGAAGCGGCTCTCATCACTGAGCACCACTACACGCCATTCCATCTCTCAGCTGACCCGCACATAAATGAATATTTGATTTTTTTAAATCCTTCACGGGTCAGTTTTCCCTTCAACCGATCAGATAGTGAAACGAATAAAAGTCACGCGGGTAGCTCACTTGTCATGACGCGACCCCGTATACGATTCCCGGTCGGATCAGATTATAATGTGCACTTTCCTTGCAATGTCGCAGTATCTGTTACTGTGGGGCAAAGAAAGGTCACTTCTCAGGATGAGAAAACAAGACTACGGAGTAATGATATCTATATGCTAACCACACGAACCCCTTAATCTTAGCCGCAAATCCGGGACGCCCCGTCACAGGCTGCCAGTAAAGACAGTGAGCATTAAAAATAGAAATATGTTCAGAGGTAAAACACAGCCATAAAAAGTTTCGTTCTCAATTAACTACTTCCGGGTGTGCGCTAACTTTCCTTCATTCCACATCCTCGCGATTCGCATTTGTTCGTCTAGGGCTGCTTACCAACACCCATCGGTATTGTAGTTCCCACGCGGGACGATTTTCGCCGAGTGCAAATATAATTCTACTCGGACGTTGAAACCGCGTGCTCTAAACGTGCCAGCAATTGTACAGCTCGGCGTCCGGGAAGGCGTTCTATGGCCCAGCGAAATGAGGGGATCGCCGACTCCCTAGCGAAACGAAGAGCCGCGTCGCCGCAAATGCGAGCTACGTGCTCAGGGCACGCCCCGCCACCGGGGCGCAGGAAACAAAGCGGCGGAAACGTACATTTCTACAAAACGAACTCTGATTGTTGGAATGAAAACTCGACCAGCGACCCTCGATCTACCCTCTAACCCAGCTCACAAGTCCTCGGGAACCTGTGAACTTTCCGCTAGGCAAACGACAGATCCCTTAGATGGCTAACTTCGGGAGCGTACGGTCCAAGTCTGTCAGACTTTCAGTGCCGCCGTTCACGGACAACCGTTGCCACAGCGCGGCTTGTAAAATGTGGGGTGCACAGCCAACTTCGAAGTTGGCGCGCGCTCTATACTGAGACACACACAGCAAGGCGCTACCCGCTCCATCAAACATCGAGCTCCGGGAGCGAGTCTGGGGCAGCCTCGGCCGCTAGTATGTAATGGGCGGCCCGGCACCCGAACAGCAGAAGAGTTTGTGACCGAGTTGTGAGTGCCGAAATGTCCATTATTGTGACAGCTACGCCACCCGCGCCAAGTTCTTTGTTATTCTCGTTTGCAGCCCTGGACTTGGTACTTTCTTTCTGACAAGTGGAACTTCTGGTGTATTTCTTGTATAATCGGGGAGAGATTTTGATTGTAACGCCTGTTAAGCAAAATAAACTGTTTATGTTGAAACCTCTACCTCCATACTTATTCATACATTTCAATATGTTGGAGCTTGAGTCAAGCGATTCACTGCGAGAATAGAGATGAGAGAAGTCCAGAATGACGTCACAACGTTTGGCGGGAAAGTGTTGGGCGGATGCCTAATTCATAAAGAATTACTAACTTTTTGGCTATATTATGTGGTTGCCGAGGGACGTGCCTTTTATCACGTTTGTAATTTACAATTATATTTGCTTTCTTTCGGTTTATTAACGTTCTGGCTTTGAGTTTTGTCGACAAATTGGATTTAAAAAAGCACTATTTTATCAACACACGTCGTCACTACCTTTTCTTTTTGAAAACGGTTCGAAGTAAATATTATCATGATCTTAGCGATGGTGCTAAAGTGATGCTTTATAATAAAATTAAATATATGAAACATTTGGTTCCATGTGCCCTTTCATCGGTTATGAAAAGTGCAAACTAATTTCGAGCCCCTGTGCTATTAGAGTCCCAGTGGCTCCCACATGTTTTTTATAAACTGTCAGCTTTTTAAATATTTAATTTAGAAAATTTAATTATTATTAATTAAATATTTCATTATTAGTATTAATTATTATGATCGAGAGAAATATTACCTACATTAAACTAATAATCTTTTGGAAAAATTCCAGAATATTCATAAGCCCAGTCGAAAAATATTTTCGTAATTTTTCACGAACAGGAGAAACTTTTAACACTGTGTTAACCAGAATGTGTCAAGTCTTGAGGGTTGAAATTCAATATTCAAGTCACGCGCATAAATTATTACTTGTTATGATTTTAATATTAATTATTACGGAACGTATTTTCAACATCTTTTGCTTGGCAAGTTTTAATAAACATTTGATGCCATTTCTTGCATTACAATTCGGGCACTTAATAGCCCTGGTGGCAGAAGAAAACCATTCTTTTGGTGACCTACGTAATATTTGGGCTTAGCTTTTACACAAATTCAGTCTTTAAGAAGATGGCTCAGCCATCTTGAAGATTCACAAACTTTTTGTGGCTCAGACACATTATGATGCTGTGTTTGTAAAACACGTTCACACAAGGTACGTAAATGACAACTTATTTATTGAGAGCTATGTTCTTTAATGACTTGTTTATATTATTGCGTAAATGTGGAAAATCTACATACGTTTTCACCTGAAACATCTGAGAATGACAGGAAAATTTTTAGAAGTATGAATTGCGAAATACGAAGACAGGCAGAATTAACCTACACGATGATTCATTTACTGTTTTCTCAAATTCACTAAAAAATATCCCCTTATCGCTAAAATCTTTTAACCTCAACTTATCTAACGTGTTGCAACACACTATTTGTAGTGCTGTTAATTCTTTGGAATACGTTTCGTCAAACTTCATGATTTCATAAGTCGTTTCTTTGTCACTCACGAACTCTAATTGTTCATTTGTTATAGCGCTATATATGAAATTTATAGCCTTTAAATTGCTCCCATCCCAATCTTCTTTGTCTGTACTGGTTTTTTACTTGTAATGGTTGAATAACATTTTTTCAATTTTAAATACACAATAACAAGTTTCTTCCAATTTTCCATAATCCTCATCATGAAAAACAGATATCGTAACATCTGCCATTTTTCTTTCTTTAAGTTTTCTTCAATTTTACTTCACAAATTTCTAAACCAAACTGCTACCATGTTAAATAAAATAAGAACACATGGACTTACAAACTAGGTTTACTGATGTGTGTGCAGGCTACAACCATACAGCTCAAACTTCAGGACAAGAATCATCGAATGCATCGATATATACTCGAAATCATCGATATATACTCTCTGATCGAATGCGCATCGTGCGTATACTTATATACATACAGTCACTAGTTGCATAGTAATCCTATAGATGTCAGTAAATACAAGTTCTCTAATATAAATGTACGTTAATATTCCAACATGGCCGAATATTTATTTTTTAGTCTACCGATTATTTTGAGAATGTCATAAGAAGTAGTTTCGTGCGTAAAATTTTTGGGAAAATGTCTGATGTTGAATTTTATGGCTGAAGACCCTTACTGAGATCGACAGCAATTCTCGAAAAGTATTGGTTAAAGAGACTAGCCACTGTTACCGAATCGTTCACATTTCTATCGTTATCTTTTAAAACATTCTCTACATGGTTTCTAGATGATTTGATGGAACTTTCTACTATATTCCACATTGCTTTTGTTTTATTATTTGAGTTCAAAATATCCTGGTCGTGTTTCATGATTTTAGCCTGCCGTATGACTTTTCTTAACGATGATTTGCATTTTTTAAAGTAGAGTAGGAAACCTTGAGATACGTCATGATGCTTAGAAATTAAAGAAAGAATTCGTTTGTTTTTACATGATGTCCTAATTCCTTGTGTTATCCACAGGGGAAAGTAAGTTTTAAAATGAAATGAAAGTGTTGAAAAAAAGAATTGTACTTATCGTTTGTATCAACAGTATTGTAAACCGCGCCCCATGAGTTTGATGAATAATTTTATTTTACTTTTAGTAAATAATCTACTCATACGTGTATTATTTATTGTGTCAGTGTTCTCATTTCTTATATTGGTATGAATTTGTGCATCACTGTATCCTAAATCTTTTGTTTCAATTTCACATCCAGTAGTGGTTTTGTTAATTACTATTTGACCGATTGCCTTATTTGAATTTAGTGTAATTTGTAGAGGTACATATATTGTAATATCTAAACTGAAGGAATGAATTAAATTGGGAAATTGCTCGTTCACGCAAGATTTAACCAGAAAATCAATGTTAAAATCTCCACATAGAACAATGGTACATAACCACACCGTAAATTGATACATTTTCTAATTATTAATAGGCCCTATATACCTAGTCGGGCAATAGGCTGTCAGCGAAGGTAATGATACGAAAGCTCGCGAGGTCTCGGGTCGCTGCAAAATATAACAAAAACCTTCGTTTAATCATTTAACACATATTGTCATACGATTTACCTAGCAAAATAAAGTTTAAGTACTTTAAAAAAATTGTAATCAGAATTACATGCAGCGCGTCAAATTACAGTGTATACAAAGTAAATTAACTTTTGCGGAATTTCGCATTTCTGGAATTGGACGTTTACGCACCCAAAATACCCAGTGGGTATTTTACCCACTCGGAATTTTTCGTGTGGGTACAGGTATCCACTACACCCACATTATTCTTAGGGCCTGCTTATTACAAGTATTCATTAAAAAAGGTGCACGTTATCGTTTATAATTAAAAAAAGAGGGAAGAAATTGCACTGCGAAATACATCTCTGGCTCTAATGTCGGAGGTGAAGAGAGGTTCGAAAATAAGTTTAAATTTTGCAATTTTAAAATGTTTTTACAGGTTTTAATGAAACTATACAACTGAAATAAATAATATCTATTAATGTCTTTTCTACTAATCCAGCGAAAAAGATGCTGGAATTTTCGAGAAAATTATGAAAATGTCAAAGGGACTTCATGTTAAGTAACCCCCAAATCAAAATTTCTTAATGATGGCACAACTAGATCTTACTCTTGACATATTCACAAAGTTTAGGCTCAAAAATTTCAAATATGACACAATTGTGCGAGACACACACTTCTATCAAACAGGATTTTCGGTCAAAATAGGGAGTCAAATTGGGAGAACTAAAAATTGAAAACTTGTATAACTAGCAGTAGGGCAAAATGGCACAAACTTTCTCGTAATATGGATAGTGCTTTTCGTATTCTCTTGAGCCTGGGTAAGATTTTCGGTTTTGTCAGACCCTCTTCCAGGCTCCTACGTATCTAACGGCGGCGCCTAAAAGTCCAGGATTCCTCGCGGTCCCTACTGCTCCTCTGAGACTTTCCTCGCGAAGCGTACCCTCGCATTCCCCACATATCGCAAATGTCTCTCTTAGTCTTGTACCTTTACATATTTGTCCGTAGTACGGTTGCGTCGCTAGCCGAAGTGCTTAACCATACTCCGCAAAGTCACAGAGGTGAAGCAGGATGGACACGCCGATGTTTCCCGGATGGACGACCGATTGTGAACCCGGGATACTAGCAGCGCCAAACTCTGATAGGGATGAAAGGCAATGACATGACAAATTGACGGCGCTCAAGGAGAATTAGTGTTCACGGCCAAATAAAGGCCGCTTAGAACGATTGTTACGAGAACCATTGTAATTGTTGGGACCGAGGTCAATTGTAACCCTTGATCACATCTTGATGGTTCCACTGTTCGGCGTGTAGGGTTCTAGTTCCTCAACTGTATACACAATTGTCTGCCAGTCCAAGCGACGGATTAGGGCATGGATGGGGTCTTGGAAGGTCAACACGTGCTTGCTTTATACGAGTTTCAAACTCACAGGCTTAGTGTCCAAGTACATTGGCTCACCCGTCTCACGACCTAATCACTTAACCATATTATTGTAAAAGTATTAAGGCCTCGTATCATAATAATTTGATTAAACCAATATAACTAAAACTGACCTTTGTACGCCTCCCTAAATGTGCTTTGTAATAATTAAACTATAACTTTGTATTCAGTATTGAATCAGAACAACTTTGACATTATTCACTTCCACAGCAACAATGCAAACAAAGTTATTTTAGCATCAGATTCTTTCAACACCACACTCGTTAATGAACTAGTTCCTCAAAATCAATGATATTTACAAATAATGTACAACACAACACACAGCAGAAATCAGTTAACGCCTATTTACACTGAGGTGACAAAAGTCGTGTGATGGCAATAAGAAATATGCAAATGGCGGTAGTATCACGTAAAAAGGTTTCTGGGGGTGATTAGGGCCGCACGACGGGTATTGGTAGATTGGACGCGGAATGGTAGAATGGGACGTTGTCAAGGTCTTAGAATAAGGGACATTCCGTTTTGAAATTTTAATACTCCGAGATCCACAGTGGCAAGAGGGTGCCGAGAATACCTATTTTCAGGCATAATTTCTCACCCCAGATTACAGAGTAGACAACGGCTTTCACTTAATGACCGAGAGTAGAGGCGTTTGCTTAGAGTTGTTAGTACTAAGAGACAAGCAGCGCTATATGAAATAGCCGTAGAAATCAATGGGCGACGATCGTATCAGTTAGGATAGAGCGGCGAAATTTAGTTTTAATGGGCTATGGCATCAAAAGACCCTACTCGAGTGCCTTTGCTAATAGCAATTGCCTGTAACGCTTCTCCTGGGCTCCTGACCCTAGACAACTGAAAAACCATGGCTTGGTCAGATGAGTCCCAATTCAGTTGCTAAGAGCTGATGCTAGTGTTCGAGTGTGGTGTAGACCCCACGAAGCCATGGTCACAAGTTGTCAACACGGCAGTGTGCAAGCTGGTGGTGGGTCCATAGCGGCGTGGGCTGTTTTCACATGGAATAGATTGGGCAGTAGCGTAACGAAATGAGAGCGGGCCCCCTTATCAAAGTGTATAGAAAACAAGCCTTTTCAGAGCCTTAAATAATAAAAATATCCTTTAACAAATTCATAAGTCCATGATTAGTACATGGACAATTGCAAAGCCTTATGCTCGCAATTATTACAATTGCAAAACCTTCAGTCCAAAAGGAGGCCCTTTTACCTGGGCCCGCCCGCACCGCGGGCCCTCTGGTCCAACTGAACTAATAATTGACTAAACATATTTATTTTCGGCTACTTGCAGCCATTCATGGACTTCATGTTCCCAAACAACAATGGAATTGTTATGGATGACAATGCACCGGGCCACGGTATTACTCGCAATTGATTTGAAGAACATTCTGGACAATTTGAGCGAATGATTTGGCCTCCCAGGTCGCCCGGCATGTATCCGAGCAAAAATTAATGGGACATTATCGAGAGACCAGTGCGTGCACAAAATCCGGCAACGGCAACACTTTCACAATTAGGGGCGGGCTGTAGAGGCAACATGGCTCAATATTACTGCCTGTGACATGGACTGCCGACGACTACTCGAGTCCATGCCACGTCGAGTTGTTGCACTTCACCGGGCAAAAAGAGGTCCGATTTTAGAAGGTATCCATGACTATTGTCACCTTAGTGTAGTTACATGTATTATTTATGTTAAGGGAATAGGGTTTTATCAAAATAACGTGGACGTTTTTTCACATTGTTTGGTCAACAACTAACCGAATTGAAATATGACTTTAAGAATACTTGTATCTCTATTCCTGTGACATGCGATTTACACGTGGCAGCCGCACACTGAACGAAAGGGGCTTCAGCTGTCAGCACACAATTCGACCTTGGGGTTGCTTGCTTCTCAAGGCATAGGCCGTAGGGGAATTCCGTTCCTCCTGAGTGGGAAGGTGCACGGGCATGGCTTCTTTTCAAGCCTCTCCCTACCCCTTGAAAATCATAACCCCTCGGCCAGATACGCACTGTTCAAGGCCATGCAAGGGTATCAAAACGTCATTGTACTTTGGGCTGTGACACATTGTGCGTTGAGAGTCAGCAAGCAGTCGGAATGCAGCCACTAAGCAGTGAGGTGGTGTGCATTTTTATGAGTTTAACGAACGTTGAAAAAAAGCATAAAACTCTAACATTAGTTGAAAAAGTCAAACTTATAGAAGCAAGAGAAACTCAGAAGATGTGAATGAAGAATGTTTAATATTCATTTATTGGTAATTTCTTCCATAAATATATCATTTGTTACTGTATTTTAATAACTATAATACACTCATGTAATTTACTACTTTCAGGACAGAAATATCAACATTACGTCATAAAATGGAAACCTTCCTAAACTGGAATATTTTTTGTCTCGATTGATTCCAGCTTAGGCAGATTTTACTGTAAGTATTCAGAATTACAGCCCTACAGTCATCTCTGGGAGGTAATTGGCTGGAAAGACGGTGCAGATCATCTTCCCCAGAAAGTTTGATGTGCTTTCATGGAAAAACTACGTTCATGCCAGTGTCACAATAATTCTATATGGAGGTGCTTCGTTTGTAATTTACACACTTACGAAGATTCATATCATCAAGTTGTGAAATTGGGAAAGGAAAACTTTCTGAAGAAGATTCTTGGGATTTGTTCAGACATCTATGTAAGCAAAGATGGTCTTCTCATTACACATTAATTAGTCGATTCATACTCACCTCTCCTTCCTTCCTTGGAATCCGCATAAAAAAAGCCCCTTGCAAGTTAAAATATTCAATAAGCAAATTCAAGTTCCATTCAATAAATAAACAAACATTATTGAGATTCTGCATTAAAACAAGAAGAAAGAACATCCTAACTCCAAAAAGATGTCCTCTGAGTACAGTTCTGGCACAAACCTGCACAGGGGTGATGTACTATTGCAGAAGAACAAGCAATTATTGCCCTAACTGTAATGGCATGCCTAACGCTAAAACATTTGTCTGGTATTACACAGTAACTATTCACAGAGACAAGATGATACAGTTGGACATAAATATTTTGCAATGTGATGTGTGATTAACACAATAAATGCAAAAAACCAAAAAATTGGGTTAGGTCACTTTTGAGCAAAAAAACTCAAATCATATGACAAACTAACACAATTAAGAGCAAAGCGGGGTAAAGACAGATAGGTGGAGTCCCATTTACAATTTGGAGAGTTTTTAGACATTCTTCCATGGGCCTGGAAGAGGGCAACACAAAGGTTATGACTAGCAGCAGATCATTTTCACTCCAGCGCGTTATTCAATAACACTTTGTTTAGTTGAAAGATAGCATGCTGACAATGGCATTTTCCATGTCACAAGGCCACAAGAACAGTGTGCTATAAATATTAAAGCATAGCAGTGAATTTCAAGTCATGACTTTGTCCTGAGATTTTAATCCCATCGCACACATTTAGGATGACTCATTAAACCCATAACCATAATCTGTATTCTTTGTTTAACCTGTGTAAAGATTTGGCAAACTATTCCTACATTGAATTTATTATTGCCGTAACAAATCATGATGCTGCTTTTCTTCATGCCAAAGGAGCACCAACAAGATTCTATATAGATAGAATAATTAGTCTCAATCATCAAAGAAAGCATTGGAAGAGAATTAATGTGAAAACAAAGTTACAGGGGAATTAGAAATATGAGAAAGGAAGAATGAAATAGAGGTGACAGCAGAATAAATCAAAGCAATATTCTAAATGATAAATTACAATTAGGACTCAGACTTTTAGGTATATACATTTTTTCGCCTCTTAATCTTAAGCATTGGAAGTTAAATGGAAATTCAAGTAGCACCCCATAGTTTCCCTAAAAATAATTATTTTTGATGCCACAAATGTTCTTACACATTTTCCTAAATTTTATATGAATAAATTAATATTTTGTATTTTTTTAAGTTTAATACTTTTTCGTTTTT
Organism: Gryllus longicercus; assembly: GCA_038098605.1. Classification (NCBI taxonomy): domain Eukaryota; kingdom Metazoa; phylum Arthropoda; class Insecta; order Orthoptera; family Gryllidae; genus Gryllus; species Gryllus longicercus. The sequence continues at coordinate 28,361 of JAZDUA010000398.1, forward strand.
GGATATATGGTGAAAGACGTACCAGTTTGGAATGGCATGATTTGTCTCACATTCCATATTACTATGGAACCTCTTCAGATTGAGTGTATTGAGTCCGGTTCATGACCTGTCAAATCTTCTTAGGGCCTTTTCTAACACTGCTATTGATTCACGCAATTAAACAAATTCCTGCCGTATACTATTAATCAAAATGAAATCTTTTAAATGAGGCATAAGGTTTCACTTATATTAAATGGGAGCATTGTAGTCAACTCTGAACCTTGAAAACCTGTGAATACCGGTGATATTACATGTTACAAATATGTAAGATTGACATCCTGCTATGTTAAACGTACATTTTAAATTTACATGTGACTGTTCCATGATAATAGTCAAAGCTTCAAGATAGAAAACTTTAATTCAACCTTTCTTGCCCGTTGCAATAGTTCTTCATTCTCTAATTAGTTACTGAAAACTAGGCGAGTAATTTTGTAGTTTTTTCATGCACGGAAAACTACCTTCTTTTTGGAACATTTGTGTTACTTTAAGCAATATTTTTCTTTTTAGCACCTATGATCCTAGCTGTTCTAATTAGACTGATGGAAATTTAATATCTTACAGTTCATTTTGATGTTTTAATACAAATATTTTCATTCTTTTAACACACATTTTTCACTTTTTAAGCACATAAAAAATAAATATTTTCTGGTTTTTAGCACCCTAAAGTCTGAGCCCTTATAATAACATTCAAGAGAATCTGTAAAAATGTATAAATCTTCTCCACAAATAAATAGCACAGTAGTTTGGATAGTCTGCATTTTGAACTTGTGCAATCCAAGTGATTCGTAAAAAGCATTAATGATTGCATCATGTCAATAACAAAATCAAGAGATAAATACAACAATAATGTACTCTCCACATTAATAATATACTTTGGGGTAAGTATAATGGAGATCACTCTTGAAGAGAAAAAGGTTTGAAATAGATTAATTTAAAATTAAAGCCTTTCATATAATGTGATAATTGGAGCAGAAAGGTATAATTAAAATCATAAAGCATAAATGCATTGTTTATATATTTTAACTATCACTTCAGAACTGATGTATATACACAAGTTTTATGCACATACCCACAGTTTCTCACATAAAATTATAATTTCTAAAACGCTACAATTCTAAAATTATTTTTGCATTGCATTTCCAGTGCATAGTTTAATGATGTTATACACTCACAATCAAACAGCTACATATTGTGGTCCCCTAACAATTTCTACAGGAATAAAAATACACATTTCTCTACCTGGAGCACATCAATTAAAGACAAGAATATGAAAATACATATTAGAATTTCAATATACATGCCATAAATAGCAAAATGACAACTTTTTAATTTATTGAATGGGCTTTAATAAGATTGTTTTAGAAGCTAACAAGGAAATTGAATTTCAGGGCAAAAATAAAAGCATCAAAATAAGTAGTAGACAACTTACATCAGATTTAATAATTTATATCACCCACTGAAATATCATACATAATGACTATATAATATTTTAACATTGAATCCCATTTGTAAGTTTCTTTTTACAAAATATAAATTACAATAAAACAATTTCAGTACAAAATTCTTCTGAGATCTCTCCCAGAAATGGCAGAAAAGTCAAGATAATACATAAAGAGATAGTTATTTTACTAAAATTGGTAATCTCTTTTCATCCAGCATTCCTATCACAATTTTGCCTAGAATTCATGATACATGTCAATTCAATTCATTTATTTCTGATACCAAGATCAGAATTATGTAAGATATTCCTACTAAAATTAAGAATATTCTAATGCAAAAAATATTCAGAAATGCAGATCAATCACAATGCAATTAATATGTAGTGAAATACATGTAACAAACCTTCACAAAAAGTGTGTAATTTTGTTAATTTTTGTTTTTATCTTATCTGTTTCAAGATCAACAAAAATAAAAATGTTGAACAAGAGTGCATGTAATGTTCATTTCAGCAGGTATCAGTGAAACATTTTGTTGGTAGGAACATTCCCCTTTACACAAACCATTCTTGTCAAATCCATCAGATTTTGCCAAACGAAGTGTTAACAAAATATATGGTGTGGCAAACACTTCTACTGAGCACCCCAGTATGTCATATTTCTAAACAAAATGTACATTTAAAAATTTCATAAACTGTATTCAAAAATGCACTGCAATATGTAGGATGCTATCCTAACTGTCTTGCATAACAAATTGAATAAATACTATAGAATATATTGTTTACCAGTCATTGTATATTTGTTCAAAGGCATTCACCTCTTGAAACTGTCATATATCTATTTCGACATCACTTGTGTCATCAGAACTTTCTGTTGAAGGCATATGTTCATCTCCCATCAGAAGAGCAGTGGGGAGGCTTGAGGTTACACTACCTAATTGAGTATAAACACCCAACACCTGCACAGTGCTGTTTGCTAAAGAGTTTAAGGTTTGTTGAGGTTCCAACCTGGTCAGTGGAGCATCCGAACTGGATCCTGCTGATGCTAATTGGAGTTGAAGATTTTGCAACTCTGGTATTAGTGGACGCACCTGGAATGCAAATAATACATTACTCAAATGCAATACAAAAACACTTTATGACCTTGCATTATTTTTTTTTATTCAGTGACCAGTCAAAGACCATAATGTGTAAAAAACCACTAGTATTCTAAATTACAAAAGGAATAAACATTTAATTTGCAAATGAAACACAGATTTTCCATTATAATTCTTCCTTTAACAATTGGTTTCCTTTTGTCCTTCCTCGTCTGCCTGCCACTTCGTTTCGGTTTATCATAAAACTGAACTTTTACAGTCCCTGAATGTTACTCCCAAGAAAAATATTTTTTTTGTTACAATTTATTTTTCATTTCAAGAAATTCCATGCTAAATCTGACGCTACAATTCCCAGTATTTTGATAGTTCCTGTACACTGCAAGGAATATAACAAACTAAAGTAAAGCTAAAAAAGCTAAATTTTAATTAAAGTTCCCTCTTTTCTGTGATTGAGAATTAAAATGCACTTGAGACTGAGAACATTAAGAGATCAGCAAATGAAACCTCACTTCAGAAGAATTTAAAAACTTAGGAAATGACATTTTTTAATACACTAAACAAATTCAAATTGCCAACCTGAGAATTCATCACAAAGAAAAGAATTGAAGAAAATTAAATTGTCCCAAACTTTTAATTTTCATACAAAGTTGACAAAATTTCACCCCTGAAATGTTGAAAAGTCATCTTTATAATATCGTAGTTGAAGTGAAAACTGTGTTCACCTTTTCACAGTCCTAGCTGCAGTCAAAGGAAAAAAAAAATCTTTTTATTTCAATTAAACATGAATTTCAACTGTACCAGAGAACAACAAAAGTTATTAGTTTCAAAAGTTAGGAAGGTTTTCAGTGTAATCTGTATAAAATCTGATTTTGTTTTACACAGTGCTGAGTATTGTCTCCTCATTTATTTGGATGGTTGGTTGAAAATTTCATGCAAATATTAATTTTTTAACCTCCAATACCAAATACGCCTCCAACAAATAATAAACTACATGTTGGGGCACGGATCATTACAGTCTTGTTCAACCAATCAGTAAAAATCAATAGTGCGTTTCATGGGAAGCGAAGACACAGTCTGTCTGTGTATACCTACTTTATTTCAAACATTTATGAATGCACAGTTATTTTTTTTAACTGCTGTTGAAGAAGAATTTATCCAATATCTGATTTTTGAAAAAGCTAACAGATGCAACATTATAACTGCTGATGGCACAGACTTTCCTGTATTAGTTTTCTATTTCCATTGGTCTCGGCTAGCTATTCGGACTTGCCACATACTCCTGCCACCTGCCATCTATCGCCACCTAAAGTACATTATTTATTATTTTCTCAATTATTCTTCAACTTCCTAACAGTAGAATCGAATTATTACTTTAAAAATATTAAAGAACACTTTAACCTACTTCCAAATTGCAATTTTCATTGAAAAATTTGGAGCTATTTTTAAGAAAATGGCATTGCTTCAGAGATCTTTCTAAAAGATTATATTTCTGTAATTTTAGAAAAAAAATAATACACACAATTAATTTTGTCTTCTTAAACAGTGCAATTAGCACTATCTGTTGGAAAGGTTTGAAGAAAAAAATTAAAGCTGTTTTAGAGAAATAGTTTGAGTGTTTCTGTATATGCGGAATTTTGAGCTCATTTTCACAGAAAAAATCCATCAACAACTGAAACAACTGAATATGTGTTTGAACTATATCCTACAGCTCAATTTATAATTACAGGTGATTATAATATATCTAGTGTGGAATGGATAAATGATGTTAATGGTAACAGTAATTGTACCTTGATAACTCAAATTATATTCAACAAATTGATATGATACTCTTAAGCATTTAAATATTAATCGAATAAATACAATAAGTAATTAGAGTAATAAAATTCTTGATTTGGAATTTGTTCAGAACCAATCATCTGTAGTTCAAAAATATGAAAACTACTAAGTAGCTATTGATAATTATCATCTGGCACTAGAAATTTATTTAAATATTGATCAAAACATTTCTCCAATGATTTCATTTGAATATACACATAATTTTGAACAAGCTAATCTCTATTTGATAAATAAAGAGTTGTTGAATTTCAATTGGTTTCAAATATTTTCAGAGAATTCATTTGATACATCAGTTCATACTTATTATAATACTCTATATGAAATCATAGGTAAGTATGTTACAATTAAACTAATATCGTCACCTTATCCCACCTGGTATTCGCGGAATTTTAGACATATGTTAAACTTAAAATCACAAGCTCACTCAAGATATAAATCGACTTTTGAAGATGATATTATATATTTTGTATTTTAAATTGTTGTTCCACGTGGTTGGCCAACATAGTTAAACGTGGGAGGGGGGAGTAAATTTCTATTTATTTCAATTATGAGAACCAGCTGAAAATGTATTTGAAATGTGTCTCAAAATTGCAAGTGACAGAAAATTAACATTACCTAAATTATGGACATACTTTGGTTCTCAACATTTCATCCGCAACATTATCCTTAACACATATTATGAAATGCATGTTAAAAATGCATAAATAAAATTATTTTGGACCCAAAATTCATACAAATATAGATCATACATCATGACAACAAAACAATATAAAAAAATTCAATGCCTTTAATCTAGTTCGTCCTTTTGTTTTTTTAATAGTACATTTGTGTTGTTGACTACTAACTTTCATATTTTTATTCCAAATTTTGCCGTTTGATGTATGTTAACTATTGTTAATCATAAGACTAAATTTATCTGTAGCCAATATAATTCGGTATTGTATTTTTGGGTGTGATAATTATCTAAACATAAAAGTTGACTGAAAAAATTTGTATAGTTACCAAGTTTATATGAGTAATTTTAATTTTAGGTGTCAGCAATTAATTATTAGTGTGTAAATGGATGTGAGAATTACTCCAAGACTGTCGTGGAACATTAAACAATTTTTGAAAAACATTCACGCACCTATTACAGCGAAATTATGACTATATCATTAATGGGTATAGAGTATGTGTAGCCAAGAGTTTGGACGAGCTAGGATGTACAAATGAGATGAAAATGTTCATTAAAATGCAACCAGGGAGCAAGCCTGTTGGACTAAGCCATATCGAACAAATCCGCGAGACCGTAATGAACTAAATGATATAGTCGATTGCGACTGATTCGCAATACGCTAGTCCCGCATTTCTCGAGAAAGAAGGGCGGATCGGCGAGAATGGTCGTGGACTATAGGGCCTTGAATGAAAACACGGAAAAGGAGCATTTTCCCATGCCAAATTTTGTCAACGCACTTGAGTATTTGTCGGAGGCGCGGTTGTTTATAGTTCTAGATTTGGCTAGCGGGTTTTTACAAATATTTCGCCGAGGACTCAAGAAAGTACACCGCGTTCATAACCGAGGATCACACGCGAGAATTCCGGAGTACAAATTTCGGCTTGACAATTGAACCGTTCTTTTTTGCAAAACTAATGAGACGAGTTTTGGGGAAAGCCGGAAAAGACGTAGCTTTCAATTTCTTTGATGATACGATAATATTTGCTAAAACGTCGTCGGAGAATGCGAAAGCTGATAGTGGTTCTCGAGTTGCTAAAAAAACGGCGGTTTAACATTAAACTTAAAGAAATGTTAGTTTGGGATGTGCGAAGTCAAATTTTTAGGTTATATTGTTGGAGAGGGTCAGTTGCGTCCTGATCCCGGAAAGATCCAAGCTATTAAGTTTGCATTAGTCACTGATTGTCAGGCACACATTCATTTGAACGCGATGAAGACTAAACAGTCGCAAGGGGTGCGATGGTTCGGGATTACAGCCGAATTCGATTTTTCTATTGTGCCCAGAAGCGGGACGCGGATGCAACACGTGGACTCGTTGTCCCGCGCCCCGTTGATGGACGAAAATACGCAAACCGACGAGAGCTTTAATGTTTTTCACATTAGTACTCGCGAAGAAGAGATACAACTCTTCCTGAGCGTTGATCCGGAGGTGAAACGGAAGCTTGAAATCCTCCAAAAGTGCCAGTCACGGAGAAGCAAGGTCGAGAGTGCCGAGGACAAGGGTTAGGAGCTGAATTACGGGATTATGTATAGGGTTGTGGTAATCAATGGTAAGACTCGGGCTTTATTTGTAGTTCCGCGGGCAATGAAAAAGTCTATCGTTATTCGAAACCATGATATGTGTAGCCATGGTGGGGTAGACCGGACCGACGCTCGAATCCTTGAGAATTTTTACTTTCCGAAAATTACGAAATTTTCCATTTTAGAGGCAGTATGTAGTGTCGACGCGAAGACAACAGCAGCCCGGATGCAGAAATTTGTCGACCGATACGGTGCGCCGGTGCGGTACAGCTACATATCCCAACGTTTCCGAGATTTTACTTCGCAACACGGGATCAAACACGCTAAATTCGAGTCGGCACCCGCAAGCCAACGGGCAGGTCGAAAGGCTAAACGGGACGATTTTGCCGGCCTTGCGCGCGAGTTTGGGAAACGGTGACGGGTCGAGACGGGATAGACGACTTCCCGGCCTAGAGCGCGATATGAACACTTCAATATCGCAGACGACGGGAGTGACCCCGTTCGAAGCAATAAGCAATTGACGGTTATTTTCCGAAGCGAAATGCTGGACTGTCACAAGAGTTAACGGAGGTAAGCGAAACTTATAGAATTCCCCAAGATGTACAGCGCGAAATCAAGGATAAAATTGAGCTTGAGCGGCAACGGTGTGATAAGTCGCGGTTGAAAAGTGTCAGGTATAATGTGGGAGACATTGTTTTCTTTAAATCTAACCCAATAGCAACTGGAGAGTCCACTAAGCTCCAACCGAAGTATAAAGGACCCATTGTAATTACGATAATCCTCCCGAGTGACACCTACGTCGTGAGATTAGGCAGGGATCAGGATGGTAGGTCCGCAACAACTGCGCATGCGAGTCAGCTCAAGATTTAGCGTGGAGGTAATTGTGATGACGGTAACGTTGAGGAGGAAAAATCAGATGCGGAAACGTGTGGCGATATTGGGAATTTAGCGGATGAGTCAGTTGAGCCTGAAGGCGAGATGCGGGGTCGAAATCGCGTTGAGCCACCACATGGCTGTGACAAAGTCGTGCGAAAGGGTTTTCGAGACCCTACCGTCCCAGATAGGCTCAAATACGGATTTACATAAATAGAGACTACGACAGATTGATATTATTTCAATCAAATTATTTCAATCAGTCAAATTGTTCAATTATTTGCTATACACTTTGAATTCGTTTATTTAGCAACTGACGATACTGACCAAAATTATATAATTCATAACGATAAACAAGTTGATTTTGATCATATTGAAATAACACAAATTGAAGTTGCTAGAGACATTGAAAATTTAAAGGTTTCATGTTTGCTAGGCCCTGATGGTATACCTAGAATATTACTGAAATATTGGATTACAAATATTACTCCCATTCTACATTATTTGTTCACAAAATCTTTACAGGAAGGAGTTTTTCCCTAAATCTGGAAAATTAGTTTTGTTACCTAAATTCTTAAAAATGGTGATCGTTCAAATATCAAGAACTATAGACCTATTTCTAAAATGGGCATCATAGCTAAATTATTCAGGTCTATTACTACTAATAAATTATGTGCATCTTTAAATACTTTCCTAATTGATTTACAACATGGATTCAGAAAAAGATGTCCACAGTTACCAACTTATTGAGAATCCAACTCTATTTGCTTGAAAATTTAGAACAAAATAATCAAGTTGATGTCATTCATACAGATTTCTCTAAACTTTTGATTAGTAAATCATTTTATTTTACTTAAAACGCTAGAGGATATTGGCGTGAAGGGCTCTCTCTTGAAATACTTTTGTAATTTTTTAATATGGAGGACACAACATTAAATAAAAATCAAGTATTTCAAAAGATATTTATATATTGTCAGGTGTGTCACAAGTGTCACATTCAGACCTTTACTCTTTTTAATTTCCGTAAATTATGTAAATAAAGTATTACAAAACTCTGTGTTTACTCCACATGGATGATTTAAAATTACATTGTGTTATTGACTCATATTGCAATGTTTTGCAGTGTCATAGTCATAATTGCAATCTTTTGCAGTTTGATTTGAATTTATTTATGAAATTGTGTGCTGCAAAACACACGATATTGAATGAAGCAAAATGTAATTTGCAGTTGTTCACTAGATCAAAAAATGTGATAGATTTCAACTATGAAATAGAAAATTTTATAATAGAAAGAGTTTCAAACTTTGATGATTTGGGTGTAACTTTGGATTCAAATCTCACATTTAACACTTAGCATTTACTTACTGAATCAATTATAATTAAATCCAACCAAATGTTGGGATTTGTAAAATGCTGAACTACTGATTTTAATGATATTCAAACTATTAAAACTCTTTATATTTCTCTTATAAGATTAATTTTGCTATATGCAACTCCAGTATGGTCATCCAATTATTAAACCCATATCACCTCACTTCAAACTGTTCAACTTAAATTTTTCATTTATATGGCATATGAACTACATTTACTATCTCCTAAGACATCTCATGAAGTCTTGATTTTGCTGATTGAGATCTTATAGATAATTCTTCGACCTGTTTTTTATATCTAGTCTCATTAATCGCAACATAAATGCTGATAAAGTATATTCAGTAATCAAATCGAATACCCCTGCTCCTGAATTGCTTACAAATATGGATGAATTGTTTGATATTCCATTTGCTCACACAAATTATTATTGTTGTAACTTGAATTTTATCTTTTGAATGCGAGTAGCGGTTGTGCGCCATCTATCTTGTTTGCGCGCATGCGCCATGATTTGTCCGTGCGCATCGCGCTCAACCTTTTGTTTTTTAGTTTTCAGTTGTTATTGATCGCTAAGCTATGTAACACGTACATCAGAATATACGATTTGTTTATTTGGAAATCGTGTGTATTTATTCGGCTCGTTAGATTGTTAACCCTTCCTCGCTAACAGGTTATGAGCCCTGGTTCGCGAAAACTGTGAAAAACTGTGAAAAGTGAACAACGAGCGGTGTTACAGATCAAAAACGAACGCGCGTGAAAAGTTTTCTTTGTGTCTGCCATTATGAACGCCGGAAACGTGGGACGTATCGAGTTATTGGGAAAAGACAATTACGATACGTGGAAACTGCAAATGCAAGCAGTTCTCACTAAAAATGATTTGTGGGAATACGTAAACGGTGGAACGGTGAAACCTGAACCTGGTGAAAATAACGCGAACGCGGCCAACATTCAGGAATGGACACGTAACGACGCGAAGGCACGTTCGGACATGATATTGTCGATTTCAACGAGCGAGTTGAAACAAATTTAAACATTGTACAACCTCGCGCGAAATGTGGATAAAACTCGAAGAGATTAATCAGTCGAAAGGACCAGCGAGGAAGGCGACGTTGTTAAAAAGTTTGACGCTGCAGAAAATGGCGGAAAACGGCGACGTGCGCGCGCATCTGAACAGTTTCTTTGACTCGGTAGACAAACTGAATGATATGGACATCGAAATAAATCCAGATTTGCTGGCGATTCTATTGCTCTACAGTTTGCCAACGACGTTTGAAAATTTTCGGTGTGCCATTGAGTCGCGAGACGAATTGCCAACGCCGGAGGCACTTCGTATTAAAATTCTCGAGGAAAGTGACGCGAGGAAAAGTGTCACGCGAAACACGCCGTCAGGGGCCATGTTCGCGAAGAAAAAAGAACATTCTAAAAAACGACAAGACAAAAGTGACGGCGACAAACAGAAAGAGAATCTTGCGACGATCCGGTGTTATAGGTGTAAACTGTTCGGTCATAAAGCGAACGTATGTCCGACAAAGAAGAAAAGTGCAAAAGAAAAATCCACGGAGAATGTAAGTTTTTACGTATCTAGTCAGAAGAGGTCACAGTCGGATGTTAAATGGTGCCTAGATAGCGGAGCGACTAGTCATTTCTGCATCGACGCCGACTACTTCAGCGAAATCGTGCCGAATCCTGAAGAGGTAAAATTCGCTAGTAATGCTACAACAGTCACGGCAGGCGAAGGCAAAGCGCAGTTTGTCGCACGCGCGCATGACAAGACAGCGAATGTCACACTGAACAACGCGATCTATGTACCGGAAATGAGACAAAACTTATTGTCGGTGAGTAAAATTACAGATCACGGCTTCGAAATTCTTTTCCGAAAGACAGGAGCACTTATTCGAGATGAAAATGAAAAGATAGTGCTGGAAGCCGAAAGAATTGAAAATTTATATTTCATCCGTGAATCTGGACAAGGCGCTTATACTGCTGCAACCGCACCAAAGGAAAACAAAGTTACTCTCGAACTTCTACACCGACGTCTGGGCCACGCGAATATACGAGATATCCAGGAAGGTATTCAAAAGGGAATTTTGAAGGGTGTTTTGGTCTCAGATACGACCGGAAATCTCAACTGCAACGTCTGTTTACGAAATAAAATGACGAGGGCTCCTTTTCCCAACAAGTCGCAGCGGCAGACAAACATTCTGGACCTGATACATTCGGACGTCTGTGGACCAATGCGGACAGCATCTTTGGGTGGATCGAAGTACTTCGTCGAATTTATTGATGACAGTACACGATGGTGTGAGATCCAGTTCTTAAAGTCCAAGGACGAAGTTTTTAAGGCGTTTACCAATTATGCTGCACGTGTCGAAAACGAGAAGAGTATAACTATTAAATGCCTACAGTCCGATAACGGCCGAGAATTTTTGAACAGTGAGTTCGACGACTATTTGAAGAAAAAAGGGATTTCAAGGAGACTTACTGTGCCCTACAACCCGGAACAGAACGGGATCGCCGAGCGAAAAAACCGGACACTATTGGAAGCAGCCAGATGCCTTCTCAAGGAATCGAATTTGCCTGACTATTTTTGGGCAGAGGCACTTAATACTGCGAATTATTTGAGAAATCGACTACCGACAAAGAGTCTGAATGGGAGGACACCATTTGAGGCATGGACTGGCGAAGCTCCGGACGTTTCCAACCTTAGGATATTTGGAAGTAAGGTCTACTACTTGGACAGAACTCCTGGGAAAGGAAAATTCGACGATCCAGGTCAAGAGGGAATTTTCTTAGGATATGCAGAAGAGTCCAAAGCATATCGCGTTTGGTCGTCGGAGAAGCGGCAGGTTCTGATAACTCGTGATGCAACTTTTGTGGAAGACGAGGATCACAGTAAATCGACTGATTTTCCCGTCGAAGAAGAGGCCATCGATGGAAAAGAGGATTCACCGCAGGTTCGACAATTTAGAGAAGTGGAGTTTTCATCAAGGCATCCGGAACCTACTGAGGAAATAGACCACATTTTTGACTCTTCTGATGACGAAGATTCTACAGAATCGAACGGCCATAGAGGCCGCGGTCGACCGAAGATAGTTAGAACAGGTTTGAGGGGAAGACCGAGGAAGATATACAACAGTGTTCCAGAACCTAGCAACGATTTTCACGATGAGCAGAACCAGATACTTCTCTCCGAAGTACCTTTTAAAGAAGCACTGAATAGTCCAGAAGCAGACGAATGGCGTCAAGCCATTGCAGCTGAAATCAAATCAATCGTGAAGAATGATACTTGGGATCTGGTCGATCGCCCGGATAATCAGAAGGTTGTAGGCAGTCGAATCGTGCTGAGAAATAAATTTCATCCTAACGGAGTGCTGGAAAAGAGGAAAGCACGGCTTGTTGCGCAGGGATTTAGCCAACAACCTGGAATACATTTCACAGAGACGTTTGCACCGGTAGCACGAAGGAGTACCATTCGACTTATGGCATCACTATCAGCCAGTCATGGTATGAAGATTCGACAGCTGGATGTCGAAACTGCATATTTGAACGGAGTACTGGAAGAGGAAATCTATATGAAACCTCCGAAAAATCTTCAACAAATCTTGCGGGACATCGTAGACTCTGAAGGCGAAAATCAGATTGGATCAAAGGCGAAGAAGATGCTCGACAAACTCCGCGAAGGTGAAAAGGTATGCCGTTTGAAGAAATCATTATACGGACTGAAACAGGCCGGGAGAAGTTGGCATATGAAGCTAGACGCAGCCATGAAGAAACTGGGAGCGGTACCATCGAAATCCGATCCTTGCTTGTTTTACATCGGTTCAGGGGAAGATGTGGTTCTCGTTGCGACTTACGTCGACGACATTCTGATAGCTTCTCGCAACGAGGATGAAATATCCGAGCTAATCGCAGGACTACGTACTAATTTTGTCGTGAAGGACCTTGGGTTCGTGAAGTTTTGTTTGGGAATGGAATTCGAGCAATCAAACGGGCAAGTGACACTTCATCAACGAGGCTATGTTGAGGAATTAATTTCGAGGTTCGGAATGAAAAATTGCAATGCCGTTTCTACCCCACTGGACCCGAATGTCAAGCTGCAGAAGAACGAGTCACAATCGCCGGAAGACTCACGCCTTCCATATCGTGAGCTTGTTGGAGCTCTTACGTACTTGGCATCAAGCACACGACCCGATATTTCATTCGCAGCAAGTTACCTTGGACAGTTTAACAATTGCTTTGGCTCCGAACATTGGAGAGCCGCTAAACGCGTTTTACGCTATTTACAGGGCACGATTGATTTGGGACTGACGTACGGTTTAGATCCAGGCTCCTTCAAGGGATACGCTGACGCTGACTGGGGTAACTGTGCCGGTGACAGGAGATCCTATTCCGGCTATCTATTTATGTTGAACGGGGGACCGATCTCTTGGGACTCTCGTAAGCAGCGGACTGTCGCATTGTCAACATTGGAGGCTGAATATTTGGCTTTATCGGAGAGCGCGAAGGAAGCGCGTCCTTCGAAGTTTTCTCTCAGAGTTGGGATTCTATGATTTCGATGATCTCATCATCTTCTGCGATAACCGTGGCTCTCTGATATTAGCCGAAAATGATACGTACCATGCAAGAAGCAAGCACATTGATATCCGCCATCACTTTGTGCGAGACGTACTGAAGAAGAAGGAATTTCGCCTGCAACACGTGCCTACTGAAGACCAAGCTGCAGATTTCCTGACGAAGGGATTACCGAAGTCCAAACATAAGCACTGCGTACAATTAGCAGGGATGAAGATTAACGCATGACCGACGGATGAACAACCGACTCGAGGGGAAGTGTTGTAACTTGAATTTTATCTTTTGAATGCGAGTAGCGGTTGTGCGCCATCTATCTTGTTTGCGCGCATGCGCCATGATTTGTCCGTGCGCATCGCGCTCAACCTTTTGTTTTTTAGTTTTCAGTTGTTATTGATCGCTAAGCTATGTAACACGTACATCAGAATATACGATTTGTTTATTTGGAAATCGTGTGTATTTATTCGGCTCGTTAGATTGTTAACCCTTCCTCGCTAACAATTATTATTATTATTATTATTATTATTATTATTATTATTATTATTATTATTATTATTATTATTATTATTATTATTATTATTATTGTTATTATTATTATCAATGTTATTATTATTGTTATTATTATTGTTATTATTATTATTATTATTATTATTTCCTGATTTTGAGGATTTATCATTTAGTGAAGAGCAACCCAAATATCAACATATTCTTATCACCATATACTTTTAAATGTTTCTTAAAGAGTTTATTGTTAAATGATTTTTATTAATTCTATCTGCAATATTGTACATTTATTTATTCCTTTATTTTGTACCTTACATATTATTTGCATTATCTTTACATACATTGTTACTCAAATAAACAAATAACGAACAATTAAAACTTCAGTGCAATAAAAGCATTGGTGGTGAATTTGTACGATGGGAACAAAGCACAATAAAAATTGAAAGTTTAGGTATCTTAACTTTCGTAACTCACTGGCGTAAATCAATTTAGTATCTACACATTTTAAAAATTTAACATTATTTTGTGTGATTAAATCAAATTTTGAGTATTTTATGCAATAATAGCGTTAAATGCCTAAAACTCTTCTTGCAGCCACATCATCTGTTTTACACTACACCTCAGACTCGCAGAATATTGAGTGTATACATAAAAAGAATAAACTTAAGGTCATACAACACAGCATCGATTTTCTTGTAATAGTATAATATTTACCAATAAATACAGTGAAGTAAAAATTAAAAATAATACTTTATGATTAGTTTGTTTCTGGCTTTATCACAAAATCATAGAGAATAAACACAAATGAATAACAGCAATTGTTTAGGTTCTGAGGCCACACAATAGCTCTCAAGTTTGTTTAAGTAGCGAAAAGAGAAGAATAATGTAACTTCAATAATGCAATTTAGTGGAAAGTAAAAATAACAAAGTATGTTTGAGCAACTTGATAACTTAGAAAGAAACCTTCAACATTTTCATGTTTGCATTGAAGATGCACGTTTTCATAATAAAAATGGGATTCTCTAATAAGTGAATGTTTCACAAAAAACTCTCACAAATAAATGAGTTGATTGATGCAAATAATAAAGATTCATCTACCTTCACAAAACATATAGTGAATAATCTGTATTGCATTCAAATTATGAGTACAATGTTCTCAACAAAAAATTACTTTTCAACTCTGAGCATATTTACATTCACACTATACATTTCTACCTGTATTCATGCACAAGAATATGTTCTTAAAACAAAAAAAATGTACTATATTTTATTTAGGGTTTATTTAAAACATTATTAATGATTCAAGGAAGATCTGCAACAATTGTAGGGGCATCACCTTGCTGTCGACACCATCTAGGTTGTAAGCAATAATGATGAACACCTCAATGAAGTATGCGAAAAGAGCAATGTTCATAGACAAAAGAAGAGAAATGGATCTACCAATTTTTGTAAATTTATTGATTATGAAAAGACACTAACAAAGTAAACAGGCAGAAATGCTGGGAAACAGGAGAAAATCCCAAATCACTTGCTCAAGGCAATTTAAAGTTCATACAAGTACACAAGAATTAAAATAACGTTAAGAAACAACATCAACAACTAGCAGTAGCTTAAGATAAGGATGTTTATTAGCACCCTTCCTCTTGAATCACCACAGTGAGAAACTGATAAAAAAAAGTGCACTAGGGAAATCAGACAAAAAGGTAGATACAATCTCGCATTATCATAATAGATTCTGAAAATGATTTACGAAGGGCAGTTTTTGAATTGACAAAAGTGAACCAAGAATACTCCATGGCAATAACAAAAAGATACATTAGAAAATAAAAGTTACAGTAATACAAAGCAAAGAACAAAGGAGAGCCAAAATTGTAGTAAATGGAAAATAACTGGAACAAGTAAATATGTTCTCATAACTCAAGTATTAGAAGTGTAGTCAACCAAACTTGGGAGGACATAGAAAAGACATACTAAATAGCTATAATAGAATTTGCAGAACAATTAAAGAGACACATTAGTAGAGACATGGACCCAAAAACGACAAGATAAAACCGCTAAACCTAGAATCATGGGTAATGAAAGAGAAAGGCAAGTAAAAACTACAGACAACATATATGAGAATCCTCAGACTTCTTCAGAATCACAACAAATGTCAGACTGAGAAATAAGGATATTGGAAAGATACTGAAAAAACAAGATGTAGAATAAATGGAACATTCTCAAAAGAAATGGATGGGTCACTTGAGAAGAAAGAACAAGAGACTGATTTTGAAGTAAAACCGAGAAGTGAGACCACAAAAGAAATGGCAACAGCAAGAACACTTCGAAGACTAATAGTTAGCAAGAATACTGCTGGTAAACTAATAGAAGCAGTTTGTAAAACCTAATTTCTAGTTTCTTTCACTATGCACATATACAAGGCAATATTTCTAACCTACCCGCAAAAAAGAAATATGGGCAATCTCACAGGACACATTTTTGACATCTTTTAATTTATTTTTTATTTAGAACATTTAATGGATACTATCTGAATTATCCTACATTATCTGTGTACTAATCAATTAGAATATATTAGATAGGAAAAGGAATGAATTCTACGTACTGTGTATCCCTGTGCTACCATGTCATCCCATCCCCTCTCCCCCAATGTGTTCTGCCTTGCCATGCTTCTTTCTTGTCCCACCCTTCGAGCTCCAACCTGTCCCTCCTCACACTGTCCCACCCTGGTCTGTAACGTTTGCTATGATCATCGTTGCATACTCACAGTTGACTTCTTGTTAACAATTTTGACCTCAATTACTACTCAAAGGGTAACATCAATATTACAATGAATCAGAAATCATTTAGTACAAAGTATTATAGATTTAAAAAACATTAATGTATATAGATAATTTTCCTCTCACTTTCCAAAACACTAAAAGAGGGCAAAAAACTAAATGAGTGCAAACTTAAATTTTATTGCATGGTGTAGGAAAGGGGGTAAAAGTAACATTTACATCATTTCATGCAGACATAACCTTTCACTAGTTTTGAAGTCATGAGTACAAAATTTCATTTACATCAAAATAAAACTGTGAAAAAATAAACACTCTTATTTATATAAAAGAAAACGAGAATTTGAAAGAAAGTAGCCTCAATAATGCCCAACAAAATACTCTTCTCTTTAGAGAAAACCACACTAAAATCAGTTTTGCGATTCCTTGACATACAGACAGACAATATTGCAAAAATAATTGAACTGTTTTCTATATTATTAAAATAATCATGCGGCTACAAAAAGGCATTTTTAATGAAATCACAGACACACCTATTTTATTTATAAACGAGCAATACAATATCAGAAAGAATTTTTATACCTAGTTACAAAATATACTTTCCATATCCATTAAAAAAGATCCTCCAATCCCACGATCATAATCGGGTCTGTTGTTTTACTGGAATAGTCTTATTTCCTGACCGTTCTAGGAATTCCAATTCCAAAATTTCAATTGTTTAGGTTAAAATTTTCTTCTAAAGCTGTAGTTATTTGGAATTAAGGGAGAAGATATCCCCCCATCCCTTATGATTATAATTTATTTTTTGTTATTTACACATGCATAACACATAAACACACACTTAGCTCCACAGCAATCAATCATCTAAACAACGCTTTAAGAGCATGTCGATAGCTACGGCCACTAAAATGTTCGAGAGTCCATTAAAAATATTATAGCAGTCCGCTCTGTCTCCAGGTCCCATTTGTTCCCTTAGTTCATTTTGTCCCGACCTCCTCTTTGTCCCATTTTGCCCCCTTATTAAATTTGTCCAACTCTGTTCCCTTGACCCATTTTCTCCCCTTGACTCACGTTGTCCCCTTGTCCCGTTTGTTCCCCCATTGTCTTATTTGTTCCCTTGCCATCCTTACCCCGCTTTGTTCCCCTCTGTCCTTTTGATCCTTCACACACTTCGATTATTTCAAAATGGTCCCAAGTCCCTGTATCAACAATTTTTCCAACAGAACATCAAGAGTTATGACAATTCTTAACTCATGAAAGTGTTAAATGTTTATTTTGAATAACGAGAAATAACAAAAAAAAACATTGTATGTAACACAACCTCTATTAGTCTTTAAGGACTCTGCCAGGCGGTTAACAGCTCGACTCCGCTACTGCTCCGCCTTGCAGTCAACCTTTCGGTCTTGTCCTTAAAGACTACTTTAGAGGTCTTGTAACATACGTAACTATTATTTCAGTTAATGTTATAAAAAACAGGAACTTTTTAAATCAGCCTTTTGTGTGATCAATGCCACATTTCAATTCATATGACATGAAAATAACTACGAATCAATGAAAATTGATTCAATAATTTTTTAATTTAATAGTGAATTCTTTTATTTTGAATTATTTATTTATAATCTGTATTTATGAATTAAAAACAACAACAACAACCTGGTAACTGTACAAATTTTCCAGTTTTACAAGGTAATAATGTTTTAATAATTTAAATTATTAATTAAATAATTTTTCCTTTCTTGTGCTGAAGAAGCAACTTCGTAAGAAGAGAAAGTTGTGTAATGCTGCACGTAAAAATAGCTAATCCCTGTTTTTTGGGTCCTTGATACCAAAAAACGATTGGCGGCAAAACGTGTCTGTGAACAATGCTTACAGCTAAATCGTTCAATCTTATTTCTCCAAAATTGATCTGGCTGATGTAGTGGACCCTTGAATTTGATATCAATATTTTAATTTTCAGGGGTACTTTACATGACGCCACTGGGACCCTTTCAATATCTTTAAAAAAATTATGCCATTGACTTCGATTCAATTTTGTTGTTGGATAGTCTATAGGACCTTTAAGAGAATGGCGCATGCCTCATGTTTGTTGAAAATTCTAATTTTTGAGAATTGCAAAAATTTTTCAGTGTCTTTCCACAACTAAAGTATTTAAAATAGAGACATTTTCCCTCAATAAACTCTGTTCCTTAAAGATAGATTTTGAAATAAGGGCCTATACAACATTGCGATAACTTGAGTATTTTCCATATGATTTTGCTTGAAATATAGTCAATTTTAAATTTTTGTTTAAACATTTTTTTCTCAAAAACAGCTCCATCATTTTTAATAAAATTTAATTTGAAGGAAGTCTGAAGGATGAGTTAAAAAATGGTGCAAGTTTCCTGTTGGTTGATTTTTTGAACATTTTTTCAGCATCTTCCAACAACTACAATTATGAACATACAATTTTTTTCTTAATGAAATGTGTGTATCAAAATCAGATTTTCAAATATGGTCATGTTGAATTTTTCCAAAAAAAAATGAGTATTTTTGGAATAATTGGGTGTAAAAAGTTAGTTGCTTACTCTGAAAATCCTGCACTTCCCGATTGTAATTCTGAATGTGTTTTGAAGCAGTTAGAATGAATGAATTAATGCCTTATTTTACGTGGTGAGACTCGGGCCATCAGGCCCGCTCTTCCGTCTGAACACGCAAATTTCGCTACGCTCCTTTCACCAACTAGCAGAGGAAGGAGGTATTTCTTGGGTGAGAAACAGGAGATTTTGAATTTAGCTCAGAGGCGTCATTTAGGCATGAAGATCTTTTACATGGAAGTAAATCTACTAACATGGGACAGATGGCTTTACTCCCCCTCCGAAGGAAGGAGTACGATGGATTTTTTCGCCCTTAAAAATCCACGGCTTCGATCGGGTTTGAACCCGCCAACTTGGGTATACCAGTCCGATAGGCAAACCGTTACACCATCGCCGCCGCCAATGCGATGATAGATTAGATGACGAATGCGATGATAAGTTAGAATGTGTATATTATTTCATATTTTATATTTCTTTTTTCGTTTCTTACATTGGAGCTTTCGTTATACGTTTACAAATTATGGTTTTTAAAACCTATTTCAAATGAATAAGAAATAAAGATTGCTAGTTTTCAGTCACCCGCTCCCAATTTAAGTAGTTTGATGCTATGTAAGTTAAAACATATATTATTTCATTTTAATATTTTTTTTATTTATATTATATGCATGTTATTTCATTTTAAATTGCATCCTTTAATTGAATTAAATGTGAAAACGGATAGATGAGTGGTCATTGTTGGCTGTTGTTACATATTGTTGAAACGCCGCTGACAACAAAAGGCAATAACGACGGCTACTTTTATATAATCCTTTTATATATTTATCAAATATTAGAATACAATAGTGTATAATAATTAGTATTATATATTTTTCAATCCATTTGTGTACCAACGCTATCAGTATTATTATACCATCAGTATTATTATTCACCATATTATTTATTAACTTTTAATTATTTTGCTTTCTCACATTCTGCTTATTTTTGTACTAAATGTTTTACAATTTTAAAGGAGTTTTACAAAACAACATTTGGAGAGATGTGGTATAAATAGTATTCCTTAATCAATACCAATGGCGAGAAAGTACGTACTGGTTTAGCGCCACTAGTTTGAGTTGCTTTATTTATATTCCCTTTTCCCCCCCAGCACAAACTTTCCATTCTATTTCCAGGTTTTCTGTTTTTGCAACAACCCTGACAATGACTATGCATATATACTACTAGTACCTTATGCCCTCCTGGACGATGGGGATTCCGACAACCTCTGCATCGGCACTCAACACAGGCTTTGCTCTCCACATAGCAAGGACAGCGCTGACCGCAGCAAGTCAGTTTCCCAGGGGTGGGAGTGGCATTGCCACATCGACAGCCTTTGCGTTTGTTCCCAGTACCAGTATTTGTTTTGCCACCACTACTGCAATTACTGCTGCCAGTTGACTTAAATAATGGCACTCTCTGTGATGGTTTCTTAAAGCTCCCTGAGTTCACCTGAGATCACACAATAATGTCAATTATTCTACTTCAATATAAACATTTTATTAAGTTGTCAAAGATATACTCATTTCAATTAATACATACTTTCAAACGCTGTAATGCGAATTAGAGAAACAGAAATAGCAAACAAAATACAAGTTAAACACCAAAAAATAAGATATTTGTCTACCTTTACATGGAAACAGTAATACAATTAGGAATAGTATCTAAAACATTCTTAACTGCAATAAAATACTGAAAATTCTCACTCTTGAAATTATTTTTTTAAGAAATTAAAGCAAGCAAAATTGAAACACAACAAAAAGCACTCTGCACCTTATTTTTAGAATGGCAATTTTCCCAAGATTACCAATTTCATGTTTTCAATTTCATTTACAAATATAGATATCAAATGCCAAATTAGGCTGAGACAATTGCTGGAAGATCACACATATTCCACAAGAAGGCAACAGTTACAGTATCTTGCACTTACCAGCAAACATAAAACATTTTTTTTTCCTTTCTGAACTGTCTTGTGTACCTAATGTCAATTGTCTACAATTAACCTTCATGAGAAGTGGATTTCAAAAATTGTACATTTTATTAGATATTGCAATGATCACATCTGCACATTAAACAAAAGAATTTACAATAACTACATAAATTCAAAAAAGATGTTAGTTTATTTGTATTTTTCAGACTCATTGTAACTAGCTATTAAATAATAATGTAACACAAAATCAGTAAATAATCATAGGCTTTTTAAAAAATGGCATTGACGTCTAATAATTTAATATTTATAAGGTGTAAAATAGAGTTTAAAATATGTTTAATATCTGATCTACACAAAAATAGAGCTAGAACTGAAGGCTATTTCCTCATATTTTTCTCCCAGTGATTGTTACCTGTAATCATTGGCACTCAAAATACTTCTTGCAACTTACAAAATATAAGAGACTACACTGTTGATTGTCTCCTGTTGTCACCAGAACATAAAATTTACTCTTTCTTCTTGTAACAGTGAGATACACACATGGTTTGTTTTAAATTACCACACAGTAAATTCCTAAAATTATCTCGGCTTTAAGTACAGTGGACTCTTTTTAATTCGAACTCTAAAGGGAACATAAAAAGTTAAATTAACCAACTAATTCTTTTTCAAAAAAAAAAAAAAAAAAATAGATTTTAAGCAATTCCTTATACCTATGAAATTAGAATGCACTGGCTCTTACCTTCATAAATCATATTTTACGATTTTCCATGATGAAAAAATTGGTGAAACGAAAATTAGGGAACGCAATGCTTTAAATTACGCTTGTTCAGGAGTTTCTACGAATAATCCACAAATATCACAAATGCATTCCACATTTGTTAGTGCCTTTCAGCACTTAAATTTTGGATTTATTTTCTTGTACTCCTTAATGTCCTGTCTTCGAATTTTCTGAACGCAACCTTTGAAATTTCAAATTAAATATAAATTTTGAACATTCATTTAAATACAAATTTCAAAGGAACAAAATTCCCAAAGTCGAATTAACCAGAGTCCGCTGTATTTCTAAAACAACAAACATTTATATAAACAGTACAAGGAGCAGCCCCAACTTTTGAGACTTGTCTTTATAGACAACTCAAATTAACTTTAAAACTTATCAATTTCAACTCCAAGTTGCACCTGCACCTTATCACCTTTAAATATTCAAATTCAAAAATGAATAACATTGGAGCTGGCAATCCAGCAGAGAAACATAACCTTACTAATTGGTATTAAGCTAAATGTTTTGTTATTCTTTACAATGAAATATAACTTTTTATTTAGACCATCAGGGTCAGAAAGCAACTGAAGGATTCTATTGTCATGGATGTGTTACAACAGTTCTACGTTTTTCTTTCCCCAGACTCGGAACTATGACTGGCAACATATTAACTCTTACATATTTTCACACACAAGCTTCTGAATTTATAAGATATAATTAACTTGATTAAAATGGGATTTATAATCCATACATTCCAAATCAATTTCCAATAAACTTATTTCTTAGTTTATGGTAAAAGCATGCAATTACTATTTAATAAGAATGTAATACAGAAGGAATGAATAATTATAGAATACTTTCACTATTCCAAAGCATACCATTGGTAATGTTCCATCAGCAGTACAAGGGTTGCCGTCAACATCTGCTTCAATGTCATTAGCTTTTCTTTTAATTGTTATCTTATTACCATTTCCTGCATACATTACAGAGTATAGTGATGCACCATTTGACACTGTGCGAATCGCCTGAGAATCATTAGGTGATACATTACTGTTATCAGAAGTTCCAAGAGACGCAGTTGCCAAAGCAGTCTGAGTTTGTGTTGAAGTACTGGTGTACACACATGGTAATATACTGTATGCAGACTTTGATAAACCTGCATTGCTCTTGAAATCATCTTTGAAACCCGCACCTTCCTGGATGAGTTCTGTTAGACTAGATGTACCATCAATTGCACTACAATTGTTTGCTGAAGCTGCAGCTGTTACTAGAAGACTTCTATAAATGGCAGTACTAGTCACATACTCACACAGTTTTTTATAACACTGCAATAAGATTCGTAATTGAACATTCTCAACATACTTATCATAATTCTTACACCAACTACACGAGGGTTTCAATTTTTTTCTTCCACCTTTACATGACCGGCACACATGATGTTGACAGTTCGTTTCTGTGGGTGTATATGGTTCGATTAATAAATTACCGCAGACAGTACATGACAAAGACTGTCGTAAATATGGAACTAAGCGATATAAGTCTGTCCACGAAGATGTGTCTTCTACGTCGGCTTGCAATACAAGCCTGCATGTTGACACATAAAGACTGGTAGCGTTCATAGCGAGGAGACAATTTAACCTCCTAACTTTTGGAAGGCGGCAACAAAAACACTAAAACTTGAATAAGCCACACACCGATAAAAACGTAACCACTGACTTATCTGCACACCGCACATTATTAGGCAAAACCCATTATTTCGATCTTTACAAAAGCCGGAATAACATTGTACAGATTGACAACAAAACAATTGAATCCACAACTTCCGCTTACCTCAACCAAGCACGTTCAACAACATCACAAAATAAAATGTATATAAAAGTATTTCCCATATTCAAGAAATTTCCCTTCTCGAAAGTGTGGTAATAGTTGTATAGGAAAAAGTATGATTTTAACTTTTTTATTCAAGTTACTTGATTATATATGAAGTAAGTGAATATTAATCCTTTTCTCCAATGCCCATGTTTCACAATGATTCTCAATTCCAAAGGGGAGATCAGGAGAGACGCAGAAATTCCCGATTGTTATACCGTGTTAGCACAGTCATTGCGTCCAGTAGCGGTCCAGAATGTGTTTAAAGAATTCCGCAGTATTGATACCCCTAAGGCCTGTTTATCAGCTGTCTATACACGGGCCAATTGGACTACCCAATCGCCAGGACAATGCAATAATGAATGCGTAATTAGATGCGGATTTAATGGTGGGCAGGGCCGGCCTCTCGCTGGGCGCTCACACCAGATTCTCACGTTTTCTGGGTCTCTGATACTGAATAAGAGTTTTTCTTTCGGGTATACTACTTAGTTTATTACTTTGTGACGTAGTATATTCAATTTTTTTTTGGGGGGGGGGTGTTCTTTTTCCTTCAAAACGTTCGCCTAAAGAACATTAGACCCCAAAACGTGCACAGGATTTTCACAAAAATATATATTACCCGATCGATTTGGCAGATAATACGGCCTCTCGAAATTGAAGTAGATCATTTTTCATTTTGGGGATATTTTAAATGAACATTCTCAATGTAGTTCCAAATTCATTCTTTATTTATTTATTTATTTTTTTGACCCAAAGAGCAAATTATTACAAAGTTTTTATATTAAAGCGCTTACAACAATTGTGCAGGTCCGATTTTCATTGAAACCTCAACATTTTCGATAATTGCACTCGTACTGTAATGAATCCTGCATATCTCTCCAATCTGTAATAATTTAATTCAATTAGCTGGTATGCATTACATGAATGATGCCAATCGCAATCTTAATATTTTGGTTCTGATGTAAGAGAAAATATATTATTTTTCCTATTGTTGTTGCCCTGCTTTACGCACGTATCAGTGTAATAACATAACAATCTTCTTTTATACCATTATTCTTGAATTGCTAGTTAACATGAATAAGATTTGTTTAATATATATTTTAACACCTGGGTTCGGAATATGGGAGGTCAATGCTCACTTTGTCATATGTGGATGGGCTGTCCATACGGATCAGCATTTTCTGGAAATTTTCTAAACTCAAAGGATTGTTGAATGATTGGAAATTACTGTTAATTAATCATTCTTCTCCTTTTCTCAATAAATTTACATTTTATTGAGAAAAGGAGATCTCGTTAAATTTTCTCAATTTATTTACATTTAAATGATAACTGATCAAAATTACGAGCCTGTTTAAGTAAATATAAACTTGTTAATGGCTGGACTCTGATCAAATGCATTGTTTTCTTTTGTTGCCTTTCATTAAAATGGCTAAATTATTGTTGTTATAGAAATATCTGGAAATATTCCTGTGCATATGAAAGAATTTGAATTACGGAGTAAAATGACAGGCCCAAAAGCCTTTAACTAACAATTTGAAAATTCATCTTAACCAGCCAAATATTTATTTTTTAGTTTTGTGACTATTCCCAGGATTTTATCCAAAGAAGTTTCAGAAATAAACATTGTACTGAAAATTGCCAAAACCATTGTGTGAAGTTGAATTTTGTGGCTTTAAACCCTTTGCGAGATCAACACAGTTTTGTGCTCAGATACATCTCGCAATCAAGTTTTTAAAATTAAGCACATTCAAAGTAGTTTTAACTCTAATACAAAGGGGTTTAAATTCAAGTAAATATTACTTCAAGACAGTATCTGCTTTGCTTTGCAGTTTTATCTGTTCATCAATAAAACAAAATCACTGTTTTTCATCTCTTTATTGCTTTGCACTCTCATCACCCAATCTTACTATTAATTGGTTATTTTCTTTGATATTCATACTCATCCACTTTATTAGCTCCATCAGATTTTCTTTTGTCGAAGCTCATTTGAAATATTAAGGTCACCTATTATTATTGTCCATTCCATTGAAACATTCAATAGAACTTAAATAATAAGTGAATATCTTAACATAAAGAGGTGTGTTTTGCATTTCTCACACTATTTATCTATCTCAAAAGGGAGCAATATCTTAACTGGTATTTTTGGTTTTACCAGTTGGTATTGACATGTTCTGAAGAAATGTCGACTCTGATTAATCTCTAAATTTGTCTCAAACAGACTCAGCTATTGTTTTATGCTTTAGTTAGATCAATTAGTTTTATAGTCAGGTTTTTACCTTGGGAACAATGTTAATTAATAAATTATTAAGACAAAAATTCTTTCTGTATATAAAATAGTCACAAGGTGTCTCTGATACTGTGTGACTATTTTATGTGTCTGTGTGGCCCATTGGACCATAAATAACAAATGAAAACAATTAAGAATGTTTACATCAATTTAATATAAGTACATGAACATGTTTAAAAACTTGGCCTAGTGAATGTAAGGCTCTTCTTGTCCATAAGTATTATAAGAATTTTGATTTCATGAGACCAATCCAAGACACTTTAATTCATGTTTCAAACCATTTATTAGATAAAAAAAACTTTTAATATGAACTCATAATTTATGCCCATGCACGTAAGTCGAATCATATAGTACCTTACATCAGAAATAAGTTTCTGCAGTAATCTAAGAGTGAGGCAAATGTAACAAGACACTTGTTCTCAAAGGGGAGTAGACTGATGACTAGTGAATATAGAGGTGTGATGCTAGTAACATTGCAACACAGTACAACCACAAAAGTTTCTAGAATTTGTGGCTTGCTTCATGAACTGAAAAACCCTATTCTAATTCTAATGTAATTTTTCTAAAAGAATCCTGAGTATCAGATTCATTATATATCAGATAAGATTTTTAACCACTAAATGCAATTTTAGACTGGTTGTCACGTTTGGTACTGATTCTCCTGCTTTCAAAACTAGAGGTACTAAACAGCACATACTTTCTCACCCCTTAGTAACGATGTAATAATATTGTGCAGCAATTTCTGTCTATATCAACACATCTCAGTCAATGAGCACTGTGAACAAAACTTGCATGTAGCATTGGGCGCTGCCAACAATGGAGACAAATTTTATTATGATTTCTTCCTAAAAGCGACTTTTTTGCTGTAGACAGAACTGTGTTTTATTTTGCATTGTTGTGGTTAAGTCTTGATATGCAATAAGTTTATTTGAATCACTTATCCATATAATCATTTTATTTCTATTTGTACTTTTACAATTATGGTAAATATATTCTACTGTGTAGAAAAAATGCTTTCTTCCATAGTGTTTCAAAAAAAGAGGGATTTGACAAGGATGATCAATATGAACTTACTTGGAATTGTTCAACAATGCCTGCATAAACCCTGGAATTTCAATATGTGTTTCCATCTCAGAATACATATTTTGTTTAAATTGAAGATGTAATGAACAAATTTATTATGTGCCAAAAGTTGGAGCTTCATAATTATAAGCTTGGTAAAACCAAAACGCAGAAGCATCATCAAACTTCAGTGGGAATTGTATATTTACGAATAATGCAACAAGGTTTTCTCAATCAATTTTTCATTAAATACCCACAAATGTATCTTAATAGGATTCTTTCCCGTTAATCCTAAGTTTCTATAATCAGCAGGGAGCGGATTTCTCTGTTCTACAGTGTACAGGAGTATTCAAATTACATTTCCCTTAAAAAATATAAATAAGAATTTCTTATCCCATCAGACTTTGTTTCATGTTAACTGTTTCGAGCTGAAGCAAAGAGAAAAGAACTGGCATATCGCATCCTGTGAAGTAGAAAGAGAATGCCTGATGAAAAAAAAGGAAATTCTCTTTCTCTCTGGATTCGCTAGACGCATTAGGTACTGCAGTAGGACTATGTGTACAAATTGAAAGAAGAAGAGGGGGAAAAAAAAAGAAGTTGCTAACAGAATTGTAACTTCGCTCTCTCCACCCAAGACATTATATTGACTTGTAATAGATGATTGTAATTGTATGTGACTCAATAAATATTATTATTATTATTATAATTTCGCATATCATTGCCTCAGGGCATAGCGAAGTGAAAATTTTTTATATTCATATTTGGCAGATTTTCCCTGTTGCTGCATATTTGTGTGATTATAAGTGCACATTTAGCATATTTCATTTCAATAGAGAATTATCTCTAAAATGTTTCATCTTTTCATTTGTGAGTGTTCATTAATTCAAAAGAGCTTGTCACAGTTTGCATATGTTTATCTTCTTTCGTATAGATGAATATTGGTGCACATTTAGGTTCTTGATATATTTTTAAAACGAGACAGAAGAAATTCAACAAGACATACCAGATGAATATTTACTTCAATTATTTCTCCCGTGAAGTAAGGTAGATTATATTATGTTTGCACAAATATATATATATCTTTTCATTACAAACACTATTCTCATAAATTTCATCAAGCAAGGTTTATACTGGAAATGAAATGTTAATTTTAATTACATATTAAAGAATTTTTAGGACAAATTCATATTTCAGTATTTTTTAGGATATAAAAATCCTCTCCCTAATAATCAGTGTCATCAGATGTAAATCTGAATGTGGTTATTTCGATTGGAAGCCTTTCAATTTTTGAACTGATCAATATCTAGCAAAATGTTCTCAAAATAGTCTTCACAATTTTCCTCTCCACTGTGTAAGAAGTTTACAAAGTAATTTCTTAAAAGATCTCAATAAGTCAGCATTGTTGGATTAATGCAGTTACCTCCTTGTCCAATTTTCCCTCCAAAATTCTCTAAGACATCCTGAATTAACTTTCTCATTGCAAGTGTTGCAAATTTTTTTGCATTTACAAAAGATCACAATTTTTTCAATGCAGATGTAGCCATTTTCAAGCATGTAAAAATTCCATCCAATTGGTGATGTATTGTCCGCTTTCTTTCATTATAGTTTTAAATGGTCAAATAACGAATAATCAAGTTTTAATTGATTTCATTCATATTTTAAAATTCTAGCACAAGTCTATTCTATTTTACTGTTTGAATGAATTGAGTAAATAAATAGAACATATTCATCCTGTCCACAAATTCCACTATCCCAAGTGCATCAGCAGAAAAACTTTTAAAAAGAATGTACATAGTGATTCCAGCTGCAACATACACCCTAAATAATTGAGTTGCGTATCTTGTTTTCACATTTTCAAAAGCATTTGAATTTATGTTGCTATATATGTCCAAAACAATTGTCAAGCTTCCTAGTTCTAAACATTCACATACCTTTAATATAGAGCATAAAACATAAATATTTGAAATGAATGAAAATATTTGCCCAATGGTTTTTTTGCAGTGTTTTAAAGACTTAATTAACAAACATTGCTACCTTTTGTGGTAAGAATTTGTCACATGGTGTGAAACTGATCACTATGAAAATTCTGTAATGGATTAGCCAAGTTGACTATTTATGTTGAGACTGCTTTAACGTATGGTTTTTACAAATTTGGCTTTCCTGGGTGTGTAAGCACTTAGAACGTTGAATTGTACCATGTATGTGCAGTACAATTACTAGTGTATGTGTATGTGAAATTCACTTCACCCAGAACATTTACAATTAATTATTGAAACTTTGTATAGTAAGTAAATAGGTGGTTTCTTAATTCACCATCTTGTTTTCAACACTTGCCACCGCATGTTTCTGATGAAAGTATTGGCTAACAACCAACATGGTGGAGGAGCTGCCTGTCACCAAAACCTATTTTGGCATGAGTGAACATACTGGTTGTAGTGGTAATACCTTTATGGGACTCTTTGTGTTCCACATCCCCCTGCAGCATGGACAAAGTGTAACTGCTTGTGTACCTTTTACCAAGTACTGGCATTTATAACACTTGAAACCTATTTCAAATTACTGATACCTTGAAGATATGTTTGTTCCCTTGAAAACATGTTAATAAGTAGCAATAATGAATCGTGTTTAATTTCATAAGGCTAATAAGGTTTTAATATGTTAAGGCTAATAAAGAATCCTTTGAACTAGGAAATATTAAAACCAGATGGTATGTATGAAATGGTTACCCACAATGATACAAAATATTTGGAAAAGAAAACTTGAAGCTGTTGTTGAAAGACACTCTTGCTTCATGTCACTTCTTTACACTAAGCAGTTCTACACTGTGGTCATGCTCAGGTTCAGCATAATTTTCCACAATCCATCTGTTAAAAAAAAAAAAATCTTTAAGACTCATTAAAATATCAAATCTTATAATTTTTGATACTGAAATATTAAAAAAAGATTTAATCACAACACATGCATAATAAACAGACGATAAAATACAAACTTCATTTGCTAGAAGACCAATTGACAACACAAGTCAGGGTGGATACTAGTTTCCTGAAACAAATTTCATTGACTTTTGCAGAGCATTTTTAATATTTTTCACCGGTAAGATTTACAGACCGTTTAAAGAATATATCAACATAAACTTGAAACTAATTTGTCAGCTCTCTGATTTCACTGTGATAAAGCATAAATTTAAAAAAAAGACTTAACAAAACTGAGCATAACACAATACTGTACTATATTTTACGAATAATTTCTAGTTTTATAACCATCTCAAAAATTTCCCAGACTTCAAATGATTCTTCCAATTCCCTAATTTTTCCAGAATGTGACCATCCTGCAAGTACGAAATTAATTTACTGTAAAAGCAACCTTTTTTGGCAACTATGCTATGTGTCACACATTTGTTACTTAATTATCCAAGTAATATTACCAATATATTTTTGTTGCTGGTAATAATTATGCGAATTTGAAATCTAAATATGAAAAGGGTTTTATTCTTGATCAATATATGCTCACAAATTTCAAATTGTAATTCTGTTCAAATAATTAAAGTAACATATGCCAACTAAATTTTAAAAATAACGTCCCTCACAAAAACCCACAATAACCAACAGCATCAGATACTATTTTAAAACATTTATTTTCCAAACCTGCTAATTCTTAGGAAATAGCATTCTGTTAACATATTTATTGCAGTGCCAAAGCTCACTCAAAAGTACCAGCCTTGGCATAACTTTATTTTAAACCAAGTATATTCATCTCGAACAATGAAACACTAGAAATCTATTACATTTTATTCCAATAACTTTTAAAACACTTTTGGTTAAATATTTAATTGCTATTAGAGCAAAAGTGAAAGTCGTGTTCAAATTCTGAGATTAATACAACACAAGACTGGAAGAAAGCTAGTTTCACAACAAAACCAAATACAGTAGAACCTTGCTAATCTGAACAAAATTCAGGATGTAGGAAAAATAAACAAAATGCTTATTTTGAGTGACAGAAAGAATTTTATAATTATTGCAAAATTGAACAACTAATTATTGAAACAAGTTGTCAAAAAGAAACGTTAATCGCACGGGTAACAACCGTATATACCCCAGGTTTATATATTCACTTCGAGGAACTTGCAAAATCGTTTATCTTTCTCCCGTAAGGAACAATCTACTTGATGATGCTACACTATGTTGCATTGTGTCTGGTAATACTATAGATTTTTTTGCATTTGCACTGTACGTTTTATCGGATAATCTGAACAGACCACACTCCTAATTAGTTAGGATTAGTCAGGGTTGTACTGTAGTATTAATTTTCCATTTTAAGAATATTAAGACAATTTAAAAGATCAAACTACACAATATCTACTTTTTTAAAGGGGACAGAATGAGATGTTTGTATTAAATTAAAAAGCAAAATGACAGTTCTAGTGTCAATTTGACTTAAATGTACATTGGCTTCCTTATCCACATAGCCATGTGGAATCTGGACTTAATCTACTCTGTGTCTAGTGTTTGCACACAAGTAAAGCTAAATTGAAGGCTGCCATCTTATGTAATTAAAAAAAAGTAGGCAATTTAAATTGCTTCAAAATAATACTTTATATCTTTAAGAATACAAGTCACAAAATACAGTATTGACTGGTTTACATACATTTTATGAAGCACTAATTTTCAACACAATATAGTCAAGCTACTTGAAAAAAAAAGAGAGGAAATCAGAATAAAATGTTACGTCTGTAGGATAAAAAAAAATTCACATTTTATATCTCAATTCAGTCTTAATTCCATTTTCAATAATTCTTGTGACATTTGATTGGGAAATATGCAACAACCTCAATCAGATATCGAGTTCATTACTCCCAGTTTTCAGAAAGTTAGCAATTACAATAATGACATTAACACATCATTACCTTTTCCCCTTAAAAAATCTACAACAAACAAAAACAAAAAAGCAGTTTTTAAAAACACTGTTAAGGCATTTTATTTGAAGTCGTGTACTTCACAGTAATTGAACAACTTTCTGAATGGTGAACAAAAACAAATAAACAACTCTTAACATAATGATTTAGCGAGATAAGTAACCGAATTAGGAAGACATAACGTGATGTACCATATGAGAAAATAATACTAACAGCTTCCATTTCTTTACAAAGAGAACTGCGTGTCGTCACTTAAATACA
Source organism: Gryllus longicercus (assembly GCA_038098605.1). Lineage (NCBI taxonomy): Eukaryota > Metazoa > Arthropoda > Insecta > Orthoptera > Gryllidae > Gryllus > Gryllus longicercus. Next base: position 60,776 of record JAZDUA010000398.1, read on the forward strand.
CAATTCATTAAGACAGATCACACCTTTCAAATAGTCAATCTAATCTAAATTTTTCTACATATAATAATTCTTCCTCTATCAAAATGTTGTAATGTTCATTCCTGCAATAAATTATCTTGCAAATCCCGAAGAATTCCCCCCCCCCCCCACACACACAAGAAATTACTTAAATCCAGTTCAACAAAATGTTCTTCCTCCGTCATTAAAAATATCTACATTTCATTCACATTCTAAGTCCCACCAGAAACAAATCTTGTGTTGGACTTCTGTTGAAGACAAACTCCTTTTATTACAGATCTGTACATCTTGTAAAAGGTGCATCTTGTATATTTCTAATATATAAAAAAACTATTTTAATCCTCTGTCAAACAAAACATTTTTCACACACACACACACACACATATATATACAGTTCTCATGAACATCCACCATTACAATATTTACAATAAAATTAAAATGTACACAATTTCACACTAGCACTCCACTAATAGTTTTTAAAACTCTTCATCTGTTGTAAAAAATGATAATTCTCTCGGTTTTTTAAAATTGTCTGGAACATTTTCATTATTACATGCATTTTGTTCTCTGTTGCGACAAGCAGAACTGCATTTACATGCACTTGAACAATGACTATCAACTTTATAGCACCCACACACCTTTGTTGAACAACCTTTTTTGCAACAACATTTGGTTTTTCCATCAGATGTTCGTTTCACTGCCTTTGATCTTTCTCCTTCATCACTTTTTTTAACAATCATGCTTCTTATTCTTTTGAAAACTGGAGTTTTCTGCCAATCAGGATCATCCTCAGGATTGTCATCTTCATCTTCCTCATTCATAGACTCCTCTAATTCATAAACAAAAGTGTTGTTTATTGTGGGAGGGGCATTCACTTTTTTCTTTTTCTCAATTTTCTTATTATTTATCATAGCTTCAAGTTCTTCAATCCTCTGTTGTCTTTTGCTAGCTTGCTCCAGAATGACATTTATTGAACTAGAATCACTGTCACCACCAGAAAAGTGTTTTAATAAAACAAATATTTTCTCTTCATATTCCTTTTCAAGACGAATGATCTGTGAATGATTCTGTGAAAGTTCTTTTATAGTTCTTTCCTGTTCCTGAATAGTATTATCTTTAGAATTACATTCATGTTGCAATTCTGCCAATTTATTTTCAATAAATGTTTTTTCTCTTTTTGTTTCCACAGCTACATCAAAGAGGTATTTTAAGGCACATTTTGCTTCTGAAGAGGATTGGATGTAATCCCATCGAGTTTTGCTTTTGTTTTCCTGATCAGAATCGAGAATCTTTTGTTGTAAATCAGAAATCTGAGCATTCCTTGCCGCTACATTTTCTTCAAGTTGTTTTATTTCTTCTTCTACTTCATTTTCTTCTTCTACAAGTTTTCCACTATCCAGACTCTTCTTTAGAGCAGTCACCTGCTCAGTTAGCACAGCTCTATCTTCCATAAGTTGTTCTAAAGTTCTTTCAGCATACATAATACTATATATAATTTCTAGTTCCTGAGCTAGCCATGTCTGAACTTTCATTGCACTACTCATATTTCCACGTCTTTCTTGAGTAGCTTTTTGAAGAGCAAGAGCATCTTTGAGCCTCTTGTTAATGGCAACTGCTTCTTCGACTTTTCTTTTCCACACGTTTTGTTGCTTGGTATGCAACCTTTCCATACGTACCAACTGGTTTTGACGTTTTCGATCTTGATCCTTAAGTTTGGAAAGTTCCCTTTCTCTTTGAAGTTTCCAGTTCCTAAATTTTTCACTTTCAATTTTCATCTGTTTTATTAATTTAACTTTTGTCTGTTTCATGGAAGTTATTTCATTATTTAATTGGGATATTTTTTTCTCTTGTTGTTCCTTCATTCTAATCATTTTATTTTGCTCAGCAATTTTTTTGTTAAGGCAGGTAATTTTTTGTTCAAGCTCGTTAAGTCTCTTCGTATGCAACTTATGTTGCTCATTTTCTTTTGGAGCAACAGTTGAATTTTGAATTTCCTGAAGGGAGCGCACTAGTTCTTCTTTCTCCTTCTGAAGAAATTGAACTTGTAACTCCAAATCTTTCACAGCGCTATCATAGTCCGTCTTCAAATTCAAAATCTGATTGGAATTCACAGCAAGTTGAGCCACTAATTCTTCTTTTAAAGCAAGAGCTCTGTTGAGTTCCTTCAGTTCTTTATTTAACTCCACTTGTTGTAACGTATGTGCTTCATGATGTTCAACTTGCAGTTCAATATCAACTGGAATTTTCGAAGTATAAATATTGTCTTCTGTTTCACAATTTTGTTCATTATCAGCTGATAACTCATGATTTAAAATCTCTTCTGAACTACGTTTTTGCTCAGCTTGTAAATCTTTAATCTTTTCCTGCAAATCCCGCAAGTGTTTCAACTGCTCCCAAAACTCAGCTGGACATGTACTTGGGTCCATTGTTTGATTCAAATTGTCCATAGCATTGCCGTATTCAGCTTGTAATTCACATAATTTCACCTTCATACGATCGCGAGCAACTTCTGCAAGAAGAGCTCGCTCAACCAAATTTGTATTTTCTGCAAAGGCATTGTGAAGAGCCTCAGTTAATTTCATATTCTTGCCAGCAAGGTTAGCATTTTCTTCTTCTAGTCGCTTGTGTTCTTCCGGACATTGCGAGTTTCTATCCAAATTCATGAGTTCCAACTGAGCTTCCTGGAGATCTTGTTTCAACTTGGCAATAAGTGCAGCTGTAGGGTCTTGATTAACAACAGGTTTATTTCTAATTCTTCTCGCTCTATCAGCATACCGCAATGTGCTTAATGTTTCTTCTAGATTGTAATCTGCTGGGCTGACACATGCAATCATTATAGTTAATGAATTGCCACCAAGAGAATCTTGTAACAATCTTGTCAATCTGCTGTCCCTATATGAAATGTATCCTTTCTGGGATTCATCTCCTAAAGCTGATATAACATTTCCTAATGCAAGAAGGCCTTTATTGATGTTTACACCTTCTTTAAATCTTTCCCCAGTTGCCTTTGTTTTTTTGGGTCTCTCTGAGCCAGCTAAATCCACCAAGTGGAATTTTGAAGTCATACTATTACTCTCATCAGATTTACTCTGTTGCTGAATTGTTATTGTAAAAATAGCATGACTTCGACTTGACTGAGCATTCATCGCTGTTGCACCAGTTGCCCTTCCCATTGAACCACGAACCAAACACTGTGTTGTGTCATCAGCGTTGAAAACCGCTACTTCTGTGAGTCCCGGAATTACGATACCCCGAGTATCTTCTCTAATATCCACAGTGGATTTTGATGAACTGAGAAGATCGAACAACTGCTCTTGATACAGTTCCATAAAACTCACAGAAATTTTGAAATGTCTGTCAGTCATTTCTGCCACATTTTTAAATATGTCCTTCACAGCACGAGGAATAACACCTGCATCATTTTCATCACTGTACGACGTACCCATCGAAAAAGTTTTCCCTGATCCTGTCTGTCCATACGCTAAAACTGTCACGTTATATCCTTTAAAAGCATGGTGAACCAAGTCTTTTATAGCAACATCATAAAAATACTCGTTATCTTCGGGGTTGAACACGTGGTTAAAGGTGAAACTTTTGTCTGTTCCCTTCACAAAAACCTGAGGTTCGTTAGGGACACATTCAAGGCACATCTGACATCCTTTTTTAATTTCAGAGTCCACTAATGGTCGTATTCGCAACGCAACTTGCACTGAAACGGAATCAGCCATATCTAACACCAATATATACAAACGCAATCACAAACTTCGGGCGATCACAGGTACGCACAGATTCAACTTGAACTTAAGCCCCGTCTCGATCGCGCGACATAGAAAATAACGACTCGCTAACAACCGCCAGTTTTCAAGCTGGTTTATATACTCTTTGGCTGGTTTGAACTTGACCAATCGCCGAACCCGGATTTTTTTATAGTGGGGGACGAGTTGCTTACTCTTTGCCCGGGAGAGAGCCATGGAACATGAAGGAAATTCAACTCCGGTGTTGGAGACAGTGATCTCAAAACTACCGCAGAGCCCACTGGCTAGAGGAATGGTGAGGGCATGGAGAAATTAAGAATTGTAGACAGTAAGTGAAAACCGTGCTAAATGTCAAAAATGGAATTCTGAGATAATTAAGGAAAACTATTTCAAAAGGTCGCGTGACTTGACTAATGCGCAGTCTGGTGGCGACAATTTGAACTCTAAGAATAAGAATTCGTATTACACAAAGTATATAGAGTATATACACTGAAATTTACATTGATACACTGAAAAACGCACTGTGCAATTCTGAGAGTAAGACTGTTATGGGGTTATATTGTAAGTGCGCCTTGACGTTGTTAGGTTGTCGACACTGTGTTACTAGATTGTCGTTGCCGGTTTATTGGCGTCAAAATAATGCAATACCGGTGCCTGCGATAAACACTCTTTCAGCTTGTCAAAATCTGTTTGACACTGATTCGACCAGTTCCAAGTTACGTCTTTTTTCAACAATCCGCGCGAAGTACAAGTCAAATCAGTCATATTCGGTATAAATCTTGATACAAATGTCACTATACCCAAAAATCTGCTCAGATCCGCTTTATTGCCTGGTACCGGTATTTCCAATATTGCTTTTATTCTATCTTTATCAATTTGAATACCATCTTGGCTCAAAATGTGTCCCATAAATTTAACCGAACTGACTCCAAATATACATTTTTCTTTATTAAATTTCACTCCTACTTCCTTTGCCCTATCCAATACTTGTTTTAATATTTTATCATGTTCTATTTGAGTTTTTGCTGCAATTAAAATGTCATCAATATAAATCTTTACTCCTTCAATATCTTTAAAAATATCAGTAAAAGTGGCGTGAAACATTTCAGGAGCACAAGATAGGCCAAAAGGTAATCTTAAGAATTTATACCGACCAAAAGGAGTATTAAAAGTCGTTAAATCCGAACTTTCGTCCTCCAAACGAATTTGGTAGAACCCTTTATGAGCGTCAAGCGTCGAAAAAAATCTTGTTCCGTTCAAATCAGCCGTTATTTCCTCAAATGTTGGTAGTTTAAAATGTTCCCTTTTAATCGCGTTATTCAATTCAAACGGATCTAAGCAAATTCTGACATTCTTATCAGGTTTGTTTACAACAACTATAGGATTAACCCAATCTGTAGGCGCTGTCACTTTTTGTATAATGTTTAATTTTTCCATTCTATTTAACTCATCTTTTACTTTATCTCGTAGTTTAAATGGAATCTTCCTACACGCGGACACTTTCGGTACGGCATCATCTTTCAACACAATTTTACATTTTTTTATTGATATATCTCCAATACCCCGAAATAAATCCCGATGCGTAGAAAAAACAGTTTCTAGTTTGATTTCACTCACACTCCTTTGCAATAAATCTAACTTTTCGATTCCTTTCAAACCTAAAATTGGAAAACTTTTATCAAAATCTACAACCTGAAACTCTAAATTTTTAATACGGTCATTTGCTTTGCATTGCAAAGTGATTTTACCAACAACTGGTATCTTTGTGTTGGCAAAGGTTCTCAACGTTACATTACTATGAACTATGTTTTGTTCCACTTTCATTTGCTTTAATTTAGACATAGGCAACACATTAACTTGTGCCCCCGTGTCTAGTTTGAACTTCACTCTCTTGTCACAATCAGTTAACTCCACAATCTGATACCAGGCGTCGACAGAGCGAATCAGTTGTAGCCAGTTGAATTTATGTTCAGTGTTCAGTTGTGATATTAGACACTATTTGTATCCATCTTAATCCACATTAAAGTTTATCTATTTAAATTAGTTACAGTGTTCTTTATTGGCCTCATAACATGGCGCAGTCTGGAAATATTTTATTTATATACTGAAATGTGGAGATATATTCGGCAATTGATGATATCAATATCTCTGTGAAAAGTGAGGTTATATGAACACGAGTTGAATTGTGGATTGCGAATGAGTACAGCATTCGTTAATAGGTGTCTGATATTAATATATATGAGAGACGTATATTGATATAAAGCTATAATGGAAGGTTTGAAGCCGCCACGGTGTTTAAATTTGAACTCTTCCAATATGTCAGAGGAGTGGAAAATTTGGAAACAAAGTTTTGAGACGTATATGGTGGCATCCGGTGGCAATGAAAAAAGTGATTTGGTGAAGATTGCTATTCTTTTACACGTTTTAGGTGAAGAGACAATGCGTATTTATGATACGCTTGACATTACGGAAGAAGAAAAAAAGGTTTATGCCACAGTTATGACGAAAATTAACAACTATTTTGTACCTCAAGTTAATACCAGTGTAGAGACGTATAAGTTTAACTGTCGTGTGCAAGGACAGTCAGAAACTTTTGACAGTTTTGTTACGGATCTGAAGAGAATGAGTGCACTTTGTGATTTTGGTAATGCACGTGACAGACTCATAAAGGACAAAATAGTGCAAGGTGTATGTGACCAAAATCTAAAACGAAAATTGCTTGCTGAGGCAAACTTAACCTTAGCCAGCGCAATTAAGATGGATACAAATAGTGTCTAATATCACAACTGAACACTGAACATAAATTTCAACTGGCTACAACTGATTCGCAACGACAATCTAGTAACACAGTGTTGACAACCTAACAACGTCAAGGCGCACTTACAATATAACCCCATAACAAAGACAATAAAAGAACATTAATATCCGTAAATATCACAGTTAAAGACCATTACCAAGTCGCACAGTACTGATCATCCATGCATTCTGGTTGAATGAGAATTTCTGATGGCCCATTTTACAATGCATTCTGCTTGACACCACCCTTTTCAGCACAAAATGCAAATTTTCATATTTTGGCACTTAGCCCGGGTTTCATTTATGCCCTACAATTATTATATTCCTCCATGCACGAGTTTTAGTTTCAGTGGCATTTTTTTAATAGCAATCTATCAAAAAACTCATTTGTAACTACAATAAAATTATATTCAACTAAAAACTAAATAACCATAGTCCAAGAATGCTACTTTAAGACATTATGTGATGAGAATGCTTCAGTAGTTAAACTTTGAAACAGGCCTTATTGAAAGAAAAATAACACCATTGTCTTGTTATCAAATACAGAACTCTTTCCTTGCAACAACCGGGACTGACTGAAAATCGAAAAGATCCATTCGGTACATACAAATAAGTTTCAATGACAGGGTTAAGTTACTTCTTTGGACATAATGTTATACTCTCTGATAGTGTTCTCTCTAGATTTGAATGGGAGAAGAGAGGGGACTAATTAATACTCTTTATACCTGTCAAACATATGGGAACAAAAGAAACTCAGAAGCTGTCAAAGAAGAATGTTTAATATTTATTGATGGGTGATTTCTTCCATAAAATGTTATAGGTAAATCTATTTTAATAATCACAATAAAATCATGTAATTTTTACTTTAATTTAATTAATTTACTAGTTTCAGATCGAAAATATCAATATCATAAGTGTCATAAAATAGGCAACCTTGCATGAAACTGAAACCTTCTTAAAACAGAATTTTTGTTTGACCTGATCCATCCTGGCTTAGACCAGCTTAGACAGATTTTGCTGTACTTTTCTGCATTTTCATGTTGAAAGAGTCCTATAAAACACCATTTGCTGGGATAAACCTTATTGGAGAAACATCTTACTTTTTCTCTAAACTTTAATGAAAGAAAAAATACATATACTTACTAGATTGAACTGTAAATGATGTCAAAAAACCAGCTTCAAAGTTGTGGCTCATACATGAAAACTGTTTAGTTTTAATTTTTTAATTGTAAGTTGTTTGTAGCAACATTATATTACATTGATTTGTCTTCTTGCTTTAAAAGATCACCAATGAATGTTGTATGATTTCAAAGCTTTTTTGAAGCCAAATTAATATTTATTTATAACTTTTAAAACAATTTTGTTGTTAGGTTGCGAAATTGTAGAGAAGATAGAATGAGTTAAATAACCAGTTTGTCAAAATATAACATTTTCAATTGATTTTATTAATTTTACTAAATAACCCTGAATTTTCCAGTTATATGGAAATTTAGTTTACTTATATATATTTTTGTACTAATATTTACCCCCAAACAAATTTCTTAGAGAAATTTAGAATCTTATTTGAATTTTTTTTCTATTATATGCTTTAATAATATCATCTCTGAAAATAAATGTAACCTATTAGCTTAAAAAAATTACTTGTTTGCTAAATCACAGTATTGATGTCAGCATAAATATTACCAAAGAGCACCACAATTAGGCTAATTAATATATTTTATTAAAATATTTTAATGTTTTGAAAGTACATATTTCTTAGTGAATACACACTTGAAGTGAACTGTATTCAGCTGTCACATTAAAAATAGACGGTTCCATTGAGTTATCTGCACAAGAAATATTCCATGATATCAGAACAATTTCTAAAATACCATGAAGAAACACATAAAGTAGTACCTTTACATTATCTGTACAATAAAGATTCATACTCCACAAGCATACTGTTCAGAATGGTTCCAGGTAAAACCAGTAATGACAATAATCACATTCTATCAAATTTGCATAATAATTTTTTTTATTGTATGTAATATGTAACAGGATAAGCGAAACAGAATGGCAAAGATACCTTTTTGAATGTTTAACTTCACATTTACCATAATCTACGTAGCATTTATTTAACATACAATAGACATGATTATGGATGTGATACGCAAGTGATTTGGAGCCTGGAATGCAATATAAATAAGAAGATTGCAAAGAAACAATTTGTTTAAATGGAAGGAATACATTTTGCATTTTCGCAATACTAATATCATGGACTTTGATTTACATGAGAAAGACAAACTTTTATCCCACATTAGTAATATTCACATCAAAGAGCTGTCATATTTTAGGTGTGGTTATGATCAGAAAAAACATGCTTTTTGAAACTCATGTTATTTTGATATTTAAGAGATGCCTCAAGTGTAGAGTATAGAGATTACTCTATGCTGAATGACACTCATTAGTAAACGTTCTGTATGAATTGACACAAAACATACATACATCCTATATTGACATTAATGTCATATCATTTCTAAGATGAGGAAAATTTTAATCATGCAAGTCCAGCAATATATATCACATACATACATTAATGCATATATTTTCAAATTATTTCAAGAATATTACAATATGCTTTCGAATCAATTTAGCAAAACATTGCCATCTACGATTCAATCATGTTGGTCATAGTGAAAGTGTCTCAATAAAATACTTTAGTAAAAGGAAGTAAATTATTTGTCAACTCGTACACGTTTTTAATATGCTGTAATAAACAAGCTTTGGATATTTCATATTCTGTAAGGGGAATGAATTACTGTAATTTACATAGCAGCTAATGAATCATTGTAAAATTTTGTAGCAAATCTTAGTTTACGCTTCTGTCATAAACACTAGCTCTAATAAAATTTATTTTACAGAGAAACACAAGGCAAGATAATTTGGACATCAAAATTCCTTGGCAATAATTTAAGACGGGCCGCAATACATTTTAAGTATGCAGAATACATCTCACACCTTTTTTAAATTTTTTTTTATATGAATTACATTTTCAAAAGAGAAAACTGTTTTTTTTTAAAAATGTTTAATAGAAAGTTGGTTTATTTTAAGAGAGAGAGAGAGAGAGAGAAGGGGAAAAATTGTAAATAAAAGTAAATTATAATGTAACAATGATCAGTCCAGTTCAAAAGTTTACTTTCTAAAGACCAAAATTCACTAGAAAATGTGGTTGTATACTACAAATTTAGAGGATAAAATAAGAATAATCTTTCTATTAGAAAATGTAAAATTAAGTTTGTTAAAAGGTTTCATATCATGCAGTTACATGAATCTTGCGTATACTGTATTTTTTTGGTATGTGAACAAAGCAACACTATTAAGTTAGCAAAGTGTATTCAAATACCTACACGATTCAATTAATTGTAGAATTTGTTTTATTAAATAAATGGTTTTTTTTTGTTTTGTTTTTTAACGTTTGACGAAAGTAGGCTGCGATAAAATTTGAAACCCTATATATTGAGCTCTACAATATTATGCTGAACTTAAAATGTGCGAGGTAATTCAAAACCTGAGACATGAATGTTTCTCAAAGTAGGCAGGCACCACTGGCAAGATGGTACTAACATGGTTTGTTCTTATATCTTGCCTTGTGTTACTGTATGAACTCTTACCATACTTTTACTGCTTTTAAAACTCACATTTAGAAGAAATCAGTAGAATCAATTTAGTAGACACAAATGCTTCAAGGTTGTGAAAAGACAATAGTTTTCCAATGGGGAAAAAAAAAGTACATTAAGGAAAAATGATGCTTCTAAATAAAAGTGGAGATGCTACACATTTATACGAAAGAATATACAAAGAAAATTACATTTATATTGAGGGGGAAGGAACATCGTTCAATAAGCCAAAAAACAAACTTTTTAAAATTAAAATGTGTGTAGCAAAACATCTATTCATATAAAAAAATTATACAGAATGCCTCTTGAGCAAAGTATGGTTTTTCCATTTACAAAAGTAATTTGCTCACAAAAATTTTATTTATGCCTGCTAATTACAGTACATTAAATCATTTTGAAGAGTACTTTGCAATCTCCATTAATACTGAACTACAATTAACTCAGCAAAACAATTAAGTTCAGTACTTAAGTGATGAACCTTATTTCCATACACAATATGTGCTCAGTATGATGAATTTTATTCAATACTACACACTAACTTCTGTACAATAAGATGAGTGCAACATCACATAAGGAATGTCTGAAAGTATGTAAGAGAGAAACAATACAAACACATAAACAAATAATATACACTTTTTTCAAGTTATAACATCACAACCCTCCTCATACGTATGTATGAATCATGACAACCACTATTTCTAACCATCTCCATAAAATCTTGTCAACAATTAACAGTTTACCAGTGGTAATAAAACCTCTTCTTAAGATGTAGAAATGAAATTAAATGGAAGGGAGAGATTAAAGAAAACTCCAACATTTTATGCATCAAACACTTAAAAGTTATGTTTTGATCTCATTGAAAGAAAGAAAAAAGATAATAAAAAGAGCAGTGAGAGAAGATGCACCAATTGGTGATTGGTATTTATTTTTCCTTTTTACGTTCTCTTAAAAATCTGTTCAATATGATAATTCTTTAAAATTCAAAATGCTTGACACAAAAATAAATGCTCTTTAATTTTTTGTTTACATGAATATCACAAAAATCACACCATTCTCGCAACATACAAAACATTATAGAATATCTTCTTTAAAATATATATTTATGTATTTTATGTATATATATATATAAATGTGTAAGTATATCTGAGAGTGTATGTTCAAGGGAATACCACAAGTAGCATATATATATACATACACACCACTGCCATATATTGTAGGGAATATATGACATTCCCTCACTAAAGTACAACAAAGGTTTTTGGGAAAATAGTGTTGCAGTATTCTGTCTCAAATTCTTTATAAACAGAAATGTACAGGAAAGATAAATCTTTGACTGGAATATCAGAGCAACATATACCCTTATTTGTCTATATTTATAAAATTCTAAAAACAAGTGTCCTGCACTTTTCAATTTTCATAAGAGGTCACCAGTATAATGAACAATTGAATGTTCTTATAAATATAATACAACAGTAATATAATTTTGTTAGCTATATGTAAGCAGTTACACAATGACAATATTTCTGCATATAAATAAAACAAATTTGCTACTCTACACTTCAATACACTGACTTCTTTTTACTTACGCTACTGTCTTTTGTAGGGTCTGTAAACTCATGCGCAATAATCTTGAATCATATTCAATTTTGTCGTTAACGACCTGAGGCACTCTACATCCAATTGGTCCAGCTTACACATAATTTGATATCAACATTTTCAACAATGATTTTTTTTCTTTCATTTTCTTGCATTTCGTTGCCTTTTTAAGGACACTAATGAAATACTAAGCACGATTCTTTAGCAACAAATTTATATTTAAAAACATTAATACAACAAGAGAGCCAAATGACCAAATCTGTGACCCAGTAATATACAGCAACAATTTTTTTAATAGTTATATAAATGCCTTAGGCAGAATGTCATTACTTCATCAGAACGTACAGAAGATAAAATCTTTTCTATTTTAACCAGGCCCAAGTTACAGGGTTTGGCCAACTGGATCATAAAATTGCACAATAGAGATTAACTTAACCAACAGATCAACAGTGAAGCACCAGAGCATATTAAATCACCATATGAATTCCATGCAGGGATACATCTTCACAAATATATAACAGCACATATAATTTCTTCTTATGAAGAAGTAACAAACACAATTATATGTATATATACATATATTAAACAATTATTGTTTATTCAACTACTTTCACATGAGCCTTTTTTTCAACTTTGAAAGAAGGCGTACAATAAAATGTAACTTATATTGTGATTCTCCACAGCATCAGGTATAAGTGATGTCAGTTACAGTTCTTTGATGAATCATCCATAACGAAAGTTTGCTACCACCTAGCCAACTTCACAGCCTTTGAAATCTCTGTTGAGATAGGATGTTAACATGTCAAAACAATTCTCTTGCTCAGGAAAATTGCTTCCCACTTGCACTCTCACTTCACTTGAACCTGCCAGCAGCAATGTTAACTGCTGGTTTCCAGTCAGATTCAAAACTTCTTAAACAATAAAGCTATTCACCAGCTGAGATGCAACTTGACCCGACAGTGATTCCAACTTATTTCCAGAAACCATTAATATTCCTGCTAGTGTCTTTACAAACACGGCAACACAATTGTTTCAGGTTTAAACATCATTAAATGATGTGAGCCATGATTATGGGCATAGAAAGACAAGGTACATAAAGATGCTTCATACCAATCAGGAGTATACAGAGTAACTTCTCTGACTGTAACTTGAGTTCCGAGTCTTGAAAGTGGACACTTCATGATCCAATCATTTAGAGCACACCAAACCCTGATATACACACATCAACTGATGGCAAGGAAGGTGCATATTAAGCTCTAAGAAAATACTTACAGACTCGGACGATTGAGAATGTAAGGAGGGATTATTTTCATTTCAACAGAATATGGACGTCTGCTGATCACTTTGCATCATCTTGCTCCATTGGTTCTTCTGATGCCTCACGGGAATGTTCAGGAGTACTGAAAACAATGAATATTAATATAATAATAATAATAATGATGATGATGATGATGATGATGATGATGATCCAATGGCCAAGATTGCGAAGGCAGTAGAACAGTGGAGGTTTTAGACCAAAGACTCTCAGGTTTCAGTCCCGCCTCTGGCATGGTTGTGTTGTGTGTGTATGTCTAAATGTTTGTGTGTGTCTATTTCATCATTCTTCTTCTTCTTCTTCTTCTTCTTCATCATCATCATCATCATCATCATCATCACAAGTTCACCCCATCCTCTAGGGCCACCTACCCTAAGGTGTAAAAATAGAATCAGCATTAAAATGCTGATCCCTCCAAAGTAGCGTGCACCTACCCCGATATTCAATACTGAGCCCCGGTGGGACAAACTTATCGCTTGGCTGAGATGATAATGATAATAACGATATTTAAAAAAAGAAGGGGCAAAGGAGTGTGGTATTAACATTGCCTTTAATTCTTTGATTTTGCAATGAATCTGATTTTCTCTGCCTTTAAAGGGATGTTGTATGTTGCCCTTTAAATACTACATCATACATTGTGCTTTCCATTTCTTTCCATACTTTAGTGGAATCGTATTATCTCCTTTCTCTTCCTTTCCTGAATCCCTTGGTGCATGCAATGCATTGCGAACTGAAGATGGAGACCAATAGGTATAAAAAATGAAGCCTCAGACGAAATGCTCTAGACTATAAACAAGGGAACCACCTATCTGAATATGTATTTTCCTCTAAAAATTCACAATAAATGAGGATTTCAGCTTGAGATCAGAGGAGGTGATAGTATTTTGATTTAACATCATTCAAACACTTCTTAGAATAATGTAAATAATTAGAATATTAAGCATTTATTTATTCATTAGGTGCCAACTAATGTGAGCGATCAGAATGAACTTCATTCACTACCCAAAAGTCTCTAAACAGCTTGTACACACTGAAGTTAATTGAACATAAATATTCAGGAATATTCAACAACAATAAACTGAAGATAACTTGCCCAGTAAAGTCATAATTGTGGCCATTCTTTTCCAGAGACAAATTTCCCACATTTCTCATAGTTTTGTAGTAATTTTAAAAAATGTTCCTGATAAAATTTGAAGAGTATTTCACTCTTTTAAAACGAACTATATAAAAAATGAGTTGGTACCATTTGGATAATTAATTTTGAAAATTTTTACAACTTATGTACTACTTTTGTATCTTTCATGCAAATCCTTGCATCATGAAGGGCTCAGAAACACTTAGTGTGAGATTCACTGAAAGACTTCCTTTTTTTCCTGAATTTTCATGAATGGCCAGCCAACAAAAATTTGGTTACTAATATGCAGGTCAACTGTCAATCGTAACGACACATCTAGGCACCCAGCATAGTGCAAAACTAATCAACTGCATTCCCTGTCAACAAGTGATTGCATCTCTGACAAGACTGTGACTGAAGAAAGTCCCGACAGCCAATATTTCACATTTTAAGAGAACTGCATGAAAGGAGTGAAAGAATATTAGACCACCTTTCTTTACTGAATGAGACATTGTCAGTGTACAAGTTAAACTCAGTAAGTCAAAAAACAGGGTTTTGAAATAAATCAAGTTCTGTTAAATTTGTCTTCTCAGTTCCTTTTGCTTTATAGAAGATAAAAACCCTGCTTGACAACTATTAAATCAATCAACAATGAGAAGAAACAAAAATATGATTTTATTAAAAAATATTCTCAAATAATGGAAATATAAAAACAACAAATGTTTGAAAACAACATGTTCTACAGTGTAAAGGAATTTTCAAATTACAACATTTCCCTTAAAAAATATAAATAAATAAGAATTTCTTATTCCATTAGACTTTCTGTTTCATGTGAACTGTTTCAAGCTGAAGCAAAGAAAAAAGAACTGCATATCACATCCTGTGAAATAGAAGGAGAATAGAAGAAGAAAAAAACTGGTCAAAACTTCCCTCCTCACCATTTCAAGTTATAAATATAGAATGTACTACTATTGTTAAATTTGTTGTAGCTGCAAACATAATTGATATGTATTATTAATGTAATTATTATTATTAATGTTAATTATTAGCAGATAATTTATCTACTGTATAATATCTTAATCTAACTGTAACAAGTATTGTATTTCTAGGCCAATGACCCCATCTCGATCAGGTTTTGTTCAGTTTCCCTGGTCCTTTGAGCAAATGCTGAGATGGCCCCTTGTTTGCTCCTGAACAGTAATATAACTTCGCTTTCTTCACCCAAGGCATCATATTGACTAGTCATACACAATTGTAATTGTATATGTGACTCAATAAATATTATTATTATTATTATTATTATAATAAAACAGATCACACAACGTTTCTCAACATGTCAAATCAAATGAGATATTGACGTTACATTTTCCCTTTCATTTACTAATGCGTAATACATTGAAGTGAAAGTGGAGTTAAAACATTTCTGTGAGTTAGGTTTCAAACACAATAACAACTTACTGGAGACTGTTTGACTGTTGCTGCATGGAGAGGCTTGCCATTGCTGTAACAGTTTCAGATTCTTCTTTTTCCTTTTGAGAAGCTTCAAGAGCAGACATCATAACCATGTGAGCTGTTCTTTTAATGCAAGGCCAGTGATGCAACTAAAATTAATAAGACACATGAAATCTTTTTTCTCATAATTTGCTGCAACTTAATTCAATTTTATACAACTATTAATTAAATTTTACTCATCACATAAGAATTATTACTTCTGTTCTGACTTATCAAAAATACTATAACAGTTTGATAAAACGGTAGTTGATTGTCTGCTTATAAACCAAATTGTGTGAGAAGTATGTTCAAGTAAACATATTTATTTACATACAGTACTTCAAACAGAGGCTTATGTTAATTTTTCTATTTGAAACATAATGTAACATTACAATTTTTGTGAATTGGTCATTAATAAATAATTTCCCATGTAATGTAATGTTCAATTAACTGAACAGTCTGACGTAGTCCTCACATTTAGATAGAGAATGTTCACAAAACATCCTGCAACATGCACACACAAGAGAGAATCCTACACACTGATTGTATTTTGTTTCGAACTTTATGAGGAAGAGGAAAAGGAAAAGTGAGAGAGGAAAATGTAGAAATATTTAAAAAAAAAAAGTGTATTAAAGTAAACAAACTTGAAAACACTTACCTGAATAGCAATTGTCTTCTGAAGTGTGTCAATAGCATTTTGGCATGGTGGTCTGCAAAGTTCTTCTTCACGAAGAGGGCTAGGATCATCACCTAACAGAGCTCGAACACACTCCTGTGCTGAATCACAGATGGAGGGCAAGTCGTATCCTCCTTCAAGAGACAGGATTACCTGGAGAATTGAATACATTTAAAATTGTTCTTTAAGGTCATAAAACAAAAGCAAAACATTCATTTTGCTCACTTTTCCATCTGCTAACTGCAATAATTGCTGTGTCATGTGTCCAAAGCAGGCTGGAGAGACTTTATATCCTCCAAGAGGAGCAGCATGCCCTGCAGCTGCATCAAATCCAGCTGACACAAGAACAATGTCAGGGGCAAACTCCTATTGACAAACAGGAAAATACATATGGAATAAAACTATTACTTTAGATGACATATAAATCATATTGTAGTTGCACCTGCAAAACTTTTATGTACTTTTATGAGAGTATGTTATATCGACTTTAAGAAGAAAGAAATTACCTAGAAATGTTCTTAAAATAGATACCTTATTTGTGTTTTAATCATACCTTAATTGTAAGAAATATAAAGAAATATAAAGGTGTATTAAGAACTATTTTCACAGTACAGACAATCCTGGGCAAACAAAATGAAGTGAACCTTCCCACTCTTTATAGACTTTAAGAAAGCCTATAACAGAGTAAACAGAAACAAAATGTGGAAAATACTGGAAAATGAAGAGACAGACATAATAAAAGGAATCTCTATTTTATACACAGGCTCTTAGATAAAAGTATGAATGAATGATGGAAGTAATACAGAGACTTTTAGAACAACCAGAGGATTGATGCGGGCTATCACCATGACTGTTTAACGTTTTTGCAAACCACATTGTGGTTACATAAAAGAAGTTTGCATTAAAAGTGGCTGCATTGAAAAAGTGGAAACAAAAAGTGAAAACCGGTATAAATTTAAACAAAAGACTAATGGTCCAAATAATTCTCTACACAGACAACATGATCCTAACAATGAAATCAGAAGACGACTTACAGAGGGCAGCAAATGAACTTCATAAAATAGCCCTGACACATGATATGAAAATCTCATCAAATAAGACTAAAGCAATGGATTTCCAAGGCAAAGAAATGAGAAGGGTTGAAATTGTTATAGATGGCAAAATAATAGAACAAGTAGCACAATTTATGTATATATGAAACATCACTGGACAAAATTCAGAAGATCAATAAAGAAAAATTCAAAAAATATAATGGGGTAAATGGAATAATCAAGAAAAACTTCGAAAGAGATATGACAGCAGAGACAATACTAAGAATACACAACATAACATCTAAGCCTACATTAACATACAGATCAGAAATATGGACCCTAAAAAAAAAGACTGTCAGAGATTAGAAGCAACACAAATGAGGTTTTTCCAGCACCTGGTAGGAATTACACGTTTAGATCGACAAAGAAGCAATGAAATCAGAAAAAAATTCAAAGCAGAAAATACAGTGGAAGACATTACAGAGAACCAATGGAGATGGCTTTTACATGTGCAAAGAATGCATTTGGAAAGATTTCCTAAAGCAGTTTTAAAGTATAAGCCCATAGGGTGAAGAAATATAGGAAGACCCGACAAAAGATGGATTGCTCAGGAACATCTCAAAGAATTATCACCAGATCTACTGTCTTTTTAACAGGAACAGGCACCAGACCTATTATCCTGCTGTTGATGATGATGATGATGATGATGATGTATTAACTAGTACAATTAAAAGAAAATTAATTATTTGAGAATTGCATCTCTCTTGTACATTGACATTCCCTTCACCCAACTGTTTTTACAGGCACAATGCTGATACACTACATCAAATATAGATCAAATGATGAAACACAAAATAATCCAACATATAGTGATTACGCAACTTATGTGTGTCTGTATTTTTTTCTATCACAACATGAGCCAAATCTTATTCCAATTTATCCCAAAAAACAGTTTAATTTTCTCACCTTTCCTATTGGCATAACAATAGTGCGAAATGCAGCAAGGTACTCAGCATCTCCTATTGGAGGAGCAAGTCCACCAGACCAAGCCACATTGACATTGGTCCCCAGACCGTCACCAGCACCACACTGAAAAATTAAGTGTTATATTTTTATCATCGCTATTACATTCCTCATTCTTAGGAAAGAAGATCATTGAACCTGAAATTTTTTGAGGATTACAATACATAACTTACTTCCATTGGTCCTCCTGTCCCAGGAAAGAAATTACCATCATCATGACGATGTATGGAAAGGTACAAGACACGGGGATCATCATAGAACATTTGCTGAGTTCCGTTACCATGGTGTACATCCTGTGAAAGAAATCAATTTAGAAGAGCACAATTATAAAATAAAAGTACAAAACAAATGTTACCAAAAGAGACTTGAATAAATGATACAAGATAAACTTCACATCAGGAGAAAACATTCAAGATAACAATAAAATCTAATGAGAACTATCAAGTATGCTTGAATGGTTAGATGATTCAAGGGTTTGGATTGGGGGGGGGGGGGGGGGAGCCTGACATTTTATTAACTTCAATAATTTAATAGTTTTAACACTAGTTACTAAGGATTTTCATTTTTTATAAGTAAATTTTACAAAAAGCACTCAAATTAGTTGAAGAAAAGAAGACATTATATACAAAGTGGCTTGTAACAAATGTTCCAGAGGACAGAAATGAATATTGTAAGAAAAGAAAAGAAACTCAAAAGTATGTTAACAAAACAAAAAATGAAATGTGGCTAAATAACTGTCAAGAAATTAATAATTGTATAGGAAACATGCAAGCTATAATGGAAAATTCTTAAAGAAATGAGAAAGAATAATAAAGACACAGTGAGCTTTAGTGTGGTAGAAATGAATGAATGGAGAACATATTACAAACATTTATTAACAGAAGACAGACCAGAATTTATTGAACAAACAGGCAACTCAACAAGCCAGAAAAATGATGAAAGTATTGAAAAAAATCACGTAAAAAGAAGGATCACAGGAACTTATGAAAATGAAAAATGGTAAAGTGCCAGGTACAGGGAAATGCAGAATTGAGCAAGGAAGGTCCATGGATACTGATTGAGGTACTTACTCAATTATTTAACAAATGCATGGAAGGTGAGGAAGTTCTTAAGAATGGAAATTGGCAACCATAACCTCTATCTATAAAAAGGGAAATAAACTGTACTGTCATAACTACAGGGGCATAAGTGTTATCTACTCAGTGGCCAGATTATATGGTAGAGTAATAAAGGAAAGAATTGAAATAATTTCTATTCAAAATATTACATTAACTAATAACAACAAACATACCCAATCAACAATGAGGATCCTTTGCACATCGAGACGTTGTTGCAATTGCCTTGCAGCAATTGCTACAGAATTAAAGAAACAGAAACCCATTGCCTGCGACTGTTCTGCATGATGGCCAGGAGGTCTTACAACAGCAAACCCATTTTTGATTTCTCCAGTAGCAGCTAAAACAATCAATAAAGAATTAATTATTACCCAAATATATAATGAAATATAGCATAAAGCCTTGTACAAACACATACATTGTTAATGAATGAGAGGAAGTTTCATTCCCACTAACATTTTTGAACACTTAAGAAACTACTACAATCATTATCATAATCATCAACACGACTCCCTTGATTTAGAAATAATGTTCCAGTCCTAGTGGGTAGAAATGCAGCAGTTTTTCATGCATTTAAGTGTTGTTGATGGTGCCAAATTTTTGACAGTCTACTTTTGCCCATTTTGCCTTTCAGTCTGCATTCCTTCTGCTATGTTTTCAGTTGTTGTTGTTGTTGTTTTTGTTTTCCCCTTTTCTTTTCTTTTCTCTCTTTTCCTTCTTTTTTTTCTCATTTCAAATTTTGTCTGTTCTATTTACTCCTAAAAACTACCTTGCAAATTTCATCTACGCTAATATCAAATTTCTTTAATTTTAATTTAATTTCATTTGAGCCAATAATTGATATTTCTCTATTGTGCTTTGACATTGCTTTACATGCGATATTACAAATTCTCACAACTGTTTCTTTTCTCTTATGCCCCAAGTCTCTCTTTATTATTATTAGAATCAAATAGTAAAATGTAGAATTAAAAGTTTAATAGAGTAAAACTTAGGGGAGCGGTACTAGGAAGGTGGAATCAGGTGTCTAAGGTGTGGAGAGCCAGGAGGCCTGAAAATTTTAATATTTGATTTGGTGAAATTCAAATATTATCATGTGTGATGAATGATTTATGAACTGACACGGCAGTGCAAGTTATATACTCTCTGGACAGAGCTAATGGGGAGGTAGACCTGGGAAGGTGGGAGTGGGAAGGAAGGGACAGAGACAGATGTGACAGAGATTCAGGAGGTGATGTGTCATTCTCACAAGTGTCGATTGTTTGGTGTACAACTTTAAGTTGTAAATAAACCAATATTTCAAATTTATAAGTGTCTCTGAATAAACCTGATCCCACAATGATTGATCGATTGATTTAATTAAATCGATTGATTGATTGAATTAATTAAATTGATTGATTGATATAATTAATTAAATTGATTGATTTAATTAATTAAATTGATTGATTGATTTAATTAATGGTCGCATTTATAACTACTTATACTATTTGACTTCAGTTACTTCAAAATTGCATCTGTAAATCATGTAAACATCTCCTCGTTATAAACTTTATTTTTCTGGGTACAGGGAAAACGAAGAAAGAACGCCTCATGTACATCAAAGATGATATGATGGGTGCTGCAATTTGTTTGCTGAGGAAAGCAGCAGTTCCCATTGGACTTTGCAGCAATAGAAACTTTCAGTGAAACTTTCTCCTTATTGGTAACATTTGAGTCTACTCTTTCCAGAAACCAGTAAATTTCAACTTTATCAGAATATTAAGTTTTCTTACCAGTCTATTACAAACGTAAAATGTAAATTCCATGTATACTCCATTTGATAGATTGTTTAATAGTACCCAAATGGCAGTTTGGAACAGTTTCCTGAAGGCAATAAACAGTCTTTTAAAACAAACTTTTTTGAAAACAAGACTGAGAATTAAGAAAATAATATACGAGAACAAGCATGGCTAGATATTGGTTATAGTGAAAGGATTGCTTCTGAAAGAAATGGAAAAGTGTGAAGGACTATCCATAAATTATGTAACGCAAATTGGAGCATTTTGAAATCTCCCTCTCTCCCCTGTAATGTATACTTAAACCCCCAGTAAATAATTACAGCCCCCCCCATTTACAATAACAATACCCCATACAATAATAATAATAATAATAATAATAATAATAAATCCCATTACAATAATTACAGTAATAATAAATGATAAAGCAGTAGCAATTGTATTTATTTTGTGTTATATATAAAAATTTGTGATGTCAGAATTAGTTGGCGAAGCAAACTGTTCCTAACAATAAGATTGGGGACAATTTTTGAATGAAGAAAAGGCTCATAGGCAAGAAAATATCTGACAAGCCATGCATATGCTATCGTGGATGAGCCATAAACCCTCAAACACCCTTCCCCCCTCTATAGCATTTTGTAATTTATGAATGACCCCTGATGACATTTGCCCAAGCATACATGACTTTCTTGAACTGGTGGGCACACACACTGCCCATGCTGAAAACATCTTTCCCATTCTCTGACACTTATCCCTACTCCTCAGAACCTAGGTTGGGATTCGTAGTATTCCAACATAGGTGAAGGGAAAGAGGCAGTGTGCATCATTGCAGTAGCAGACAGCCAGCTCAGCTCAGCTCAGCTCAGCTCAGTTCAGTTCAGTGCTACGGTAACCCTCTGTCTCCACATGGCAATCCACCACAGAGAGCAAAATCCCTTGATGTTAGGTATGGGTTCCCATAAAGAGAAGTGAAAGGTCCATGTGGGAACTAGAAGACAATTTTTTTAGGGGTTAAAAATTAAAGAAGACTTCTTGTATGTTTTAAATAATTTTCTTCATATTGTTCCAAGAGTTCAATTATACTTGTTAAAACTAAATTAATTTAAACAAATCAGTCTATTGTTTTTTCTTTTGCCTATTGTTATGTAATTACCTATGCCTGTGTAGATGATAGTCAAAAAAGCAAGGAAAACACAACTATCTTTCCAAATATTCTGGTGTAGGAAAGGAAAATAAAAAATAAATTATTTAAAAGCCAAAATTATCAAGGTAAAACACTTTTGAGAAAATAATAATGAATCTTTTTTTGTTGAATCATTCTAGTGATGTAAGTTAATATAAAGTACAATTGTGCTTTAAATTTAGCACAATATTTAAAGGTGTAAGGTTAAAGAAAAGCATATTTCTGGATGTTTTTGTGCAAATTTATCCATTAAGATAATCAAGACCAGATTTTACCAGTACCAGATTATTGTTCTAAGTGAGTAAAATGTGATATTCAGCATTGGAATCAATAGTACATCCAGAATGAAAGGGAAAAAAGAAATAACAACTACCATTTGTTTTTATCTTCTGGTACAATTTTAACTATAATACATTTCTTTGGATACCCAAACAACAAATAAGAAGAAAGTCAAGAAAATTAATCTTCCGTATTAAATTTATTTCACAACTTACATTTAAGAAACAAACTTTATCACTTCTAAATTTGGCAATTGAGCATATATATTATTTGATAATGCACAGTAACAATAAGGCTGAGTTTGATAGTTAAGTCATCCTTATTTTTCTTGCCTACCTTTGAGAGCCAGCTCCACCACACAGCCAACTGCCATGCGAGCTGCAGGCGCGGTATGCAAATCATTCCAAGTGGTGTCAGAATCCACTCCAATGCCTCCACAGGGTAAACGTACAAAACTCTTTAGAGGTAAATGTGCCAACTTCTGTCTATTGAGTGGATTGGTGCCTAAAAACAATAATTCCTATGTTAGAGGATGCCAAGTAACACATTTGAAATGAAAAAAAATTTCCACATTTCCTAGGTAGTTTTTATTTGCCAAACCAGACAAGAATTTTATGGATGAATTAATAATTTTCTAGTTTCCTACATCACTTGCACGTGTTCAAATGGCAATAGTCATTGTTTAATTCAACAGATTTGTTAATATATACACAACACTGCTTCTCAGCATCTGAAGCTGGAGTATAGTCTACAGCACTGTCTTGCCGCTCATGATCAAACTGTACCACATAAAAATGTTTTTGGATATTGATTGGTTATGTTCTAGTGAACTAATGTTCAAATATGTAAAAAGGTGTACAGTTTTCATTTAAAAATGAATATAATTTGAATTTATTTAATTTCAATTACAATGTTTAGAGTGACTCAATGAAATGGTTAAAGCTTACTGAATATACACCCAAATCCATCCTCTCCCCTCCTACACACACAAAATCTTTAGGTAGGTACACACCAAATAAAAGAGCATAAGCTTCTGAGTGACACGACTGAAGTTCTTCAAGAGTTGCTTTACGAGACCTCACACGTTCACAACGTGTTACAAGACCTGTTTCCACAAGTCTGGCCCACACACTCTGCAATCGTCCCCCGTGTTCAGGATGACTTGAATTATCACCACAGATGCATGCATGTTTCAGCATCAAGCTATCAAACGCCAAGCCGGTGGTAAAACGATGAGGACCACTGGATGAGACTTTGCCTCCTTCAGACGCAGCTAAAGCCACAAGGGGACTGGAGAGTGCACGAGAGAGTGGTCGTGCAATATGTGATGTTCGAGGACTGAATGCTGACCCTGTTCAATAAGAGATTGATTAAAGTAATCTTAAAATTTATTATAGACATTTTATTATTTCTCTTACAAGCAACTAACAGAGCCAGGAGCAAATTTTAATATTGACTTGTTTTGTATTAATTTTATACATATAATTCTTAGAATACTTGAAAAGAGTCGCACTGTCTTAAAACTGAAGAAGGAAGATGTATACCTTCACTAACTTGTAGAGTATGTCGCATCATTAAATCTCTTTGCTGTTGCAAAAATTGTTCTCTGTCCCTTTGTTGTTTGGAAATTTCACTTTCTTCTCCTTTGCGGTCAGTCAGATCAATAACCTGTTTTGACAAAACAGTTAAGAATTATTAGCAGAAGTTTATTAGCAGAAGTTTATTAAAAAATATCTATATCACTTTCACAATTAGCTTCAAAATGGATTTTGCTTTCTGGCCTGATACACCATGGTCTAGTAGAAATTGTTCTTTCATCAGAATCTAACTGCATGAATGAATTTAATTTACTGTCTGGGAGACACCAGATACTAGGCACAGGTGTCAACATTTTGGCCACCGTTCTACAACTTTCCTCCAGGTGTAGGCATTTCGCCCTGAGGGAGGTTCCAGAATGGTGGCAGAAAAGTTGGCTCCTATGTTTGGGAAGCAGGATCTCCTAGACAGCCAAGTAAATTTTGACTCAGGCCGCAGAAGCCTAGGCTCCCAAACTAATTAAAAGTGCCAGCCAGGAGAACGCAATGCCCGTTGTCACATTGTCAATGAAAATGTCTGCTCCAGGTGTAGACAAAGCTTATGAACAAACAATTTCCACCAAGACCACAGGCTATCAGTCTAGAATGTAATATCCATAAATAACATTCTAGTTGCGGTTTTGGTTTAAGTTTTTGATAACAGAACATTTTTATCCTAGTTCCGGTTTTGATTCAGAAATGTTTCCAAATGTTTATCATATCTTTTAATTAAATAATTTTGATATAATTGGTGCCAAGTAACTTCAATATTTAGAATTTTTTCCCTTCCTTTCCCAAGTGGGGTAAAAAAATTTATGATTTAATATAATTTATTAATTAATTTACTCCATAAAAAATCTCGGAAATCTGTGGTTTACACAATGAGTCACTTCTTAAAATATGAACCCAGCATTAGAAGTTGCATGAAATTATGAAGATCTGTTAAAATCTGAAATCAGAACTAAAGTGTTTTGCAATTCCAGTTCCAACAATATATGTAATGAAAGAATATTGATATTGATTTAGCTCTCACTATTTAAATTGCAACAGTTATGTTTTGGTTTGATGCAGTCATCATTACATACAAGGAATTAAAATTGTATTATTACAGTCAATTTGGTTTCAAGTTCTTATTGAGTATATGAAGTTTCAAACACTGTGTAAGTAATTTAAGAAAAGTAAAACATACTTCAGCAGTATCCTCATTCTCATGGGTTTCATCAAGCATCACACTGGCAGGTTGTCCTCTAGTCCCAGCACGAGTCAGGACTGTCTGACGAATTTGCTATCAATCAAATCAAAATAAATTACACAAAATTTTCACACCTATTTTCAGATCTTGACAACAGCAAAATAAATCTTAAGAATGTTCACCTGCTTAAGAAAATTATGTGCTTGTTGCTGCTGCTGTTGCTCATAGCTATGCTTCTCTTGCTGAATATAATCTTCATGAGTGGTTGCAAGACTGAAACCCCCACTTGCAGCTGTTGAGCCACTGGAACCTGCCAGCATAGGATGGCCCAAAGGCAAAGGAGCAGACTGTGTGCGACCCAAAGGCCTTTTGTTCAGTCGTGCATGTGCCACCTGGGTATCTGTTATGGGTGTGCCAGGGTACACACAAACACCACTTGATGGGCGAGGATGACCCTGCTCGAGAGACTGCATTTGCTTGTGAATATAGCTTGGAGAACTTGGATTACTGTATTCTCCATCTATGACTGAATGACAAATAAGCAGCATGAGATAAGTTAATTCCTCTTGAGGTAGATGAAGAAAATATGCAATTTGCAATAATAAAACAAACACAATGCAATCCTTCAACATTGATATTTCTTACTTAATCAGAAATATTTAAATTTTAAAATGATCTTTCAAATGAAACAGATAATATTGCAGCACTAAGAAATACACAATTTTCACCTGGTAAAGTTGGGTAAAACGGCAAAGTACCAGGCAACATTTGGCCTGTGAGAGGCATGCCAAAACGTGCAGTGAAAGCTGCTCGAACTTCTGCCTCCGATTCTGGAGCCAATTTACCTTCAGACTGTGAAGAATAAGAACAGCTCTTCTTAGAAGCCATCATTAAATTCTATCATTAACTATCAAGCAATACATCTACTACATGACTGAAATATTCATGAATGAAATTATATTCCGAACCAACTTTTATATACAAAGTATTAAAAGATTAATAAAATTGATATACATTTTAATCTCTAAAGTTGTGTTTCACAAAAAATTTAAGTTAGAAACTAGCAACTTACAGACGAACTTGAATGAACTGGGGGACGACCCAAAGAGATGTTTGGCATGGAAGGACTGCTATACAATGAAAGATCACTTATGGATCCTTGTTGACTACTTGATGCAAGTGGGCCATACGGTGAAACTTCACCTTCCTAAATACGAGATCCAAAAAAATTAGTGTTCTTGGGGTGTCTTTCCATATCTGCATTTCCATTTAAAGCAACGCAGCATAAGTAGAAACCTACCTCCTGAATAGGAGTGTTGCGACCAGCAGTGGGAGAGGCCTGTGCTGCCACAACACTTGGAGGGGAATTGGGTCCTGAGTCTGGATTACTGCTGGACGTATCTGCTGCAACAATGCAATGTACTTAAACATAAAGTCCTTTACTTCAAATTCCTTTAATTTACATTGAGATACAATGCTCATGCAATTTTAAAACCACACATGCAAGTTACTAATTATTAAATTTAAAGCACACAATGACTTGCCCATGCCACAATATGTTATGCATAATTAGAAGGAAAAAAGATGCAAACTGAAAACTTCACTGAGAGGGACACTAACATTTTCTGCAATACTTGCTAAACAAGTTACAAATATATAACTAAGAAATCAATTTTTGTTCTACAAAAATAAGAAATCGTAGTAAAGTAGCAAATGGAAATGAAATATAGCCACTTTTATAATTATTATTTTAATACAAGAAAAACAATGCATTATAGAAATATTTTATATTATTCTTTTATCATTGTGTGATCTGCTGTCTGCCTGAAAATATTCTCATACTTGCAAGTTGTGATTTCCTCTTCAAGTTGGCGAGCACTCTGTCTTTGCGCTTGGCAATAGGGCTGGAGCGCCTCTCTATCACCCTTTGCTTCAGGCGCACCTTGAGCAGGTTGGGCTCGGAGGCTGTGGGGTGGGTGAGATACCAATGTTAACTGGGCCTCACCTCAGATGAGTTTTTTTGGCCATTGTGTAAGTGAGCCCATAGCCAACAGGCAGGTTTTTGCTCTTCTGAATTACTTTTCTATTGTACCAAACGTTTAAATCTTTGTATTTCCCTTTCTGTACAAAATTGCCTGCCTATATGTATCTCCCTTTTATTATAAATTGCCTCAACAAGCAACACAAGGCTACTCAGAAAAGATTCAAGGAAAAAAGCAAGAAAAATAAAACAAAATATTTGAAATGTTTTATACAATAAATTATATTAAACATGTTTTTAATGATAAAATAGACTATTGATTGTAAATGAAAAGTTGTTCTATTGAGATGAGCACTAAATACTTTATCAAGAACCCTGCAAGTTTCATAAATGGCAAATTAAAATTACAATTTTTGGTGATTTTATCCAACACTGAAAATCTTACAAGTATCTAAAAAGTGACAAAAAAGTCCTGCATGTCCATTTAATTTTTTTCTTTTTCAAAACATGTTCAAGTTGTGTGACAAATATAAACAAGAATTATCCACTTGTTCACAATCAGGGCCCTATAATACGAGTTTTTCTGTTAAAAAATCACTACTTTTTGCTGCAGCATTTCAATACTTTCTCTTTACTATGTAAGTACATAGCACACAAGAAATTAAAAAGCAACAGTTAGGCAGATAAGAATACAAAAATTAAGTAGTATTCCAAGAAAAATGTTAATTCAATCATAATTTTAAATTACAATTATAGAAACAATATTGCACACATATGCAAAAACACTAAGTGTTAGTACACATCTTTCGAAAACCAAAGTGATTCTGCTTCTCTTAATGAGATGTACCACATTTATTAATTGTTATGGTTTTCACATCACATAGAAAATAATGTTCATCCAAATTTCTCTTTCTTGATATTGAACATTTTAAAAGTGAGAAAGCCATGAAATGTAATTAATTGTCAACTTGAGAGATACATTATAGATGGCTCAATTCAATCAATAAGTAATCAGAATTACTTGTTGGCCATGGACATCACAACATGCACAAACCAAGCAAATATAAACACACTACATTCAATGAATCAGGCTATTAATAACAAATACAAATATTAAAATACCTGAATATTGCAAGCTTTTAAATTAAATTGTTATTTTGAAATAAGATTATCTACTATAAAAACAAACCACACACACATGTATTTTGGCATACATTACCTGCATATACTTAAATAATTATCTCTTAATGAACTTTACTAATTTACAATATTTTTGAAATTGTCTTTTAATCAATGATTTAAAAAATATTTTACATAATGAAAACATTTAATACTGCTAAACCTGTCTGATTATATCATCATGTCAACTGCAAAGTATCAAATACGAAAGTCATTACTTTCCGGACACTTGATAAATTGATTCTAACATATCAATAAGATGAGAATTTTGAATACTTTTTCACATTTGATATTTAACAGTTGACATAATATACAATCATAATGCACTTGGCATCTCTAAAGTCTATTAAATAAAATAAAATTAAAAAAAATCCAAAGTTTGTAAGGTGTATTTTGCATACTATATCATTAACTATTAATGTTCTATGAACCTTAAAAAATAAATGCATGTAAATCACAGTGATTAAGTGCAAAGGGATACTGTGTACTTAGCCTTCTTTATAAATAACTTAAGTAAATGGAAGTATGGCAAGAATCGTCAACTAGTATACTCAAGAAACATACCTGTTTTCCTCAAAGGGAAATCCTCGTTGTACTTCCCTAAAATAGGCATGCGATATGGATGAGGTGTGGAGAGACTTGGCTCAGATGGACTGGCATCACTTCCTTGCACTGGTGGTTGTAATACACTCCTGGGAATCAAGAAAATTAAATCTAAGACAATTGGGCAAAAGCAACAAAAATATTATATACATTACAACATACATTTATTGATGGTAATAGAAAGCCAAACATAAATAGAACTGTCTGAACAATAAGGCATTTAATACACCACAGGAGGAATTCAAAAAGTTGGGAGTGATTGTGTGATAAACAATTGAAACACACAAATCAATGGATATTAGCCTCCCAAAGTCAAATTACCAGTTGCGAAAAGCTGTGGAGTTCCCTGGGGCACTGAGACTCCCTGCCCCAGCAGCAGCTTGTTGTTCCCGTTGCTTTTTGTTTAACAGGAAACCCTGAAGAGAGTAAACATAATTATTTTGTGATATATTTGAAAAAAATATTTAAATGCTAAAGCATTAGGTTTAATTGTTTTACTTTATCTCTTCAATTCAAACTTGCAAGAGTTTGATCCAATATAGATTGTTTTCTTTTTTATTATGTCTGTATTTTCGTCAAACATTTAAGATGTATTGCACAAGAGGCCTTTTTTGCAAAATGTGCAGAGGCTAAATTTACACAAATTAAAATGATCATTGAAGCAATGCTGAAGTGGATAATTTTGTAAACAGCAATATTATTGTATAATAGTAAACAATTGAATTATTGTGCATTACAACATAAAATATAATTGTTTATAAAACATTGTCATGTAGCAGTAAACAAGAGACCTATTGTACCTAATTTCTGTACAACTGTTCATAAATAAAGTTCAATGGGCCAATACCTGGAGTTTTATTTTCACTTCTGTTGATGCAACCGCACTTTCTTGATTTTTGTCTTTCTTCTTGATTGCTTCCAGACGTAACTTTTCCTGACGTTCTTTCTCTTCCTCCAACTGTTTCTGCTCCCAAACCTACAACAAACAGATTAATGGTTACAACTATTTTAATGAATAATTTGCCAAAATGTATACATTTCTTTAGAAAATAATATATTCAAATAAAGGCCTATGATCACTGGCTTAAAACTCTTCTTTCTTACAATTACAGCTCTATATTGAAAAAGACAGTTAGATTTATTTATTTATCATCACAATAACAAGTAAAAACCATACTGATGAAAGATGGTGAAAAGGTACAAATTTTATGCATATTTTAACACAATTTTTATTGATAATATATACTTGCACAATGTTTAACAAACTCAGAATTGCAAGAGTCCAGATTCCAAGAAATGTTTATTTTTCTCTATGTAGGTTTTTTATGCTAAATATATTGTACGATAGTTAACTCATCAAGTAAATAAATAAACATTAAAATTTAATATGGTAATAACAATGTTATAGATGACTTCCTCATAAAAAAGTTAATATCAGGTAATTGTGATGGGAGAGGTAAGGGAGTAGTAGAGGTAACAGCTAAGATTTCAAAGAAAATTCCTTATAAATATTTGCAAGAGTTTTATTATGCCACTGTGTTGCTCTTTCCCATTTTTAGTGTGCATCCGAACCCAATAACTTTCTATTGAAGAGGGTAACAATAAGCAAACAATTTCTTTAAGAGGTGAGCTTAAGCAGAAGCATTACCTTTATACTTTTACTTAATCATGAAGTTCTGAACTAAAGGCACAATACAAGAGTAAATACTCTCATATTTGGCTGATCATTATTTTGTATCTCTTTCATCATGTAAAATTAATTTTAATCCAGAGCAAATCAATAATTAAATTACTTTTATGTGATCTTAGATGTGTACCTTAAAAGCTACCATACACTTCGTAAGTGTTCTATTGTCCGTTTGCTCCTGTAGATTCCTCGGGCAAACGAATACACTTGGGGCCGGATACTTCCTAGTGGTGGATGGTTGAAGAACAACTTTTGTCGTTTTCTGAGGCAGAAGAAAATAGTTCTCTACAGGGAAGATCATTTTTCTGCCAATGTTGAAAATTTGGTCAAAGAGTGAAGTACACAGTTCAATCCATAACACACGGAAATCACTGATGATGGTAGAAAATAAATATAAACTAAAAAAAATGTGGAAGCTTAAACCAAGCATAAACAGAAAATACAACTCAACAGTGAATCTAAATATTTAGATTTTCTGTTAATTAAACTCTATTATTTTATTATTCGACTTATAGCTCAACTAAATTGAGCATAAAACCCAATAAAAGATAAATTTGGCTGCTGCAAAATCGATGAGTTTGAGGTCTTTTAAACATTAAACTGGATTAATTAAAATCCAAAACTTTGTTTAGAGGGCTTGGTCAGCCTCTATAATTAAATTCAAAAAATGAAAAATCATTAAATTGTTGACTAATATGGTAAAGAACAACTGAATAAGAGATGAATTACTTTTTCATCCACAATAAAGATAAGGTTAGGGAGACTAACTGGAGTTGAAAAGTGGCTACAATCATTTTTTGAAAAGATCACCATGACTACAATGAAAACTTGAAACCTTCAGGGCGGGCACTCTTCCCATTTTCATCATGCAATACCCCTTTAGATTGCGCTTTAACATTATTATAGAAAATTATCTCTACCAAAACCAAAAAGATAAAGAAGCCGATCTGGGACATTTTTGAGAAAATTTTCAGACAGTAAGAGCATTACGTACAGGAGACACCGTTTATTTTCTAAGTGTGTGTAAAAGAGGAGAAAGTGGGACAAAAGTTTTAGAATAAAATTGATGAACCACGTAGGTTCTAAATATGCAGTTGGATAGATAAAAATATTTCCCCAAATTATATTTTAATACAAATTATAATTTTTTCTGGACTATGTTACACTGGTACTTAACCGAGAAAAGTCTGATTTATTCCATAGCACAAAAGCTTACCTTCAGGTGATGTCGTAACTGCTGTTCATGTTGCTCAGCCAGTTGCGCTTGCTGTTGCTGGAAGTGCTGTAGGAGTATTTGCTGTTGTAGCTGCTGTTGCTTCTTCAGCTGCAGACAGTTTTAAGTTTTATTGTATTCACTCTTATACAATACAAGCACATAATTATATATGGATACGCAGAATCAATTCATTTTCATTTAATGATAATTGGCATTAATGTGATTCCGGTAAAATAATAACAAATTCTATAAATCTTCCTTTCCATTTCCACATATTTACGTTCATCACCAAGGCCGGCAGCTTTTCAAAACTTCGCGCATTGCGAAAACCTATTTTAAATGGGAATAAAACAAACCCATTGTCACATTTGGTGGACCTATGCCCAATATTCGTCAAAGTCGAAACACACTACTGACACCTTTTTTCTCTATCACACTTTTTCTATGACCTGATGATAGTTTGATGTCAAATTAGTTGTTCTGTTAAATACCCAAACGTTTTAAGTAACGTCAACTGGCTTGCTAAAAGAATAACGAAAACAGACACAATATTAAACTTCCAAAAATTAAAACATCACCCCTGGTACGGCACAGCTAGATCTTAATCTTGCTTTGGTGCTTCCAATTTCACAGAGTTAGGAGTGGCGCATTCTTCCATCCATACAGACATCCCGATATTCAAGTAAAACATTGTGTGAATTTCCTCGCTAATTGCACCAGTCTTAACAATTTTTGGAACAGCATAAATAGACCTTAATCCTGACTTGTGTGCTGAGTTAAAACTCATAATTATCTTTAACAATAGTAATAATAATAATAATAATAATAATAATAATAATAATAATAATAATAATAATAATTATTATTATTATTATTATTATTATTATTTGATCCATAATACAGCACAAGACATGAAAAGTCAAGATTGTTCATTTTATTTAATATGAATTTGGTACTAAATAAAATACGTCGAATCGTAAGGCCTTACGATTCGACAAATATGTTAAAATTACTTTATAGTACCTTTTGGATATGATGGGCACTTTTTAAAGAATTGCTCAATAACTTGCCATATTTTCTTCCGTACAATTCATCTGCAAGTAAGTGTTATACGTTATTGTTGATAGATGTTTTTTGTTAAGAGAAAGATCGATAACTTCGAATTCTTTTTCCTCCATTTATCCTGGCAAATAATGGAGCGAGCAGTTTTTTGTCTCTACGTCTCTGGACGAGTTGAAAATCATTTAAAATGGCACGTTTTTAAAGCTCGAGATTTTAATCTGATTTGTGTCGTCTTCAGATAGAAATTCTCTACAACGACCACTAAAGGTAGTTACACTCAAAATCCCGAACATTCTCTACTTCAAGTCGACACAGAATGCTCGAATAATGTACCTTATTCAAGTGGCTTGACGCTGTAGAAGCAAGGGATTGTTTGTTGTTGTTGTTGTTGTTGTTGTTGTTGTTGTTGTTGGTGGTGGTGGTGGTGGTGTTTTTTGTGTACTTTTAGGGCTTTTTATGCTCCCCCTTGGAGCAATGTTATGTTTCAACATTGATACATTAGCAGTTGGATTGTGTCGGAAATCAAGGGGAAGAGATTTTGTAAGGAAGTCCAATTTTAAATAGAGTAGACGGCGTTGACGATCCACTGTCAGACACCGCTAGGGACAGTAGAACAGAAAGACATGCCCCCCCCCCCCCCTGGCGCGCCGTTCTGATTGTACAGGAACAGTGGCCGCGGGTGGTTGGGTCAGCGGTGAAGCCATTGGTGCGGGGCGCGAAGGGCCAGCCACCGGCCGGAGATCGGGGCGCTCTGTCACACTGCGCCTTCGTTCTCCCAGCCGGTCGCAGCCGCCCCTAACACTCATAGGTCACGGGTCGGCCACCCGCAACAGTGCTGAAGGTCAGAGGTGGCGCGCGTGGTGCTAAACGGGGGAGGAAGGGAGAGGTCGGAGACACGCAACCGCCACCGCCGCCGCAACATTTTCAAGCTCAAGGGTTCAATTTTCCTCCACGCCCTTAAGGAAAGCTACACGATTTAGTTTTCTACTAGTTGCTCTATTGGAATCGTTTTTGTACGAATAACAGATTTAACTTGGTGGGCAGGGACTTTCCATGTTGAGGGTAGGAAATGGGAACAAATCTTGGTACAACAAAATCAGTACTTTGTTAAATCCCAATTCCCTAAATGACGAAATTTCAATTTTTTAGAACAAATTTTACCTATGTTTAATATAAAACACATTTCTCTATCTGTCTTACAGGAACAGTCACACATCCACCTCACATCAATTGCATCAATGCTGGAGCGGTCTTGTTGCAGAACAACACTTGGAATTTTATCACCATCGTTCTAAACAAAGTGTGGCGTTCTTGACGCTGAATCACGGTTTATTAAAATATATATTTTAAACGCTGCAACGCATACGAGCGTTTCATACGTTTCCGCGTTTTCTTTGGCCGGTTCCCAGTTATGAGGAGTACTCGCTGTTAGTCTCATGTGACATCTCTGCTAGTAGACACTAAGGACTTGAAATCATCTTATTTAATAATATCCTTCACATCATTGGACTTAAAAGAGCAAAATGAATGTAATTTTATTCTGACATTAATATTAAATTGTTTGAGAATACTCCTTTCCCCACACTCCTTGACTAAAGTCTGTCCATCCTAAGAATGATCCTGATGCAAACAAATGCACAAGGTGCATACCTCAAGATACCCTCTTGACAACCAATAGTTGATCGGTTTTGCTGGCGTGTGTGTACGTTTAGCAATTGGAAATTCTTGTCAAAATCATGAATTTTGCTCGCTCGAAAGAACGTTGGAAAATACAATAAGGAGAAAAGAAACGATTGTAAAATCCCGAATACGTTACGGTGAGCCCTGAATTCGACCACTGTGGTACTGGCGCCCTCCTGGTCGATGGTGAAGGCATCGAGTAACAGTGCCAAAGACATTTTTACTGGTCATCCGGTGCTTTATCAGCAGAAGACTCGACAAGAACTTCAAACAAAGCTTTCTTTCCACTCTTAGGACACTGCGGGCCGTGCGAGTACACACGTGAAAATTATTTTAGTGTCAAAACGCTCCCAAATGAGCTAGCAATGCAGTAAGAATTGTGACTGGGTAAAGCCGGATGCGTGTGCCGCAACCGAAGATCCGATGCGTCGCCGCAGACGACTCCGGCCGATCGTGAACGCGAGCGCTTTCGACGGAGGAGTCCGGAGTGACCGTGCGCGTGCCGCGGAGGGACACAGAGGGGCCGGTTTCACCACCTTCCATTGCGTGTTGAACGTCGTTGATCTTAGAATGAATCGCGTTTAGTTCGCATGAAGTTATTCAAAACGCGATTACTGGAAGTTAAACTCTCGCGCGGTTAAACTCTCGAGAAGTGACGTTTAAAAAGACCTGTTCATAGTTATCTGCTTCCTCTTCTCTTTTCAGCATTTGTGGTCTCACATCTGTCGCGTAACAATGATCAGAGACCCTCAACTATATTACGTTGGACGACAATGATCTTTGAGCAAAATCTGATTCGGGATGAAAATGAAAGAATTCTTTTGAGAAATGAATGTTTTAAAGAATGCGACGACGATATTTGAGGTTATCAAAATTTTTTATTGTGTTTTGGAAGATAACGAAGTAAAGATTTAATTTTAGTTTCTTCTTCAAACTAATACAATTAGAATGTCATTTTAGAATGACAGCTTAAATAACACCATATTTCCCATAAATAATATGTTTACTCTTTCACTAGATAAAAATGAAAATAGGACACTGTAACTTTTCTTTGAAATATTAAAAATAAAATATTTATACAATTTTTGTTATTGCAAACGCTAAGTTTTCCAAAATTTTTACATTACAGAAATTTAAAATCGTCTTTGCACGACTACATTACGGTATTATGCTTCAGGAAATCAAGAGATGATAGGTTCAAAATCTCGTATATCGTCTCTAACCTTCTTGCAAAGGATAACTTGAGGTTTGCATTAATTAAAAATGTCCAATGGAAAAATTTACCGCCACAACGCACACCGAAAAGTCTCAATTTTAGCAAAGTCTGTTAAGTTAATCGACTTCACATAATCCGTGGTGAAACAGACCTACGGGCAACCGGGATTATTTAGCGAGATTAATGTTAATCGCGACTAGCCAAAAGTGTGAACGCGTTTAGTGAAACCGGCCCTCGGCTGCTTCGTTTACCTCAAGATCATTCTTAGGCCGGGCAAAGATCGGGCCTTCGCGCTCGCGAGGCGGAGGCGGGCGCGGCGCTGGCGGCGGCGGCGGCGGCGGCCGCGCGCGCGGGGCGGCGCTGCGCCGGGCGCCCACCTGCAGGATCTGCTGCTGGAAGGCCTCGTGGCGCGCGGGGTCCAGCTGCAGCGCGCCCGCCGGGTGGTGGTGGTGATGGTGGTGGTTGTTCAGGTGGTTGATGTCGCTGCCGCCGCGCCGCGTCAGCACCGGGCTGTCGGCCGGCGACTCGCGTGCCATGTCTGCAACCAGCGTGGGCGATTGCCGTGGCAGCAGGGAAATGCTCGCGCGCAGCGGTCTACGCGGCACTATTTCAGGGCACCGATTTCACGAGGACGAAGGTACGTTGTGATATAATGCAGGGGACATCTCTATGAAAGTTTGAACACACAAAAATCTATGCGGTTATCTATTCATGTATTGACACCAACGCATTCATATTACGAGTATGTAACACAGGCCAACAATATATTTTTTATAGCCAAGATTTTCGCCTTAAATGATCAATCGAGCACTATCACAGCAAAATTGATAATGACACACGGACAAAGACTAGACAAAAAGAAAAGGATGGGAGAGAATTGTATTTAATATCACAGAACGTAGTATTAGAAGAGGACTAAGTAGTTATTTAGAACCGGCTAATCTACAGTGCTCAAAAAGCCAAATAATGATAACATTTTCGAGAAACGTAGCAATATTTCAAAGGAGATAAGATACAAAATATTATTATAATGTCGAAGAATTAGAACCGAAATTAAAACCAATGCAATGAACGATTGAAGATCTGTAAAAGGCTTCTACACAAATCTCTTCCCCGATATACATTAGTATTACTTTATTTATTTTTAAGAAAAGCAGTACATGAAAAACGCGACCTGGGCACTGGACAGCAATGTAGGTTTAATGACCTCATCTCCTACAAGCTTTCTTATTGATGGAAGCAGAATGTCACGATGAAATGAAGTTCCAAACAAACAGCACTTTTCATACTACAAATAATGGCCTAATTTTTTTCGGACAAATTTGAAAATGTTTCATGAGACAAAACCCCGTTATTTATAGCACATCTGTCACTACTAGAACCGATACAAAGAAAAATTAAACAAAAATGGACAAAACGACCAGGCATCGACAAAAGAATTATTTCTAAAAATTAACCATACCATTTATATGAAAATTGTAGTCCGATTAATAATGAATGAATCGGGAGCCAAAAGCTATCGTGATAAAGTGGGATCTAATATTGCTATGGTTCAAAATGTATATTTGTTCTTTACTATTTCGTCAGCGTTGAATGAACGTTGGATTGCTTACCTTTCTGCGGCAGGTGGGAAAAGGCTGAAGTAATCTCCAGGGCGCGATAGCCCCCCACGTCTTCTGGAACAGAAAAAAAAAGTGCGTCAAAGACAGCTCAGTCTAAAAAGAAATATCAGATAGTGGAATATGAAACGGAATTTGGACTTCCCTACATAATTTCCAAAGAAACCAAGCATAAAGCTTAAAACCGATGTTCAACTACATTCGTGATTATGTTCATAGCAGTTTTTAAAACATCCCGATACTCTGATATGAATATAATATATCAATACGAATGACGTGCCAGGATGAGAATGCAATACATTACTGCACTGCGGGTTGCAGCTGCGCGTCTGACAAACATTTAGATTGGAAAAATGTGCGGGGTATAATCTACCTTTAAAATATTTTAGTACAGGGACTCCAAGGAACTTCACTAATATAGAAATTACCTAACTTGACAAGAATAAGTTTAGTGTCTAGATTGGCGAGTTGAAATGCAATATATTTTCTTTATTATTCGCTTATTTGGGGTGTACATCAGTGTGGTCCTGAAGGTTTTGTTAGTCCTTAAATTGACAGCAACTCGATGTGCTATTGGTTTACAAGACGAACAAGAAGTGTGAAGGAATTTTCACGTGATAAACGAATGATGCTTTGTAATACGAGAACTGACGAGTGCCGCTTATTCGCATGACAGTTTTTCACTCCCTCCCCCTTCACGGCGGTATTGTGCGTATACCAATTTTCTCAAACAGTTTTAATCTAACTTCAGTTTGCATGGCTTCGATTAATACTAATTTTCATACAATCCTGGAAAGGACGCAAAAGCAAAGGTTAGGTAGATTTTCGATTTAAGTGGCACGAAAAGATACCCGTGAGTCAACAGGTGACTGATTTCATCACAGCTAAACAAAAAACCTGTCTCTTCATCTAATATCTTTCGTCGCCCTTACTGTACAAGTAGAGCTATGTATGTTTACAACTTACAAGTCCTAGTGCAACGTTCTATATGAATATACAGTTTTGTATTCTGAACGAATCATGTGCATATTAATTATTTCTTATGAGAAAATTCACTTCGATATACGAGTGTTTTGTATTACAAGTGAGTTTCTAGAATGGATTATGTTTGCAATCCGAGGCCCTATTGTATTGAAATCGACTTTGACAGTCATTTCATGTTTAAACCTCATTAAACAAAAAAAGGAGAGTCTCGTGCAGCTTTATCAGTTCTACGTTATGGAAGACGACGGACAGGACTAGAGAATTCAGGTAATTCTCTATTACATCCTACTGAAATAGTTTTTCATCACGGGAATTATTCTGTAATACGAGGTTACCTTGAGTGTGAAATATGATAAATAAATTTTTGTGTATAGTTATACCACAGTAATACTAACTTCAACATGGTGTGAAGGATAAAAAAATAAATAAAAAATAAAAAAAAAATTAAAAAAAACCACTCCCTTTGGAAACAAATATTTTCACTCCACGCAGAGAGGGATCTAGGCTACTGCGGGTCCAGCGACATGACGCCTGCTCCACTACATTCTAACTCACAGCACAGTCACGCTATCGTACATGCTGTTGCCATCGTTAGACTAATTTCGGTACCAAGAAATCTGCAATACGGAAGTGGCGCCAAGGAAGGAGTTCCAGAGCATAAGAAATCGTATTTTACCACAAAATTATTACACGATATTATTCCTTTTCAATGAGATTTCATCGTTATTATTTCACTTAATAAACCCGAAAAAGTTTGATGTTTTTTAAACAAATATTAAATTAAAACCACACGGGACTGACACACTGTCTCGCACACAGTTAAATTACGACTGTATTAATGTTGAATAAATTATTTAAATTGTTTTTCATTAATAGAGATTATTATTGGCAGCAGAGGCCTCCTACCTCGTTCCACAGATAAAGCCATAATCACACATCATGAGTTACAAGACAGATTAATGCGCCGTAATTAAGCACGGTCTACGTTGCCGTCGGCCCCAGCCTGGTGGGGCCCTGCCTCCGACCAGAGCTATCGCCTCCCCTCCGATGCTGCGGAGATTAACACGGCAGGCGGGAGCGGGGCGGCGGTGGGCAGGGAGAGCGACTCGCGGGGGCGGCTCGCGCCTGCGCAGTCGATGCGCCCTTGACCGCGCACGCCACCCGCCCATCCATCACGGCCGCGACCTTGGGAGCTCCCGCTCCCGCGACCTGCGCTCCCCCCAATCTCGGAGAGCAGTGCAGGGCCGGAGGGGCGGTGCGGTGCGGGGCGGGTCGACACGTGGCGCAGAGGTGGGCGGGGCGGGGCGGAGGGCTCGCAGCGCGGGAAGCGCATGCGGCACGACAGGCGCCACCGCATGGACGCGGCCACGCTGCCGCGCCGGAGGGGGCCGCACCGAGCACCGAGATTGCGAAGCGAAACCTCAACGGCACCAAGCAAGGAGCGTTCAAACGAACGAGATGTCTCGACACGGATTATAATTATTCCACCGCACACCTACAGCAATTGTACTTTACAACCAACTAAATATTCGTGTATACTTGTGCGTACATGCTGAGCTGAAATGCCAGCTACATCCAATCGATTTACCACAGGAATTATTTCAAGGATTGCAACAGCGAATTGATTTTCACAAGCAAATATGCATTCTCCACACCGCAAGTTGGCGAAGAATCACAAGACCATAAAGAAAGCACAACTCCATCCTTGAATACGTCAATAATACAATAAGGGATTGATAACCTTAGATAACACTTCTAATTTATTTGTATTTCATCCTCCGGAAATTAACTTAGCTAAAAAAAAACAATTTACAAGAAGTTGTAATAAACATGACAGTTTATATTTTACCCCACATTTAAAATTGAATTTATTTTAAATATTTTAATGACTTTAAAAAAGTCTCATTGTTGGTTGCAACAATGATCTTTTTAACTTACTACATTACACAAAATAAATGACAAAATTCATACAAAATCGTAACTTCCACTTAGTTTCTAGTTTACGCCCTCAAAATTCTTCAGCCCCTTCTACTTTTTTGTGGGCTACCGCTGCTGCGATATCGGAAGCACAGCGACCGCGTGACCTTCGGCGCAGCCACTGACACGCCGTGGCCTTGAGCAACTACCTGGGAAGCTAGCAGTATTTGACACCGTCGAAAAAATGTAAATAAACAGCCAATACGGTAAAGAGATCACCAGAAATTTACACAGCGCGGTGGGACACCTAAACGTATTTTTTTGATGACACCAAAATACATGCCTTAGAGATATCACTTCGGAGATAATTCTGAAATGAACCGTTTAAAAAGGAGAAGTTTGCTGGCGAGTAGTTTTCGGTGTGCTTTGAAAATGAGTGATTTTAAAACACTCCTAAACAAAGCAATGATGAGGATCAATGACACTAGTAATGGAAGATTATTAGAAATGTTTTTTGATGCTTGAATGAGCTTTTCCATAATATTTAATGAACAAGTTTTCCTCAGTTCTACAAAAGTGCGCATATGTGAAAAGGCACGATAGCTACCTTTAGTAGCAGATTTGTAACACTTACATTTTCAAACACATTTTAGAAGTTGCAGGAACACTCACCATATCCTGGAACTTCTGTTGATCTGTGCAAAAATACTGATGTTACAAGGCTTTTCGGAATCTGGTGACAGCAGGATACAAACCGGATATTGTTATTCGGAATTTGGGAGAGAATTCATGTTCACGGTTCGATGTTGTACCAAATGATTAGATAACTAATAGAGAAACGTCTTAAATTCCAGAGTACAAGAGTACAGAAACAGGAATCAGCCGGATATGGGCAATAAAAACCCAGGTCGAACGGACGGGTATCGGGGGTCTGGAATTCGTTCCGCAAAATGAGTAAGAACTTCTCCAAAATATGTAAGAACTTCTCCAGTCATTCAACAGACTGCGGAGTGCAAGCCATCGCGTTAGCGGAAACAATCTATATTTTGCGCAAAATATTGTAGGGGAACATACAGTGAATGGATCTACTGTTTAGGAAAATGGTTGTAACCTAGAGTAGAGTTTATATTTAACCAACACCTAACATAATCAGTAGTGAATTAAGAGGAAATAGTAATATTAGTAATAATAACAACAATAATATCAATTAATGATAACATCTACGATGTTATCATGATAACGACCAGTTGCAGTAGTGCCGACGCCATTGCAAACGGGCAGTGCGGTTGTTTGGCGGTGCCCTTCAAGTGTTCTTTTGCCCTTCTCTGGAGGGCGTGACTCATTCGCCCCGCCCGCTCCGCAAGGCCACCACCACTTCCGCGCCCGGGCAATCTCAAACTCGGCGGCACCAGGGGTAAGGTGGTGGAAGCAGAAGAGGAGGAGGGGAGGGGTGCGGGGAGAACGCTATCGGGCCGGGTGAGTCAGAGGACTGGCCGAAACGCGGCGCCCAGCGCCCTGCGCGCGCATACTCCCCCCCCCCACTCCCTGTCGCAGCACGTGGAACTGGGGAGGGGCGGGGGCGGACCAACCAGAGCCGTCACAAGGTCATCGGGTACCGTGACCTCGCTTCGCCGCCGCTGGGTTGCGTAATAGCGCACCGCAGGTGCAGCGCCCGGCCAAGCCGCCACGCCGGCGGCTCCAAGGCACTTGTCAAGGGGGCGTCAGCGAGCCAAGGTCAATGAAAGGTAAACATTTACTTTTCTCAGTTCCTTGCAACACTTGTTTTCGTATTTCGGAAATATTATCGTAAATCTACGATGCCACATTTCTCGCATTGGCGAATTTAGATAGAAGATATTCACCCCTGCACGGACACACCATTTAAATGTAATAGCTTTTAAACTATACATAGCAAATGCTGTACAGGCAATACGTAACACTTGAAAAATTAAACGTATATTTTTAATCCCATGAGTTCTTCAAAAGAGGGAACTAATCGCAAGAAAGAATATTGGATATCGATTTTCACTGTCTTTTGTGAACTATTTACTCCACGCAGGCGTCCTTTCGGTTCTTACGCAGGGGCGGCGTTACAGGTTTTTTTTTTTTAGGACAACTTAAGTTGGAAGCACGGTCTCTTCCGCAGGGGAGGCGAGGTTTTGGTTCGTCGCCGCATTCTCTTCTCCGACTACTTGTTTTCTCCCCGCTGTCCACATCTCTACCTGAACCGTTTTAGTTCGTGGCTTCCAAGCAATGTGCATAGCAACATCGAGGATTCAGATTTTTTTTATAGTCCACAGAAATTTATCGACGGCGAACCGACCAACCGCTGCGATGTGCCACCGCATTTCCTCGCCGTTGCCTCAGCCACCTCTGGCTTTCCGCCGGCGCGCCGCAGCGGTAGGCGAAGGCGCGGGCGCTCGCCCCTGCAAAAAATGGGCTCGGCCGTTTTACGACGAGGGCATTACTTTTATTCTAAGCTATTTTCATCGCGCGAGCATTCTTGCCGTTTTTCACGGCACACTTAATCGCCGAAGGTAGGTCCCCCAACAACTTTACAATAACATAGGGGTCAATCTATTTTCAGTCTGCCCTGAGAATTCCTCAAATAGCAGTGTAAATACCTACAAACACCTTCGTCATACCAAATGTTTCGTCATAAGAGCTAAAATTGTTCAAGAGCATCCACTAGGGATAACAGGAAAAGAACAAACAGATGAAGTATGCACAAACAAGGAAAATTACTTTATGCCATGTCGAACAATTATTTCATACAACACTGAATGAATAATTAATTCCAGCGTATCGAAACGTTTTAACAGATGGGTTGAAAGCGATTTTAATATATAGGCAATTGTAGACCATCTGTAACTTGCACTCAGTTGAAACACGCGGCAACACTTCTCAGTATTATCTGAATAAAATCTTGTCATTGTATGGACGATTGATGTATCAGAGAGTTCTGTGGATCGACCAGGTGAAAAAACTAATACAAAAACGTACTAAAGTTGTCATTTCCCGCAGAAAGCCTTTCCGGAGGCAGCCAACGCATGGCACCGCGTTCTGGCGCTGGCGCGGGGAGGCGCACTGAGTAGGGCGACTGAGTCACGGTCAAATCAGGGAATCCCCGGGAGGGCGGGTGCGCGGGTGGGCGGGGCGCTTGGCAACGACCGGCCTGTTGAAGTGCGCTGCTCCTCTCGCAGGGCCGCGCCGCGCCGCGCCGCGCCGCGTCGCGTCGCGTCGCGTCGCGTCCAAGAGGCCCGGGGCGCGGGAGGGCTCGGGCCCCGGCCGCTGACTCAGCCATTCAGAAAACGCCGCTGCGGCTGGAGGATTCATCGGGCGAGCGGCGGCGGCGCCACCCGAACGCGCACCTTTGCTTGAAGCGAATGCGGCGCTGCGAGAAGCACCGGAACTTCTCGCCAAGGCAGCACAAATGCACGAATTGGGGCCCGGCTGCTCGCGGTGGTCAACGTGTCTCTCGTCTTTCTCTAGACTAGAGCCGATCGCATCCCTGCTCCCCCCCCCTCACCCGTCGGATTTACCTGACGGGCAGCGAGCCACGGCTGTGACCCGTGGATAAAGCAACACCACGTGTGCTGCCCCCTAAGCAACCGTTGTCTATGCATTGTAACTCGGAGGGTTAACACCGCGCGTAACGAGTATCGCGAGGCCACACATGAAGTTTCGTAGAATAGAAGGTCCTCGGCTCGAGGCTGGCAAAGGTGGATTTTTACTACCGGAGTAGTAGCAGTC
Source organism: Gryllus longicercus (assembly GCA_038098605.1). Classification (NCBI taxonomy): domain Eukaryota; kingdom Metazoa; phylum Arthropoda; class Insecta; order Orthoptera; family Gryllidae; genus Gryllus; species Gryllus longicercus. The sequence goes on from JAZDUA010000398.1 coordinate 105,259, forward strand.
TTATTTGTCGTTTCCGTTGATCTCCATGTCTTCCGATCTGAAAAGACTACGGGAGTACTGGGAGTATGTGGATGGCACAACCCTTGGACGTTAAGAACGCTGGAGAGAAAGAAAGAACGAAAGGAAGGAAAAAAGGAAGAAAAACAACAAAAAGACAGAAAGAAAAAGATAAAAGTAAAAGAAAGAAGGGTTAGGAAATCCCACACGCTAAAATAGTGGAACTGTCACAGCCTAATCGCCTGTACTTTCGGCAATGAATCACAGCAGAGGTTCACCGAACTGAATCTTTATTATCATTTCCAATTTTGAAGTATTTTCCGCCAGACCTAAGATTAATTGTTTGATGGATGAAGGGTGAAGGTGGTATGGAAGATAGGGGAAAAGGGAGGACCCCCGTCGAAAGCTGCCACCAACTAGCCCCGCCACTTACAAATTCCACACGAATCGAGCGAGATTACAGCCAAGGTATTCAGAAGAGGAAGGTGGGCGGCCTGACCACTACACCACGGGTGAGCCCGCTCCACTCAACTGATGAGATCGTTCACATAGACTGGCTGTCTGCATGAAGCCCGAGGCAACGCAACATGCAAACCGCATGATTACCCGACGCAGAACACGTGGCGTCGCGGAGGCGGGGGAGTGGGGAAGGGGGAGGGGCAAGGCGGAAATAAGGACGCGAATACAGCACTTATACTTCGATTGGAACATAGTCAGGGTCTGTTGACGTAAATAAGCTGTTACGGTGTCATCCAATCGGGAGCGTGGATGACCCCTACAGCAGTGACGTTTAAGCTCCCGAATGGATGACACCGTGACAGCTGATCGAAAGTCAACATTCGGAAAATAAATAGAAGTATAGTGAGGTCTCAGGTGTACGACGTTACCTCTCCGTAATCTTACCTCCTAGGAGCATGATTATCTTAGACATTTGACACTTTCTCAATGCGTTCTAAAAAATTTATTTTATTAATGCCAAAAGACTTGTCAGCGTCTTTCCGGTAGATAAACATTGAGAAAGAGACAGAAATCTGGGTTTTAATCTCAATGAAATGAATGGGATCTTCTTTGAAAATAATGTTAAGACAATGTTAACTGTAACAAATAGCAATATATTTCCATTAGCTGTATTGTTGAAAACTTGAAGGCCCTGGAAAACGTCCAACCTTATTGTGAAGCTCTTCTCCCATTCCCGAATATTCCGCCTCCTGAGGTACGTTATAAGCCGGTTGGCAAATTCTGAAGGTCACTCCACTCGGATCTGTGCATTCACTGATTCCAAGAATGCACGGGCTGTTACCTCGACACCACACGACTGTGTCCGGCGAGACTTACCATGAAGTTAGGTTATGCTGGAGGAAAACATTTCACTCAAATTCATGATAGCACTTTGCGATGATAGAACTTTCAGAACACTTCAACTTAAAACAACACGTACTTCTTTATGAGAGAACGAAAATCATACACTGATGATCATATTCTGACGATCCAGTGGAAGTTTTTAATGCGTGAACTCAAGTGTACTTCTTTTGTATTGGGAGAAAGACTTTTGACACATTAAATACATGTATCATAGAAACTAATATTTTGTAAATGATTATAGTACAGAATATATTCAGTAACTTGGGATGCACCTCGGGAAGGATCAAAACTACCCACTAAATCCGTTAAATATTATTTTATCCAATTTTTAACGCAGAAACAGAAACGTGGTATATGAGGTATATCGTGCCATAAAGAACGAACTGCGCAAAAGCAAAATATTAACCTCGTGTGTCCGACAGATTTCTGCAGGACATGCGATTCGCATAATAAGAAAGGCGGGAGCCTCATGACACTAAAGGTCCATTTATTGAGTTATCGATCGAAACAAGAGCTACAAAGCTTTTCAAGCGTACTTCCTTCCTCGTAACCAAGGAAACATCCGTTAGGAATCGGGGGGTTGCTAAAGGCTGATCAACAAAGAAAATAATGACATAAAACATGTCAAGCAATTGAATTAGGAGTTTCTGCAGCTTTATATACATAACTTTGCAGTTCACATAGAACTTTTATAACATTGTAAGGCTGATAAGTAGAAATTCCACATTACCTCGAATTTTCAACTTATCTACACAGATGGTGCTTGATTACTTAATTTAGGTAAGTCGAACTTTTCTCCCTTTACATTCCAGATACCGAAGTTCCACTGTTGTACGTATTGCTGTTCATGCTAAACATTGGTGGGGCGTTGAAGGAATTTCAGTTTTAAATAAATCTTCTTAATGAATCTTTATCAACATATTTATTTATTTATTTATTTCATAAGCAGCCATCATGTTGAGAAAGTACTACTATTATTAGCTGTTATCATTAAAAAAAGCAAGTGAAATTTCTGGCTCCCAAGGGCAGATCTGAAAAAAATTGTAAAAAACTTCGAAAGCTACGAAACATTTCAGTAAACGTGTCTGTGAAGACAATGCCTTTTATTCAAACGGCGCAGAAACAATAGAAAGAACGCGTGATGGTAAAGTACATTTAGTTGCTGATACCAAGGTCGTCATTTGGCGCCTAGGGCGGAGCAAATATCTTTCCCAGAAGTTGCACAGGCGCCCGTCACGGGACGCAGCCGCCGGCCAGGTGCGTGGGCCAGTACGCGTGCCGGCCTACCGCACCCCGCTCCGCGTGGACCCGCGCCGCCACCCTTCCCCTCCCGGGCGCTGCGAAGTAACAGATCAAAAGGCGCGACACATGAGCGGCCGCTCTAATGAGCTCGCGGACGCGATTCCCAGAAAGCGCGGCGCGCCCGACAGGTGCGGGGAGGGGGGCGCTGGGCGCGCGCCAGCGGCCGGGGTAGGGGCGGGGCGGGGCGGGGCGGGGCGGGGCGGGGCGGGGCGGGGCGGAGCGGGGCGGCGGAGCAGGTGGGCGAAGGGCGACGCGCGAGCGGGAGAAAGGCCAAGCGATCTCGCACGCGCAACGGACCTCGCTGTTTTTATTGCATTTGCATTCTGAAGAAATTCTTTTTCTGCATTTCATTAAGAAGACAACAACATTTTATTGGACTGTAATACTTCCACGCACTGCTGAGCAGGAATAATTTATTTTAGAGTGCGTCTATTGTGAACAGTGTGCTTCCGCAATTCTATACTAAAAATCAAAGAGCATTTCCTACTTAAAAAAAAGCATGTGCAGAAAGAAAACGCAACTGCAACAAGCGACGAAACCGAACTAAAAGAAGTGACACGCTATTTGCATTTCCTTACACGTCTACCTACCCAGATTACATCTCCTCCTAATGTACATTTGTGACCTTGTTGTGAACTTCAATACGATAAGAATGTTAGAAGCAATCGGACTGCGATGAATTGCCCTGCCTGACGACGAATCGAACGCGCCGAGAACAGAGATTGCGCAGCACTCGTCTGTGGAATGGTAAGAAAGAATGCGGTTACGCATTTCTGCAATTCAAGTTCTATTTATTCTACTCTTAGGATTTCATATTTGTTGTATTCATTTTAAAAAAATGAAATGTTCAAAATAACTTTAAAATCAAATAAGAGAAATTTGATTGGAATAATCAAAATATAATAAATCAAATTGTTATTTATATATGTAATAAAATCGTGTTTTAATTTGACGATAACAAGCGCTTAATTTTTTTCAGTTTTACAGATCTATACAATTGCCCTTATTTTTCATGAAGTAATTAACCCACATTGCCAGAGCTAACGCCAACATTTTTTTCATTTTCCCAGAACGATAATTAGTTATATTTCAACTGTGCAAATCTTCACTTTACACACAAAAATGCAATACTTTAACATTTAGCGGGCTCCCCAGAGGTCTCAACACTGATTTCAAAGTTTAAAAGTTTAAAAGTTAATAATAATAATAATAATAATAATAATAATAATAATAATAAAACGAGAAGAAAAAATGCGCGTCACGACACCAATGAACAGTATTGCCGCAGATTTCCAATCGAGCACAGCGCGAAGACAACGCAGAGGATCGGGTGTGAATCAGCCCGCGGCCCATTCGCCGGCGCGTTGCAAACCCGCGCTTCGCCCCGCGCCACCACCACCGCCGGTCCTCTTCCAAGAAACGCGCGGCCGGGTGGTCAATATCCTCGGCGCCGCCGCCGCCGCCGCCTGCTCACACTTCCTGCTGAGCGCTTCCGCCACTTCCGTTCCGTTTGGAACTGCGCGTCAACAGGCGGCGGCCCCTCTGGCCTACAGGCCGAGCGGAAGCTCGGGCGGGGAATGGGCGCGTGGCCCGCCGATCTCAACCATCTTCAACGATATCGAATACTGGCGCTTAGTGGGGCATCTCCGATTTTACGTATTCTCTTATTTAATTGTTCGATGTTTAATTAAATTAGAAGGTAACAAAAAATTACCAATTCCCACCAGGGGACCGACACGCGTCAAACGACACCTCGATTGGAGCAAACGGCGAGTCGAATGACGAACGAACTACGCAGGTTATCCCATTAATATAGAAAGAATGTAGCTGAAACCCTGCCCCCGTTACTATGAAAGTTAATTTTTCGTATTCATATTACAAGGAAGTTAAGGAGAACAATGATACTATATCATTCATGAGCGCGCGCGCACACACACTTTGCAAACCCTTGACTGTTATCCTTTGTGAACGTGAACCATGAGAGGTGAACCGACATGTGTTTAAGCATGTACGACAATGGAATACAATAATGAAGTATACAATTTGGGAAGATCATATCATACACTCATTCGACCACTAGAACACCAAATACCAATCCAGACCTGATCGCTGGACAACAGGGAACTAATGAAGCCACGACTTGCCAAGCGCACATGCCAAATCCCGAAATGATCGTCGGGGGAATTTTCGCAGTTTGTTCTGCGCCGTGACATCGGACTTAACAAATCTTTTTTTATCCACGTGCCCCCCCCCCCCCCCCTCTCGCTGCGCGCAGTCAAGAGCGCCGCGTGCCTTTCCCCTGCTCGCTACGGTATTCCAACAAGGTTATTCCTGCTCTATGGGCAACTTGCAGCTAAGCATCTGCGCGCGACATCGTAGAATTGTTTTATTGTACGTCACTAACAGCAAGGATGGCAACTTATTAGCAACAAACATAATAGAAAAGTTACAAATTAGCCTCGAAGCGAATAATTATCATTCCTTACGAGAGAGGGTGTGGCTGAAAGGTTACTCTTGCTTTACTTACATAAAAATGCGAGTATGCCATTCGTAGTAATGCAATACTGGCCATACATTTATTGAATCCTGATACATCATCCGAGAACAAAAATAACAATAGTCAATCAATGCCCTCTCAAGACACCTGCAACTACATTTTTATTCGAACAAGAACTACGCTTTCATTCCAATACAGAATTGCACTGCAATGAGAAATTATAGTAAGGTAATGTATTGAAAAGGAGAGAAAATTGAAATGACCAAGGCTGAACTAAGTTATTTATCCGAAACCCTTCCCCTTAACAAATAGTGAAAAAAATTGTTGTTCAAATTTATTGTTCAAGATTTTTAGCCCGGCATATATTACTACCCTATTATCAGAAAGCTATAAGCGCATCACCTTCCAAAGTTCACTAGCCCACAAAAGAGCAATAAGGATTGGTGTGTTGGCACAATCAACATATCACATATCCCCCCCCCCATGAGGGCACCACATATACTAATCACACTTAGGGAGCATTTCTCAGAACATATAATTTTGACACTCACTGGCGGGTTCCTCGCTTACGGCCTCCGCAAAGTTTTCCCTGCCGCAGCGGAATCCCACGTGACAGGCAACGGGCAAATATGCACACCCACGTCGGAATTCGAATCCGCGACATTTCGCACCAACTATGCATGCACTAACAGCCTCATTCAAGAAAGGATGAAATAATTCAAGTCATCTTAATCGACAATTTTTTCATCCCTTAATAACGTCTACAACTCATCAGCAAGTTGAAAAGCAATATTAGTACAAGGAAAACCATATTTAATGTCGATCAGTTCTTGGACAATATATTAGAAAAATGTACGGAGTTACCTCATGTATCGTATTTTGGATGCATAAGTCACTGACAAAATAACCGACAAAAAACGTGGAAACTCCAAATTCTAACGTGTGTAAAAATCCCTGGCAGTGTCTCATCCCGCAATATCATCCACTTGCCAGAATGAGTCACCCAGTAACTGTGTTCGCGTCGTTAACAGGGCGCGGGGACGTGGCCGCCGCGTCTCCGCGATGACAGGTGCTCCGCGCCATCGGGCGCTGCCTCCGCCGCGGCCCGAGTTATTCTCGCGAGCCACAGCGGGGCTTCTTCCAACTGCGTACGAAGATCCGGGGGAGGCGACTTGGGGTCACCGGTTCTCCGATTGCTCGGCAACTCACCCGCGCACCCACCCGCGCCGCGGGCGCAACGCAGGCGGCTCCGCACGGCGTCCTGGTCTCGCGGAGCACGGGGAAAATACCACACGGGCAATTATGTCACAAGCGGGCACCATTTACTTCGGTGCTAGGGGCTTCCCCGGAGTAACAAACATTCTGGTGTCAACAACACAGAATACAGCTCGGGTCACAGCCGCTAAAGCAGAGGCCATACTAAATGAATCTCGACGTAGAACTGGTAAATGAAACAATGCACTAAACAGCAAACATAATTCAGATTTATGCTGTATAACGAAGTGTTTATTCGCTGAATCATGTACAATAAATTAATTTAACATGGCATATGGGGTATTATTTTGCAAATTAATGTTTTTTACGTTCTGGCTCGTAATATTGAATCTGAAATATCGATATTTTTAAAAAAAATCTTAAACCTTCAGTTTATATGCATTTAGAATGACCAAGAATGCATTCAGTACGATGTTAAGATAATATCGATTTTGAGTTTCTAATAAAATGTCATTTCCTTGATCAAATCTGTAATGTGTACGATCCTCCATCCGCTTCCAGTCCCTCTCCCTTCCTTGCCCCTCTCCATTCAGCACATCTACCATGTACTCAAAAGATGAAGGATGAAGAGGGGGATGAGGAGTAGAAGGAGATTGACGTAGAGGAAACAGGTGGCGAGGGGAGATATTGAGGAGGGAGAGGAAGAGGGGAAGGAGGAAGTGGCGAGGGGAGAAGTGGTGTTGGAGTTACCGAGCGTCCTGAAACCGCAACTCCGCCTATCCCGCACGCGAACACCTTTGGCCGGCCCTCGTCGCCGGCAGGGGCTGCGGGTTGCCTCGCGGCGCGGCGCGGCGAAGCCCACAAAGCGCGCGCCGCCGTCGGCCTCGCGCAAGCGGCGCGGGTGCGTCATCGCCTTCGCTTCTCCGCGCGCCACAGCCGGTTTCCTGATCCGCGGAATGCAGCCGGCACAGCGCCCCGCCGCGCCGCGCCGCGCCGCGCACACCTCTCACTCGCAGCGGCCGCACGCACGCGCCCTCGCACGCCTAAGTCCTCGAACGCGGCAGAGCCCTGTAACCGCCACCGATGGGTATCCGTCAAGAGGTGCCGCTGTATAATACACTCACTGAGCTTCGCTCTAAGAGCTTTTGCTGATCTACGTTGTCGCAGTCTTCGCTTCGCTAACCAAACACCTCACATTCACTAGCTTGCTCGCGCCAGACGGCAAACTGACACCGCTTTCGTTAGATCGACTACCTTTCATTTCAAGAACGTTTTGTTGTGTACAAAGCTCATATGATTATCAAAACAAAAACATTTAGTGTTTTAAAAATTAACACAGAATCAGCAGAAGAGCGCGCCAGTTAATTCCGCGATGTGTGTTTTCGTCAGAGTGGTCTACAATCGTACAGGGAGTCGAGAAGAAGTCCTAGAACATCCACGACTGTTTGGCCACGTTTATCGCCGGGATCGGCAAATGCTGGATTAGTAGTCAGCGTTGTTTTTATTTCACTCAACGTAATCTGCACACCGTCACATTTCGTAGGATCGTTTCAGTGTCGTTTCCAAAATCACAAGGACGAAAAAACAGTATTTTATTGTCTTCTCTTAACAGAATACGATAAATAAATCAATAATGGAGAAAGTTTTTTTTAAATTTACTTTACTATTAATACTTTGAATATTATTACGCAATATCTTCTTTGAGAACAGAGGCAAGTGTGTCTACAGGAGCCGAAACACCCACTGATGGCAATTAAAAATATTACTTCCTTCAGCAATTCAATACAATATCCACATTTATTTTGAGAAAGAAATGTCATTTATAAAACTGTCGCAACAATTCAGAGTAGGCAAGAACGTAACAATGAACATTGGAAGCGATAATTGTATAGTTTGATAATATAAACTCCAACATCTACGTCACACTATGGACTTCAATGGACATAACTGCGGTTCTGCGTGGGGTTAGTTTCTCAACCACATTCCTTCACAAAAAACATACATCCATTCTGAAATGGAACCCTCCGACCTCTCACAGAAGCCTCGTCGTGGCCGCTGGCGCGGTAGTGTGTCGCGACGGAAGGCATCCTTGGCCGAGAGAGCGCGCCCTGGCACCTGCGGCCGTCTCGGACGCCCCCGCCCCCTCGGAGACGCCCGTCCTCCTACTTAATTTCCGATTTCGCGCCAGGGAATCGCGGGAACGGCGTGCTCCAGCGGTGACACATCTCTCGCGAGGCTGCGGTAGGAAGAAGATCCGCCAGAATAACCTGAAAGAAATTTGCTTTCAAACCGTAAAATCGTGAGAAATACTCCAAAACAACTAATGAAAAAAGGGGGGATACGACTAATAACAGTACAATAAACAAGTTTAACAGCGTAAATAACTTGAGTAGAACACCTTTTTAAGGTTATGTTAACTTTTCCAAATAACTCAAATGAAGTTCTACTCTTGATACTAAAAACGCTGAAAATAAGATATAAGATGTATACACTGTATACTGGTATTTAGAGTGACATTTCAAGGCAACGAGCTGGAAAGACATTGGGGACGTTTTTATCCAATCAGGAGCTCCAAAATCAAACGTTTAATTCATAACGAAGCTTCAGACTGGATGATCCACCCCCCACCCCACCTCCGTCTAACTCTTGGCATTGAAGTGCCACTCACTTTAAATCGAAGTATAATGTAAAATTTTCGACTTTTTATTAACGTTTCTCTTATGATTGTAGAAAGAACAACAAAGTGTAATTGGAGAAAAAACAAAATGCATATCAATATGAAACACATGTAGGAAACTATCCTGTATGACGGCTGACCAACTTGCTAGCCCTCAAGGGCCACAACTAACTTTTAATATGTTAGCACGCCGTATTTACATCACTCGGGCGATTCACACCTGACTTCCCTCCCCGTAATGTTGATCTCGGCAGTTGGTCTGTCTGCTTTCAAACGAAAGGGCGGCGGAACCATGCGTGTTATGAGGCCTTAACAAGCATAACGCAGAGGAAAAAAAAAAAAAAAAAACATTGGGATGATTTTCAATTCATGAATTTACTAAAAAAAATTATATCTACACTACACATATTTTTATATTAAAGGGGTATTGACTCCGGCAGGGTGCAAACGCTAGGAGCCCAATATTCTAATATAGAATATTAGAACAGTAATGCTTTATGCCCAAGAAGACCATGGAGATACTCAGACGTTGAACACTTTCTTGAAAACAAACTGCAACGTGTGTCGCCAAAAACGCAACAAGTGTAGACTTAAATCTAACATTTTACGATAATGCACACGTGCTTGCCAGCCTATCGCTTAATCTCCATTACATTTATTCTACTCTTCACGCCTCAGACTCACAGCGCATGAACGCACGTAACAGGAGAATCCAACGAGGATAGCATTATCGCCATTACGCCGCGAACAAAGAGACGATAGCGCTGCCAACAATCCACATCCAAGGCTGCTGGCGGGGTGTGTGGGAGGGAGTGGGGGGGGGGGGGAGCCCGCTATTCGCCGGACGCGTAACGTTCCCGCCCCGCATCGCCCCTCCGCGGCGCCGCCCCATTAACTTCGCTGCGAGGTAAACAAACCATCGGGGCCCAAGATGAGCGTGCCCCACGGCAACTCTACCATCGGCGCCCACACGGATGCCCCTTGGGACAGCGGACTCCACCCGTTGGATTTCTGGAGCCATGCTTCACACGCGACGTGCCACAAGGACTCGCATTCATTTCCCCAAAATGGAACGTCAGGATCAATGCTGAGCAAGTCGACTACGCGAATGACAACATAACACACAGCCAGCTAGTCGTACTTTATTGCCTGATTTTATGACTTCATTCGATGCGAACACCGAGGAAGATAGGCTCAGAACGGAAAGAATTGCAGTCACCCTGCAAACCCTGCACCCTGCAAAGAAACCCTAGGATACATGGAAGTGTGTTAAGGTGTATTATTATTATTATTATTATTATTATTATTATTATTATTATTATTATTATTATTATTATCATCATCATCATCATCAATAATTCTTGAAACCACAAGAGGATACACGTATATCTTGAGTCATCACCACTCCGGGCACATAGTTTGTAAATTGGGACAAGATTCAAAATTGAAGAGCTAAGTATTTAGTCCATACTTGAAGACTACTAATTCTGTAAATTATTATCTATCAGAACAAAACTTTCAAGTAAACGTTTTTTCTTCAAACTTCTTGGCACTGGTTGCAGTACGTAAGCTATTGCTACAATCAAGCAAAAAATCTCAGTTCGCGGCTTCTCATTAGTCATTTTTGTGTAATGAGCGCATTGCATGTTGGTAGCACATTGTCCAAGAGATCTTGTTGCCAATGACGTTATTTTAATATCAAGGTACAGAAACACGCCAAAGACGGTAATGTTCTCTCCACACTACTCTACAGCCAACCGTTTCAGAAAATGCCAAGAGTAATTACATTACGCAATTAACAGAATCTTTAACATATCCGGCATTTACACTAACATCAGAGAAGTGCATTTGCAACTGACTTGTAACATCTGAATGTAATGCAAAAGGAAGATTAGTACCGAAACATTACATTGAATAAATTTCACCTCTTGCATCAGTTGAGAATTTAATAGCATTATAATTTTTAATTCCGTCAAGACTTGGAAAGCGGAAGCTCCGGAAAAGATTGGAGGTCGAATGGAGGGTGATAGATAGGGTCAAAATTACATTTCAGCTAAGGTATTTCAACTTTTTTCTTCTTTCGATATTATGTTTATGTACAATGCGATATATCACGAAAAGCATTACCGTAATGGGATGCACAGGAGTAGCTGACTATGGGTCTTACAATCACATACCATAGCGTAGGAGTGAGGCCAGAAATGTTCGTGATAAGGGGCAGAAATACATGCTATATCAAAATACTTAATCAACACAGGAAAACCCACACGAAAATCGAGCTGTTAGAGAGCAGGTGGTTTTCGGAATATGGAATCAAACGAATAACTAGATCACCTTTTACCTTAGTAGCAGTAAAAGCAACTCGCATGGAATTCTGAAGAAAGGTCAACAACTTTAGAACGCACGATACCATATTGAAAGAACATTAATTACACATTTTAAACGACCAGAAAGTATTACATTTTGCAATTGGAGAAACAGCATCAACTCTCCGAATTATCTTGTATTGTTATTCCCACAAGGGTCTGATTTCCCGACTCTGCATTGTAATCACATACCGGTCTCCAGTAACAGGGTGGTAAAGTCCGAAGCAGGATTGTGAAGTTATTCACATATTTCTGAAGTGCATGTAGAGAAAAAGTAATAGGACGAGAAGTAGACCCGTTTCATTCTCATGCGGGTTTTATTTTTTTTTTACAGTACATCTTTCAGAATTTATTTTCTCTATTAATGTTTCAGATCTATAATGTAAACAAGCAGCATGTAGAGTAAATTTTAAAAAATGTAACAAATGCACAAAAGTGTTATTACACACAGAGTAGTTCGTAGTACTTCTCATCTTGTGATCCGAGAAAATATTATAGTGCCAAGGAAAGCAAGCAGGTGGGTGACATATTTTCTTACAAGCAATAAGGAAAATGCTTGCAGCGCTACCAACGGCTACGTTTTGAAGATGGTAGGCAAACGTGTTAATGGATGTGGCAAGCGGTACGCCGACGGTCATCAAAGCAACGCGTTGGAAAACTTGAGAAACTGAATGACGCAGAGACAGAAAAGAGAGCACCAAATGAGCAAGGCGCCAGCAGACGCGATAACACGAGAGGGGGAATCAAAGGACGGGAGGGAAACAGACGGAGAGGAAGTACGAAAACCAAGAGCAAAGCGAACAACAACAGTAAAGAGGCGGCGCCGCCGCAGGGGCGAGCTGAACCATCGATCCGCCGCGCATGCGGCGGCCGCGTGCGCTGCGGCGGCGGCGGCGGCGGCGGCGACTGCGTCAGCCCGCCGTGTCCGTGGGGGCCGCGGGTGGGCGGCGGGAGTGGCGGACGCCACCGCCGCCACAAGATCCGGCTCGCGCTGGCACGCGCCCTGACAGCTCTCGAGGCGGCGGCGGCTATTTTCGCGCTGCCAAAAGCGCACTCGCGCGCGATTCGGCGAACGGCCGCACTACACGCGGCCCGCGAAAGCACTGGCGACCGGTGGTCTTCCTCCTTGCCCCCCGCACCGCGGACGGCGAAACCTGGGTGATTCGGGGCAGGCATTTGCGAGCTCTTACACGAGATGACAGTGAGTTCGGTGGCTGACAAAATTAAATAGACGCTTGTGAGATGAATCTACATGGACAGAGAAAACAACAAACAACTTGCAATGAATGAGAGCTGTTTAAAAGAGATTCTTTCATTCATATGAAGAGCTGTGCAACGGGAGCTGTTTAAAAACAAGAGAGGCGATGGCGTCATGGGCACATACTACATCAGGTAACCAACTTTCTTCATCGTGTGTAATTAGATGCGAACCAAAACACTACGGAACACCTATTACATCACGCGTAATGGGAAATTAGGATAGTTAAAATGAGAGGACCTCGTAGCTAGCTGTTGGTCTGCGTGCTCGCTTACCACTTCGCGGCCCCGGGTTCGATTCCCGGAGAGGCAATATTATAGTGTACGTTTTCCTTGCCCAGTATGTGTTCACTTCCCAGTATAAATTCACTTCTCAGGTAGAGAAGACCGAAATACGGCGTCTGGATGTCTACGCGCTAACCCACACGTACCCCCTTAACCCATGGCCGTGAGGCAGGGACGTCGCCGGTAGGCCTGAGCCCGTTCACGCGCTGTCGCGCCAAGTACATTCATAGTACATACAAAATGAGTGGAAAGAGTACTGAGTGAAAAACATGAGAATGATTCACAGAGCCCAAGAATCCATGGTGTGAGAAAAAGAGGCCATCTAAACTCTCAATACACAAGATGAAAGAGAGAAACAGCAAGGGTTGTACTAAACATTTCGTGACAAACATTAAGGGCCTGCTGACTATAATCAAGGGGCGGCTGAGGAATTCGACGCTTGGTAAACAGCTCACTTTATTCTTCACCAAGCCTACATACAACTTCAATGAGAAAAACTTTACTAAGAAATAATCGAAAATACATACTTTTAGCTTACGATTATTGTTCGAAAATGTGATCAGAGAAAGCACTTGAAGAGGGTAAAACGTTTACAAAGGAGTTGCTTCCACATTAAACACTAATCAAACTTCAAAATTTCCGTCAAAACAAAAGCATTCGTAATTGCCTCTGGAAGGTGAGTAACGACGGTTTCCCATGTAAGATGCTTCACTGTCGGAGCTGCCTTTTCTCAGATAAGATATAGACATGGCTGGCGACAATGCGTTGACCGAAATAGGACTTTATCAGGCTGCGCAACGGCATCACCGGGCGGGAGGAAACGCCGAGGCATTAAGATTGTCTCGAGCACCAAGTCTTCCAACGCAGGAAGAGCGAAAGTGTTTATGGTGCTACGACGGAAATATAATATTGCGATTACGATATAGACTGATTTTGTATAGTGGAGCAAGCGCAAACAGTACCTTTTCCATTCACGCTTTCTATAATGCATGATGATGATGATGATGATGCCTAATACTCTTGTTCACTAATTCTGGTACAGATAGTTTAACATCATTAAGTGCAAAGGGATACTAGTTCAATTGGAGCGGAGACAATGACGATGACTCATCTACACTTCGTTCTTAATCTGGTCCGTTTCGAAATACTAGTTAAATTTCCATTGATGTCTCTATTTTCCGATTAAGATAAATGCAAAATAATTTGAATTAAACAATATTTATTTAGAATAGTTTCAACAGAATGATGGAATAATATTAAAATATTGCAACACTGGATAATATACTCGAAGTACAGACTATCCAGTAAAATACACGTACCAAAAAAGTAACTTACACAAAAATATCGGCGCTTATTTTCTTGAATTAATACTCCGAACGAATGTAAGTTCATTACACACAACTAACTGTTAAATCGGAGCGTCTGCCATTACAAGGAACAGTTGACCGGCGTAAGTTGAAGTATTAATTGGCATGATAATTATATGGAAAGAAAATAACAATGTAATGAAGCACGGAAACCCCAGTGACAAATATCTATAGCAGCAAGCATTAATCAGAATGTATACTTGCCCTGTTTGAGATGTTGCTCAACATACGAACAAAATAAGATATACAGATAAAAGACAACGCCATGCATTTATAGCTCAGGTTATTGACGCACATTCCAACTATAATTGGAAAGACAGGTTACGAAATGCGATACCACAATAATCTTATCTGGATTTCGTTTGACAAGCTTTATAGGTAGGTTATTGAAGGATCAGCAACACTTATTTTATTTTAGTGCCCAAATAAATTGCTTCGTTCTGGGCTGTAGCTCATTGTTCAACACTTTTCACTAAACCAACAATTTTTATTAAAAATGAATTATTAATATTGTTTTCCAAATGTGAACTACATGTAATATCACTCAACATTTTCGAGTTAATTCCCAAAACTGGATTTCAAGATCCACGCAAAAATGCAAGTTTATTTCAGAGATGAAGATAAAATAACTTTATTCCAAAATATCCGTTAGGTAATATGAGTTAATATAAAGCTGATAATTTCAAATACTAATATCTAACAATCTCCTTATGAACAATGGTTGGTAATAAAAATAAGAAGAATTCACAGAATAAATTTGCAATTTCTAATGCATAGAAATAAGCTCTTTTTACGAAAAATAAGGGAAATTTTAACTCATAATATGAAAATCTGGGGCAGATAATGTCTCTAAAATGACACTACCGAAGTAAAATTCGTAGCACTAACTTTGTAGCGGAATCCACAAATAATAACGCAATAAAATATGAATCACCACCATTAATTCATTGAGTCTGCATTACAATAATTGAATTTGCCGAATTTCACACTTATATTTTATATTGGGAGACATTTTCCAACTCTGTTAAGTATTTTTTGTATCACTACTTCACACTGTTCAATATAAAATACGCAAAACTGATCGCGAGGTTTCTCTTCGCATTCCACCGTAGCGCGTCAAGAGTACCCCTCCGCGCGCGTTTACAAAAACCCGTTATCACAATCCATATTGACTAACGCATCGTCAGACGTCACATCTCCTGTTTACGCGAGGGGAAAAAAGGAACGAGAAAAAGGGCCGCTGGGGGTGGCGAGCAACGCGACATCTGTCACCCACCGCCGCCGGGTCGACCTCGCGGCGGGCGAGCACCGTTAGATGAGGAGGGGGAGGGCGTAGGATTGCAGCGCGAGTATAAATACGCGCCGCAGCGCCCTGACGCCCACGCTTTCCGAGCTGCGCCGCGCCGCGCTGCCGATTCATTCACGTGACTCCGCCGCAGCAGCCACCCACACCCAGCGGTTCGCCGCCACCCCTTCCCCCGAAAACTGCATTCAGTGCGGGGAGTCGCTTTCTCCTGATTATTAGCATACTCTCTAGGGCAGGTTCCTGGAGCTAAGTCTTTAATAGACCTGCATGTCAAAGCACGTTGAAAATAAGTGTGTTCAGGCTCTGGTTGTCTCTCGATGCAAATCGCGCTGCCATGAAAAAAAAACGTGTGCTCGGAATAATTCTAATTCTATTAATCTAGGTTCTTCTTCGGTTAGTGCTAACTTATTTGTTAACACACAATAAAACATAATCATAACTGTTATTTCTCCGTTGTTGACTGTCATAATCCATATTATCATAAATTCTGTGAATTGTTTAGAACTATTTTAAAACATTTAACAAAATAATGCCAACATGCAAAAAAGGAAAAATGATTTCCACTTTCTATATCATTTTTAGTTTTAGAGCTTAGTGCTTAATGGACGGAAACCAGAAAAGCAAACACTCGAATCCCTTGTACCTTCCTTCTAACATAAGGTTGAAATTTACTTCGATGAAGTCTCCACACACATTGTTCACAGCCGAGAGCATTTTCATGTGAGCATGTATAACTAGTGAAACATCATTTCTGCGAAAGTTTCCGGGTAAGAACACTATCATCTCATAGCCAATAAAATCACATCAACTATAAACAAAATCTATTTTTAATACTTATACAACAAACGAAGGATCTGTTTATGTAACCATGAAACGTTTGCACACTTTTCGTAAGGCGCAATATAAATTTAAGACGTGACGACCTCGGGGAAAATACGATTCTATATTGCGCTCGCGCTACTTAGTGTACATACATGAAATCTGCGTGACGAGTTTAAACGTGTGTAGTAGTTGTTTTACAGCTGACAGTCAACTTAATAACTCTTCTAGACATCTTTCTTGCCAATTCCAATAACCTTTCTGTTCTCTTAGTTGGTTTCCACGTCTTTCCGCTACTACTTCTTACTCGTTCCTTCATCTCGCTAACCCGATGCGGGTCAAAATCTTTACACTTCTCTCCACTATTTTGTTCCTCGCGAAGTTCTGTACAAGACGTTCGGTACCTCCTAAACTCAAAATGATCATGTACACGGGTATTCCAAGGAGCGCCTCAACTGTTGTGAGTTGTGTCGTCCCGCTCCGCAGGAGCGTCGGTGCTGGAATAGCCTTCCGCAAAGCATGACTTCGGGGCGTTACGACGACGAAGACGACTACCAAGGCAGCGGCGGCGGCGGCGGCGGCGGCGGGCGTCCCTGTGAATGGCGGGGACAATTATAGGCTGTGACGCCGGGACGGCACCTGAACGCTGACGTCAAGGGCCGCGGAGGCGTGCGTCACGGCGCGTGGCTCGCTCCTTGGCTGCAGAGGCGGCGACCCCTTCGTCGCTTGCCACCCAAGCCCCGACCTGGCCAGCCCCGTCGCCAAATGCACTGCACTACGGCGGATCTGCCGACGAATGAGGAGCTCCGAGCTCTTGCTTCAGAGAACGCTTCCGGCGGAGTACAATATACCACTTGCACGCTCTCTCGGCCAGCTTCATACTAATCGCAGATGGCAGCCCGCGCGTTCCCCTGAATGGCTCCTCGGCCAGCAGTCTTGTTCGAATTATATTACAAATATCTAGCATGCATAATTAATTGCCTTAACAGAAGATAAAGCATTGAGCAAAAACTTTACTATCTCTTACATTTTGAGAGATCTAATGATACAGATACAAATACGCGAGTTTCATTTTCGGCTTGGTACTCTTCAGCAATGCGGATAAAAGAACTGTACATAGAGCACCAAAAAACTGCTCCTGAGGGTTGGAGATAGTCACTTTGAATATGGGCCCTAACCCTTCACAAACTTATAATTAATTAAAAGAGACTAAGAGGTGGATATAAGAATTATACTTTTAACTTCAACGTTTATACTGATTTTCGAAGGTGTACATCGTGTTTAGATTAATTATTCATAAATATATAGTAGAAAAAATAGTGTGTCCTTGTATTTAATTCAGAATGGGAAGGGGAAGTCGATATGATACGTTAATGTCATAGAAGAGATGGAAAAAACACATTTTTGCGAACCTATTTTTTCAATGACTTCTAAACGCAACAATTTAGAACGCAACCCACAAGACAACTCGCGGAATGCTGGTGGCAAAAGGTGCTCCACAAGTAATGACAAAATAAAAAGATGAAGGAACGTGTACAATTTTATGTTTTAAAGAAAAAGTCTTATGATCGAATTGGTCTCTTTATACTCTAGTACGAACATTTTCATTGACAGTACTAATGTTTTCAGTGGAACTTTCCGTGCCACCATGACCTCTGTAGTGACGGAGTACTGGCAGTTTTGCGCAGCATCGCAACTGATTAAACAGATTCGCAGTAATGGATGTTGAACGCAAGCGCACTTCTTCCAAAATAAATAAATAAATAAATAAATAAATAAAAAATAAACGCGCGTAAGAGATTCTATCATTCAATAAAAAACTTACCTCTAACTGAACTATTTATAATAAACAGAAGCGACCCAAAGAGATAGAGTTCAAAATACATCCAATTACTTCAAGCAAATACGTTAGTTACGAAAGATAGTAGCTTGAAGCAATCCTCTCGAATGCAAACACCACAACTGCGAACCGGAAAACATGGAATTACGCTGAATCACGTTTCGCGTTCAACATTACCTCACGGTGCCTAATAATAAAGTTGTTGTGTCACAGAGACTACACGTAACTCTCTCGCGAACTGAATATGTTAGAAAAGGGTAACGATAAAATATAAGCAAACTCTTGCAATTCTCCTTAAAAAATCTCTCGCACAAAACACCAGCGTAGTTAAGTCCCCAATGCCGTCCCCTTGACACAGAACAAATGTTAACGAAAGGAACGAGAGACTGGGTAGGTGCAGGCCGGTGCGTACGCATCCCACCGCAACATACCACATCGCACAGAGGCTGTTGCAAGATTAAAAAAAGGAGGTGGCACGGGCAGCGGGCAGAGAGGGGGAGGGCGCCGGCGCCGACCCGGTCCAGTCCGGTCAAGTTCTGGCCAGGCAGGCAGAGGCAGCGGGCCGCCCCGGGCGCAGGGGCAACGACCGGCCCGCGCTGCCTGCGCCGCGCGCCCGTCCACGAGGCCCGCAGAACAGCAGGCGGAGGGGCAACAACTTTACCCTCTTCACCCTTTTACCCTTGTTCTTCATTATCATTAGGGGGCAGATTTCTATAACCTTGCATATTTTTTTCGTGGCAGAGCTAAGTGAACATTCTTGACATTTGGTTAGAATCGGATGCTATGTAGATTAATATGTTAGTAAATATTTGGCCATTTTTTCCTGTTGGCGCATATTCCTGTAATTATACGAGCACATTTTGCGTATTTCGTTAAAATAGGGACTTATCTCTAAAACGTTTCATGTTTTCATAGAATCTATTTATTTGAGAGCGTTCATTGATCAGCAAGCGATTGTCACAGGTTGTTTTTTTTTCTTTTCTAGGGATGATAAAATACTTGTAAAAATGTAGGATATTTCATATCATATTTTTTAAACCAGACAAAGAATGAAACAAAACATACTATGTACTTCACTAAGGTACATTTTACTTTACTTATTTCTCCCGCGAAGTCAGCTAGGTTATATTATGTTTGCACAAAAATGTATCTTTTCATTCTCAGCACGCTTCTCCTGAATTTTATGTAGAAAAGATCCTTCTGTTCTTTATAGTTTATTGTCCTGAATGGAAGTAGGTTCAATGGCATTCTTGCTTCCTGATGGTACCTTTTTGTGTAATTTTGGAGGGTGTTTTACGACAGTTCCTTCGCTTTTAGTTTACTTCAAATTTCGGAATTTCATTACGTTTATAGTAGCGAGCATCCCTCATGTACGTCGCAAAAATCCTTTCTGGCGTTTCTCTCTCTTACTGAAAAGTGTGGAACGTGTCTGCTTCAGCCATGCCTCTTTTCCTGCTTTGTCTCTCAGATAACTATGTGAAAGAACTATCTGCTCGTATTTCGCTTCTTCACACGACGGGAATGAAAGCAAAGTATTTCTATTACGACTCCGTTTTCTGAAAGCAGCTTTATTTTAATGTTTCTTCTCGTACAAAAAGGGATACAAAGGAACGGTTATTGTTATTCCTTTTTCATTATTGGACACACTCAACATAACCACAATGCAATTTTAGAATTTCTTCCTACATCTGTTTTGTAATTCTGATCTACCCATATTTGTTACGCAAGAACACTAGTTAATTCTTGTGTATCGTGAACTCGGTATTCTCGTATTTTCTAAACCATTAAATTTCATGCAGAAACCTTTTTACAAAATCGTATTCTTCAAATAAACGAGTTTTTATTGTGTCTTTAAATAGCCTCTGTTTGTTTATCCTGCACGTTTCTTTCATTCCACAAACCTGCTTGTCAGGATGTTTACGAATAATGAATACCATGAATATTTTAGATATTCATTCTCATTCAATCATTACATAATGATGGAAATAAGCCCATCCAATCTCCTATGGGGAGGAAGAAAGACAATGTGCAGCACGAACAATAGTCTCGTTTATTAACTTTCAACATTTTCCTCAACACGAGTACATTCTTTTCGTCACGACATTTCAAGTTAACGTTTATATAGGCGAAGACAAAAGGACATTCCGCTAGTTGTAAAGTGTGACGAGATAACACTGCGCTCTTCATCCGAAAATATCATCTTACCAATATATATCTACGAAGCATTCTCTATTTAAACGCACTGAAACGCCACTGACATACGTGCTGAAACGTCAGTCATGGTCACTCACTTCGGCCCTTCGAAGTTCGTAACATCGGGACTAAGGATACGCAGGCTATATTTGACAAGCTGGGATTTTTTTTTTTTTTTTTTTAACTGATTTCAAGCTGAAAGCTTTACTCAATAACAATAAGTTACACTTTACATTTTTTCAATACATATTTGGGTCTTTACTTACATTAAACAATTTTTATGTATATTAAAAATACTATATCAGGTATCTTTATATATTAAAAATATATTCAAAGCACTAAACAGGATATCAGAACAGCTCTGCGCCCACCCAAAAACATTTGGCCCAAAACGCAAACCCGGCTACGTATCCCCTCAAAGCTTGTTTCATATAGGATGAATGTCCGACCAGTCACTTGATCCTTCTAACGAAAAAAAATATGACGTAATATGCATTCAGAATACTTTCGGCATAAAACAAGTTGAAAAGATTAATTTTAATAAGATTACTTTAATAAAAAAACAGAAAAAACTGTATGTGACGTATGAATGTGACGTGAATTTTGAAAATAAAGCGTTTAAAATCGATGTTAGTGTGTTACGCCAATACTACATTCAATATAAATTCAGTATTGAGTAATATTAACTACACATTTAACGCGAGGGACTGTCAACTAAATATATTTCCAAAGACAAATTTTCATTTTTAATTTTACAAATGAAATACTTTTCAGAGAATGAAGATATGTGAAACATGTATAGGAAATCCAGAAAAAGTGTTTACGAGAACATCCTACTTCATAGTTAATATGAGAAGAAGAATGGCACATGCCCGAAAGTAACAAGTTCGATTAAAACGCGCGTCGCGCGAACTGCTTGCGTCGCAACTCGCTCGCTCCCCTCGCGCCGCAACCGTGAACTTGACAGCTCGCAAAACAAATGAAACCCGCGCAGCGCGAGCCGCGCCGCCAAAGCCCACGCGTCGGCCAATCGCGCGAAAGACGCACTGTCACGGCGGCGGCATGAAAACACGCGCGGCGTTGCCGCTCGCAGCCCCGCGGCCCGGCCGCGCAGGGGGGCGGGGCCGCGCGGGGAGGCGGTCGCCGGCAACGGCGCCGCCCGGAGGAAGGGGCGCGGAGGCGGAGGCGGACGCGAGCGGCGCGCGGGCCACGCGGAACGCGCGCGACGCGGCTTTGCGGCGCCGGCGCCTCGCGACGCCCCAGCAGCAGCAGCAGCAGCAGCAGAGGCGCAGGGCGCCGCACGCGCCGCGGGGCCACCGCAGCCGCCCGCAGGAATTCAGCACACGCTATTTATACGCGAGCGTCGCCGGCCGGCCCATCGACGCGCCACCCACTGGCCCCGCACCGCTTCGCGTGCTAGCACGCCCGAGGGAGGCGGGCAGGGCCGTCGGACGCGAGGGGCCGAGCGCACGAGGAAGACGGCGTTGGGCGGCGTGGGCGGGCGCGCCGCGACGGCGACGCCTCGCTAATGTTAATGCTAGCAAAGGGGATAGTCATCAGGCGCGTGCTCACAGCTACTCTTCTGGTTCCAGAAATACCGACAGGAAAACCGAGCCGGTTGAAACTAAAGGATGGCGAAATGTTATAGAACAGTTATAGTAGGTACCTGTTTTCGGTGCTAAGCATTCTCAAAACGACTGGACTGAATGTGAATAATCGGTTTATAGTGTAAAAAACGCAATAAAAAGTAGGTATTTAATAGGTGGTTGATTTTTGTTAAGGAACTACGATGGTGTAAAGTTTTCACAAGAGTTGTTTACGGGAAAGTGAACTGCCTTTGACAGAAATGTTTCCTCAGTAAACAGAGTAGAGAATGAGTAACTCCAATATCGTCACCGGTATCTGTAATCTCTACAACACACTAGGCCGCATCGAAGTTACAAATATATACGGCCATTCAATTAAAACACAAAAATCCTTACAAATACATATAAAAAAATTACACTATCTTTTAAATCTATAATTACACACACACACACACAAATGCACGCGCGCCTGACTTCACGGTATTTAAAATAGAAGTACACGGAAACAAAAAATCATGATACTTTACATACTTTGGAATATTTGTACACACTAACATAAATTATGAAAGTGCAAGTCGCCCTACTGTTAGTCATATTTTCAAATAGACATATACACAGCTAATTAACATAAATGAATCTAGAACTTAACAAAGAGAACGAACAACGTCACATGATCAGCAGATTGCAACATCGCCACACAACCAGCATCCGGAGTCAGATAACAGAGATGGCAATATTAATAGCTCATCGTCGTCGACGCAGTCTGCGCCTTCGCAAGCGAACGTGTCTATGCGACGCGCAAATGAACTTCCAAAAAATCCCCGCGCGCTAGTTACACTGAAATCCCAACGTCTTTCCGTGGCATGGAGGCGAGCACAACAGAGGTCCATCTATATCCAGCAGCGACCAGCTGTTCCTTCAGACGATGGCGTCACAGCAAGTGGCAAGAAGACATGCGGGGCGTAGTCGCCTTCCTGCGACCGCCTTGGAGGCCGGTCAACAATCTATCTCGACCAGGACAAAGAACGATCCGCGCTTTTGGCGTCAGGTGGCGGGGACTAAATTTTTAAAAAAAAAAAAAAAAAAAAAGGAGGGCGGTTTGGATTGCGGCCTATCACGGACGCACCGTTAACTGCATGGGCCGCCCTAACGAGACGGGCCGCAGGCAAGTGTGTTGGGGGATTTCCATGACAGTGACCGGCGCAGCTCTCCTCTTGTTTTCGAGAGCCCTAATGTGCTACTGGATGGAAAAAATATTTCGTGATGATGAAATGACAGACAGCGGAACACTTCTGAATACTAAAACATACACAAATTGACAATATTTTTTTAAAGACGGTTCATGAAATACTTCTCCTTACAGTTTAAAATTGTTAGAAATAGTTATATTGAGCAGAGAAAAAAGAAGCAATTATTACTCAACGAATTATTCAATTCACAAATTTTCAATTTCATTTCGCAACAAACAATTTCAGCGATACTTTTTGACTCTTGCGAGAAAATTCGCCCCCTGACAAGACCTTTCAAATAGTATTTTTTGTCTCTAATTATTCAACAATTGCCACTCATTTATGAAAAACATCATATGGCCTACTATGGAACAAACGCACGAACTGTATTTTCTTATGTTATAAAGAATCAACATCACAGATTTTTCAAACATATAACAGACTGAGTTTTTTGGAGATTACAAAATATAAGTCAATATACACCTTGTTAACATCTTCGAAAGGAATATCCATTAGACATTAAGAAATATTATGAACCAAATGTCTATTTCGGTAGTAAAAATTCGCTAATCATCCTAAAAAGCAACGTTTCACATTGGTGAAATATTGAAATGTTTAATATCTGTATCATACATATTATTCAACGCCTACAAACCATCTACTAAAATGATCGTTAACTTAATATTTTTATAATGGAATAGAAAAAACACATGTTTCAAAATTTACTTCTCAAAAACAAGTAGTTAATAACTCTCTCAACTTTTACTTGACACCGAACGTTGTGAAGTTTCTCTCTTCAAATAACTGGGTTTTAGCCACTGTATTCCACAATGACAAACATTGATATGAGAAAGGAAAGATTGACGAAATGAAATGAACTCTGACCGATTATCTGGGGAAATTTTTCCAATAATGTTTACATCCCGTAACAAGACAAGACCCCAATTTGTTTTAAAACAAACGTGCCATTTTGCAGTATCTCACCACGAAGAAGTTGTGACACGGTCAAATGCGAATTAGGAAACTTCTGAATTCAGGAATTCATCGCATTGCAATCTCAACCGGTCCGCACTGCCAAACTCAACGGCGGCCCCTCCGTTAACTGACAGGAAGACAGCCACGAATTTATTGATTTGAACTAGTTTTATTATTTTTTATAATTTATACACAAATTGCCAATTAGGTATACTGTCAACTGTAGTGTGAAAAATGTCATTCGTGTGGCGTTTACAATCAAACGTCACGTCCGATTTTTCTGCTTTACTAAGAAGCCGATAATCATTTCTGCCAATTATTGAAACATCAAGGTTGTGAAAGTGGAAAAACGATGTAATTTTTTACGGAAGTGAAGTAGGGAGATGCGAAAAATCAAATATGAAAGGTACACTGATTAAAATAACTCCTCATTAACAGCTTACTTCGTTTTAATAATTTTAGGAACGTTTTAATGATAACTGACAGTTCTTTTTATTATAATTGAGCGTTAAAATTAACTGTAATTGACCATTTCATTTACCATTAATTTCAGTAGCAAAAAGGACTGATGTCTAAAAAAATTCCACCACTTTTTTTTATCGGAGGCAATAAGGGGCCTCATGTCTCCTCCATACAAAGTCGCTTATGAAACAATTGTAAAGTAGGAAACTAGTACACATTACTCAACAGTTTGCTTACAATTACACATTGTGCTGTATGGCTTTCGTTGCCTCTGGCCTCTCCTGCGTGATGTGATTTTCCTATGTGGCCTCTAAATGACTCTTGGGCTCTTGAGGGAGTTATTCGACTCCTGATAAAAAATCGAGCAATGGAGCATATACAATAATATTACAAAATAGTGAATCTATTCAATCCAAACATCAGAGTTCAGTCAACGAGGGCTTCAACCAAATAGTCATGTAAGTGCCGGCACATCTCCACGTCCGCAATTTTACCCGAAGAGGAGTGTCTGGGTAAGAACACCTACCTAGGGGGTGGTGGTGGTGCATCCTGGAGCGCGGGCCACAGGCCAAGTCAAGGGCCATGAGGACGCTCGCGCCGCCCGCCCGCCCGCACCGACACTCCCACTGCTGCTAGCGGAGGCGGACGCGGTGACCGCCCGCGACAGCACTCTCGCACGACCCCCCGTAACCCCCGCTTCACCACTTCCTCACTCACCAAACACACCGTCACCGTCACTGTCACTGTCACTCATCGACGCACTCGCACTCTCATCGCCCGCCCGCGCCCATGGCGTCACGCTGTGGCTTCAAGTGACTCGCGCACTCGCTAGCTCCGCACTCGCCGCCTGCGTACGCTACACTGCGGCGCGCATCAGACAAAAAGACATCGGCTCAGCGACGACGCCCGCCCCGCCCCGCCCCACCCCGCCACCGCCGCTGACGTGTTATCTAAACGGCGGCCGCAGCGGCGCGTCCTACAAAACAAGCCGCTAAATATAGGCGCCCCTCCCCGCCCTGCCCGCGCCGCCACGCGGGCCGAGTCCACCGCAGCGCGCAGAACACGCACGCGTGCCTGCGTGCGGGCGCGAAAGTCGGCGCCGCAAAGCGCGCCCTTCCCCACGCCGCTGTTCGTCGCTCCGGCACACACGTCCCCCTGTGTAGTTATTATACGCGTCGGACATTTATTTTTAACAACTGGGGGTGGGAAAAGTTTCAACGATCAGTGCTTTACGGCCAGATACGTATCTATCGTACCCATGCCATTGGTAGGGAAAATGCTTTGGTACGAAAATTAAAACCAACGTACTCATTCTGAAATAATTTGAGGCGGAAGCTGTACAATTACTGACGTGATAATGGATATTTCTATTTGCACAGGAGAGTATAAATTCATAGTGGAAACGTACGTTCTCAACCGATTGATTGCTCCTGAACTTGCCGCTTCTTTCTCCTGCCCCCTGTTATTCAGCTGTTATGTCCGAGGAGCACTACAAGGTCTACATTTCATCATCGCCCACATTATCACGCTCGTTCCAGGAATAAGCAGTTTAAATCTGTTCTAGTTTCACAATATTCCCACTTCTCTTTCTATTGCCCGGAGCCACTTGCTCACAGTTCAATATTTTTCGATAAACGGACGAACGCAAGACTAGGCAAAAGCCTGTGCTCATTTCATGCAGAGAAGTTGTTTATCTCTCACTCAGATAATAGGAAACATGTGTAATTTCAGTCTGGCGTCACTTCTTAACTGGTCAGACGCGTTTTCTCTTCTTTTAAAGATCTCTGTGACATGCCTTTGGTGTATTAATTACCTTCCAGAGTAGAGACTACAAAAGTGGTATAAAAATTTTAATATTATAATTTTTCGAAATTTTAGACATTTTGAGCAACAAATATAAAATGATATCAGATGCAAAAATAGAGTAACTGTAGATGAATGGTTAACTCTTACTTCTTTCTTTCAGTATCTGCAGTGTTGACAGATGTCTGGACACCTTATATCTTTCTCTCAGTTCACACAGCCCAATTTTAACTGGATCTTGCAAGTGGCGAGTACAAAATATACTCAAAAATTGACACCGCAACGTAAAAATGCATACTTTCATATGTATTGTCGATGTAATATTAATTTTCATTTCAAGAAAGCTGCTACTGATACAGCATTTGAATCACTAAATATTTCAGAATCAGAGATGCAACTGTCGCAAATAATGCGTAAGCTTCAACTTTTTATTTCATTAATATCCCGTAAAACAAGCATTGCACCTTTTTAATAAAGCAATCAAAAAACGAATTTTCAATGTTCTTGCTCGAAACTCACTACAAGCAAACAAGAAGTTCGCTTGCAGAACAGAGCCGTAAGTAAATATGACGAGTTATTGATATGCCACAGAATGATAACCAAAGATCATTCAAAGAAAAATGAAAAAACAAATATGAGATCATTCAATCATAAGTCATGTTGATACGAGATGTTATTGGGGCATCTTGATAAAATCGTATCTCGCCTTTGTAACACATACAAAACAATTTATTTTTTTTCGAAATACTCAATTACACTGCATTTATTTATATTTCAAATTATTACTTTATTTCAATATTATTAATATCATTAGGCCCATATAAAGAGAAAATAAAAGAGCGATTGATATTTGCAAACCGAGGCGATAGCCGAGGTTTATAACCAAGCAAGTCCGTTATTTGCGATCCTATCTATTCAATACTATTCGTAAAACTTTTTTAAAATAAAAATTCAAATATATAATAAATATTACTTCCTTGCATGCACTCACACGCCATCTTCAACTACAACTCATTTGTTTCTATGGATCTTAACAATCAGCGGACTGTTATAAATCCTTTACTGACACCGGAGGTTGAGTGGGTTTGTGAAGTCGTAGGCTTCCGCGGCCAGAGTCATGTGGGTGATCTGGGCTGTCCGGGTGACGCCGCGTCGAAGGCTGAGTTGCCGACGTTTCGACCATCCTGTCGTGGTATCGCGTCACCCGGACAGCCCAGATCACCCACTGAGTAGGTTTTTGTTGCTCTTTTTGGATATTATGTCAGTATAACAGTACGGAATTACGAAAATAGTTAACAATGCTTCAATTGTAAGGAAGATAACGTGTAAGTACATAAAGATATTGAAGACTAATAACGTAATAAGCATTTATTTCTAAGGTATATTAGCAAAATTGCTATATTACGTTCTACATTTTTTATATACTGTATTAACGTTTCCCTTAAAATGTCGTTATTAACAAGCTTTAAACATTTAACGTCCATACACACTGAGCAAAGATTTCTTCGAAACCTTCGCTTTTTCTCTATTCTCCATTTTCAAAACCCCCGAACGGTCTTTATAAATAATGATATAATTAACAAAAAACTGATTCAAACACTGCTTTAGCTTTGACAAACATACACACCAACGTACATTCATAAGCATAGACCGAATGGTGACACAAATACAGCGAACATATCTTTCACACAGTTTCTTCTTCATTCAACATTAGAATCTCGCTAGGCCTCATTACTGTAAAATAGCATCATGCATAAAACACAAATCTACGAGGAAACGGGAGGGAAGGGGGATCTTGAGCACACAAAATTAATCATTCCGTTCCGAGCCTCGGCAGGAGAAGGTTCTCTCTCGTGCTCCGCTCGTTATCGCTAGCAGTCAGTTATCAACGCTACACCCCAGCGGTCGGTCGACAGCCTGTCGCCGGGCGCGGCTAACGGTCGCCACTGCCGCTTGTTCAACCGAGTGTCTATAGTGTTCGTGCTAGTGTAAGTGTACATACAGCACTGATCACAACCAGCTACGCAAAGATAATAGATTAATGGCTTATGCCATTAACCCAGACACAGGGCAAACATTATCAGAAGCCCTGCGCATCATCCACAACGGCGACAACGGTGTCGTATCACCAGTATCTCCAGTACCAGCAAGCGGCGAGGCCATGGACATAAGCCTCGCTGTGACGCCAGTCCCAACCATCACCGAGGCCAGCAACAACACGGCCTACCTCAACCAAATCTACAAGTCGTCAGCACTCCCACCTTCACAACCGGCTCACGCGCAGAAAAGGTCAGTAGGTGATAGTGAAAGTGACTCCGAGACTAAAAAAATGAATCGGTCCAGTATTAATACGAGTGCAAAATCAAAAAAACCCACTGAGCTTCAATACAACGTACCTATAATGAACAGATTCTCAGAGCTCGGCGAACAAAGTGACGAACGCGAGAACAATAGGTTTCCATTCATAAATGAACAAAATAATGACCACACCAATTTAAACATTAAAATACCCATCTTTGTAGCCCACATTCAGAACGTTGCAGAATTCAATAGAGAAATTAAGAACTCAATAACAAACCAGTTTACTTCAATCATTATCAATAACAAAATCAAAGTGCTTTTCAAAACTATATCGGACTTTAGGCAGGCAATAACATATCTAATCAGCACAAACAGAAAATTTCACACGTATAAAGACCCAGCAAACAAAAAATTCTCTATTGTCTACAAGAATCTTCATCCATCCATTTCACAGGAAGAAATATATCAAGATCTAAAGGGAAAGTGCCCTTCGCTTACTAGTGTAACTAGACTGTATAAAGACAACATCCCCATCCCGGTAGTGGCAGCCGAGTTCGACGGTAGTCAAAACATAGACAATATATTACAAATTAATCAAATCTGCAACTTGATTGTCAAGCCAGAAAAAAGGCGCAAAGCAAAAGGTCCCATACAATGCCTCAGATGTCTAGATTTCGGGCACACCAGAAGAAACAACTGCAATCACAAAATTAACTGTGCAATATGTTCCGGTAATCACTATACAGTAACGTGTCTCGAAAGTAAAACAAACCCCACCTACATTCACTGCAAAGGCAATCACCGTGCAGATATAAGAAATGAAAACTGTATGTACTATAAGGATATTGTCGAAAAGAAAACCACCCCTACCTCTAATACAAGAAATTCATTCCAAAGAGCAACTCAATCATCTTTTAACAACCAACAAGAACAATTTCCATCTCTACCCACAACCCAGCCAATACGTAACTTCACTAGAAACAATCTCCCTGCAAACCAATCAGGATTCGAAAACAACATGAGATCACAACTAAACCGTACCCAACAAAACCAACAAGGCAATAATAATAATCCCCTTTTAAATACAATAATTAATTCTATATCGTCCTGTATTATTAACTTCATAAACTCCCTCATACCATCTATAATCAATACAATTCAAAGTGCAGTAACAGCATTTTTCAATAACAACAATGTCAATACAAGTCCACAGTAATTTATCACTCACAAATTGGAACGCAAATGGGATCACATCCAAAAAAATAGAACTAACTCAATACCTGCACACATATAACATAGACATTGCATGCATAACAGAGACACACCTAAACAATAGCAACAAATTATACATTCCAGAATATAAAATTTATAGAAATGACAGGACCGAACAAAAAGGAGGTGGTGTACTCATTGCAGTCAGGAATAACATAACCCATCATCAAATTAATACACCAAACAACGCAGGAATTGAAACAGTGGCAATAACCCTAACACTAAACAATGAACCATGGAATATAATAACAGCATACAAACCTCCATCAATAAAAATACAACCCCAAAATATTCTAAATTTATTCACCCCAAACAAAAAAAACACTAATTCTAGGAGACCTAAACGCTAAACACACAAACTGAGGATGTCGTACATGCAACCAAGCAGGAAAAATACTATCACAAATTACAAACAATACCACTATCAACATACTATCGCCTCCTGAACCTACATACTACCCAAGAGACGTTACAAAGCAACCAGACATCCTTGACATCGGACTGACTGACAGCAACATACATTTTTATTCAACTCCGTATCACGAACTCGACTCTGACCATCTTCCGGTAAATATACTCACTCGTCAAATCCCACCCCCGCGATCCCCAATCCCCAAAATAAACACACTCAAATTAAACTGGATTAAATTCCAAAACATAATCAGCAATTTAATACCAAAAATCAAAATTTTAAATAATTCTTTAGAAATAGACAACGCCGTAACATCACTAAACACCATAATACATACAGCTATATCAGAATCGCAGCCCTCAAATACTCAATCACATAACAAAATTAATCATTCTTCCCTACCGGTAGAAATCAAAAACATAATATGCGACAAAAACAGGACCAGAAGGCTATGGAACCAAACCAAAAACCCACATATAAAAGCAGAACTAAATATATTAACTAATATAGTTAAGAAATCAATAAAAAATCATATGAATCTAAAATTCCAGAACAAGATAAGTTCCTTAACAGTACAAAATAACTCTATTTGGAAATTCACCAAACAAATACTAAAAAAGAAAACAATAATTCCTCCCATCAACTCACCGAGAGGCAAGTTATTCACCCCAACCGACAAGGCTGAGGAAATCGCCAATTACTTTGAGTCAACTTTCACACTCAACCAATCTAAACCGCACCCGGATCACAACACAATAATACAGTCCATAAACCTCCCAAACTACGGCCCATATCACAAAATACATTACACAAACCCTAAAGAAATAAAACAAATCATTAACTCTCTCCCGATAAAAAAAGCACCAGGTCATGATAAAATCAATAATTCAATACTAAAACATTTACCAGCCCCCGCAATAGCATACTTAACTAATATATACAATTCATGCTTCAGAACAATTCATTTTCCATCCTCATGGAAGCATGCCATCATCCTACCTGTTCCAAAGCCAAATAAAAATTCAGCTAACACCGACAGCTATCGCCCGATAAGTCTTCTACCATCTCTGTCAAAAATCTTCGAAAAAATAATACTCCAACGTCTTAAAAAGCATCTACAAATTACAAAAGCTATCCCAAGAGAGCAGTTTGGATTCACAGATCATATATCCACACAACATCAACTCCTCAGAATCACAGAACATCTCAACACAGCATTTCAGAGAAAACATCACACAATACTTATATCACTCGACATAACACAGGCATTTGACAGAGTCTGGCACCAGGCACTAATTTATAAATTAAGGAAAATAGGCACTCCACATTACATCACCTCAGTAATTCAAAACTATTTAAGCAACAGAACCTTTGCAGTAACAATCAACAACTATCTATCAAACCCCAGGTTAATCAAAGCAGGATTACCTCAAGGTTCCCCCCTATCACCCACACTGTTTAATCTTTATGTAGCAGACATCCCCATTGATGAAACAGTAAAAATAGCACAGTTTGCTGATGACACACTTATCTTCTCCTCCAGCCACTCTCTAACCAATATCAAAAATCACATACAATTGTATCTAAACCAAATAGACAGTTGGTCATCCAAATTAAAAATAAAATTAAACCCAAACAAAACTGCAGCTAAAATATTCACTTTAAGACCATACACTTCACCAACCCCACTCACATTAAACAATGAGCCCATCCCATGGTATCCTCCAAATAAACCCATAAAATATCTTGGACTGCACTTGGACACCAAAATGAACTGGAAACAGCATATAGACATCAAAATAACCCAAACCAAAAACAAACTGCATCAATTAAAATCTCTAATAAACAGAAATAACTTCCTCCCATACAAAACAGCAATAACCTTATTCAAAACGATTATCAGACCTACCCTCCTCTACGCCTGCCCTGTATGGATCAATGCTGCAAAAACAAACATCAACAAAATTCAAATTGTTCAGAACCAATTCCTCCGTACAATCACTAATGCACCCTGGTTCATATCTAACCATCAATTACATAATGAATTCAACCTCGATCTCATCATGCACCACATCACCTACCTATCCCACAATTTCTTCTCAAATTTACACCATATCCAAACTTTATCTTCATTCAAACTTTGCAAAAACCCCATCCTCCCCACTCGCATAAAAAATAAATACCCATTCCACATATTTTGTAAATTGTTCTCAGACCTGGAATAGTTCTTATGAGGTGCCAATATGGTCCCCTCAACCTCTGTAGTAGTATTAAGCTAGGATAAGGATAGGATAAGTTAGCTATAAGTCATCAATACATATGTAGAGAAATTTATGAACTGAACTATGTACAAAACAATCAAATAAATAAAATAAATTAAAAAAAACACAAAATTAATGAACACTTTTAGCGACGAGTTATTACGAATAGCTGTGGCAATAACAAAGACAAATAAGTTAGCAGAACTTTAAAGCTTTACATCTAAATCTAAAAGCAGATCCTGCTGATAGTAATTCTGCAAAAACAAACTATTAGTTTGATCCTGTACCAAAAACTACTTATGATGTATACTTATGTATCGAAGCCGAGAGGAAGGGAATTAATGTATATGAAAAAGAGTGACGTATGTGATTTTCAGGAGCTTATTCAAAAGTTAGATTGTAGCTTTACAAAG
Organism: Gryllus longicercus; assembly: GCA_038098605.1. Classification (NCBI taxonomy): domain Eukaryota; kingdom Metazoa; phylum Arthropoda; class Insecta; order Orthoptera; family Gryllidae; genus Gryllus; species Gryllus longicercus. The sequence continues at coordinate 138,456 of JAZDUA010000398.1, forward strand.
GTACATTGGCATTACTTGACACATATACGCAAAACTCAACCCCACCAAACACGATAATTACTAATAATAAAATGTATTATTAGCCGATCAGATGGCCGAGATCGCTAAGGCAGTAGTGCCGGAGTGGTTTCGGACCAGAAGATCGCGGGTTCGAGTCCCGCCTCGGGCATGGATGTATTTGTGTATGTCTGTATGTGTTGTCCTTTCACCCCCATTATCATCATATCATCATTTCATCTTCCATACCCCCAGGGCTAACAACCGTGGGGGATAAAAATCGGATCCAGCTAAAAATGCTGGTCCCCCCAAAAATTGTCGCAAGCACCTGCCACCGTGATAATAAATAAAAACTGAGCCACGGTAAATGCAGGATGCTTGCATGCGTGGTCCTAGTCGGCCGATTAACGAAAAAAAAAGTATTATTACAATGATCATTAATAATAAATACAATAGCAAATAAAAATAAAATGTAATGAGTTACAGTCAAAGACGGACGGACATAATATGTTTATAACATTTATGTAATACAATGCACCTGTATTTATGATAAGTACTTTAAGTATATAATACGTATTATAAATACGAGTGCATAATGTAATAAACATATCTTAACAGTCTTTGACTGCATATAATTAACGGATACTATAATAAACCACGAATTTTAGGACGACGGTCACAAGAAAAACCTGGTAACGAATATATTTATATTTAATATTTAGAAAGTTAAGAGCACAACCTATTAATAGGACGATTTCCGACGTCTGTTTTCTTTCAAATTCGTTTGCGTATGATGCTAGAGCAAAACCGCTGCCAGAGCACGTGTGTCCCTTGCAGCAGCGCCTTCCGCGGCGCGGCGCGGCGGAGCCGCAAGGGAAGCGGAGGCCTGCGGAGGGGGCGGAACCGGTCGCGGGCTCCGCGCGGCGCGGCGCGGGGCGGGGCGGCCAGCTGCGGCCCAAGGCTGCTTATCGGCTTCCCAGAGGAGTTCGGTCGCGCCTTGGTGAGTGCGCTATCAGCCTGGGGAATGCCGAGCGTCCGGCAGCGGCGGGCCCGGAACGGAACGACGGCAGGCGGCGGGGCGGGGCGGAGGCGCACCGCGGCGGTACGAAGGACGGCGCAGGATGTGACAGCACCGAGTATTTATAAGGCGAGTGACGAAGTCGGCGAATGCCTTTCTTCGCCAGAGACCGCGATACCGTCACTGCGATAATTCGCAGTCATTTCCACTACCGCTCTGAGGAGGTGTTCTCCTTCACAATCAAATACTTCTGCTAGATTCCCGATGTCTACAAACACTACTATCACCTGCATTCCTGGCTTAGCAGCTTCCACCAAAATAGCGCCACTGCTCTAGAAGCACGGCTAGAGTGCAATGCAAAGACGTTCAGATCAATTCCATGTACCGCAACATTATAGATAAGAGTGAATGTCCGCCTGACTAGGTCTGATGAACACAAACTTGTTAATTAAATGAGAAACTGAGAAAAGGAGCTTTTAGTTGAGGCTCCAGAGAACAAACTGAATGTGGTAGTTACGCACTTTGTCGGATTTATTTAGCTGTGAATCGCAGTGTACAGACATTATGGAAAGACAGCATCGAAGAGTCTTGAAGGTTATAGTAGAAATCAATCTGAATGGGTATGTTGGCGTAAGTGAATAAATGTAATACCACGCAAAATATTACTGAAGTATATATCTTTTTCGACTAGAGTGTAAATTGAGAGGCTAGAGTTCGTCACAATACATCAGCCATTTGTTGTTAAAACTACACACTAAAAATAAATTAATTGAAGGCAAAATTATATGAACGTTGGCAAGTTTGCACTTCGCAATCCCGAGTCTCGCTCGCGGCCAGCGGGTCCATGTCTCCGCAATGAGCGGCTGACGCGGAAGAGGGAAGGGGCGGGGCGGCGGACGGGAAGGTAGGGCCCGGTGGAGATGGGGGCGAGCGACAGAAATAGAGAGGCTTATCTGCCGGTCGCGTCAAGGCCGCGCGGCGACACGTGACAGCCCGCCACCGCCCCCCCCCCCTCACTCCTGCCGCGAGCCAATCGCACAACACACGCGTTCACCCGCGACCCAGGAGGCACCCCCTCGCAGCCATTGCGACCAACCACGCATCAAAACACAGGTGGTAGATGCACGCCCCGAAAACTATTCCCGAGTCTCAAATTCCTACTTTCGCTTTCCTTTTGAACTTGATATTTAGATATTAGAAATATGTAATAATAATAATAATAATAATAATAATAATAACAACAACAATAATCGTCCGATCAATACCATTTAATCCAGAGTACGTTGATTTGTTAAATTCATATTTCGGAGAAGAATTTAACTAAAATTCATTGTAATATTTTCAGGTTACTTATTTGCAAGTGAAAAATACCCAACGCAAATATTTGATAAATTATAGCCTTAATTTTCCATGATAGTGAACTCAAATTAGTACATAAATAAAACATTCCATTCACAATTTCAAACTTTGTATAAAAAAGTTTATTTTTTGTGAGCGCACATTACATTTAGTTCACCTCTCGATCAAACAAAAAACTCTCAAGATTAAGAAACACGTCGTTTCAGTTCGAATTCTGAGACTGATTTCATTTTTTACACGCTACATACTAAACAGTATAACTACTCTTTATGCTTGGCCTAAAAAAAAATCTAAAGATTGTAGCATTTCTTTCTATTTTCTTAGACGTCTCATATCAACAGGAAAAAGATAAAATGTGGGGCTAAACGAGATAGAACTTAAAATTGGCGATACCGTTTTCGTTCACTTAAATCCTCATGTTTCGATTCATGCAAAGGGGGCTTTTAGAAACCAATGACAACAGGTGAGGTACAATGTTAAGCAACAATAATTTGATTCTTACAATCAAAATGTTAAGTGTTTCCCAAACGTTTCACATAATCAATGAAATTAATAAACTACCTTCATTATGGAGATCAGATTAATGCACATTAGGTACTAATAATTAAATTTTTTATGTATGTAATTGGCTATCAGAACTAATTTAACATTTATGTTTATGCAATATTAGGATGATGTACATTTGTAAAAAACATATCTGGAGTGAAGTAAGACTGCTTTCACTTGAAAGTAATACACACGGACATCTATTACTTCTAATACAATAGTTAATCTATTTAAAATTATGCAACAGACCAACACTCATGTTATACTTTTCAAACAACTTCAATTAATCATATGGCTATTACTGGAATGCATAACAGGATTTCACTGATATCGTGTGACGCATTCAAAACATGTCACCCAGAATCCCATAATACGTTTTTGTACAATTCCAAAACTGATAAAACTGAATAGGATGAACTCACAATACTCTTTGTAGATTATTAAGATTTTTTTTTTTTTTTTTTTTTTTTTTTTTAGATTTCAAAGGTAAAACGATGCGAACTTTACTCTAATGTATCAGCTACAGTAACTCGGCGTTGCCAGGGAATCACCTATCAAATGAGAGAATTAATTAATTACACTAGTATATGTAGAGTACCACGGAATTAGCTCATATCCTCACAGTTCCCGCTACGTTGCAGTCCTCCGCAGCCCGAAATGCCCAAATGTACTGCGGATGTCATTAAACACACAAAACATTTTGGGTCATCATTCTGAATCACGCACCCCTGTCGTTTTTGTCGGCCGCTGAACATCATCCACGCAAAATTTGGGAACAATAGCTCGCATTGGCTCATATGATTTTGTGAAACATGCATTAGATTTACATTTATTAGATCTAAAGCCCTAATTATTATTATTTAATATTGATATTATTTGTTTATTGGACTAATTATTATTTGTTTATTGGATAATTATTAATTGTTTATTGGACTAAACATGGAAGATAAGCGTTCATTCTATTTACTTTAATATTTAATAAACTTTAATATGTTTACTATACAATCAGTTAATAAGAGTACATAATAACACATTTAGGGTGAGTAGAAAGCTCAAATTACTTTGTTAACGAAAACCGTGCGGTAAATATATAAATGTTCACAATGGCAAGAATGTAACAACTAGTTCCAGTGCCTTTCCCGACATATAACTGTTGTTTCATTTGAAGAGGATAACTATATATTTACTTCCTTACGATAAGTGGCCGGGAGGAAAATACCTCGAAATACCTCGAAAATTCTATTTTCGGTTTACCAGCAAACAGGAGAACGTGTTTACACGAAAAAATGTAGTTCGGATCAGTACACAAACGAAGCAAACAACAGTTTACATAGAAGGCTAGAGTAAAATCAAAAAGTGATGCAATTGCCAAGCCAACGTGAATTTACACAAGCTGTTCACTAATGTACGCTCTTGATGTTAGTAGAGTGTAAAATAAAATGTGAATGACACGTAGGGGATAGTGAATTCGAGTTGCAATTATGTAACCCGTGAAAATAATCTTCCCACAGATCATCTTTCTACTACTCTCCTATCCGGTCCATCGATATTCGTGAAGCATGTAATTATTAAATGAGTACAGTGGAACTTTCACTATTAAGGGATCGATTATTCGGGGTATATTTCATAATGAAAATGATTTAATGTATTGAAAAAATGCGAGTCACCATTCCAGCCCACGTATTATTTAATTAATTTTAATCAATCTATTTGAGAATTACTTTCCAATTAATTGCAGGAAATGACACAAATTAGAAAAGAAATACTGTAGAGTCTCATTATGAGATAATACCATGTTAAAGACTAGTTTATCAGAATTCCCTGCCTGTAGTAGATGGATTATTAGTTTCAGAGCAATTTTTACCCACAACCTAAGGTTGAAAGATCGAATTGTCGAACTGTCGTGGTAATTCGGGAGTTAACTGGTTTTACCCTCAAGCACCCTTTACAAAGAAAAAAAAAAAAAAAAAAAAAAAAAAAAAAAAAAAGAATTTCCGCCCGCGAGCTCTGTTTTTTCTGAAATAACTCAAACTCTCTTTTAATTAGCTCATTTGTGCAAATAAAACAAATTATTCGGGTTTTTCAATTTTCCGCAAACTATCTTGTTATTACACCGGATAATGGAGGTTCTACAAAGTTACCACTTCTTATAATTAGTTCACCTTCATACTATACCAACAGTATTCCCAAAAAAACATGATCTATATTTAAACAATGGCTGACGCATGGTTCCAGTTCGTAGAGAAGACAGAGTGGAAGTGATCACCAGGGTTAAGTTCCATGATGTTTCTATAAACATATGTCACGTACGCTTGTCATTGATAGTGTCAGTGTCTCATCAGATGTACTTCACGGACGAAGTACGGTACATTTATCTGAACACGTGTAATATAGTTAGTAGCAAACGTCTCTGTAGTAATTAGTAATTAACCGTCATCGGAAAGCGTTTATATTTTCATTATTTATGTCATTAAACTATAGCTGAGTGAGAATAAACATTGAAGAGTTTTAAACACAACTGCCGTTAACATTTTTAATTTTAAGAACAATGAAACATTATAAGCTAGTTTAGGGAAAGAACGACCGGGGTGTAGTGCACTCATCACCACGATACCTGCCTTTATCCACATGAAAATTCAATATTAGGATACACAGACGGTCGGATGTTATATAGATTTATTTTGTGAAAATGGATTGTGTGTAAAATAGTGTTATATGGTTTTATTTTGTGTAATTATTCTCTAATTGCAGATTAAAGGTAAGATTTATGCAGTCTTCATTTTCTGAGCTTCAAATGTGAAAATGAACGAACTTCACAACATTTCATTTTATAATTGAAGAAATCATAGTGTTCATTGCGTTGAATATGTAATAGGGAAGAGGTAAAATTCTTACGAGCGCAAAACCCGCAAAGATTTACAATGAAAAACAAGCAGGACAAGTTCGAAATTAAATGACTTAAAAGGCGAGAGAGTAGCATTTTTACGGTTAGCAGAAGTAAACGAATTTGCAACAGAAAATACAGTATTTTAGGGTTTTCCATTCGTTGCACCGAAACCCACCCTAGCGCAGGGCAAAAAAAGTCATTGCTCCGCCAAAAGCTGTCCCACACGCGCGAAGGGCAGCTACGAATAAAACGGATTCCGGAACAGAGTCAGTGCATGTGTAGTGTGCGGCGAGAAGGCGTTCTCGGCCTGTCATACAGACTGAAGTCGAAAAATGGGCGTTTTGAATTATGATCGTTATAATTTTTATAATCATTATTATTATTCTTAACTTTTAACGACTATGAAGACTTTTGGTAATTCTTACTCCATAATTCATAAATTATTAACGCGTGATTTCTTTATTTAAAAGCTAGCAAAAACTTCAAACACGTAATCTGTTAACATTTCATTTTCCGAGATTTACCAGTGATCGATACAGTACACTATATTATGAACTGAAAAGCTTCTGCACAACTGTTATTGAAAAACAAAGAGTAATTAACAAAAGCATTTGCGCTGGAGTATGTTTGCGCCTGCGAGAAACATTTCTTGGCACTTGAATGGTTTTGTAAGGGTATCAGTCAATACTTTTATTTTCACTTTATTTTTTCGTACACGTGACACATATACCTTCACTTTGGTTATTAAAAGGCACTATATTTGTTAATATAATGCAGTTATTCGAGGTTGAATTACACGTTTAATTTTAAAGGGGCGTCAGCATTCATGTTTCAATACAGCATACAACTATTTCTATACAATTAGAGACTATACCGAGCATCCAAAAGGAAAGTAATATTAATTTTAACAACGACATTTAGTGTATTATTTACCATTTGGATTGCATAATTCTGAAGAACCTGTAACAAGTATTGTACTTCATCTTCTGGGAGAAAGAACGAACACAAACAACCATGCCTGAGGCAGGACTCGAACCCGCGATCCTTTGATCCGAGATCACTACGGCACTACTGCCTTAGCGATCTCGGCCATCCGGACCGGCATTCCCTACGTTGTATGTCCATAATAATGTAAAACTATCAATAAAGAAAATATTTGCCTTTATTCACATTGCAAACATAATTTTTTGCATAGTCCACATCTTTTGTTCTTTGTAATGATAGCTGTCTTCATTCAGAACATTAATTTAGATAAAAACTTCAAATAATTAGACACAAAAAATGTGACCTTGTTAATTGAAAACACAGCTGAAACTGAAAATTCAATATCAATTTCAATGTATTCTTAGTTAAATCATTTTAACGAACGTAAAGTGGTAAAAAAGCAAACTGATATTCAGAACTTCGCATAAGTAACAAATTATTTCCATACATTTTTTTGTAAAACACGGTATACTCTATTGTTCGAAGTATCCCTGCGTGACATTCTCAAATGCATTTACAATTTCACAGTGAATACAATCAATATTCATAACTTACGTATCTAACCTTGAAATGGCCCAGTGCACTGGACTGCACCGACCAACGCGCTCTAATGTAGACTCTAGTAATTATAGTGTTGAGACCACTGGCCCCGGCGAGCTCCTCGGTGCAGGTTAGGGTGCCCCGAGGGCGCCCCTTTGCACTGGTGCGCCTTAACGGTCAAATGGAACACAAAAGCTGCCGTGAGTGCGCACGTACGGCGAATGGAAACCGCTATTAAAGGAAAAGAATTAGTATAAAATTAATGAGAAATTCCATCATTTTCATTAGATTACAGAAAAGAAGACTGTATAAATAAAAATAAAACCTTTTAAATCTAATATTACAACAACTGCTTCTACAATACACACTCTTTATCAATCCAATTCCATTTTCATTTCACAATTCTAACAGAAGTTAAAATTTGAAGCGTGTCCATTTTACCCTAGAAAATTTGAGATTTCAAATTTTTCATCTCGTTTATTTTTTTGGTTAAATAGGGGGTGATGTGTTAACTACATAATGCAGTCAAAGAAGCATTCTAAAGATTGACATCAGTTACATTATCAAACTTACGTTCTTTGAGAAAACTGCGATTGAACAAATGTCACCGCTTAGGTCCGTTATTCTCAACATCACAGGTTTCTGAAAGTGAGACTTACAAAACTTGTCAATGAATTCAATGCGTGAACGCATGTGAGATCAATTATTAAAATACCTGCACTGTGGCGCTCATTATCAACATAGTTTCGTATTCGTCAGGAGGGAGTGGCCGGTGAGCAGAAGGCAGAGGAAGAGGAAGAGCAGGGAGTGATTGCTCCGCTCAAGGGCGTAGAAAGAGAGTGACGGTGAATTTAGAAGGGTAAGCATTGCTGCGGGAGTGAGGCTAGGCGGGGCGGGGCGGGGCGGGGCGGGCTGGAAGGAACGGAAACAACAAAGGGGGCGGGCGAGATGTGAGCGGAGGGGAAACGGCTATTCCCGGCGCGCCGCAGCTATTCCGAGCCCTCGCGCGCTATTTGCGGCAGGCGCCCCGCCCCCTCACTCCACCTCGCGCCGCGGAACAAAACAGGGCTATAATGGACCTTGGTTGCGCAATGTCACCCTGCGGTCCGAAATAACAAGGGCGGAAGGGCTAGACGCCCTACGCCTCACGCGACGCATGGCCACCAGCCTCGCGGCACCTGTTCACAGACTCACCCACGCACGGCAACAAAAATCGTCTTCATAACCATATGCTTCAATTATTATTATTGTTATTATTATTATTATTATTATTATTATTATATTAACCAATAATTATGATGGATAAGTCGAGAAACAACCTAGGAGTAAATAGAACTAACCCAACATGAAAGCTAGATGAAAGGTACTACGTATACTCATTTATTATTTCTTAAATCTCTTCCAAATCTGAAGGATTCACGTCATCTGAGCACTGCACCAGCTATGCTCCCTTACCTAATAATTTGCATCTTCTTGTAGTGTATTTCAATCTTCAGGCAGGATTTCGCACTTGACATTGAAAGAAAAGTTTGCGAAAACACTGAAACAACATTAAAAGTTATTGTTTCACCGTTCTCTTGTTCCCATGTTCCATGAAAACAATTTCAAATCTGATCGAAAGGAGTCGTACGATTGCGCAACGCCTTCTCAGCTAATCTTGGAAAGCCCGCCGTCGTCGGGGATGGCGAAAACGCCGACGATACGCAGCGCGTTATGCACAATGGCCTATCGAGCGCCCGCGCGGGTGGGCGTTGCGAAAGCGCGAAGAGGGTGGAAAGCGGGGCGGTGCCCAAAATACGCGTTGTGCAACACTCTCGGGTGGGAGGCTCTGGGAGCAAAGGGCGTCACGCCCCCGCGCCGGCCCCCGCCCCCGCGCCCGCGCCCGCGCCCGCGCCCGCGCCCGGCGCCTCCTCCAGCGCCAGCCGTTCTCACATATGTCGTCGTTGGCGGCAGCTTGACGTTTTAATGGCGCAGTGCTCACGCTTAGATAAGAGTATTTCCCTCCTGCAACAGCCAACTGTATTATCACGCAACTACGCACCGTCCAAATCCCTCAGATCCCCGCAGTTTCAAGCGTGGATGATAATGAATATGTCAACCAGAACAAAACGAATAAAAAGTGCCTTACATATTATTTATTTCTTGGTGAACATTTATCAGTCAATAGCATATCTAAATAATAAACTTAAAAAAATATAGCACGCTGAAATATATTACCTCAGACAACTGAGTGAATGAATGGAAAAATGTACGTAAGACAAGAAAAACAAACTAAACTGATGTAGCTTCTGTTCCTTATGTGTACCATCGGCCTCCAAAAAAACTTACGTACCAGAGCTGGAAAAGACTTTCTGAACCAACCAAAATCACAGAAGACTTGATTGAGACTTGAACATTTACAACTAGCAGTTTTAAAAAGAAAGATGAATTTTTCATTTTGTTAAAATGATAAAAATGCCGTTATTGTGTATATTATTACAATTAATTTCAAAACACGTCCCAAGGTAATTTCATCAATTTCACTTAATCAAATGCAACCAAATGTAATCTAGCTCAACTACACAATATCTAATTTAACCAAATATTTCGAACATCACAAATGAAATATTTTTGTTTTAAAATACACAATTATTGTTTTCAACACACCTGAAAAATCCTGGTAAAAAAATCCAAAAAGATATCTACTATTTTTGTAAATTTCCGAATGTTAAGGTTTTTGAATGTGTACAATTTTCAGCTCACTCTTAGAGTTGTCAGAATGATAATTTCGTATTCGTACAATTATATATTGATGCAATTTTCGTAGGTTACGAAACAAGAAAGGAATGATCGTTACCCACTCACGCGTACTAAAATCATATCAATGACTTCCGCATACATAAGAGTTAAAATGAAGATTTTACCCCTCGAAAATATAAGTTTGAGACAAGGCGGGGCAAGTCAAGGCAAAGCCAAGTGGGGCGGGCATGCACTAGAATAGATAGAATTGGGCGAACAAAGCGGTAAGAAATAGAATTCTTATCAAACTGATTGTAAAAAATGAATACCGGAGCAGCAACACAGGATACTTCCATTTGACACTGATCAGAATCAAATATACATTCAATAAAAATTATAAAATTGACTGTATTTCATGCCTTCCCCACACACACAATTACAAGAGGAAAGTGCAGTTATTAGGGTTATTGTGAAGCGCCTTTACGCAAATGGTAAATTGTGACAAATAAATCCCTCAAAAATGTTTTTAGGCTAGTTACAAAATGAAAAAGAATATGCTAATAAATCGACAAGAAAATTGTCCGCGCGCATATCTGTATGTAACACTTGCAAATGAAACTGGCCAATGACTGCAGCTGACGTGGATATTGTAAAACGTATAAGCAGGTCGGGGAAAGGGAGAATAACGAAAAATGAAATAATTTTAAACATAAACTTTTGGGTTGCGTGAAAAGTACAGAAAATAACAAATGATTTATTTTTGGCATCATTACATAACCTTCTCTACAAAAGGTTTATGAAAAAATAAAGGGGACCATCAATAAGGAATAAAGAGAACAAGGGAAAGTGACGTATGAAAGCTTATTGACGACGATTCGGTTACTGTAAAAGTAACGGAGAAGTGAAGCAAGAGAAGCAGCCGTCTGGCAGATGACAGAATTGGGCGGAGCCAACTTCACCTCTCCCTCGAACTCGTGGAGTGTCAGCTCCGGCGTTGCCATGGAGACGCAGAGGTTTTTCTGAAACTGACACCTGAAAGGGCACAGCGCCTGCGCTCTCCACAAATGAAACATCGTCCCTCGAGAGGAAATATATTGGCAGCAAGTGGCAGGCACGTTGCTCACTGATTAGAGAAAATCTCTCGGGCAAGGTACAAGGTAAAGGTTTTTACGAAAGTTAAGAGCTGAAAGCATAATAAGAAATTATTAATCAATTAATTCATGAGAACCAATCGACATCAAAGAAATTTAACACGATAAGAAATCTTTGGGTAATTTATAGAATATCGCCCACACATTTGTTAAAATTTTATTCAATTTTTATGTTTATTTTCACCTTTTCGTCATGCCAAATATTCCACACAACCACATCATATGACCTCTAAAACAATATCAATTTAAACACATATTTCACTCCGTCCCAACAATTTTTACGCAGATGATGTTTCGGGACGTTTCTTTGGGATGTAGTCGACTGATATAGGGGTTAATTTTCGATACGAAATAGACGAAGTGTAACATCGAAGATCTTTTTTCGGATTTCAACAACAAATCTGAGCGAAAAGTGACCATCAAAGAGAGTCCAAAATAAGAAAAATTAAGTTTCGCCGCATTCATTTGTTTACATATCTGAAAACTATTTCATTTTGTATGATGTGACAACAAAAAGTGAAGAGGACAGGAGAAAGTTCTACAGATGTTGCTGCACGGGAAGGATGATAAATCGAGAAATGTGATAAGTTATTTTTAGATTCTCCAGCTATGATAAGAAGAGATAATATCAATGAGTCAAAGATGCATCATGAGAAGGAAACTCCTCAAAGGGCTTTGTTTGTCATGCCACCATAAGATTTTCATAGCCTTGATCTTGTCTAGATTTGAAATAGATCATTCTGAATAAATTGTGCAATTAACAAGCAAAAATTATTTGTTTGGCTGTCGAAAATCGTTATCCTGCACGACTGAACTTCAGCGAATTATCCATGCTAAAACTGAATTAAACGTTTCTTTCCCTGTAAACATATACTATTCTCAACGTTTCGGTAAATGATGCATATAACTTTTTTTAATGGCATTTTGTGTCAGGGCGATAGCCTCTTTGAAATCTGCATTATCCAGAAGTTGCACTTTTAGTTTACTGCACTGCAATGTCAGAAATTACATATACTGGTTAAAATAGTACTTTTCGTCCATGTTTTCAACAAACATTATGTGTCGAGTGTATGTATTACGAGGCTCCTAAAAGAACTGTGCTAGTCACACCAAAATAGATCACCGCAAATAAAAGAGCCAAGAGGGAAGTTAGGTGTCCGATCAGGAAAAAAAAATACAGCAGAAATAAAATAGAAAAAAATTAATACCCAATATCATAAACATGTGTCATATCTAGCGTTATCAAGCAGGTCTAACTTTAAGATTATGAAGAAAAAATATCCATGACGCGTAGAAATGTATTAGTTCTTGCAAATGATTAGGTCGGTAGGCCGACCTCCTTACCTTTCCTCACATGACCTACCTCACACAAAGTGAACGGACGGGCGACACGTGCCGTGACCGCACCCATCCCGCCAACACGAAAAGGATTGGGCTCGACCGGGAGGGTCCGTGCGCCGACCCCACGAGAGCGGGGAGCGACGCGGTCGGGGCCGCGACCGAAGGATCGGGAGCAAACGGGACTGGCCGCGGCGGCGGCGGCGGCGGCGGCAACCGGTCGGGAAGACCTCAACGCAGCGGTTCCAATGCCCGCGGGGGGCGGAGGCCCGAAAACAAGACACCCGGGACAAAGGTAGAAGACCATCAACTCGTTGCGTACTGCACGTCTTGACGCTTCAAAGTCTAATTCATGTTGTACCGTGAGTTTTTCGTGTCTTTTTAGAGATGATCATTGTCCCAGATGAAGTGATGACAACACGAAAGAAGGTTGTTCCTCTTGGAATTAAGTTGATTCCTGGACTCATGCCACTTACGAGTATATGTCTCTCCTTCGGAATACCTTTACATTAGTACACCGTTCTACCACAAACACACGTTTCTCGCACACGTTGTCTCGCACGCTCTGAGGCCCGGGGTGCGGGACTGCCGGAAGGGGACGATGCCTCCCTTTGAAATATTCAAATCGCAGAAAATAATTCAAAATGGAATAGAACCAGAAAATGGAATAGAGTAAGAAAATAGTCAGGATCGCAAGTTTTCGCATAGATACACTCTTCAGGCTAGAATTTCAAAATGGAAATTTAATTAGAGACACAATTTTCCTAGGATGTTTCGAAAGCGACAATATTAAACAAAGGAATAATTAAGGTTTCGCAAACAGCGTGATAACTTTGGGAGAGCATTTGAAGGCACACTGATGAGGAAGGACAACTGGTAAAGACAAAATATTTTATTCGAAGAAACCTAACTTCGTTGAAAATAGCCTGCAGACTGAGCACCTTCATTCAATAAGAAATGTTAGCACATTAAAGTTTTAAATGCCACAGACGTTACCTCTTGTTCATTTACTATTCGATTTTTGCAATTTCGTGGAAGCAAGTCCCCCTCAGATTGGCCTGCGCAGCTGCGCGCAAAAATCTGGAAAGTTATGGAGAATGGAACACAGTCAAGCTGAGGTTTTCGACGTGAAACAACTCGCAACAGTTAAGCTCTGACAGGGAGAATGAATTATAGCGGGAAAAGTACTGAATTGGGCTGAGGAGAAAGGGAACAAGTTATATTTGGTAACTTTTCAGGACGAAGGATACCTTATATAATATTCACACATTTTATATTATCCTGCCCACTTTTTCTGAGAATTCACTGTGGTAGCAGTAACATTGTTTTAATATACTTTCTACTAAATAGGTTTTATGTGGTTAAAATTTGGGTTTCAATCGTTGACATTATTCCTTCCTCCTAAGAGCCTGTATTGAGTTTAAAGAAAACTGGGTACCGAAATCATAAATGCAATTTATTTTACATAATATTTAAGAATATTATATTCGTTTAGAACAATCATTTATCCAACGAAATATAGTACGATTTACTTATTCAGCACTTGCCATAAATCAGCTGTTGCGATTTCATCCAATCGGGAGTTTGAATGTCACTACAGTTACGTCACTACGGGGACGTTCAAGCTCCCGATTGGATGAACATGTCAACAGCTGATTTATGTCCATGCACGATGAAATAAATCCTAGTATAAATATTTGTGTAGCAACGGTTGGCTTAATTTATTACAAATTACATACTGTGAAGAGTTTGGGGAAAATGACAAGCAAACGGTCCAATTCTCTTTAGCTCCTTGCATTGATTTATACAATTTATACTCCAAATGATTGCTCCAAGCTCTTCAAATTTGGAGGAAACATCCACTTCCAGGAAATCTAAGTTAAAACGTTTCTGAAAAATATCTTCGAATAAAATTATATTTAACACCACTATCTGGATGTTTCTTTCTGGAAAACATCATATATAATTTTGATATTTAAATGACCGTCAAGATATTCCATTTATCGGTTATCATAAGATTTCTTCACAGGAAAACGGATTTATATACTCATTTATTAACTGTAACATGTGGTCAGAAATTTTAGATGGGTTAAGATTACTGCCTCTTTATTTCATTGGGTTTTGCCAGGCGGGAGAAGCTTTGCTAGTCTATAAACTCGTTTCTAAGAAATACTACGCAAGCTTGCATACGTACATGCATGCATGCATCAATACATGCAGAAGCGAATCCTGATATTCAGACGCCCATGGCAGGCACAGAATATGCGTCCCAGTTAGGATACTTCAAATTAGGATTGCTGTTATTATTTTTTTTTTAGCGGGTATACTCTACATAGCGTCCCCTGTAAGTGGCGGCATGGCACGTACCGTGTCTGCCATACCGTAGATAGGCAACCGGCGCAACGCGCCAAAACGGCAACGTGTAGCAGGAAGATATCGCATCTGGAGCCAAAAGGTGGCACTGATAACGACCGCACATGCACCTCTTGCGAACGAGCGAGATGAAGCGGCGTCTCGTGTGCTCTCTTTGCTTCGACTCGAATTACATTTGTTTCACAACAGGCATGGACATCCCCAAGACAAAAAGGGGCGACAGTTTGTTTTTTTAAGTCAAAGACTTCATTTGATACAGGAATAACGAAATTAGCAACCATTTACGGTAGATAAATTGAATAAAAATAAAACCAATTATATTATTGTTATATTTTTACATGAAGTATAACCAAAAAATTATAAATTAAATGAAACCTCTGGGGTTTATTGCCTGCATGAGCAGTATCGAATTTAGAGAATTGTTCCTCCTACTGACAGGAAAAATGATTATGGTAAAGATAATAATAAAACACTAAATATGATTTTAGCAAATCTTAGAAGTTGAAATAGTTTTCATTGTTTCACATCGTTGCACACTATTTAACTATTTCTCTCTAGAACTCTATATAAATAACAAACTCTCCATTCTTTTCAACAAAGTTCACAATGATAGAATATAATATTTACAATGGTACGTAGGAGTAATATATTTCCGATGGGAGAGTATTCTAAACAAGTACTAAAAATCCAGAAAAATACCGAACAATATAATAAATTTTTATAGAATTAATACCCAGACCCTATCCCACAAAAACTTTAATATACAATAATAATAATAATAATAATAATAATAGTTATTTATTCACCAAGGATGTTAAAAGAACCATTAGAACAAGTTAAACCCGTTATACATACAAGCTTTTGTTTTATTTAATTTTAATGATTAAGATATAATTATTTACTAATTAACTAAATATCAACTTGACTCAGTTCGTCTTTTCATATTTCCCTCCCATAATTAATTTTGTAAGAGAACATGTACGATTCAACGGTTTTCACTTTTCCATCGTAACCTCGGTCCTCTCGATACATGTAACTTATGCAGTGTATATCGATCTCCCTGGCAATAACATACCAGTAAAAAATGAAATAAGTATATTGTAAGTATATTATGAGAGTAACAATCGCATCGTATTTAATGAACTTTTAAGATGTTTGACATTCTGAGGGGAAGTCTCCAGCAGCGTTACAGGTTACAATTTGTGTATCGTTCTATTTACAAAAGAATATTAACCTACATTAGTTCTGTTTTCTTTGCCGCATTTTTAAACCATGACCCTTACGCGCTAAGTATGTCGGTTTTCATAATCTTACCCGCACTTCCTGCATGGACGATCATCTTTAATTGCGTTGAATAACGAAAAAGTCGCGATTTCTCTCTGCGCTCTCTCAAAGGTTCCTGCGATATAAATTCTGAATGAGGGTAACTCTTAACAAATTTTACTGCGTATTTTTGTATTTCTTCGAGTGTTTGAAGAACTGTTACAAGTTTTTCATAGTCCTGACAATATTTCGTCCAAATACTTTGCGATAATTAAATATAACGCGTTTTTTAAAGAAATGTAAAAAATTTGACAAAATACTGATATTTCTTCATAAATATGCTAATATAATGTTAAAATGCATACGTATATACCTATAAGTCTAATAAACTCCTCTTTATTTTAATAATTGTGCCTCAGCAACGAAATGCAACACGCCTGCCATTCGTGCATTCGGCCTCAAGCGATGCGCGGACTGAGAAGCGATAAATGGCGCGCTCGGCACCTCGTCATCCATCACAAGCTGTCTTCGCGCAATCGATTCGCTGCTTGATTTTAATTTGGCGAATACTGAATGGCAGAGCGTCACTTGTCGTATTTACGTCAGTCTTATGGGGTGCACCCGGTTTCATGGTACAGTACGCAGAGAAGTTAGCTGAGTCTCCAGAGACTCCAACTACGACTACGAAACCCAAGGAATTCTGTAAAACGAACCCAAGCCCCAAGAGGAGAGCGTCAAAGACGAACGGTGCAAATCTCCGAACTGCGTTATACTTTCTTCCAACACGAATATGAGATTATGAGGAGCAGAACATAGATATACATTTTTCACACTTTGTATGAAGGTTCTTCACAATGTTAAGATTTGTAAATGATTACTTTGAAACTGAAAATGCTAAGTGTATTAGTTCACATTTAAATTCAATTGATTGTAGATGAAAACAATTGTATCGCATCGGTTTGTAACTATTTGAATATTTTTCTTTGAGAACAAAATGATACACTCACAGGCAAAAAGAAAGAAAAAAAAAGAAAAAAGCACCAATACCTTAGTTCACATTCCCTAATCAATTGTTATAAGCTTAGAAGATTAATCATAAAAAAAAATAGTTCAGCGACATCTAAAGCCTATCTCATCAAGTAATGTCAACAGACGACGGCATAATGAAAGCAATCAACTTTTGCGCCATCAAACGAACAAGACCTACCCCAGCACTTTATCCCACACGATCTCGAGGAGGGAGGCACAGCCACGCAATGCGGGACAGCAATGAACCTCCCGGAGTAGCGCGAGCGGAAAAAATAAAGAAGAGGGCCGCGTCCGCGGCGGCACGAAAATTGGCCTCGGGATAATCGCCCCCGCTCGCGGTGCCGTTCGGCCCCACGGGACCGGCCAAACCAGGCGGCGCAGCCAGCCCCGCCCCTTCCCTCCCTCCCGCCCGCCCGCCGCCCTGCGCTGCGCTTCCTCCTCCGACGCTGAGGTCTTCCACTCCAGCGCCGGCGCGACGCCCCTGCGAGCACCTGCGCACGCCCTCAGCGAATCCTCTCAAAGCCTTTCTGTTGCCTCACGCTGGAGGACACAAACGGCATGACATGAACCACACTATTAAACGCGAATGTACATGTTCACGGGAGGTCTGTTTACCGATATTGTTCTCGGAAACACGTCTACCAGATAGACGCATACCAGATGGTTCAAAGGGATGGCCTCTACCACACATTTCTCTCTTCAAAACAATGTTACTAGTAATTCGTGAAAATTTCAGTTTAAATTAAAAGTTGTATTTTTAGAGCATTAATACATTTAATAATAGAATTAGAATCTTATCAGTAATGTTATCAAAGGGACAGAAATTATTCGTTTGGTTTCTAACGCTCAAAAATTGATTTTTGATTTAAACATATTTTTCCCTACATGGAGAAAAAGTTTGTTTTATTGTTAGCAAATGAGGGACTAAAGTGAATCATTCGTTCCCAACGGGGATAATATTTACTTCTTAGGGATTAAATGTGGTCTCCTTTGTTTATAATTCGAGAATGAAAACAAACTGACGTACTTGAGTTAAAAAAATCATAATCATTTGAACACAGCGTGAAACACAAATGATCTGTACTACTTTGCTTCCTCGCCAAAATACACCAGCATGACATTCTCGGTTATATTCAATATTTCTTTACCTTTACACCAATATTTAAATTTGATATAATTTGGATCATACATTTTCTTAGATTCTTTAGCATTAAATTTACAATAGCTTCATTAACAGCATCAAATAAGCATTTACAATCAGTCATGGCCTCCATTAAACGCAAAGTTGGTTATTGACAGTTTCCTTTGTAACAAACGCTATTCACGAATCAAATTATTAATTTCATTGCCTAATACTTTAAATACATTTTCTCAAACTATTATGGGAAAAAATAACGCATACACCTCGCGAGAGAAATTATTTTTTCCTCGTTATAATTGTTGCCCTCGGGCTACAATACCGGGAAAAAAATGGATTTCTCTCCCTCGATGGAACAAAACGCTTTTGAACAAAATAATCAATGATCACTCTACGATTAACTCTACTTCCGAACTCGATAGCTAGTACTCTCAAAATACGTCACGTAATAAAAACAAAACATAAAAAGATTCACCGTAAGTGACTAATGTGCGTATCTTCCGAGCCCTTTACATTCATTTATGCCATTTACGAAAACATTTAACTACAAAATAAACAAGGGTTTGTTTTATGTTTGTTTGCAGAACCACAAGCATACGGTTGTGAAATTATAAAATGCTATACCCTTCCCTGTTCTACCCTCTATTAAACTCCAATATAGAACGCGCACGTCATACGGCGAGTGCCTGAATTTGACAGATCCAGGACGGTCCAATCGCACGGTCTGTCCGCCGCAGGTGACGTCACTCCATTGTTCGAAGAAGCGACCGATTGGATTCGATACAAACACCTGTGTCCGAGAAATACCAATAATTCTGAGAAGGTACGAGGCTCCCCGGGAGGCGCTCGGGCCGGGCCGCCGCGCCGCTCCTCCGAGATTCCACGTACGGCGGCCTTCGAAGAACGGCTCGCCTCGCCTCGCCTCGCCTCGCCTCGCCCCGCGGCGGGCTCAGCCGAGAGCAAGCACGCGCATTACATGCTTTGCGGACAATGCGCTCTCAGGGACCAAGTATTCAAACACAATGAAATGCGTTTCCTTTCCTGGATATCCTGCGTTAAAGGGCTCATTTAGAAGAGTTTACTTTCGTTCGGAAATATTACGCTCGTGAACAACTTCAACGAAGCAACAAGCGCTTAGTTTGAGGGTTGAATTAAAATCCAAACATTTTTCTTTAAAACGCGTGTCCAAAATTAACGAATTGTATGTAATTTCGCTAGCGGTTCGAAACAAGTTCGCGTAGCGACGAGAGGACTTATTTGAAAAGCACTAGTGGCATCCAGTTAGACTATTTTTTCTTGAATTAAGTCACAAATCGATTAAATAGTATGAACTTAATGTTGAAAAATATTTTTTGGTGAGTTGATTCAAACGCTATATTGATTATCGCAGGCTCCTCCTGGAAGGAATACTTAATAATTATCCAAAACAGTACAACGTCACCCGCGGTAAGACGATAGCGAAAAGTACACACACATGTGAATTTTCGGATTTTACGCGCCCGTGATTGGTTTCGTAACTATCCTAATATAAATCGCTATTAGTTGAATTGACACTAATAACTCATGAGTAGAAGAGTCAGTACAATTCTATGGAACGCTTTTACTTTCTTCGAATGATTCGAAAAATGTAAATATTACATGAACGAAAATAAAACTTGAATTGAAAATACTATAAAATATTGTAATATATAATAGTACATGAAATTTATTGTACTGAATGTCATAATGAACACAGAAGTACCTTCAATTTTGTTCAAAATAACAATACACTACAATAATGCAGTGGCCACTGGCTAACCACAGAGCCAGGTCAGTTTTCGCATAAATGTGACGTAACATGCACGCAAGAGAGTGGTCGACTCAAGGAAACTCGTCGAATATGATGAAAACTCAAGCTATAATCGAAATACCAGCTATCTCCTAATCGGCGTGGATGAGTTGCTCAACAACCTCTGACCAAAACATTGATAGGGCGCGCATCCGCTCATACAGAGTAGGCAAAAGACCACAAGCACCCTCCCCCACATCCTAACGACATGAAGAATGGTAGATACATTGACATTCCACAAAACTTACGGTGGTCAAAGCGACGCTGCCACGCTCACTGCATCGACGCCGCCCAGGCGTGGGATGTCAACACAGTCTTGCAAACAACACCGCACTGACAACAACCGGTGGCGCTGTGCGCACGCCCCGCCAATCTCAAAGGCGAGCTGCCACCCACTGGCGCCGAGCGCAGGGCGCAGGGCGCGGGAGAAGGGCGCGACGCCGACGCGCTTGCGGGCGCAGGGCTGGGAGCGCGGGATCCGGGCGTCGGACCCGCTTGCGTCGTCGCCGCGAACACACTGCTTAATGGCCTCCGCCGCCGCATCCGTGCTGCCCGCCGCTCAAGCCCCGCGCCGCGCCGCGCCCCGCCCCTCGGTCCCCACCACCCGCCCCGCGCGCCCCCGCCGCAGCGCACGCTGCCGCCGCCGCCGCCTTCCGAGAACTCCCAGGAGTGCCAACGCCGCGTCCCCAAATCTCCCCGCCTTGCTCTTGAGGTTTCCTCCTGCCGGCAAGTGGTCGCGCGTGGCCGCGGCGTGGAACGCAGCGGTAGGCACAGTCGTAGGAAAGAAACTTGGGTGTGTATACCACATATTTTTATATCTTCCCAGGCATTATTGTTACTACTACTAATTCACGTTATCATTTTTCGGGGATTGTAATTCATGTAGTACATCGTAGGAAACGCGATCCAAAGTTTATTAATAGTATTCTTCAATTCTTCGGCGTTACATAGGAGTAATAGAAGAGGCAGATGACACCCACCCAGTATCTTGACATTGATACTATGAATTCTTTTTGATTCCGATTGTTTAATATATTTTTCTATTACTGGCAATGACTCCCAAACCTCCAGTTCTTTTAACGAGAGCAGATGTCCACCGTTTACGACTAGCATTGTGTCCAATGATCGTTAAAAACAATCCCCTGCGTAGAGCTCAAGAGTCTATCCCCATATTTGTTGGAATGTTTCCTATTGTATGTACCCACAACCTTTTTTTAGAGCAGTTGGCATTTTATTATCTACGAAAAAGCGTCTCGTTTCTAGGTTAGATGGACGTAGTTTAGCACATTTTTTTATACAAATCATATAAATTGAATGGAAGATCGTCTTTGGGTATTACAGACATCCTCTTCATTCTTCTTCTTTTAGTGCAATTCAGTGTACCTAGCACTCTGTTGCTCGTCATGCCCTAAAGTACCAAAATTTACAATAAAGGTTTTAAGTTACCACTTGCTTCCAATTAGCATTTTCTAATACGTTCTTATAATAAAATATTACCAAAACTATTGAACGACGCACGGCAGAAATCGCAAATAACAGAGCTGGTTTGTCTGTATCGGCCTGATGACGTTAATAACTATGTTTACATACACATCGATGAAGTGGTATAAACATTTTAAGATGTTTTCATACTCTCCATTAATAGTAAAAAACAGGAAATAGTACATAAAACCAGAAGTTGTCGCCCATCGTCGAATGACTGCAGCTCAGCTACGATGGCAACTTTCCGAGGGTACCAGTGCCTATTTCGATCGTGGATGGCGACAGTTCGCCGAAAGTGATATTTCCCTGAGGAAATACATGTTGGGAACATCTCATGGTGTGTTGAAATGAAACCTTGTGAAAAGTGGCACTTGGTCCTTTGTGATTTTTCGAAGGCACATGTTCTGGCAAAATTTCAAAACAATAACCTTAGCTGGAACAAAGTATTACCGCTCTTATTTGCCAACTAATTGATATGGAAACCTATGTCACTGGTTGAAAATTTTGGCACATAATCCATTTCCTACCGAGAGACGTATATTCTTTTACACATTACGTTTTCGACAAATTTATCCTAATGCAATACGCCATGAAAGCATGGACATTTAAATGAAATATCTAATTATTCTTTGATATTGTCCGCACGAAACATAACTAAGATTTTATTAATTAGAGTTGTTACGAAGACGTAAATAAATTCACGTATTTCAATATTAGTAACACAACACGTGTAAAAATTCAGAACCTTTTCAATTTTGAAACAAGATAATGCAATGTATACTCAATGTTATTAACATCAGCATTCGTACAGCATTCCAGGATGTATTTCTTTGCTCTACAACTGAAGTTGAAATAGTTTGAAAAACGAGATATTCAACTTTAATGGTCTGCAAGTGTTTTGATGGAGTCCTCCTCTAAAACTATATTGTTTAATCCTGAATCACGCATAAAAACTAAGCTATTTTTAAAATAAAAGAGAGGTTATTACCTCTTTACAGATCACTAATATTTCGTTGAGGTTTCACCTTCATCTGTGTCAGAAAGTGTTATGACATAGAACAACCGGTTGTCTAACTGGCGGCCCGCGGTGCTAAGTATTGTGGCCCACGAACGATTATTATTCAAAAGTGAAAGACCCTTGCATCCATGTGGGGCGAAAACATTGTGCGCCAAGCGGATGCGCCCAGCCCGGGTTAACATGATTAGGTTTAGATTTAACAACTTTTTCTAGTAAATTCAGAAATTCAAAATCATTCCAATATGAATTTCAGCAATATGCAGGGAATGTCACCATACTGAAAAATGTAGTTCATACAAAAGGTTTATCATTGCTTTCAGGTTTTATGTGGCCAAATTGGCATTTAAATTCTAGTGCCAGCAAAAGCGCTAATAAAACAACTTGAAATAAAATTTATTCTGAAAGAATTTTCAGTGCATTCTGGCTATTTAAGAAATTATAAAACGTTTTTCTCCGTTAAAGGCGTAATTTTATGCGCCCAAATGGAAGATTTTAGAGTCTGCAAATACAAAATCTGAGGATAAGCAATCTGCTACTCAAAATCCTTGAAGGGCTTCGTTTCGCATAGCTTTACTAAATTGCTTCGGATTCACAGAGCGAAATCACTGATGTGCGGCAATCTCTCGGCGGATCATTAAACCGGCTCAGAATACACTTGCCCCGTAAGACAACGATTTCACATCAGAATTTTATCAGTTTTACCACTTATTCAATTTTGTCGAACGTGGTGTTATTTCGAACGCGTGAGGGTCATTGCTGATAAGTTTTGGATATGTCATAACGATTTAGTTATTTTCGTTTCGTAGCCATGTAAGAGGATTTGCTTTACTACATACACAATTTTATTTTCAGATCCTTTATCTTATCTTTTGAAATCAATCTTGCTCTCAAATCACAAAATAGATGTCTAAAGAACGATCAGAGCTTTGCCGATTTTTCAATCTATTTCCCTGTTTTCTTTGGGGAATCTCTTATCTTTGTTACTTTTGATTTACAATGTTTGTGGAGGAGGTAATTACACAATTAAGGTTCTTTGTGTGTGTGTGTGTGTGTGTGTGTGTGTGTGTGTGTGTGCGCGCGCGCGCGCGCGCGTGTGGGTGTCAAATTCTCGTTTCATTGAGTGTTTAAGTTGATGTTTAGTATTCTTAGGTTGTCGCATGTGGTTTTGCGATTTAGCTAGTTTGGAGTATTCTGCTGTCTTTCATTAGCAATAATACGAATGATTACGTGACGGCTCTGCAATTGATATTTAGGCAACTATTTCTCGAAGCAATTGAAGCCACGACTAAAACCCTTAATGTGGTTGCGGGCCTCGTGTACATTCATGAGTCATGCGCTCGGGCGATCCATACCTGACTTCCCCGTATTTGTGATCTCTGGAGTTTGCTGGGCTGCTCTGAAATGCCCCTCCACCCCCACTCCCAATTTCAGAACAACCCAGCAAACTCCAGAGATCGGGGAACCTTGCGTGATATCAGGCTGTACCATTCATAACTCAGTGTAACATTGAAAATAAAGCCTGTTAACATCGACCAAAATGACTTGCCAGTGCGTTGAAAAGCAATCCAATTTCAAAGGAAATCGTTTTCATTGCTTTTAATTTTCGGTATATTAGAGCTTGCCTCACTCGGTGACAAGACAAACATATGTACATTTGTAGAAATGTTGATCGAATTTTGTGACATCCCAGTTTGAGATTACTATGAATATCTAACTGGAGAACATTGATACGAAATAAGCATTTTGGGGACTGTTGTTGAAAAAGACACTTATAGGCACTATAAATGTAATTCCTGTAATATCATAAAGTTCTGAAATCATTTATAATAAATTTCTAGTGTCTACGTTAAAACAATATAACAGGCATTTGTCTAAAATCACGATATGTATATTCACAATCTGCATCCTCTTTTTTCGAGTTCATTACTTGGGGGGGGGGTCCATGAATTACGACATGCTAAAGAGAGGCGGCGAAACAGCGTTACGTTGTGTTACATAGAAGTAGGGGGTATTAGTTTAGTGTTAGGTAACACTGATATTTATTGTTTAACCTTTTTTACAATTTTTGAAATATCATAAAATGAAAATATTCAAAACTGATATGTAGTATATTCCAGAATCCAATTAAATAGGCGCAGTAGACTCTCGCCCATGCGTCATCTAAGACAACGTGTGCACCACTTGCAATAAGAAATTTTCTCGCCTAATCACTCACTATTCCTTCACTCAAAACTTGCCCCCCCCCCCAATCTTATTGTTAGATGCAATCAGACCCGCCACCTAATTCCGACTTTAATTATCATAAATTTTTAACATGCAACACAAATTGTTCATACTGTGTTATAATTAACTTTCACTGCTTGCATTTACAAGGGGTGTTTTCGCAAGCGTTACGTAATAATTCAGGGAGGGATTCAAGCGCGCGTTACGAGTGCGTTACAAGGGGGAGGGGGTACACAAAATACTTCAAACTTTGCGTTATGTAATTTATGGACGGCCTCCGGGTAACCACCTGAAACTTGGCGACGAGTCTACGAGCTCTGGGGAAATTATCATTGTTACCTAGATTAATATATTTTAACTGATTTTAATATAATAATATTTTAACAGATAACGTAAAATGTTGAAATTTTTTAAATAAAGAATCGTTTAAAATGAAGTCTAGACCCGAAACAAAGTTTTACATACCCCTATCATCAAATGTCGAAATACATGCAACCGTAGAGTTCCGTCCGCACTCAGCCTTTTCCTAAGCGGTACATCAACTGTATCCGTCTGCCTTGTCCTACTATCTGCCCTGCAGAAACGAACCCTCAACGCATGAGCTCTTCGCTTGTCTGTAGAAGAAATGCCTCATACTCTTTCTAATCAAATTTCACATCCTGCTGGACTCGCTGGCAGTGAAATTTGATCAGTGGCTTTCGTCAGCGCTCTTTGCGTGAAGAAGAATCATCAGTGTGTCAAAGAAAGCACAATCGTCCATTGATAACGGACGAGAAGAGGGCACGTTCTGGGGGTGCCTATTTCGTCTATTAAGGGTCGATTTTTACTTTGTCGCATACTACTTACATATGCAATACTGTGGCGAAAACAGGGATGTTTTAGGTATAAAAAGTATTGTAGGTCACCGTTACCATAAAGTGGATAATTCTTGTTCCTATTTAGTATGTAGTGAATTACTTCTTATAACACTGTGTAGTCAGAATTCACGTTTCGTAGGTCATCGACCTGTTGACGGCAAAACGCCCATTTTCCCCCTCTGTGATGAACACAAGTGGCTCAACTGTAGGCAGTATTTTCGCCCCAAAAAGATATTGCCCAATCGACCTAGCTGAGGTCGCGGCCCCTTAAATTTGAAGGGAGTATTTTGATTTTGTGGGGGTACTTGACATGAAACCCAAAGCTAGTTGAGCGTATTGACACATTTTGTTCTTTAAATACTTTTCTCGGATAAATAAGATAATTATAAAAATGGTGCAGGTTTGATTTTCGATGATATCTCTAAATTTTCGCAAATTGTTAAAAGTTATAATTATATCAGCGTTTTCCTTCAAGTACAGTATTGAAGATTGAAACAGTTTTCCTTAATAAAATATATTCTTGAAAATTCTTGAAAATTAGATCTCTATGAGGTCATGTACGATTGTTTATGAGTAGTTTTAAAGCAATTTTGCGTGAAGTACAGGCAAATCTTTTTTACCTTCGTGCACACAACATACGATACGTGGTGAAAAAGAAAGTTATGACATGCTACAACGAGAAGTGTCGTTTGTTGTCAGAAAAATTCTTATTGTATGTTCCTGATGCCAAAAAAATGGATAATTTTTATTCCTATGAGTATAATTACCACCCACACGTTGAGAAGTCCGAATCCATGTTTTATAGCTCCTTCATATTGAAAAATTGGTTTATAGTAAAACTACAGACCGTCCATTCATCCACCGATCGATCTGACTCTTGCCGCCACCATTTAAATTTGAAAGGAATGTTTTAATTTTTTAGAATGCTTTACATGAAATATCACAAACACATTCAATTTTCCTAAAAAAAAAACGGCTTGAAATTTATGGATTAACTTTTTTTCAGTCTTCGTTCAACTATATTACTGAAGAAACTGTTTCATTTTAAATTAAACCTGTTCCTCACAACTACATCTTTGAATACCGTCATGCACATTTTTTTCAAAATGTGAGTGGTTCGCGCGTAATTTTGCGAGAAATAAAGGCAAATTTAAAAATAAGATTTTCCAAAAGAATTTAATTCTTTCTTTTCATTATATACGGTTAGTGCAAAATGCACTAAGTAACATGCCAATAGCACCATTTTCAAATATTATTTTTATTTTTCAAAAATTACATAAATGTATTGTTATATACTATAACTCATGTCGTTTATATTTATATTGCAAGCCTTTTGCATATGTGAGTACAAGTGCTTCAAATGATTTCAAACGCATTTTCTCGAAACCTCACAAGCTTCAGAAGTTTGAAAAGTAGAAGAAAATGAGCACAAAACTGCTCATTTTCCGACATCTCGAACGACATTTTCTCCAGAACGGCTCCAAGTTTTCCAATGAAAATTTGCATATATAATACTTTACACTTTTATAATATTCTTAAAGTCATTTTGGCTTTCTCGCTCTTATAGAGTCTGTGACAATGGCCAAGGGTGAACAATGAGATGACGAGTAGAGGCTGATGATAATATTTATTTTGAACATGGGTCAGAACTGAGGAAACTGCCGCGAGACATTTCGACATAATTACAAAAGGATTCGCAAGGATTACAAGAAAGGTGCCCTATGTACAAAGCTCGATAATGTTGAAATCTGCCGTCGAAAGAGCACGCGCGGGATTACGTTTGGGGACGATATCTCCACTATCCTCGCAAGGTAGTGTATCCAACAGGTTATCCTCGCATCGCTGCTGTCTAAGGTCGACTGTTGCCAAGGAAAGGAAAGGGCTTAGGTGTCCCGAAAACAAGGATATGGTTATTTCAGGTACTCTACCTCAAGTCTTCGCTTTCCTAATAAATTTAACATTGGGTCGACCGAAAACAAAAGTATTCATCATTCAAAACAATGGTAATTCCTTGATAAAATGATGAGCATGTGCAACTCAACGCTACTCAACGTGCTTCTCCACGTTAACTAATATATCATTCCGCTGCATAGCTAATAATCGCTATATATTTTGTGGTAAGAAGAGAAATTAAAAGACAAATGATAAGAATACAAATCCGCTGGATCACGAGACTAATTTAAGGAAGTGAAATTAAATTTTCAGTGAATTCGAAGTTGCAAAATGAACACAAATATTGAAACTTATCTAGCACACTACTACAGCAGACATCACGCTGAAAAAGTGAGTATTGCTTCTGAGCTAATGTCATATTCCCGGGAGATGGCGCTGCTCCTCCCCAGCTGGAAAGCAAGGCCCGGCGCCGACCTACATGTCAGCATATGGTGTTTCCCTCCTTCCGGTCTCCCCTCCTCCAACTCAAGAGCTTTAAGCCTCCGACAGGTCTCACGACATGTGTGGTAGTGTAGGGCATGGAAGCGTGAGAGGGAGTAAGGGGGGAGGAGGGTACAACGAAGAAGGAAAGATCGTGTGCGGTCCGTGACCCATTAGCAAGAGACTGGTGGGGCCTTCTCTTGGTATTGAACTGAGAAAACACGGAATACCCTCGATCGGAGCAGCCGGCAGTGAAAATTCCAAACAAAATAATAATTCAACTTAGCCATGTCTCTGACAAAGGGGAATAAGAAAACTTTGGCACCAGCAATCAGCGACGGAAATTCCCACTTCGAATTGACCATTCTCTTCTGCCCGTAGAGCGGCCATTGTAAATTAGACATGATAGATTATCTAGAAAGGTTCCTCCGCTCAAATGAGTTTCCTATCCTGTCCAAACATAAAGGGCTGGAGCTAATCCTACAATTCAATAGTTCATAGTTATGCGCACTTGGAAAAGCAATATGTTGAACTTCAACAAGGCAGAGGATTGTCGCGTGCTGTAACGCTACAACACCTGAGTCCACTTAATGTGTTGGTCAAATTGGAAACACACTCCGGGAGAAAGACCTGCACTTCTAAAGAGCTTCGATTCAAAGTAGGAGACACAAAGGTAACCGAAATATTACAATTTAAAAATAGATGCCACAGAAACATTTAAAATTAGACATGACAACTTTCCCTTCTGAATAATATTTGTACTAAATTGTGGCTACATTAGAAAGGGAACCTGACCCGAGTGCCTTTTATTTCTCTGAATTGCCTGGCTTTGCATTCCCACTACGCGGTACTGAATTTCTACTAAAAGGACAAAAGAGAACAGGACGAGAAATTCTAGTACAACCGTTGCCTGCAGCAACAAAATTGCTGATGAGAAAATTCACAGAAAATAGTTTCCCAAAATGGAGCACGGATATTGCTCAAGAACAACAAAATAATTTCGTATAACATTGCAACAAACGTAATACTATTTGAATGGGTGAAAACCAGAACGGTGTAAGCGACATTTTGTAATTATGAGAAATCTGTTTAAGTGAATATCACTGTAAAGTCGTGGTGCTGTTTCATCCTTTAAACCATGGCATTTCAATTGCTCATTAAAACAACGAAAATACACTGCAAAACGACACATGGCCTAAAATAAACATGTTTTTCTCAGAATTTTTAAAATGTCGCATATACCGTTCAGGTTTTCACCCATTGATTTTATTAGTGTGCGGATATCTTGGAAAATTTTGCTCGGCCGATGGGCCGTCCCTCGCCGGAGAACGGTGCGCGGGGAGCTGTGAACGAACTATAATGACGTTCAAGCTTCTGATTGGATGAAACCGTCAACAGCTGATACCTGTTACAGGCAGAGTTGGAAAAATCACATGGGATTGGGATGGCTCGCTCAAATAAAGTGTGCATGGCACGTACGTAAAATGCGACAAACCGCTACATCGTATACTGGAACCTTTCTTTTAAATGTAGACACATGAACAGCGTAATTACGCTCAATTTCAACAGGACTCCCAGGCACACACTGCTTCAGTTTCCTTAAAGGTTTGCATTCCGTTTGTGGAGACAGAAGTATCACACGTTGTTTGTAACCTCCACCCGCTCCTAATCTGACTCCGTGAGACTACTTTCTTTTTGATTTGTAATAGTTTGCATATATGCAACAAATCCTCACACGGAAGAATTAAGGCACAATATACAAAAATCCTACAATACCTAGGATATCCTTTACTTTATCAAACTGGCGTTTATGTTATGTTATTCAGTGCATTTAGCTTTCTATCCGTATAAAAAGTTTGAAGAAATAAAATTGAGTCGTTTTCGAGAAAATGGCGTTTACAAAAGTCAAGATATTGTCTTAAACACTCTTCGAAAAACTCAGCCCTTTAAAAAAGGGCATGCACATTTATTGAAGGAAAACAAAACACTTTAGTTTTCGCGCAACTTGTTTCTGTCTTTGAAGTTAATGAAAATTATACAAAATAAACATTTTCTCCAAAACCGCTGCAATTTTTTTCAACGGATAAAACAAGGCATTCTTAAATATCATTTCAGTGTTTTACTTTCGCTGATTCTTTGAATTTTTGAACACTGCGAATTGGAAATATTAGGAGATAATTGTGTTTTGCGTCAACTTAAGTAAGGGCGACTACATAATGTAACGGTAAAGCACGCGGCGAAGTAACTGGATGGACCTGAGTTCGAGTCTCGCCGCAGTTTTTTTTTTTTGTCTTTTCCCATATTGAAAACACACAGGTTCATGCAGTAGTATAATATTGGGGAGCCGTTAGAATAATACGATAAAGTATGTGCTGTTGGAGCACTATTTATGTATCAAGGTCCCACAAAACGAGTAGTCAAAAAATTCACTTTTTTTTCTGCAGCATTACATAACATTCTCTCTAGTACGTATATTACTCCGTATATACGTACGTATAAGAGAAAGTAAAGAGTTGTTTATCACAGCGCAACACGTAAATACCAAACCAGTAATTAATGGCGGGCAACCTCTTCCTTGGAGCCTTGCGATCGCATCTTGTAGCTTGTGTCGTAAGCAGTGATGCAATGAGTCTGATAGTTCAGTCGGTACGCACAGTTCTCGTATGAAAACAAGCGCAATAACGCAATTAATTATTTGCATTTTAAGTCAAAATCTAACTACTTCATTGTTTTAAGATTTTTTCCGAGTCCCATTCAAGAAATCATAGCCACCTCTCGGAAGGCCGGTGGCTGCATCGTTCTTTCAAATTCTGCGCGCATTGGAAATTAGTAATATGGATTCTGAGTAATGTCAAAGAAAAATGGAAATAATTCTCAGTTTTACGTACGAGTATCATAGAAATATAAACAATATATTTAGTACTTTCGAAGTTTTCTTATACTAAATAACACAAAAACAAGAAAATGTTGCAATTAAAATGTAATTGAACAATTCATCAATAAAAAGATACGATTAATCTAAACACATTTCCTTTTTAGTTCCTTCCAAGTTATTGCAAGCTTCTGCTATACGTGTCTCTCGTCACAGACCAGTTAACGAGTTTTCTATCGCAATAACAACCCAGAAGTTTCCGTGTTTGCTTGGATTCTAAATATTCGATGATGTCACAACGAAGGTGGTTTTCTATGTAATGTGCTTCTGGGAATATAAAACTAACCACAGAGAGCAACAAGTTACAGTATAAATTAGTATATAAGCTGCTACAGAAACATACAAGTGAAAAGTCTGATTCTAATCCACTCACTGAGTGTTGTATAGGGCAGTCAATAGCGTATAGCCAGTCTGAAGATATGTTGAGGAATTTCGCAGTCGCAAGTTGTCACAAAAGAGTCGAGATAATACATAGTAGTGAATGAAAAAAATAATGCGACACGCATGCAAATTACGTCTCACAACCGTTTAAAATGCAATTTCTTAAAAGCAATATATAACTTTTGAACAAATTATCTAATTTTGATTTTTTTCATTCTGAAGGTAAAAAGTCCACATTTGTAATAAATTAACAGATATACCAAATTTTTGAAAAATAAACGTCATGGCGAACTCTAACATTCAGATTTATTTCATTAACAAATTAATTTCCGTGTTTCAAAGGGGGTTGAGCAAAAAGCGAATTCAAGTTTCATAGGAACCGTTAAAAAGATAGCACTTTCTTTTCCAAGAAGACAAATTCATCCATTTACAATCGAAGTTACGGAAGATGTGATTATTTGAATATAATATTTTTTGTCCTTTCAATTTTTAGTAGGCCAATTTGTTTTCTGGAGTAGTGTTTATACTCTTGTTCTAAAATTTGCTAACAAATATTACGTTAGTATATAAAACATTATCAGGATTACTTCGTTCTATTTACATTCAATATGAAATTGTTGAACCCATATCATCAATATGTTATGTAGTCGTGATGTCCATTCGGCAGAAATTCGTGAATTCATTTTTTACTTGTCCTATTAACACCTAGTTCACATACACATTACATAAATAAATTATATTCTTCGTGTGAGGGCAATGGAGTTTTTTATCCACGTAGTGCATGATTTCACAGCACTTGTCACAAGGGCATTTTTTGTATGTGATTTTAAAATCGCATCAACATCTGGGTCATTAGCGACCACTATTGAGATTAACATTATGGTTACTTTGAAGATGACATTTGGTGATGATAGGGGGTGAAAGGAACACAAATACAACCATGCCTGAGGCGGGACTCGAAGCGGCAATCCTTCAGTTCGAGATCGGCACTACTTAACGATCTCGGCCTAACGCCTAAACGATTTCGACGACGCCATCCGGACGACGCAAGGGCACTGCTTTGTAAATAGAGGGTAAATGAAAGACGATTTCTTTTCACCGATATTACGACAACGAAGCATGAATACGACACCATCGGTTCCTGCCCCTGAAAAAGACCCGGTTCTAATTGAACAGAAGAACTGAACCGTACACATGCGAATTGTCCCTTTTGACGTTCGAAAAATGTGTCAACAATTAGTAGTTAATACTCACTCAATTTGGCCAAAAACACCATTGCCTAAAATGTCTCTTGAAAACTCACCTGAAACAAAATAATAAGTAATTAATATTACAAAAACGAAACAATAGTCAAATACTCTAATAATACTGTAGTGGTAAGACGCGTTTCATAAAACAGCCAAGTGTCATACCTACCTAAACTTTGACAATACGCCTTTTTTAATCACACAAGTCACCACGATTTTTGAAACGAATCTCAACAAGTAAATCATTTGCATTCTAATAACGATTTCTATATTTCCCTTTTTTGCCAATTTTCCGATAATTTCTATTTTGCATTCCTTGGACATTAACAAAATAATTAGTTGATTTTAATAGTAAACAGTCTAATGAACAGTGGAGACAACATTTTCTTCACATTTAAAGTTTTAAAAATCATTAATTTCGATGCGTTAAAATGCCCTATGATCGCACTGACGGTGATGGAAATAAAGTGAGAAAAAATATTTCTCGGACACCTGTATCGGTCAATTGTTTTACATTTCAGCGCGCTGTTAAAAGCTAGCGACTTCCATTCTCTGCTCTCTTTTTAAAACCAAAGTCGTAGTGGAGGGAAGTTAGAAAATAAAATATTAAGACACATTTTTGGAAAAATATTCCAAAGGAACTGAACCAAGTGAATCACCTTTACGCCAATGTTACTTGAGAATTACGATGCAGTGATAAGAAAAAACACAAAAGAAACTAAAGATCTGGATTTATATGGGCGAGACAACGGATGCCACAGGTTGTTTTGAAGCTAATGTCATCCCTATTTGGTCCAAAAGACTCTTCTTTAGAAAACAATTCAATGAAGTCGTTTTTGTTTACCAATGAAGGTTTATAAAAACTCAATAGCTAAAATATTCGGCCTTTACATTGTAGTTAATAAGACCTCATAAAATTCAACAGGACAATGTGGTACTTTTCTTAAAACTGATTCAGCACGATATATAAAAAGAGCAGCAAAAGTGGTGTTCCCAACTATTCTTCCGAAAGTGCACAAATCAAATTCAAATATTAAGATTTTTTGAAATGTCCTGCAAAAATTTACATCTGCCCCTGTCTCCTCAACCTGCCCTGATTTGAGGAACATGGATTGCGATAGCTGTGTATTCCCCTATTTTTTCAAGAACACGCTCTGGGTCAACAATCTTGAGAATACAGCATCTTGTTGAGCCTTTAAAAAAAATGACCTAATGATTATTATGCCCATTTCGATTTTTTCTCCCAGATGCCATTATTCGACTAGGAGAAAAAGGCAGCCTCTAGAAAAAAAAATAAATTTTGTGGATGATGCTGCGGTTGACGCTGAACATCGACGACTGAAGTGCCAGGGGGAAAAGGAAAGGTCCAGAGTAACAGACAAATGTAATAGTATTACCAAAATTCTGATTTACAAAAAAATTATACATAAGTCGAAATTTCTGAAGGGTGACCATTACTACAGAATGAATATTTCTGGCCTATTCTAGTTAAGAATTGCTGCAGTAACTTTCGTCCACGTTGACAGATCTTTTTTCTCAATTCAAGCATGTTTCGCAAGACAGTACAATGTAACAATAGAAAAATTAACACATATCTGTTTTAGGTAATCAAAAATGTTCGGACAATCAGGACATTTTGACATAACATAACACATTGCTTCTAAATTAGCAATTTTCGAAAATTCGGAGAAAGAAAAAACAATTGGAGCGGTTTTTGAGGAAAGTTTTTTTAATATAAACGTAAAAACCACTTGATTTTTTAAAAAAAAACTACCTAACCTTTTTTAAAGAGCGGATTTTTCAAAATAGATTTCGTTGACGACAAAAATCTTGATCTTCAATTTTGTAGTTTTGACATGTTAAATTATTGCAATTTCTGAAAACACTTGCCACAAAATGTGAATAGCACCAAATTTTTCACCATCCAACCATCGTATAATACTCAACGCTGGCATACCTCCTTATGTAGATTTCAAAAATACAAAAACCTGTAAGGTCGAAAGAACAATTAGAATTAAAGACTCAAGTTAAGACTCAATTGTAACAGTTTTCAGCCAGAATGCACATACAATAATGATGATAATGATAACAAGAATAATAATAATTATTATTATTATTATTTTTGACTTTAATAAATACGTATGTCAAATATTAATTTGTTATACGAAATTAAAACCTTAAAATTAAATTGATTTAAAAGCTGCAGGTTCAAGCTCCAGGACATGAAAAACATGTTGCAAGAGCACTTAAAAAACACATTTTTTTTATTTCTAGACTTCGTTTTACTGGTATTATGTAACTATTACATTTATGCCTGTAATTGATCGAAAAAAATTAAGGGGGCTATGAAATGTCCTCGTGGTATAAGCATAACTTGAATGTGATCTTCTTTATTCAAACGTAGCCGTGTCCTACACCTGATACTTCACATACGGCTTTGCTGATTATTAATAAACAATGTCACCAAGAGGAAATTATTGACATATCCTGAAATATCACAAAATAACCATGAATTTTCATCGTGGAGCAATAATACTCGAGATATTGCCGAAACAAAAAAAATAATTCCTTAAGTACTTTCAATATTATTTTAGAACTTTTATGCCTAGGCAATTTTGGATGATACGTAAATATCACACCCACGTCAAAATACGGTTCAAAGAAAAATAAGATAAAGAGCCTGAGTATTCTTCAGTACAGTGAAAAGCAAGGCGAGGTTGGGCGGTAGTTATGAAAACAGTGTGCGATTTATTTTGTACCTATACAACGATTTGTAAGCATGAAACTATTTCTCCGATATCCATCATGATATAATTATTGCTCCAACTGCCACTGTGCAAAATGACAGAAATATACAGTGGCCAGGGACGAAGAAAGGAATCGAGAGAAAAGGCGGAGGGCGATGAACCCGGCGTAAGGGTCACAGAAACGAAGAGAGCGAGCAGGCGGAAAAAAACAGTAGGGAAGGCGGCGCGGCGCGGACGGCGCGGCGCGAACGGGCGAGGGCGCGGCGGGACCTCTTATCGCTGGTCGGCGGGGAAAAGTACCACCTCGGCTGCTCGCACCACTGCCACCG
The DNA here is from genome assembly GCA_038098605.1 of Gryllus longicercus. Lineage (NCBI taxonomy): Eukaryota > Metazoa > Arthropoda > Insecta > Orthoptera > Gryllidae > Gryllus > Gryllus longicercus. Next base: position 174,214 of record JAZDUA010000398.1, read on the forward strand.
CCGCCGCCGCCGTGATATGCGGAGAAAAAACATGCAGATAATCGTAATCTGCGTGTGACGGCCAAATATAGCCCCGCGCGCGACTGTTCGCCGATACGCGCACGCGCGCTGCAACGCGCCGCGCAATTGCGCGCCAGGCGAAAGCATACGCCAGCGAGCAGTGCCCATATGGAGTTGATTGGATAGAGGGGTCCGCAAAGGATATGATTCGGGCTAAAATTACTCACGGCCCCACAGCTAATCAACGATCTTTAACCCTTAATAAACTAAAAATCCATTCGGCTTTAATTCAGTCCGGAATCCATATCTCACTTTCAGCTACGTTCGAAGCGGGTTTAGTATACGCAACAACACATGGTCATATTGCGTAAAGCTAATTAATGAGTTACTTTTATGAAAAAGTCGATTATTACTTGTAACAAACCGATAGGAGTAGCACATGTTATGACATCTGAATACTTTAGTCTCTATAGAGAAGAGAAATAGAACGTAATGCAAATTACGAAACGATTGCGTAAGTTCGAAATGCAACTTCATCAGCATAGTTTGCGCTTTAATACTTGTATATAAAAATGTTCCTAGAATACCAATGTTTCAGCCATATTATATATATATATATATATAAAAGATTAATTTTGAAAGTGTTTTTCAAAATAATATAGTGACTTACAAAGATTTTTTACGATGAATTTTACCCCCGATCACTTTTTTCGCCCTAGAAAGGCCATTTCTTCCACATTTTTTGTTATCAGAATCCTGTAAACAGTGTTTTTCGGTCAAAAAACATTAACTTTATCATGCCGTATTACAACGTTCTCTTTCAACGAACTAGAAAAAAGAATTGGACTGTAATAAAAAATACTACGAATTTGACTGTATATAATTAAAAGATACAGTAATCAATTAAATTTAGACACTGTTACCAAAATAACCTCATTAGACACGAGAAAGTTAATGCTGTGTGTCGATTCTTTTGTTCTGCGCAGGATTCGTAACACACTACTCACTATATCCCTCCGTTCGGTCACATATATTCCCCAAACTAAAATTCCGAAAAATTTAACATTTCGAAGATAGAATGGTTCTAACCTATTCTCGAAGATGCAAGCAAGTTTTATCATTCTCGTTCTGACTACCAAGCACTCCTTCCAACTGAAGAGGCAGCTTATAGCTACAGATATGGCAGACAGATTTCTGCTTGCCCCGCCTCATTTGTGTGAATACTCAATAAGTACCTCTCTCTTCCTCTTCCACATGCTCTCTCCAACTTCCTCCCCCCCCCCTCTCTCTCTCTTTCTCAGCATCTCTACGTCGGTTTGTTTGCGCATCATTCTCACTCTCTCCGCCTTTGTCTCAACATCCACTAAGAATATTTCCTTCCCGCTTCCACATACTCTAACATTCTTCCTCCTCTCTCTGCCTGTCTCTCTCCCTTTCTCTCTCTGCCTCGCTCTCTCTCTCTCTGCCTCGCTCTCTCTCTCTCTCTGCCTCGCTCTCTCTCTCTCTCTGCCTCGCTCTCTCTCTCTCTCTGCCTCGCTCTCTCTCTCTCTCTGCCTCGCTCTCTCTCTCTCTCTGCCTCGCTCTCTCTCTCTCTCTGCCTCGCTCTCTCTCTCTCTCTGCCTCGCTCTCTCTCTCTCTGCCTCGCTCTCTCTCTCTCTGCCTCGCTCTCTCTCTCTCTCTGCCTCGCTCTCTCTCTCTCTCTGCCTCGCTCTCTCTCTCTCTCTCTCTCTCTCTCTGCCTCGCTCTCGCTCTGCCTCGCTCTCGCTCTGCCTCGCTCTCGCTCTGCCTCGCTCTCTCTCTCTGCCTCGCTCTCTCTCTCTCTGCCTCGCTCTCTCTCTCTGCCTCGCTCTCTCTCTCTCTGCCTCGCTCTCTCTCTCTGCCTCGCTCTCTCTCTCTGCCTCGCTCTCTCTCTCTGCCTCGCTCTCTCTCTCTCTCTGCCTCGCTCTCTCTGCCCCTCTCTCTCTCTCTCTGCCTCTCTCTCTCCGCCTCGCTCTCGGCGCATCTTTTTCAGTCTCTCTCCCTGTCTCTCTGACTCCTCTCCGCATTTTCTCACTCCCGATTCTCCACAAAGAGCATCTCAGACAGCAGCAACGGAAGAAAACAGGTCAAGTGAGCGTGAGCACTAAAAAGATGCAGAAACAACAGATTCGCGGGGGCGGCGCAAGCACAACCGCTCTCCCTCGGCGCCCCGCTGCAGCCGACAGGTGGTGGGGTGGGGTGGGGTGAGGCAGCGCGGGGCACGCACCGCGACGGACACGCCGCGTGCGCCTAGTGAGTCAGTGGAGCAGCGGAGGGAGGCGGCGCAAGGCGGCGCGGCGCGGCGCGGAGGGCGGCCGACGCCTGGCGTAGCGACGTCGCATGCGGTGGCGGTGGCGACAGGAGAGGTTGGCAGACCCGGGGAGCGTTCGCCCACGGCCGTTCGCGCGCGTCCAATGGCAGAGCTGGGTCGGAAATAGCCCCAAGGTCACGTGGCGGCGGCGCCGCCGCCGCCGCCGCCGCCGCCGCCGCCGCCGCCGCCGCCGCCGCCGCCGTCGCCACCGCTCGCCATCCCTGCCGCCGCCGTCGCTGCAGCCGCCGCCGCAGCGTCATGGAGCGCGGACAAACACACCGACCCTCGTAAAACACGGTGCGGCGCGGGCGGCAGAATGGGCGCGGGCATAAGCCCTAATTATAGCGCGTTTGCTAACGAAGACGCGATGACGGCGAAAAGTAAACAAACATCGCGCGCTTCTGCCGGTCCGACGGTCGCTGGGCCGCCCCTGGGGGGGGGGGGGGGGAGGGGTTGCAAATGAAACGAGACGGGGGGCTGTAGGGTGTGGAGTAGTTCTGAGCAAGAAGGCGCAAAGCGGGGTGGGAATGAAAATACTCCAGGAAAATGACACAAGAGAGAGGGAGGCAGGGCAAGTAAAAATAGGCCAAAACTAAATAAACCAAGTTGATGGTGAGATGCGAAAAATCAGACGCAGTACGCTACCCCGGGCTGTAACGGCAGCCCACGACAAATGAGACACTTCTTGTGAGACATGGCGGGCACAATGGAAAAAAGGCGGTGGTACTTCGCAGGTATGGATGATTCAAAAAGACAAAACAATACACAGGATCTAAACACACACACACACACACACACACACACACACACACACACACACAGGAGAATGCGTCATAAACGAGGCAGAATAAGGAGGCGAACATTTTGAATGGAATGAGATCGCTTCAAATGTGTTTATACAAGTGAGCACGCATTAAGTTATGACTTACGTGTAACCGTGTCTATAAATGAATATCAGGACGTGACATTAATGAAAATGTGATCTAAAAAATATCCCTATCTATTGCCTGTAAGCAACTGAGGAGCTTTGCGCGAACTTTCGTCCAATCGGTCTATCCCATAGCTCAAAGGCTGAAGTTCATCGTCAAACCGAATTGTGCTCGTCCAAAGACAACAAGCATTTGGTTCGGATGTTTCCTGGGCGTTCTCAAAGGGCGGGGACGGGAGCATGAATAAATTGTGATGGAAATATGCGAAACAATGATACGAAGATTACGAATACTTGGGTGAGAAATAATGACCAACTGCAAAGGACACGCAGTTCTATGCAGTTTCTTTTAAATACACTCGTTTTGATATTATGTTCAACACAAGCTGCAATTAAAAATTTAATAGCTGTGATAATTTCGAGGAGACACCGTGTTATAAAGGAGCATTCTCCTTCGAGTGCCAAGGGCTCCTGTTCATCGTCGACCTTCAGATTTGGCAAGGAGCGAAACAGTTCCTTCCACGCACAAGCAAGCGGGCGCTCATTTATCGTCGTTACGCGGGCGGGCGGGCGCGGATGCAAATGAGCGGAGGCACGGCAGCCGCGCCGCGCCCCCGCCTTTCTCCCCGTTCTCCGGCTCGGGTTCCCTGGTCGACGCCGTCGCAGAAATCGCGCAGCGCGACCTATCGATCGACGCCTGCGGCGCTCCTCCACTCCTTCGTCTCCGACCCCCACTCCCTCCCCCGCGCACGTCCCTCGCTCCTTTCGGACAACACGCCCACGTCGCGAGACGGCGGCGTCCGCCGGGAAACGATTTTTCCTTGTGAAGCCTGAGGTCCAAAACAAACCGCAAACGGTCAGCAACCCTCGAAAACGTCAGGCGGGTTTTCATCGGCTGACTTTAAAAACGAAACAGTAAATTGGACATTGCTTTTAAATTGATTCCAACACTTGTTTTCCATTTGTTAACACTCTCGAAGGATTGAGCCGAGATAATTTAATAGTGTATGTTAATATGAAAGTGTTACGTTTAAATATTTTTAAAAACCGTTTGACATTGTAATGTTACAAGAGACAATTATTGGATTTGCATGTAGGAGGAATACAAAAACCATTTCCAATAAGAAACTGCGCATGTTTTTGTCGAGGACCACACAGAAAAAAAAATTACAAGAAATAACTACTCAATACAAAAATATTCCAAATAGTATATAAGACATACATGGTTTTCAGAAAATCTTGTCTTTTCCAACATCTAACACCTCATATATTTGCACTCTAAATCGAAGGTCTCCCGAAACAAGTTTCTATTAATTACACAATAAAGATTCAGGGAATTTAAAGAACATTCCTTGGAGCATCAGAGGATGCAAAAAATACTAACTGGGGAACAGTAGAATAATATTTGTATTCGGCACTAAAATTAAGCGTCTACGACTTAAGCTGGATGAGATCATGGTGCGATGGTTTCACTGGAGGATTACAATGTTCGAGACCGCGTTAATTACAAATGACATGAGCTATTTACCGCAGGCAAAGCGAGATAGCTATTGATTTTCTCCAGCTTCTATCTTTCCTCCTGATTTACCATAATTATCATCATAACACAGGCCTTTCTTGAGTAAGAAGAGTCTTAGCGTCTACCGAAAACCTATTATTCTTTTGTAGTTTGATTCATTTCAATTTTAACACACACTATCATGAACAAATATGTCATATTTCAACGTTACTCATTTTTTCAACATGTGTCAATATCTGAGCAATACAAAGCCAAGGCTCTAAATCAAAACCACTAATTCTTTAGATGACAAGTAAAATTGATCAATACATCAACCCCAAATGAAAGGGATTGAGTCATGAGATGCATCATTATACTTAAGTGTATGAGGTTTAACAAAACTCCTAAACGAAATAGGAAGATCGCTTCACTAGCGCGCGAAACATAAAAAAAGCCCTTCATATTTTTCCTTCATAAATAGTAATGTAAATATTTATTCAGCTGATATACGTGTGCCATTCACTATATTCTAAATTTAATAAAATTGAACGTCATTGCGCAACTATTCTCTTTTTCGTGGCGCCACACACAACGTTGCAACATTTTTAAACAAAAAATGAAGCAGTCGAAAGCTCTCCTCTTCTCTGTCAAATTTCACAAATACCACAAACATCACACAAATCACGCAGACAACCACCACCAAAAGACAAAGGCGCGCCTAGAGGAGAGTGACACAACTAATGAACATAGACAGCGTCATTAATTCACCAGAGGAGGGAGAGTTGCACAACGCCGCAAAAATACGCACACGCCTCCCCTCCACCGAATAACTGCCCTAAATAGAAACAATAAATCCCTTTCCGATGAAGACAGGTCGGCGGTCGCCAAAACACAAAGGGCTCTTCTATTTGCGCGACGACGCGTTCGCTCCCTCCCTCGTTCGCCAGCCCGCCCGCCCGCACAGCCATCGCTTTACGTAAGCGCCTATTTTAACCGCGGCTGAGGGTGCGCGTCACTCCGTCAGTCAGTCCGTTCGTCCGTCCGTCTGTCTGAATGTCTGTCCGTTCGTTTGTTTGTTCGTTCGTTCGTCCCGACCGACAGAAACGCGCGCGCGACCAGAGTCGCTCGGCCGCTTTTCCGCTTCCTACTCATCGTCGTCGTCCCACGCCTCCGCCCGCCCCCGCGCCGCGCCGAGTGCACCCCAGACGGCGATGAGGAGGCATCAATGGACGCCGCACGCCATTGAATCGCGCGCGCGCACGGGAGTGGGGGAGGCAGGAGGCGGGGGCGGGGGCGGGGGCGGGGGCAGCGCAGAGCTCCCCCGCTGCCGCCAGCACGCGCGGCCTTCGGCGCCGGGCGCGCGGGGCATGCGTCCGGCGGGCGGGGGTGCGACGGCGCGTGGAGAGGGTGGCGCGGTGGAAGAGCTGACTTGCCGTTCCGTGAATCGCCTCCCGTCAGACTCAATGTTTCGAAGAAGTACGCGACTTTTTTTATTATACACCACACTCGCTAGAAACACGAGTTTCCGAAGCGCACGAGACCAACGTTTTCATTGAGATGTTTGTAGTCAATAAGGATCTATCAGAAAAAAATGGGAATTTTTTTTTTTTTTTTTGCAATACCTATGAAATTCAATGCAGAAAGTGCTCAAACTTTTACAAACATCGCGTTGTCCATCGCCTCTTTTAATGAGCAATTAAGAAAGTACTTCAAACGATAGCGTTTCAAACATAAGATGATATTATATACCTATAACATGTATATAGTATCTGCAAAGTGACAATATGCCAATTATACAAGTCAATATCCTGGCTACAAATACAAAGTTTTTACGGAATAATGTCGAGTTTCGGTACTTTCTAGATACGGACAAACAGGAAAACACAATTATGCACAAGGGCAGACAAAAAGTTTAAATTTATTACATAGTGTAATTCATGGTCTCCTAATAACAATGATCAGCATCAGTCTCACTTTCACAAGTCCAGTTTCGTTGAAAATTACAGAATATTGGATTTTTTACAAAGAAGTTCAAGCGATGTACGATATTCGTTCGTTATACGATTGGGAATATCGGTGTAACATGTTGTAAGAATAATCGATTAGTTATCGAACTCTGCCTAACGGTCTCATTTGATAATTATCCAATCTCGTATTGAAATAAGACATATATCGACATGTATTTCGTAAATAAATATTATTTAGCTTCAATTAAAGAAAAATGTAAACAGGCAAAAGGGCACAATTTCAGAAAAACTACGATACGTGGATACAGGAAATTTGAACACTTTATTGTTCATTTACACCTTCATTATTAACAAACACAATGAGAAGTTAAAATGCTCGTGCATTTGTTTCGTGTGTCTGAAGCATACGTAATGTTGGAAAAACTTTCTCATTGGTTGTTCACATTTTATTGATTTTTACAAAATATGAATGATATGCAGATGACAGGAAATCAAACAAAAGGACGTAAATACATGTTTAAAAATGTAATTAGATTTTTCAACTCTACGTTGTTCGTTTTGCGTAAAAGCAATGAACACAATTTAATAAGCAAAGAAAATTTTAACTGAAGGTGAACACTGTGCTTCGATATGGCACGATTTTACTAATTACTAATTTAATTACAGTCCAATACCAGATACTATTACTTATTTTCTAATAACTCCCGTTTTCTTAATAAATCCACTAAATTGTAACATTCCAAGAGTTGTTTTCTATACTATATTGATACTTTTGAGTTATTTCCTTTATCAAGTCCGCAATATCGCTGCACCCCAACCGAAAGTCTTCCTGGGCGTTTCCCCGCCACTTCACCTTGGACAAGAAACACTCGCGAGGGCGAGCAAAACAACTGCTGGAAGGGCAGGAGGGAGCCGACCGGTCGTCCCGAAAACAGGAAAACCGCGCAGGCGGCGGCAGCGGCGCACTCCCCAGCGGAAGCCCCGGTCGAGAGCGAGGGAGGGCAGGGGGCGACTGGGCAGGACAATATCGTTATGCGCGCGGGTTCGCGGGGGCGCGGGCCGCCTCCGGGAGCTATTTCTGTCGGAACGAACGTAGCGAGAACCCCCGCGGGCGCTTACGTAACGGCGCGCGCGGTCGCTGTGCTCTCAGAGGGCAAGGCTCCCCAAACAGCCCTAAGCGGTGCGACAACTGCATTGTATTTCTTACACGATCTCGGCAGGTATTGCTTTGATACAGATATCCTTTTGTCACGATTGTTATTCTATTAAGGACGTAGGACACGTGGTAGTAAGTATCACGGTACGCCACTACGGAAACTTTGAAGGGCATGCGGCTCTTCTACCGGAAGAACGAAATAAAACAAGCGTCCAACCAATTTACTATTTAAAACCCTCATTATCTGAGGCTAAAATAAACTTCTCAGCAAAAAATATACACGACAGATCTGAAAAAACATGCCCACGTGCCAGTGACACGTGCCTTGGAGCCCAAATGCCCCATGCCCGTGTGGCACCTAGGCCAGGTACAAAATGAAAGAAAGGCGGCTGAATGACATAGACGATGTTTCGGAGAGTCCCACTCTGCCACAACTTATAAGCAAACATCAAACACACAACCCTTCCAACCGAGACTAATAAGAACCGATTTCCACACTTCCTTTTGAACAACAATTTCGGGAGTTTTAGTGAACTCGCGCACGCGTACAGCGGATGGGTCATCCCAGAAGCTCCTATTGCTATACGCACGTCCGCTTGAACTTCCGAAATCGTTGTTCAAACGGAAGAGCGTAAATCAGATCTGGGGCTCCTCCGCCTTCGCGACTTCGGCTTCTCAGGCCAGCTGGCAATGGCTAAATAACAGACAATTTGTAATTTTCTGGTTTCACACTTCATTCGATTATTCAAATTTGTATGCTATGAAAAGGCACTCCAGAAAATTTGAAAAATTGCCTTTTTGCATTACCATAATGTTCACGTTAATGAAAATTAAAATCGTACATGCAGAATGAATGCATTTTCTCATCATGTCTATTTATTATCTAATATGTCAATGACACGTTATTAATATAAAAAAAAAAGCCGAGGATGTGCATTTTCCTGACTTCATCAATATTCCTGGGTTTCGACAATGAATAATGTTGGCAGATGTTCGTAAAATGTTGTCACATAATACAACAAAATATATCTGACAGTCTCGCACAATTGGGATTAACAGGTTATGTTTGACAAGAATAAATTTTATTACTTCGAAATTAAAGATGTTTTGTAAAATTGTAGTACGAATGTGTGCCTCCCAATTGTGCAATCAAGCTGTTTATCGTACGTCAATCCACGAGACGATCGCAGCGGCGAGTAATTATATCGGAGAAACTCGGAGCTTCGAATAGTATTTATGAAGACTATTTCACGAACAAAGTAAAGACTAAATAACAAAAGAGTCCGCTGAAATAAAATTAATTATGTAAATTTTAATAATATAAAAGCGGTAAAAATGATCAGACAAAACCGATAATTTCCCTCAAGGAATACAGCTGCAGTTGACCCCGTATTTTGGTCAAAACCATGCGAGTAAACTTCACAAGATTGCATTACCGCACGGGACAACTCGCAGATCTTGGACGAATTTTGACGAAGCTTCCACACCACAGTGCACCTGCTCTGGCTGCCGAGGTGGGGCGCGTTTCCGCCGACAGAGACAGACTCACGCTGCCCATCGAACAGACTGCACACTAGCGGCTGGGAAAGTAGCGGAGGACTGTGAAGTAGACTTGCTTGGTGAAACGTAATAGCGTAGCGCACAGTGTAAGCTTAACGATTCTTCATGACCTCTATTCTGAGAGTACATCACCAGGTGCAGCAACCTCAACAGCACATACTTTCTCGCAGTATTACAATGTTATCGTTATGTACGCCGGGACGCCCATATGTGGTTCATTAATTTCAAAAAATAGTAATTATGCGAATATTAATAACTTTTACAAAAAATTGTACAGGACTTTTCTTAAAGAGCTACTTTTGTACAGACTGTCAGGGGTAAATCGTGGTATCTTCAATTTTGTAGTTTTGAATTTCTTTTTGCAATTTTCGAAAAAAAAAAAGCGAGCAATACCCGAAAATGGCACTAGCATCGTATTTTTACTTTCCCTCATTGCATATGTGGAAAAAATTTAAAGAAAAAAATTGGAGCTGTTTTTGAGAAAAAAAAGCGATAATTTCAAGCGCTATTTATAGAAAAACCACTCACTTTTTTTCAAAAAATTGTACATTACCTTTTCTAAAGAGCTAATTTTGTACAACATACTTTGTACGGGGCAAACATCTCTATCTTCAATTTTACAATTTTATTATTATTTTTAATTTCCAAAAAATCAAGGATTTTAACGAAAATGAGACATGCTCTATTCGCTTGAACGTCCTTCGCACTATTGAATAAGAAAATTTGGATCAAAAAATCATTTAATCAAACTTAATTAAAAAAAATTAATAAAAAAATGTTGAGCCATTTTTTAAATATTGAAAATGTCAAGGAATTTCATATAAAGTACCCCCAACAATATAATGTCGGTTTCAAATTCTATAGCCGCAACATCAGCCATAATGATTGCGGAATATCAACTTGCTGAACGATTTATGCGCAAGCGTTGTGACCGACATTTTGATTTCAATAGATTTTTCGGTATGACGGACTCACGAAACGGATTAACTACGGAAACGTCAGTAACTACGAGAAAAGAAAAACTGTTGAAGCTCCTCACCGCGTTTCTCAGGAAAGTGGCATGCTAAGAAATTTGTTCAAGTATTAAGGCACTAGAAGTGTGTGTGTGTGTGTGTGTGTGTGTGTGTGTGTGTGTTTGTGTTACAGCTTAAATATCTCAATCTATATTTGTAATTTTAACAACATATCAAAATTCTATCAGGGATCTGTAAACATGAACTCTATATAATCAAGTCACGTGTATTGAGTGGCCACGCGATGTCTGGCCAGTTAACTAGGCAACACACACGACGAATATGCATTATCCCAAAAGGGTTGCGTTGCCCCTGCAACGACGCAAATTCAGCCAACAAATACCACCTGATTTTCAAATGATCTGCAGCAAAAGAGTACAAGGTTGATTTGTTCTTTAATAGATGACGATAAGAAGGTATATAGCTGAAAAAACTATTCATGTTCAAAATAATTCATATTTATACTGATCATCGCAAATCCGCACCAACTTCACCAAACAACACCAGAAATGCAATGTCAAAAATTCTTCACCAGACATATGCAAGGAGTAGCAGACAACACGATCTAAATGATTCACAAATCGAAGGTACATTAATTAATTCATTTTAATCGTTTTATAACTTCTTCTAGAATGGTAGGAGGCCATGTCATATTATTTGCTTTAAAAACAACTTCCAGGTTATAAATCGTAAAATCAGTGGTAATATTGTGAAGTGATTTGCACTAAAAGCGATTTCGATATTAAAATTCGTAAAATCAGTAAAATACAGTAGAGTGATAAGTAATTGTGAAGTGCTAATTTAAACGTTTCTCAAAAAATATCACCGATTCATGTCTGTAAAGCGATAATAATCCGGTGCCCCGCTTGGAGGAGAATCGGATCGTGTCGGGGCAAGCGTTATCCCGGTCCTGTATAGCGGAGGAGTAGTGGAGGAGGCCAAGACTTCGTAACCCGAGATCAGCCTCTATATCACACAGTTTATAACTGTTAACGAAGTACGTTCCTTGCGCCATTTCAAAGAACTTGTATTTATTTGATCCCAACAAACTATTCAATTTCTGGGTGCAATTAACACGCTGTCTTTAGATTATATGGCATTTTCTCAATGAATAATGTTCCGACTAAATATATGATCAGTATGACAAACCCTAAGAAAGAAACTGAAATTCAAATAAACTATAACAAAGTTCCGTACTTACAATAACTTAATATTTACAGCACGACAATGATGAAAATTGATTTTTTGGTTTGGATATAATAAAATAGCACAGTACTGTAAATGTATTTTCAAAGAAAGGCACCCACTTCTCAGAACGAAGTAAACAGACTATATTCTTAGTTACACTTGCTTAATGAAGTCCATATTCAATAAACTGCAATTTCCAGAGATATCAAACACCTTTGGATATAGCGTTCCACAGACTCCACATAATGTTCACTTATATCGACCATTTTTAACTCTATCCAATATTGTTTAAGCTCTGAAAGCGAAGATAAAATTCTAGGCTTCAAACATGAGACCCTGAGGTAAACACACGTGACGTAGAGCACTGGCTGATTAACTGCGAGATCCGTTTCGTGACGTTCTGAGGATTATGCAAGGAGCGAGTTTACTGCCGGATGTTAATCTTCATAACTTCATTGCATGGTATAATGTACTAGGTCTAACTGGCACGAGGAGAAATAATACATCGTATTACCGATGATTGCAAAGGAAACAGCTTAGTTCAGATTTTCGCAGATAATTTGGGGGAATTTAATTCAAATGCAAGTATGGTTTCTACAAAAATGTAAACACGAGTTCAAAGAGATCACCAAAATTCAGCAGACAGAGACAGAAGGTTCAAAGGCATGGGGCGTAGGAAACATGAAAAACTGGAAATGTGTCCAGCCAAATTCAAAAGTAGACATCTGATACTTATTTCCATATTCAGGGCCGAAGAGTATTTTTCGAATTTGAGATTGAGAATTGTTTTTCTCCACCACAGATAATGGAAAAAAAGAAAGAAAAGAAAAAAGGTAGAGAAAGAAGATAAAGAAAAATGATAAAGAAAGAAGGTAAAGAAAAGAAGGTAAAGAAAAGAAGGTAAAGAAAAGAAGGTAAAGAAAAGAAGGTAAAGAAAAGAAGGTAGAGAAAATAAGGTAGAGAAAATAAGGTAGAGAAAAGAAGGTAGAGAAAAGAAGGTAGAGAAAAGAACGTAGAGAAAAGAAGGTAGAGAAAAGAAGGTAGAGAAAAGAAGGTAGAGAAAAGAAGGTAGAGAAAAGAAGGTAGAGAAAAGAAGGTAGAGAAAAGAAGGTAAAGAAAAGAAGGTAAAGAAAAGAAGGCAAAGAAAAGAAGGCAAAGAAAAAAGGTAAAGAAATAAGGAAGAAAAAAAGGTAAAGAAATGAGGAAAGAAAGAAAAAAAAGGAAAAAAAGAACAAAAATCGTCCACTAAATATGAATATTTTTCTGTAACTGTAAAAAAAAATATAGGGGAGGGAATTGTAATTTTATAATTGGATGTGATATTTGATATCCCAAGGAATAGCAATGCACTGTTAAGGGCCATGATTGGATAACTGTAACTAAGGATACGTAGGGAAATTAAGTTGATGAACCATTTGTGATTTCTATTTCACGCTATCTGCTCCGGTTCCAGTTTGAATCTGCCTAATTCAAAAATTAACCGGTTAATGTTCAGAACATTCAAAAAGGACGATAAAGTCCGGAGTAGAGTTTCAAAGAACATTTCGGACTTTGTAGAATTTTGAAGAACTTATGATTCTCATAGCAAAGAATCCCGTGATAAGATCTATAGCGCTTACAATATCGGTTACAGTTGGTAACATGCAGCTTTTTAACAATAAACCTTATTCTTTTAATTGTCTTCTAGCGATATGTGATTGTTGCGACTTTCAAGCCACTGAAATATACATTTTTTTAAATTTAAACATATATTACAATTGAAATACTCTAGGCAGTGTGGTTCAGTTCAATAATCAGAAATAAAATGCGTTGCTCGTATTAAGACTACCGTTCAAGATTTTTACGTCGCTTGTCAATAACTGTACAACTTATATTATACCATTTATGCTTTATATAATACTACTTAAATATGAATAAAATGTACTCTTTGGACAAGATTTGAATTACAGTTGTTTGCTGTCTACTTCTTAATCTGTGATGTATAATATGTGGTTGATATCATCGTCCATCGCCCCTTCCCTCCAAAACAAAATTAGTGGGAATGCCCCACGTACCGAAATATTTCTTCCTCTACCAATAAGATTGGATTACGTTCCATCCACCTGAGCACTAATATCATGGTCGCCTCCACGTACCCCGAGGTAACTATATATTTAAGATATTTTTGAGAAGATCTCACGATTGCCAAATTACTAAAAAAATTACTCACTTGTCAAAAATTGTAAATTACATCACTAAAAGACCTAAATTTAAGGGATAAATTGCATTGAGATAGAAATCGCTGGCTTTTATACCTGCGGTGTACAGGGAAATCGAAAAATATTTGAACTTTTATAATTCACAATATTTTACGTTTCATTGTAAGTCGAAAATATATCATATTCATAAATGTACTTTCCTCTATTTGAAAAAACAATTTAAAGAAAAAGATGCGGCCATTTTTCGAAATGTCACAAGAGCTTCATATAAAATACCCCCCCAAAAAATATTATACGAGTATCTTAATGATTCCCGGACTCATTTTAGTCCAGGCGATTTTATTAATTATTTTATTAATTTATTATTTAGGCTCAGAAGCTTCTGAACTCACAGAGTTAGGCATGGTACATCCATCCGTCCGTCCGTCGATACGTACCTACGTACGTACATACGTAGGGATAAAAGGCAATGCCTATTATAAAATGACAACATTAAAGAAGAATCATTCCATTTTAATGGCTTATGACTCCACCTCGGATTACGACAAATGCCTATTTAGTTCCTTCACGAAGTTGTGGAAAATAATTGCAGAAAAAATAGATCTATAGAAATCATCTAATAATCCCTAAAATGGCCTAAAAGCTCAACCCATTAGTATTGCGATTTTATATGTTTATAGCGAGATGACCAACAAAATTTATTTGCTAAAATTGTTAAATGAGTGTTTATAAAGAACGTAAAGCGCTGCGCTGTTTTTGCATTGCAAAAATGAACTTCTGAAGTTACAGAAAATAAATGTGATAATTTTAAGATATACATGAAAATTTGAAAAAATATATACTGTGTATTTTCCCCTTCATATACATTTTCGGCGGGAGATTGAAGGGAGATCGGGAACTCCCACCCGGGTTGACTACCCCCTCGAAATTTACACCAATCGCCGACCCTGTCTGCGCTGTGGAGAGGTTGAGAATGAAAGTGTGAAAGAATGAATGGATGGATAAAATAAAATAAATAAACGTGAAACAAATAATACGCTTGTAGTCACATTCATAAATTAAAATAATACTTGATTGACTTAAATAACAAAATATGCCTAATTAAATCCGTTTGTGAATTGACGTCAGAAACAGAACTTTTCATGCCCAATGTTTGTAAAATGTTTGATATAATAATTTTCTAACCTATTTTAAGTGCCTTAAACGTCACTTTTCCTATCTAGTATTTTCATAATTTTGTTACCTATTTTTGGTGTCTAAATCATTACTTTGTGCCTAAAATTCCAAGGTCTACTTAGGAGGTTATGAACAATGAATTATTGGGACGTTACATAAAAACGTGTAAAATACTGTTTTCTAATAACGAGTATTTGGTTGAAAAAAACACTGAAATTGCTCTCAACTCTTTATAAATCAGTTTCTTTGACATGTTTGCAAGTCTTTCGCCAAGTTGTCTGTTCGTAGCTGAAATGAAGAGAAAACTTCTTGTTCAATACAGTATATTTTATTTTCAGCCAACGTGTGCCAAATCTCTCAAATTCTTTCTGTTCACGGATATTACTTCCAATAATCTGCAAGTAAAACTTAACTAAAGCAGGCGCGTCCCTTTATAACCCCCACGTGATCGCGATGTATACTGCGTACACCACGCACAAGCTTCGCGCGTCCAAAACCTCGTCAAACATGAAATGTGCAATAAAATAGGTTGGTTCATAACCCACCTACGTTTAATTGGTCAAATGAGCTGAAATCTTTTGTGGAATAAAGAAATATATTACCTTCCGTTGGGTTTGCGGATTCAAGAAAGCACTGCCGTATAAGCCCTTAGTAATTGAACCTGAACAGAAAATACTAATACTAGTATCAAAAACTTAAATTACGTTTATTGAACCTATCATCGCCTTTTTTA
Source organism: Gryllus longicercus (assembly GCA_038098605.1). Taxonomy (NCBI): domain Eukaryota; kingdom Metazoa; phylum Arthropoda; class Insecta; order Orthoptera; family Gryllidae; genus Gryllus; species Gryllus longicercus. The sequence continues at coordinate 189,960 of JAZDUA010000398.1, forward strand.
ATACAAAGGCATATCACACAACCGGTCGCGGTCTGAAAGACATATGATTGACGAGATGCGTGAAATTTCCATTAATTACAATATTTTTCAATTGAGTAATCAAACGTTAACCGAAGACTGAAACCGGAAATTCCAGAAATGATACATAATGCAACCAAATAGTACCGATATCTAAGAGGAAATAAATATTTTGTGACAGTGCACCAGCACGATTTCATTTCAGCCAGGTTGATATTATGCTACTCATGGAAAGTATACTAATACCGTGAATTACAACATGCTGGATCTTAATATGTGAACATTGTATTGTAACGAAGTGTTTGGGATCGGAAGAAAATTAATTTTGTCCAATAAGTAATCTACTGTACTGGGTCACGAAGATAAAATATTCATGTCTTTCAAATAAGGGACTTTAAATACAAATGTAAATAATTGAGAAACTGATATAGGTTTGCGGAGGCAAAAATGAAAAACAATATAAAACGCCGTACGGCAGTGAAGGGATATAAGAGGACGAGTTGGCAATGAGAGGGGTTACGCACGATCAAAAGGCGAGAACGCGAGGTAGCGAAAACGACATCGGCGTCGGTGCACGCCGTTGGTCGCTGCCATAAGACCCACGCCAGATAACATTCGGTCCGCGGGTACAGTTGTGTGGTTTTTCCATGCCATCGCCTACTTTTTAATAACAGCCGAAAAGAAGGAATCGAGACCCCCACCAATCGCCGAAAAGAGAGCGGCGGATGTCCAACCACTTCTCTCGTTACTACCACGATGCTGGAAACACTCGCTCGCCCAGCAATCAATGAACTGAGCATTGATCGGACTGCCTCTTAAATACTGCAATAACTATGACTTGCATTTTCGAATACGACTGAAACCTTTGTTCCATGTTACGAATAGGAAAGGGCGACTATTGACTAAATACTACAATGTCTTAGGCACAGTCCAAGGTTAGCATAACATTTTGAACCAAAACACAGGCAATCCTTATTACAAAAACATACGAACCAATAGCTAACCAACGGCAAGAATAAATTTGATACCTTCACTCAGTAAAAACAGCGAGACAAGATAGAAAATTCGGAAAAATTTACTTGTGTTCTCTGCGTCATTTGTATATTTAAGATTTAAAAAACACATCAATTTGAACACTAATTTGAAGAATTGATATGGCTACGGAATGATGTATTATCAATACTATACGCCGATTACAAAAGCAATAATTAACCTTACTTCACATTTTGTGCATCAAAAAGGCGAAAAACATAAAAAGAATTTTACCTCTCACTATGAATTTTGTATTTAATCATCAAATACCTTAAATTTCACGGAAATCGAATTATTATAAAGATTCTTTCTCCAATAATACAAATCATGAAATCTCTTAGATAAAATGTGTTAACGAAATTACTCAACATTTTTAGGAACTATATAACAATGATTGCATAACTACTTAGATCGCTGGTGAGGTAATTAATATGGTAAATTATAAGTGTTGTGTGGTATCAAAAAATTATTCTACTAATGATAGTTTCGATCGCTTTTATAATCCATGTAATAATGAAATTTTATTTCGGTAATTCTACTTTTACCTCTGAAGATGGTCGCTACGCGATCGAAAGATCTTTAGCAAAATAAATTGTTGATACCATACAAAACCTGTAATTTACCGTTTGAAATTGATTGCATTACTGCCACAATCTAGCAGGTTCTGTACAGAATCATCCTATTTACGATCTTTCCCTAAAACTGATCTTCAAATAATGCAGTGTCACGGTCTTCCTAATTTTAAATTCCTGATTACGGAAATACAGATACTTTTATCACTTCAGATAATAGTGCGTACATAATAACAATAATCTTTCCCGGAACATTATTTCTTTACAGATGTGAAATACCTTTAATCTCAATGATTGCAAACAATAAGACTTCGAACAAGTGAAAACAAGGACTTTTTACGTATCACTAAAGAACAAACAATTTTTTTTCATACTATCGGGATGAAAGTAGGAGATTTCAAAGGAAACGATCACGCTGAATTCAAAAATCATTACAAAAACTGTCTATCCGTAGGGTACAAAATATATAAACATATTGATTATTTCAAATGAAGAAAATTCTATACGAAGTTCCGCATTGTCTCTCCGATTATATTACTACAAAATTCTATGACCTTGCTTCATATGAGGAACGAATAAATTAAAAATTAATTCGCATATTCCTGCAATATTGAAGCATCTTGGAAGGAGAAATTCCTACTGTATTGTTTAAAAATGCTTTGCACCTTGTCACATACTCCTGTATTCTTGTTTACCCTCTCTGACAAGAAACATGTATAATAATCTTCCATTATTACAGGAATAATTAAGGCAGGAGTGAAGACAAATTTTCGGAGACATTCTACACCTCATATATTGTAGCTTTCTAACCATTCTGTGACCAAGGTTCTATAACTGCCTTCTTCCTTTGTCCCGAGAAATGCTTGCACAACTCTTAAAGGATTGCGAAGCTGCTAACTCAATGTCTCGCAATTTTACTTCCAATATGTCATCCAACACGAGTTTTATGATTTGCTGGCCGATGAAAATTCCTGCCTTCGATTTGGCATTACTCGTCCGTTGAATTATTTCACTGTTCTGAAACTATATTTTGAGGAATCTATAAACAAGTGCCATTCATCTGGAGTATAGAGGATACACAATTAACTCATTAACACCCTAATGCCTACACAAAAACAAACAGTATCTACAAGAGCAGAATATTGGTAAAAGCTCTTGTGTCCGTTTCTAAACTCAGTATTTTCTTTTGTCCCGTCAGCAAGTACTTTCTATTGCTGTAATCTGGAGCGAAGCAGTTCAGATTCTTTTTTGACAAATTCAGGTCCCGTACCAAATCATTCAAGTCCTCCAGCTCTAATAAGTGCAGACCAGTTTCAGACTTTCCTCGTAAGTAGTCTGGAGCTTTTGAAGTGGAGGTTTCTGTTTCTGTAGGAAACATGGCTTCATGCGCACTGCAGGTACAGTTCTGCATGACACCAATTGACCGAATCTGCCACTCCAACAGTTGAATGCTTGTAAACTTGCGATAAGGAAATGACCACAATAATTCCTTTCGGTGACTGATGCGCAGTAGGAAATACAAGGGTGCACTAACGTATTTTCAAAAATTCCGATAAGACCGGCTAAGAGCACTAACAGCTACTTGTAATTGAGCTCGCCTACCAGTCGCGAGAGTAAAGATGGCATCTTCGAATACAAATGGTAAAAAATGAAAACACGAAGGCCTAATTTTGTTGGTATCTCATGAAAGTGACATAAATGAACTGCACACATATTTTCTTTTTTAAAAAGATTTTATGCGTATTGATTCTACACATCTTACAGATGCAATTTAAATGTATATGTATTAATAGCAAAATACGGAGAGATATGGTATAAGGATATGGAATATTTAAAAACTGGCGTGACACGACGTTTATATTGTGATAATCGTATTCTACGTATAAAATTGAGCGTACGTTGTGCACTCGACCTTCCTGGAGGTACAAATCTTGTTCCCAAGTGTATTTTGCAGCTACAGAGGAGCAAAACAAAACAAGCCAATGCACAAAGCGTTAGGCCGAGATAATGAGAAGCCGATTTAGAACCCCAGTAATAGGGCGAAAAGCGTTGCGAACATTTAACAAACGCGACTAGACGCGCAGGACGAGTTGCCAGTCGCCAAAACAGTTGCCGGCACGCGCAGCGAGGCGGTGAGGGCGAACGGACTTGGCGGTCTTCGCCGCGCGCGGACCTGCGAATTAATGAATAATATTTCGCTGCTCTGAGAAATTCCTCGCTGACTAACATCCGGGAAGGCAGGTGCGAGCGCGGGCGGCGCGCGAGGGGGGGGGCAGGCTGCCGCCACGCCCCTCCGTGCCGCCCACGCACTTCCGCCTCCCGGCAGCTGCCGGCTGTTGCTGCCCGCGGCGGCGAAGGCGCCGCACCGTGACGTGACTAGGCTTCATGTCGCTGACTCCGCTATGCGCAAAAATAGGTAATGAAAGTCCATTCTATCGATCGCACAGCACAATTGCACAAACTAGTGAAACTTCATTAGCACATACTTTCTCGCATTATTTCTGAATTTGGAATATCCGAGAATTCAAGAGTTCAACGAAAATGGGACCTCCGTCATTGTTTCGGCGTAAACATTTTGTGTCGGTACTAAAAAAATGATTATATATTACATTAATTTAAAGCAAAACTAACTTTTTTCAAAACAATTGCAAATTATCTGTTTTTATAGCTTTTTTTTAAGATTTCCAAAATACAGTTTGCCGTAAATGAGACACCAATCATTAAACGTCCATTGGCACATACGAAAAAAAAATTCAAAGGTCATATTTGGAGCAGTTTTTGAGAAAAATGTCTTTCTCCATACAAAAACTCATAAATTTGAAAAATTGTACATGACTTTATTTCAAGATGTCTTTAAAGAATAGATTTCATACAGGAAAAAATCTCTATTATCAATTTTGTAGATGTGGGAAAACGCCTAAAAAAAAGTTGATTCAAACCACCCTCAAAAAAAATCAAAATATCCTTTGCAAACTCAGAAAGCCTCGAGTTCATTTAAATCGATCACGAAATATCGATTTTGGAGAAAATCGGGTGAACGGTTCAGGGGCTAGCTTCAATCACGAACAGATGGACGGACGGACGGACACACAGACGTTTTGCCGTCAATCCGTGAAGATTTATCCACTTTTTCGTTACAACGATCCAGCAATAGAAGTTTTTGTCGAAAATTCGCTTTTTTACGACGTATTATTACAATACTTAGTAAAGGAGAGAAATTAAACTATGGGTTCAACAGAATGGCATTGATTTTCTCGGACTAGTTAATTTTCTAATTACTTTGGTCTGGGCTAACGTTTCAGTTGTGCCTTAACCTCTTCCTAATTGCCATCTACGTATCGCCGCCCAAAGTACATTTTTTCACATTTTCTCAATTTTTTGATTCCCTAATAGTGGAACTGAAACGTAACTTTTAAAATAATATAAAGAGTAAAAACTCATCCTATTTGGAAATTTTCGTTTAAATATTTGGAGCCATTTTAAAAAAAATCTTGTTTTTGTTATTTTTAAATATTACCTATATTTTACTCTTTCATAAAACGACTAACCTTGTCAAATAAATGTACATGACGGTAATTTAAAAAATAATTACGGAGAACAAATTTCATTTGCAAAAAGCTCTTAATATTGTGGTTGAAAGAAGATGCCGAAAACATTCCGAAACTTCACAGTTAACAGTGAAAATCGGACCTATGCTATCTTTATAAGAGTATTTCTCACTATTGACTGACGTCTTTGAATTCTTAAATATTGAAAATGTTACAAATTATGCGAGAAAGAAAGTGTGATCGTAGCACCGCTAGTTTAACTTTGGCACGGACTGATGGAGTTTAGTAATACAGAAAGTTAAATATCTACCGTTATATATCCACCTTTATCTTTTAGTGGTAGTACAACACCACATTCTTTCTCGCATTATTTTAACATTTGACATTTTCAAAAATTTTGAGAGTTCAATGAAAATGAGACCTGTGTCATTTCTATGCTGTCCGAGAGCATTGTTCACACATACTCCGGAGCCATTTTTGAGAATATTTTGAAAATGTACAGTACCCACAAAACCAAAATCTGCGTTTCAAACTCACAGGGCGTGAAGTTCGGTCAGATCGATCAGAGAATAATCAGGGAATTCGTTCAGATCAATTCTGGAGAAAATCGTATATACGAATAGTAAGGTTAAGACCTACATTTTGTTGTCAAACGATTTTTCGGTATCAAGAAGATTCAAACGTGTATTTTGAATATTCAACACTTTAGAGAAAGTGATTTACTACACACAGGAACCATATTTTTCCACTTTTTCGTTACCAGCAATATGCGTTTTTCTGTCGAATAATGATTTATTTCCGTAGATCTTCAGAACGATTACAATATTTTCCACTGTCACTAAAGCGAGAAAGTAAAAAATGGTAACAAATTCTTGAATCATTCTTGAAAATCAGGAAGAGACAGAATGATGAAAGAAATCCTATATTTTCTGGTTAAAATTTTTTATCAACTGTAATCAAACAAATGGCGGAAAAACATCCTTGTTTCTGTGTGGTTCCGTCTAGAAAAGAGATATAATCACTCTTGTCTTCTTGATAAATAATTCCACAACACTAAAGAAAAAGATTTTCCGCGATCGGTGGACCGTACGTTACTGCTCCGGCATTCGCCTCATTTTGATCGGAAGTCAGAGTAGTGGGAGCCAGTTTCAGTATGGATTGTCGAACTGAAACCACCGGGGCTCGTACCCGAGATCTTCAAGACAACAGTTTTAGAGAGACAGCGGAGTTCCCCTGACCATTGTTCGATGAGCTATTGCTGTTCCTTTTCTTTATCTTCAGAATTTTTAATTGAGCGACCATTAAAACCACGAAGGCGCCTACAAAACAATTACTCAGAATACATCAAATACAGAAAAGTCAAGCCTGAATATATTTAGATGCATGTACAGTCTGATCAGTTATTTGCCAGATGCGTGTGATAATTCATCAGTCGCATTCTACAACGCTAAAATTTGGGACGGCTCCATCGCCGCCACCACCACTCGGTGCAACGGCGCCGTGCGGCGGGAGGCGTTAAATGCGGCGCGGCAGCCAAGCATGCGGCGGGGGCGGGGGCGGGGGCGGGGGCGGGGGCGGAGGCGGAGGCGGGGAGCGTCGGATTCCGCGCACCGATTACGAGCGCGGCTGGCAGCTCCTCAATGGCGCTCGTGCAGAACCCGACTCGCCGCCGCCGCCTCCGCCTCCGCCACTGCCCGCCGCACCGGCGCTGCAGCACCGTCACTGGCAGAAACGTTGCCTCCCGCCCTTGGCCAGCCGGCCTTGGCAGAGCGAGAGGCGTGGGGCAATTTTGCCCCGCACCGTCGCCGCAACCCGCACGCCACCAAGGATCCACAAAATAAGAGCTGGCGGGCCGTCGAGTAGAAACTGTGCACATGGAGAGGATGCCTTGCCACACGTGCTGAAGACGGCGAAGGCTGCTCTAGGAAGAGCGGTTCTATTCTAATTCAGTTCCCGATCGTTTCACTCTCATTTCTTCCAAGACGGTAACATCGTTATCATCAATACCAATCAAAACAAGTGTATACAAATTATTATACTCTTCGTTAATGCACACTCAAAAGTCATAAATATCGTTGAATACGTTCTGTTACGAAATAAATATACTATAGTAGATCACTTGTATTATTATTATTACTTAAATATCTTCTTGGTAGAATAAGCCTAAGTCATCGTCAAACGTTTTCTTTTCTTAGTTCAAATGTCTTACACTGCGAATGTTATACTCTCAACAAACAAAATCATGATAAACAAAACATATAAACAAGTTTCTGCATTTCTGAAAGCTGATGTTCTTTTAGCCGAGACCGCCCAAGCATTGTATGAGTATGCTGCAGGGCAAGTGGTATTCACGCCTTGGGACCGTTCTGTTCCTAAGCCATGCTTAGTTGTTTTATGCATGTGGCCAAGAAGAAGGAAGTAACCGGTGTACGAAAACGCTGATAGGTTCCCCCCGAAAGTATAATAGTATGGAGCGCATGCAGATAAGGTCTAATGGTTTAGCTATTTTTATAGAAAAAACAAAACATTTGCACTGTGCACTGTGATTATACACAAGGCGTTACGATGTAATTTAAGAAAGAGTCCTTCCTATTATATAGATGTTCTGGATTTTCCCACTCCCTAGCATGAGTGATCAGAAACTTGCAAAAGTTCAAAATCTTGTAAATATCGGTTGGCTATTTGATATTCTGTGCGATTTATTAGTGAGTCTTTCAATATGTTCGTTAGATAACAATTGATTAAAATATTACTAAACTTGCTCATGCAGAGTACCGGACCTATACGACGTAATTCTTATTTTGGAGTCGATCATTCGATGTTGGGTTCCGGTACGGAGCTCATTTCACATTTAAAACTCTGTTTCGCAAAGTGTGGAATATTGTCACGGGTAAACTGGATAGTATGAATATGACGAAAACATTCATTAACATATAAATCCATTTTGTCAAGAAAATCTTTAATGAAATGAATAATGTGGAAATAATTATTTATTACAGTAACTAAATGGACAATTATATTCTAATGTTAGTTTTAGAAAAATGCAACGACTCGCACAACTAAAATTAAGGGCAGAAGATTCTCGGACAAATAGTGAAGCAATTTGTCCTTGTAATGGTAAACTAATCGGTCTACAGTTTATAGATCATTTGCTTCAGCAATTAAGAACTGAAGCAAACAGTTGTAGGAAGATTTTACAACTTTCCACAGTTCCTAAAAAGTCAACCAAAATTTATATGTGACCAACATTCTTGCATTAGATTCAAAATCCAGAAATGTTGGGGCTTGGCTGAAAATAACTCCCTAGGAACCGTGTGGGGAAACAAGATAAAATCATGTTGACCAGTGAAAAGTGAATCAAAAACGTTGTGTTTAGTTCTATTCTATACTATTCACGAAACGTGCACTTCTTAAGTATATCTCACAAGTGCCTATTTCAGGAACTCCACTGACTGTATGCGCCCGACAGATCCAGGTTCTTTGGACGACTTTCCGCGTTTTTTGTGAAGCGTGAAAACAAAGCGTTAAAAAAAGAACAGTATTTTTAAATGCTATTCAACATTCTATAAATAGCAAAGTAAAGAAAAAGTATTACCGTATGGTACTACATGGTGGTATTACATTATGGTACCGTAAGTATGATTACGAAAAACAATATAGCATCAACTGCGCTCTAATTTTCTGGCAAAAAAGGGTAAAGGCATTGATTTTAAATCACGCCTACTGCAATATTAGGGCGCCTTTTCATAATATTATTTAACAGGAGATACTGGGAAAACTTTCACACGTAAACTTCACAATTGTGAGCAAGTCTTAAAATCTTAGGCAAAAGATAGGCGTCTCAAAAAGAGTGAACAGTAAAAACAAGTTAATAGACCACTAACGTTAACATCGAAGACAAAGACTGCAAAGATATGTACCTACAGAAATGAGAAATGGTGTTTTCTTTTGTTTGCAAATCCAGAGCACGTAGGAAATCATCGAATTGTTTACGAAAACTATTGACAATTGATGATTACTCGCTTAAACAAAAAGCATGAATGTCGAGCAAGGACAAAAATTGTGAGTGTACGTTTCGTTTTTGCAAAACTTGAGAGATTTTGCTATTCTTTGAAACCAAAATTTACACAATTATTTCTATACTAACATTTTTCACCAGGTAGTAAGCCACGCTCTCGCGAACTGCATGGCGTTGTTGAATACCTTAATATCTCTACAAGATTCGACTTCATCTCTTAAGACATATTAGATCGAAAATTATGAAAAAATGAATCCCTTTCATTTCATAGTAATGATTTATTTTAGTTTACTTATTTAGTAAAAAAACAATAAAAAACTGTGTGTGACGTATGGGGGAGAAAATCATCAACCAATGATAAAAAATCAAAATCAATATTTTGTCGCTAACAAATTCACCGACATACCATTTACTTCGTTATTAAACACGATGCATTTTGTAAATTCCACCTTTGAGAGTGGTGAAGGCGGCCGCGCCTGTGCCCTGCCAGAAACGACTTCGGACGGCGTTGACACAGGCAGCGGCGAGGGGTTGTCAAAGTCGGGCGGGCGGAGGCGCCGGCGAAGTACCTCTCCCGCAGGCAACATCCGCGAGCGGCGCGCGAATCGGCGAAGGGGGGCGGGACGCGGGAGGAAACAGCGAAAGAGGGCGCTAAAGGTCAGCTTATTGAGAGGCAGCAGCGCCGGCTCTATTTCGGTCCGCGCGCCGTGCGCCGCTCCCGTGCGCACCGCCCCCGCCCCCGCCCGTTCTCTTCACCGCCTCTTCCTCCCGGCCTCTCTTCTCCAGCACTCGCGAACGTCCTCGGCACGGGTTGCTCGGGGCTGGTCGACGCGGGCGGGCGGGCGGGCGGGCGGGCGGGCGGGCGGGCGGGCGGGCGGGCGGGCGGGCGGGCGGGCGGGCGGGCGGGCGGGCGGGCGGGGGGAGGCGAGGCGAAGGAAAGCGAGTTGTGGCGGGGAGGGGCGGGGCAAGCCAGGGCGGGACGCGTGAAGCGCGGGGCGGCGGGGGACGCGCGGAAGAAGAGGCGGGGCGTGCGCACGGGTATTTTTAGCCGCGGCCATCGCTGCAATCCGCACCCAGATTAGCACCCGCCGCCCGGATTAGCCCGCGCCCGCCTCGCGCCACCATGCGCCTCCCCGCTCTCCCGCCATACGCCACGCCACGCCACGCCACGCCTCACCGCGGCGTCTCCCTCCTCTCCGCGCACGCTGTCAGCTCTCTGTCTCTTTCTCTCTCCGCCGCGCGGGGTGGTCAAAACAGCGGCGTGCGGTGCGGCGCAGAAAACGCCCCAAACGCGAGGGCGCCGGGGCGCACGGCACGGCCTTCGCCTGCGGGGGCGGGGCGGGGGCGGCGGGGCCACAGCCGGAGCCGGGGCGGGGGCGGGAACGCTGAGTCATGCCGCTCGACCGCAGCCGCGTCTTCCTCTTGGGAGGAGCTCTACGTGGATTGCAGGAGGATATTCCCCAGACATGCCCCAGTACTTTATGCACCCTCCCAGGCAGCGAAACGAAAGGTTACTTTGTTGCACTGGGAAATTTTTTTTTTTCATCGTCCGAACATTTGGGAAATAACTTCCGACTTGTAACTATTTAACGCGAAATTAACGGAGAACTAACGCCCAGTTTAAACCATCTGGCATTTTATATTAGACAATTCAATTACTTACTCATGGCAGACTCTGCCATAGGTTGCAAAATCTGTTAACCTGCGTGTAGGTGTCCGTCGATAGTCCTGTTTATGCATCTTCCTGTCCAACAACCCAGGCAAGTGGATTTCACTCAACGCAATTCGCTCAGCTGGTAAGAAAATTACATTTTTTTCGAATCCTTCCGTAACATGCTAAGAGAAGTGTCCAAAAGGAATGTTAGGATGGGCAGGAGGTAAGAACCTAAAACACGATTTAAGGGTGTGAGAAGGCATTTATAGTTCGATCAATAAGTCATTCGATTCTTTTTATCAAGGCAAATCGATTGCCACTATTTTTACCCTTCTGGAAAATTCTCGAAGAATGCTAGAAAAGCCGGTTTGATGGCTTTTCAAGTCTCCTGCAGTGGTACAAAACTGAATTATTTACAATGCATTTCCGGCCTCACATGAATAGCTACTTTATTCATCATCAGTTTGCAAATAAATATGGTAAAGAAATTAGTTAAGTCTCACAATATAAAATTATCTGAAAATAACATATTAATATTCGCAACGCAATAATGAAACATGAACTTGCACATTTTCGCATTCAAGATGATTCAAACACGTTCATGGGACAGAATATCGAGTGGCGTGTCAAGAAATTGATCATTACCAACATTCTGCAATTTCCAAGTAGCCGCTATAGGCCAAAAGTTGGTGTTTGCAAATATATTAATAAAAAAATATAACAAGTTCAAAATTGGCCATATTTACGCACGAGCTTTACACAACAACAGGAATGGTATTATAAGCCAAGAACAGAGAACTACAAACTACCAGTACAAACGTGTTCTGAAGTATGGCCACTAATGATGTTTATACCCTAACGGTAATTTTGCAATGAAATCATTTTTTGAAGGGTTTCTATCGATTTTTGTACATGTAATTTTATATTTGAGAATAGACAATCCTACCCAATACATTTCGTTTAAAATATCTATTTATTAAGAATTAGCATAATAAACACTTTTAACATGAGCCATGCAAAAATAGTATTAAGTCGTTGAATCAATTAATTATTAGCACTGCAAATATATTGTAAAGCCCGCAGGTCCCTTCCTGTCTTCTTCATGACCGCTAGGTTCTATCTATTGAAATGTGGACCTCTATCTAAAGGGGGAGTCACCGGAAGGGTTGAAAATCAAGTTTAGCGATTTTAAACAAAGGAGATGTCTACAATTATGCAGATCACAGGTGAGGACTTCAAATCTGCTCTTGTTTCTCTCAGTGGATAACATTCAGCTCGATAAATCTTTTCTTTTTTTCAAAATATTAACAAAATTATTAGAAGAATAATCACATAGACTTATCTTTAACATATATCAAATATACACAATCACTTGCCACAATCTAATCTACTAAATACAAAAATAAATCTTTGTGAACATTCTGTGTAACATTAAAACTAACTTACAATACTTAAATTATTTTTAATACAGGAGTTTTTAAAAAAATATTACTTAGAATCATTTCTTGACAGGAATATCTGCTTGTTTCTCGACTTCAAACATATCCTTCTCTCTTTTAAAGAATGTATACTTTCCTTGCTTCTGACCTTTCTAGCCATCGGTCATGACAAGGAAAATATGGTGCTTGTATAATCTCATCAATTAGCTTCATAATATCACCTGTGTTAAGTTCACAAATCACAGGCAGTTTGAAGCCTGATAGATCAATATGTTCTAAAAGCGAAGAAGCATTTGAATTCACAGAAGTTGTTTTCCTGAGTCGTAGAGAAAAATCACCTAGTAAAGATACATCATTAATGCTAATTTTAATCATTTTTGGATGACATTAAAACATAAGAGGGTCTAAATTGCCATTTACCTAAAATTATATAACATTATATAAGCATTTTATATTTTTTAAAACAACATCCCCTTCAACCTTCTTTTGAAACAAAAATAAGTACAATTTATTCAAACATGGCGTAGGCCTTCAATCTGCGAATTTTTCCTTTTTCTGCAAGCTGTAACTTACTGGGACAGTTTCAAGGAGAGACAGATTTGAAGAAACTGTTCTTGATTCATGGCCTGACCTTTATAGTCGTAATATTGATCAGTCAAAATATCTTTTATCGCACTTTCAAGCGATGGCAGATGATGTTCCCCATCAGAAAGTCCATAAATTGACGTACCGATTTCCAAGTTCACGGCAGAGTTAAGCACTTAACAAATTACTCCCGTTGTTTCGCTCTTTGGTGTCTTGTAATCTACAACTGTAATTAAATTTTACAATTGCAACATTTTTTGTGGGGAGCACAAGCTAACCAGATCAGTTTATGAGACAGCAAAAGCGGAATGAAGAGCATGACATCACATTCCGAACCAGAGCTCACAGTCATGGAATCAGTTCCAATGATCAGTACCTCCTTATCAAATCCTGCAGTTTAGTTAGAATCCACAAAATTTTGAGCAATAACTTCAACAGGTAACTGTTAATCTGTAATAACTTATTTTAACAACACCTTGGCTGCGTATTTACGGTCATCAAAGACGATGCACTTTACACCCCTATCCAAACAGTATCATTCTTACTTTCTCAGGCCCTCTTCGGTTTATAATGGTCCACAAGACGCCTCTTCTTTCATAACTGATCAATCTGGCATATATAAACACAGCTGTAGCCCCCCGTTTAAGGCTAAATGTCCCGACACTAGTACAATTTGTAGCCACCACGTGACAGCACCAAAAAAAGTAAAATTTACTTTACCGATAACGTCTGAACCAATAGTCCGATTTTCGATCTGTAAACGGCATTTGACGCCCTTTAAAAATAGAATTTACGTTACGATGACCTTTTTCCAAAAATCTAACAAAAACGCGAATTTGAAATTAGTTCTCAAACTTCCGAGAACAAATTAAAAAATGTGGCCCATAGCGCGATGGCGACATGCTTCTTGAATCCAACGCCGTGACAATCATGCAAATCGGACGAATTGGAGCGTCGTAAAGTGAAATTTACGAAAACATCTCGCCCCCCCCCCCCCCCCACACACACCTCCTCTTCTGGGCCGTTGCCTCACCCACCCGCCCGTTGTGGGCCCTCTGTCAGCGCGGTGGCACGTCCAGGCCCGGCGGTTAAAGCGGTGCTACGTCTAAGATTAATTTTTAGCTCTGCAAATAATTCAGCAATTAAAAAATAGCGCGTCACGCTTCTGGTCTGCAGTCCTATGGCGAGAGAGACAACTCGCATAGTCGAGGCTTGCGAGCACAACCGCATGGGTGGACAAATGAGCATCAGCACGAAGATTTCATTCGTTATCGAATCCCGCCAAGCGATTTTCGCCGCTAACTTATATACCGCTAGTTCACGTGACAGTGCCTTCCGCGCTGGAGAATGGCCGGTCAGCAAACACATTCGTTAATCTGTTTTGGCCGTGTACAACGAATTCCGCTGGCTAGGTGCATTCCGAGAGTTGCGTCCAGACTAACGCCCGCACTCGGGCACTTGAACCGCACTTGGCCCGAGCTTCCCAACCGTTTGTAGCCAGATAAACCATTTTTTTTAAAAATTTATTTCTACCTGCTCGGCATTTCTGCCTTTCAGGGGTGTTCATTATACAATATTCTACACAGTAACATTTAGGGATGGACATCCGCATGCGTTACCTCCTCTCTCAGGGGTCTGATGAAGCGTTGTACTTTGAGAAGAAACTGTGGATAACAGTTTTTGAAGTTATATGTGATAATTTTGAGGAGAGGGTGTAAGTGGGTGGAATTTTTTGGAAAGTGGAAGATGGGTAGGTGATTTAAGGTGGACGAAGGGAGTCTTTAGGGAATCGTGATCTTATTCTTTTTGATGAACCATACGTTTTACCTAGCTTGAATATTGTTGTACTGCGCGATTGGGGAAGGGATGAGAAGAATTTATGAGTCATAAGATTTATATATTCGTTAATGGATGATATATTTAGTTCATTTTGGATTTGTATGTTGCTTATGAACCAAGGAGCTTTAATAATCTTTCTGAGAAATTTATTTTGTACTATTTCTATTTTATTTAGGTTTGTTTTTGCGGCGTTATTCCAGATCGGGCAGGCATATGTGAGGGTTGGTCTTATTATTGTTTTATAGATGATTAAGCCGCAGTCAGTGCTAAGTCCGGAATTTCTATTTATTATTGGATATAGTTTGGATATTTTTGCATAAGTTTTATCTGCTATAGATTTGATATGTTGTTTCCAGTTTAGTTTGGTGTCAAGTAGTACTCCTAAGTATTTTGCTGGTGTATTTCCACTCATCCATTCTATATTTGTGTTTTGGAAGCTGAGGAGGGGTGGTTGAGGAAGTTTGCGGAGTGTGAATATTTTTGCTTGAGTTTTAGATGCGTTAATCTTTACTTTCCAGTTTGAAGCCCATTTAATGTAGTTGTTTAGGTCAATCTGTATGTTGTCGAAGGCGCAGCTAATGTCTGAATGAGAGGTAAAAAGTGCTGTGTCATCTGCGTAAAGGGCAATTTCTGTATAGTTTGACTGTGGTAAATCCGACATGTAAACAGAGAAGAGAAGTGGAGAGAGGCAAGAACCTTGAGGGACTCCTGCATTGATTTCAAATCTGTTTGAGAGACTTGAGTTAATACGGACGGAAAAATATCTATCTTTTAGAAAACTTCTGATTAGATGGAGTAGATACTTGGGAGTTCCTAGTTGGCGCAGTTTGTATAAAAGACCTTCATGCCAGAGTTTATCAAAGGCTTTCTCAATGTCTAGGAAAACTGCAATTGTGTATTTTTTGCTGTGAAATGAATTTGCAATATATTCAGTTAAACGGAGCAATTGGTGGGTGGTGCTATGTTGAGATCTGAATCCGAACTGAAAGTCTGGGATAGCGCTAATCTTTGTTAGGTAAGTAGATAATCTGCTGTGAATTAACTTTTCAAATATCTTTGCGATTGAGGGTAGGAGGCTTATTGGTCTGTAGCTTGCAGGAAGGCGAGGATCTTTGCCTGGTTTACAGAAGGGTAAGATTATAGATAATTTCCAATCTTTTGGAAAGTGGCCCAGTCTTAGACAGGAATTAAATAAGGCGGTTAAAATAGTTATAGCTCTTTTGGGTAATTCTTTAAGAGCTCTGTTGCTAATATGGTCGTGACCTGCTGATTTTCGGGTTTTCAATTGCTTAATAATTTTAGATGTTTCGGATGGGGATATAAATTTTATTTTATCTGGGACATTATAGTCTGGTAACAGGACGTTTTTTGTGATATAATTAGTAAATGAAGAATTTGTATTTGGGTTTGGAGTAAAACTATTTTGCAGATATTTACCTAACATATTGGCTTTCATATGATCCGTATAAGCTACATTTGAGTTGTGTTTCAGGATAGGAATGTCAGTAGTTTCTTTACATAGTCTTTTTATGGTTGACCAGAGTGGTCTACTATTAGGGTGTATTTGAGCTATGGATCTTTGAAAATTGTTTATTCGAATTTGATTTAATTTGTTTTTGATTGTTCTCCCTAATTTGTTGATTTTTGCTTTAAGGTCATGTCTGCGGTTGATTTGCCAGAGCCGTCGAAGGTTACGTTTACTTTTGATTAGGTTTAGAATATTCCTTGGGATCGGATTTCTATTATTAGTGAAAGGTCTTGCGAAAGGAGTTGTTGATTGTTGTAATGCAACGTAGATTTTCTGTGTGATATTAGTTACCTGGTTGTCTATTTCATTGGTTGTTTGTATCTGTTCCGGGTAGTGAAGGTTTACTTCTAATAGGTCTCTAAATTTATTCCAGTTGACGTGCCCTTTCGTGCCCAAAACTGTGAAGGGATTATTAGACTGCAAGAGGTTTGAAGATTTTAGTTCAATGATGACTGGGCAATGATCTGAATCTAATTCAGGAAGTACGGTTTGAGATGTAGGTAAGTGGAAGTTTTTAGACACCATTATGTCTAAAATATCTGGGATAATATTACTATTGTACGGGTAGTGTGTTGGCTGCCAAGGTGCTATTACATCTAAGTTATTGTTTACTGCAAAAGATTGCAATTTAGTGCCTTGCTGGGTTGTGCAATTGCATCCCCAGGCTTGGTTTTTACTGTTTAGGTCTCCTAGTAGAATAACGTTGGCGTTGTTATTAAATATTTCCTTGTATTCTTTTACTGGAAATTGTTTATTCGGAGGTTTATATGATGTTATTATTGTGTAATCTTTATTATCTATGGTTACGGTGACTGACACAGTTTCCAGGTTAGAAGTGTTGGGGCTAAGTGACCGTTGATGTTTGACTCGGGTTGAAAGAGCAATCAAAACACCCCCTGCTGCAACATTTGAAATTCTGTCACTTCTATATATTTTATAACCGGAAATTTTGAAATTTTCATTTAGAACCAAGTGGGTTTCGGTTATGCATGCAATATCGATTTTGTGTTCGTGAAGAAAAATTTCTATTTCTGATTGTTGTCTTTTAATTCCGTTTGCATTCCAATTCAATAAAGTGATTTTATTTGCCATTATGGAAATTTATTAGCACTGACTGTACAATATTTTGAATTTGTGGGATTATGGCTGAGATTACTTGTGATACTATTGTGGTTATTAGTTGGGATACATCAGTTGGCATTTGGGTTTGCAAAGATTGAGCCGGTGACCACGGGGTATTGGTTTTGGGAAGGGGAGGAAATTCGCGAGGGCTAAATGTTGGAGGGCTACGAGACGGATTGCTGCGCGGCGGCGGTTGTTGCTCTGACCCTGACCTGCGTTCATTTAGGTTTGTACGTGCTTGCTGAGTTTCTTTGAAAATGCGACAGCCTTTGTAATTGGCCGTGTGCTCCAAGCCACAGTTAACGCAATTCGGTTTGTCACTTTTTGGTTTTGTGCATTGAGAATAGTGGTGTGACTCTTTACATCTAACGCACCTCGGAGTGAGTCGGCAGTTTGCTTGCGAGTGTCCATACCTTTGACAACGTTTACATTGTATTGGGTAGTTTCGATTTATTCTAGGTTGAACTTGTATGACGCAATGCATCAGGCGATTTAAAGTTAATATTGACTTCCCGTCTCTATTGTCTTTTATTTCTAGAGCACAAATTTCAATTGGATTTTTCTTTTTGTCATATAATCTAGTCACTTTGGTAACAGGGTATTTGAGTTCAAGTTCTTTTAAAATGTCAGCTTCCGAGTAACATGTGGGGATGCCCTTCATCACAGCATTAAAGATTTTAATAGAAGGGTCGCGGAAAGAATAGAATTGTCTGTTCTTCTCAACACAGTGATGTCTAAAATTACGGTAATCTTCTATTGTAGTGAGCATGATTTTTAGTTGATCACCGGCTGTCTTGGTTGTGAAATCACATTTGACGACTGATTTAATGTCGGAAATCATTTGGTTGTAGTCAAGTACGTTGTGCATAATTATGGGCGGAATTTTTAATGTTTGTTCTGGAGTACTTAGATCACTGTCTTTAAGATTTTGAAGCACTTCGAAACGCGATGAAGTTTGAACATTGTATAGTGGCATAGAGTTTTCATCATCATTTCTCTTTCGTTTACTTACGTTTGAAAGCGTTTCGTTGGAAGTTGTTGCGTGCATCTCCTCGCTTTGGTGTTCTTGGGGCAGGGTCGTTTGGGGCGGTTGCTGCTGCATTAACGGTTGCCCTTGCTGCGCTGTGGGTTGATTCTGTTGGAGTAGCAGTAGTTGCTGCTGTTGTTGCTGATGAAGGAGTTGCAGATGTTGCTGCTGCTGTTGTTGTAAAAGTTGAAATTGTGCTGTTGGGAGAATGCACTGATCGCTGTTGCTTGCATATAGGGTATCCATAGCGTTCACTAACACTTGTGATGTGCTGTGTAGCCCCGACTCGGGGCTACCTTGGACGTTCATTTCGCCACTCGCGGTCACGGGTTGGTTTTCACTCACTTGTGGTAATTATTTATAATACTGTTTGCAGAATTAAACTGTTTTTGATGAAACAGTGTATAATATTTAAACTATACACGTAGATTGCTGTGCAAGCGAAACTAGTTTGACACTCAATCTAAACACACTACGCAGTGAGAGAGCTGTGGCGCTCGATGTTCACGGCACGGCTGCTCGGTGCGAACTGGAGATAAACCATGGATCTCTACAATATACCGATGACGCAGCAATCCTGAGCCAGCGTGATTATCCCTTCTCCCTTGCGCTCGAGCAAGCAGTATATTTTCTGGAACTTTTGGATCTTTTTCATCTCGATTTACCTCTGTTAAACAGGTTATATTATTTTAAAAATATTTAAAATGACCAAGTGGCCACATGTCATACTTTTCAAGAAGTGCGTATAATGTTTTTCCGTAAATGCCATCACTTTGGTCTTTGTATTGAAATGTTTAAATAATATCCTTTGTTATTTTTATAAAATTAATAAACAGACTTTGCAAATTATCTTATCTTTTAGGATCAAAATCATATTTGTATGAAAGTCCATAAATATCACGCAATCACGTTTCGGTCGTTTAGGAATGTGCCGTACATTTTTCCAGAATGTTATCTTCAGATGCAAAAAGACGAACAACAGTGAGAACTGTTGGGTTGCTATAAATAATGTAGTGACTACATGATATCGTTACCATAGGGTAAAGTGAATGAGAAACGAAATAAAAGAAAGTTAATAATTCTATCTAAAGATGAAAAAGAATTCGTGCACACACAGAGGGAGTGACTGACTGGCTGACAGACGGACGGAGTTTCTGACGGAAGGACTCACTGATGGACGGACGGACTGACGGATGGACGGACTGACGGATAACGGACTGACGGATGGACGGACTGACACCAAAACCGAACTAAAAACAGTAGAAAAATTATCGTACATTTACTACTTATTGACATCCTGGACGTTATAAATGTTAACTCAAATTGTTGAATATTTCTTGCGCCAGTATAAGCCTACCGAACATTTCCATCCACGACAGACACATTCTCATCCGCACAAAATACAGACCGACAGACACAGCGCACACTGACCGACAGACACAGGCACACAGACCGACAGACACAGGCACACAGACCGACGGACACAGGCACACAGACCGACAGACACACAGACCGACAGACACACAGACCGACAGACACACAGACCGACAGACACACAGACCGACAGACACACAGACCGACAGACACACAGACCGACAGACACACAGACCGACAGACACACAGACCGACAGACACACAGACCGACAGACACACAGACCGACAGACACACAGACCGACAGACACACAGAACATTCCCGTCCTTCCACTCGGCGAAACGAGGCAAGTGAGGGAATCGTTTGCTCGACAAGTTATCATCGGCTACGCTGCGCCGAAGGCGGTTTCCGAGATGGACTTGTGACTACCGCGCTCTCGAGCAAGCAAGCGAGCGCAACACTGGTGAAGGCCTTGTTCCGGCGAAGCTCACCAACTCTACGTACGCGACAAGGGGGCAGACTTGAATTTTCATGACGAGAGCTGCAATTACTGGTAACATTGGGGAAAGTTTTATATCGTAAACTAAAAGTAAATTATAATTTTGAATTTTTGTATTCTTTTTATGCATGTGGCCGCAGTTATCTACAATGTAATTTTTGTTTTTATTATTATTATTATTATTATTATTATTATTATTATTATTGGCGTATAGGCCATTACTGACCACGCTACACACGATTAACGTGCGTGTAATTCTTCCAGGATCAGCTTTTCAGCTGTATCCTCGGATTACGACAAGGTTGTTACGCCTTGAAGTGTGAATTATGAGATGATAGGAATGGATTAGGAGGTGATAGGATATTGGTGAAAGGTGATAGGATATTGGTGAAAGGTGATAGGTGATCGTGGACTTTTGGAACCACCCCAGCATTCGCCTTTATGACCGAGGGAAACCACGAAAACCCCGGTCAGGATGGCCGGTCCGGGAATCGAACCCGGACCTCCCGATTACGAAGTCAGTGCGCTACGCACTGAGCCACTTCGCTCGGTTTTATTATTATTATTATTATTATTATTATTATTATTATTATTATTATTATTATTATTATTATTATTATTATTATTATTTCAATTCACATTCATTCAAAAGCACCGAAATCAAGGTGTGACTGTGAGATCGGAGTCGCTAGGACAGACATGCAATACTTTCACAATTTCTGTTGTACAGTCTAACAGGCAGATAAAAACAGATAACACAAAGCTTTTGTGACTGACCACCGTAATTCTAAAAGTTAGTACATGATGTTTGTGACATGAAAAATTTAAATTATGAAAAATGAGTGGTTGTCTCTGCGACTTCTTGCACTGAAGAGTGGTGCACTTTTATTGAAAGAAATGTTTACAAACACTTAATTCATTGACCATTTTGTACTTGAATTACAGTGCAGTATACTCCTCTATAAATCGAAGTTTTTAGTACCTGAGTTAGTACAATCTAAAAGCCACTTTCACACTTTGCGGTCTCAACAAATTACTTTTGACGTTGAAAACCTGAAAAGTGTTCACACTAGTGTGACGATTTTTGACCCCTCATCTTTCGCAAGACGGCAATTTGACAATCTCTGTTGAATAGTGAGGAAAATTCAATTACATTGCACAAATAAATATATTTCCAAAACTTTAATAAATCACATATTTAATATTACTGTCATCTGTCGTACAGGGTACAGAAAAGGTAGAACTAAAGAATTCGCCGAAGTATACAGAGTAAGTATTGAGCATATTGACGTGTTTTGCGATTTGGCGCCTACGCGAACAGTCGAGGAAATAGTATATCTGCTTTGACAACATTGTATGAGGTTCAATATCACTTCATCTAATATAGAATGTTTCTTGTTCTGCGAAGACATGAACTCAATGATTGAGTGACATGTTTGCTTCTTGTTCGTAACACAAGTGTATAGCGTATTCATTTTATTTTGGTTTGTGACTTGTGGTGGAACGGTATGGCTTCTGTTCGTAGTAAAGGCCAAACAATACACAGTTAAGCTAGGGAAAATATACGTCTCGTTATTAATAAATGTGACAAAAGTACAAAATGGCTGCTGAACATCGAGGAAAGCAGCGTATCGAAAATCCTCAACAATCGTATTCACTCTTAAATTTTTTGGGGAACTAAAATAAGCATTGAAGCACGTTTTTGAAAATGCAATCTACGAACCATGAATAATTGTACAGTGCTGCGCACGTCATTTTGTAATCTTCATGTACTTATTCTCTAACCAGTTTCAACAAACACGGAATTGACGTCCACGTATGTTACCGAGGCTAGTCATTCTAAATTCCTATGAAAAGACAGGCATTTGAGATCTACCACAGTACATATCATGCTATTTCCATCTTTTTGTCACCTCTGTGCTTGATGTATGTAATCCGAGGCTACTCAAATATTTTCCAACAAGGCCGCACAGTGGCAATTTTGTATAATACATAATCATATTGATTCGACTAAATTATGTTCAGTAAACTACATGACTCATTTGTATCACATCATTTAAAAATATGAAATCACTAGTTAGGGTGAACTTTAATTCTCATTCAAAACAATATTATATTATTTAAAAACAAATAATTATTATTTTCTCGTGAGTAGACGACTTCTCCTAGATTTAAAATAATGGCATGATTCTTTGTATTACGAAACCACTTTATAAGATAACATTCAAATATTTCAAAGCTTGAGGCACACGAAACTTAATGGCGTTCATGTTAACAGAAAAAAATGTTAGAATTAAATGCGTATCGCGACTTTCCATGATGTCTATTACATAACCAATGGACAGAGAGTATTAAAATTTGTAATCAGGAGGACAATTTCATCGAACGCTGTAAGATATTTCTCATTCGGAATGATCTTTTGCATCTAAAAAATAATGAAAGAGACAATAGTTTGTAATCTGACATCGAGACTTGCCTTTCACTTAGCAATACATTTATTACAATAATAATAATAATAATAATAATAATAATAATAATAGTAATAATAATAATAATAATGTAATTGTAGTCATCACTGGAATAATGAATTTCGCTCCAGCAGTGCATTAAACTTGCTTTCTCATTATTACTACCTTACAATCCCCTATTTTATCAGCGATAGTGTTCAACTAAGATGACATTTAAACCCTCTTTTAATCCTGATCTGACATCAAGCGATTTCACCCATCAGACTTCTGGTACACCTCCTACTCAAGTCGAAAAATGCTCTGTTTTTACAACAAATAATTTAACATTCCCGTCACACATATTGCCATAAATACAAATTGCTGACACGTTACATATTTGTGACGCGGAAAAAAAGATCAAATATTGTAATACAACAACAACAATAATAATAATAATAATAATAATAATAATAATAATAATAATAATAATAATAATAATAATAATAATAATAATAATGTGTATAATTATTTGATGAAAGAGGGCAATGTGTCAGTTGCTTCGGATACTACAGCTAGTAGTGCAAAAATATCAGATAATGAAACATTAACCTTCATTTAATGTAGAATTGTAACTAATATTAAAAAATTACTAAAAAGTTTGAAATAATTTCCTGGGTCTATCTTACCCCTTAGAAGATAGGTAATCACGTTCACATACCTGAAACAAAAAAAAAAATCAAAACTTTAATTCAGAATTATTTTAAAAAAATCTTTGAAATACACAGTGGCTGTTCTTTTATAGCACATATAAGTTTCTTATAATATTCACTGAACTTTCATTTTATTCTATTGGATAGTATTTATTTTTATTTTGAAACATAATGAACATTTGAAAATATTTTTTAGTTTTGTTTGCTCAAGTGCACAGAACTTCTCATGGTTACGAAATAATGTCTTAAATTGCATTACCTTCACTCAGTTGGAGGTACTCGCAATAAAGGAATGCATGGCAATTCTATATGTTTGGCTTTTTACAATGTCCTCTAAACCACCACTTCTTCTTATTACTCCATTTCAATACTCCGACGCTGATTGAACATGGAATCAACGCCGCGCGAAGAGATCACGACTGCATCTCCGCAGCAAATCGTCCTGCGAGAAAATGGTGCCCGTTTCTCAGAAGGGTGCGACGAGAGCGCAGCGCAAGATCAGCACAGGGCCGCGATCACCTGCCACGTCACCGCCCGCGACGGAGACGAGTTTCAGGCGCCTCCGCCCACGCACTGGCTGCGTCAGCGCCGCGCGGGCGGAAGCGGGGACAGCAGTGGGGAGGGTCCGGGGAGCGACTCCCCGCGGGCGACGGGCAGAAAAAGAGGGTTTAATGATGTTGGCTTTTTTCTTACTACTGTACAATACTGCAACGTCAACGTAACGCAACTGAACAGAGAAACGAAAGGCTGCTAACACGCACGCGCTCGTTAACAGCCTACCCGTCCGTTTAGAGCAATCGAAATAAAATACTTATACCCTAAAATGGCGGATGTCATACTTATAAGGCATTTCTTATTTAAATAAATATTTCTTATATGAAGATGACATTACGAAAAGTATAGAACAGAGTGTTGTTTGTTCCCATTCGGCTTAATGACGTCAGTAATTTTTTCCTACTACGGTGTACTCACCTCATTTAAGGTAAAATACCTAGACTAATTTACAAGAAATAAAATTCACAGACAGGAAGGTTCGTTTCTGACATATTTTGCAATATTCTTGAAAAAGTAAAACATTGTAAAAAATATCAGTACACATGAAAGAGGTTCGGTCTAGAGACGTAAACGACCACGCGACCCAGCACACAAACTAGGAGACGCCTACTTCTGATGGACATCTTTCTCAGCAGGCGACAGAGAGAACATGAGAGACAACACTGACTCCGAAAGAAAGAAAAACGAGCACGACGAGAGAACCGACCGCTCCCTCCAGAGCACTCTGCAAGCGCCATCGGCATCCGGCTCCTCCCACCCCGCCCCGCCCCGCCCGCCCCGCCCGCCCCGGCGCGAGTACCGCATGCAAACATTTTATTTTTACATGCACAGAGAGGGAGGCGACGTCAGGCCCACAACAGCTGCGCGCCGAAATAGCAGCGACACCGCCTCGCGCGCCGCCAGCGGGAGGGGGGTGAGGCGCAGAGGCGTCCTCGACGCGACGAGGACAACGGAGGGCAGAGGGCGCCGGACCCTGCGCCCCGCCTACTACAATGGACGAGGGTGAACTCCGCCCACTCGCTGATTCTCAGCCGACCTCGCCCCTGCGGATGGCCACTCGCTCCCACACCTTCGCATCGGCTATGTAGGAACAGAGCAAAGACGGGTAAGTTAAAGATGAATACCTACGTTTAATAGAAAAAGGTGGGGAGCAAGTGAGCGGGCATACGAATTCGTAGGAGAGACAAGGACAGAATTTAGAACAGAGAGCGAATAAGGGTGAGGCTGCAACTGGGCAAAAAAGTTTTGCATGTACCTGAAAAAATAGAAGAAAAAAAAGGAATGAGGAGTGTTGAATAAACAACAGGAAATGGATGGATCGCCTACAAAGATTATATAAGACCTGAGAATGTGAACAAGGAAAAGAGGAAGGAAAGCGAAGTAAATAAATGCAGAGGAATGTATGAGGGTGGGGTTGCCAAAATGGGAAGAGCTTTTAAATGCTTTTTATGTACCTGTATTAGCTGTATCTGAAAAGTAAGTTGAGTAAATGATAACGAAGTATTTCGCTTTCCCTGCTTTAATCGCGTGCTTGGGTAAGAGAATTAAGATCCATATGATTCACTTCTCCAGGACTAACATCATGGATATTCACGACCGCCTGCATCAGAGTTGGTTTCTACGTATAATGTCGCGTTCCACGAAAGGATGTTAGGCTTTTCCTTTTTATGTATCTACGTTAGTTTCTACATTGCCAGTTAGTCAGCGCCTCAATCGATGCGACAGTGATCCAGAAAGTCATTCATATTTTTCTCGGAAGTTACGAGTGTAAGCTATATTTAAATACCACAATTTAAATGTAAGTTAAGTTTTATACTGAACAGTATGATTGGAAATTCTTAAAAAAAGTTTTTCAGGACGAATAGACGTAACGATGATGAACTGAACAATGAAGAATCAACAGACACAATGCTCTACCTCCAAATTTTGTTCCTTTATTCCTATACTATGTGGATAGACCATTTCAACGAAAATGATAGGCTTAGACGGTCAATGAATTCGAGTCCATGACCACTGAAATTAAAATGCGGCATGTCATAAAGACGCAGTACAGGTAATTAATGACATACTCTCAGTAATGCATGCACGTGTGTATGACGGTGGGCGCGCGGGCGTGTGTGTATGTAGAAGGCAGAAAGGAACTGTTAATGAACGAGAGAAACGGATGAAAGACATGGGAGGGGATGTGTGAGTGAGTATTGTTTCCTTGCGGCTTAACTGCTATGGTTATTAGCCCCATTGGTGCGTGGATGTTATATCCCTGAAGGTGGCAGTGTTTCTCTCTGCCTGAAACGTCAGGTCCGGCGCCGAACTTCACGTCTTAAGCCATCTTCCCTTTCAAGGTATCTCCCTCACTAAGGCACCGCTCCAATTGGCAAACTTCTAAGTTTCTGACTGGTCTCGCCACATATGTAATAGTGTAGCGCAAATAAGTGTGTGAGTGGAGCGGAGGAGATAAAGGAAAGAACACGCGCGGTCCACACCCGTTTTTAGGGTGCTGATCAGACATTTTCTTGGTACTGCTTGGAGGAACCATGGAATACACCCCATCAGAGCAGATATATTCCCATTCAGTGGTCGAATTGGACCTAGGTAAGAAGCTAGTTTTGAAAACCAAAGTGGAAGGGCAGGAGAGAGAGAGAGAAAGGTAAACCGCCTCCCGAAGCTGGACGGCGGAGGAGCCGCTGCGGGGGGCGCGTGCTCGCTGCGCGGGCGAAACGGCGCACGCGGTGGCTCCGGCGCACGTGCGCGGTCCTCCCGGCATGAATGAACCGCTCATACAGCCATCAAACGCCAATTACTTCACGGACATAAAATGTAGGATGTATAGGTGAACTCGCGACATAGTGCACGATCTGCCCGCGACCAGCGCCACCAGCTGGGTGCGTGGGCAGAGAGTTGGCTCGACCGGCACAGTGAGGCGCATGCAGCCTTATATTGTTGTATCGTACACGGGGTGGGGGTGCATAATTACTGTTCCTGCTGGTCGTGAACGAAATTCCCACCGACGTTTATTGTCTTTTAAATGTCACGACGTAAATGCTGTTAAGTTTAAATAAATTATATAATAGTTTCTCTACGGGCTAAAAATAAGCAACGTCTACGCACACAGTCAACAAATTTCTCCACTATCACACACCACACAATTTTAACACAGATGACATAACATTCGAGCTGAAAACTCGAATAGAATGGAGTACAAAAACAATGGTCAATAATACGAAGGTGAGCGCTTCATTCGTGGTCTAACACTGTTATAACAACATCCAAGAACATTTTTGGCAAACTATAAGCACAGACTTGTATCGACACAATTAACCTCAAAGCGTTCGCACAGTTTGGTCCCCCCCCCGTGCTTCGGCCGCAGAAGCAACACGCGCCACCGCGGTCGCCGCGGGGTACGTCGCGTCACGACGGCTCAGAACGCATGGCGATCGCCCAACCCAACCCATACCATCCCAACCCCACGTCCGGCATAGCGAAGCAGACGCTTCGGCAGACAAAGGGGCGGGGCGGGGCGGGGCGGGGCGGGGCGGGATGGGGCAATCCGGAGCAAGTCGCCGCACAAGCGACGCTGATTACCCTTCGAATCCCCGGCGCGGCGCCTGGCTTCTAGCCGCCGCCGCCGCCGCCGCCACCACCACCACCACCTCTCCTCGTGCCCACACCGCCACGCCACGCCACGCCACGCGCAGCACGAGTTCGCGCCGCGTGCCTCTTCTCTTCTCTCCTCTACTCCCCTTTCCACTGCGCACCGCTCCCGCGCTCTCCCCGCCTCTCTCGTCCCTGCTGCGGTCGCGCGCGCGTCCTTGATGTTAGGGCTGGCCCGCCAACGCCGCCGCAGCCGCTCAGCTTGCGCGGCAGCGGCGGCGGCGGCGTCAAGCTATTTGCGGCGCCGATCAATACTGCTATAGGAACACCGCACGACAGCGCTAAAAATAGCAAGCGTGGCGGCGGCAGCGGCGGCGGCGGCAGCCGCCCCCGCCCACTCGAGCTCCGTCTCTCTCGTTTGCACGCCGCCTCACTCCGACGCTCTACGCCGCACGCCGTCCAAGAGGGCAGGCGCGACCCAGAGAATGAAGTTGGTGGAGGAGACAACGGATTCCGTGCTGCCACAGGGTGGGAAAATAGAGCGAACGCGCTGAGCAAGACAAAAGGTGATTGGACCGGTAAATATGTTAGCTCACGATGTTAAAAAAAAAGAAAAGAAGCTAAACGTAATACGTTGGTTACCACTCATCGAAAGAGGGCCCGAATGCCTTACCAGGCGTTTGCGGTAATAAAGTTCCACAAATACGAAAGTGCGGTATTGGAAGGAAGTGTTATAGCCGACATCGCACATGGGTTCATTAAGCTTCAAAAATCCCCGTCGGGACGTACCTCGAGAGTTCCCTTCACAACTTGCTGAAATCAATTGCATTCCAGATATTTTAGGTCAGCTACCCGGGCTCAAACTCTGTTGACGGTCGGACGCATCTTGTAATTTCTTAGCGTCAATAATCCTTGCAGGTACCGATCATAGATTTGTAATAACTTTACAACAGTTTACAATCTGATACAATGTTTGAAAAAAATGATTTACTTAGATAGTATTTGGTATCTTATAGTGTGCTTGAATAATTGAGGTGCCAGCAAGGCAATGATACTGATACTGGGTTTGGCACGTGCGTCGAGGAGGGGAGGCAAAGCCGAAGGGCGGTGTTCCCAGACGGGAGGAGGAAGTGGAAGAGAAGGGCGCCGAGGCGATGGCGTGGCGATCGATAGGAGTGAGGCGCGGCCTTCGCGAGGCGGCGGCGGCGGCGGCGCAAAGTGCGAGGGCGGGAAATCGGCGCAACAATGGAGAGGCCAACGCGAGGATAAAACGGTCCCTGGCGCCCAGCCCGAAAGCGAAAGGTGAAAATGAGCAACAGACACTTTTCCCTCCAAAGAGGCTATACTTATTGAGCAGAAAATAGTGTATTAACTTCTTAACCTAAACAGCTTATTCATCGGTAATACAAATTAAGTGGTTACACAAATTAAACTATTAAACAAGTTGTGAAACAATGCTTTTATTCTAAAATTTTTTGAAGGTTCCGGTGAAATGGACTAATGGAATTTAACTGATTGAAAAGATGGAGATGAAGTAAAAGTAGTTAACATCTAGATAGGCAATTGCAAATACTAAGTTAATTGAAAAGGATACTAAAGTAGTTTGTATCAATTTCCTGTCTCCTGGGATAGAAATATTATACATTTAACAAAAATATCCAACTCAGTTAAGCTGATCATAGCATTCACCGCTAAAAAAATCCAATGATATATCAGAATTATGCTCTAGTATCCTTACGATCCTTTTCTAGATATGTTTATTACAGCAATAGTACATACGTTAACAGATTAAGTTCTGTATTCTATATATCATACATTTACGAAACATTGTCGCAAACGTAAGTTATTCTAAACATTACAGATTGGAGGGGAAATGCGAATTACACGTTCCAATATTTACCCCCCCCCCAAAAAAAAAATATTTTATAAAAGTGAACACGTAGCAGATTTAGACCTCGAGAAGTTTTTAACAAGTTTTGAAACAACATAATCTACGAGACATTTTAACAAGCCTGCTAAATTCCTCGAAATCGAAAATCAGCGCGAGCAGGAAAGAGGTTAAAGATACTTGCCACCAGTCACAATTCGTTCCGAAGATAGAGTAAGAATATCGTAAGAATTGATACAAATAATGACTAAAAGGTGAGAATGTGCTTGTGTACGAATTAAGTCATTAAACGGAAAGACCCCACGTTGTTTACTTAGATCACTCTTTCAATGAGACTATCAGCTTCTAATCATATAACATTACTTGAAATAATGAAGCAAAGGGTGTTAGAAGGGTTCTAAGGATCGAGCGGCAACAAAAAGCCCTCGGGCCTCAGTTGACCCCCGTGACACATACAAGATGTTATATTTACCTCAGTTTAATGATTCAGAGTAATTAATTACATGTTAACGTGACTAGGTTTGATTATTAAATTTGTTCAAAGAATTGGTTGCTCCGATCGGGATTCGAACCTTCCGAATTCTGGTTTAGGCCCAACTACTCTGGCCACTAAGCTACCGAGACAATCAATCCTTTATAATAGTCACCTTTCCCGTCAATAGTTGACGCAATTACACTCAGATATATGTTCCGCAATCGTAAAGACTGTTCGTTGTAGTCTGTTTCGCAGTCGTAAAATTGTCTCGGTAGCTTAGTGGCCAGAACAGCTGGGCGTAAACCAGAAAGCTTGAGTTCCAATCCCGGTCGGGGCGATCAATTCTTTTAACAAATTTAATTATTAAAGTGCATTGGTACTCAGTAACATGGTCACCATTTGAATTTCATTACGACCGCGGGACTTAATTTATAAACCCGAACTTAATTGCGCTCAATAACGTGACGGGAAAGATGACAATTATATATTCACTCGGTTTGTATTTTCCTATTCTCCTCCCATAATTCCCTCCAAAAGAGAACATGAAGCATCATTCAACTGATTTCATATTTCTTACGTTCTCCTCCATTTACACATACACGATCTCTCGATCCAGGTAAGTTAAACAGTGTATTTCGAGCTCCATATCTCGAAGGCAATAATAAGCAATAACGAATCAGTAAAAAATGAAAAAGTTTTCTTGTACTCCTGGAAAAAGTTGCTTTCATAAGACCATTTTCCATTTGGCGAAAACTCAAATAATAGGCAGTACCTCAGCTCCAGCACAATTTTGTAAACGATTGCGAAATTAATTCGAATCATTTTGACATGTTAAACACCCCACAAATGAACACGACTAAATGATTGCATTAATGCACTAGTATATACGTTAATGTAATTTGTTTGTTCACAAAAAATTTTGAACAAGAAAGATTGATTTTAATGTTTGGCCAAAAAAACTGGAGCGGTGAGATACTTATCTAAAAATTAGTTTTCTTCATCACACATTCATAGAAACTAGTTTGTTTCGAAAGTGTTACTTGTGGTATGTATGCTGCAATCGTCATGGTCATTGAAAACTGCTTACTGCAAAATAAACAAAACATAGGGGCGACGCGGAATAAAACAGAGGCGACGTCTGCCGCCTTCCTTGTTTAGAATGACCCGACGTGTAAGTTTCAATGAATTCGTACAAAAAACGTGTGCAACTCGTACGTGTCTTTAGCGTACTCATTTCACAGTGCCGGATGCTGCTCCCATCGACACCTCGTCCGTCTAAAACTTCATTCATACACTAAAGACTTTTTCTGTATTAAATACGTTATGTAATTAACTAGGATTTTATCACAAAATTTACTCAAATGTAAACCGCATTGCATTTGATTGTTGCAGGTGGGAGCGGGTGGGAAGGGTGAGGCGAAGATTCGGTTGTGAAAATTATTTGGAGAGCACAAGTTGATGCAAACTTCGCACCATAAAACTTGCCCGTCAGTAATAAAAGCATCCTCTATTGCTATCCAGGATCGAAGCTTTAAAGCCAAACTAGACGCAATAGAAGCCATCGCACAAACTGGCGATATGAATGACCAGCAAGCTGCAGCGTTCAGCATTTTCGTCGAAGTGTTACGTCGGTTATCGCCGATTCTTCGGAAGTTAAGGTTAAAGGTCACGAAAGGCGGCGTCAGTTATACTTTTCGCGCCTTAAGGTGAAAATGACCTCAGTCGTTATGATGCGCAATTCCTGCCTCTGAGATAATTGAAGCAGGGCACCGGAATTTGAAAACATCCCACCGCGTCTCTACGTAGCGCACCCCGACTCGACAGAACTCAGTAGTAAGGTGGGGGGGGGGGAGGGAATCTTAATTTAAAAAAATACTTGTTTAAAACACAACAGTATAAAATTAAAAAATGGAATAAAATTGGTAGAGTAAAAAAATTTTTTCTGAAAATAGCAAAATATATAAAATATGTAATATATTACAAAATATGTAAAAATATATAACGAAAAAATTGAATATTGTGTTAAGATGGCGACGATTCGCCAAGATTAGTTTTGATAACGGTAAGTCGAAAGATAAAAAATATGTAATAACATAATCTCGATTCATTATTTCTTTGTCTCTTTAAAACATCATTATTAATATCAAATTCTCGCATTCTCGCCGAATATCGCATCTCGCAAAATATCGCATTCTCGCCGAAATCGTAGAAATAACATTTAAAGAACTAATAAATCTTCAAATTCAATATTAACTGAACACTTTACGAACTTTGAGAATGAAAATTGCCATTACAGTTAACAAACTCACTAGACAAATGATCACATTATCTACAACATTTGATATTGTGGAAACAATCATTTTATAGAATATTTTATTTAATAAGATTGATTCATTTTAGTTGTATTAATATCGATTTTCAAACAAAACACCCTAAATTATACCTACATTTATGCATGTGTTCTTACTTTTTTGGACCCCTTTTTGTTCCATCAAAATGAGGCTTTCAGAATATCATAGAAGCACAAAACCAACACAAATATGAAAATATTCGTGAAAACATTTGGAACTGTTTTCGAGAATATTTTGTTCGATAGTCTTCGAAAATGTACAATGTTGAGCCTTTTGTAGCCCAAACAATTTTGATATTTCTGGAAACCTAACAGGTAGTTACTTATAGGTAGTTATTTACAGCTTTTTTTTGCTTACATACCCATATCAAGAATCTGTAATATAAATCTTATTTGTAACAAGAGGTATGAAAATAATTATAAGTGTGTAACTTTTGAAAATTATTGTCCATAAAAATGACACCTGTTTGAAATAATTCAAAAGATTGTGTTCAATCCTTAAAAGATGTTTAAATAAAAAAGTAGAACCATTATTGATAAATTCTTGTTTATGTCTTTATGGGAAAATGTCAATAACTTACTCGTAATTACTCAATAAATAATTGTAAATGACATGATCTAAAATTCAGGGATAAATGCCTTTGAGAAATAAATCTGTGGCTCAAATACTGTATTTGTAGGATAGGTTCAAAAATAAATTTGAACTATTGCGATTTTCTAAGTTTCAAAGGTATGAATGGAAATCGGGAACTACACCTTTTTTTTGTAAACCCATTTTCTTCAATTCAAGCAAAAAATAAATTTGCAGTCATTTTCAGAAAATTTTGTAAATGTCGCAAGGGCAGAAAATTTTGAAAATGGCGTATGTAAAGTCCTCAGAAAAATTAAAATATCTTAATGATTTCCGGAACGGCACATTTGGTTGAATAGTATACTGTGTTGCAAAAGTATAAGGGTGTACTGTAATTGCAATAATATTAAAGTAAGAATTTGTTTTTTATTACAACATGAAATTACTGTTCTTATGCATATTATTTAAAATGAATTTTCCCGAACTGTTTAAGCGTTAACTGTAAAGTTTGTATGAATAAATTCACACATGAAAAAGGTTAAAAAATATAGTTATGTAATATCGGTACATGGGCCATGTGACCTTCCTGTACCTAACAGACGCAGGGAAATTGAGTTGGGAGCGTTTGTTTCCCGTTTATCCAAGCCAAGCCAAGCAACGTCCTACGAATTGTAAAAAGTGTGATCTACTTGTAAGCATTGAGTTTTTGGGAAGATATCATTGTAAATTAAATTGTAAGACATTGCAGTTTTACACGAAGTTTAATGTTTATTTTATTTTTACGTTGCTAGGCATTTGATTTACTCTCTTCAATAAGTCTGTACTTCAGAGTTCTAATGAATTTGTTTTTGATACGCTTTTGGAGTTTACTATTTTCTGCATAGTGAGTATTTAGAACTTTTTTAACTTTTCTTAACTATTCTCCACACTACAGACGTAAGACTGACTGGACGATAATTATCGCCAATTTGACGAGAGGGATGAAAACTATGGCATTACTCCAATCCCGAGGAATATGTGAATTGTTCATTGATATCTCTACGAGCCCCAATAGATATATTATAGCTTCACTCATTAATTTTAGAATTCATCCCGAACTTCCGTCAGGTTTTGTAGATTTGTTAAAACCAATTTTCGCAATTCTTTTCCTAAATGCTCTCTGATTAGTAAAAAAAAACATTGTCCTTCAGACTTGCTTTTGGCGACCTTCTTAAATTTGTGTAAAATTATTAGCTTTTTGTTCCTCGTCTAACATTAAGTTATATCCGTAACTACTAATACCATAATTACTATATACTAAGTTACTACTACATTACTACTTACAGTATCTTAAAGACAGAATTTCTTTGCCATTTTTCTAGCGCTTGGTAGATATTTAAAAAAAAAGGTGAAACTAAAAACATAAATTGGAGCAATTTTTAAGAAATGTTTGGAAAATTTCCTGTGGGCCTCATGTACAATTCCCTTAAAATTTACAATACCCGTTACAAAATTTGCACATAACAGTTAAACAACAGACAAGCCTATTCCAGATTCTCATCTAAATGCTCATCAACTCATAATACAATTTTCCTTTGGGAAATTTCTTTCTGAATATTCCATTTTATAGTACTAGTCTCAAAATAAAATGAAAATTTGCTGCTTATGTCAGATGAAAATGCAATAATATTGAATCATTACGTGGATATATTTTGGGAAAAAATAGTTTCCTAACCGTAAATAGAAAATGTAATTTTGACCCAAAATCCCACATCAAATTATAAAGGTATGAAACTTCCAGAAAATAAACTAGTATGATAAATATAAACACTTAATAAATGTGTTAACACACGCTTCTCCGAGCCTATCACCGCTGAACAAGATGTCCTGAATCGAATTCAGTCGCTGTCTGAAGGCGAATTCTAGGTGCCAACTGCTCTGATCGGAAATTTTCTGTTTCTCCGATCAACAGGCGAATACCGGAGCCATACCCTCATAAACGGGCCACGGACCGCGCGCGATCTTTCTTTCCTCTTCCTTGTACTATCCTCATTCCTAACTTACATACACGCTTACATGCACTACAGTACGGTCCTTGCCGGGAGGCCAGTCGGCAGCTTTGAGCTTGATCCAGCTGGGGTGGTAATCCTGCTTGTGGGAGATACCTGGCTGGGGAAAATCCCGCTAGCCGACGGAAAGGTCGGCGCCGGAACTCATCATCCAGTAGGGAAACTTCAGGAGGGAAAACACCTGCACAACACTTACGGGACAAATGACAGCAGTTGACGCGCCCGGAATAACCAATCGAGCCCATCCAAAAAACAATTAACTGAAGCTAATCTTCTGACGTAATACTGTAGTTTTCGATATCATGAATCATGTTATTCTATTAATTTCTACCCTACAGCGGTTTGTATATGTAAATAATTCCATACTTCTTTTATTATGCACACTGTCAACTGCTGCCGAGGAACACGTACACTGACCTGCAGTTGAAGCCCTCGTCACGCAACGGGGCCACCGCCCGGCTGTCGCGACGTAAGCGACCGCCAATGGAACAGCCAAATGCCCAATTAATGAAGCGGCGGTGTATCGCCCACGCGGTCGATAGCCGGAGGGTACGGCGGGTGCGGCGCGGTGTCGAGTCGAGTTGAGTCGAGTCGCATCGCGCTCTACCAGCGCGTTCGACGACGCGAAGATGCGGCGTCACACACGTCCCCATTCCCATACGCACTCTCTGCGCCACGCTCGTCATTCCACGTCAGTGTGCTAAATATGCAGTGTAAAGCTGTAATCTACATATTGCTATTTTCCAATGCGAGCAGAAATTGAAAGAAAACTATGCACCCTCCGATCGTATAGGTGTTGATAGTTTCGGTAAATACCCAGGATCACGGGCAAAATTCACAAAACAAAAAACATTACATAGTTTTGATTTTGAATGAAAAATGCAAATTTTTCATTGCGTTATTCCGCCTATTCTCATACTGCGCATACCGACTGAATTCTAATACTCATTGCGTCATTACTTGCAACAGAGCTGACGACGTGCGACGCAATGCTCTAAGGAAAAGGCTGCTCGGCACTAAATATTTGCTTTTCGCGTTCTGCGTTATATTCATGGTATGACGGTTATGCTATGAATATACTCTATTTACTATGTTATTGCAGTGTCTGTGAAGACTGTTTTTGTTAAAATATTTACTTTATTGCAGTTATACAAAAGTACTTAAATTGTTGTTTGGGGCAGAGCATGTGCTGCTTTTTGGAAAACCATTTTGTGTCGTTTGGTTCAGAAGCATGTTTGCTGCTCCAGGCCAGTAGTATGTGTGTATTCGCGCAACCAGCACACTTTCGTTCTGTTTTCCTCCTCTTCTGCTTTAGAATTCATTCTAAGAGGATTATAAGAAAAGAGGACAACTCTTGGATTCAAGTGTTAATGTAAAAATAGTCCGCTTCATTGAATGAGTAGATATGGAATATATCAGCAATAAGTTTAAATGCTCGCGTGGATGCAAAAGTAAAGAAAGGATTTACACTTTTTTCTACGACGCTCCTTTACGACCGCTACCAAAAACTAATTAGAGATACTGGAAATTACACCATAAATCTGTTCCTGGCGATGTTGATACCTTTTCGTCAATTAAGAAACGACAGTTGTCAAACAGTTGATCTATACTATTCATGAAAAAACAATCTTGATACCTAGACAACACTTCTTAATCGACCACACCACAATACCTTGATACAATTTGAACTTCCGCCGGTTAAACCTTTGGAAATACGTAAATCTCTTAATTTTTTTCATTGTGAGTTATTTTCATTACATTTTTCATTTGAAGTTTAAAAGTTTCGTATTCCATTCTCAATGCATTTATCGCCATACTTACAGAAATCATTTAGTTTTTAAATTTATGTGACCTATTAACATTCCAGTTGTTTTTTATTTTAATTCTGAGTGTAAAGAAAAACGTTTTTAACTAATACAGCTGTACATGGTAAAGTACGTTCAGTATTAAACTATTAACTGGCCTTGTATTATAAAGGCCATTAAATCTATTAAATGATACTTCCGTTTTCAATGGATGATATTAAAAAAAACGAATACTTGAATAAGCTCCATGTTCTCAAACAATCAACATTGTTAATTTTCATATACGTAAGATAATATTTATTATAGAATATTAGCGTCAATCGTTAAGTATACACATTTTACAAATTACTCAACTTTAATCATAGTCCGTGATAAATAATCATCACATTGATTAACATACACAATGAAAAAAATTAACTCAAAGCGGCTTTGTATAAATGTATCTTATCATATCCATCAATATTTGACAACGTTCAAATAAAATTGTGGATATGAACCTACACGAAAGATATTTTACCTAATCAGTTCCCATAAGCTAGAATCTGATCGGTGGAGAAAGGTCGTGGATTGAAGAACTCCTAGAAGCGAGTGACACGGTGTTGACGCCCAGAGAAATCACTGTAACAGTAAGGGTGAAATATGGAAAGCAGCTACAGAACATAACAAATTCAAACACGTCGTCCATTGTCATTTATCACTCCATGAGTGCTTAACAAGGAATAATACCTAAAACTCAAAACCACGTTTTTCTCAAAATAGCTATATTGTGTATGATTATTAAGTCCCTGTTCTATCCAGACTCGCTAGTCCCTGCCTCAGGACACTTGATGACACGGGCATTGGCTCGGTGGAAGTCACCGAGAAGGTGAGTGGGAGGAGACTTTTTGCGGGGTGGCGGCCTCCGCGGAGTAGTTATTAACTACCTCTCGCTCTCTAGAAAAGAGATTCGATGCTGGTCCATGGATATGTAAAAAGGGCGGTCAATCAACTGTGGATATGTCACATTTTGCGCCATGTAATGCACCAGATAAGAAAACAATTCTACACGAAGCGTTGTTTTGATGCGGTACCCACCAATCGATTCTTGACAGAAGCCAGAAAACAGTTGAGCGTGCGCAATGCATTCCAATCGCAACGACTGGGCCCGACCTGGCCCATTCTCTCGTAAGGCGCTCCTTCATTATAAAAACGAATGAATTCGTAATATCCCGAAGAGATTAGGTGTAGTACCAAAATCCCAAACACAGCGGTGTCTCCCAAGAGAATTTAAAGTAAAGAAAATGCGCGCTGAACACCATTTAGAGCGGGGGAGTATTCCACTCTTTTTCGTGGGAAGACGAATTTAAACTCAAACGTTTACATTTACATTATATTACACCCTTTCCCCACAGGGCTATTAAAGCAATAGCGCTTAAATCGTACGTAAATTGTAGATTTGTCGTACTAGGTCGGTAAAAACTTTTTACCAAACACGTCCAAAAGAAATGCGCGAATGTGATACGTAAGAATACGAAGAACACGCTAATTGAAAGTACTTTTATTCAACTAACGATCTCTGGTAAGTGCGCATGACAGCTCAAGTGACAATATTACATGAACATTATAAATTGAGTAGTTTATACGTCGGAAGAATGTTTTTTATTAGTTTTATTGTCGTGGAAAAATGGGTGCCTTGGGAGGTAATTGCACAAATATGGTATGCGCCTCAACCGAAATGTGAATGTTTTTTGAACCTGCAATTTGGAACCACGCCCAAAAACTTTCACATTTCGACATTAATACATAAACCATGGCACTGAAATATATGTTGCTTTAAACGTGACGTTTTGGCTCAAATAATTAAAAATTCAATTAAGATACAGACACTAATTTCTAAAGAATAATAACCAGACGAAATATACCAACCATACAATAACTTTCCCTTTTTCTGGACAGCCTTTTTTCAGAATAAACAAAAAAAGCGTATTATTTCAATAATTTAATAGTAAGAAACTATTTAAAGACACAATGATCCCACAGAATTCTTTTAAAGCTTTCATGTTGTATCGAAAAGCATTCTGAAGAGAAATTTAAGTACTTTGAAATTCTTGTGTAAAATATGCACTAAAACAAATTGAAAGACCTGAGCAAAAGTAAAATAGCAGTAATGCAAAAGCTGCACACACTTTCTCGCATTATTGAAAACTGTTACGTAATATATTACTGCCTGAATCCGGAAAAGTGTTTCCAACCAGCAACATTTTTGGCCAACCTGCAATCCAAACTCACGTGCTCAGATTTTGCAAGCCATTAACACATTTTCTATACTAAATGGCTCAGTCCGCATAACATCCTCGCTGATGCTTTAAAAAGTTGAACTGGTGGAACACAAACTTTCAAAAATTCTTTACATGACATTATTGGAATCTGGCCGAAAAAAATTAAGGTTTTTTCAATTTTCAAAAATTCAAGAGTTCAATGAAAATCGAAGATGGGGCATTTTTATCAACGTACTTTGCTCACACTGAAAAAAAAATATGAAACCATTATAATCAGAAATACTTTACCGACCTAGTGTGGTAAAGTAATCGCGAACTTTGCCACTCTTCTTTTGAAAATATTTTGGACTTCTTTGCCTTGTATCCTTCACTTTTTCTCTTTAAAAACGCGAATAACTGAGTAAACTTACTGATATAAATATTGTCATTAAGTGGTATTGTACCACTACTCCTTAACACAAGAGTAGTGGGTCTAAAGACAACTTGGTATCTCATTTTCTGACTCGCCAGAAAAGTAAGTAATCAATTTTTTTCTGATACGGAATTAAGATTTTTTTCGCCACGCTTATCTTTAAAAATTAAATACTCCGGCCATATTTCTTTCTTTATTTGTTGGATAACAATGTTCCTTTATCAGCATTTGCTTCGATTTCTATTTCCGCATCAGAACTACTATATATTCACTCATGTCGAAAAGTATACACCAAATGTGTTTCAATTGTTCTCCTTTCTGAGAACAGTGTCACCACTTATAGGAGAAAAAAATTGTGAATACTAAATGAAGCAATAGGATGAAATTTCACATTAAATCTACCACATTTTAACAAAGTGGATAAAACGTACGATATTCGTGTCATAACATCTGATTACAATACTCAATTGGTTACCAAACTCGGCCTAACGGCCTCGTTTGGCAATTTTCCAATCACGTATTGTAATCAGATGCTTTACGACACAATTTATAAATTGTAAAAAACTATTAAAACCGATTTTATTTTACGCAAAATTTCGCGAAAACTACTAATATTTTGAAAAACGTACACACGACTTTATTACTAATAAAACTAATTTTGAAGTACAGATTTAATTTTTTTAATCACTATCTTCAATATTGTAGTTGTAGGAAGATGCCGAAAAAATTAAACTGCAATTTTC
Organism: Gryllus longicercus; assembly: GCA_038098605.1. Lineage (NCBI taxonomy): Eukaryota > Metazoa > Arthropoda > Insecta > Orthoptera > Gryllidae > Gryllus > Gryllus longicercus. Next base: position 230,067 of record JAZDUA010000398.1, read on the forward strand.
TAAAATTAAGAAGCCCCAAAAAAATCGGATTTACACCACTTTTAAAACTGTACTTTCTTCTGCCAGAGAAAAAATTAAGAAAAATGCATGGCCATTTTTGAGAAAATTTCGAAAAAGTATTTAAGTGCATCGTGTAAATCCCCCCCCACACACACACACACACACACAAAATAAATTTATCCGTTTCCAATTCAAGGGATCTCGAGATCGACCAGATCGATCACGGAGCAGCAATTTTGGAGAAAAGACAGACTTTTGCCATTTACCAATTTTTAAGTATCAAGGACCCACAGAACGAGGATTATTAGTACACAATTTGCAAGAAGTAATTTACCAAATAGAAGAGCAAAAATTCCTCACTCTTCGGTATCCCAATACTAGTTTTGAAAAATACCCACTCGTCGTTGTTGAAATTGCAATAATTTCTCTTAATCATTTCTCTTAATTCACTTAATTTCTCTTAAGTATTATGTGAGAAAGGAAACCCCCTCAAATATTTCCATGCCGTCATGTACATCTTAAAGTAATGGCAATTTGCGTGTAAGATGACATAAAAATGAATGATATAAGCATGTCGATGTCACAGGATGTGAGCAGCATAAACAAACGCATGATATATTTGCATAATGGAAAATAGGCATATTAACAACCAGCAGCTATTAAATTAATTTTGCAGGAGAAAGTGCGCTAGGCAGATTCTGCTTAACGCGCACAAAGGCGATAACGGTAATGCGGACAGTAAACAGGAAACCCAAACAAGTCCGAAAGGAGAATTTTTCGCGCATCTGAAAGTAGGCGACCGTCCACTCATCGCGATGACGTCCCGGGGAAGGTCAACGAACGCCACCACCTCCATCCCCTTCTCTCGCCCCGCCCCGCCCCACCCCGCCCCGCCCCTCCCCGCCCCGCCCCGCCCCCCCAGCCTCGAACAACAGGCGCCGCCGCCGGAAGCCCCCTTAACGCAGCATCCGGAAAGGGAGCCGACTCAGTGACGCGGCACTGTTCCCACGGCAATCGCGCGCTCGGCTGCGCGCAGAGAGGGGTGGCGAGCGGAACGGGGCGCAGAGTGACGTAAAACCTGAACGCAGCATTATGCGCGTTATGTAGGTCTCTAATTATAGAGGCGGCAACGGCGGCGCTAAAATTATTCGTCAGCGTCGTCCGCGTCGGAGCGCGAGGGGAGGGGGAGGCGAGCACGCGGAAGGGGAATGCGAGGACAAGGGGAGGGAGTGGAAGTGCGGCAGGTGGGAGGCCCCGAGCCAATGGTGCGAGGGGGAGAATAATAATAATAATAATAATAATAGTAATAGTAATAATAATAATAATAGTAATAGTAGTAATAATAATAATAATAATAATAATAATAATAATAATAATAATAATAAGAAGAAGAAGAAGAAGAAGAAGAAGAAGAAGAAGAAGAAGAAGAAGAAGAATTAGTGAGGCTGACACAGCACGTACTTTGTCGCCCGTATTTTCACGCAAAATTACGAGAAAAGTACTCAAATTGTTTACGATCGTATTTCAAAATTTTTAAGAAGCAGATTTTATTAACTGTAAAATCTCTATTTAATATTTTCGTTTTAGGAAGATTCCGAAAAAAAATTTGAACTTTTGATATTTTCGAAAAAATCAGTTTTCAACGAACATACGACCTACACCATTCTCTTTAACATAAATATTTATTTCTTAATCTAATATATTTATACATATATACATTTCAGTTGCCGTCTGGCTTAGTGTAAATTTTTACTTCTATATGACTATTATATATACTACTGCTACTATTTACAATATGTACATTCTTGGTTATTGTTTATATGTATACTATTGGTGTTATTTATAATACATAAATCTATTCGAGATCTAGGCAGGGGCTCCAGCTTGTCGTCTGGTGTTGTTGCAGATATTTTCTGTTGTTCCGCAGCTAGCTTCCTGTGGCATGGGGTGGAGGAGGGGAATTTCATAAAAAACGATCGAGCTATTTTTTTGATAATTTGGAAAATATCCCAAGAAGTTCATGTAAAGTACTTACCAAGAGTAAATATCGGTTTCAAATTCTATAGGCCGCGACATCATCCAGAACGATTGAGAAATACCAATTTTGGAGAAAATCGGCTGAACGGTTTATAGGCTAGTGTTGTGCACGGACACAGACAGACAGACAGACAGACAGACAGACAGACAGACAGACAGACAGACAGACAGACGTTCTGCCAGCAACGAATTTGTGGATATGAACGCACAAAATATGGATTCTGGCTCACCACGTTAAAGGAATTTGTTTTCCAGATCTAGCAACTGGATTTATAAATTTTTTCATTACCAGGGCCATGTAAAATGGGGTTTTCTGCAGAAAAATTCCCGTATTGTCGCACAGGATTACATACTTTCTATCTACTCCGTAGCGAGAAAGTAAAATCATGAAGGGGGAATGTTGGTACGCACCCGCATTCTAGGATCCCCAGCTGGATGGAAGACCTTGATAAAATTGAGCAAAACATATCTTATGATAGTATATTAACACAGACAAACGGTCGGTCGCAGAGTGGTCAGTTCTTTAACGCAATTTTCTTCAAAAACGACTCCAAATTGCGCGCGGCGATGGAGTAACGGTTAGCGTATCGGACTGTTGTACCCAAGTTGGCGGGTTCAAACCCGATCGAAGCCGTGGATTTTTAAGGGCGAAAAAATCCTTCGTACGCCTTCCTTCGGAGGGGAAGTAATGCCGGCTGTCCCATGTTAGTAGATTTACTTGCATGTAGAAGATCAAGCCTAAATGACGCCTCTGAGCTAAATTCAAATCGCCTGTTTGTCAAAGAAATTTTGCAATTTAGGACGAGGTTTTATTCTTCTTTAATAGTCTAAAAGAACATTTCGGTTCTCTTGTTAATAATAATTAAAAAAAGAAAGGAGAAAATTTCAATAGAATGTACTTTGGGAGGCGATAGCAAGAGTATGTGGCAAGTCAGAATAGCTAGTGCAAACAAAGGAAAATAGAAAACTAATACGAGAAAGTCTGTACCAATCTGTAGCACAACCTGTTCAATTTTATTAATGTCAAATTCCGTTTTAATGAAAATCGGAACTATACCATAAGCTTTGATAGCAGACTTATTGTAAAAGAATATGAACTCTAAAGACTTTTGACACCAAAACAGGGACTAAATAGGGACATTATAAATAATTTTCCAGCTTTTCGTTACGAAGTATCGAATCTAGAGTTCACAGAGGCGATGAATAACTGCTGAGATAATTTTCAGGTGTATTTTAAATCATTTAAAACAAGTTACGCTTCAGAAAAAAGTCTTTCACGGAAGTAGATGCAACAAGCGAACACCTAATAGCATATTTGTCATTATTTTGATATTTTGATTTCATAGAATTTCAAGCCTTGAACAGGTGATTCAAAAAATGGATTGTAATACCAAAAATTGTAAACAGTTTTCCCCAAACATTGCATTTCACTTTGTTTCCTTCGACTTTGGATATCCGTATTTCCCAATACCTGGTAATTTTCAGCAGTTTTCTTATCTTTTCATGAAACACTCGAAATAGGCGACTAGGAGGTTCGTAACACCACTGACATTCCGGTGACAATAATTTTAAGTGTTAAGTTAATTAAGGATGAAGATTCCAAGAATTGTATATAAGCAAGGTGTACAAAAAAAGATCAAAATTAACGTTCAATTTCCCCTTTTTTCTCACATGCAATTCACATGAAAATCGCGCATGTATTTCCCTTACAGATACTAGGATGAGTTACAGACTGCAATAAATAAATGATAGAAATGAGCGTGAAATTGCTGAAGTAAAAAAAAGCTAGAGTAAAATGTTAGTATCAAGTAAAGAAAAGTACTTGATTTAAACCTAATATACAATATTTCACACAATCCTATAACAAGAACTCTCTATCTTTATTGATATTAGCCATTTAATATAAAATAAATTATAATTGATGTCAAATGAAAACACCTTTTCCTAACATTCTTCCAATTGAAATTAATGAAATGTTAAATAATACGAGGGTCATTCCAAAAGTAATGCACAACAATTTTTTTAAACATTCAATTTATTTTCCATGGCTGTGCTATTTTTAGACAATGTTGATCCATCTTTGAGGAACAAAAAGTCACCTCTCCACATTATCTCCGTCTCTTTCTGATGCCTTACACCACCTAGGAACACGGGCATATATACCTGCACGGTACAAGTCTGGGCCAGCAAGTCTGAGCCATTGGCAACAGTCTTCACAAGGAAGTTACCATCTCCTGGAACCCACCCGGCACAAACCTTTTTTGTGCTGCAGTTCTTTCAATGTTCTACACACACTCGCTTCTTCTGTACACGAATTCATTGACAATTCATTCACGGTTACACGTTTGTCTGCCACAATGCGGTTGTGACTGCGCAACACATTGACAGAAGGGAAGAGCGCGATCTACTGATGCGGGGGAGATCCTGAGTTTGAACTTCTTGGCCTAATTCACCGGATAGATTGGAACCCCATCGACTACAATCAACAGCATCACTTCCACAGACATTTTTTAACCTCTCGTGAATGTCACTGTCTCATTCTCACAGCAAAGGAATTATATCACATACGTCGCTTCCGACGATCATCTAATGCAGCTGCCACCTTAAACGAGTGCTACCAGAGCAACACTTGCGGAACCGGTTGCGGAACAATCCTACGAGATATGTAAAGAACAAAGACGTAGGAAAGCAAATGTTTTCTAAATTCATATGTATTACGTTTGAAGTGACCTACATGTATTTTACCTTTTATTCTCTTTTGTTGAAATATTACTAACATATAGTTTACCAATCAAACTAAATCTGCTCCTGCCTGGACATTGTTTTAGACTGTTGAATAATAATCTAAAAATATTCATTAAATCATTCATTATCATTACACAAGTACATATATACTTGTATAAGAGTATAAATGTACAAGTATTCTTTTACATTTAATAATTACTGACACTATTTTTAAAAATGTGTATGTTGCATTGAAGCAACGTTTGTCGTTAGCGTGCTATTAAAACTGTTACGTAGTATAAATCTGATATTTTTCATACCTTCCGTCCTCGATGAACGCTTCGTACCAACTGCTACAAAAGTATGCCAACGAGCTCCAAAAGCACGAGTTGAAAGCGACCACACCGGAGTATTCTGTTCCCAACGCCGTTTATCCCACACACCCTCCAACTATCGTTTATTCGTATCATTGACCTAGGCATTCAGATCGCGCTGAGGGGCGGCGAGTGATCATTACATAGTTCTTGAATATGTACTTCTGTTTCTGAGGTGCTAGAATGATTTCTGCAGTTATTATACGACGAATTACAAGTATTTTGTTGTTAATGAAATGTCAATGACGTCAAAGAAAACAGACGGCCAAACTGAAGTTGTGAACTGTGACAATAATATTCAGTGAATATAATGAATAAATATTCAGTGAGGTGCAAGAATGATTTCCGCGGTTATTATATGACGAATTGCAAGTATTTTGTTGTTAATGAAATGTCAATGACGTCAAAGGAAACAGACGGCCAAACTGAAGTTGTGAACTGTTACAAAAACATTCAGTGAATAAGAAAAAATATTCAAGAAATGTGTATGTGTATACAAAGTATGAATGTTCACAAATATGTATTGTACTAGCTGTATATGTATTGTACCGTCGCTGACGCTTTAAACTTTCTTCGGTTCTTTGACTTTTCTTCTTTTCTTTCCGTGGTTCAGAATCCCTTCGTCCTTCCCTTCGAGATTGTAACCAATCCGTGATTGTAATCGATGCCACGGTCACCAGATAAATTAGGTTCATATACCAAAACTACATGCAACTATTATGTGCCAAAAATATTTCACGAGATTTTGATTTCATATTGATAACAAATGTCCCAAAATATGTTTTTACTCTTATTACAATATTATTTTATACACATAAAATAAATTTCCTTTGAAACACATTTTATGCTTTTATGAATAAGATCAAATTTATAAATGCTAACGACAAAAGCGTTACAGAGATTTGCAGTTTTTTTTTTTTATGAAAAAGATTTTTTTAATGGACTTCAATAAAAAACGGATAAGTGGCTAAAAATGGGACCATTTCGTTGGCACTGGATAATTATATATCCACATTCGTCTATACGAGAAAAACATTTTCAGCCATTTTCCATAAAATGTTGAAAAAGTCATCGGAGCGTCAAGTAAAGAACAGTCGTGTAAGTAAATAAAAAAATGAAGTATCTAATGATCACCTGAACTGCTCAACTAGATCTTACTCCTCACGTATTTACGCTTTGCATCAATGCACCCTTCCAACCATCCATTCACCCTTCCATCTTTCTTTCCTTCCTTTCATCTTGCTTTTCATCCTTCCATCTTCCCTTATCTCCTTCCATGTATACAATTCGATTTTCGGAAACAAAACTCCATGTTCCCCTCTTCTCTTGCATCAAATATTAACCGTTTTGGAACAGCACTAATAGACCTGTTGCCTTGTGCGCGAAGTTGCAGATGTAAAGAATCTTCAGCACTGATTTTACGACTAATATTGAGGCAAGGCAAAATACCTTGTGGATTTTTTAGCATTTGTGAAGCAAAACAATGTCAAATAACATGAGAAATATAAGGATTTGCGCAATGAGGCAAATTAAAATGAGCCATTGAGAACATAAGATGTTAGAAAATCCAAATATAAGTTGGATAAAATAAATTTTGGACATTAAGATTTTTTTTCGAAAATAGGGCATATTAATAAAGGACATTGTTGATAGAGGACAAAAGACGCTTGATGCATGGTTACAGTGCGACAAGAGCGCATCGATGAACAAGAATAACAATCAAACAAGTCAACTGGTTAAGTCAGATAGGAAGTGACAGCGAACAATTTTGGACAGAACTATGCCGGATTTTGTAGAGGGAGGATTGATGGAAGTCAGGGCGATGAATTAAAGTAATTGATTATTAGTACGTGTTAGGTGGAAAATGGACATATAGTCCGAGTGTATAAAAGCATAGGGAAGATAATAAAATATGATTTATTAGCGAAAAATTGTAATATTTGCGGAATATTCAGGTCGCGAATGGTAGCAAAAACGTAAAAGCTATATTCAGTGTGGTAATGAGAAGAGTTCCAGATGGAGTCATGGAACAGACGATTTCGTTTACAACGCCAAGATTGCTGGGAAAATCTTCAAAAGGGAAGTTTAGACAATAAGTGGCAGAAAGATTTTAACAAAAAGATTGGAGTGAGGCCAAGTTATGTTTAGTTATAAGGTAAGATTAAGATACAAAAAGAATTACGTTTTTTATAGAGATTCGATGGCGATCAAATAGATAACAATTAGAAAAATATAATGAAATAATGTTAAACTTTAAAACTAATAGAAATAAATTAATTTTGGCAGTTGATACTGAATGTCGTTGGCAATTCATTATTTCATTAAAAGTTAATTTTTGAGTAAGAATAGTAAAGAATATTTCCTAACAAAATTAAATTGTTCACCATCTGAATACTCGAATGAAGAATAATTTTTATCCCACGAGAAAATGGACAGTACCATGAAAACTTAAGTATGCTAACGCCCAAGACTTCAATAAAAATTAGAGCTAGTCCCTCCATTTATTTAATTATAAAAGAAATAGAGGCGCAAAATATAAAGTAAATTAAAAAGAGATTTTATACCGGAAAAATTACGAGTAATTACAATAACATGACCAAAGCCGGAAATTAATATAGATTGTATATTTTTTTATAAAAAGAGTGATTTTTGAGTACCACAATGGCAGGCCCAACGCGAGTCAGTAAAATATTGTAAATTTAATTATTGTAGGGTGGAAATTCAAAGTTACAATAATGTTCGAATTGAGATTGATTACGTGTTTCCTACACTTTTCCCCTTACCCTATAGAAAAGAATAGTAAAAATAAATAGTGCAAGGAAAGTCTCTCCGCAGTGACTCCTTGCTGGTGCGAGTACTTGGGACAGAAATTATGTTGGTAGCAGGAGCTGCAGCTTGCAAATGTAAATTGCGTACTCACCACAATCATAATAGATGATTGAATTTTTTCCCAGTGATCCGGTAGCTACGAACATAAATGCAATTTTTAATAGGAGGCCCTGATTCGGCTTAGTGCAGAGCAATTGTCATCCTAATATTTTCTCATTGTTTCTGACAGAACATTTTGACGCTCTTCGCTTCATTCTTTCGAAATTCGCTTAATTATCCGGTCGAACAGGAAATAAGCATGCAAGTCTTTTGCATTGTCGGAACTCATTTTCAATACGCGCATGACAAATACCGATACCTCCAAGCTTTTCCTTTCGACAAAACTTACAAGACTTTGCCAGCTCAATGCGCTGTCCAGATGGATTCCAAAATACTCACAGCAGAAAACCAGGAATAAGTTCGACACGTAAATAGTAATTTTTAGGCGGAAAGTACGGCCCTTCCCAAAAGTGACGGACTTGTTTTTTGAATTATTTATGGCCACTCATTTGTTCCCAGTTAGAAATGTAACGCGTCTATGTACCCCTGAAAACTATATTAGTCCTCTTCAGATTAGGCAACTCAATATATGCAATCTGTATCCAAAAATCACACATTGGCAATTAGGCTCCTTGGTAAATGATTCTCTAATGCTAGAAATAGAAAAGGCTCAAAGACCTATTCTTGTGGGATCTCTGACGTAACTCTAATCTCGGGAGGGAAAAGTTGCCCATTTTTGACTGATTCCTATCTCGCAGAATCTTCGAGTTCTAATCTACGCCAAAACCTTGAGTAAATCCTCAAGTCGTATCATAGACGCATCGGTAATGCATATTAATGCATATAGCAAGCATTACTTTTTCCGCAACACCTTCACTCTATAATAACAAAAATTCACATCTTAACAAAAAAAAATATACTTTTAAATAAGAAATAAACCTTCAAGAAATACAGAAAACTGCATTTCGATGTCCCTTCTCTCCAAACGATTTACAAAAAATGTTATTTTAATATTCATCTCGTGATAACAAGGGATAATTAATTTTAGAAAATGTTACACTAGCATTAAGCAAGTGGCATTCACGAACAGAACTGAAAACAAGGAAACGTTCGGGAATGCTGAACTTCTTATAACGGGGATGAATTTTAACACGCACTTACGGGGCTAATGACCTTAGCCGTTGACGCGCCCAGAATCAAACAATAAAACGTGAAAGGAAACTCTGGCCACATATTATTAAATAAGATAGGTTCGTCAATTAACTGATTTGTATTAACTTGAATAGATATTCAATAATTTACCACCATTTAAATAATGCTTGAAGATCCTGAATTTCAAAAGTAGTAGCCGTCGCGTTGACTGTGTCAGTCTAGGAATTCATCGTCTCTCTTAAAAATAGTTTTCTTAACAAGGCCCTACACTATGAATAGACCTTACTGTCTTTCACAGTTACCTGAACAGATCTGGAAAGTTTTGAGGCTTGTTGACATAACACTCAAGTAAGTTTAGAAGGTGAAGGTTTTTAAAAAACAAATCTTTTATTCATCCTTGTTCGACATTACCGTTTTGCTTTAAATATACATAATAAACAATACCAACAATTAGAGACCAACATATCAATATAAACATACAATGTACAAACAACAATATTGGAGGTATATCCAGGTTAGAAAGTAGGTGAAAATGGCACTGTAATGGTGTGGCATATTGTCACATGGTCTCCACGGCGTCTTTCTTCCACTTGGTTTAGGCGTAAGTTTCACACGCTCTATGCATTTCATTTTTACACCATTGCCTTGATACCAAACCTCTGCGGTGTAGTAAATCACGGCACTTTCGCATATGTTGTCAATTTTATAGACCAGTCTTTCAAGACTGGTGACAGAAATACATCAAGGTTAGCAGAATTTCTTGGCCACGCGGCATGTGCTGAACTCTACTGAAACCTGAATAACAACCACCGACAAAACACAATTATAAACAAAGAATCCGACAAATATCGAACAAAAATAAACTAAACCATTTATCAAAACAATATACAGATAATCTCGCAAAAAACTTCAATTGAATTCATTAGCTAACAAACACTACAGCGAATACAGATAACAATGATGCCACATCACGTTATTGATGAATAGATCATGTAAAAATTATGTTTACTCTAGTAACATTGCATTAGTTCTGCTAAATACAAAAGTTTCCAAATAGTCTTACCTATCAGATTTACTATCTACGCTATTACTAGCCAGGAACATATCAAATCAGTTTAAGTACATCTCACATATTTTTGTGTCACAAAAAGAACTACATTTTATGCGAGTCCAGACCCCTTTCAATGCCAACTTAATGTTTGACGAATGATAACAATATCATTCAAATTTGTATTTTGTGTGGATTGAATAAACCATTTAATAAACTTACTTGGGGTAAATTTCGTTCAACACGAGTTTCAGCAATTCGCTATAATTTCTAGCTTTTCTCGGAGATAGCGGCGCCTTGGCTCCAAATAACCAATCGCATTAGTAGCTGTATTTGAATCTGACCTGTTTTCTTGACGCCGAACAGATCGAATCATTAAAATAATCTCTCGCTTCTTAGTACTTTTTGAAGAAGAAACAAAAACGATTAAAGGCCAAGTACGCTCGATAAATCTAATTGAGCTTCTTCTATAAATAATTTTAAAACAAGAGCTATGGAAAATAGCTCCCTTGTAGCAGTTCCAACTGCAGGCCTCACAAATGAGCTACATTCTCAGCATCGTGGCTCGAAGAATGCCTGGGCCACTGACGGGGCCACTCCTCACACTTTTCGGCACGCCAGCAGCGCCGCACTCTATTCGCGATTTCCGTTGCGGTTCCAGGGGCGCTACCCAGCATTCCTGAGAACAAGCTGAAAGCGATTGCCCGGATAATTCTGCACACGAAACCAACGATATTTTGTAGACTAGGATCATTAATCCTATTACTATGTTATTCGGTAATTGGTAATACGAAAACATAAAACAATTAATTTTTGACTGAAAAAAAAACTGAGTTGAGTGACCTGCGTAGGTTGGATGAACAGTAACGGCACCTCCTTCTATAAACTCTGTCTTTCAAGATCTGATCTTTAAGTACTACGGATGGCCCTGATTGTTAGCCATACAGTAGTCTTCGTCCGCGGAGGACCTAAACCACTGTACTGGGCAACATACTCTAGGATATCACTAATTCTAGAGAGTTAATAATCGTTCGTTTAAGAATACACTCCCTCCTGTTTTAAAATTTCAAACACGTATAATGATTCCCGGTAACAACAATTTTCGTTAATATATTATATTTCAGTAATGCAGTAACAAATGCGTAACAATTTTATTTTATTGTAAGTTCATTTTGTACTCGAGTTGCCTTTGTATCATATTTTTATTGTGATGAAACTGAAGTTTCAATGCTAGCAAATGGAGTTTGCATTTTATGGTCAGTTTAGATTATTTTGTATTGGGTTGTTTTTCGTACTCGTTTATATGCATTTGTGGCGATTAAATTTGAGATTTCAATAAATATTTCGATATATGAAATTATAACTTTTGTTATTTTATTTTCATTTACATGGTTTTACGAGTTTGTCATATTTTTATGTGATTTTTTAAACTGGTGTTGGGCGGGGAGAGGGGTAAAATTTAGCCAAATCTGTTTCTTACGAAGTCGTACCAGCATGATTTTAGGACTTTTGAGAACTACGCTTGGGTTTTATTTCCTTTACAATCACAATGACTACTGAACGAGTATTTCCGTACTCGTAACATTGTGATCACATCCCGACTACAGCTAGATCGAAATCCTTGTACTGAGAACAAAACAGCAACTGAGCACTTAAATTCAAGCTTTTAGGATTTGTGGGTAGCAGAAAAATTGTGTGCAAAATGAAGTCCGCAGGCGTAGTGGAGGGCGTTCTTAGAGAGGGACGGCGCAAACGACGGGGCGGGGGCGGGAGCGGGGGTTGGGGCGAGAGCGAGGGCGAGGGCGAAGGCGCTTGCTTCTGCGCCACCTGACGGCCACCGCCATCGCGCTGCCATCCCGCCCCCGTCGCCGCCCCCGCCGCGGAGCTATTTGCGTCCCGCCCGTTTCGGCCCCGCTCACGCGTTTGCCCGGCCTAAAAATAGCCACCTCCCACGGCCGCCTCCCTCCGCGGAATTCACGGCGCTACCACGGCGCGTGCGGGCGGGCGGGCGGAGGCGGCGGAGGGGAAGGAGTAAAGATTGAAGGGGCGAAGCGCGGGCGGAAAATGCGGACACCGCGCGCCCACGCTCGGCTCTGCTGACGCGAGGCGTCGCCAGCACCGCGGCCCCGCGCAGACAGCGTAATGATTCGGCGGGAAGAAGACTGCCGGTTTTTCTCGACACCAACTACTGTTCGTAAAAAGCACCTCTCTAAAGGTACTACACACTACTAAGTAACAGCCCAATATTAACACTTCATCTTCAAGACGTACATCTGGAAAACGATTGAGCGTCATGTCATTGCGTTGAGGGGAGACAGTGACGTCGTTTAAGTGAGAGGAGCGACATTAGTTTCAACGCATAGCATACCATATAAAATTCATTCTAGATGTTAGGAAATTTGAGAGTTTTAAAATAGCCAACTGACAACAAAAATACTCCAGCAATGGATGTATGTGCAGTCAAGCCCATTTACTTTAAATTTATTATTCTGTCAAGAGCCTGAGGAGCTTACGTGGTGGCGATGGTACTACTAAAGAATGAAAGAGGTGGATATCATAGACTTAGTAAAAGCGTAAACTTCGCTGAACAGCAATCGGGAAACTTTAGAATTGAGAGTTCCCTCCTGTATTTCTTGAAGTTTTATTTCTTACTTAAAATTATATTTTTTTTTTTTGTTGAGATGCGAAATCAAAACAATGCCAACATTTCTTGTTTGGTTTACAAAAGTACTGACATCTCGTGGGTCAACGAATTGCGTCCTAAAAGTAATAAAACTATACATTTATGGAGCTCTGAATACGAACGTCACATTTAACCACATTGAGCCACTGCCAAGTACACCGATCTATAATGAATCTTCCCTAGAGAGACGCATCTCTTCCAAAAAGAAATCGTAAAATTGAGAGATAATATAGTAGGCCAGATTATTTTACAAAAGCAGGCGAAGGAAATAGTATGGAGCCATTAACAGTGATTCATTTTCCAATAAATTAAAGTATTTAACGATAAAAATTTAGGTTCAATTAAGAGAGACAAAGTCCACACATTTAATGGCACGGAACACCCCCTCACTCGGTAGCCCTGAGCACCACTGTTTAACGACACTGGTTGAGAATTGCTGCGAATTCGCTCTTAAAAGACTGCAATGACAGCACAATTCTACCGGGATGAGTCTTTGCAACACAATATAAGGCCCAAAGAGGGGAATCGCTCACTTATGATTTTTTTTCCCCCTTCAAACTGATAGAAGTGATCGAATCGAAGCCGCGCCCAATCACAATATTTCCTTCCCTCAAACATTAGGGCTGCAAAATGTAGCTTGCTTTGAGAAGGAAGCAATTGAGTTCAGCGTTCTGTTACCGAGATTGAAGTGGCCACCCGTTCAAGACTATTCATGGGTGATACCATGCTCACCTCCACTACAGACAGTTTTGAGCAAAGCTGATTACAAAAATAGGGACGATTCTACGAATTGACTCCCAAGTATATGAGAACCGAGACGTACTACCTTCAAATGCACTTGGTGCGTTTGTTGCACTGTTGTTGCCGTATCTAAAACTGAGCACACGCTCCGCCCTCCGGCCCCCGGAACGAAATTTCTTGGCCCATGAAACCGTAACAGCGAACTAAGTTTAGGCAGCTGCTTATAAATACAATGGGCGGTCTACTTTCGTGTTCACTCAGCTAAGAATACGACCACTGTCGGCAAGCAGATGGCACGACGATTTTATTTTATACATTTCTGGAAATACAGGTTTTCTTCTACACTCCAGGAAAAACATAAGACATCTTTTTATATTTTTATCGACAAATGTCCTTCCAAGCCGACGCGGAAATAATGAAAATTCCAGGAAAATGTACCCCTTCCTATGTGAATGTTTTTAAAATTAGATGTCCGTTTTTTTCTGAATCGATTGCTATGGGCCAAATGAAGATGGCTGATCAGCCTATCGCTCGGGCAATATGAATGAGGAACGGAAGGCAGACGCGACCGTATTCCAGTGAACTGCTCCGGCATTCGCCTAGAAGTGATAAGGAGACCCGCTGAAATCTCTGAACAGAGCGGTCGGCTTTCGAATTTAATTCCGGCAGATGCCACAAACAGAAGACAAACTAAAAGACGTCAAGTGAATAGTTGCACTTTGCCGGAATCGAACCTGCGATACCGCAATTACTGGTAGGTTCGAGTCAGAAGGCTCTGTCTTTTCACTCGGCGCACCTCCTGTTAGGAAATTGACTAGTGACCTGCAAAAATCCATGTGCACTGCTCAAAACCAAATAAAATCGAAACATAATAAATTAAATATATTAACATAAGTCTTCACGAATACTACAACAACAGGAGGTTAGTACATAATGACTCACAGTACAACAGTTCTTTGACACCACGAAAATAAAAAAGTTGCTTCCCCATACAGCATTGCTGACGAATAACATCTCAGTTTTTTTGTTGTTTTTTAAACTGGGTATATAAAGAAACCATAGACACCTCTTGCATACCCAGAGGCTCCATAGTTTCCTTTCAATTTCTGCTTCTTGGGAGATAGTAATATATAAATTTTGTATTTTATCTTGAGTTCCTGAGTGACAAACGAAGCCTAGAAACCTCTCCGAAGGCCGGAGGAGGCGTAGATTTCAATTTTTGAGCGTATAGGATACTAGTAGTACAGAAACGTCAGTAATTGGATATCAGTAATATACATTCATTTTCATGTCTTTTGTACGTGTTCTGTTTACGACTTACACTGTGAAAAATAAATTTTCTGAAACTACAGTCAAAAATTCAGTAACGCAATACTTTTACTAGAGGTTTATAATTCACAAGGACACTTCATACCAATGATTGCTTTCAAATTGATATTCTTCAAGAAAACAACATTGCCAAGCATGAATCATAGCTCTAATGTACGTGGGTAAGGGCATACTATATTGTTTTACACTATTTTTTTCTATCTAAATGAAGCACATTACACATCACTTACGTCCACCTTATCAACACAATCCCCTTGTAACTGTGAGCACTTTTCCCATCGATGAGTCAGTCTCTCCAGACCTACTTTTTGTAGATTACGACATAAGAAATAAATCACATCCTAGGGGCACAAACATTTGGATTTAGGGATCTAGGTCACGTGGGTTGCATGTGGGCGTGCTGTTTTCATCAAATATAGCAAAGAGCGTTCTTCTATTTGTTTTGCCTTAAAAATATTTGATGGAGATCTGGGGGGCGAAGTCCTTGCCATGCTCTCTGAAACCATTCATACCTAAGATTCTATGGATGAAAACGGACCTCTGCGAAGTCCAATGGGTCAGGCAGCAGAAGATGTCATTGGTTCCCTAATGTCACGGACGAGACTTCTAAACCTTCCTTAGATCCATCGTATCCACCTATTATGATGGCCACGGCACAACGCCCTCTCCACCAACGTCTCGGCGCTTGTTTCTGACGTCACAACTAGAAGGGAAGAGTCTCAGCTATACCAACACCGCCTCTACAGAAGGTCTCGGAACTTCCTACGTCCTCAAACGTGTCCTCCTACCTGTCCTTATTTCCTCCTTTTTGATATTTTAAAACTAATGTCTTAATCTAGTTAATCAAGTGAGAAATCACAATTGAATATTGGTACTCTAGCAGCAGCACTTACCGTAAAAGTCAATAAGAAGACAATTTCTTGCTCCCGAATTTCCATTACCTTGTTAGAAAATTATCTTTTAACAAAAAATATTCACGAAACGAAAAAATATTGGTTTAATTAAATAATTAAAAGAGATGTAAGAATAATTAGTGCATTTGTGTTTGAATTATTACAATGTTTCATTTATTTACATTGTACTTTTCTTTAAAAAAATGTCATCCTCCTTTTCTTTGCAAAAAATTGACACCTTAGATTTTCGAAAAATGAATCTTTAAACATGAAGTCGTTGCGAGTCACACAAGTAATTTCCCTAACCAACAATTGTGAACTATGTTTAATTGCTTTTGAAATCTTATTGCATTATTGAAATAATTATTTATTGTGTTGTACGCGCGTAGACTTTTGTATAATACATAAGAAAGAAATGAAAATCGACGCATCCTAGCACTTTCCTACAAAATATAACCTACAAAACGCACATGATCATTCTATTCAACAGTTTTGTTATGAAATGTGGTAATTTGCTCGGTCCAGATGTTTAAATTTCTGCATTTAAAAAATATTTAATTCATTACTAATTTTGTCTGTGTGTGCTGTTTTCAGTTAATACCGAATTCTACTATGTTGCATTTGCCTTTGTATGTTAGTTGCATTTCCATCCTGATGATATTAAAGTTCTGGAATATTTCGATGAGGTAAATTGCAAAATGGTAACAACAGAATTGCCTTAGGCTAAGAGATTGGTTGTACGTACAATATTTCCAACGCAGACAGCACACTAGTTTTCTGAATTATCATACTGAGAAGACCCCAGCAAGCGAGAAGAGAATTTTCTCCATTGAAAGTTGCAATCGCAGCAAGTGTGAACATTGTCTTGTATTGAAAACCCATCCATTTTGGTGAAATATAATATTTCTAAACTTAATTTCATTTAGAACGTAATTAAATTCTCCTTAATTTCAAACATGTGACGTAAAGAAAAAAATCGTTATGTGCCCTTCTTCTGGAGAACACTTTATATTTGTTAATAAAATGGACTAAATTATAAATACTATTAAATTTTAATTTGCTTTAATTATAAATTGCTAATAGAAGTCATAGTGCGGTTCGTTATCTATTTTTTTATCTCACAGTTCATCTTGTGAGCTATCAGATACGGACACGCTTTTGTCAATATTTCCACTGGACACTTCTTGAGGAGCACACTCAATGTTTTGTTAATATTTTTGCTCACTTTCTTGAACTGTCCATATAAGCCCCGAATACTAGTAACGTTTTCCGGATTAAGTGGAACTCAAATGACAGGTTCAAGTGCAATATTTTGGGGAACTCTCTTCACATAACAGAAGATTGCTCTACCAACCTAACGAATAGAGATAAAATCATGAAAATTCCTTGGATATAGATTAAAGTATGTAGAATTCATTTCTGCATTCTCCGGAAAGAGGGCCCATAGTTCGATGGGGCCCTCTTCTAGCTACCGCCTCACTATTTAAATTTGCAATTGAAGTTTTAAAGACGTTGATATTAAAAGAAAATCATGATTATATATATATATATATATATATATATATATATACACATATACACACATATTATATATATATATACATATATATATATATATATATATATATATATATATATATATATATACATGTACATACACATACATATAACATGTTGGTTACTTGTATTTAAACTAAAAACTTCATTCATTGCAATGTAATCTGCAGGAATATGAGGTAACTGGGAATATGAAGCACCTTAATATGATGTAAATCCATAGTCATTTCGTTTAAAATGATTAAAAATGACGTAATTCAAATATTATAAACCAATAGGAGGATGAAAAACATCGCCAATTTTGAACTTTCAACATTTTCTTTATTGTCTATGAAAAATGGACAAATGAATTCAGTCTTGGTTGATCAGAAGTTTACGGTGCCCGTTCAGTAAATAAGTAAATATGAAATGGACGTATCAGTGAGAACAAATATCACACAGTCACTTTTGTATCACTAACTAATAACTTCTGTTTCTAAGAAATTCATAATATTAAAATTGGAAGAAAATGGAATCCTTTCCATACACTTGCGTCTACATGAACTCGGAGGCTTTCAGCAATAGCTTATCCCACACTCATTCTCCAAACTTCATCTTTTAGTTTCAGGTTGTTATCTTGAAGTACTTAAGTGGACATAGATTTAGGGTTCAGTAATAGTGAAGGGAAAACTCCATTTCTCAAACACACTATCAGTATCACTATATTAACACCTCCGTCAGCAAACAGTAGTTCACATACCTGTAATAAAGCAAGTAATGATGTAAAGTTTCCAGTGGCTACGCTGAAGGGTAACCTGGGAGCCTTAGAATACTCAAATTACTTTTTCACAAAATTGTAGTTTCGTGAGCCATTTTTTCACTATTTTCAGCTGTCAACACCGAGCAAGGTCCCTTGTGTAGGGCTGCAGGTGAAAAGAACCAACAACTTGAATGGCGGAAAAATATTTATCTCAACAGCAGAGAAGGTGAATGGGACCATCTTCAGTTGAGACTTGCCGTGGTACTAAAAAGTTGACCCGGGGCAAGAGATATTCGTCAATTATCCAATACCAATACCCCGCAGGAATGAATTATGAGTTTTATTGTAGGAAACGCCACGCTGAAGATCCGCCTGCACAAAGCCGGGCAGTTGGTTCTAGCACCAGGATAGCGTTACAAGGGTTCTAATGATCGTCCAGTGACAAAACGACCGACGGCGTTAACACCCGTGGTACACACTGACATTTACAAAATTTTATTTTTTACCTAATTTCATTGATTCAGATTTAATTACTTACTAATTATCTAGACTCGATCAAGTTAACTTGACTCGATTCGTTTATTTTTCCCCCTCCCATAATTCCCTCCGTAAGGGAGCATCATTCAACTGTTTTCATATTTCCCTCGTAACCACGGTCCTCTCGATCCATGTAAGTTGCAGTGTATATCAAACGCAGTAACACGCTGTAACTATCAGTAAAAAGTAAATGTATTGGTTGTGCTGGTGAAAAGCGGTGAGCGTCTGGGCTAACGAACGTGCGGGGCCGCTCTGCCTAGGATCCCCTAAATTAAGCAGCGTCCGTGTAACAGTTTTAAATTTTTGCAATTTTCGAAAAATTAGGGATTTCATCGAAAATGAGACGTGCACCATTCTCTTAAGTGTCCTTTATGCTAACCGACAACAAAATTTAATTAAAAAATTTGGGGCCGTTTTTTGGGCCTTGACGTAAAGGAACCTCTCAATTAAAATGTCTGTTTAAACTCACAGGACCTCGACTGCCAGGTCGGTAGTGGAATATGAATTTTGGTGAAAATCTTGCTTACGGTATAGCCGCTAGCGTTGTTCACAGGCAGACGGACGGAGTGACGGGCAGACGTTTTTCCATCAATCAATTTTTCGCAATCACGTACCCACAAAAAATAGAATCTGACTACACACGTGTTAGAAGAAGTAATGTATATACATAGGGACAATATTTATCCACTTTTTTGTTACCAGAGCCCTTATGGCAATAGTTTTATGTCGAAAATTCGCTGTTTTTTCACGCAGCATTACATTACTACAGCACACAAGCCGTAGCAAGAAGGTAAAATTGGATGCGGGTAATATGTTCAATAATATTTGAATTTCAGCAATACTCTTCTTCCAGATTCGTGTATTTCCAACACAACATGTAACATCTAACATTAGAAGACATTTTATGGGGTTGGCGGGCCAACAGAGACCCGCTGCAAAAAGCAACCGTCGTCGCTGGCTGGCAGTTGAGCTGCGTGAGCGCTCCTGGGATATCGAAGCCCTATGCACCGCGCAAAGCAGCCGCGTCGGCCCGGTTGCATACCCCGCAGGCGCTCCGCCAGTCACACGCTCAGCTGTTCACGGGACGCGATCCACAGGTTGCTGCGCGCTGCCACTCCTCGCCAGCTGGTCAGCCACCAACCGCGTCGCAGACAACACAACAGGTTACATCTCGCATTTCGTACCGTCTGTTCGAAAATTGAGACAGCGATACGAGTCGCACTTCGTTGAAATGAGAACAAGAACATTTCACATTTTTATTTAACTTGTATATGTACACTGAGAAATAATTTTCAGTAGTTTTGTCAGAAAATGCAGCATCGAAACAGGTATTCATTGGTAGAACACAATTATAGCACTGCTACCTTTATGAATACATTTAAAACATAGAATTGAAAAGTTTAAGCTACTCTTTAGTGAATGTGCAGTGACACTGTCTTATTAAGTATTCGACAGAGGAATAAGACTGCGAAAGAAATCCGAGGACGAACACTTACATAGAAGATTTGTCGGTTTGAACGAATACCGTCAGCCATCGAATATAAGATAATATGGAGTTTATTTCGTAAAGGGTAGTAAAAACGAGGAAAATTAACTAGTACATACATGCTAAATAACTCTTGAAATATGTACATCAATAATTGAACACGCATGTCATAACCAAACTTTGGTAAAAGTGAATGGCAATGACAATATCGAAATACAATATTTGACAAGCGAATCTGATGAATATCGAATTCAGAGAATTTCATCCCTTGAATTGGTGTGACAGCGGTGCCAAGCTTACACGTCGGCATGCTACTCACTGAAGCAACGAATTAATTTGGGTTCCCAACACCACTGTGTTCTCTTTTTCAGTTGATTTTTTTTCTGCTTGGAAAAACCAATACTTCGAGTCGTGAGTCCATTGTACCTCACAAAACAAACACGTACAAGCGGCGTTGTTTGAAATGCAATTTCTGGTAATTTCAATTTATTAAACAATCAATATTATCTTCTTTCTTGCTGCGGCTCGATACAAAAGGTGCGGCCAAGATGACCGTTACTTATAACTAATTCCTCTTAATTAACCATGGAAACTCAAAATACAAACTCTGAGAAATGTATTAAACTTAGACATTATATAAAACCATTGAGCAAAAATATTATGTATTCCTATTCAAATATAATCGTGTAGAGCGTTTGAAACGGATGTTTTTATATTCATCAGCAATGTGGTCGCAATTTTTCCTGTGCTCCACTTACCGCGACATTTGAATGTTCAGATTCCTAGCTGGCACTCGAGATCTATAAGCCCTTGCCGCGTTGTGACCCCCTGACGAACGGTCGTGACTTGGAGCGGAAACTCTCCAAATATGCGCAGACGACGTGGTATGCCTCACCCCTAAAAACTTTGTCCGTAACACGAAGGAACAAAAACATTTTTTCTTACCTCTAGGATGAAAGTAGGTGATTTAAAAAATAATTTTAAAACGTTTCTATCGCGCAAGGTTCAAAAGATGTGAACATCTTTACTTTTTGAAATAAATTAAATCCCATACTAATTCCATCAGTGTCACTCCGGTTACATTACTACACAATTTTATGAGCATGCTTCATATCAGGTAAGAACAAGTTAAAAATGGAATACGCATATTCGTGGAATAATATGCAGTCATAAAAATATTTTGTTGGTGTTCTCCACAACATTGGCAGAGTGAATGACAATGATTTCAGTTTTCCGTACAACCACAAACTAAGGTTCGTTGAACAGGTGACAACACTGGTCAGCGGCCCATGGTTTGTCCTGATCACAAACACGACAGCGAAAGTATAAAGAATACACAAGTTTTGTAATTTCATTTTTTGCCCTTTGAAGTGTGGATCATTCACAAACGTAATAGAGTTATCGGGTCGATTCGCACACTTTTAATGTGAAATGACGATTTGAATTTTATCGAATCGATTCAATTCAACTGATCACGTGGCGAAATTCACCTTATAAAAACCACAAAACTGTAAAGTATTAATATATTTGAGGTACACGCAAACCAGACACGCGCCCTGCGCTTACAGTGCCGCATGACACCGACACACTCAGAATCAACCACCCCAACAGAATCAGCCACCTCAACAGTTGCACTCTTGTATACTTGCGATTCGATAGCGGCTAAAATAATTCCTTTCGGTGACTGATGCGCAGAAGGAAATATGAGCGTGCACGTAACTAGTTTTCATAACATCCTCTAAGACCTACTGAGACAACAAAGACCTACTCGCAATTGAGCGCAGAATAAAGACGGGAATCTTTGAATACGGGAGATAAAAAAAACAACACAAAAGCCTAATTTTGTTGATACCTTATGACAGTAGCATATAACAAATATTTTATTTTTAAATATATTTTATTCCTATTGTTTCTACACATCTTGCAGGTACAATTTAAATATATTATATGTATTATATATGTATTACAAGGTATACAACTTTGCTTCCGCCGTTTTTTCCTCAAAAATATGACACTTTATTGAACAAAATGCTTACACAGATATTATTCAAAGTAATGTCCATCGCTGGCCACAACTTTTTCCCATCTTTCCGGCAGTGTGCGAATGCCGCGTCGAAAAAATTGTTCATCTTTGGAGGCGATCCACGAATCAATCCACTTTTTGACATCTTCAAAAGATCGGAAGTGTTGCTCAGCCAGGTCGTGGGCCATTGATCGGAACAAGTGATAATCAGAGGGAGCAACGTCTGGAGAATACGGCGGGTGGGGTAGGACGTCCCATTTCAACGTTTCCAGGTACGTTTTGACCACTCTTGCAACATGGGGCCTAGCATTGTCATGCAGCAAAATCACCTTATCGTGCCTCTCGCTGTATTGCGGGCGTTTGTCTTTCAATGCTCGGCTCAAACGCATTAATTGCGTTTGATATCGATCACCTGTGATTGTTTCACTTGGTTTTAAAAGCTCATGGTACACGACGCCGAGCTGGTCCCACCAAATGCAGAGCTTGATCTTGGACCCATGAATGTTCGGTTTTGCCGTCGACGTGGAAGCATGGCCGGGATACCCCCATGATTTTTTCCGTTTAGGGTTATCGTAATGAACCCATTTTTCGTCCCCGGTCACAACACGATGCAGAAAACCCTTCCGTTTTTGCCTCTGAAGCAACTGTTCACAAACACACAAACGCCTTTCAATGTCTCTCGGTTTCAACTCATATGGGACCCAAGTTCCTTCTTTCTGAATCATACCCATGGCTTTGAGACGTTTTGAAATGGCTTGCTGTGTCACCCCCAATGATCGTGCCAGTTCTTCTTGAGTTTGACGCGAGTCTTCACTCAGCAATGCCTCCAATTCTGCATCCTCAAAAACTTTCACTCTTCCGCCACTATGCCGGTCTTCCACGTTAAAGTCACCATTCCTGAAGCGTTGAAACCACTCGCGACACGTTCTCCCACTAATACAGTCCTCACCATAAGTACTGGAGAGCATTCGATGAGACTCAGCCGCAGTTTTCTTCATATTGAAACAAAAAAGCAGAGCCTCCCGCAAATGACAAGAATTCGGCTCGTGCACTGACATTTTCAATCGCGAACAATGTTACGTTGCACACACAAATCCACTAATATTTGAATGGGGTTATGTTGCCGAAGCTCACAGCTAACTGCCTGACGTCTGCGATCTGTTTATCGCGACCGTTACTTACCACTGTAGCCAACTATTGAAAAACGGCGGAAGCAAAGTTTTACACCTTGTAATAGAAAAATACGTTATGATACAATACAAAGACGCGGTATATTTAAAAACTATGAAGCGATATGTTTCATTGTTATATTCGTTATCTACGTAGAAAATAGAGTTCTTTGCGCACTTTCCTCGGGATAAAAATCTTGTTCCTTGTATAAGTGTCGGTAACCGAGGCAGGACAGAGGAGGAAAAGTGGTCTGCGTGATCAGCGAAGGGAAATGGTAGTTAGGTTGTGTAGTGAACTAGGTACCAGGAGGCTGAGACTGATTTACTTGTTCACCGAACTACAGGAAAATTACGAGCGTGGTTTGCCTGTTCGGCGAACCCTGGGCAGAGGGATGGTGGGTGTGATTGGCTTGTTCAGCGAACTACAAGCTCGCCCCCCCCCCTGTACGATTTGCTTGTGCAGGGGCATCAAACCCCTGTGGAGTGATTGGGAATGTGGTTTGCTTGTTTAACGAACCACAGGCAAAATTAGAAGCTGATATGCATGTTCAGAGAACCAGAGGAAATAAATGGTAACTCTCGTGGACAAATCTACCGCTATTTACAATTGTGTGGTGAGTCTGGCCAGCGAGCCAAAACACGTCATGGACATGTGTTCGAAATTAACGCCTTTTCCATGACGGCCATTCGCCTGATTCGACTACTGTTCTTAATTCAAGCCCTACGTTTACATTATGACTTGAAAGACATTCATTCTGTTAACATTTGCCTAATTTAAATAAAAAATTAATAAATATTTGCCAACTACGATCTGGAGGTTAGGGGTTCGATGCCCCGGCGATCCTGGGAAATTCGCCTTAGGATTGGGTCTGGAACGGGGTGCACTCAACATCGTGAGTGCAAAGCAAGGAGTACCTAAATGTGGCGTCATCATCGGTCTAGATGTTGGTTAACGGAAGTCATTGTGTTGACCACGCATCAGCTATGCAAAGACCCTCGGGTATGCAGGAGCCCTCGATCGACCTTGACTCTTCGCTAGTTGTCGCGTCAAAGATTATCATTGTTGAAAATCGATTAACATTTTTTCATAAACCTCAACTATTAAATTAACGCCTCACTTTATACTTTCCCGCCTTTTAAATACATTTCCACTAATATTCTTAATTATTTGAACTGGTAGAATGGAACTGGATGGTGTCAAGTCAAAATTCTTATAATTTTTATCTTGAAGTGCTCCATGGCCTGCTACAAATTTAACCTCACTTCTTTTGAACCTACAATGTCAAAATAATTTTATTACCCTGCCCCTAGAGTGGCTCGTGGTCAGCTTTCCGTGGCGCGATCCCAGGTTCGAATTCTGGTCGGGCAAGAATAGAGCTGTAGCTTTCCATTACAATCGTCAGTATATGAAGAAAAGCTCCAGCAGCCCTAGTGTGCTACATATGAAAGCAAAACTTCATGCTCGCCACACGTCCCTCTTAACCAGATGTGTGGATAATAAATACGTAAAACATATCTCATTATGGGAACACCGCTAGTAAGGGAACACCCTAATAGTCGAATGAATCGGACCTTAAACTATTTAATACATACATACATCTTACTCTACTACATCGTACATTCAATGTTATTTCAGATGAAATTGAAATGTTGCTGGCATTATTGGCTTGACGTTATAACCTACCTTCAAACGCAAGCGTTCGATTTGGCATATATATCATGATCAGGGCTCGGATTCCCAGGACACGTCGTCTTTTCATTGGTGCATTCTAAATATAGCGAACTTGTAAATGTGTGTTTATTGCAACTTAAAGGTTATAGAAATGTATAGTTATTGGGTCATTTTTGCCATTTTCAATTTTATATCATTTTTGGACCTTTGGATAATTTTTGTCAATTCCCGCACTTTGTTTCTTTTTCGTCTTTTTTGTTAGTGAATGTTTCATGAATTTACAATTACACGCTAAAACAGTTTTGATTGTATCAGCTCAAGACGAAATCCACTACTGCAGTGAGCTGTTTTTGGAACACTCAAAATTACTCGAATCTTGGGTCACTTCCTCGACCTTTCAAAACGGACGGTTGAAAGTTCGGAACTAAGGATTCGTCCTAAAATAAAGACTTTATATTAAATATAATTTTACAAAAATAATTTTTATTTAATATTGTAAAATTCATTGGATAAATAAACATTACCATACACATTTTTAGTATTTTTTTAAATAGGTAATTTCCCCTTACAAGTCATTTTATAGGTAATTTTCAAAGAATTTCCAGATCATCGGAATCTGAGCCCTGATCATAATTAGTAACAGACAGACTTGATCTATTGCGTTACTAATCACTTCGATAATCACTGCATATTCGAATATAAATATTAAGGCGCGAATGGAATACGTGATTTAAATTATTTAGGATCTACTGAACTTACAAATTTGTTTTCTTTAGCAATTATACAATAGCACCAAACCAAAACTATACTAAAATATGCTAATTATTTTTTTAAACTATATGCGACTAAAAAAGAGATCCATCTCTGCATGACCACCGTATTTATCAAATTAAATTCTCGGCACTTCCAGGGAATTTTTCAGATTTACTAGTAGATTTTAAAAAAATGCTGGCCACATTTGCTCATAAATGAAAGCAAAAATCCATTGGCCTATAAAACATAATTCGATAATTGTACAACCTACCCAAGCTACATTTTCTTCTTTGAATGTTCCGTTACTGTAATCACATCTGCACATTCAGGCGTCTCTGGTACGATTAGTTTGAGGGGTATGTCAAAGACATACTGTTACATAAATAATAGTTTCTCCTCGGAATGTTAGTTTAAGACACGGCTACATTTTTATTTATTTACAAATTGACGGGCCGCACGTTGCCCGGGTATTTACGACCAGTCTGTATTGAGCATCCTCGCCCCCCTCCCCGGCAAGCCTTATCCGCACGCCCGTTCAGCCCCCTCCTCTCTTCAGCTGCTCCCTCTTCTTCCGCTCTTCCAGCCCTCTCCGCTCCGCTCGCTGCGTCCGCCTCCACCGCGCTGCAATGACACCCACGTGCCCTGGAGATCACACACTACGAGTAAAACACGGTACTTGGGGGTTGCATTTTGAATTAAAGCGCTATTTGTACTTTCCCACGCCTGCATTATTTCGCCATATTAATAGATGTAAACAATGAAACGTATGGCTCGTACGAGTCCTCTATCACTTTTAGCAAGTGCGCAGTAAAATAGTTATCTGAACTATTAAATAAAGTGTTTGAACCACGAAAAAACGAAAGGGGACACCCTTTCTCTCATGTCTTTCGGGCTCCAAGAACACAACTGAAATCAAGATTTGAAGAAATCACAATCGTTGGTTATCGCTTGCTAGATATCCCGTGTGTAATGTCACTTCTGGGTATATACCTTGCTAACCATTCGTTTCACGTTAGATTCGATCGTCTTTCGAAACAATTTTGAAGTGCAAGATGCCTCCAGTAAGGAAGGGTACTTCAGCGTGGCCATCCTGAAATATTTACTTACGTTGAAGTAAATATTTAGTATTGTTGAAAGATTAGAAAATTTAGTTAAATAATGTTTATAAAATGTTTATGCAATATTTCCATTCATGTTCATTTTTTCTAATAAAAGATATTAGTATTGTTTTATTTTGTTGCATATTTTCACCATACTTGCATACTTTAAGCATTTTCCATGCATATTTCTGCCTTCAGCGGCGCCGCGGCGGCAGCAGTGGGAAGCAATATTGGTTACCAATCCTCTTAGTTAGTAACGAAAATTCGGACGCATATCTACAACTACACGTGAGCTTGGGGACTTCATATTTATTTCTTATATTTTTTTAAAAAACGTTTTACTAGAAGATGGGGGAGTTTAACAGTCAATGTCATAAAACTAAAAAAATATCGTTATGTTATTGAAAACGTATTTAGTAAAAACATTAAATCTGAATAAAAGTACTGGTTGTACTTGAAAATCTAGGGAGAATGAAATCCCTCTCTTCCGTCAGAGACACCCGTGCCTTCACTACCAACTCGGACCTGATTTTCCGTGTTGGAAGAATTTTCCATTTTTAGCCTCCGGGCAAATTTAAGACATGCGGAATACAAAAATAGTTACTTATGTAACTTGTGCAGAAAGGAAGTCTTTGACGAACGAACAATCCGAGTGAATGTACTGACCACGGAGGAAGTATAATTCTTATATAGATGTGTATATTGTGGTATAGAGAGATTACTCAAATAAGGGACAGTTTTGACAGCTACTGCTTGGCCACTTACTAGCAATGTATTTCCAGCTTACTTTGCGGTTCGCGTACCGCAAAGTAACTCCAATCAATTAACAGTAAAGGTAAGAGCTATTTTCCACGGACGAGTGCTGAAAAAACGTGGAGACTCACCTGTGGCGGGGACCGGGGCGGAAGCGGGAGCGGGAGCGGGCACGCGCGCCTGGCTTCCCGCGCAGTGATCGCCGCCCTCTTGGCCGGAGGACATCGCGCAGCGCGCAGCTCATGGGCCGGGCCGGCCTGCGCAAACCCACATCCCTGCTTGTACGCTGTTGCACAGCACACACACACACACACACACACACACACACACACACACACAGAGAGACGCTCACATGCAGTCTTCGCTTTTCTTGAAGTCAACGCTACGACTCTGTCAATACTACGTGCTTTAGAAACGAATTCAAAACAAGTGGTTTTACAACAGTACGTACTTTCTCGCGTTAGTGATGGTTACGTAATATTACAATACCGCAATTTCTGACCATATGAACACTTCTCAGACTTAACTTTAACTCGTTACCAACTGTAGCGTGTTAGGCGCGAAAACTCCGCGTATGTTTCACTCGCGCCACGACGTCACACGTGCATGCAAGCGTAAGTGTATGTAAGGGTGAGGAAAAGGCACGGAAGAGGAAGAAAAAATCGCCCACGGTCCGTGGCCCGTTTGTTATGGCATAACACTTCAGTGGTGTTAATAAGAGAAACCACGGAAAACCATCGACCAGAGCAGCCACCCGCGAGAATTAACCTCCAGACAGCGCCTGAACTCGATCTAGCTACCTATCCAGTGTCGCAAATCCTGCTACCTTCGGTCCTTTAATCTAGGACCCCTCTGTCCGAATCCAGTCGAGTCTAGTAGCGACGCTGCTGAGGCGAGTGGAATGCCGGCGTGCGGCGAGACATGCGGCGTGAAACTGACCATAGTCCTGACGCTTACAGGATGTGGCTAGGTAGGCCTCTCTGAATGGCATACCACACTGCCGCCATTACCGCCAAAAGCGGACGGTGCCGCATGACCGATTGAATTGAATTGAATTGAATTAATGCCTATTTTACGTGGCGAGACTCGGGCCATCAGGCCCGCTCTTCCGTCTGACCAGTCTGAAAGGAGGTATTTCTTGGGCGAGAAACAAGTGATTTGAATTTTGCTCAGAGGCGTCATTTAGGCTTGAGGATCTCTTACATGCAAGTAAATCTGCCAGCTTTACTTTCCCTCCGAAGGTACGCGAACGAAGGATTTTTTCGCCCTTAAGAATCCACGGCTTCGATTGGGTTTGAACCCGCCAACTTGGGTCCAACAGTCTGGTACGCTAACCATTACACCATCGCCGCCGGGGTGTGGTGCAATGCGGTGTGCGATGTGGTGCGCAGTACAACAACAGGACCTTCCTGCTTTCCGCTGCCCCAGAATGCCCCCTCTTTGAGAGGTCTACCTGGGCCCCCTGCGGAAGAACGCGTGGCCTAGGCAGGCGATGCCCAAACGTCGTTCACTGATGTTTCAACAGGAGGCGTGGGCGTTCGGAAGACCTCTAATCTCTAAAGGACATTCCCACCTCACGCCTCCAGAACGCGTGCCCGGCCGGGAGAAATATATCATTCACTTAGCTAATGGTGTGCATCACACGCGCCAACTTCGCACAGCAGACAGGTCGTCCTTCTAGGTATATCGCTTTTATTGTGATTAAGATAATATTATTGCTTGTTCTCCGGTTTTCTGCCATTCCAGGGTGGGGTCTTGGTATATCACACTAGCCGTTTCCAAACCAAAATTACTTTGAAAGATGATCACTAGAAAATTAAAATGAAGTGCACGAATTTCAAACAATCAAAGTAATTATTTATTTAGTGTTCTTGTGTTTTTACCTATTCTGCTTACTTCTGAACCCCAATCGAACGGATACACAGACCCGTTTGAATCTTTTGTGAACAAAATGTGTGAATACCATCTATTCCAAAACAGCTCAATTGAGTTATGATCCTAAAAAGAAGATAATTGGAGATTTCTTGAAAACGTATGCAAATTTGGCTTACAAACTTTTCGGCAGATCAGAATTGAACCATGGCCTAGACTCGGCATTTAACGTTGCCGACTTTATTGCTATTAATTAGATTAATTACTAACTTCCTGATAAAATTAACTAGTGGTGCAACAGAATGGCACAGACTATCCGGTATTAGTTTTCTATTTCCTTTGGTCTTGCCTAGCAATACGAACTTGTCGCATACTCTTGCCAGCTGCCATCTATCGTCGCCCAAAGTACATTTTTTAAACATTTTCTTAATTTTGGGGTTTCCTAATAATTGAATTTAAATATTATATCGTGAATATAAAGAACAGTAAAACCTTGCCCTTAAAGGCATACTTTATATGACATTACTTAAAGCATATGTTCTCATGAATATAATGTGAACAAATTGCCACAAATATAAATATTAACCAGTGGGAGACAAGTCAAAAAACACATTTTTGTAATTTTTGAAAAAACAAAAGAATAGAGAAACATGGAGTTTGTCATCTTATAGAGTACATTTCGTACTACCAAAAGTCCTACTATCCCACTATCCTTACCAAAGTTTAAAGAAAAAATTTGGAGCAGTTTTTGAAAAAATCTTTTTTTGAATATTCTTTAAATTGTAAATATTGCACATAATATTGCGCAAAAACTACCAAAAGCTTCAAAAAAATACACATGACCTTAATGAAAGAACTTAATTACGGAGAACAAATTTCATATGAAGGAAAAATCTCTATCTTAAATTTTGTAGTTGTAGGAAGAAAAATCATACATTTGAAATTTTCGAAAACTCAGAGTTAACCGTGAAAATCGGACCTATGCCACATTTATAAGTGAATATTACTCTATTCTTACAAGAAATTTAAAGAAAAAATTGAGAGAATTTTGAGAAAATTTTGAAAATGTCCGGAGGGCTTCATGTAAACTACCCCCACATTCTAAGGTTTTCCAATACCTCAAAGCTTCGACTTGAGCCAAATGGACAGAGGTTTCTTCAATTTGGAAAAAAGACCTACGCACGGTTTAGGCGCTAGTAGTGATCACGGACGTTTTGCCGTCAATTGATTTTTCGGTATCAAGGCCCCATAAACCAGGGATTCTGGCTTACCACGTGTTAGAGGATTTTTTCCCCTTAATTTACCAACTGGATTTATTCACTTTTTCATTATCAGGGCCCGGCAATGAATATTTTTCTGCCAAAAATCCGCCGTTTTTTTCCGCGCTGCATTACATAACATTCCCTATACTACGTATATTACTCTGTACATATGTTTGTATACGTGAAAGTAAAAAAGGGAATATCTTCTCCTAAATGAATCGAACTTCATTTAAGCTGTTTCATGAAGTTTCAGGAACAGTAGGTATTTGTTCTCGTCACATCTATCGAAAATTCTACGTAAACCAGGTTACAAAAAGGTGAAAAACACAAATTAATTGATACCAGGAAAACAAATATATGGAGAATTCCCTAGAAGACCGAGAAATGTTGATTAACACCATTGATTTTTTGTCGTGTAGAGCGAGTATTTTCTTGTCACAAGTGGCTGCATTGAAAGACAATAGGAAGTCCTTCACATTAGGTACTTCAAGATTGTACATAGTTTTTTATTGCTACGACGTTACTAACTTGTTTGTACGCCAAATTTTAAGGGAATATTTGAGAGATTAAATTTTTTTCTTAAATTGTATGAATTTTTAAGAATTTTGCTTGAGTTCCGAATTAAAAACATACAACAGAATAAATCAGTAATTTAAATGTTCTTTATTCTAATTATAGTTTAGCCAGATACTAACATGATTAGCAAAAACAATAAAAACGTACAATTAGCTAAATCGACTTTTCAAAAACCCCTAAAACGACGTTTACAAAATCCTGAAACTTCCGGGCGATACTTATTAGGTTCGTAAAATCAAAACATTCATTAGTAAAAGAAACATTATATATATATATATATATATATATATATATATATATATATATATATATATATATAAATAATGTTATACATACACTTTCTCGTTTCTTTATTATCCTACGATGCATCGTTTTCGAATTGTGCACAATCGTACGTTCGAGAGGACATTTGACTGTAGAGTTTAATTTAAAAAATGTTATCAAATTTTCATAATACAGTTCTGGTATATTAACATACCACAAACACAGGAAGGATAATCCTGATTTTTAAAACTAATTCGTCCTTCGAAATACAAAATCACCCCGGTATAAAACGACTTCGAGAATATTCCCCTCTCCGATCATTTTTTACTTTCCCGTATACATACATATATACGGAGTATTATACGTAGTATAGGGAAAGTTACGCAATGCTACGGAAAATCGATTTCAAGACTTCAATGGAAATACATGTTTTGGTGTCCTCTGATACCGAAAAAGTGATTTTTCAAAACGTCCATCTGTCGGTAAACATCACTAGTCTATCATCCCTTCGTAGGATTTTTTCCAAATTGAATCAACCTCTGTCCATCAGCCTCGAGTTTAGAACAGAAGCTTTGAGATTTTGAAAGACATTGTTTAAAATTTGGGGATACTTTGCATGAAGATCCCCGGACATTTTAAAAATTTTCTCAAAAACGGATCCAATTTTTTCTTTAAATTTCTTGTAAGAATACAGTAAAATAAAGGTGCCATAAGTCCGATTTGCACGGTCGCACGGTTGATTTGGACGGTTTTTCCGAGACTTTCTACAACTACAACATTGAAGATAGAGGTTTTTCTTTCATATAAAATTGTCAAGTATTGAGGGATTCTGAAAAAACTCAGACCGCTGGTTCGGAAGCGGAGAAGACAAATGTTGAGCAAGGGCGTACGCATTCACCACAATGCTCGACCCCCCCCCCCCCCTCAACGCCCGACAAACAGTCGCAATCCTGCATCATTTTGGATGCAACATCACCCATCTCCCCGATCTGGAAACCCAGTGACTAGCACGAGTTTCCTTTGATGACAGTACATTTGCTCGGAATGCGCTTCAGCAACCATGCCAAAATGAAAAATGACATTCAATGCCTCCTCAATGACATCGCGATATGAAAACATACAAAAACTGCTGGCATCAATGGCGATTACGTAGAAAAAATGATCAATGTTCAAGCTTAAAATCGATGTAAACATAATAGAAAATAAGCATTTCCTTGTATGATTAAAAAAATAGAGAACCTTACGTTTGGGATTACCTTCGTATATATTCTCCAATCTATCTCGCTGAGGTCGCGACCCCCCGATTGTGATTTTTGTGGTTACTTTACATAAAGCACACTATCAGAAGTTTCATTAAATTTAATATAAGAAGATTATTATACTTTCACATTAAATTTAATGCTTAAATTAAAATCAATGTAGATTTAACATACGACTGAACATTAAACTTGATGTATTTTGTACGTTAAAAAAAGATTAATATACTTCTACATGAAATTTAATGTTTTAATTAAAATCAAGGTAGATTTAATGTACGACCGCGCATGAAACGTAATGTACCTTATACATTAAAACTAGATTAATATGTTTGTACATTAAAATTTGAAGTAAAAAATTAAATTTCCCGGGGATTTGCTACATAGTTGTGGAACATAGATCCTGTTTAAAAAGAAATTTAATTACTTAGAAATATTTAATTCCACTATTTGAACTAACGTATAATAAATTTAAAACTATCGTACCCGTGCAAGAACTCTCGCATGTTAATCCCCACACTTTCCCTATCCTTTCCATTAAGAAGGAAAGTTGTTAATGAAACGTGTTTATTTTTTTAAAATGTATAAATGTAATATCGTACTTACAGAATCGAACAAAAATAAAAACAATGCAACTGATGTTAGAAGCACATTCAATGAAGGTTTATTCAGTATTATGGAGATATGTTCTTCGAACAATTTACACTTCCTTAAAAACATTTGAAGTAATTATTCAATCCTCCTTGACACTTAGATTTTCGCTTTCCTTGATAGTCACAAAAATATTAGAAAAGGTTTCTACTCTTGAGAAAACAAAGTTTTCCAAACGAAAATACAGAATATGACAAGTACAACCCAACTCTTTGCAAAATTATTTAACTTTCCTGATTTTGTAATGAAAAACAGAGGGGGTTTTGAAGGTGCAGGACGCCAACTTGTTGGGGTGCGAAAATTGAAAAATTACCGTATTTATATACTAAACAATACTGGATTATTTTCTGTGTTCTTGCATACCTCAAGAAAAGCGATTCGGAGCCAAAAATAATAAAACCAATATTTTCACCTTCGAGTAATAAATACCATTTGTTACCAATAAAAATAATTCAGTAGGCTTAGACTTCACTTCGGTACACGAAAATGTTACTCAAACAATCTTTACGAATTTCGAATCTTAGTGAACCGACACCTTAAGTTTAATTTCAAACTGTGTATATTTACAATATGAGTTTACAACTGGGAATTGATGTACAGACTTCAAGACACCGCCGCCGCCATCATGCGTCTGGATTATCGTTGGCAGTTGTGAGTGCTTTGCGGTTTTCTTTCTATAATTTTAAATTTGGTTGCTTTTTAAACTTATTTCACGTAGTATTGTAGGCTAGCACGTTTGATTAGGTGTTAATTTATTTCAAGCTATTTTACTTTAGTTAATTTAAAAAGTTTGTTCTTTGTTTTGTGCCACAGCACAAGTTTTCCCCTACTCCTTCCATATACCCGTGCGAGAACTCCCGCATGTTAAACCCCACACTCTTCCTTGTCCTTGTATTTCCATTCTTAGAAAGAAAGTTGTTTTCGAAACGTATTTACTCGTTTTAAAACGTATAAAGGTAACTTCCAATGAACTAACACAATATCAAATAAAAATAGAAAGTAATGCAACTGATGTTAAAAAGAAATTTTCAATTAATATTTATTCAGTATTATCGACTGATTCTTGGAACAATTCACAACACTTCCTTGAAAATATTTGAAGTAATTATTCAATATTCGTTGACAGCTTTTCGCTTTTTGTGATATTTACAAAAAGATTTTTACTTCTGAGAAAGCTACGTGACTGAACATGCTGACTTGAACGTTTCACCGAATCATTGCTGATAACGAAAATACTGGTACAACATAAACCAAACCTACCAAGACACGTCTTTACTCTTCTTTGTTTAACTGTGTAAAAAGATAAAGCTAAAAACGATTATTTATTAACAAAAAATTATTACTTTCAGTGAAATTATGAAAATAAATCCAACAGGAGATAACAGAGGCATAAAAAAAGTCAAAAAATGTGATTCTAGATTTTTTAAACTGGCGAAAAAGATAGACAAAATACAATTAAGTGTATATTGTAAGGTTGTGAATTTTGTATTTCTCAAGTACTGAGAGTTTTGTATTTTTGAATAAAATAAATATTTGTTTATTAATAAAAGTAAAATATTTATTAATTCTGCTATACTCAATTAATAATTAAAATAAATAAATGCTTGGTAAAATTAATTCAATAATATTTGGTATACAATTAAAATGTTATTTAAGTGCCAAGGGCATTATAAGGGTTCCCATGATACTAGCAACAAATAGCGTGAGGGATGTTTGTCACTCGTGATGTTTTCAACAAGTTAACGCTCGTGATACGTAGATTTTATTTTTACATAATTTTGCTGATTCAGAATTACTGCTGCTATTTCACTACATGTTAACTTGATCTGCACTGGTTGTCATGAATTTAAAAGCATGCTTTTACTTCTCCTTCAAGTGACGTCAGAAATATCTTCATTACTTTTAATGTAAAAGTACATTAAAGTAATTATAATTAAGGCACATTAAATTAAATGCACACGTACGCTAAATGTAATGCACACGTACGCTAAATGTAATGCACACGTACGCTAAATGTAATGCACACGGACGCTAAATGTAATGCACACGGACGCTAAATGTAATGCACACGGACGCTAAATTTCCTGTACACGGACGCTAAATTTCCTGTACACGGACAGTAAATTAACTAATTTACTCGAATTTGTAATGAAATTTCCTTCAAAATATTGAGTTTTCGCACCTAACGATCCATGGTTTGTAATGACTTTTTCAAAAAGTGATGACATATGTTAATTCCGACAGAAATTGCAGTATAAATAGTATTACGTGACTGTTACTAAGGGGAGAAATTGTATGCTGATTTAGCACCGCTAGTTTTTATGAATTCATTAATTTCAAGCAAAAGTTTCGCAAATTACTCTTTTTTTCAAAATAATTAATAAGCTGAATTCTTAGATCAGATTTCGTTTAAGGCATATGTTTAAGGTTTAAAAAATCTCTATCGTAAATTTTGTAGTTTGAAAAGTGAACATTTGGTAAATATCGAAAATACAGAAAGTTCACCTCAATGAGACTAGCACCTATTTTTAGCGTCAGATGATATATAAGAGGAGAAAATTTAAAGAACATATTAGGAGCGATTTGGAGAAAATTATTACTTCAAAACTATTCATATTTTCGAAAAATTGTAATTGACTTTATTTCAAGATCTAACTTTATAAAACAACGAAAAACTCTTATCTTTAACATTGTAGTTGTAAAAAGACACCGAAAAAATTGAACATTTGCAATTTTCTAAGCGTCAAGGATTTAAACGGTAATGACCTTCACCACTCCCTTAAGTGTCCTTGGTGCTATCACAAAAGGTTCGATCAAAAAAATTGACGGCTTAGTAGGGTTTTGTTGTCAATTGCACTGATCGTTGTTTCAGGATCTCGCGATGAAGCAATATTACAGAGAGAAATATTTCTATTGCTACTGAGATGTTTAAGTTAAATTTCAATGAACAAGAGAATTTCCTCGAAACTGATTTGTCGAAAAAGAATGGTTGTCACGTCAGAATTAGCTATGTTTCTAGGCAGATCCTTGAGATACTGAAAACACGAGAATTGGCAGAACGAATGCGTTTCCTTTCTGAAAACAAGAAGTATTAGATTAGATTTCCAAACTCTTAAAGGGCAAAACTGGTAGACCAACTCAAAATTATATGCATCTACTGAGGGAAAAAACGAAGACAAAAAGAAGACATGAGAAGATTATACACATCACAAGAATTACCTTTTGGAACTCAAATGAGTTTAAGAAATGAAGGGAAATTGAAAGCTGCAATAGTGGTTAAAAGTGTCACTTTAACCACTCCCACACGAGCGGCAAAGTACCAAAGAGCATAAACTGCAGAAAGAGAAACCACAATCTCACGCGTTCCTTCTATTGTGACAGAATCTAAACTCACCAGATCTCAATATAATGTTATTAGATCTTCGATGCAGCATAATAAGTGTGAATTGTTTCCTAGTTATACTCACGTGAAGAGAGCAAAAGGTGAATTTTATACTCCACGCCCCACTATCACCATCAGTGAAAAGTGCCAAAGTGCAGCTTCAAGCATTAATAGACCGCACATGTGATCGAAGTGATCGAACTCTCTTAGTTCAAGCTGAAGTTCTTGAGTCTGCATTATTGCAGAAGAATTGCTTTTTTTTTTTTTTTACATACAATGATGTGACGGGGAGTTCCGCCCACAGTGAATATAAGCAACAATTTAGCCATGATGTTGACACAGACACAAATGTATTTACTAGTTATCTGGTTCCTCTGCAACTCATAGGAAGAGACTGTGAAAACAATAAGGAATGTGAGTTATGGAAGAATCCAAGTCCATCTCCACGATTTCCTCGTCCTGGTAGAGAACAATTCGTTCGGGATACAAAGAAACTTCATTTATTGAAGAGAAATGTGTGATAAGTCAAATACTATAAAAAATGCAGAAAAACATCTTGACTTATCAATTGCCGACTTCTATTATCATCCAAATCAGATTAGTGGTCAGAGAAGTAATATTTTGAAGAATATGTCTGTCAAATTATTTATACATTAATTTTCTGGTGTATTATGTCTCGATTTATTCCAGTTTGTAAAAAAAAGTACAAACGTGACTTCAGATTCGGATTCAGCGACCCCAAAAACCCCTAGATAAAAAGTTTTCACATGCGATTAGCACCTTATTTGATTTTTGGTCAGCAGTTCGGGCTTGTGCCCCAGTGTGGGACGGGAAGATGGGCAGACTGCGGATAGACAGACGGTCGCTTCATTGTTAGTGATTCCGGCCGTGTTCGTAACCGAGGTCATTAGGCCCGTAAATGAAGGGTATGTTTTTGCCTCGTGAGGTGGGGATAGATCATCACCCGCTGGATGGCGAGATACGGCGCAGACATTCCGTCGGCTAAAGGGGTTTCCCCCACCAGGTATCTCCCACCAGCAGGGCACCACCCCAACCGGGATAAACTCTAAGCACGGGCGCACAAACGGACGGACATGCAGAAAGACGGAAGGACATGCACGGATGGACACAGACAGACAAGACGGGCCCACAGACGGACGAGACATACACACAGACGGACGAGACATACACACAGACGGACGTGACATACACAGTCGGACGGACATACACACAGAAGGACGGATATATATACACACACACACACGGACGGAAGGGTAAACAGACTGACAGCCTGACGGTCGGATGTACAGATAACAGTGGAAAAACATTTTTCTCGTGTGTGGGCCTCACATGTGGATTCTTACAAGACAATGTATTTGAGGAACAATGAGTTTAATAATAGTTCATATGAAGAGAAAAGGCCACAGAGGCAAGGTAAGGGAAAAGGGAGGGAAAACACTGGGGAATGGAGGAACGGAAGGAGAAGAAAATGATTAGGGAGAAAATTAAGTGCAAACGAGGATTTAGTAGTGGAGGCAAAATTAAAATACAAAAGATACTAAGAGGAGAAAAAAACAAGCAAATGGAGAGTTTAAGACTATTTTCATTATCTTTTACTACCAAACAAATCCTAACAAAACATTCAGAATATATTGTAGTATGCAATTAAATCCCGGAAAAGTAAACATACTAAAATCTTTTTTCAAAATAAATTCATATGCTGTCCATTCAAAAACTTACACACATTGTCACACTTGTGCACATTCTATTTCTTTCTTGTTCATCTTTTTTAATGATCAGAAAGTCACTAATAAACAATGATAGTTTAAAAAAATTATGTAACTAAATACAAGAAATTTTCCACATTGTACTATGATTATTATGATTATTATTATTATTATTATTATTATTATTATTATTATTATTATTATTACTTTTATTATCGTTATATTATTATTATTATTATTATTATTATTATTATTTTGTTAATTGTGAAAGCTCTTTACACCTCTACAAAAACATGACATGTAATTTCAAGGGTAACACATACAACTAATCAAATTATAAAAGGATAAATTCTTTAATATGACAATATTAGATTTCATTGTAAGAAAATATGGACAAAAATTTTACAGTGGTAATACGTTTTTACTTTGCAAAATTAATGCTAAATGTGAGTATTGATGTAAGGATACCTAATGCAAGTTTTACATCTAAATCAAGATAATCATTTAAAAACAAATGGAATACACACAATTGAAAAAGATAATGATGTATAATACTTCAATATTTGGCTGTGAATGAGAAGAAAATTGATAGATTTTTTGTCTGAGAGTGATTTGCATTTATTCTCCTTCCTTACCAGTAAGATTGCAAGAAATACTTTAAGTACATCAACTATTTTTTTGTAGCACATTTCTGCCAAAATTCTCTAAAATAATGACCTACACATTCCATAAATTATCACTAAACCATTCACTACACTTTGAGGAAACCTGGAAAACTATAGAATCAGTGCATCGGAAAATAAAGGATTCGAAAATAATACATGCAATTGCAAAAATAATACATGCAAATATAAAATTGGAAAATGTTTTTCTACTACTATAACAATGTTCATAAAACCAATGTATTCCAGAAATTCTCAACCACTTTATGCACTTTAAAAATGTGAAAAGTCAAAAATGTAAATAACATATTTCAAATTATAATAATAAAATTTGCAAACTACTCTTGGCAAATATTATTCCACAGGTTTTCATCAAACATATCATCTTAAATAATCATACAAGCAAGAAACAGACTTCTTGAATTCACATTCATGAAGAATTTATGAAATTGCTACAAATTACTATTCGCTGAACTCCTGTCATGACAAATAAGATAGATTGTTTTGATCTCTCTAATCAAATGAATAGGCTCTCAAATCAAATAAATATATTAATAAATGGGGGGGAAAACTAATTATTTCAGGGTTAACATCTCATAGCCATTGTGAAATCATTTCTCTCATATAAAAATCCCTAGTAGGCACATTAATATCATAGAGTGTTAGGTTAAATTTAATTTTTAAAATGTAAAGGGTTCCAGGAAACAATCAAAGGAACGAATGACAATGTCGTAACACGCCTCTAGTGAACCTGCCAAATCTTAACACTATGACATATAACGTTCGTTTTTGGAAATGAACACTTACCACAATGAGCTCTATAACACTTCCTCTTTGATTATGCCTTATAAATCCATCAGTTTGTACAAATATCTTATCCACAGTCACTAAACGTGCTTCCGCTACAAAATTCACAACAGTACACACCAGTACACACAGAACCACAAAACATACTCGTCTGCTGCCATCTATAACACACAGCTGGTACTACTGAGTTTTTCAATACAACCAACATATGCGAAAGAACGCAATGACCAGCAATGCTTTTTGGTTTGCCTATATAAGATTATTCTTACAAACACTTTTTTAGATTCTTTAATTGGTCAAGTCACGAGAAAATCATATTACATTTCCTAATAAATAAGGCAAATACTACAAATAAAAATCTTATTTGAATGATACATAACCAAGAATAAAATGTTAAAACAATGTAGTAATACAGTCCTGACAGTGTCAACTTGACAGTCAAGTTGTCATAGTTTCGTTATGTGGGCTAGAGAGTATTATGGTGTGGGCAGTGGCAGAGTGAGTGTGAAAGAACGTAAAATGCTCGCGAGTAGTACATGAACAATATTGAGATAGTGTGTTGATCGTGTAGAAATACCACTTAATGCCAATCTGTTCAAAATACATAATTAAATAAATAAGGTTACTAGTAATAGTTTAATGAACATATCAGTATTCATGAACTCTTCTAAGTATGTAATTTTGGGTACAAGAAATTTCACCAAGTACATATTTGTTCACAGAATTAGCGAACATATTGACGTTTGCCGATATTCAGAATTGAAAGTTCACGGAGAGCGTGAGAGGACACGTGTTTACAACAATACTTTTCGATAGTAATGCACTGTTTTGCACAAAGCATTTCATGGCATGCAGATGGCAGCACTTGTAGAGAAGACAACCACTTGTCTCGGGAAAAAAATGATTTTACGTGTTTAGGCCTAATTGAAGAACAGAAGGTTACAAGTGTTAAATTTACCTGTTGCTGTGATAATTTCGTTTGAAAGTAAACGTTTAGCGCGCTTCGTTTAACATTAGTGTCAGTTTTGTTGTGTTGTGTTTTAGTTGCTGTATTTTACTGATTTTCGTGGATCAACGACGTTGAAGGATGCCTCTAGATTGGCTTTTTGGAAGTAAAAAGAAGTCTGAACCAGATCCGACACCTCATCATGAAGATAAGGCAAATGCTAGTGGCGATGAGTTCGTGGTTTTGGATGCGGACCAGACCTTGCCAAGTCGCGGCGATGGCAGTGGAATGTATCCTCAATTACCCTATGCTCTAGCTCCGAAATCTCAAACTAATCCCGAAAGCCATACAACACACTCGTCCAGTGCTTCAACTAACGAAGTAACAACAGCTCTTGGATTCCTGAGCGGAGTACCCTTCAAATTGACATCTACAGACACCTTCGAAGGTATAGATTCAGCAACTGCCCACCACATAAGAGCAAGTCAATTCATCACATACATAAGCGAAAGTATTACCAATGAAAGATTTTCATATGATTTTCAGGTAGAGAAAAGTGTTTTGCATGAAGCTGGGTGTAGGGATTTGGGGTAATGATGTATAAAATTGAGACCATTGTGCAAACATTAAATGAGCTTGTAAACTGTTTTTGGCAGGTTTTGTATTAATGTTTTGTGTACATAGTTTCCAAGATGCAGTCTTTAAATCAAAACTATTTAACTCATTACCACAAATGCATTGCTTATATGTTAATATTAATGTGTTGGAAGATAAGTTTTACATGTTTTTACTTTTAATTGAAACAACAAATATATATTTTAATGTAACATTTGCTTTAATAAAAATGCAGCTAAAGAAAGTCTGTTGTAATCTGGGTGCTCTCTATTGTAGCTCATTAAAGCTTTAACATTGTATTGATTAAAAGAAATGGTTCGAAATAAATAAATATACTATATGAAATGTTTTAATGGAAAACATATATTTACATAAAGATATTCACAATGACTTTGAAGAAAAATAAATTAATGTTTGGTTAGTTCATGAGATGTAGTGTCCAATCAAGTACATGATCACAGCTACTGTCACAAGAATGAAAAATGGCAGCCACGATTTTAACCATGCCCATACACTGAAACAAAAATATTCAATAGTTCCTTTTCAGAATAGAATCCTGACAACACAGTTGTGGGTAGGTCAACTGAATATTTACACCAA
Source organism: Gryllus longicercus (assembly GCA_038098605.1). NCBI lineage: Eukaryota > Metazoa > Arthropoda > Insecta > Orthoptera > Gryllidae > Gryllus > Gryllus longicercus. The sequence goes on from JAZDUA010000398.1 coordinate 272,325, forward strand.
AGAACATGTTGATGTGAACATGAATGCAGTATATGTTCAAATAATATTATTGGATCATTAACTTCACCAAAATCCGTACAACGAAATAACAGGTAAGTGTTAAGAGAGAATTAAAAAAAAAAATTATTCTTATTACATTACTAAATTCACATCATTAACTCAAGAGTAGTTGACCTTACCTCACATATTTCCCTTTAAATGCAATCCAAAATGCAAGCTTCACCATGTTCCAACTAGAATTTTTGTAATTCATCTTATTTAATGACATTGCCACATGTGAATGGCAGTTATCACAACATAGATTATGCTGAAAATAAATGAAATGGATAGTTAAACAAACTGTTGTTTAGTTTCACTGAACATTTAATTCTCACAACTTTACTGCACAGAAAATGTACTGTACCATTCTTCCTTTGTACACTTCTGATGCATCAGTAACTGCTGTATCCCATCCTCGTACTCCATTTCGAGCATTTGAAGGGTCCAGCTGTAAGTATTTAGTAGGCCATCCAAAAGCCATATTGTCTTCTGACACATAATAGGGACCGGCAAAGTCTCTTATTACTCCTGAAGACATAGCTATTCCCATATGACCAATGAGGGGACATAACCATCTTCATGTTGAAAAACACAAATTAGTATTAATATATTTTAAAATTTAACATAACTAAATAGATATTAATAAATACATACGTCAAAAAAGGTATTGGGGTCCACACAATACAAAACGGATATCTGTGAATATGAGGATCGATTGGGGGTGACTTATCAATCATGTCAATGTGATTTGACGCTATTCCTGAATCATCACTCATTCCATTAAATACTCTGTAGAGAAAATAAAAATTCTTAATGACATTAGAAAACAAAAGATCGTTCAGGATATATAACATTAATATATTTTCCGAAATACATGATTTATTTTTCCAACGTTAAATTAATTAGACAATAAGTTCCCCCGTTCGCGGGAAAAATCCAAAGCGCCCTCCGTTAAAATTAAGATGCATGTTCAAAATTGAAATTACTTTATTTACTGAGTCACTAAATTACAGTCCATCACATTTAGTCATACTTCCCCATAATTTCATGCTCTGTATGAAATTCAAATTAGGAAATCAGTCCTAACCTAAGGAACTGGATTATTTTCTACCCACTACAAAAAAATCTTTCGTATTATCAGATATTCGTAAACGTCAATCCATACACAACTCTCAAACTGCACAGCAGCACCTGCAACCACCCAACAGAGAGTAACCACCCAACGTCACCTGGACACTTTTTAGTTCCTTTCGATTGACACCATGATGTAAGAAACAAGATGTCGCATCTTGACGGTGATGGTGACTACACACCGGCGCCAAAATCAAATATGTTTTGAATATGGAAGACGGAACAAGGATTCTAACAAATATGTAAAATGATAAAATATTATATTAAAAGCAGTTAACAAAAAACAAGTAAAATTTAGTAACGTTCAAATACCAAATTTTACTTAATCCAGAATCATGAATTTGAAAGTTTGTTTTGAATGTTTTGAATAACTATAAATGAGATGTTTACTCAACAAAAATATAGTATAGATAGTAAAGCCAAGTACAAAGGAACGGTATTGGCATGAGTAAGAGTACTGATTAGAACCGTTTGCTCGCGAGCAAGCTCTCTTACCAAGTAACGATATTTATAAAACTATTGTCGGAACTACATAGGTTATTAGCGCTGCGATCTTACAGTACCAACAGCGTGTAAGCGACTCTGGCAGTTCTTTCGCCACGTGTTATGGTACGTGTTATGCGTGGTACGGCTAGTGTTTTTTTCCATCCATTAACGGTGTTAATCTATGGTTTAACCGTGACAACACCGTGAAATTGGATGATATGTGGTAAGCAAAATACATTAAATAACTGGAATTATCCCTCAAAATAACGTATAAATTAAGTGAGAGCGTAGGCTTCCGCGGCCGGAGTCAGTACTTACTAGGCTGTCCGGGTGACGCCGCGTCCATGGCGAAGGTGCCGACGTTTCGGTCGCCATTCTGCGACCTTCATCAGGGCGTATTGCGCGGAGATGGGCTGCGCACGAGTTTATATGGGGCTGGTTTCTTCTCTACCCGAGTGCCGGTTGGCCGGGTGGTCAGCCAATGCGGAGAGAGCACCGGCCAATCAGGGGCGGGCTCTCCGCAGGGTGAGAGGAGGCGCTCCGTCCGTAATCGGACGTAGAGGAAGAGCTGGGACCGCGTCCGCTCGAGATCGGATGTCCTGGTGGAATAGATGTTTCCAGGCATCGTGTAGACGTATGCCCTGGTCAGCATTAAAGTTATAGGGATGTTTGATGATTTCCACCGCCTCTTTTACCCTCCTCGTGCCCCAGCGGTCTTCTCTGGCTAGGAGGCGTGTGTCATCAAATAAAATAGCGTGGCCAGTTTTCCATGCGTGTAGGGCTACGGCCGATTTATTCGTATTATTGTATTTATAATTACGAATATGTTCCCGGAGGCGTTCCTCTACGGTACGTCCCGTCTCGCCAATGTAACTATGGCCGCAGCTGCATGGGATCTCGTATACCCCCGATGACATAAGGGGAGGAACGCGATCTTTCACGCGTACAAGCTTTTGCCCGAGTTTTTCCTGGGCTTTGTAGGTCGTCTTTATATCAAAGCGGCTCAGAAGCTTGCCAATCTTATCTGTGACACCGCGTATATATGGCAGAGTGGCTATTTTTGTGTTGGGATTGTCACTAGTTTTGGTAATATCAGAAGTTTTGGCAGAGGTCGTGGCCTGCCGTACTGCTTGGTTGGCAGCGTTAGCGCTATATCCGTTGGCTCGAAATGTAGTCTTTAGGAGCTCCATTTCAGAGTCCAATGATTCCTTATCACATACCCTCGTTGCTCTGATGGCCAGCGTTCTCAGAACCCCGCGTTTAGTTGCCGGGTGATGGTGAGAACCAGCGTGTAGGTAACGGTCCGTGTGGGTGGGTTTCCGGTAGACACTGTGCCCTAGTCTGCCGTTCACTTTCCGACTCACCAGCACGTCGAGGAAAGGCAATTTTCCTTCGTTTTCCAACTCCATCGTGAATTTAATCTTGGGGTGTGTGTTATTAAGGTGCTGGAGAAAGTCAGCCAAGGTGTGAGGGCCGTGGGGCCATACTACTAGTGTGTCGTCCACGTACCGGAGCCACAAGTTGGGTTTTAGAGGGGCATTCTCCAGGGCTTCCGTTTCGAAAGCCTCCATGAAAAGGTTAGCCACAACCGGAGAGAGGGGGGAACCCATGGCCGCTCCTTCAACTTGAGCATATAGTTGCTCACGGTACTGAAAGAACGTGGACGTGAGACAGAACTCAGCTAAGTCAGCCCATTCCGGAGTGAGCCCACGGGAGCAAAGTTTTCTGCGAATGACAGTGGCCGCCTCGTCCACTGGAACCATTGTGAACAGAGACGTGACATCGAAGCTGACGAGGATGTCCGAGTCACTTACACGATGCTCCTTAAGTATTTCAATAAGGTGTGCCGAATTCCTAACAGCTGACTTGATGTCGTCAGTCAAAGGCTGCAATTTATCGGCCACATAGCGGGCGAGAGGGTGGGTGGGAGAGTTAATAGCGCTCACAATGGGGCGCAGTGGCACGTCTGGTTTATGTATCTTAGGGAGACCATAAAGCCTAGGGATACAGTGGTTGCCACGTTTAAGCCTAGGTTTGGCCTCCGGCTCTATAGAAGCCGAGTTATTTACCCGTACCGCGACCTCACCCCTCAGTTTCCGAACGGGGTTGCTTTTTAGAACAGCGTAGGACTGATCTGTCAGCAACGCCTCAACTTTAGAATGGTAGTCTATGGTTTTCATGACCACCGTGGCATTGCCTTTGTCTGCGGGTACTACGACAATGTCCTCGCGCTTGCGTAGTTCGCGCAACGCCACACGTTCCTCGCGTGGTAAGTTGCTACGTGGCAATTTAGAATGGCCCAGAAGACGAGCCGATTCTCTGCGGATGTAGTCAGCCTGGTCGGCGGGCAGTTTCGAGACCGCGTTTTCCACCCCTGCCACTATATCCGCGGTTGGAATGCGATCTGGCACGGGGGCGAAATTAAGACCTTTACTCAAAACAGACACTGTAGCCTCGTTTAACTGTTCATCAGTTAGGTTTACGACAGTACTCGTCAAGCCAACCCTGCCGGCCTCTGGATGTTGTTTGGCCTTCAGTTTGTTAAATTTGCGAATTTGCTTGCATCTAGATTTATCAAGTACACTTTCCGCTGCTTCCGCCGAAACCGTATCAAGTGTGATCCAATCAGATGCACTGAGGCAGCATGCAAGCATTAAATGAATATTAAGCAACTTACGTTCGATGTTGGAAAGTTGCGTCCTGGTATGGCGGATCCTCTCGCGTAGGAGAGCGAAGCCCGTTCTACGCAGAATCCGTAACGCTGCCTGCGTCTGAGTCTGGTGACGGATTTCGAGAAAGGACGGAAGAACGTCCTCGTCTCTGCACCGTTGGAGGAAAGCGAGCTGACTCAGCTTACGTTTCCGTTTGTCACGTAGTGTGGAAAACTCACGAGTGAATTTGAATATTTCCTCCCCGTAGAGGCTGATCAAGTGAGAGCGTAGGCTTCCGCGGCCGGAGTCAGTACTTACTAGGCTGTCCGGGTGACGCCGCGTCCATGGCGAAGGTGCCGACGTTTCGGTCGCCATTCTGCGACCTTCATCAGGGCGTATTGCGCGGAGATGGGCTGCGCACGAGTTTATATGGGGCTGGTTTCTTCTCTACCCGAGTGCCGGTTGGCCGGGTGGTCAGCCAATGCGGAGAGAGCACCGGCCAATCAGGGGCGGGCTCTCCGCAGGGTGAGAGGAGGCGCTCCGTCCGTAATCGGACGTAGAGGAAGAGCTGGGACCGCGTCCGCTCGAGATCGGATGTCCTGGTGGAATAGATGTTTCCAGGCATCGTGTAGACGTATGCCCTGGTCAGCATTAAAGTTATAGGGATGTTTGATGATTTCCACCGCCTCTTTTACCCTCCTCGTGCCCCAGCGGTCTTCTCTGGCTAGGAGGCGTGTGTCATCAAATAAAATAGCGTGGCCAGTTTTCCATGCGTGTAGGGCTACGGCCGATTTATTCGTATTATTGTATTTATAATTACGAATATGTTCCCGGAGGCGTTCCTCTACGGTACGTCCCGTCTCGCCAATGTAACTATGGCCGCAGCTGCATGGGATCTCGTATACCCCCGATGACATAAGGGGAGGAACGCGATCTTTCACGCGTACAAGCTTTTGCCCGAGTTTTTCCTGGGCTTTGTAGGTCGTCTTTATATCAAAGCGGCTCAGAAGCTTGCCAATCTTATCTGTGACACCGCGTATATATGGCAGAGTGGCTATTTTTGTGTTGGGATTGTCACTAGTTTTGGTAATATCAGAAGTTTTGGCAGAGGTCGTGGCCTGCCGTACTGCTTGGTTGGCAGCGTTAGCGCTATATCCGTTGGCTCGAAATGTAGTCTTTAGGAGCTCCATTTCAGAGTCCAATGATTCCTTATCACATACCCTCGTTGCTCTGATGGCCAGCGTTCTCAGAACCCCGCGTTTAGTTGCCGGGTGATGGTGAGAACCAGCGTGTAGGTAACGGTCCGTGTGGGTGGGTTTCCGGTAGACACTGTGCCCTAGTCTGCCGTTCACTTTCCGACTCACCAGCACGTCGAGGAAAGGCAATTTTCCTTCGTTTTCCAACTCCATCGTGAATTTAATCTTGGGGTGTGTGTTATTAAGGTGCTGGAGAAAGTCAGCCAAGGTGTGAGGGCCGTGGGGCCATACTACTAGTGTGTCGTCCACGTACCGGAGCCACAAGTTGGGTTTTAGAGGGGCATTCTCCAGGGCTTCCGTTTCGAAAGCCTCCATGAAAAGGTTAGCCACAACCGGAGAGAGGGGGGAACCCATGGCCGCTCCTTCAACTTGAGCATATAGTTGCTCACGGTACTGAAAGAACGTGGACGTGAGACAGAACTCAGCTAAGTCAGCCCATTCCGGAGTGAGCCCACGGGAGCAAAGTTTTCTGCGAATGACAGTGGCCGCCTCGTCCACTGGAACCATTGTGAACAGAGACGTGACATCGAAGCTGACGAGGATGTCCGAGTCACTTACACGATGCTCCTTAAGTATTTCAATAAGGTGTGCCGAATTCCTAACAGCTGACTTGATGTCGTCAGTCAAAGGCTGCAATTTATCGGCCACATAGCGGGCGAGAGGGTGGGTGGGAGAGTTAATAGCGCTCACAATGGGGCGCAGTGGCACGTCTGGTTTATGTATCTTAGGGAGACCATAAAGCCTAGGGATACAGTGGTTGCCACGTTTAAGCCTAGGTTTGGCCTCCGGCTCTATAGAAGCCGAGTTATTTACCCGTACCGCGACCTCACCCCTCAGTTTCCGAACGGGGTTGCTTTTTAGAACAGCGTAGGACTGATCTGTCAGCAACGCCTCAACTTTAGAATGGTAGTCTATGGTTTTCATGACCACCGTGGCATTGCCTTTGTCTGCGGGTACTACGACAATGTCCTCGCGCTTGCGTAGTTCGCGCAACGCCACACGTTCCTCGCGTGGTAAGTTGCTACGTGGCAATTTAGAATGGCCCAGAAGACGAGCCGATTCTCTGCGGATGTAGTCAGCCTGGTCGGCGGGCAGTTTCGAGACCGCGTTTTCCACCCCTGCCACTATATCCGCGGTTGGAATGCGATCTGGCACGGGGGCGAAATTAAGACCTTTACTCAAAACAGACACTGTAGCCTCGTTTAACTGTTCATCAGTTAGGTTTACGACAGTACTCGTCAAGCCAACCCTGCCGGCCTCTGGATGTTGTTTGGCCTTCAGTTTGTTAAATTTGCGAATTTGCTTGCATCTAGATTTATCAAGTACACTTTCCGCTGCTTCCGCCGAAACCGTATCAAGTGTGATCCAATCAGATGCACTGAGGCAGCATGCAAGCATTAAATGAATATTAAGCAACTTACGTTCGATGTTGGAAAGTTGCGTCCTGGTATGGCGGATCCTCTCGCGTAGGAGAGCGAAGCCCGTTCTACGCAGAATCCGTAACGCTGCCTGCGTCTGAGTCTGGTGACGGATTTCGAGAAAGGACGGAAGAACGTCCTCGTCTCTGCACCGTTGGAGGAAAGCGAGCTGACTCAGCTTACGTTTCCGTTTGTCACGTAGTGTGGAAAACTCACGAGTGAATTTGAATATTTCCTCCCCGTAGAGGCTGATCAAGTGAGAGCGTAGGCTTCCGCGGCCGGAGTCAGTACTTACTAGGCTGTCCGGGTGACGCCGCGTCCATGGCGAAGGTGCCGACGTTTCGGTCGCCATTCTGCGACCTTCATCAGGGCGTATTGCGCGGAGATGGGCTGCGCACGAGTTTATATGGGGCTGGTTTCTTCTCTACCCGAGTGCCGGTTGGCCGGGTGGTCAGCCAATGCGGAGAGAGCACCGGCCAATCAGGGGCGGGCTCTCCGCAGGGTGAGAGGAGGCGCTCCGTCCGTAATCGGACGTAGAGGAAGAGCTGGGACCGCGTCCGCTCGAGATCGGATGTCCTGGTGGAATAGATGTTTCCAGGCATCGTGTAGACGTATGCCCTGGTCAGCATTAAAGTTATAGGGATGTTTGATGATTTCCACCGCCTCTTTTACCCTCCTCGTGCCCCAGCGGTCTTCTCTGGCTAGGAGGCGTGTGTCATCAAATAAAATAGCGTGGCCAGTTTTCCATGCGTGTAGGGCTACGGCCGATTTATTCGTATTATTGTATTTATAATTACGAATATGTTCCCGGAGGCGTTCCTCTACGGTACGTCCCGTCTCGCCAATGTAACTATGGCCGCAGCTGCATGGGATCTCGTATACCCCCGATGACATAAGGGGAGGAACGCGATCTTTCACGCGTACAAGCTTTTGCCCGAGTTTTTCCTGGGCTTTGTAGGTCGTCTTTATATCAAAGCGGCTCAGAAGCTTGCCAATCTTATCTGTGACACCGCGTATATATGGCAGAGTGGCTATTTTTGTGTTGGGATTGTCACTAGTTTTGGTAATATCAGAAGTTTTGGCAGAGGTCGTGGCCTGCCGTACTGCTTGGTTGGCAGCGTTAGCGCTATATCCGTTGGCTCGAAATGTAGTCTTTAGGAGCTCCATTTCAGAGTCCAATGATTCCTTATCACATACCCTCGTTGCTCTGATGGCCAGCGTTCTCAGAACCCCGCGTTTAGTTGCCGGGTGATGGTGAGAACCAGCGTGTAGGTAACGGTCCGTGTGGGTGGGTTTCCGGTAGACACTGTGCCCTAGTCTGCCGTTCACTTTCCGACTCACCAGCACGTCGAGGAAAGGCAATTTTCCTTCGTTTTCCAACTCCATCGTGAATTTAATCTTGGGGTGTGTGTTATTAAGGTGCTGGAGAAAGTCAGCCAAGGTGTGAGGGCCGTGGGGCCATACTACTAGTGTGTCGTCCACGTACCGGAGCCACAAGTTGGGTTTTAGAGGGGCATTCTCCAGGGCTTCCGTTTCGAAAGCCTCCATGAAAAGGTTAGCCACAACCGGAGAGAGGGGGGAACCCATGGCCGCTCCTTCAACTTGAGCATATAGTTGCTCACGGTACTGAAAGAACGTGGACGTGAGACAGAACTCAGCTAAGTCAGCCCATTCCGGAGTGAGCCCACGGGAGCAAAGTTTTCTGCGAATGACAGTGGCCGCCTCGTCCACTGGAACCATTGTGAACAGAGACGTGACATCGAAGCTGACGAGGATGTCCGAGTCACTTACACGATGCTCCTTAAGTATTTCAATAAGGTGTGCCGAATTCCTAACAGCTGACTTGATGTCGTCAGTCAAAGGCTGCAATTTATCGGCCACATAGCGGGCGAGAGGGTGGGTGGGAGAGTTAATAGCGCTCACAATGGGGCGCAGTGGCACGTCTGGTTTATGTATCTTAGGGAGACCATAAAGCCTAGGGATACAGTGGTTGCCACGTTTAAGCCTAGGTTTGGCCTCCGGCTCTATAGAAGCCGAGTTATTTACCCGTACCGCGACCTCACCCCTCAGTTTCCGAACGGGGTTGCTTTTTAGAACAGCGTAGGACTGATCTGTCAGCAACGCCTCAACTTTAGAATGGTAGTCTATGGTTTTCATGACCACCGTGGCATTGCCTTTGTCTGCGGGTACTACGACAATGTCCTCGCGCTTGCGTAGTTCGCGCAACGCCACACGTTCCTCGCGTGGTAAGTTGCTACGTGGCAATTTAGAATGGCCCAGAAGACGAGCCGATTCTCTGCGGATGTAGTCAGCCTGGTCGGCGGGCAGTTTCGAGACCGCGTTTTCCACCCCTGCCACTATATCCGCGGTTGGAATGCGATCTGGCACGGGGGCGAAATTAAGACCTTTACTCAAAACAGACACTGTAGCCTCGTTTAACTGTTCATCAGTTAGGTTTACGACAGTACTCGTCAAGCCAACCCTGCCGGCCTCTGGATGTTGTTTGGCCTTCAGTTTGTTAAATTTGCGAATTTGCCTCAGTGCATCTGATTGGATCACACTTGATACGGTTTCGGCGGAAGCAGCGGAAAGTGTACTTGATAAATCTAGATGCAAGCAAATTCGCAAATTTAACAAACTGAAGGCCAAACAACATCCAGAGGCCGGCAGGGTTGGCTTGACGAGTACTGTCGTAAACCTAACTGATGAACAGTTAAACGAGGCTACAGTGTCTGTTTTGAGTAAAGGTCTTAATTTCGCCCCCGTGCCAGATCGCATTCCAACCGCGGATATAGTGGCAGGGGTGGAAAACGCGGTCTCGAAACTGCCCGCCGACCAGGCTGACTACATCCGCAGAGAATCGGCTCGTCTTCTGGGCCATTCTAAATTGCCACGTAGCAACTTACCACGCGAGGAACGTGTGGCGTTGCGCGAACTACGCAAGCGCGAGGACATTGTCGTAGTACCCGCAGACAAAGGCAATGCCACGGTGGTCATGAAAACCATAGACTACCATTCTAAAGTTGAGGCGTTGCTGACAGATCAGTCCTACGCTGTTCTAAAAAGCAACCCCGTTCGGAAACTGAGGGGTGAGGTCGCGGTACGGGTAAATAACTCGGCTTCTATAGAGCCGGAGGCCAAACCTAGGCTTAAACGTGGCAACCACTGTATCCCTAGGCTTTATGGTCTCCCTAAGATACATAAACCAGACGTGCCACTGCGCCCCATTGTGAGCGCTATTAACTCTCCCACCCACCCTCTCGCCCGCTATGTGGCCGATAAATTGCAGCCTTTGACTGACGACATCAAGTCAGCTGTTAGGAATTCGGCACACCTTATTGAAATACTTAAGGAGCATCGTGTAAGTGACTCGGACATCCTCGTCAGCTTCGATGTCACGTCTCTGTTCACAATGGTTCCAGTGGACGAGGCGGCCACTGTCATTCGCAGAAAACTTTGCTCCCGTGGGCTCACTCCGGAATGGGCTGACTTAGCTGAGTTCTGTCTCACGTCCACGTTCTTTCAGTACCGTGAGCAACTATATGCTCAAGTTGAAGGAGCGGCCATGGGTTCCCCCCTCTCTCCGGTTGTGGCTAACCTTTTCATGGAGGCTTTCGAAACGGAAGCCCTGGAGAATGCCCCTCTAAAACCCAACTTGTGGCTCCGGTACGTGGACGACACACTAGTAGTATGGCCCCACGGCCCTCACACCTTGGCTGACTTTCTCCAGCACCTTAATAACACACACCCCAAGATTAAATTCACGATGGAGTTGGAAAACGAAGGAAAATTGCCTTTCCTCGACGTGCTGGTGAGTCGGAAAGTGAACGGCAGACTAGGGCACAGTGTCTACCGGAAACCCACCCACACGGACCGTTACCTACACGCTGGTTCTCACCATCACCCGGCAACTAAACGCGGGGTTCTGAGAACGCTGGCCATCAGAGCAACGAGGGTATGTGATAAGGAATCATTGGACTCTGAAATGGAGCTCCTAAAGACTACATTTCGAGCCAACGGATATAGCGCTAACGCTGCCAACCAAGCAGTACGGCAGGCCACGACCTCTGCCAAAACTTCTGATATTACCAAAACTAGTGACAATCCCAACACAAAAATAGCCACTCTGCCATATATACGCGGTGTCACAGATAAGATTGGCAAGCTTCTGAGCCGCTTTGATATAAAGACGACCTACAAAGCCCAGGAAAAACTCGGGCAAAAGCTTGTACGCGTGAAAGATCGCGTTCCTCCCCTTATGTCATCGGGGGTATACGAGATCCCATGCAGCTGCGGCCATAGTTACATTGGCGAGACGGGACGTACCGTAGAGGAACGCCTCCGGGAACATATTCGTAATTATAAATACAATAATACGAATAAATCGGCCGTAGCCCTACACGCATGGAAAACTGGCCACGCTATTTTATTTGATGACACACGCCTCCTAGCCAGAGAAGACCGCTGGGGCACGAGGAGGGTAAAAGAGGCGGTGGAAATCATCAAACATCCCTATAACTTTAATGCTGACCAGGGCATACGTCTACACGATGCCTGGAAACATCTATTCCACCAGGACATCCGATCTCGAGCGGACGCGGTCCCAGCTCTTCCTCTACGTCCGATTACGGACGGAGCGCCTCCTCTCACCCTGCGGAGAGCCCGCCCCTGATTGGCCGGTGCTCTCTCCGCATTGGCTGACCACCCGGCCAACCGGCACTCGGGTAGAGAAGAAACCAGCCCCATATAAACTCGTGCGCAGCCCATCTCCGCGCAATACGCCCTGATGAAGGTCGCAGAATGGCGACCGAAACGTCGGCACCTTCGCCATGGACGCGGCGTCACCCGGACAGCCTAGTAAGTACTGACTCCGGCCGCGGAAGCCTACGCTCTCACTTGATCAGCCTCTACGGGGAGGAAATATTCAAATTCACTCGTGAGTTTTCCACACTACGTGACAAACGGAAACGTAAGCTGAGTCAGCTCGCTTTCCTCCAACGGTGCAGAGACGAGGACGTTCTTCCGTCCTTTCTCGAAATCCGTCACCAGACTCAGACGCAGGCAGCGTTACGGATTCTGCGTAGAACGGGCTTCGCTCTCCTACGCGAGAGGATCCGCCATACCAGGACGCAACTTTCCAACATCGAACGTAAGTTGCTTAATATTCATTTAATGCTTGCATGCTGCCTCAGTGCATCTGATTGGATCACACTTGATACGGTTTCGGCGGAAGCAGCGGAAAGTGTACTTGATAAATCTAGATGCAAGCAAATTCGCAAATTTAACAAACTGAAGGCCAAACAACATCCAGAGGCCGGCAGGGTTGGCTTGACGAGTACTGTCGTAAACCTAACTGATGAACAGTTAAACGAGGCTACAGTGTCTGTTTTGAGTAAAGGTCTTAATTTCGCCCCCGTGCCAGATCGCATTCCAACCGCGGATATAGTGGCAGGGGTGGAAAACGCGGTCTCGAAACTGCCCGCCGACCAGGCTGACTACATCCGCAGAGAATCGGCTCGTCTTCTGGGCCATTCTAAATTGCCACGTAGCAACTTACCACGCGAGGAACGTGTGGCGTTGCGCGAACTACGCAAGCGCGAGGACATTGTCGTAGTACCCGCAGACAAAGGCAATGCCACGGTGGTCATGAAAACCATAGACTACCATTCTAAAGTTGAGGCGTTGCTGACAGATCAGTCCTACGCTGTTCTAAAAAGCAACCCCGTTCGGAAACTGAGGGGTGAGGTCGCGGTACGGGTAAATAACTCGGCTTCTATAGAGCCGGAGGCCAAACCTAGGCTTAAACGTGGCAACCACTGTATCCCTAGGCTTTATGGTCTCCCTAAGATACATAAACCAGACGTGCCACTGCGCCCCATTGTGAGCGCTATTAACTCTCCCACCCACCCTCTCGCCCGCTATGTGGCCGATAAATTGCAGCCTTTGACTGACGACATCAAGTCAGCTGTTAGGAATTCGGCACACCTTATTGAAATACTTAAGGAGCATCGTGTAAGTGACTCGGACATCCTCGTCAGCTTCGATGTCACGTCTCTGTTCACAATGGTTCCAGTGGACGAGGCGGCCACTGTCATTCGCAGAAAACTTTGCTCCCGTGGGCTCACTCCGGAATGGGCTGACTTAGCTGAGTTCTGTCTCACGTCCACGTTCTTTCAGTACCGTGAGCAACTATATGCTCAAGTTGAAGGAGCGGCCATGGGTTCCCCCCTCTCTCCGGTTGTGGCTAACCTTTTCATGGAGGCTTTCGAAACGGAAGCCCTGGAGAATGCCCCTCTAAAACCCAACTTGTGGCTCCGGTACGTGGACGACACACTAGTAGTATGGCCCCACGGCCCTCACACCTTGGCTGACTTTCTCCAGCACCTTAATAACACACACCCCAAGATTAAATTCACGATGGAGTTGGAAAACGAAGGAAAATTGCCTTTCCTCGACGTGCTGGTGAGTCGGAAAGTGAACGGCAGACTAGGGCACAGTGTCTACCGGAAACCCACCCACACGGACCGTTACCTACACGCTGGTTCTCACCATCACCCGGCAACTAAACGCGGGGTTCTGAGAACGCTGGCCATCAGAGCAACGAGGGTATGTGATAAGGAATCATTGGACTCTGAAATGGAGCTCCTAAAGACTACATTTCGAGCCAACGGATATAGCGCTAACGCTGCCAACCAAGCAGTACGGCAGGCCACGACCTCTGCCAAAACTTCTGATATTACCAAAACTAGTGACAATCCCAACACAAAAATAGCCACTCTGCCATATATACGCGGTGTCACAGATAAGATTGGCAAGCTTCTGAGCCGCTTTGATATAAAGACGACCTACAAAGCCCAGGAAAAACTCGGGCAAAAGCTTGTACGCGTGAAAGATCGCGTTCCTCCCCTTATGTCATCGGGGGTATACGAGATCCCATGCAGCTGCGGCCATAGTTACATTGGCGAGACGGGACGTACCGTAGAGGAACGCCTCCGGGAACATATTCGTAATTATAAATACAATAATACGAATAAATCGGCCGTAGCCCTACACGCATGGAAAACTGGCCACGCTATTTTATTTGATGACACACGCCTCCTAGCCAGAGAAGACCGCTGGGGCACGAGGAGGGTAAAAGAGGCGGTGGAAATCATCAAACATCCCTATAACTTTAATGCTGACCAGGGCATACGTCTACACGATGCCTGGAAACATCTATTCCACCAGGACATCCGATCTCGAGCGGACGCGGTCCCAGCTCTTCCTCTACGTCCGATTACGGACGGAGCGCCTCCTCTCACCCTGCGGAGAGCCCGCCCCTGATTGGCCGGTGCTCTCTCCGCATTGGCTGACCACCCGGCCAACCGGCACTCGGGTAGAGAAGAAACCAGCCCCATATAAACTCGTGCGCAGCCCATCTCCGCGCAATACGCCCTGATGAAGGTCGCAGAATGGCGACCGAAACGTCGGCACCTTCGCCATGGACGCGGCGTCACCCGGACAGCCTAGTAAGTACGTATAAATTACTTTTACCTTAAAATAACTTATAAATTCTCCGAGTCTCATCCAGTCATATTTTGCCTATCAAAGGTGATACATCTGATCGTTTATGTTGCGGTGCAGATAGACATTTGAACCTGATACAGCCGCACATTATTTAATTTTTTAACGGCACATAAACAATTGGTGTCAAAGTATTTGAACACCTTGAAAATCTGTTATGTATAAATTTTACATAGAAAAAAGTAATATGAATGACAAATTTTCAGCGAAATTAAATGCATTATATATAGTAAAGTTGCTACAATAAAAAAAGCACCGAAAACAAAGTACTGGAAATTGAGAAAGATAGATATAAAAGCAAATATCTCATAGAAAAATTCATTAGTATTGGAACATGCAAACTCTCAAATACTGTAATGGCTTTCCTGGAAGTCACTGCTGCTACAGCCGTCTGTGGATTGACCTTCGACTTGTCAGTCGGGACTCACCTGTCACCTGTGGAATCGGAGAAAAGCAGCAGATGTTGTAGATTCTTAGTCTTGACATATCTCAACTGCTTGACAGGTTCCGATGGAAGTAAAGCATGTTACAGATGTGGCAAAACCGGACATGGTATCAAGGATTGAACCGGTAAACTGCCGTGTGTTATTAAACAACGAGGGAAAGTAAGACTATAATCATCTGTTAGGAAGTAATAAATGTACCTCCTTCATGTTGGCGATCAATCAAGCCAAAAAGAGAACGTATGCTCCGATTCCTACAAGTTAATTTGGGTAGCAGTAAACATGAGTCGGAGTTGATGCTGCAGGTCGCTGCTGAAAGGGAGGGGGACGTGCTGCGTGTCCTCACTGCATGTGGTATCAGGATGCTACTGGAAGAGCCGGCATAATAATGCATAACAAGAAGCTGAGTGTCAGGAAACACAAGAGAACGAAAAACGGGTTTGTATGGCTGAAAGTGGGCAATATGAGATTTTATAGCTGCTATTTCTCCCCGAACGATACGCTAGAAAAAATTTAGAAAGATATCGATGAGCTGGAGGCCAGTTTGAAAACGTCTAAAAGCAAGGTATTAGTGGCATGCGATTTCAATAGATAGTCGTCCGAATGGGGAGAGATGCGCTCCGATAGAAGAGGAATTTTCATGTGTGAATTCATTGCAAGAAATGATCTGATCGTCCTACTGGGGAAGAGTACATCTTTCAACGTGGAAACGCATAGTCTATTTTAGATTTGACAATAAGCTCCATGAAGCTAGCTAAAGGCATTGCTGATTGGTCAGTGTTCGGCGAAGAAACCCTGAGTGATCATCGGTTCATAGGATATTTGGCTCCATTAACGGAGGGGCCGCAACATGTCAAAATGCGACATCAAGGAGGACCACCTCGGAATCCTAAAATAAAATGAATGAAGGCAATGCAAAACGCTCCTTGGAAGAATCCAGGTTGCTTGTTAACATGGGTTGGACGAAAGAGGCGGAAACGCTTGAGGATATGGTTAAGGCAACGGAGGAAATAGTGGTAGCAGTTTGCGACGCATCCATGCCTAAACGTAGATGTCCGAGGATGAAACAGCAAATGTATTGGTGGATACCAGAAATAGCTGAACAGCGAACGAACTATATTAAGGCAAGAAGAATAGCGACAAGGGCAAAACGAATCTGCACCTTGGGGAACAATATAAAGAATTGTCAAAACGGCTTAAGAGAGAAATAAAAAGAAGTAAAGGCAGATGCTGGAAGGTGCTCCTAGAACAGATCAATAACGACCCATGGGGCATGACTTATGAAATAGTAAATACGAAATTCGGGATGGACTGGAAGATACCTGGTTTGAATGATCTACAATGGACGAGGAAAGCTATTACGGACCTCTTTCCTATTAGAAATCCTTGGACGAGATAAATACATAGCGACTACTTCACGGTTGACGCAGAAGACTACTTCACTATAGACGAACTGAGGAGACCGGCGAAAAGCATGAAAACTGCGAAGGCTCCAGATTTCGATGGACTTTCCTGTAAAATACTAAAAATAGTGACACAGGAGTATCCGGAATGCCTTCTGTCAATCTATAACCACTTACTTCATGAGAAATGCTTCAAGAGTGGAGGAGGCAAAAGCTGATACTCCTCCGAAAGGGCAACAAGCCAGTAGATCAGACGTCATACAGACCACTGTACCTCCTTGATACCATGGGCAAGCTGCTTGAGGGTTTAATACTTTCTAGGCTTGAGGGGCTCATATACTTTTCCTACTGGCAATATGGATTCCGGAGAGGCCGCTCGACGACGGATGTTATCCTGAAAGTAGTCCATAAAGCAGACGCAGCCAGAAGAGGAGTTGGCAAGAAGAAGGGATTTGCGCGCTCGTGGCAATTGACATTAGAAACGCCTTCAACTCCGCCAGGTAGAAGTACATTATAGAAGTATTAGTTAACAAGACGATTCCGGAATATCTCATAAGGATTATTGAAGACTACATCCATGAAAAGACGATAACGTATGTGGATAGTATCAGGATAGAAGAGAATGTGAGGTGCGGTGTCCCTCAAGGTTTCAGACTTGGGCAATTTTTATGGAATGTCCTGTTTGATGACATTCTAAGCATTGACCTGCCGAAAAATACGCAGCTCATAGGCTCTGCTGATGATACGATAAAAATACGCCACAGCGACAACATTAAACTCCTCGAATTGAGAGTGAATGAAACGCTCTTTAGGGTTAGAAGATGGTTACATAGACGACAGCTACAGATGTCAGTGCAAAAAACAGAAGCTGTCCTAATCACCGAACGGATGGCCTTTCAGTAACCAGACCTCCAATTGGGAGGGGAGAGAATCAATTAGAGGCGCCAGATAAGATATTTAGGAGTCGAAATAGATTATAGACTCAGCTTCGGGCCCCACATACATGTGATGGCATTTGATGGACAGGAGCTAACATCACAAGAATGCTACGTGATATCGTCATTTTTCAGCTAAAAGCTGATAAGGGGTTACCAAGTGGCTACTATTCTGAAGTTGATTTTGAATTAGTTCAATTACTGTCCGCTAGAAGGTGAATCTTTGGTACAATCTATAGCAAGTTTTACAGAACTACGAAACTTAAAGTTGCAATTTCTGAGAAATCAGAAATTCGCACTTGTGTCACTTTTCTATAGGAGGTGCGATATGTGTAATTTGGAGAAGTATCCCCCGCCATGACAGTTAATCAGCCATACTTCGTACAGGGTAGAAGCTCCCGTTTCCATATCATGGCTTCTCATGGTTCACATCCGTGTAATTATATCTGTGGCGATAAGGAAAAAGGGAATAACTGCAATTTTCATAATTTCGAGAAAAATGCATTTAAAGCCATAAATTCTATTTTTGCAGATTGAAGTAAGTTGACCGTAGGTTTTTTCTCAACACTTTCGTATAAACAAAACATAGTTTCAGGACTTCAAAAAAACATTTTATAATAATAATAATAAATGTAATTAAATGTTAATTTTTCACTTATTCCCTTTTTCCTAAATATTTGCAGTTATTCCTTTTTCCATAAATGTTTATTTATCATTCTTTTCCTTTATTTTTATCTTTATTTTAATTTTATGGTGTGAATATATATATATATATATATATATATATATATATATATATATATATATATACTATATAATCTTATCTTTAATAAAAGCATACTATATTTTGTAGTATTTGACTTACAAAATAAGTATTATTAAATTAAATTGTAGTTAAACTTTTCAGTTAAAATGACTTTAAAACATTTTTCCTTTTTTGAAATACATTATTTATACACAATTCGTAATTTAATAATAATGTAATATGAAAATAAATAATAACAATAATACATAATTAAATAAATTAATAATATATTAATATAATTAACATATTACGTTACGTTAAGGGCCGTGGAGCGCCCATCCTGTCAGAATGTTTGCTCCATTAAAGCACGAAAAATACTGCTCCAATTTGAAAAATAAACAGAGTACAAATTTAATTTATTGCTTAATTTCGGTTTAAATTAACTAAAAAATGATTAAAAGTGTTATAATATTTAGAATAATTAATAAAATTAAACAGAATTAATGTTCATTACTTTTAGTATTGATTTTAATGCAGTTATTCCCTTTTTCCACAAAGTTTTGCAGTTATTCCCTTTTTCCTTATTTTAACCATTTATTTGATAATTTAACATTGCTCGTATATTCAAATATTACAGATTACTATATTTATTATCTTGTCTGATGAAAGTATAAGTATCAAAGATACCAAATTTAGTATTATCTCGATTTCGACAAAAATTGCAGTTATTCCCTTTTTCCTTATCACCACAGATATAATAAAATAAATTAACAAAACGCAAAGCACGGAACGTTCTCAAACACAGCTCGTCACCTTACCGCACAGTAACAGGAAACACTTGCACCAGTACACATCTCACATTCAAGACCCGGTTTTCAAATAAACATAATACTTATCACACAAAAGTACATTGAATGTAATGTTTGTAAAAAAAATAATTTTTACAGAAGAGAACAGTAGCACTGCACGTCCTCATTTCAATTATTTCTCGTAGCAAACTATATTTTCATCGAGCGAGGACATTATAAAAAAAAGCGTCGAAGCCATTTACAAGTTAGCCAACTGCAAGCGAACGAATGAAAGGAGAGCCAAATGGGCTGAAGGTCATAAAAACCACACAAGCTTCAGTTGTTGCCAGCCCTAGCTGCCAAATGGTCCTCTTACCAAAATCACTATATAATAGGGAGTTTTAGTGCCAGGCGTAAGGAGATATCCTTAAACTCTATTGATCACGTGACTAACGCCTTCATGAGGTCGTAATGAACAACGTTCATAAGATATTCTTCATGTCTTCCGGGCTGATGGGCCGTGGTCCAATTGGCTTTGAGATACCAAACGTTTCGCCCACGACTGCGGTGGGCATCTTCAGTGACTGAAGGGTCAGTCGCCAGTCAGCCGCCGTCCCGGACACTTCGCCCGAGACCTCGCCACTGAAGATGCCCACCGCAGTCGTGGGCGAAACGTTTGGTATCTCAAAGCCAATTGGACCACGGCCCATCAGCCCGGAAGACATGAAGAATATTGACTCCGGCCGTGAAAGCCTACAATGCTGTATTAACGTTCATAAGAGTTTCAGCAATTGCGACAGTGCGTTATGCATTATAACAAAGGAAGCATTTCAAGCGTTGAACAGAGAAATTGCATAATACATCAAAGAGTGTAGGCTAGTGGTGAGACATTTAAAACACGTTACGAGTCAACAGATCAGCATATACACATTGTGCATGGAGTTTTAGATTTTGAATCTGCTTTTCTTGAAAATATAGGAAGTACCTTAAAACAGCGTTCGTTATGAGTATAAGACATAACCTATCCCGAAGATATGATTTGAACTTCTTTTTCGCGAATTTCTTTCCTGTCACCTCTCCAACATATCCCGTTAATTTTTGCCAGCGTTGTGGAGTTCGTAAGGAATAATTGTAACTGTCTTACATACGAGAATTGGTTTATTAGTTGAAAAAAAAACTTTTCCTGTTTTTAGACGGCCATTTTGCCGCTTGTGAAAGTGACCGTAGAGACTCCCACAGGCGTGCACTATGTATGAAGGTATAAGGTCGTACCTTAGGCCTAAGGTACGTGACGGTCTGTCACGTGACTGTTAGTGCATAACGCCGCTACCTTACGCGTGGCGCTAAAACTCCCTAATAGTGAAGGCAACTCTTGAACAAGTGAATGTCACACTTCGCATACAACGAGCAGATTGCTAGAATACCCAAATCTAGTTTTACGCAATTGAAAAAAATCAGTGAATCCTAAAAATACGAAATTCGGGCGGAGGGGTGGGATATAGTTACTCTTACA
The DNA here is from genome assembly GCA_038098605.1 of Gryllus longicercus. NCBI lineage: Eukaryota > Metazoa > Arthropoda > Insecta > Orthoptera > Gryllidae > Gryllus > Gryllus longicercus. The sequence goes on from JAZDUA010000398.1 coordinate 292,696, forward strand.
TATGCCAACAAGAATTCAATAACGGTAAAAGTGATAGGAAATGTTCTTTTGTATTTCACATGTATTTTCTGTTTGTTTTTGGGCGTCGGGAATACATTGAAATTGAATTAACATTATTTCTAATGTGAAATATTGCTTACATTTTCCTACATTATATTTTTAACATATTTTTGAACTGATTAATTGTGAAATTTGAGATTTCATTGCAAATTCTATTATGCAGGAATAAATATATCTCACTATCAGATGTTGCCAAAAATGCTTCTTGTTACCTTTATAATTCAATTAAGTATACTAAAAGAGAGGGGATATTGATCTGGAGGACAAGAATACTTGCACAGCATGTTTTTCTCCCCCATATTTCACACTAAAAAATAAATGCTAATGAATACTGATGAAATTGGAATAAGCTGTATCATGAAATAATATTAAGAACAAGTGTACTTATTCCAATTTAATGAAAACATGAAAGGAAAAATGCCATACTATTTGAAATTTTGATTTATAATAAGCAAATATACATACATAATTTAAGTGACAAGTTTCTTGTTATTTACAAATACATTACACTTGGTGTGACAGTATAGAAGGAACTTTACTCGCAGCATCCAGTGACAGGCAACGACAAGTGCAAGCAGTAACTGGACATTCTGAGTGTTCCCTAAACCAATGGGCCATATGTGCAGCATGACCACCATGTCTGCAAGACTGGCACCAAGTAAACCAGGACGAAAACTCAGCCAGTTTGTTGTTGCATCCTCCTCTGCCACTGCTGTTTGTATTATTATTGTTCTGAAGACCAGATGGAGTTCCCATATTGACGAGGCATATAGCACAACGTGGTAAAGGTTTCCGACAGTGAGGACATGAAGACATCTGTTTTGCAAAAATATTATTCATCACCCACTAAATTACATACGAACTTCATACAGAAAATCATATTTTTAACCTGGCAAAGAATCTGATTCCTAATTGATTAGAAGTTTGTATAATAAGTTATAAGTGTTGCATCATATAATGTGTGAATTCTCAGAATAATTATTACAAATTTATAATCGAAAATATAAATATATCTTTATCTACAACTAGTGGTGCTATAACAAAAATATTTTATCACATTATTTGTGACGGCTGTGAAATAATATAATACTAACTGAACCTGCAAAAGTATTTCCAAACCATGAACATTTACACAGGCTGGGATTTAAACTTTAGCACATACGATCAGTTATTAATAAACCTATCTCTTGCACCTCCAGTGCTGGTTAAGTATGCCGACACAGAATGCATAACAAAAAAATTGAAAATTTGCAATTTTTGTAAGTTTGGAATATTTAATAGTAATCAGCCTTAATTAAACTTTGCTCTATTTGAGCATAAATTTAAAGAAACAAATTAGAGGTTTTTGAGATAATTTTGTTTGCGTATTTTTTTAAATCATGATTTCACTTAACATTACTCAAAAACTACTCATTTTCAAAGAAATCATACAGTTCTTTGAAATCTTAATAATGGAAACATTTTAGTGCAACTGACTGAACATTAAACATCTGCACGTTTTCCTGCAGCACTCAACACACTATCCACACTAAATGTAGGAGAAAGTAAAAATACAGAAATAGAATTCAATCCTTTGCAACTGTCTTTGGTAAATTATTTTTTGCAGTTTAGTAAAATGTGCACTACAGGACTTATTTTAATATCAATTTTAAAAATACTCTCAGCAAAGTTTTCTCTAGTTTATACAGATTTTGGAAAATATATTAATGAATATGTTACCTTCAGTTTCTGTGAACTTGCTCCCAATCGAACGTAACTGCCTCTTCCTTTACTATGGCCTTGCATCTGAGCTGAGATACTCTTTCCACAGAAATTGCAAGAGATAAAGACCTGTTGTGGAGGTTTTTCACTGGCAGTGCACATACTCAAGAGAATATCAAATTGAGCTCTTTGATTCCACAGATGCCATGAATCTAGAAGCATGCAGTAACTAAAACAAAAAAACAACAGTATTATCAAAATATTCATTAAAAACATTTTCACATGAAGGTGAAAGCAAAGCATTCTCTTGGAAAAAAAACCAGGGAAAAAGGCCAATTTTCATTTCATTCAATTATTGACTTGATAGTGAAAGATGATGGAATTAATGTGTTTATGATTTTTTCCTCTTGAGAGGTTTGAGTAATTTCTTTAATTGTGAAAATAATCTTCCACCAAGCATCCTTAGAGGGCCTGTTTATAATATAAATTATTGATCTTGACCTTTGATCTATTAGGAAATGATTCTAGGTATTCTACTGCAGATAAAAATGAGTGGGAAGATATTGCACGAGGAGGATACAAGAAAAGAAACAATCAAAGTCAATCCAAAGCTTATTCTTAGATTTTATTGCCATTTTTTAATTTTTTTGAGGGGTGACATAAGTTCACTACACCCAAGAGTTCACTATATCTGAATTGTTGTTCACCTATAACTGCAGTCAATTGTATCATTAAAATATATTTAATAATAATTATTAACATACCTTGTGATCCACATCTGTACAGTTGTACCTTCAATTACTTCAGATGGAAACATTCTAATTGCTATTACACAGACACTTTGTATATCTCCTGTTGCCTCTAAATAGCTCTGTAGTAACAGAACACTGTCATTGCTATTACCTATAGTAAATAATACTGCCATTTTATTACTCTTCTTACACTCATACACTTTTAAAAAAGATAATAACAGCAATGAAAAGCTTTTATATCATTACTCTGCATACCTGTCAATAAGATTCCAGCCAAGTCTCCTTCAGCAATTAAGTTCATCATCAACTGATGTATATACTCATTCAATTTCGCATCAGACAAAAACATACAGGCAAATGCCACTCGATCTTCCACGGCTACACCATTTTCATTCTGTAACAAATAAATCATGTACACATCAGCATTACACTTGTTTAACTGTGCAATAAAATGCAAATATCTTACCAAAACATTGTCAAAATTGTCATCATCTGCAGTGAGAAATGCAAACATGGCACGTAGATAAGGATCCACCAACTGAGATCGTGAAGTAAGACACAATTCCCTCCACATGCTTGACTTGTCGTCAGAGAATCCTAAAAATAAAAAAACCTACATTGAATAAAATTAAACACAGCTCCTTCTATGTCATTCACAAAAAAACATATCCAAAATAATGGAATTCTTCACACAACAAATGCAATAAAATGAGAAGTGGGCAATGTATCTGACAATAATTCTTTGGTTACAATCCAGAGGTTGGGAGGTGGTATCTTAAATGTAATTTTTTGCTCTTAAATAAGTTTTAAAAGAAATGAGCCTCTTCAAAGAAACAGTCAATGAATTTTATTTATGATTTCTTTCATGTACCTGAGACAGCCATAGCTACAATGTTCAAATTAGAAGTTATGGAGGCTGTTTTTTCCTGTGCGGCTGCACCACGATTCAGAATTGACACAGCTAATCTCAATTTCAGATTGAAAACGGCAATTGCAGCAGCTCGAGAGAAAGATCCTTCAGACTCCAGTTGGCTCAAGAATGAAGTAAGTGCATTTGGTTCCCTGTCTACCTTCCAGCCACATAGTAATACGGCCTTATCTCGATCCTCACTCCTGAACAAAGACAACGTATTGTTCAGAATTATTCACAGATGGATGCAAAAAAAAAAAAAAAATCTAGGCAATATAAACAGCAAAGAACAAAATCAAGCTGAAAGAGTCAGGAAGTTAGTAAAATTATGAGGTAGTGAGGTGATAATATTAATCAATGATAATGATCTTTTCATTTTAATTCCATAAAAATTATTTTAAAACATTTTGCTTAGAAATATATGTTGCTGTTGTATTTAATAATCAATTTACTTGTATATTTTTGCCATAGAACCATTTCCATTACACAAGTCAGCCCAAGGAATGGTATTCAATTCTGATTTAAGACTTGCTGCACCATTTTGAAAGTTACCATCCATCCTTAAAACATGCCTAGAATAAAAAAAGGTAAGGAAGACATGTAGTATATGTCAAAAATATAATGTCTCCATTATGAATAACATACTGTACACAACAAAAAGATCTTTTTAATTACAAACAGGGATGGTTTTTATAAACATTTCTACAATAAGTTTATTTTCTTTTCTTACAGCCTGAAATAAAGTATTATTGCTTTATCATGCAATAGTAATGTTCATGAATATTTTTACTTACCTTACTCCAGGATATTTGCATATAGGGCCTCGTGAACTGTTAGAGTCCTCAGATAGACTCTGGCTCACAGTCAACCACTTCCATACTCTCTTCAGCACTACATCTTCAGAAATATCTCCATTTTCTGAAAACTCGGCCTGAAACAGTTTTAAAAATTTGATTTTATTTGTTGCTGGGGCAAAAATGCTGGCAAGTTTGTTTAGCTTTAAAAATGTTTATCTTCATACACACATTAATAAACATATTTATTAAAATTTGCATTGTTGAGGCAATCTTCATGGTGGAACAAATAATTAAGAGAGGAAGTGAGCAAAATCTACCACCATTCCAATTATTTGTAGATTATGAAAAAGCATACGACAAGATGGATGGGAAGAAACTATGGGGTATACTAAATGAAGGATTGGACAATCACCTCATAAAAGTAATAAAAAGCCTATAACTAGAAGCAAAGGTTAAAGTATAAAACATGGATGGAAGCATCTCCAAAGCAATATCTACAAACATAGGACTACAATATCGATGCACACTGTCCGCCCAGTTACTCAATACATATATGAGAACCAAATGATTAAAGAAAGGAAAAAACAAACACAAGGGAGAATAATGATGAGACAATATTATATGCTGATGACTAAGTGGTTCTAGCTACAACTGAAGGTAAACCTTAAAAAGCAGCACACAAGACTAAATGGAATAAAATAGAATACAAAATGAAAATATCTATAAGAAAAACCAAGACAATGGGACTAGCAGGAAAATAGGTATTACTGCAGAGTAAAGACTGTAATAGATAATCAGATATCTGAACTTTCAAATATCTAGGCAACAAGATATTACTGAGAGAGGAAGATATTAAGACAAAACTGGCAAAATTTAACAATATCAATGGCTAACTAAACAGACACTTCCAAAACATGAACAAAGAAATAAAAATAAGAATCCACCCAGTAGTGGCAAAATCAACCTTATAATATGACAGTGAAACATGGAAACTCAAACAGAGAATAGAGGCAGCCCAAATCTAAGAGGCAGTACTACAAGGAACACAAAAAGAAAAAATAAGAAACAAAGAAATACAGAAAACACTAAAAACAGACTTTGCCCTCTGACATAGATAAATATCAGGCAAAACGGCAAAAACTCTCTCACATTGTTAATATTTACATTACTGGCGATTTGTATAAATTATTGCATTAGTACCAGAAGTGCTTCCAATAATTTTCAATCAAGTTCCTCAAAAACTAAAAAGATTTCTGCAAAAATCAACAATGCACACTTTTAGAACTACAAAGGGAACTCTATCTGAATGAGATTTAACATTCACAAAAGTATTTTAAGTCATCCACAAAGAGAAAAAAATTCTTAAAACTACAAAAGCTAATACACAAAAGAAGAGAAAGGAATAAACATCTTATCAATGTTTGTTTGTTGGTTGGTTGGTTTGTACTTTATGAGCTATCATATCATTTGTCCAATTGTGATAAAACTTTGACAATTTATTGCATGCACTTGTGGGAAGAATATAGGCATAGTTCAATGGGAATGTACATATGCCAACGCACATAGACGTGTGTTGATGATTTTATGCTGAGATTGAGATTCTGAATGACTTTTGTTACTACAGAAAATTATAAAAGAACATTTATGAATATGTTGCTTTGGCTTTAGGAGGGAAGAGGGAGGGGGGAGGGGAGTTGAAGCCCGAAGAGCCCATCACCCTCGTTGTGCTACTGCACATAAGAGTAAATAAAAAACTGCAAAAGGGCATTTACATTCCTATACGAATATTTTCATGTACATGTATACATGTTCCAATTAACAAAACAAAAATAAATATGTCTGCTTACTTTCAAGCCATATCCATTCAATGCTCTTCTTTTTATTTTCACAGATATATCTTCTGGCGTAATATATGAATCCTTGTCAGTAACATATCGTAAAGAACGTCTTCCATAGCTCCAAAGAATAGCTGAATTTGGTGAAGAATTCAATGTAATGCGCTCAAACACTACATAGTCTTTTATTGTTCCTGTAAAAATTCATTTTTACTAATAGTTTGTTATATTTATGTTGTAAACATCATTCCTTTCTTTTTTTTTATCTTGAACATTTAAATCAGTGATATTTTGACATTATGTATAACTGGTACCTGTCAAAGATATTGTCAACATGCGATTTTCATTTGAAGGATGCCATGAGAAAGAAGTGATGTTACTAGAAGCACATGGTTGAATACAGCGTTCCAAAACAGAAGGTTCAACTTCATCATTGCTCATTATAGTATGACGAATGTCATGAAGATAAACTCCGCAGCTATCACGGACCAGAGAACCTAGTAGACTGTGTCTTTACAAAAAAGAAACCACAAAATAAGAATTCCGGCAAAGCAATTTCCAATAAAATTATACCTCCAGAAGCTGAAAAGAATTGCAAGATATATTTTCGATTGAGTAATAAAACAAAATGAAACTTTACAGTGGTGGTACAGTATGGTACAGACTTTTTTGTATTTTCTTAGACCCATTATCTCTTTAGTCTAAGGTAGTTTCACTGTTTTTCCCACCCTATTTCCCAGTTCCTATCTATCAGCACCTAAAAGAAATATTTTCACCTTTTTCAACTTTTCAGTCTCCTAAAAGTAGAACTGAAATACGACTTCAAGAATATTACAGAAGAGTAAAACCTGGCCTACATGCAAATTTTCTTTGAAAAATTTAAAGCTGTTTTTGACAAAATGTAATTTGAGGGTCTTATGAAAATTCACTATTTTGAGCTCATTTCCACAGAAAACTTGAATATTTGAGAAACTTCATATGAAAATGTTTCAAGTGTATATATTCACCAGTCCAATAATGTGTTAAAAATATGCCCATAATGTAAATATAAACATGAGAGATATTTCAAAAAAAAGTACATTTGTCATATTCTTTTTATTGAAAGAATACATCAAAATGGTTTTTATGTCATGTTATTCAGTGTATGTAGCCCTATACATATACAAAGTTTCAAGAAAAACCTTCGAGCATTTTTTGAGAAATTCTTGTTTTCAATATTGGTCGTATTTCACTTAAAATGTTGTAAAAGTGACTAATAAAAAAAATGTGCGCAATATTAATTAAAGAACATAAATGTTATTTGAAGAAATAAATTTTATCTTGTGATGTACAAGGTGGTCCAAAAAATTCCAAACCTTTTGCAATATTAAAAAGTTCAAGAGTAACAGTAAAAACCAAGTCTATGCCACCATTATCAGTGTACTTCCGTCTATTCTATATTCTTAAGGGATTTAAAGAAAATATTCGGAGCCATTTTTGAAAAAATTTGGAAATGTCCTAGAGGCTTCAAATGAATTACTCCCTAAAAGTTTAAGGATTAGTTTCAAATTCATAGGACCTAGTGTAAGGCCAGATTGACCAGGGAACTCTTGTTGAAAGAAATCCTACGAAGAGTAGCTAGTAGTCTTCACTGACCAACACTTTTTTTGGCATTAGGGGACCCCAAAATGTGTATTCTCATCAAAATCTCAAAATTTATTTTCCGAAATGTTCTCTACACAACATATATTACTCTGTATATACATACGCACATATCAAAGTAAAAATAATCCCACAATTACAATCATGAAATGTTTTAGATACCTCAATTAATTTCATTAGAAGATTTGTTTTCTTTTAGCAATAAGAAACAACTGAAAAATCTCATTTATATATCAAACTTCTTACATGTACACAAAATGGAACTTCAAACGCTCCTTAGCAAGTTATGAAGAGACATAATGCAATACAATGAATAAGAGAATTCAGTACCTTGTTGGGCACCACAACACTTTTGTAACTGGTTTTCCCTGAGTAACAGTAAGAACAGGTTTTTCAAAATTGCGTGTATCCCAAATAGATATTTGATTTTCATAATATGATGCCAATTGACAGTCGTTGTGAGGATCAACAGCAAGTCCATATACAGCTTTTGTAGGAGTAGAACATACTGTCCTTGATGTGTCTGAGAATAAAACAATATTAATGTTTACATTAATAAAAAATTAAAAGAAGCAAAATAAATTAAAATACAGCACTTCTAGAAAACACAATTGTATACATTTTTTAAACAACTCTGCTCTTCAGTTCATAAATATAAATGAGGAATGTGCTTCTGAATTTTCAATTAATATTGTCACAAGTTCATGCTAATTAAACAATGAAGTAACAAGTAATATTCGCTGAAATGTAGTATATGGTACAACCTAAGGAAGTTGTTTAAATTGCCACTTTGCACCGTTCCTGTGTTAACTAGGCAGAATTCTGGAGGCTTTCTTGAAAAGTGATGTCTTATAAAAGTGAATTGGTAATTATGCGTTGGATAGACTCAAGGATGTTTATAGTGAACGCGAGGGCCGAAGGCCCTAGCCTTGCTGTGACTTGGATCCGGGCGAGCGAAGCGAGAAAACTTGGCTTTGAAAGTAAATTGGCAACACAATGTGGCAGGGACAAAGCAAATAAAGGGCGAACCATGAAAATCTCCTATTCGTAAGTTTTACTCATTTCTATTAGAGCACGTACAGTAATTAGGGCTAACAGTAAATAAGCCCTGCCGCCACGTTTCTCTATGGGTGTACCATATACTAAACTTTAACCATAATATTTTCAATAAATATATTCATTTTAAAACAAAACAATTTATTGGAAGAAATACCTCGAAGATCAATCATCCTTAAATGCTTGTTGTTCATCCCAACAATAATACTTCTTGGTTGGAAATTGAACCATGCTAAAGAATTAACAATTTCGGACATTCCCAATTCATAGACTGGTCTCGCTAGTTCAGAAACAGAACTGCTCTGTTGTTGAGAACTACTGGTAAAAGAACTTCCTTTTGTCTCAATCACATGGTGAGAACATTTAAATACATCCCAGACCAGAATTGAATGTTCTGCTCGATATTTGTCAAGGCCAGCAACTATCAGATTAGTATCAAAAGGGTTCCAAGCAATAGCATTACATTGCCTTGCATGTCTAGGTGCTGTAAAATATTACAGAAACAATTAAAACTAACTACCCCCAAAGGTCCTGAAGCAAGTTCAATCGAAAAGCAAACTCAGTTTGTACTTAGTTCTTTTCCTGGAAGGCCACGAGAATCAAAAGTTGTTGGCCCAAATGTGGTTAAAACTACTTTTCCATTAGCCTGGCCAATTGCCAACAAAAGATCTGGTTCTGCCTGAGGATATATGTCAACACACTTGACATAATGATGACTTGAATTTGAAGCAAGCAAATTGGCAGCTGTTGTATCAGAAACAGTTATAGCTAGAACAATGAAAGTGTGTATTATTAAATTTACATCTTGATTTTAATGAACTGAACAATGAAAAAAGATACAGAAGGAATGTAATTATATAACAACTGTGGCATAACTTACATGTTGATAAGGCGTCCTTCTGTGGAATAATTTCATAAAGAAATATTTCAGTTCCCCAAGTAATGAATTTATCAACATGGACAGGAGACCACTGAACTTCTAATTTGACTCCATTCATTTTTATAAACGTAAGAAAATTAGATTTGTACACACTTTAAGATCATGACTTAGAGGTTAGGGCAATAACATTCCCCAGAACGAGGGGTTCGCCACCCTCGCAGTCTCGCGTATATTACACTAGATGAGAACGCAGTAGAGCCATGAATGAATATGTTAATTTATGGTACAGCCTGCCAGGATAAACTAGATACAGATATTCGAAAGCAATGACAAGCAGCAACTTCCTGAAAATATAGAAAAAATAATTACATTTGAAATAAGTACTACGCATCATCATATTATTGCGACAAGTAACCGACCTTTCTCATTTGCAGAGAACAAATTAGGTGACAAGATTAGAAAAGGTCAGAAATGAACTAGACTCCTCACGAATCGTAGCCGGGTGTCTTCTCTCTGCCTGTCATGCTTATATATTGCATACTGAAAACACAAAATTACTCGCACGACAATGTCAGCGGACTGTGTTGGTCGCAATGCAAGAGTATATAGGATTCTTTCAATGCTACGCGCAAATTACGCCCAATAATGCTGTGCTGATCACGATCGCGACCCCGCAACCATAATTTACGGGGCGTGTATAATCTGGGTATAATATGGTATGAACTAATACCATGTACTACGCTAATTCCGCGTGGGTGGCTTTAGCCAACACCATCTTTAGCACGACTACAGGAAGGGTGATGTACTATACTGCCACTTTATTCCGTACTTGATTTTTACTGTCTGGTCTGTAGTTCAATCTCTTAGTTAATAGATTTTTATTTACACTTGCAAATACCTATGGGATATATACGTTACGGCTTCGATACATATTTCGGATTTATTACATTAGTGGGAAGGTTTAGGGGCGGCCAGATGGCACAGATCTTATAGCCATTACCTGCTCCTTACGGAGCTTTTTCCCCAGTTTCTCCCTTCCGTACTCAGGCAGTCACACATATAACCTTTAACACTTTGAACACTCTTGCACCATTTGGTCAGAGAAAGGTCCGGGGAAAAGGAGATATTGAAGGTGATAAATGATGGTTGGGATAAGCCCCACCAAGTCACAATTCTTAAGAAACATCCATGCCAAAGGTGAGATTCGAATTCGCAGACCCTGCAGTTCGTGGCTGTCGCCAAAACAATGGTTCTATTGGTCCTGCCCTATGAAGAAGTAGAATATCAATACTATGTCAATAGAAGATATTATTATTATTGTTAATAGTAATAATATTTATTGAGTCACATATACAATTACAATCGTGCGAGTCAATATTACAATGTCTTGGGTGGAGAGAGTGAAGTTACATTACTGTCTAGAACAAAAACCTGATTGAGATGGGGTCATTGACCTAGGAATTATTCCACAATACTTGTTATTCTTCTTCAGTTTTAAGTCTGCCACGAGTAAGGCAGTGATTTGTGTGCATTTACTTTTTTTCTGATAACTAACACCCCGTTTCAACAAATTTTGCAAGTTTTGAGACTTTTAGTATCAATTAAAACTATACTTCTGTTTTGCATATTTCTGCAGTAACACACCAGTCGGTAACATTTCAACACTCCACTTATCAAAAGTAAATTAAATTAAAATATACAATATATTAAAAAATATAAATCAAAATTAAATAATAATGCCATCCAGGGAGGAAAGAGACGGCATTATTATTTAATGATTAGATATGGTATTATTAATTGTAACATTAGATAAGATGGCTCTTTCCACCATGATGCCATGTACGAAACGCAATCGAAGGGAACTATCACCGACCAAAAGTCGAGACTCTGACCCAGGAAGCTGCTATCACAGCGGCGATTCCTGCATAGAACAACAGCATGCTTTCCTATCCCCTTCTGTCATCCATGCTTCCCTAGCTTCCACGGTACAGCGCCAGACGGTATGAAGTTTCATGCTGCGAGCGTTCCGCGAACTCTGCGAGCTGGTCGCTGACGGGGTTTATTCCGCGACATCCGCCTCTAAATCCATTCCAGTTCCTTGAACAGTGGGGTTGATCTCTTCTTCCCCACCTCTCCATTTTACTCTCAGCTCTTTCTGACATATTTCCATATTCGTTTCACATTTTTCTGAAGATGTTTTTTCCGTTTTCTTTATTTAATTGTTTTGTTTTGTTTATTAACCTATAAGAACGTGTAATTGATTATCTTTGTACAGGTCTGATTTTTGGTATAAAAATGCGGAATGCGGACTGTGTTTAATTTTTTCCTAGAGCCTCAGATAAGCCATTAATTTTGGGTAGGGTTTCATATTTATTCTAAACTTTTTTGGTTTTAGTTGGAGCTCAAGAACCAATTTATATTTTTCTGTTTGTATAGCCGTTATTTTTGGAATATAAAAGCAGGAATAATTTTTTTCCCTATAGCCTCAAATTAGCCTTAAATTTTGGGTGTGGTTTCATATTTTTGAATTGATTTTTAGACGGGCATAACTAGCTTTAATCTAAACTTAGCACCGACCACGATTTTTAGAAATCCAAAAGAGCTTAAAATTCAGGAACAGAGATTTAATTAGCCTAAAAGTTTGGACATAGTGTGGTTGAAATTGGTTTTTGGATTTAGATGTCTAACCAGAGGCCCGGCCCGCAATGTGGGCGGGTCCAGATAAAAAAAGGCATATTAGCTATACCCCTTTCTAAAAGTGTATAGCAACACTACGTGTATATTAGTGTGTTTGTTTCACAGTCGGAATACTTTGGATACTTTGGTGTTCCCTTCTCCCCTAAAGTGCACTTGTGCTTACATATACTACAACAGATAACAATTAAAGCCAAATAATTATTCATACCACCAGACTAAGTCTCTACACTCTCCTCATTCACCATTCCTTATTCACAAGGGAAAAAGCTCTCAAAATGCAACATTATATCCGTCCTATTATCGCTTATGTCCATCCTACCTGTTTTTTCACATCCCATAATAATTACCATCACGTAACAAAAGTTGAAAATAGAATAATTAGATTAATCTTTCGTCTTCTCATGTACACCTGCTTTAATGACATCCGATACATTCTTCTGATTCACATACAATTAATTTCTGTTACCCCACGTTCCTATCCTCAACAACCCTTCAAGACCTAAGATTTAAAAAAAATTCCCTTGACGTCCTTCAATCTCGCCCATCCCCAACCTAGACCATAGGAAATACGTGACACTGTACGACTACGACCAGAAACAAAACCATTGCACCCACTACTTCCTCACAATAATAATCCATACTATTCTCTCTCGCATTTTCCTTTCCCCTTTTTTCCCATTCCCCCACCCCCTTTAGTTTTGTACACACAAAAGCCTTAATAAAGTATTTTACCACACTTAAAATAACCTGCTCCATCACACCCATCCTGCAACCTAATCCTCATCTTGTTTGGGGGAACGGCGCAACAAGAGCGAGATCAAGAAGGACCGCCACAAAAAATAAAATCTCCTGCATGAAGAGCTTCTGAGCGAATAGGCGTGCTCAAAACAACTCCATCAACAAACGATCGGAATATTATACAGAAAACAATATGATTATAACAGAATAAAACTGCGGGAGATACTTGAAAATGTTGGGGGCATTTTCTCCCGCCAAAGACGCCCGTGAGCTTCTACGACAAGAGACGAACGAAATTCTGAAAAGCTAGAGAACCCAAAAGATACAAACCCCTCCAACGTACGTAGAAGGGCACAAATATATGATTAACGAACTTCATTCGCCAAAAGTTCTAGTTTTTTTAAATCTTCATAATCTAGTGCTAAGCGACCAACGCTTATTTCGGATTCTCCCTCCCCACGTCAAAGGTATTTGAAAGGTCTTTTAAATGCTTGGGGTGTGTGTTAATCTTTAAATTGGATCCCCAACCCCTATGACTTGCTCAGACTCAAGGGACTCCCCTAACGTTTTGTACCGATTAAGCTCCAGACCACTTAGATAGGTGGTTGCAGTGGCATAGCGTAGTGGGTGCGGCAGGGGTGACCCGCCCCGGATGGCATTTTTAGAGGCAGCAAAATTTCACAGTAATAATAATAATAATAATAATAATAATAATAATAATAATAATAATAATAATAATAATAATAATAATAATAATGTACATTTTTTTAACAATTTCACTTCATATTTTTGTCGCACCTACGATTCGAACTGATTGAAATGAGTACGAAATCTTTCATTACTTATTCTGTGACAACTTCTTTAAATAAATGTATAATAATGACATCTTGCTCATTGTAGCGACTGGCAACAGCGTCTGTACTGACTTGTAAGGATACTCCGTATTTTATTTTGTGTTTGTATACTAGTTTATCTCTAGGGGCGGATGTTTCTGACCTATAACATTGCCAAAAATGATCAATAAAATGTTTTTAAAATGCTTTAAAAATGCCCTAAAAACAAAGAAAAATGACGTAAAAAATTGATCAAAACTACTTCAGATGAACAATTCAAGCTATTAGATATGTTACTGACGTACTCGAGGCTTCTTCCTTGTTTTCAAGTGAACTCAGCTTGGAAACTTGGTTTGGAGTTTGGACTGTTCTTTAAAAGAAAATCTCTGTCTTTATCTATCGCGAAATCGGCGCCGATAAACGTCATAGGAACCTTCCCAAGTGATGTTGCTTCATCAATGGACCAAAATGAAGCACCCATTGGAATATTTTTAGAGCTTTCGAAAGCTTTTGACGTCATTGACCATTGACCATTGACCATCTTGCTATTAAAATTACCTTCTTATGGAATTCGTGGTATCGCCCTAGATTGAATAACCTCCTACCTTAAACATCGATTGCAAAGAGTAGAAATACCGTACTGGCACAAAAGGACATTATTTACTTATCTTTCCAATTCTTTACCAATTGAATATGGGAACCCGCAAGGCTCGATTTTAGGTCCTATCCTTTTTCTGTTATAAGTAAACGATATGCCCTCGTCAATTAAAAACGGAGGAGCGGTTCTGTTTGCCGATGAGACGAATGTTCTTTGCAAAAAAAGAATAAAAAAATAGTACGATTTTAGAAGTTTCAAATTGATTTTGTAATAACAAATTAATAGTTAATGAAGGAAAAACAGTTTCAATACATTTTTGCATTTCAAATCAGCAATCCAGCTCCATTGAAAACGAACAATATGCAATTAGCTGATGTTCAGATAATAAACTTTCTCAAAAATTCAGTCCTAAAAAGGAATGTGCATTTAACAAAATTAAACACTAAGTTAAGTTCATTTTGTTACGCATTCAGAATTCTTTCAAATTCTGACAGCCTTCATGCAGCTCGTTGCGTGTATTTTGCAAATGTGCATTCCCGCCTGAGATATGACAATATTCTGGGGAAACTCATCATGAAGTACTCAGACGTTTAGATTGCAAAAGAAAATTATTCGAATAATGAAAAAATGCCATCCGCGCCATCCTTGCAAGCCTTTCTCCTTGGGCTCTCCAAAGTGACTTACTTAACGGTGGGAACATATTTTCATGCAATACTGATATTTATAATTACAACACACGTTGTAGAAATCACGTTCATCAAGTGTCAATATCAACAGCTCACTATCAGAAATCCACTTATAATACATGTATGTTACTTTACAACGCATTGCCAGATGACATTAAACAATTGAAGTCTGTTCACAAATTTTAGTTAGAAGTAAAATCTTTTTCTGCTGCATAACTGTTTCTATACAACTGCTGCATAACTGTTTCTCTATTAGAGATTATACTGATTATCAAAAAGAAAAAATGATGTTTATTTTAACAAAATAATGATATATAATGAATTAGTTTACATTTTTATTCTATATTTTTTTAAAGACTTAATATTTGTAACAAATAATGTTCAGCTTCCGGGTCAATGACCCCCATCTCGAACAAGCCAAAAATCTCTCTTTAATTTTGTAGTTTTGAAATGTTAACTTTTTGCAAATTTCGAAAAATCGGAAAGATAGACAAAAATGGGACTAGAACTTCATTTTTACCGTCCCATAATACATATGAGGGATTTTTGAGAAAAATAATTGTTACGTCTTTTTAATTTGCCTATATTTTGCGCAAAATGGCATGAAAACTACTCATATTTTCGGAAAATTGAACATGATCTTATTTCAAGATGCCTTTAAGAAACAGATTTCTTTAAGGAAACTAGTGGTGCTATAGAATGGCACAGACTTTCTCAGACTAGTTAGTTTTCTAAATTCTTTGGTCTGGGCCAGCTTTAAAATCTTGACCCATCCTCTTGCCAGCTGCCATCTATCGCTGCCTAAAGCACATTCTTTTCAACTTTTCCTCCGTTTTTCGGTTTTCTAATGGTAGAACCGATATATTACTTTAAGAATATTAAAGAGTAAAATATCGTCATATAAGAAAAATTATTGTTGAAAACTTTGGAGCCGTTTTTAAGACAATGGCGTTTAAGCGTTACTGTAAATGCGAAATTTGAAACTCTTTTGGGCGGCAATTTGTTAATTTTATTGTATTTATGAGTACATGTGTTTTCAATAATGTATAAAGTTTCTCAAAAACTCAAAACTTTCCTGTGAAAATGAACTCAAAATAAGGCGTTTTCAGAAATCTTTAAACGTATTTTTTTTCAAAAACGGCTCCAAATTTTTTCTTCAAACTTTTCGAACGAATAGTGCTAATTGCACCGTTAAAAACGCGAAAATTAATTTTGGAGTATTCTTATTGATTATCTGATTTAAAAAAAAATAACAAATGTTTTTGTTTTTTTTTTAAATATCTCTCGCGCCGTTAATGTGCACATTTCCAGCAAATTGTAAGTCATATTACATTTGTGAGTGAAAGTGCTTCAAATGGCATCGAATAAACTCTAAAAACCTCAGGAGTTTTTTGTGAAAAAGAGTTTCAAATTTCGCATTTACAGTAACGCTTAAATGCCATTTTCTTCAAAAAGGCTCCAAAGTTTTTAAGAAACTTCGGGGGTCCTTTTCGAAATGTTGAGGGTGAACCTCAGGCCCCTGGTTATATACTCTCGGCTCTGGTCTCCCGTGCCTATGAGCTATAGGAACTTGAAACAGTGTATTTTTTGTTATGATGCAATTTTTGTTTAATAACAACATATTGATTAGAAAGGAAATCCAAATGGGGAAGCAATATATTCAATATTGAGTTGAATTTATATTTAAGGGTACTTAAGTTTATGCGGCGGGCGGCTGGAAACGAGACAGGTCTCGCAAAGTGGATTGCATTATTAACTTACCCGTCAGACATTAGTTTGACATGTCTTGTTATCAAACCATGTGTCAAGATACCGTGATATCAGTGTTCTATAAACGAAAATGCGCTGGAAAATAATAAATGCGTAAATATTAACCGTTAAAATCATAACATCGGGTTTCTGAATCGATAACTTTATCATATTTAAAATAGAGAAATATAGCCATTATTTCCTTTTATATACTGTTACAGATGCGGTTTTTAACAAAGTAAGTAACTACTGCTACTAACATGTAACAGTACTGCTTTATTGGCACTTGTACCCCAGTTGTAATGGTACTTGAGGGTGATGGGCCCGATTCAGCTAGACTATTAGAGCTTTCTTGAACAAGGAGGCAAGACGAACAACTATATTCTAATATTCTTTGCGTCAACTCGCACTGGTAAAAGTGAGAAACAACCTTTTTATTTCTCATATTTGCAGGACGTATTTATTTCCATGTGACAACTAGCGTTTAAGAAAACTGCAAACGTCAGATGCGAGAACGTCAACGACTTCCATAGTTGTGTGAGAACTAGAAGACAACGCCTCTATTTATCTCAATTATTTCTTGTATTATTGGCGTTTACCTGTAAGTAATAAAAGCATTGAAGAAACGATAAAGGAAAAGTAAAGATGTGTGCATGTATAGCAGCTTTAGCTTTATGTGCCTAATTTCTTTGTTTTATTAACGTGACATTTGACTCATTCTCGTTGTAAAGGGAGTGTGTCATGTCTTTTACCGGGTTTGATTAAAACGAAGGATTTTCAATTTCTGCCGAAACCTTAATTAAAACAATTCTTAGCCGTTCTGAATTTTATTAAACTGTACACTTAGAGAGGTTGCGTCTTTAATAATTATTGTTGAAATAACGTAATACTACTAGTCCTTGTAGTGATAGTAGCAACAGTAAGTGCTCGAATTGTTTTGCATGTGTCTTGATTTTAAGGCCATTACAAAGTATTAGAGAGATCGGAAATATGGCCAAGAAACTTAATCAGCAACCTGCACTTCACAAAGTGATAATGGTTGGAAGCGGAGGTGTTGGAAAATCAGCACTGACATTACAATTTATGTACGATGAGGTGTGTAAAGAATAGTTATTTTGAATTGAATCAAAAATGCTTAGAAACATTGTGTAGCAACTAACAAAACTGTATATTGAATGCATTGCATTTTAGTTTGTGGAAGATTATGAACCCACCAAAGCTGATTCCTACCGAAAGAAAGTAGTGTTGGATGGTGAAGAAGTACAAATTGACATACTAGACACTGCTGGTCAGGAAGATTATGCAGCCATCCGGTTTGTTACTGCTGTATTTTCAAACAATAAGCTACTAAAATTACTTTTTTTGTAATCAAACATTTTCTTTTCATTTATCTTTTCAGAGACAATTATTTTCGAAGTGGTGAAGGATTTTTGTGTGTCTTTTCGATAACTGAAGATGATAGCTTTCAGGCAACACAAGAATTCAGGTAAATTTTTAGAAATAATGTAATTTTTGAACTTCGGATGATTTTATTGTAAAGTGGAATTATAATTAAGGCTTTGACCTATTTTGTATAAATAATCTGATTTCATACAAACATTTGTTTCTCTAACAAAGGTCTTAAAAAAAGTACATCTTAGAGACCAGATAAATGTTTATTTTGTGGTTACTAAGTGTTTTACTAAATATATTCCATAGAAGACAGACACCATTTGTCATTGGAAGTTTTTTTTTCCTCTTTAAGTAGTTTCATTTGGTGTTTTCGATAAGGAGAATAAATAAAGTTTAAAACATCATTTTTATTGTATGAAATTTTAAAAAGTCATGAGAAAATCTCTTGTATGTAACTAATTCTAAAATTGAAAATTGGTGAAACTTGTTGTTGTTGTTGTTGTTGTTATTATTATTATTATTATTATTATTATTATTATTGTTATTATTATTATTATTATTATTATTATTATTATTATTAATATTATTATTACTTTTTAGAGAACAGATCCTGCGGGTGAAAAATGATGAAAATATTCCGTTTTTGTTGGTTGGAAACAAAAGTGATTTGGATGAGAAACGCAAAGTTACTCTTGCTGAGGCAAATAGTAGAGCACAACAGTGGAATGTTCCTTATGTGGAAACTTCTGCAAAAACTCGAGAGAATGTTGACAAGGTGAGTAATGCAAATGATGTTGTACAATTTACTAGCTGTGTGTTAGAGCTTTGCTTCTCAGAATGCACTGCTTTAATTCTAGTGGTGTCATCCTAAATGCTTTGTGTGTTATAGCACAGCTTTGTGTAGAAGGAAGTCTGTGAATATCATGGGAACAACGTACTTCTTAGAGCTTCTCTTGTGCAATGAAGTTTGTGTTAGAAATTGTTTTTAAACTATTGTTTCTATGTTGCTTTTAATACTTTTGTCTTTAACTCTATTATTTTTAAAGGAAACTGCCTTTCTTTCAGATGTGAAACAAGCATACTTTTAAAATGTCAAAGTTAACAAAATATATATTTACAATTGAATTCAATTGATGTAATTTTTATGTGTGATGAAATTTGTGAAATCATCTAAGGAAAAAATTAAATTGCAAACTACATATCCACAAGACTGGTAGTTAAGGAACAATAATATTAAAATCAATATTTGTCTGTCTCTCGTAACTTAATTTGTTTTTAAAACTAATAGTTGAGTATTTAATATTCTTTGATCTACTTTTTCAAACATGATAATTTTTAGCCCCCTGACTGTTTTTGTGAATTAGAATTTCTCATAATTGAAAGTTCAAGAGAGAAGTATGCCATGTATTTTGAATGTAGAATTTTAGTGTGTTGAAAAGCAACAAATGTTGGATGTACACATGGCTCTCGTTCTTAGAATACAAGTGCAGTTCCAACATTTACAGGTGTTTTACGACCTGATGAGGGAGATTCGATCTCGCAAGATGGAGGATAACAAAACGAACAACGGCCGGGGAAGGGACAAGAGCAAGAGGAAGAAACTGAAGTGTGTCATTCTCTAGGTCGGGTCTTATTTTTGTGCATACCTGCTTCTCTTAAGCAGGGTTCCTAGATCCCTCTTCCAATTAAAATTAGTGTCATTTAACTTTTGCCGTTCTTTTGAGCAGTGGTGCTCTGCCGTGTTCTTAGAATATGGTGTTTGTATGTTTCAAGCCCTTTACTTATATATGAGGAGTTTTTTTGACCTTACTGCCAGAGACTATTCAATAAAAGGGAGGTGACATAAAAAGCATCATAATGTTTATATTTTTTTAATAAGACTAATTGGAATTTGGATTTTGTTACAAAGCTGCTAAATTGCCTACTATATTTTTATTTCCATAATTTCTTCTCGTAATTATGAAATCATGGGAAGTGTAGATAGTGTGTTTCAGACTTGAAAGAAATGTATAATCTTCAGAGAATATCAACTTCAGAAATAATTATGGTTTCTAGCATGAAACACTAATTGCCAATTGATATCAGGGATATATTTATAAGCTTCTAGGGGCACCACTGCTAAAGTAACTCAAACCTCTTGTGAAGTACTCACTGTTTTGCACTGAGAGCTTCACACTATGCTTGAAAAGAACTTTGACTGTTTTGGGTCATGGAACCCTGCTGCTTGTATGGTGTGATGAACAATCTGCATGGGATAACCAGTAAAATGTGTTTGAGGTCAATTTGCAGGACTGCACTCCTTAAAATAGTAACAGTATGTTGTGCAGGATGTACATTTATGTTATGTCTACAGGGAATGGTTTCTATGTGTGACCATGTTACTTGTTTTAGTTTTTGTTGCAATTGTTGCTTTGCATATTAACTACTAATGTGTCAGTTAAACATTTTTTGGGCTTGCTTTTTCCTTTCAGTTACTAACTTTTTCTGAGAAAATTGGTTTTTGGTGCTGCGTGCTGCTTCTGCATTTTAATTTCAACCAATTGACTTGATTTGAATTGGCAATGATGTTATTATGGGTACAAAACTTTGATATTATTGTGAGAATATTCCACTAAGAAATTTCAGTATTTGTGAATGTTACTGTTTCATACATTTTATAATTTTTATTCTAAAATATTTGTAGGATTTATATTATTGCCATTTATACAATGCTTGTTTTTAAGCACATTATCTTTGTAAAAAAGAAAGTCAATGCTCTTGCAACTGTTGAGTACGGGTCTCTGTGAAATATTGAATTATTTGTGGCACCAAACATTTCCATTCTATTTGCATCTGATTGAGCTTTTCAAGTAAGCTTTATAATAAGATAGATGTCATGCAAGATAAGTGGGGTATTAAGAGTATTGCAAAGATACACATTACAAATGATTTTGAATCATAATTCATGAATACTTCATTTTAACAAATTTAAAAAATTCTGTTTTTGATATTGCATTTCCAATTTTTGTTTTCTCTCTCTTGTATTAATGCATAAATTAATTTTTCCTTTTACAGAATTAATTTTGTTGCATGTTCATGACAAATTTTCTTTTATTTACATATTTATTGTATAACTAATTTTCCTTCAATATGTTTAAAATAAATTTATAATATATTCCAAATAATCATTAGGGAGGGTCTACACAGGATAATGGAGATAAGGATGTCATAATTTCCTGGTGTCTGTACAGTTCTGCATGCCTTCGATATGTTACTCTCATTGTGTATTGAAATATGGATTGATATTTGCCATAATTCTTTTCACTGTGAGTGAAATTAAAAATGTCATAATATGTTATTTATTTTGACCATATTATTGGCAGAAATTTGTGTAAAAAAAATTTTTTTAAAAAAATGATGTTATGAAATTTTGACTCTTGGCTTAAATTCATTTTGAAATGTAGTGGAATTGAAACATTAGTATTATTATATTTGCTCAGAAGGATTGCTTCAAGCAATTATCAGTGCACAAAGATGTAATTCTAATTACTTAATCTAAGAATGAAATATCTCATTTATTGTGCTTCCCATTGATGGGTTGAATCAAAAATTGATACAAAGAGAGATAGTATTGTCATATTTTTTAATTCATGAAAAAGATGTATAGATTAGTGCAAAATGAATTTTTTATACTTATCAATTTTTCACAGTGAATGTAATTGTAAAATGATGTTAGCCACATCATGTTAAGTTGCAAGAGATGCAATACATATTCTGTTTATTTGCTCACTGTGTGAAAGATTTTACCTTGAAAATTTCCTCCTAAACACAAAGAAAGGTGTCATTATTAACCCTGATATGCCAATTGTTCTTTTAGTTTGACAATATTTAGCACTTTGAGTTTCACTCCTAGTTAATTAATCAGTCTTCTTTGAGGTAGTGTTCTAATTGACTTCTTTTTTCAGAATTAGATGAACTAATAATTTGAATACAAGACAAGCTAAGATAGTAAGGAGGGGAAAAATCATTGTTTAGTTTTGCTTTTGAATTTCTCACATCATTTTCACTGTATTGTAGTTTTCAAAGCTTATCTCTTTTCAATCCAAAATTGTTTTAATAACTTAAGTCAAATAGTCAGTTAAAGATGTGAAAATCATGTCTTGTGACTAAAATAAACATCAATGATTGGAATGTTATTGAGATTAATTAGTAAGAATTCTTTTAAAGCATTGAAAATAAAGGTATAGCAACATTTGTTACACAGTTCTCACTTTTATGTAATTTGAGAACATTCTTCAATTGAATGACATGAATTATTTTTTGTGGCTGAAAGCAATGACAAGAAAATAGACAATCTGTTTGATATATAGATATGCCCATAATGTTCTACAAATGGTACACATCATTCAGGGGAATGAGGATGTTACATCTAGAAACGAATCATGATTGGCAATTACTGCAGAAGCTGAAGTACAGTGGAGTCTAAATAATTTTACTTTGGATCATTCGAAAAAAGCCTGTCCTTGAAATCGTTATTTAGATCAAGGTTAAAAGTAAATAATTCAAATTTACGGAAATAATTATGCGTGAATAATTCAAGAGATTTTATTGCACTAAGAATTCCAAGAGAAAATTCTTTGTTTTTTCTTGAAATGTTCCAAATTGTTACTGAACAAATTGTTACAAGAATGCGAAGCTTGCTTGATGGGGAGGGGTGGTGGTGGTGGTGATAATGTTTCAAATGATATTGTGAACATAAATTTTAAGGATATTTGTAATCATAATTTAAAGAACAGAGTGGATTGCATTTAAGTTTCAAGTAAAACTTGAAGTACTTTGAGAAGTGGAAATATAGGTTCCAGGAATTTATCACTAATAGAACTAGTTGTGCACCATGTGTTTCTTGGGTATTTATTAATCACTTTTCTCTATTAGGAAAAGAAATCAATTCTATATATAGTATACTCTTATCTTATTCTCTCCTGTTCCCTGCCTTCCCCACCCCACCCCATCCCATCCTCCCAACTCCACCCTGGTCCTTCTCACCCTACACAAGTCCTACCTTGCCATATTTGATGTCACCTGGCCCTGCCCCATACCATACAGCCATGTTTGCTACAATTATCGTTGCTGACACTTGTTGCTGTGTGTAGCAGTAAACATGCATTGTTAACGTATTCATGGCAAACTAATCAGTAATAATTGTGACATATAATTACCCATAACATAACTGCATTATTTGGATGAATAAAATGTTATTTAGAAGAAAATTTTATGGGCTTTAAAAAATGTTTAATTCACTTAAGTGGTATTTATTAGTGAAATTTGCCCAGCCACATCGAAATCAGTTCATCTATTCCTGAATTTACCCTGGACAAACAGCCAAAAATTGTAAAAATAATATAATTAGGATGAATAACAACTTCAGAACTAAATTACCTACTTTTCTCATTCATAATAGGATGAAATTGTGCTTTATGAATTTGTCCGTGTGTCAATTCTCCTTTTAGAAGGATACCTATTGATTGCTAAATAACTTATATCCAAATCATTTTCACACCTCATATTTTATTAAGCATTACTGAAGTGTAAAAGTAACTCAAAATTAAAAGAAATATTTTAGGTGTATCTGGGTTAATGTGACATTGTTAGTTTTTTGATAATTTCTTCTGTTTATTATGCATGTGCAGGAATATTTCTTTTACTACAATAATACAGCATTTCTGCAACTTATTTCAGTACATGCAGTACATATTTCAGTACATATGTACGTGTATTCATACTGACTATTTGTGTGTAAATTAAGTTAAATAAATTGGAGTTTCTTAGTTTCAGTTGTCTTTAATGGTTGCTAAAAAACAACTAATGGATCTATTTTTAACTTATGGTACATTTATAATTCCAAAAGCCAACATAAATATTAAACAGAAGAGATAGTTAAAATGTCTGATGTTATTATTTTCACAGGTCTTCTATGATTTGATGCGAAAAATCACAGCTCTGAAAGCAACGGAAAAAAATGTGAATGAGCGGAATGATGATAATGCAGCTGGGTCATGTTGTGTGATTTTGTGAATTAGCGGAATACATGCATGCAGTTATTTCACATAGCATCAGACTGCTGTAAGGAACAAACCTGGTGCTGAGAGAATGATGTGTGTGTGCAAGTGACATGGAAGTTGGGCCTTATAGTAATGTTGCTTGTGTGTCTCAGTGGTTTATTAATACAAGTGGTAAAAAGCAATTTCTGAACCCCAGTTAAGGCAAAAACAGCTTTATATACATGTATTTAAATATGAGGACTTTGTAAGTTTCTATTATGCTCTGTAAGTAGATATGTACACTAATATTCTGTATATTTTCCTTTTCATGCAGTATAGAAATTAAGATACTTATGGCTGATAATTCATATCTTGAGTCTTTGTTATTTTTTCCTGATAGGCTTGAGATATCTCTGGGCGTTTCATAAATAAGCATGTATAAGCAACTGAGTGTTTTGTTTGATGAAATTGTAGCATTATACTTATAATAATATGATGATTAAATAACAACTCAGTATTCTGTGGAGAAAGAATCGTGAAGGCCAGTGCAATACACAGAACTGAAGAAATGTTTATGTGCAGTTAAGTTGGAGTGATTCAAGGCCAAATTTCTGCTGTAATGATTGTGAAGTGCCACTATTGAAAATTGGGTAGCAGTGCTCATGGATGTTATCACGTTGAAACTTTTGTTTATATCAAGAAAAACTTACAAATTGTTACAGTGTCTATTCAGACCTGCTGCCATGTGCCTTATTATTTTACCCTATTATTACATGAAATTTTGTTTTCCTTGTCTATTGAATTATGCAAATTGTAGTTAAATTCTTAGTGGGACACATCCCAACTAATTTCTGTGGTTATTTCCACAAAAATGTTTAGAACTTTTGTAAAAAAATACCTCATAGATGTATTATGTTGAATGTGTTGGGTAAGTTAACCCTTTTCATACTTCACTTGCTAATTATTAGTATTTTTCATAGTTGCTAAATATCCTTGCATCTTCCAACTGCAGCTGCACATTATACTGGTGTACTGCAATCTCAGTAGTGCTTATTTGTAGTTTTCATTCAATGTGTGTATAAGTTACTGGAGTTCTCTTCCTGTTATTGTTTAAATGTACAGTAAACATTATTGTTTTCTAGTTTTGTTTCTTGTACCCAGGCATTCATACTGTAATACTTTTTTAATGTTCTTGGATTGCACATGAGAGTCAAAATACTCCATCCACTGCAAGTGGTGATCTTTACTTTTACAAATGAACAAAACATTATTATTTATTGTACATGTAAATCAAATCATTCAGTATAAAATTATTTTAACTGGAGGCAAAATAGATAAGAATGTGGATATAAACTGAAAAATATAATAAAGAACTTGTAAACCACATCAAGAAATTTTTAGTTGCTGCTATATTATGGAACATGCTAAATTATTTGAACTGCTGCATTGAGCATGCAATCATATTTCCATGTTCTTGTAAATCTATTCTATTTACAAGTACTTTTTTTTTTTTTTTTACTTGGTAAATTCAAATTTGTTGCAAGGTATGTTAACAATAAATATTATTTTAATCAATATTAAAATTAGTGTTGGAATGTAAATAAAATTGTTAGGGCAGTTGTGTCCATTTCTGATAGAACAAGACTTCTTCCATATTAATAACCATTTATTATAGTTGTGTGAACATATCATTATTTTGGTATATTAAATATACCTCACATTCCACTTTTCTGCCTTTTGATTTGTCTTTACAAGAGTAAAATTAGTTCTTGTGGTCATGAATTAGCACTTTGTTCATTGGTATGCATTTCTATATGGCTGAGTCTCACTT
The DNA here is from genome assembly GCA_038098605.1 of Gryllus longicercus. Lineage (NCBI taxonomy): Eukaryota > Metazoa > Arthropoda > Insecta > Orthoptera > Gryllidae > Gryllus > Gryllus longicercus. The sequence goes on from JAZDUA010000398.1 coordinate 318,872, forward strand.
TTTATGTATTGTAAAAACCTGTCAAATGGAAAAGAAAGTATCATAATTTTAATTGAAAGAGTTATTCTGTTCTACCATATATCCCTGAAGCTCTGCAGTTTTCTTTATTGTGGTCTCAGTTATAAATTAACTGAGGAAACATGAGAGGGTTAGTGAAATAATTCACTAAATTGCTGTTAAGTGTGACTTATTTGTATAAAAAAAAGAAAAGGCAGTAAGTGTGACATTCATTTATAAAGTCGATACTCAAAATTTATTGTCGCACGAAATATCTTTTTTCCCCAGTCCTTATTATTCCACATATTTTTGTGTACAGACATTCGTGGTCCTCCTAACACTTCCGTTTATGGATCAAAATATTTAATAGAATCATCTAAAAGAAATTTAAACTTAAAATTTTGTTTTGTTTTTAATTAGTGTTAAGAATTTTCTACAACTTATAATTTTTTTTTTTATCATGATTAATTTCCTCACAAACTGCAATACAAGAATGTCTGCCAGTATTTTCTGTTTTGCAGAAAGACAGACTTTATTACTACTTATTTTTAATTTTCTACAAGTACAGTAAGTAATTAATTAAAATGTAAATTCATATTCAAGGTGTTGTAAGATGTAACATCAATAATTATTCGATATCTGGTTCATGCTGTCAAAGGAAGCTGTTGTAAACCTTTAAAGAAATCATGTGCTCTGCTTTCGAATGTGGCATACAGCAATGTATTTCATGCAGAGCAGGGATTTGCAAACTATGATATGTGTTCTTTGCGATTTGCTTCGCGTATGCATCTTGCAAACTGTGATACGTGAATAACTTTGTAGGGAGGGCAACATAATAATCAAAACCAATTATTAAGGAAATATAATCATAGGAGTACATTAATCAGGCTTTTCTAAGGTGTAGAATCTTCAAATAATTTGAGAACCTCTAATATAGAACATTTTACTGAACGTGTTACTTGCAGATGTTTAGTTGAAGTTCTTACTTTAGTTATCATTCAAAACCGTAAAATGCCAGGTTTCTATAGAAATACATTGCTCCTTGACTGAAAAATCGGAATTGTCAAAAAGGTCTTTTGCCTGTCCGCACTCCGTTCCTACACATTGCACAAGACAATGTGCTACTGATCAAATTCAATTTAAGGCATTATGAATTTAAAATAAATATTTTAATTTTGGAGGTTACCTTTTACAGCATTTTCCCTCCATAAATATATATGTAGGATTTGTTTTTGATTAAATAATTCCTTTGAATGTAGGAGCTGCCAAGATTAAAAAAAAAAAAAAAAAATCTTCGGCAGTGTTTCTAAGACTATAAAATTTCTTGTACGATATTCACTGCGTACATCTTCGATGATATACAGTGAAGAGTTATTTTTCTTAATGTGTCTTGGATAGACATGGGGGAATCTAAGAATCAGAAATGGTCCAGATGTTTTGCATTGACTTACTAAAACAAAAATGTGTGCTTTAGTATCTAAATAATAGATGGATTTTCCAAGTTTTGCCTCAAATTATTAGAGCTACTAGAGTGATACATCACACACTATGTTTAACTGTTTTTGATAGTTTTAAACTGTTTTAGTGTAAACGAGGGAAACCTTTTTGTATTTGGTTTAAGATAATGGGTCTTTTTTATTGTTTAATCCTTAACAAAATGTTGAGTAATGTGTAGAATAAACACAAACACTTTCAGTAATTCTTTATTTGAAGAATCAGAAAATTAGGTTTCTGCACACAACTCACTTGGATCACTTTGGCACAAACAAGTATTGAAATTACATAGGAACCCTGGAGATCTAATGAGGTAATGAAATTACAAGTAATTTCTGAAGTTTCAAGAAATCAGGCTATAGGATGTTTCAAGAATTTTTTCAGGTGTTTGTTTATATTCGATTTTGACACTTACATTCAACGAAAATGAAGGGTAAAAAGAAAAAAAATACTTTTTTTCTTCATTTTTTAAAATGATCTGTTTTGGCACATCATAAAAAGGGCTAAATACAAATTTAGGAAACTACAGGGTATTTCCAGAGCTACAAAGTTTCAACTTTTTATTTTGCACCCTATAGCTCAATATAAATAAACAGTAATATAATAGTTCCTTTTGTTTTCTTTTTAGGTTTTGTTTTATTCATTTTTTCTATTTTGTATGTTTATTAGGAAAGATAAATAATAATAAAAATTGTAAGAATAATATTATAACCTATTGTATTTTGTATATTGAACAAATTAAGATTTTAACTAAAACCAAGACGAGTTTAAAAACAAAATAGAACAATGTTATAAATAATTTTAAACATTATTTGTTGTTTATCAATTTTCTGAATGTAAGATTCCAAATCAGAAGTTTTCCGAAAGTAAAGTTTCCTATTTTCATTTTTCTGAAATTGAAATTTCGAATATACTTTTCCAAATAATAAAAATAATTAATTTTCTGAACATTGAATTCACGGAAATTTTATTGAAAATAATTTTAATCTTCAACATGTAGTCTGGTTGATTACATCTTCTCTCTCTTTTTATGGCTTGTTTCAAGTATTCTCTTTCTGGGAAGAAAAGGAGGACATCAGAAGGAACAAGCTGCAACTCAGTTCTCAATACCTGAGCTGGTTGAAGTTTGCTAGTGAAACAAGCCACTTGGTTACAATGTGCAGATTTACCATCTACCTCTACAGCGCAATATTTGATACTGGTGTCATCTGATTTAACGTTACTAGATGTACAAAGTCTGCCATCCACATCTATGTTAGAAGTGCTGAGTGATTCTCACTAATCAGAGTAACAAAAGTATTCTGGTTAAAGTACATAAACTCATATTATTTTTAATTAAAATCTTACTTTGTTCAATATTCCAATTACAATGGGTAGTAATATTATTCTTACAATTTTGTTTTTCATAGTTCATGTTTAATAATAAAAATAAAATTAAAAATAGAAAAACTATGAAAACTAATAAAAACAAAACCTAAAAATAAATAAAATAATAAGAAACTATTAAATTACGGTTTTATCTATATTGAGTTGTTGGGTACAAATTATAAGATAAAAGATTGAAATTTCGAGAAACTAGAGAATTTACAGGGCTACAATTTGTATTTAGCCCTTTTTTTTAATGATCTGTCAGAACATAAGATATTCGTAATCACAAGGGAAAAAGCAGTTTTTTATTTTCTTTTTATCAGGGTCAAAATTGGATATAAAACACCTGAAAAAATTCTTGAAACCTCGCTATCATCTATAGAAAATTGCAAGAATGTTTAAAGTCAATATTCATAGCCTTAATGTAGATAAAAAAAATTGAACAGGTATAAGAAGTTAAAACACCTTTTTTTTTCATTTGTGCCAAGTACTCTTGAGTAAATTGATTAAAATCCGGCAAAAAGGTTTTTGTGTAAACAGTGAAAATATGGTTTTCATCATTAAAAAAAATATTCTGCCATCCCCTTTGTATTAACATATGCTGTCACCTGTTGTGGACGATGCAACCTCTCTTCTGAAAGGTAGGCTTTTATCAAGGAAGGTTGGTATATGGATAAATCGAGTGACACTGCAGCTTTTTTTTCGGTTTCCCCCCTCCAGTTGCCCTGCAGAGACGGGAGTTTATTTTCGTGTCGGGTACATAATTTAGTAGCAGCCGTTTAGGCTTTTGCAGCTGGAAATAGGGCCTATATAGTATATAGCATTGCGGCGCTACGCGCCCGGTGTTATATACAATCCTACCTAGGTGCGCCGTGATTGGCAGAGAGGTCTCCCTGATTGGCAGGTGGACTGGGCCAACCTGGGCCCTGCACCAGACATTCCCGTAGTCGGACGGTAATGAACAGCCCCGAATGGATGGTAAGTTACAACTGCAAGAAAAAGTTGAGAATGTTGTCTCTCACATTGGTACTAAACTATTGATGTGTGGTGAGCTGCAGTATATGTTGCTTTGCTGAAGAATAATCTCTTGCGGAAACAAGAAAACAAAATAAAGGTGCCCAATATTTTTGACAGATTTGGGAGAAGCCCTTGTAAACAATCATATAAGATGACACAAGGGAAAAATATAGAAGCTGGGAGAGTTGAACAAAGAAAAAGGAGCCTGTAGAAACATAACCAGTTTCACATCAGAAAGATATAGAGGACTGTCACCAAAGAAGAGAGATCACATCTTTTTTAAAAAAAAAAGTAGAATGCAACATTATTTGTAATTCTTAGGGAAGACAAACATGCAGTTACAAGAAATATGCAAAATTAGAGGGGGGGGGGGGGAAAAGAAAAAATTAAATTAAATTAAATATGCTTATTCAGTGTAAGAGGCATGCCTTGTTCTTATGGTTGGGTGGATAGGGTTCAATATGTAGATGCCTCTTAGTAGCACATTCTGGGTACTAAATACTATAAAGATATCCACAACAATCCAACATTTTAGGAATTAATAATGGAAAATGTATGTGAGCCATTCTGGGTAGGTTCTTGTAGGCAAAACAACTTAGGTTAAAGCAATCCGTTCTTTCACCTAATTTAAGGATCTGAAATAATGTGAATTCTATTTTTTTTTACATTAGCAGTTTTTGTATAATTTAGAATAGTTCTGAATTTGAAAAAAATATTAGGAATTCGTCTCATACAGAAGATTTTTGACCTTACTTGACTTGGGTATTATCAAAAATGTGTGCAGATGATGCCAATGTGTTTGTGTATCGCAATAATATGTCTTCTTGTGAAGCTAAACATAAACTTATCTAGATTCGCTTCTTGTCATGTCTATTTTATCAATGTCAGGATATCAAACCACATCTTTTATTATTAGGAAATTCAATATTAAACATGGAAAAAAAGTCGCAAGCACAAAAGTCTGAAAAGACAAGTAATGAAAAAGTAATCAGAATAATAGGCGAAGAAAATAAAATGATTTTAGTAATAAAGATCAGGAAGGTAACGATGATTGATGCATATTATGCACTGAATGCAAAAAAACAATACCAGATGGCAAAATAGTTGGAAAGAAGGAAGAAGAAAAAAAAAAATTGAAATACTTGGTATAAGAAATGGAAGATGTACACTAACAGAAGAAACAGAATAGAACTAGTTAAATGTTTCAAGCTACTCTACAATTAAGTGGATTTTAAATTTACTTAAAAGAAGCAATATTCCATTCACTGGCCATGGATTACTGGTGGCTTTATTGCCGAACCCTTGTAGTTCAAGGACCACAAGTTGAGGATGACTGGTGTAATGAAAAAGTACTGAAATGAAGACAGAAGTTCACTCATTTTACTATTTTGTTAAAATGTATACACAACGTACTGAATATAAAATCTTTTATTAGTTCATTTATTTGTAATACAGGAATAATGTCACATTTGAGACAGTGGTCTATTTAAACTAAACCCTGAACTGGACATCAAACATCAGTCTTCATTGTCTGCAAGGGAAAAATGATTAACAATGTCAGTAGAGCAGGCCTTATAAGAAAGAATTGACTACAACAAAAATAAACAATGCTAAGTAAGTAATTTTTTTTTCATACACACATACATGCACCTCCCCCCCCATACTCGCACAAAATAGTCTACAAGATATGTATAAAAACTTCATTCAAGGAATTGGTTTTAACTTTTTTGTATACATACATACAGAGTATTACATGTAGCATAGAAAAAGTTATGGAACGCTGTGGAAAATTGATTTACTTTTTGGTGCCTGATACTGAAAAAGTGTTATTTTTCAAAACGTCCCACAATCTGTGATCAAACATCACAGAAGCCCTGAGATTTTGAGGGTTCTTTAAAATGAAGTCAATTTTACTCTACAGTGGAACGAACTCGTAAAGGAGGCATAGGTCTAAATTTCATTGTAAATTCTGAACTTGTGAAAATTACAAGTTTCAAGTTTTTTGGATCCCCTCATACCACTACATAATTGAAGATAGAGATTTTGTCTTCAAATAATTTGTTTTCTCTACAATTAGTTCTTTAATGTCAAATACATTTTTTGAAAATATTTATAAATTTTGGAATTTTTAGTGAAATATGGGCAATATTAAAAACCTTTTCTCAAAAATTCAATTTTTTAAACGTTTGTGTGGATGCTAAATGTATGGAATACACAACAGAAGCACCATTTTGATGGGTTTTTTTCTTTTCGAAAATTATATAAATGAAGTTTTTTTTATACAGCTTTCATGTCATTAATATTTACATTAAAGGCACTTTTTTTTCATTATTGCATTAGTGTGTACAGGTGTTTCAAATAATTTATTATGAACTACAGTCAAAACTGTCTAAGCCAGAAACCTGCCTTAGAAAATTTCGCAGGCCCGTGAAGTTCATATTGTATTTTACACAGCATAAAACCGAACCTGTCCAATGCGGAAACGGAACGGTTTTTCAGTGCTATAGGGAAAGAAAAAAAAAGAAAAAACAAACACTTAAAATCGAATTCCTGTGAATTTTTTGCAATTGGCAGAGGCACAAAATATTCCTAATATTCCTATTCCTTATATAATGAATAAAATATTTTTAATAGAATGCACCTGCAAGTATGTTTAAAAATTCTCAGTCCAACGCAATTTAGTCATGACAACTGCACTGTGAAAGAGAGGAGCTTCAGCTATCAGCGTAAAAGTTCGACCTTGGGGTTACAAGTCTCTCAAGGCGTAGGCCATAGGGGAATCCCCCCCAACGCTCTGAGTGTGGGAAGGTGTTCGAGGATGGATCTGATTGTGCCTCTCCCTGCCTCGCATTGAAAATCGTAACCTCTTGGCCAGAGACTCTTTGCTAAAGGTCATGCGAAGGCATCAGAAAATCACAGTACTCTGGGCTGTGACGCATTGTGCATTGAAAGAGTCAGTAAGCCGTCCGATTCCAGCCATTAGGCAGTGAGGTGGTGTGTATTTTTAGGACTTTCATAACCAGATTAACAATGCAAAAACCATAAAACTAACATTAGATGAAAAGGTCAAACTTATGGAAGCAAGAGAAACTCGGAAGCTATCAATGAAGAATGTTTAATATTCATTTATGGGTGATTTCTTCCCTAAATACGTTAAATGTAAATCTATTTTAATAATATTATAAAACCATGTTATATTTACTTTACTTTAATTACTTCTTTATTTACTTGCATTACAGAATGGAAATAGCAATATCACAAGTGTCATAAAATAGACAACTCTTCATAAAATGGAAACCTCCCTAAACCAGAATTTTTTTGTCCCTATCAACTCCAACTCCAGATTTTACTGTACTTCGAGAACGCAAAGCTTTTCTGTGAAAAAGGGCTCAAAATTGACAAATTTTCAATGAAAATTTGTATGTATGACTTATATAATATTAATGTCACATTTTAACTCCATTACCGTACTGAAAGATTGAGAAAATGTGAAAAAATTACTTTTAGGTACTAATAGATGGTAGCTGAGGTTGGGGGCAAAACTGAAAAGCCTAAATGCAAGATAGTAGCAAACTATTACGAGAAAATTGTGCCATTCTGTAGCACCACTACTTTAAGGCTGGTTAATGAAATTAATTAAAGAAATGAAGAAAAGTAATTTAACAACAGGAATAAAAGAGAGGCTGCCAAAGCTACAGTGACCTTATTTATGAATGTAATCTTTAAATTTAAATGATTTTGTGAGCGGTAAAATTAATTTTTCAGTACTTCAAAGCTACATTAAATTGGCTTAATGTATTTGAAATTAAAAACCAGGCTATTCTTTCTTTTAAAAGTGTAAGGTGATAAACCCATTGATTTATTTCTGTATTATGAACAGACAGTCCTGACTATTCATAACTGGCTGAACTGATAAAGATACCCAGACTGATACAACTTTAAGAAAACATTGTTGTGATCAGAATTAATTTTGTTATCATTTATTTGAATCACATTTTAATTGTACACATTTTTGAGCCCTCCTGAATCGCAAATGACCAAGCAGATATTATTCGATTCTTATGAGAAAAAATCCTGGGCACCTAATCAGAGAATATGACAGATGACAAATTTCGGGAATGGATGGTTATTGATGAGAAAATCCCTAATCCCCTAGACAGTTATCCAAAAGTATGTAAAATGATTACTTATACACTCTTGACAATGTGTAGAATTTACTAGATTGTTTAGGAATATACATTCATTGTGGATTCCATTTCAAGTCATTTGATATAAAATGTCCAGGTCATTCTCACTATTGACTCCTGACGTTAACACAATAACTTCTTGGCTACGTAATTTTTGAAAATATTTTATTTCCATTTATATCTAGTTGGACTAATGTTGGACTAAGCAGGGATAACTTCAACATAAAAAATTGGCTTAGTTTTGGAATCCACTTCTTCAAGTGTGTGAGAATGTGAAGGGTAGGTGCAATTGAAGCTACTTGGGATAAAAAGCAGATTGACGAAAGATTAATGTAAAGATGAACAAGAAAATGAAGGATAAGAATCGTAAGAGGGTGGATAAACAGAAAAGTGTGAATTTTATGTAAAGCTTATATAATCAGAAAGAACATACAGTAAAGGAGTGAAGTAGAGGTGAAGTGTGGTCTTTTTGTGAGGTCATCGCTAGAATTGCTTAGTGTTCGAGTCTATCTTTCTGAAGCGGCAGGGGTGGGGAGTCAATGTTATATGGTGTGCAGGTTTTAAACGCTCGTAACTATGCTCATACTTCTGATAATTTTTCATTTTTTTTACATCAATCTCCAGGAATCCCTTAAGTCAACATTGAAATTGAAATTACCTTAGAAATGAATCTAACATATACTTTAGAAATTAAACTAATTTTCTTGGGGATTTGTCTTCAAATGATACCAACTTAGATGGCTTTAGGACATCAATTAATGTCACTGCAGTGCCTCTGAGCGAGAGGTCCTAGGGTTCAAATCTTGACAGTGGCAGGATTTTTGACACTAGCTAGAAACTCCTGAAACCACCTGCATAATTACTTGATCACTAAATTACTGCAGAATGATCTCACTCACGTTTCTCAGTTTTTGTCACTTTTACAATATTAAGTGAAGGTTGATGGAATTTTCAATTTCAAGTTTTTCTGCGTAACTACGACATTTTGAAAACATCTCTTCGGCCAAATTGTCAATAAAACAGACTATTTATAGTAATAACCAGGGCTCGGATTCTGATGACATTTCATCTTTTCAACTAGGCGAACATTAAAAACGATAAAAAAAAAAAAAAATTCACAAAAGAATAGAACAGCACAAGTTTTTTCTACACTGCATCTGTGCAGGATGCCACCTATCTGCATGCATTTGAAACTGAACTTCATCTTGGTAGGGGGTGCCATTCTCTTTCAATTATGGAAGAGCTATTTGTGATTCTAGTAGTGGAACACACAACTAGCTGTGCACTGCAGGATAAGATTTTCCAAGTCCCAATTTCCAAGCCCCATGGCTCTCCTGCAAAAAGGTATGCCATGCAAGCCACAAATAGCAAATTCTGACTTCATCATTTTACTTTCTTGCACTTCCTAACATAAGAAAAGAAAGTATTGTAATCGTGATCCCGGAAAACAGTGAATTTTAGGCACAAAACTCATATTGCCCTAGTAATGAAACAGTGGATAAATCCAGTTGCTAAATATAGAAAAAAATTTCTCTAACACGTGGTGTAGCCACAACCCAAGTTATGCGACTCCTTCATACCAAAAACCGTCCATCCGTCCGGGTGCAATGCTAGGGCATAAGCTGTTAAGCCAATTTTCTCCAAAATTGAATTCCTCAATAATTCGAGCTCATGTCGCAGACCCTGAAATTCGAAACCAATATTTAATTTTTTTTTTTTTTTTTTTTGGGGGGGGGGGGTACTGTACATGAAGCCCCTAGGACATTTTCAAAATTTCCAACCAAAAACAAAACACGCTTAAACTTTGTTGTTGAATAGTGCAAAGGAAGAAGAAGAAGAAGAAGAGAAGGGTGGAGGTCTTATTTTCATTGACATCCCCAATCATTTACATAAATTGAAGAAAGAAAAGAAGAAGAAAAAGAAAATTAAAACTTTAAAATTGTAGATGAAAGATTTTTGTCTCAAAGTCTGTTGTACACAATTAGCTCTTTAAAAAATGTCATGTACAATTTTTTTTTGAAAATTGACAGCAAAAATGAAACATTTTAGCGGGCTTTACTGCTCTCTGAAGCATCTATATCTGTTTAATTTCTTAATGAATTATGTGGAGACTAATTATGCTTTTCATTTGGTTGTAAGCCTTCATTTAAAAGAAAATAAAACATTTAAGAATGAACTTAAAATACCTTGGCGACATTGCGGAAAATTAATTGTATGTACTCGAAACAAGCAGTAGTGTTCCATAAAGAATACTTTACAAGAACTTTCATAAAACCACAACCTTGCAAACCTAAAAACCTTCCGTTTATGGCAAAAATTGTGCTTTTAGGAAGAATTGATAAGAAAATATGTGCCCACTGTTGGCAGCGCCCATCGCTGTCAGCACTTATCGACTCAGATGTGTTGATATAGACAAAAGCAGTATAATAATATTACATAACAGTTACTAACGGGCGAGAAAGTATGTGCTATTTGTCAATGATTTAGGTTCTCAAAATTCGTTCCTTAGTCATTTACAATCTACTTTGATGTGTAATGTTCCTTACTTTTATTGACAGCCAAATAACCTTGAGGTACATTTTAATTCCACATTTATTTAACCTCACTTTCTCTCCTACACTTTAAAATTAATTGTATGTACAACATTTCGGAGTTCTTCATCTTCAGGTACATATAATTTTTTTTAAACATTCTCTCATGAATATTGCTTTGGTATTAGTAGATGACATGTCCAAAAACTTATTGTACATTCACAAGGGTCTAATTGATGGCGAGTGTACATGCTCTTATGAACATGAACTGCCACTGATTAAATGCAAATATTGTTGCAAAATTTTTCCCCCAATTGTAAAGCTTGAAAATGTTTTTGTTTAAATGAAACTTGTTTTTGTTTAAATTAATAAATTAAACTTATTAATTTAACAAAATTGCCAAATACTTAAAAAAAATTAATGTTTAAGTTGTGGGCTCTGGAGGACTGCCCCATACTGCAGTGTGTAATGCAAGGGAAGCAATTTGGCTCAAAGTTGAGGCAAGAAAAGTGGAGAGGGTTGGATAAGTGAATAAAATTACTTCCATTTTACACTAAACATAGAATTCATTCCTTCTCCTGTTTAACAAATAATTATGATAAAGAAATACACAGGCAAGGCCAAGTACTTAGGATACTTTTTTAAAATAAAAATAGAAACTGAACATAAGGACAAGTACAACCACATCATGTGTATTTGATAGGCACTGGAAAGAAACATCTACGCTAACAAAAATAACTTTGTTTATATGCACTGTAAAAAATTTACCTAACTATACTCGCATATGTGTCCACAGCCAGTAGGACACTGCTTGTTATTTGCCCACCACTCTTGCATGTGGAATAGATGACCACCATGGGCACAACCTTGGCACCATGCATACAAGCCACGCACTACCTGGTGGCACACACTACATGCAGCACCTTCAGCACAGTGACACCGATCACACAACCAACCAGCACGCAGGAGTGGTTTTCCACAACGAGCACAACAGGTGTGCACAGTTGTTGACTGTTGATTCAGCTGGGAAACACTTGGAACCCAAGCCAGCTGAATGACCTACGAAAAATTCATAAAGGGTTATAATAAGTGAAACCTTCACATTACAACTCAGAATGAACTTATTAGCAATGCAATTAGTATTTAAAATAGTATTAGTATACATTGACATAAGAGCATTTCTTAACATCTATTACACTATACATGCACATGTAATGGTGCTCAAGAACGTTATTTGAACAACAGTAAATGAATAAAATAAAATTGGTATTAAAGTGTGTCAATTTCTTACGCTTTAAGTGACACAAAGACACATTTTGTGGTCTTATGTGTGAGAAATGAACCCATCTTTCTTAATAGAGATGTCAAAGCAGATAGTTATTTTCCTTACAAAAAGGACTCTGGTTCTGGTGGAAAACTCCAGCATGTTATGTCCATAAAATGACGACGTAACAAAATGAACAAACTGTATTATAGATTTTTACTCAGATCCACTTGCATAAACACAAAATAAAATAATTTACCATTTAATTGTCTACTCATTAAACATATAAAGATAAATACAGGTTTTACATTAAATAATTGGAAAAAAATTGATTTATTTTAACAGTTACTATTATAGTAAACATGATTTAAGTAATTAATAATAAATTAATAATCCAGCCTACATTTTTAGAACTCAAGCACTGCTTATAACTACAATGAAATCTGCTCTAGTAGCAACCTTAATTAAAAGAACAGCTCCATTAACAGCAATTTTTTTGTGAAACCAATTGATTTTTTTATAAGATTACCACAACAGGATTACTCAAAAGTTCCACAAGAATTATATGACCTAATTTTTTTCAACACCACCGGTTCTCTTGATGTTAACCTAAATCAGATACTGACATTACTTGGAACAATTGACACCACAAGAGAGGCTCTATTTTTACTTTCAACAGGACCTGGCAACTGCTCAAACTGCCATTCGATCCATGAACTTTTTAAATACTGTTTATAGAGACGATGACCCTTGTGGCTTTTTCCTTCGGGGGTAATTAAAATATCAGGTGTACACAGGTATTCCGCACAGAAGTGCTCTGTTGCTCTATTCAAGGGAAATCAGAATATATTTTCCAGAGGTGCCAAGAATGCATTCAAGCTGAAGGACACTGCTTTCAGCATCATTTTAAGGTAAGTTGAGCGCAGCTACACAGGGGGAGCAAGCCCTCGCCTCTCCAGGCAATGAGGCCTGAATCTACGGAGAACAATAACATGTACACCAAGTAGAAAAAGAGAAAAGAGTTTCAGCTAGAAAACTTGCTGATATTTGTAAGTGCAGGATACAAATGAATCAAAATACAAAAACAAAAGCACATTTTGTACTTAGAGAGGAAGATAAAACGAGATGAAAACTTGTTAACAGACAACTAAGGTATTTTGGGGAAGAAGAGAGTTAAATTCAGGCTTCAATAGATTTGTCTGCATTTTATATTTGAAGTGTACTTTAATGATTAAAATGTGTTTTGTGATTCAAGGTAAGTGAAATGATAACACACTTTTAGTCAATAGAAATTAGCTCTATTTGACCTTCTCTGTGCTTCCTGTACCCTTGTAGCCACAGCCACCTCTAATGACCAATTTCTGCTGGAACCGTTAGTGTAAAAAGTTCTACATTGGCATCTTACATTATAGCAGGTAACCTCTTTGTATGGAATTCGAATGATCTGATTTTTAAAACTCTTAGCTTCTTGAATCATTGAAAATGTTTTTTTGTTGTTGTTAAAATTACTCACACTTTCTCTTATACTAGTATCAACAGAATATGGGGTTTGATGGAAATACACATTTAAGTTGTGCCTGTACTGAAAAAAATGTTGACGTTTTGGTGTTTTTTATTATTATTATTATTTCCCCCCCCCCCTATTTTCTTTTGTTTCTATGTCTTTACCACTGTACCTGTACAGACTAAATTGAACAAAGGATTTTACCCCAAAGAATATTCCCTTATTGATTTGGTCTAACTTGAGACCCTGAAAATTTGAAATGGATCTTTCAAATTTTGGAGGTACATGTTTACATGTTAACTTCTAGCACATTTTCAAATTTTCTCAAAAGCTGTAAACTTTTTCTTTCAATTTTTTGCTTGAAGCAAAATAATTAAAAAACTGTACAGGTCCCCTTTTCAATAAAAAATTAAAATTTCAAAAAGTGTAAAGTTGACAATTTTTTGGACACCCCTCCTACAACTGTATTACTCAAGATATGAGTTTTTAATGAATTCTATTCTTAAAAACTAAATTTTTGATGTCAAGCACAATGTTTTCAATATAGGAGAAGCTTTTGTGTAATTTAGAGTTGAATCTTGAGAATTTTTTAAAAACATGTAAACAAAACTTTCTCAAAAATGGCTCAAAATTTAATTTCAAGACGAAAATTAATTTACTGCTTGAATAGAACAAAATGTGCTTCTAAATATGATTTACGTCTGATTTGCATAAAAACCTTGGAAATTTCAAAAAATCGATGTTATTTCTACTTTCCTGCATTTTAAACCAGGGCTACTCCACGAGCTACTGATTTCTTTCTTATTGCAAATTACTGCTCATTATTTAATTATTTATATCATTTCTTGCACAGGTTTTTCAATATATCAGAAAATTCCGGATAATTTTGACTTAAATAGTGAGATTTGTGTTAGGTTCTGCTATCACTAGCACATTAAGAATCACTAGCATATCTGTGTGAGAACTCACATGTAAAATTCCATCCTCTAACCTATCTTTCCTTTTTCATATTAAGAGGATAAGTTGTTAACGAAATGAATTTTTTTTAAACAATTAAAAAGGTAACTTCCAATGTACTTGCAGAATTTAAAATAAAGATAATTGAAATTGATATTTGAAACAAATTTTAAAGAAAGGTTAACTCAGTGTTACGGACGTGTTCTTGGAACAATTCACAACACTTCTGTAACCTATAAGAAGGTTATTAGGATGAAAGTAAAAACAATTTTGAGTTTGTTTTGTTGTTCGTATTTATTAAAAGTATTACAAAATCAAGCGTCCTTTCTGGAGAAAAACGTCAGGACAATAGAGCAACTTTTGTGAAGGTAAAGACTTGTAACGTACAACTTGTTTGGGTTTTGGTATTTTCAAATAAACTGAAGAAAAGTGAGGTTTGTGTTCACAACCATAAAATAACTGCAATAAATGAACAAAAGAATCTTATAAACTTGTTTTATGCTACTGTATGATGAGCTTCTGTAGCTACAAATGAGAAGGGGTTCAACACATTTTAGACATATTGTAGGGGACATTTCAGTTACTTCTTTGTGTTTTCTTGTCCATTGGTAATTCATCATTATAGTATTCCCTTCCATCAAATCGAAAATCTTATCATGCCCTCTATTAGTAGTCACTCTTTTGTTACGTTCTCTTATTGCAGTGGCAATTTGACCACGAAATGTCAGATATACAGAATTTTCATTGTGATTTTGAAGATCACAGGTATTTGGCTCTGCAGTGTTTATGGAATGTACTCCCCCCCCCCCAATGTGGAACAACTATAAAGGAATACATTTTGATCAGTTCGATCTATGCCCTCCTTATGAGCTTTGTAGGGATGAAATAGTTTAGGCACTGGCATGCTAATTATCTTTCTACAGAACGCAAGAACACAAGAAAATATTTCTACAAAACGCAATGGTTGAACTGTGACATGATTGGTGGCTATAGGAACAACACTGTTGTCATTGCATCAAACTGACCCTGAGCGAGCAAACCCCATGCTGAGTTGGAACAAACTTCATACGATACTCTCTATTCTATTATAATTTTATCTACTGATATTAACTCTCTTTTCTCTTATTACTCCATTGGATTCCATCCCCATCTTTTTTAGGTCATACAGTAGTTCAAAATTCAAAAACAGTTTATCAAAGATAATTCGATATGAATCTTGTGGAAGTTACTGGTTCACAAAGGTCAATACCATGTCGTAGTCCATACCTTGGATTCATTATCTTTACATACACTAGCTCCTTGGTTTGGTTCGAGCCGAAGTGTTTATCTACCACTTGTAATTCCATACCAAAATTTGTATCCGTGATTTTCCTTTTGTGAATTATTTGCAGCCATATCTTCCAAAGTACGGGACCATTGATTCATTGACAGAGTGGTACCGCACATGAGACACACACATCACTCAGTGTAAACCGTGATGGGTTGATTCTTTACACATGGTATGATCTTTCTAAATTGTCCAAATCACAAAGTGTAGTAACATTTAGTGGCCTTGCTGGTAAATAAACTACACTTCGATTTTCTTCAGCACCCTAATCTGTTACGTCATTGACGTTAGAGATAGGTGTAATGTTTCATCCACACCACTTTTTGGTATTTCATCATAGTTTGTTTCGAAAATGTTCAAACGTTCCAACAGAGTACATAGTTTCCTTAATGTATAAAATGATCACATATGATCCTGATGTCCTTCTGGAAGGATAGTTGAATACAACATTGAATAACAACTGACGAAAAACTTTAATAGTCATGTAACACTAAAAATAACGTAGTTCATTTCTTTAAGGTGTTATATCAACAGTTTCAGAGTTATTGACGTCAAATGAAAGAACACATACATATTCATCAACAACAGCAATCAGTCACTTTGTCCACTGTAAAATTGCAATATTTTCAAAAAACAATTTCTCAATAACATAATGTAAATGATTGGGTCAAAATAATGGTGGTAGTGTGTTTCTGAATTAATGTACTTTATATAAACATGTGTCATTGTCCCTAACACAATGTATTATTCACAATAATACATTATTTCAACAAGGAGTGATGTCATCCTTCAAGTAAGTCGTCAGGGTTATCTATGTTAAAAACAACATTTGAAGTAATTATACTATCTTCCTTGACAGTCAGCTTTTAGCTTTCCTTTATAGTCACAAAAATATTACAAACGTTTTTTACTCTCAAGAAAGCTACTTAAAGTTGCCCATGTGAAAATACAGGATCGAGTAAGCATAACCCAACTCTTCGCAATATTATTTTACTTTATTACCAAACTGAGAGGTACACCTGTGCAATTTAGTCACCTAAAGGAATTCATTTTACATACAGTTGCAGATTCTATATATTACTGATTCTGCAGATTCTGTAGATACTGTATCACAAACTTTTCACAGAAACAAGAATGTCAATACTTACATTCGATAAGTGAACCGTTGCACTACACACATAAAAAGTAATCTTCATTGGTATTAAGCAACTATTAATACTTCTAGTTGCTGCAAAATCATTTAGGTTTATTTGCCTAATCTTGGATCAATGATTATGCAAATAAACCTCATCAACCAGTGCAAACCTCAGCGTACGCAGAAAGCATACATATAAGTTGGAGACATCTAAGCCTTCTAAGCGTGACGTCACAAACAAAGATTGCCTCCAGCATTGAGTAATGTAGTTGATATTGGATAATACCAATAAGCACCGAACCAGCAAAAACGTAATAAAATGTCCAGGAATATTGAATCCAGTAGATTACAGCGTAAAAAATGCTTCTTAGAGGTCTTTGGCCAAAAAATTTGAAGTTTTAAGGCCGTAAAATGCTTCATTTAGGAGTTATTTAAGGATACAGGTTAAAAAATCCTAACACCTATTGCAGGTTGCATTATTTATGAATATTTAGAAACATTTTTTTAAAAATAAATTCTTCAAATATTTTTCATCGAAGTGCAATTTGTTACATCTCAGTGAAATTCTCTTTCTTTAGAGATCTTATTTATCAAGATTAGTTTCGCATGAGAGCCTCAAAGGTATGTATACAACTGAAATAATATAGGACACTATTTGCAGGCATGTACACAGTTATTGCCACTGTTATTAAAACTTTTGAAATTTCACACTTCTGAATTAAAGACATGTTATTTTTTTAAGTGCTTAGTTAGGTTGACAGATGGATGAAATGCAAGTAGGAAATCAGTTACTATATTCTAATATTATGAAACCAAAACACACAATACAAGAAAGAATGTGCTGCTGTAGCACCACTAGTTTAATTAATTTGTGGTTACTTCTTTAATTGTTTTTATTTATTACTACTACAAGAGAAAGTAGATTCGATACTGGCTGAGTGGTGAAAGGTTTTTGTAACCTAGTATGGTTTCAAAACCACTTGAAAATCATCTGGCAAAACCCTAACAAGTTCTTAGAGGCAAAATCTAACCTGTGTAGCCACTTCCCAAAGTCTGTGTCGTGACAGAGTATCTAAGTATCCCAGCAGCCAATGTTCTTGTGTGGCCTCATCCAATGAGACCAGAGAGCGTCGGCGTTCTCCAAGAGCCAAGAGCACTGATGCTGATGTTTGTACATCACCCATAACTGCATGATGCTTCAGCATGTCCACCATGGTCTGGCTGGGATCCCAAGCCATGAGACGAGGCATAGATGTTACACAAAGCACAGATGTTGGCTGATCTTCAATAGATATTGTTTGAGTTTCTACAAACATAATTCAGAAAATTAAAAATTGTAAAATTTATTAAAAATAAGCTGGAAGGCCAATGGTTCCCTGAACATTTCCCTTTCCTCTGCCTTAAATTTAGCTGTCTCTGGAACCCAAGAATGCATGAATGTAAAAAAAAAAGTTTTCAATTAAAACATTCTATTATTTAAAAGTGAGAGTATGCCACAAAAACTTGAGAACCTATGAAGTGATTGCAACCAAATTTTGGGTGAATACTACTAAGCAGCCAAGAATCAAAAACAGCACAGCTGCAATTCAAAATGTTACACAAAAATGTGTGTGTGGGTTTTTGTTTATTTCATTAAATGCAATTCCCAAATCCATTTGGTTGCTATTGTTGCTGAGCCTTACAAGGTGACATGGGGTGGGGTTAGGCAGGACCTGATAGAGCAGGCAGAGCAGACAGATCTGGGAAAGGTGAGCAGAGCAAGTGTGGTGAAAGGTGCAGGGGCAGCGGAAGAAGAGTAAGGCCAGTCTGAAGCACAATGAGCAGAAAAAGCTAGAAAAGTTAGATGATGGAGCCAGCAGAGAGAAAAAGAGAGCCACGTGGAAGGAACGGGCGAAACAGAAACAGTGGGAGAGAGGTGGAGAGTGATAAGCAGGAGGAACAGATAAGTGAGAAGGGTTCGATGGGCAAGCAGGATTGATTGATTGATTGATTGATTGATTGATTGTTAGCAATTCCAGGCATCTTAACTATGGAGCTCATTAGTCCCGTAAGTGAATTGCATGTTTTTTCTCAGGAGGTGGTGGTGGTCTTCACCTGCTGTATAGCGAGATCCAGCACCGACCTACCTTCGGCTAACAGGGTAACGGCTAACGGCTTCAGCTTTTCCTCAACCAGGTATCTCCCACCAGCTGGGCACCGCGCAAACCGCAACAATTTCTAAGCTCCTGACCGGTCTCCCAGCATGTTTGGTAATGGTACATGATAGTGTAAATGAGTAAGAGGTGAGGATAGGACAAGGAAGAGGTAGGAAAGATTGCACATAGTCCATGGCCTTTTGTTAGGGTACTGTTCCAGTATTCCCTGGTATTGATCAGTGAAAACTATGGAAAACTACTGATCAGGCCTCTAGAATTCTCCTCCAGACAGTGACTGAATTCGACCTAGCTGACAAGCTAGTGTCGAAAATCATACCACCATCAGGACTTGAACCTAGGACCTCCTGCTCAGAGGGACTACAATGACTTCAGTTGATGTTCTGAGCCATCTCTCCCAGTGGCATTCAGGGGAGATGGATGAAGGGTGTGGGGCAGGTGAGGCTACTTAACAAATGATTGTGATAAATAATTCTTGGACAACACATCGATTGTAGCTATATCAATTTTCTGTTGCTGTATGTACAAATTTATAAAAACACACACACCTCTTTTGGGTGCTGATTGCCATTTCTTCACTTCACATTTTATGAAAAGGGACAGTGTAACAGAGTGGAGCAACAACTAAAATATTATTACTGAAATCTAGGTTCAAAATCTAGGTAGCTTGTCGTGAACCTATTAATATACAAAGGAAGTTATTTGGGTTGGCTGATAACGTGAAGAACATTACCTTTGTATTTTTAGAAAGAGAACAGTTGTAACGCTGATATGACAATAAAAAACCCACAGAAGGCACAAAGAAGATTCATAGTTTAATTTCTTTATGAAGCAGTCAATAAATACTATTATATGTAAAGTGAAGCAAAAATCAGTTTAATTGCAACACAATCTTATTTGTAAAATTATGTCATTTGTTTAATACTAAATTGATTCCCTTTAGTAAGTTTCCATTTGAATTTAATCATAGTGATTAATACATGTCCAGTACATTGTAAAATATTAATGAATATTTCTATTCACTGCTCTTTGAAAGCACACAATGGTAATTGTCGCTTGCATGTGCTTGGGAGTGACACTGATTGATGCTGCGGCAAAACAGAAAGTAGAAATTTCAAATATATTTCTTTTCTCAGAATCTTCTCAAAGCTTTCAACAGCACAGAGAACAGAAAAATATTTTTTCAAAATTTTAAATTAGTGGGGTTACAGGAGAAATTTAAAACATTAAAAAAATAACACAAAGATGAGTTTAAAAAAAATAAATTCAATTCATGCATCACATGATAGAGCAACTGACTGATTTGACATGGAATGACAAATATGCATACCTGAAGACTGATAGTGTGCCATTAGCTAGGCAATGGTGCGCCTGTTAAGAACAGGCTTAACTAGAGATTATGTAATGCAATTTGATTATAACTTTTAGAATTAGAACATCTTACCATTATCATTCATGTCTGGAGATCCATGGTTGGGAAATTGTTCTGGGGGAGGAGATCTATCTTGAATTTCATGTCGCAGAGGAAATGCTTCACTCGGGAGAGTCCAGTCTTGCTGCATATCCAAAGCGGCATTAGTTCCCACAAAAACTCCCCCATTAAGACCAATTCTATCAAAGTCAATGCTCAAAGGATCCAGTTCTCCATCACCGAAGAGGAAGTCACCTTGGGCAGGAAACATCATTCCACCCACTAAATGTCCAACATGACCATTTAGGTGTTGCTCTGGGGTCTCATCAGTTTCAGTTTCATCATCACCACTCATTGGTGCACCAGGTGTGTCACCACCAGCTCCAAGAAGTGAGCGCTGATCTCCATCAATACCTGTCCCAGCGAGAGATTCTCCTCCTCCCCCTGTTCCGGCACCTGTAGTCCCAACACCTCCCACACCTCCACCTGGTACACTCTCATCCCGAGAAATATTTCCAGGAGGAGTAGGTTGATTGTATTCTCCAACTTTGTTAGAATATAGTGTCTTCACAATACTCCATATAAGGCTGACCTACAAACATAATATTCCAAGATTACATAATTTTAAAATGTAAAAAGAAGAAATACAAGCTAAATTGAAAGTTGTTCCATAAATTAAACTTTTCTTTGGTTTTTAGAATGTCTGCTTTTAAGAAACAATCACAAGAGTAAATTCATTCCATGGATTTAAAGAAGGACCAAATCAAAAAATCTGAAGGAGTTTTCAAAAAAATTAAAAATTTCAATAGCATGTAAATTTGCATATTTATCATACTACTAACCATTCTTACAAGTATTTAAAGAAACCCAATTTCAAGGAATTCTAGATTCAAGGAATCCTATTTAGATAGTGATATTAACCATACAGATAACTTTTGAAAATTAGGTCTTAAATTATGCTTTCAATATTTTTTTCATTTATAGGATTCTTTAAATTTGTGTGCCTTAACCCTGTTTGAACCTGAATTAATTTTGCAGCATTGCACAAGGTCATAATCATTTAGCCAATGTCGTTGGGTCATTATTGAAGCTATCTGGCTACATCTGTTAGCAATATTAATTGTTACTAGCTTCTTTATATTTTACAACTAAAAGTGCACCAATCGTTGGTTATATGAGCAATTGTTTTCTATAAAAGGTAGCAAAACCATTAGATCGGCTGCATATGCCTTCAACTTTGGTTTGGAGCAATGAACTACAGGCTTAAAGCAGCCAACTGTGGTTTTGGAAAAATATTTGAACCAACATAAGTCATGAATACGCCACGGCCAACTGCATGCAATGATTTGAACCAAGAAGAAAGGTTGAAGTTAACTGTTCCATTTTTGGAATGCTGGGCATAAATAGGTTTTAGAAAGGAATTGCATTAAATCAAATACACCAAAATATAACAATTCTGTTGAATAAATATAAATTAAATAAAAATAAATTTTATATATATATATATATATATATATATATATATATATATATATATATATATATATATATATATATATATATATATATATATATAAATTCTGTTGAACAAAGGAAGAAAAAACACATCATCAGTGTACACAAGTGCAAAAGAAGTATGGACTGCTCAAACCAGCTCAAAAAAATTAGTATGGTCTATCAATACCAGAGAAAATGAAATACATTAAATTAATATTTGATGAAGAAATACATTTCTACCAATAAGTTACCTCTAAATACTGAATTCACTTCACACTAAAGGAAATAAAACGAGGAAGTATATAATGCATTGTGTAAAATGTATTTTTTTTAAAAAAAAAAAAAAAAAAAAAAGAAAAAGCAATGAAAATATATTTAAATTCTAATATTAAATACAGTCAACTCCAGTTATAGTGAACTTCTGGGAAGGAACATTTTTGGTTCACTATACCCGATGATGTCAAAATTAAATAGAATTTCTCCATAATGATTCATTTTATTAATATAGAGATAAAGCAAAATATATTAACAGCACAAACTGAAAATTTCAGTATCTTAATTTGTCTTAAAAAATTAATTTATTTTCCATCGTTTGCTTCGTAGTTTTTCATTAGTAATTTCTCTAGATCCTTCTCTATACTTGATTCTGCATTGTTCTCTGAATCTATGTATCGTAATGGAGTCTTCACACTCTTCAATGCCTCTTGCACTGTTGGAATACTGTTCCACTGCCAGTTGTATCCCACGCAGGACACAGCCTTTGTTTCCCTAGTGAAACTGAATGGCATAAGATAATCAGTATGGTGCCTGTCCCCTACCTTTGATGGCGGCAATGGTGTCACGGTTAGCATATCTGACTGTTACACCGAAGTTTGCAGGGTCAAACCTGATCAAAGCTGCGGATTTTTAAGGGCGAAAAAATCCTTTGTACTCCTTCCTTCGGATGGGAAGTAAAGCTGGCTGTCCCATGTTAGTAGATTTACTGCAAGTAAAAGAACCTCAACTCTAAATGAAACCTCTGAGCTAAATTCAAATCGCCTGTTTCGTCACCTGACTGATACCTCCTTTCTCCGCTAGTTGATCAAAGGAGCATTGAGAAAATTTGCATGGTCAGATGGAAGAGCAGGCCTCATGGCTTGAGTCTCACCACATAAAATAAGGAATCAATTTAGTTCAATTCACCTCAGAGGAGACTTCTTCGATTATGACCTTTTGCTGACAATATTTTTTTCAAGCTGCCTACAGTCGAAATTTGTAGCACTGAAGCGATACGCTATTTTCAAGATGGAAATTAATTTCCAGGATATTGTATTTCCTACATTCACTGTAGTCAAGGTTCAGGTTCACTATAATCAAATCTTCTAATGCTCATTTGTAATGTAAAGTGAAATGGGATGAGTGCCTAAAGTTCATTATAACCGAGGGTTCAGTATATCTGAGTACACTACAACTTTGGGATGTTGCAAGTAAATATGAAGAATCATAAGTATTATTAAAAATAGAAATCTTGGTGCTATTAAGTGCACTTTTCAGGTATATCATGAAATCTAGTCATCCTCTAAATTTGTGAGAACTGATTAGTAGGTACTTACTATCCACAACATAATATCCCTTTTGAAAAAAATATTCCTTGCATGTTCAAAACTGTTATTGATGGTAGGGTGGACATTTTCCGACACTGATATAAGGAATCTGGTACTATTAACTTTGTGTTGGTGTCAGCTCGAAGATAGACTTTCTGACTGAAAAAAAACCTGCTTTAAGCATTTCAGGACTCTGAATTAGATTTAGTAATATTTGCTACCTTGAAAAAAATTTGAGTTTTCTTTATAGATCATATTTGTACAAAATCCTACCCTCTTTGTAGAACTCCATTGCAAAAGAAAACTTAGTAACGTAGTATGATTAAGTAATAAACAGAAGAAAAAAATGTTGTAATGTGCAAAACAGAACCTGCAAAACTGTGAAAAGCCTTCGATTCAAAAAAGCCATCTGGCTGGTCAACCTGGTGTTATGGTGATGGAAATTGTGTTTTATTGCTGGAAAAATTACATTGAATTGCGAACAATATAAAACCAATATGGACATTTCGTTGGTGTACCTTATAGAAAAATTTAAACAAAAGAAGTCTGTTACATATGTCTGTTGTGTAGTTAATCTGTTTTTGAAAAGACATTGTTTTACTGAGAATAGAACTAAAGGCAAACCTGTACGGAATGCATATTTGAAATCCGAACAAAAGACACCCTACCCTTAACTAATTTTTTAATGCGAGTTGTTATTTTAGAATTTAATTAGTTGATAGTGAAGGAATATAATTACATAACAGTAGTCATTTTCATAATACATACCAATAGTAATATGCTATGAACTATGTTGCCGAAATTGTAATTTTAATACTTTAGAAAATGTATCTCTCTTAATTTTCTGATGCTATATAGTTAGTGACAAAATAGTAGGCCAATTACTAAACAATTTAGCACACCACTTCAACAATTTCTGAAAATCTCATTTGAGTGAAACAATGAAAGTTTGACTCAGATATAGTTTCACTATATCTGAGTTCACTATAACTGGATTTGATTATACATTAATATCAAGTCAAATGGTCTGACATGCTTAGGTTTCATGATTTTTTGAATTAATTTTTGATATAGAATCCTACATGAGACATTGTGAGATCATTACAAATATTTCAATTTCACTGCTATTCAAATGAAAATTTAACACTGTATTTTTTCAAATCTAACTCACGTGCTGCCTCTTGAGATCCTTTGCAACAGCTGCATTATGGTCACAAATGTCAGCTAGTGAGCGTCCGGTAAGAATGTAGCGACGAGCACATTCTCGAAACCAATAGGTTTCCTTAGGCTCCTTACATGTAAACTGTTGCATGTTGCTCAATGCCTGACAAAACTGCTCACTGTGAGACGGTTGTGCTGCTCCTTTCCTGCCGACCCCAAATGATTATTTGGATTCCTTAAGGTCAAAATGCATAAGCCCCATTAGCTTAAAGTCAAATTTACACTACAATTTTATTTCATGACTTATTGCAACAAATCAAAAAACATAGTAATTTCACCTCAAAAGGTTAGAAAATTTAGCAGATCGTGATGGATTGATGTTTACCCTGCATGCATATGCAACATCTCCTCGACAATTCAAGCCAATTCCTTGAGGATTTGCTTTACTGGCAGGTCTTGAAGCATCTTGAAATACATGATGGTATAATGTACTATCCTGCAATACACATATGCAGCTGATGCTTAAGAATACAATTTTAAAACAAAGTGTCTTGCGTCTGGCCAGGAAACTTCACACTTAATGAATAGTAAATACTTGAAAGCAAAAAGTGAAAGAAGAAACCAAGTTATTTTTCTAAATAGAAGAACAATTTAATTATTTAATACTATTTTGAATAACATTTGTAAAACAAATAAATCAATCAAAATTTGTCCGATAATTGTTATGGTTTGTCAATATAAATATTCAAAATTAATTTTGGTTCAATATGAAGAATATCTTTATAAAGTAAAAAGTATTTCATGATATTTGAAACCTGTTTGAAAGAAATAAACACTGAGCATAAAGGGAAGGAAAACAAAAACAACTGATGTGCTAAGAACCGTTTTTCCAAATTAATAAATACATTTAATAGTAATCGAGACTAAAATATATGAGAATAGTAAATTATTTCACATAAATAAACATTAACCACACAAATAAATTGCATTCTAATACAGATGGGACAAACATGAACAGATATCACAAATTACATTTTTTAAATAAAACAATGTCCAATTGAAATATTAAAAAACGATTCATTGGCGACTTAAATACACAACACCAATGCCATTGACCCTTGAAAAAAATCATACATCAGAAATGATATGTATTTGCAAAACACAATCCAAAACGTCTTTTAAATATCACTTACCCTGCTGGTTGAGAGAAATGTATGCGGATTGCCCCGCCATGAAATTCCTGTTGCAACATCTTTGTGTTCATTGAATGCTGCAAACGGAATATAAGGGCGACGCACATCCCACACATTAACACTACAATCAACAACCAAAGCACAACTAGCAATGTGGTATTTCCTTTGAGGTCGCCATTTAATGTGACCTACTGATGCAATGGTATGAATTGTATATTCTAAAGATGGTTTCACAGAAAGGTCCCACACCTACAAAAGAATTTAAAATATATAAATGTATTTGTGATTTACCTTCTGGGATCATACTCTTGCGACACACACACACAGATGCATAATCTTTTAATAATTTCTGGCTCAGTGTTCAATGCAGACTTTAAATCCAATGTATTAAAAGGAACTTGAAATTTGACATTAATATTAGGTTTGACATCACTTTGTAATGGACATGTGAATGTAATCATACTTATGCAGATTCTTTGAATCTATTTTCTTATTGATTTCAACTTGGTGTTTCCCTATTAATTTATGAAGAGAACTTCTGCTTATGTTATATTACAAAGTTTATAATCTTACAAAATAAGGTGCAAAGAAAGCAAAAATATGCAGATAAACAATTATTTAGAGAAAAAAGAGAAGTGTACAATATCATAGTAACATTTTATATCAATTACTGAAATGTAAAATGAATAGTTACAAAATTTAAGAAAACAAACAAGAACACAAACCTAATTTTTGAATCGCAAAACTTTCTCATCACTTTAGCCAGATTCATTAATAAAGAATACAAATGTAAATTAACAATCTCTTAACATAAAATGACTTAATATCAATATTAACATTAAGTTATGAATTGTTAAGAACAAGACCTATATTTGTTTTTGAATTCAGTGTTATTTATTTTGAATCCTCTTCAAACTAAATACATAAATATTATGAATGTGATTCCTGAAAATTAAGATCATTAATAACTAATTCCTAAGTGTTTCAGTGTGAACCAATGGATGACAACAGGAATAATGTTGAGAGCTTTCCCTCCATATTTGAACAATTCTTGCAATAAGTGAAAAGTCTGAATAATGTTCGAAGTATTTTCTCCAAACATTTCTGATGAGAATGTTTAGAAACAAAGCAATACAATGGTGTCTATTATGGATGTGTCTGGCAGGATGAGGGATTCCCTCAATATTTTCAAGTACATCTAGGAGTATTTTAATTTTATTGTTTTAATTATTTTCAGAATAACGTATTACAGCAATGCCAGTAAAATTCAAATTGTGAAATGCTAACTTGGTACACACAAAATGTTTTGCCATGCTTCATTAGTCTGAAGTTTTGCTATGGGCAAGAAATATCATGAAGATGCTCCCGATTTGACGGGAATATATATGGCCAACCTACATGCTCACATCTAACAGAGAGGAGCACCCTAATCATATTTACACTAATGATCTAACTGAGGCTGCTGCCATTGTCCCTGTGACTACTGTCATTTTCTAGTTTCCGCCCCCCTCCAAATATAATCCAGTGGGTAAAACCCATTACAGGATTTATGTGTAAGTTACATATAATTGATGGCAATAACATACTCTAGAGCTTATATATTTATATATAATTTTGATTTATAAATGAAGTGATTGCTAAGCAGTATAATGGGCGATATGTCCTGGACGGATGGTAAGCAAATGAAAATTACACCTGATCAAAAATACAAGGACAATTGGAAACCTGTTTTAATAATTTTAATCAGAAAGACAATCATTGCAAATTATCTTTAAAGAGAACTTTGTAAATTCATTTTATTGAGTAGGTGACTGTTATTGATTCTCCTCTGTGGGTATATGCCACCATGATGAAATTCTAAATATTTTGAAAATCTTCTTTGACATATTTCAAGTGCATTACTAAGATTTTTCTTGTTTGGGGACCAGATCACAGACGTATATTCTAATTTTGAGCTGACAAGAGAGCAAAATAAGATTTGAAGGACGTTCATAGATTTAATTTTACATACTAAACTAATTAAAAAATTCGATGACTTATTAACATTATAAATTACATACTCAATACGTGATTTGAATGTAAATTTATGATTAAAGATCACTCTGAAGTCTTTCTTAATATTCACAGTATTCTGTGTCATTATACAATAATTAAATTCTATCCTCTGAGATCAACAATATGCATAGCTATGCATTTTTTTTAAATTAAGTTTAAGTTTATGTGAACTATATAAATTAAATAATAAGTCTAGATTTTGCTGTAACAAATAACAATCATTACAGGAAATTGGAAGTCACAATATCATGTCATCAGAATACATTGAAAGAAAATATGATAAATTGCCATCAAATTCATTTACAATATTGCAAATTAAAATAGTCGAAGATTTGAACCTTGTGGGATACCTGTAGGCGATGGAAGATAACAATTAAAAACCTGCATAATGTAAAATTGTCAGAATATATTATAGAATCCACAAATACCAACAACACATCTTTTTTAATCTACAAAGGTAACCTTGCTAACTTCCTAAAAATGAATACAAAATTCTCAACTTCAACTAAAATTTCATGGAAGTATACAATTGCTTGGAGGTCCCCTCAAGTTTTATGTGCTTGTGATCCCCATGGTGTCAATGGAAGCTATCTAGATTTTACAAAAACAAGTATAACAGAAAGATCTCCAGAGCAGAAAAGTATTTCCTAGACCTTGAAAAAATGCAATCATTCAAATAAGGAATTATTTTGGTTACAATTAAAAATATAAAAATCATTTCAATAAAATCTTGCAAACTGTGGAACCTAAAGATAATACAGGATAAGATTTCATGATGAGGTACAAGGGTTGTTACAAACTATGTATTTTTTTTTGCAAGGCTGGCTGACAGGTTTCAATCAAAAATGTCTAATATACTTGTGCTATGATTTGTAGATTCAAATTTAATATTTCCATTTTAATTAATTTATGATAGAAGTCAACATCTACTTTCAAAATCACTCATTAAAATGCCATTCACAGCACTGTGCCAATAAATGTAAATAAACTAGTATTGCTACAAGAGCTCAACCTTCTCAAATTATTTGTAAATTTTTGAATAGTCAGAGTTCGATGGAAATTGGACAAGGATCATTTTTATAAGCATACTCCACACTGATCCAATTGAGAAAAATCTTGTTTTTAAAACGGCCTCTATTACAAGCAAAATGACACGACAACTACTCACATATTCAAAAAGTTATGCATGACCTCATTTACAGTTCTAATTTTGAAAACTCAGAAGAAAATTCTATCTTCAATATTATAAATGTAGGAAGATGCAAAAAAATGTTTAAACTTTTGCAAATATAAACATTCATCATATTCAACAAAAATTGGACCTTTAAGCATACTTCCTTCTATCCAATAAAATGTCCTTGAGGTTTAGTGCAACATTCCCTCAGAAATTAAAACAATCACTTCAAATTCAAAGGTTCATGTCATCTAGATCAAATGGGGAATATCAATTTTGGTAAAAATTCTACTTATAGCTTAGCTGCTAGTGATGTCCACAGACTGACCTTTTTAATGAAAATCCATTTTTCAGTATCAAGGCCCCAAAAAATGTGGATTCTGATTACACAACATGTTAGATGTAATTTACTAGATAAAGGAACAAGAATTATCTTTTCGAGCATCAAGAGACTAACATAGAATTTTTCTGCCAAAAATCACCATTTTTCGCAGCAGCATATGATAACATTATCTACACTTGGTATGTAGTATGTGAGAAAGTAAAACTTCTTCCTAGAGAGGAAGAAAATAAATTAAAAAATGCAAATTGAACCATTTCTCCAGTAGGGAAAAAGAAAAGAAAAGGAAAAAGAAGGGGGGGGAGAAGAAAGGGAGTAAAGAAAAGAAAAAAGATCTCAAAATATGATGGAAAAACAATGACTAAAAAAGTCAACCAGAACTGACAGCAATAGAAAATTGGTATAGAAGAAAATGGCAGAAGATTGTGAAACATACCAAGATTTGTACAGAGATTGTAGTTCAAGACTATTAGTGAGCTTGTCTATAAACATCTTCTTTGCCTTCCCTTCTGAAGGTCTGTCAATTCCACAGCAGGGCAACATTTTAGACGCCAAATTTAATCATTCCATTATTAAACAAAAATCCATTGTAATATAATCATCAATTTCTGCAATTGATAGTTATAGGACAAATGATGGTACATAATGCTGAAGGTTGACTACATTTATGGTTTCAAAATATGGAATTTTCTAATCTAGAAGATTGATAATTAAATTTCCTTTCCTTCTGAACTTCATTTTTCTTCAATTCTCCGTTAACTTATCCTACTGCTGTCAGGCAAAAATTGAGATCCTGATTTACAGATTCCAAATTTTATTCAAAACTCTTATCGTAAATATTGAACAAACCAATTGCTTCTCTTCTGACATTCTCTTTACAGAGATCAAACTGCTACTTTCCGATACAAATCCTTTCTTTTTTTTAAATTTATTTATTTATTAATTTATAATTAACATCAAGAACAGTGAAAAACTGTGTGACATGCTATAGGGAGAAGTGAATTCTGAGCATATTTTATTACTTTCTCGTATGCATGCATATATGTGGAGTAATATACATGGTACAGAAAGTTATGTAATGCTGCGTAAAATCAATTTCGAAATTTCAATGAAAGTACAAGTTTTTGGGTCCCCTGACACCCAAATATTATGATTTCTTTTCAAAATGTCTGGTGTATGAGAACAACACTGGCACCTACACCATGCATAGGATATTTTCCAAATTCAAGAAAACCCTGACATTTGGCCTCAGTCAAAGCTCTATGATTTTGAAAACCATTAATTAATTTTTAGGGGTACTTTTGAAGAAGCCTTTGGAACAATTTCAAAATTTTCTTAAAAATGGCTTCAAATTTTTTCTTTAAATTTCTTGTCAGATTAGAGTAAAATTAAAAGTGGTATAGGTCTAGTTTTCACTGTCAACTATGAATTTTCGAAAATTGTAAAAATATGAATTTTTTTCGTCAACTTCCTACAAATACAATATTGAAGAGAGATTTTTCCTTTTTCAAAGAAATTTGTTGTTCACAGTTAGTTCTTTCATTATGGTGATGCACATTTTTTAAAACTTTTAATAGCTTTTGCGTGCAATATGAGCAATTTTAAAAAATTGCAAGAAGTTTTGAAAATTACTTCCAATTTTTTTCTTTGAACTTTTGGTAGGTGTTTGACATAAACGTCATATTGCTCTATTTTTTGTATTTTCAAAAATTACAATTTTTTTTATACTTGTTTCAAGTCTTTAATATTTCATTGCCAGGAATTTGTTCGCATTATTGCATTTACGAGTGCATGGGTTTTAAATGAGGTCATATAAAGTTTCTCAAAAACTCATAAGTTTCCTGTGAAAACAAGCTCAAATTTCTGCATTTTCAGAAATGCTCCAACACCATTTTCTCAAAAAACAGCTTCAAATTTTTCTTCAAACTTTTTGTACAGATGGTGCTAATTGCACCCTTTAAGATGACAAAAATAACTGAGCTGTATTCTTTCGTTTTTTCAAAAAATACACAAATGAATTTTTGTTTTTTAAATCTCTAAAGCTGTTAATATGCACATTTCAAGGGGTTTGTATGCATTAGTGCACTTGTTAGTAGAAGTGCTTCACATGACTTCAAATAAAGTTTATCGAAAACTCTAACGCTTTCTGTGAAAAAGAGCTTTGAATGTTGCATTTACATTAACACTTAAACGTCATTCATAAAAACGGTTCCAAATTCAAAAAAACATTGCCATTTATGACTATGGTTTACTCTTCTTTAATATTCTTAAAATAATATTACAGTTCTATTCAAAAACAGGAAAATTGATAAAATTTTTAAAAAAATGTACTTTGACAATAGATGGCCGCTGGCAAGAGTATGTGGCAAGTCAGAATAGCTAGCTCAATCCAAATACAATATAATACTAATACGAGACGTTCTATGCCATTTTGGAGAACCAATTCTGGGATCTCTAGCCTAATCCATATACTACATGTTGAATTCTGAATACATATGAAAATGAGCATTTTGGAATGTATGTGAAAATGAAAGAATGTATGTGAAAAATCTTCAAAAGCGACATTTCGGCTATTTTCCTTCATTGTGACCTTTGTGAATGAATATACAATAATTTGAATAACTATATTTCCGACAGGAACTCTAAAAAACATGCACAAATAGTGAAATTATATTTATGTCCAGAAGCAAGCAATGGGACCATCTCAGCATTCACTCAAAGGATCAGGGAACTGGAAAAAAACCTTGGCTGTGATGGGGGTCATTGACCCAGAAACTAAGGTACAGTTCTTGTTACAGGTTGATAAGAATTATACATCCAAATGTTATTTGTGCATATCATTGCTAAAATTAATATTGCTTTCCTTTTTGGTGCTCAATACTGTCTCTTAGTTGTTGAAATAGTTATGCAGCAGAAAATATTCAAGAACATATTCATAAATGAAAATGTAAAAGAAACTCTACATTCACCAGACAGACCTTTATGGTTTTATCTCGACTAGCTGTTGCAATCCAAGGTACTTCAGGATGCCAATCACAAGCAAATACTGGACCACTATGAGCAGTGAACTGATGATAGCAACGATCTGATCGTCGCAAATCCCATAACTGTACATTTCCATTTTCAGATACAGCAGCAAAAGCATTATGTTGATGAGGGCTGAACTGCACATCTCGAACACTTTCTGTATTACTAAAAATTTAACATGAATATACATTTTTTAATAAGTATTAATATTGTTTAAAAACTGAAATAATTAATCATGATAAAGATTTTAGTACATTGGGAGAATAGCTGACACCCCCCCCCCCCAAGTCCAAGGCCCTCTGTAGTTAAAATAATATGTCATTACAGAAATTCATACCTACAGGAATATTAATTCTTTCCTGCTGAATATCCTTTTTGAATTCAAAAGTTTTATAACCAAAGCAATTTGACACCAAGCAATCCAGGGCACATGTTGCCCATCACTACCAGATGGTGTGAGGTAATACGGCAAGTTGGCAAGTACATATTACCTGGAAAAGGGTCATATAAACTTTTCTTTTGGGTATGTTTTATCTACCCAGGCACTAGTTAAAACCCCAAGTTTTCAACATCCTAGACTCTGTGCAAACTCCAGGAGGCTGAAAACCGTATTTTTCTGACTTTTCTTTTCTCTCGATAACACCTTTCCTTAATTCCTCTGAAAAAATGAATAAAATCAGTTTTAAAGAGGATAAACTTTCCTAAAACTTTTTTTAGTAAACATTTCTTTTGGAACCATTTACCAAGCAAGCTACAGCATTTTCATTTTTCAAAAATGTGTGCAAAATACACTTAAATGTTATTATAATCAACTTACAATAAATATAATTATTATTGCACATAATATTATTATTTATCTCACCATCGATGTAAACACTGCCTTGCAAATGTATAATTGCCAAAAATCTTAATATTAAAAAAATAGATAGATATGTACATGTGTGTGTTCATGTTCCAGCTTAACTCTTCAACAATTCAGGAACAATTATATTTCAACAAAACTTGGTGTACAATATTATTGAGTAATTACAATGAGGAAAATAATACTGTGGGGGTAAAACAACCCCGGAGGTAGAGATGGGAAGGGAGTGACATTTACACACAAAAGCACTATGCAACTGCAATGTACATGCCATGCAGTGACGGATTAAACACCACATTAAATTCATTCCTCTCTACAACATAATAAGAAAAGGTTCAGCTTCCTCCTGAGCAAAATTTTGAATGATTAATGAAATGCTATTTCCAGAGCCAACAATTTTAGGGAAATTGACACACGAATGCGAAGATCTATGCTTGCCCAGAGCAGAGCACACCCGTCCAGATTTCTGAAGCTTCATGCTACAGTGCATTATTTGATTATATTAAGTAAGGGTTCTTGAGGTGCATTTTATATTATTACAATCAGGCACAAATGTACTAAATGTCCTGCCCCAATCCCAAGGATAATTTTCTTTTATCAAACTTGACTTAATGGTAGGTGCAAAAAACCATGTTAGTATGCTGTATCATGTGAAGGTGGTTGTTCAGCAAGGTTAAACTTAGGTTTTATCACTAACTTGGAAAGTACTTGGCAGCAGAGGTTGTCCAGTGTACTGACATTCATCTCTTTACTGCACAAATTGACAAAAATATTTCATCTGCTGCAGAGAATATTCTAAACAAACCACACCATTTCCGATAAGCATGACAGAATATTACCTTTCACTGTCTACACTGACTGAATGAATCACGTCCACTAAAAG
Source organism: Gryllus longicercus (assembly GCA_038098605.1). NCBI lineage: Eukaryota > Metazoa > Arthropoda > Insecta > Orthoptera > Gryllidae > Gryllus > Gryllus longicercus. The sequence continues at coordinate 352,992 of JAZDUA010000398.1, forward strand.
CTTAAAAGAAAAGGATATTGTTTATGCCAAATCTGAATGATTTTGATGAAGAAGGCTTGTCCCATCTTCTACAAAAATACGCCTTGATAAAAAGCTGTTAGAAAGATAGTAGATCCACAAATTTATGTATGATGGTAACACTATCAAACTTCATAGCAGTATTACTTTCATGAGTATTCTGACAACCACTAAAAAGTCAATAGCTCCAATCTTAATGATTATATTGAACAATAACTGGTGAATTCTTGAATTAGCATGAATTGCACCTGATCCACATTGCACTGCTGAGACAAAGTACATATTCATCATTTACATATATTTTATAGAGAAAATTTACAACATTCTCTGCGAAATTATCACAACCATTTGTTGAAATAAAATTGTACCTGCATTGAAGTTAAGCTTCATCACACTTACACATTCATCTATTTTCTATTAAGATTTTCGACAATATTTGCAAGGCAATGTTTGGACCGAGAATAAGATAAAAAATAGTTGTACATGTGATAATAAATATATATTTATTATAAGTTGAATACAATGTCATGAACATTTATATTTTTGCATACATTTTTGAGAAATTAAAAATTAGCAGTTTTATTTTAAAGCTGTAAGTTTTGTAATTGGTTCCACAAGAAACATTTTATACAAAAATTGCAGAATATTTTATTCTCTTTAAAATTGATTTTATTCATTTTTCTATGGAATTCGAAGGAAAAGAATTATAGTGAAAAACAGAAAAAAAATTTAAAAAATACCATTTTTTTCAGCCTCTAAGAGTTTTACAAGGTCAGGGAGGTTGAAAACTTGGGGGGTTTTAACTAGTGTGTGAGTACATACAATGTACTCAAAGAGAAAGTTTTTATTATTTTTTCATGTAATCCTCCTTTTTCAGAACTAGCTGAGCGGACTAATGTAACATGGATCCCATATCTGCTCTTGCTCCGAATCTCACATTGTCTAATAAACCTTCACTTTCAAGAAAATTTCTTTGAAAGGAAATTGTAATGTAAAAGGAACTTCTTTACCAAACTTAAATCAATTAAAAAGTCAATTGTCTGGTCAAACGCTTAGAAGTGCCCAAGTACTTCCATGGCCTTGATATATCTTTGATGGGTGATCATAAGAGTACAAGTAAAAAAAGTAAAATAATAATAATAATAATAATAATAATAATAATAATAATAATAATAATAATAATAATAATAATAATAAATTTGTACTCTGAATATTAAAAATACTTGCAATTTGTAGAAAAATTAAGTGTCTTATAACAGGATTTGACTAATACACTTTTTACCAGACATAGATACTTGTATGATGAGAGCTGAAACACATCTCATTTTTGCCAACAAATGACTTGTACTCTCATGATCGACCATCAACGATATTGTGGTCAGTTACACTCCCATTTGGCAAAAATTTCCTACAGAAGGAATATATTCTCAAACATTTACCTGTAAAATGTACGAGTAGCTTCTTTGGTTCTTAAATCAAAGCATTTCATAGTTCCATCTTGGGAACCAGAAATGAGCCATGCAGCTTCAGCTGGATGGAAACTCACTTTATTGACTGTTCTTTTATGATCAATGAATACATGCTCTTGTTTAGAACGGGTGGGTCGATTTAAGTTCCAAACAACCACTGCACCATTTGTTGCTGCTGTTGCCAAGATGTTATCTTTGAAGGAAAAGAAGGGTCCTCTATAACCTCTTAGGCACACACAGAATTTCAACACATAAACATATTTTAAAAAATTGTAAAAATATGTAACAACAAAAACTACTGTACCATCAATAGTATTCCAAGCAACATCATTACAAGAGAAATTGAGATTAAGGTTTTTGCCTGTTCGTAAATTGCAGCTTTCCACAAATTCATCCTCTTCAATACTGTACACCTTAAAAACTAGAAGGGAAATATCAAACATAGTATTAGAAGTTCACAAATAGCACCAAATCTTATAAATACTCAACATTGCTCACCATTTCTGCCTGCTATGACAACATGAGAATAATCTTTATTTAAAGCTAGTGCATTGGCTGGGCCCTCTTGGGTCACAAAGAAAGTTCTTGATGACATACTTCAAGGAGAAATTTTGTGACGAGATAAGACGTTAAAGAAACATTTCTTTGTGATTTTTTTCAAACTTTTGCTGCTATCTGTGATCCTGCCAGCAAGTTAATATCCATTTTTCTAATAAATTCAATTCCTTATTCAAGTAATTACTTCTGCAGAAATTCTGTTTGATCATAATAATTTATTCTCCAATATCACTAGCAAAAGGCAATAGCTAATTTAACTAACAACAACTGGTGTAATCGGAACATTTCTTTAAAAGAAACAGGAGTTGAAAAGTGATGAATCAAAATCAAAGCCATTTAATGATTTTTATAAACTGTGCAACACAGCTCCCTCATCAATAGACTAATAGTCAAATTCACTTACTCAACACAAGCAAATTTGCTGCCACAAACAATGTCACTTCAAATGAGTGACATTCTAAAATGGTATATAATCTAGTATTCAAGTCTAACTCCCATTATGTACGTCAAAACCTGGCCAAACTAAGTAATAGCAATCAGTAATTACAAGCTTAAGCGAAATAAAAGTCAATATAAGACGTTATCTATTCACTGCGAAAGATTGTCTTTTAAATATAAGAAATGTCATACTAACGCACATGGGAGTACAAACAAGATCTAGAAGTAATCACAATGAGACCAACCGAACGATGATTAATACACTAATTTCTGACACGTAAACGACATTTAAACATTCCCAAGACAACACTCTGTTCTACACATGAAGATAAATAAGCAAAACGAGAATATGAAGAGGGAAATATATTGTACGAGCTCTAAACATGATATGCAAACTCCGATTCTCCGACCATCCTCGGCAGGATCCCGGCACAAATGTTGATTACGTTTGTGATTCAATTGTGTAACCATAAAAAATAGTCTTAAGGTGTTCAATCGTATCAATCATGGTATCTTTTATTGATTATTGCGCGATCGTGCATTACAATAAGGATAAATAAATTGGTGCATTGGAACTTGGAAATCGTTATGGATGTTATTTGCAAATGCAAACGATTCGCAATATAGCACTGAAGACAGCCAATAAACACTTCCGAACGAAGTTTACTACTGCGCGAATTTTAAACGTAGTTAGACTGCACAAAATTGTAATAATTGACTGTAAACTTCCATTAATTTATCTTAGATTCCTTTAATTAAGAACAATAAATCACTACGGATCTTAAATGAAGATTTCAAAGAAGTGTTCATATCGTTGTTTTTATTGTACTTTACATTCATTTCGGATTTTAACATTTAATTCATCTTTAGGTGATTTTGTGTATACTTATAAAATTATAATTCTTAAATTATTTCGTGCCTTAATTTTATTTTGTGTGTTTTTATTTTGTCAAGAATGTTTCAAAAATCTGTACGATTATTGTTTACTGAGTGGTGTTCAAAAATATTCCAAATATTACTTTTACATTCATATTAAAGTTACAGAGATCATTCGTACTGCGCCATGACTGTTTAGAAACTTCGCTTCTATGCAAGAAAAAATATAAATTAAGAGACCTGGAAGACATACACGAAATGTTAAAATGTTAATTCAATACGTAAAATAAAAAAGAGGATTTCTTATAAAATTATAGAATGATTTTTGTAGTAAAAACAAGTCATTATGTGAGTGTGATTCGAAGACAGCTTTGGTTTGTTTTCCCTAAATATTGTTTAGAGGTAAGGATACCCCAGGTGAACGAAGAATGGATTTGAAAATAACGACTATCCGTAGCGAATCTCTTCTATTAGATGTTTAGCAATTTAAAGCTCGAAGAAATATGAAACTTCTCGAATCCGCATAAAAACAGTTTACAGTTAGCATATTGGGCACTCTCAGTATGACAAAAGAATTTATCTATATATTTGCATCTCCGTCATTCGATGGAGCTGCAACCCCTTTTTGTCAGGGCACTAGCCACCTCTAATATCAATTTGAATTTTATCAAAAACAATTGTAGACCACATTCATAGTTGACAATTTGATGTAGATCTGATCAGTTTAGCTCTCTCGCTCGACGATGGGTTGCGTGGCTCGGCGCTCGTGACAACTTCAGAAGAAACCACTCAGGCAACTCAATATTCTTGAAAACATTGTAGACCAGTGTATGCTCTATTTCTTCTAAATACTGATCATCTCATTGGTTTTCCCCAGGCTTCAACCGCAGTTATTGTTGACCTACTTATTAGTGACCACTTTTCTGAGTCACTTCGATATCCCTAATTCTTAAGTTGTCCGCTCACCCTCAGCTCACATTACTGGTCAATACCTCGCATTGACTGGGATACATCGGAAAACACATCCATATACCCGATAATTGTCCCAAAGACATCGGTTTCATTGTTGCCCATTATATAAATGCCGTTCTCGACGAGATTTCCCCTAAAATCCTGAAGTCTGCGGGCTGACCACGACAACCATTGAACCTCGGTGGAATAACAACCAATCCACCTCTGTACACCAAAACCTCCTTAAACAGGATTGTGTTCCGGTCGATTCCAGCTTAGAGAGATTTTACTTATTTCATTTTAATGGATATTTATTTATTGTAAAGAGAAAATGGGAATTCATAGAGCTAATTTTGGAGCAATAACTGTCAACTGACTTCTCGCGAAGACTGTTATGGATCAGGTATCCAGTGACGTACCACCACTCCGGAGAATTTGTACTACACACTTTTAAATTTCGCGCCAATTTCTTAGAATGCAGTGCCCGCGAGCAGAAGTAAGCTTGCCCTTAAGTTACCTTGCCCGCGACCTTATAATCTCTACGGAAAACTAGGCATAAACCAACAAATATGCCCTAGAAAATTTCTCGCGGAAGAGAAAAACATATTAGAAAATTATTAAAGAAACAAAATATCAATACCATCTGAGAGAAGAACTCAAGCAGAACAGAACCCTTTCAAAATATTGAGACCGAAACAGCAAAAATCCCTATGGCATATCCCAATGCAAATATGGAAAACATTACCCACAAGTTCAGCAATAAAAAGAAACCAGGGAAGAAGGACACGTGTAACAACAACGTACACACAGAGCCATTTTCGCTAAATGAGTTGGAAATGTACAAAATGCATAGCATGCGGCGGCGATGGTGTGACGGTTAGCGTACTGGACTGTTGTATCCGGACTGGAAGTTGGCGGGTTCAAACCCGATGGAAGGTGTGAATTTTTAAGGGCGAAAAAAGCCGGCTGTCCCATGTTCGTAGATTTACTTGCATGTAAAAGATCCTCAAGCCTAAATGACGCCTCTGAGCTAAATTCAAATCGCCTGTTTCTCGCCCAAGAAATACCTCCTTTCTCCGCTAGTTGGTGAAAGGAGCGTAGCGAAATTTGCGTGGTCAGACGGAAGAGCAGGCGTAATGGCCTGAGTCTCGCCACGTAAAATAAGGCATTAATTCAATTCAATTTCAAGAAATTCAGATTCAAGAAAAGAGAGGAAGCTGAAGGTCCAGAGCTAATATACTATGAACACCTAAAAGTCTGCTGGAGCCATATGAATGTGATAATAACGGATTTGTTCAATAGATGCTTGGATCAAGGTAATATATCAGACGGAGGAATCAACACTGAAAGTACTCTATAAAAGGAAATGAGACGTAATCATTATCAACTGAAATAAAATGAACATTTAAAAAAATATAAATCCTCTGATTTTCGTTACTAAATTCCTTCAGATACAAAGGAGAAACATATTGTGGAAAGGGAAATGATCTTGGTAGGAAATTTAAGAAGTATTTAAGGCAGAACATCGTGGGCCCACGGTGGGACCTATTCGTAATCAGAGAGTATTGTAACTCATAAAACTCTCCGTACTTATAATATTCTGGGCCTACTGGACCTCTTTGCACAGTATAAGGTACAACCCTGCCCCATTTGTGCAAGAGAAATGTGTCCTTAAATAATGTCCCTTTTTGTAACAGTTTTTAACATAATTTATATTTTCTTACTATGTTTCCCAGTTACATTGTCAGCAAATATACATACACATTTTTTCAACATGTAACTATATTTCACTATTTGTAACCTTATAATTCAAATTATTTCGAATTATTCAGGTCTTTTGGTAGGCTTATCACACTGAAATGTTGCCTTTGTGCGAAATTCTCTAACCAACATAGGCGATGGCGCTGAATTGCATCCACAGCAGGTCCTCCTGCCTGGTTTCGACGATTCGCGCTCGTTTGTATTTCGCGCGCTACGTCGCGTCTCGCGCAACTTGGCGGACGTCACGTGGTCGAAAAAACTTTTGTCGGGAGCACGGTGTTATTTGTTAGTAGTGGATGCAGAATGTAAATTTTTGTATGTGGATATAGGAGTGAACGGCCGAGTGAGTGATGGAGGAGTCTGGAGACACACTTCATTTTACAAAAATATGGAGAAATTACAAATCCCTCCATGTGGTACATTGTGTACCGGCGTCAATGTGCCATACCATTTTGTAGCTGACGATGCGTTTGCACTCTCAGAGCACTTAATGAAACCATTTCCTGCCAGAAACTTGGCAGCTGACAAAGTGAATTTCAATTTCCGATTATCCAGAGCCAGGAGAGTGGCAGAGAATGCGTTTGGGATATTGGCCAACAGATTCAGAGTGCTGTTGTCACCAATAAATTTGGATGCCCAGAAAATTGATGATTTGGTACTGGCAACAGTTGCCCAGTACAATTTTTTGGCATGCAAAAACAAATCCAACTACACTGACACATCAGGTGCAAATGAGAATTCTTTGGAGTACATAAGTACTTATTAGAAGATATTGCTTGAAAATAATGGTTTCTTTCTGTTGCAGGTGATCAGTTGCATCCGTAGCAACTGATCGTGGGCAGAGAAGCACAGCGGCAGCACAGAAGATGAGGGATGAATTAACCCGTTATTTTATAGAAAATTAAAAAAGTTAATAAAATTTTATATTGTAAAAAGGTGTTTCATATTGGGCCTCAACACTCGTCTGAGCTCACATTACCTGCTTCCAAATATAATTGTAGTTGTCGTTGACAAGTTGATCCTGGTCAGAGAAGAACAGAGGTAGCATAGGGTGAGGGATACATTAGCCCAATATTTCAGAAAAAATTAAAAGTTCACATATTTATTGGTCACTTCCTCCTTTTTACAATATCATATAAAAGGTTTTCAATTGCATGTCTAGCTTCAAAAAGTTCCTCATTGGTCAGTTCACGTAACCTCGTTGCCAGATACCTGCAGTAAATCATGACATTGTCATCTTCCACTGCTTCGAATCTCTGCAATGCAGATGTTGCGTTTTGCAATGCCATATTGACAGCATCATCTTCATCATCTCTCCTCCTCTTATTTTTTTTCCGCAACCCCAAAGAATTGCGGTGTCTCAACGCTGTTGCTGCAGCTCGGCTGCGATGCAACGCTGTTGCTGTTGCTGCACTCAGACTCCACATTCGTTGTGACAAATGAAAAAAAGTTATCATCCACATCCACAGAATCAATCACGAGAGTGTGAGTTTCATCATAGTTGTCTTCAATATTTAATGAAGACTTTGAGTCTCTCACTTTTATCACAGGATCCAGAAACATCAACTCTTTATAGTAATATAGTGAGGGTTGATATACCTCACATGAGCTAACCCCAGACCTCCTGCTGTCCTCCACTTTTTTTTTTCATTGCTGTATGTGGACCGTATCATGTTCCACTTTTTCCGTACATCATCAGCAGTGGTACCAGGTCTGCAATACAAGATAATTATTTATTGTACATGGTCTGCAATACAAGATAATTGTATAGTCTACTTGTCAGAGGTATTATATGTACTCACCGCATTGTGGACATATTATCTGCAATAAAATTTAGAAGCTTCATCCTCTCTACTTTATTTTTGTAGTTGACTTCAGATGAATCGTACAGAATTGGAAAGCCCTTCACCAACTCAATTAATTGCATTACAGAGTCTGGATGCCACGACATACTGTAGGTGAATTCATAATATATAATAATTAAATGATAAGATAAATTATTTATATATATATATATATATATATATATATATATATATATATATATATATATATATATATATATATATATATATATATATTATTTATTGTAAGGTATTTCATATTAGTTTGATGTAAATCATACCCTCAACTCACCTGTGTGTAATCTCAGAAGCGTTTATGGCAAAGTCTAATAAATATAACTGAAACACGTCTGAAAAGAAAAAAAAAAATTAGGTTATAGACATGTTTGAAAAAGGTACATTCGTTTTTCTTGTAAATTTCTCTATAGTAACCTTCACTCACCTCTGTATACAAATCTCAGAAACGTTAATAGCAAACGCTGAGAAACACACGTGAAACACGTCTGAAAAGAAAAAAAAATAGGTTATTGTAATTTTTAAAAGAGGTAAATTCGTATTTCATGTAAATATATACATGTACATATGTATTTCTTTCTACAGTAACTTCAACTCACCTTCGAACTTCGTCGAAATTAAGAGGAAGTAAAAATCACAAATTCGCACAATTGGCGTCGCTGAACACTCAACCTCACGAAATCACAACCAAAACAGCACAAAACGCACTAATGTTGCTAATGTTCGAGCAACTCTCCAGGGCACGGAATCGAAGAAAGTTCCATAGAGTAACACCAGGAGCGCCATAGTCAAACTGGATGCAATTTGTACGGAAAAATGAAGCATGCTTCATTTTTCCGTACAAATTGCATCCAGTCTGGACTGTAACTTGTCTGTACCGACGAGAAATGATGCAAACATGACCGTGTATAGCGGGCTTAACCGTGAACACCGCGTCACGAATCGGGACTAATAACCGGGTCACCGTACTGGATATAGAAAATCTTTGCTCTTAGTTTCTTCAGAGGGCGCTGCTCCTCCAACATACCCAAAGATCTTATAACTACATCATTGGTTATAACCACCTCCATTGTCTATTGTATCCTCCGATTTAATCTTAGTGGCACCCATTAACATTACGATTAACATCCATTGGAAGTATTTTAAGATCAAGGAGGGAGGACACTATCCAGAGATTCGTTAAGACTTAAATTTTTATTATTGGAGCTCTTGATTAGACAGCAAAATCCCCTTTCCTTCCAGTTTGTGATCTTGAAGCCCATTGTATTTAAATTGAAATATATATATCTAATGTCGACATCACAAAGCACTCACATATTTGCCTATGATCGACATTTACTTACCATTTACTCTTTGACCCGGAGAAACGGGAAGTGAAGCAAAGTGAAGACAAGTGCAAGCAAAGTGAAGATAATATACTCTTTGGACAAGTGTGTGAAAAAAATACTGTCCGGAGAACTTGCACACTTGCAGTTGGCTGCTTGCTAGGACGAGGTCCGGCTAGCAAAGGTTGAATTTCGGATTATCGTTTATCTTCAGGTTAGTTTTGATATTTCTTTTGTTGCAGTCTTAATGATTGAATTTGTTCAGTGAGGTTTGTGCATTCCAACAAATGATTGTATTGTTTCCAGGTGTTCCAATATCTGGTAGTAAAATGGCGATTGCGAACAGCATTTATCAAATTCTCTTTAGGAGAACGTCAACTTTTGCCTTAACAATCATCGGTGGAGCGTTTTTCTTCGAAAGAGCATTTGACTTAGGATCGGAAAAGTTGTTTGACGAAATTAATAAAGGGGTGAGTGAATCCAAGAGTAAAAAATGGTTCATTTTATCAAAAATTTTGTAGCAATAATTGACAAATTTTGTTAATTACAGAAATTGTGGAAAGACATCAAACATAATTATGAAGAGTCTTAAATTAAAGCTCAGAATGGAATATTTAATTTTAGTTCTCATTTGTATATAAATAAAGTATATAACCTGTTCATGTACAGATTTTGTTTACTTCTCTACAAATCCCTTTCCTTCTTTTTTATTCACTGTAGCTTTGCTGTCCTCATGCTAGTCTCATTGAATCACTATAAATGTGGGCAACAAGGGACAAGGATAAAATATATTTTGACCATTCATATGCTTGTATGTAATTGTATAATGGCATAACTAAAAAAATTGTATTCTTGTGTAAATTATAATTTGATTCTCTTGGTTGGTCATCACCCAGTTGAAAAGCGACCTTAAATAAATAAACTATAAAGAAGGGGCTAGCATTATACGTGTGTTGTATTTTTTCATTTCGCAGTCTTGGGTAACAAAATTCTATCTGATGAAATTTTAGAGATCACTTCAAAAGCTTGTAGGTATCTATTTAAAATCTATAAAATTATCTAATTTTGCCTAGAAGATTTTTCTAGTGTAATTTGAGAACATATAAAAGTTTTAATGTTCGAAACAAGAAATAACATTTACACCAGTGCTGAGGCTTGACAGTTTTCTGTAGTCATCACTAGACTTGCCCGTTGTTTCAGAAGCAATACAGACTGGTTCCAACGGCCATAAACCTGGACCAAATACAAAAATTTGGCTTGATTTGCAGTGAAATTTGTATGCAAATATTCTTAAATGACTTAGCCATTTAAGAATATAAAACATGTTTGAAAAACAAATTTTAAAGCAATTCAGGCACATGTTGGTATTGTGACCAGGTTTTCAGCAATTGGGCTATTGATGGCTGCAAAACTGCACCCCAAAAAAGTGATTGAACCTTGTCAGTTATGGTATTTGACATATATTTGAAGAATCCTTTTGTAATCCTGTAATTTGTAACTTGGTGCGTGTGTGTGTTGTGCTCGTACACATTTTCATGTTATAGTAATGAAAGGCAAAAAGACTAAGAAATTGTGAATGCTTGTGATAAGTTATGAAGCAATTGATTTCTTGAATACTCTTTCCTGTTGCTGTATGGATAAATACTATAATTTTTATTTCAAAATCTTGATTTCTTGCAAAATGATAAAATTTAGGTAATTAAAATAAAGTCTTTAAATATAATTTTAATGTAATTAATGAAGACTTATGAACATCTTGACTTACCAGATGAAACAACAATATTAATAACATTTAAGTTCAAAGTTTAATTCATCCCCTGCTTGGAACATACGTATTATAAAAAAAACAAGACTATAAAGGTTACTGCAAAATTACATTTTAAATGTAATGTTTGTATCAAATGAATACTAAGTAATACACAATGGAAATAGTATGTCTTGTAAAATACTTCTTAGTTGTTAAAAGGATTGGGTATCAATTTTGAAAGAGGGTTTTTGCTTGTTCTAATATTACGAGATTGATTCAGCTCTATTCCAGAAGAATGAGATTATCAGAAATGTTATTAAATTGTTTCCATGCTTCATAAATTGTAAACCCTGCATATTTTAGAATAATGCTCTTTTGGGAAGAGAAATGAAAATTTGGGCTACTTTGCTTTTTTACCTTTAAGGATAAGGCTTCAACCTGTACTGGTGTCCAATTCTTTGCTCAGTGTTCATGGGATATTTTGAAGGGCTAATGGCAGCAATCTCTTATGTGGCATCTTTTCCAAATGTTTGCAACATTTCTAGTTCATAGTAAGCTCTGTGTGTGTGTTTTTTTTATACAGGTGTGACATGTAGTATATGTTCTTTGTATCTTGGAGAGAGTAACTTTTTGAGTACATCATTAAGATTTCATTTGTGCTGCTTTAAGTCCACTTTTACGTATTTCCAAAATTACTTTTAATTCACTTCTATACACAAGAACTGTAGTAGTATTACAGAACTTAATGTAGGTATTTTTACACACGTTATATTTTTAATTCCTGTGTATGTTTCCACACATGTCCCTTAACTTATTGTTGTGTTTTACTTTTTCGTAACAGAGTAGAGAGAAAGCTATGTAATGCTGTGTGAAGAAGTGACGAATTTTCAGCAGAAAATCTCGTATTTCTGGCCCCTGGTAACGAAAAAGTGGTTAAATCCAGTTGCTAAATTTTGGGGGGAAAAAACCTCTAACACATGATGTAGCCAGAATCGCATGTTTCATGGGTTGTTCCAACACCACTAGACGTAAATTGTAAGCTACACCAAAGTTTGATTCACTTAGAGTACTTCTCAGCTTGTTCTCCTTCCATGTAGTAATTGTCCGTATGACATGGCGCTGATATGGCCGTAGGAAAAAAAATGTTTAATAGAGCCTTACAGCATTCAAAATTTAACGTGTATAATTTTTGTAGTCTTGGATATAAATGTTTACATTCGAGGTGTATTTTATAATTTAATGCATTTTTTGCACACAAATGATTATATCTGCTACAAAATTTCTCAAAATCTCAACAGGTTTTTATGTGTTTTTTCTTCTTCTCAGGGTGATAAGAAGTGATTGGTTTACACAGTTCTCCTCAAACTGAGGAAGGAGATAAGATTCTTTTCTTTAAATTTGAGTGTTTGGGTAAAGGGAGTTAAGTGAAGTTTGAAGAAAAGTGCAAATAAGCTCTACATGCTCATTATAAACAAGAAAATTTTTTTAAAAAATATTAAATTAACTAATTTCAATTGTAGATTTGTGGTGTATTTTACATATTTTGACATGTACCTCTGCACCAAAACAACACCTTTACAAAAAATGACAAAATTTTCCTTCAAAAAATGACAATCCTTTACCTCAACACCAATGAATTTTTTGTTGGACTATAGAAAAATCCACTTATATGTACGATTAAACTTTCTGGTATTTTCAAAATTGCTAATTTGAATCTTCTACAAGACTTTTACTGGAGAGTCTCATTCAAATGATGGTTTAAATAATTAGTAGAATACAAGAAGCAGTATTACTATAATGTTACGCAACTATTACCAAGTAATGAGAAACGAAGTACAAGGAGAAATTTTAATGATGTTATATGGACATGGGCAAGAATAATAAGCTATGCATTTCTTACATAACATTCATATTTAAAGCACAGTGAGGTAACTATACAGGTTCTTGTTATATAGTTACTAGTACACAAATAATCTAAACAGTCTCTGCATTGGCATGTATATTAAACAGCAAGTTCTTATATAATTTATGTGATTACAATACTTCATTGTTCAATCATCTCACAAAACATTAAACCAAATTGTATTCTTGCATTATTATTTTTGCTTTCAATTATGATTTCAAATTAATGAGGAAAAAAATTGCAGGATGGCAAAATTACACATAAAATGCAAGGACATTCATTTGAGAGAATTATGAACAATTAATTATTCCACCTAAACATCCTTCATGCTGTACAATACTTACAAGAGATTTTGAAAGAAAATGAGAATATATACAGGTTTCTACTACTATTTCAGTTTGAGTTAAAAAAATTATAATCTAACAAATCATTCAGAGGGTGAAATGTAGAACTTATTTCTGTTCCAAGAAGAAATATAAAAATTCAAACTTTAACTGCTAGGAATACCAATAGATTCCAATACATATTAGTTTTATTATGTTAAGTAAGATACAGAGGACTAAGAAATACACATGTAAAAGTGGAAAATATTGTTTTTGATCTCATCAATATAAAATGAAATTACATATTACACATCTTTGTACCCTTTTAAAATAATGACTATATACATTTCATCGTGGCAAGTGTCCTTGTGACACATAAGCAGAGTATAGGAGATAACGTAACACCTTGAAATTACTTTTCCAATGAAAAGTAACAGTGTCAGGGCAGTAATTATCACCAGAGTAGTGACTTGGAGCGATGAGAGTAGGGCCCAGAGTGAGGAGGGAAAAAAAAACAACATATATTTTAAAATCAAAGTTCTTTTTGGCAACCTATACTTAGTTTCTTAATAAAAAGTCTAGAAGCAAATGAAAGCAAGAGCTGAAAAAAGTTGTAAAAACACAGGGATTTGAAGTTCAGACACGCCACCCAAAATTTGGTTGATCCTTCGTTTATGCGAGCTTTTCCTCTTGATGGGGCTTCAGCCCAACCACTCTTTTTAACAGGGAAAGTGGTGGTAGTGGTGTTAAGGGGGAGTAATGTTTGTATTTTTTGGCATAAAAATGAATTGCTTTTATACCAACAATTTGGTAGTTTCAAGGTTTATGTAAATTGCAGAGGCAGAAAAGAGGAGCCTCCCCATTGGCTTGGTGTGTGAGTCAAATCAACTAGGCTGTGAAAGTACAGGGTCTTTAGCTTAACTTGCAACCCATGTCTGAGAGCACTTGTTCTCGTTGGGGCAATTAGGCAACCACATGTTTTTGCCACCTTTCAAGACAGCCATGCCTCCCACGTTGAGACATAAGAGGATGCAACCGTAAGGTCATAAGCTACAGCAACTTTCCTGTTTCTGGGCTTTTCCCATTTAAGAGCTTGGGCAGACAGGTATGCAGCTCACACAACAGAAGCATTTCGCGCTGCACAGTGTGGGTGGGATGGGGAGGGGAGAGCAGAGACGTGAGTAAGAAACAAAACATTTCTTTAGATTCTGTCCAGTATGCTTAAGAAACAAAACTGTAATACTGAAGATTTGGAGGGAAGTTATGACTAATTTATCTATTTATTAACACTGATTTTACAATAAATATTATTTAATGAAAGTCGGCTCAGAGAGAAATCAAAAAGATATCTCATGAAACATTACTGCCAAACTCATTCATTATTTATAACAATGTATTATTATTATTATTATTATTATTATTATTATTGAATATGAAGTAAAAAGAAAGCCTTAATAAAATTATTAAAAATATCAATAAAAAAAATCAGTAGTAAATATATATATATATATATATATATATATATATATATATATATACATACATAAACCTTGAAACTACCAAATTGCTGGTATATAAGCAATTCATTTTTATGCCAAAAAATACAAACATTACTTCCCCAACCACCACCACTTTTCCCGTTAAAATTAGTGGTTGGGCTGAAGCCCCACCAAGAGGTAAGGTTAGGAAAATAAATCAATCATACATGGAAAAAAGTGGTCGGTTTATGAGAAATTAATGTGGTGGCAATATCATCTATTGGCCTGGGACCCCACTTATTCTCATTGTGACCCTGACATTTGCATAAGAAATCTGAAGACTAGATATAAAAAAACAAACAATAAACGATGCACATCCACACCACATCATTAATTCGGTATTAGACTTTGTGACTAAAACATTCATTAAAGGCTTCAGAAATCAGAAAAACAAACAAGTGACTGATGTCCGTTTATAAAAATATAAAACACGCATAAACAGTAAAAACAGAAAACGGCTTACTTATCTACTACAGTAATATAACTAAACAAAATTCAGACTATCAGAATACCTATAATAGATTTAGGGCTTTTCTTCTGTAGCTTTTGCTACAACTTTTTTGTCCATGATAAGAGTTGAAATTCAGAGCATAAAAATTCCAGTCTCAAAACAGGAAAGTTTTCTTTTGAGAGTTGTTGAGAATTTCAGTACTTTTATTTGGTAAGTAGAACGTTTCTCCTTCAAAGAGACTATCATTCATTGTATTTCTCCAGAAAAAAAGCCCAGTCTGTTTGCTCTTGAATACGGCATGATTAACACAACATCCAAAACAGGCATGTCTTCACGAATGTAGTCAACTTGATGAATCGTTGCCTAATTCCTTCTGTCGAGATGATGAATTTAATGAGGAGGAAGAGGTGCGCGGTATTTCTTGTGGGACTTCACCTGTAATATTCATATTACAAACAAATAAAAGATCTTCACAATAGTAAATGCAATTCAAGCAGTAGCAACTTGTGAGAATTGTAGCTCATTTCTACTAAAATCGAATTTTGCAATTTAAATATAATTAGTTTTATGTAATGTGCATTGTTTTCTTTGTACAATCACTCTTATGAGTCATCATTACATCATTATTTTCTTCCAATAACTGCAAATTGGACCTAAGTGAGTAGTTCAAGTATGTTCTGCAGGCCTAGTGGTTTACTCTGCATTGCTACTGTCATCACATTGCTAAAGCACAGGTGATAAACCATTGTCTGTGAGGAGAGGGTAGTGGGGTGTAGAAGGCATATAGCTACAAAAAATTGTCATAAACTACTTAGTACAAAAATTAAAATTAATTTCATAGTAATAATAGGTATAGCGAATTATCATTAATTTGTTATTGAGGTCTGTATATTTGGAAATAATTAAAAAACATGTCATAAGTGAGCAAATGTTATGAGCACAAGCTGTGAATTGTGTACCGCAAATGCATTGTATTTCATAAATATTTTAACGTCAATGAAAATGTACAAAACTTAATAGTTAAAGGAGTGCTGTTCTCCTTACAAAAAAAAGAACAAGAAAAACTAACACTTTATGCTTCCATGACAGAACCCATTCTGTTAATCATGGGGAAGAACTTTCAAGCATGTGCAGCAGACAACCAACTTTTGAAGATGCAAGCAGCCACCAAGTCAAGCAATGGTGGGTTAGAAAAAGGAATTAATAAGGAAGCTATATTAATGATACCCACAAAAAGTAAGATAGGGATCTCATCTTTTTGTTTCCATCTCACTAAGAGTAGTGATAATACTGGTAAGCAATACAATTTCTTATAGTTATATGGTTATTTTAGGAAATAATGTATTTTAAGTCAATGATAATCTATTTTTAGAAAAGTTTGGCATTACAAAAATAAGGAAATAGAAATGAAATAATGGTGAAAGCAAGTATCATCACACACCCATTTACAAGACTGAAGCTTTACTCCCTCCAATCTATTCCTACTTTTCTAACTTTGTCTTGGGCAGTATAATAGCAATTTGATTAAAAAACACATCACTTTTATCCAATACTCTATTGCTTGACATTTTTGGCCAACAGCATTTTTTTGATTTCCTAAATATTCAACCAGGATTTTTCCTGTTCCAATACACCTTAAGGGAAAAAAATATAATGAAAACAATTTTGAAGAAGAAAAGTAATAATACGCAACCAATATTAGATGAACTGCTGGGTACATAATGTACTCGTGTTCAATTTTGCAACTTGAAAATTAGGGAAAAAATTCGGTAATGCATGCATTCTTTGAAAAGAGTACAGAAGTTCAATACGGTAAATTAGTTTTTAGTACAATATGTGGGATTCTGCACCTATCAACTCTGCCCACAAGTGTCATTTCAACACCTTAGTATTTTTAGCTAGTTGCTGTGACAATAACAAAGTTTTTTTTTAATTTTTTTTTTAAATTTCCATTAACTTTCATTATTTTCTTACTCTTTCTAATAATTTGTATTATTTATAAACTTTCTTACTTCAAATAAAATATTTAAGGATTAAAATATTCAAAGCAAAAGGACACACTCGACATTTTATGCAATATTTGCAAAAGAAATTAACATAAACAATAGGGTGAAAAGATCTCATTAGTACAAAATGAATTTTTTTTTTCTACTTAGTACCCATGACTAAAGTCACCTTCACTTCCACCTGTCTGAAACATTCTCCCCATTTCTAAAATACACATTTTAGAAACTCATATACCTATTAAATAAAATATAATACATAGTATCATAGCTTCGAAATGAATGAGCAAACTGATACTTGAAAATAGACACACACTGAATGAACTATCTTGTGTCTAAATGGGGTGGCACTTTCCCTGCAACTGCAAAGTTAGCAGATAATTGAAATAATAAGAACTGTGAAAGCTCCCAGGAAACCTTAAATATTAGGCAGAGATGATTAGTGGAATAGCAAGAATATGGTATATCCCAATACGAACTATCTTGTTGGTGTCACCCATGGGCAGAATAGGTAAAAAGTTAAATGATAATCTAAGTTTCATTTTTTGAGATTCTTAAACCTAATGTAACACAAACAAAAGCAATGAAAACTTGTAGGAGATTGTAATTCGCAAGACAAAAACTGTAAGTATTTCTGTTTGTCGAAATGACACCCTAGTTCTAATGTTAATTTTAAAGCAACACAATCGATTATCAAATTTTGAACCTTACAAGAATAATTAATGGTTAATAAAAGTTAGATACACACAGATTCCAGAATGTTTTCCTGCCTTCTGTTTTGGTACTGCTCCTGTTGATACACTGTGACGTGCATAGCCATTGACACAACTGAAAACCAATGAAACCATACCCTATTAACATCCTTAATTTTAATCTTTAATGCATTGTATTGCATTGATTGCATATAGAGTTAAATATAATCATAAGAAGGAAATCAAATTAAAATTGTGTAAAATAAAGTTATTAAAACATCAAAAAGATTTCTAGACATCCTTATGATTTGAATTTCACACGCATTTAAAAAGGTAGAGAAAATAACTAATGTGCATTGGTAGAAGAATAGAAGGTGTGTGCCACACTAGTGTTGTGTTAACGAGCATTACCTAACGCTGATGAGTCCAGTTTTATCGATGCCTGCGCACATCACCTAACGAAAGTGGTGGATTAGAACTGTATTTTATCCAAAATGACACACGAGTACTCTTGGCGACATGCGTTGTTGCCAACGCTTGTTGCCTAGTGCGCGTTGAAAACTAGAAAACACACTTTATCTTGCCTTATGCTGTAGCTTGGGTTGTGGGCACAACGCACGACGCCAAGAGTACTTTTGTGCCATTTCTTATAAGATAGTGTTAACCTACGATGCGCATTATTTGATGTGTGCACAAGCTTCGATGAAGCTGACGTCATAAGCGTTAGGTGATGCGCATCAAGGCACTGCACATGTGACATAGGCCTAAGAGTGATAGCCTCACAATCATTTGTTTATTTTACACTGACCCCTTCACAATTTCACACTTTCTCATTCCAAAATAAACATATTTCCCCATCCTTTAATAGCTCAAACATCAAAGTATGGAATTACCCGTACATTTTAACCATAAATTCGTTTCATGAACCCTCTTTGCATTATTTCATAAATAAATAAATTTAAAAAATTATTAGTTGGAAATCATTACGAACTGCTGAAAACAAACATTTTATCAAGTTGGGAAAAATGTAAACTCGCATTTCATCGTTTTATTTCTTCCAGCAGAAATACCATTTCCTTCCTTTCATCTAACAAAGGGTACCATCAGTGGATGGCGGGGACTTGTTGAAGTGTCATTGTGACATTTAAAATTCACAATGCTTCGGTTAATATGACTCCGATTTCTGATGTAAATTTCGGTTAGATTTCAATTTAACTTTGCAATATTGTTTAATACATACCTAATACTGCATATTAAATCATATTATAATGCTTATTGATTGTATGTATCTAAATACATTACACTGTACTCATAGTTTCAAAAACAAAAAAACATTTTGCCTTATTTACACCATTTTCCCAAGGGTCCCATGAAAAGTGTAAACGAGGGCAATTTTTAATACACCAAAAACCTGTAAGAAAATATAGCTGATTGCTCCTAAGAATCTCTAATGGATTTCATATGGAAAATTGTCTTCTCATTACACAGTTCCTCTGCGTAGAATTAATTTAAGGAAAAATTTGAAGCCATGCTTTTGTCATGAAATACTTTGCTCACATCATAAAGGATTTATGTATCTTAGCTTGTCCACTATATCACCACAACCTTGCTTTAATTCATCTACATCAATCTTTACATTTTATAATACAATCCGCATCATAAAGATTTTTACTCATTTTTGACAAATTAAAAAATAGCTTTACTAACAGCAGCACCTATAACCTTTGGTTTTCTATTTCCATCATCAAATGAATTTTTGTTTATTGGCAATTACTACAGTAGTTCTATAACAAAGTTCACAAAACATAATTCATGACTGAGTTTATAATTCTGTTCCTCATGAAAACATCTGATTTACTATTTTTTAACTGCGTTTCTCACAAAAATTTTGTAATCATTGCATTTATTACAATTATAAGGCAGGATTCAACAACAAAATAAATCTTAGTGATAAAACCAGTGACTATTTTGAAATTTATAAACACACTTTTTTATTACTACATTAAAATACTGCTATAATTTTTGCAAAAATTAGAAACACAGAAATAAATACATACGGTGAAGAAGGTAGATCAGCTCTTGATAACCCACTTCCTGGAGATGTATATTCTGAACTGGAATTCTGTCTACTTCCTGGAAATTCAAAATTGAATACCTCTATTATATTCCGGTACTAAATGTGTACTTTCAACTTGTATCAAACACCTAACTCTTCTAGAAATAAATAATCCATTACCAATCTTACAATATATTCCTTTAACAAAATATTTTAATGAAAAATGAATTGAAGATTAATCTTCCTAATTACCTAACGGCAGAACATTTGCAGTAGGCTTTTTCAAAGCAGCACGTACTTCCATTAAATATGGATTTCTATCCTCGCTTTCGTAACTGCTAGCTGAAAGTTTGCTTCTTGTGGGAAATAAAGGTCCTGAGGGAGGATCCTTGTTGACTCTCTTTTTAATACCATGTGCAGCAGATGGAGATATTCCAAGCTTGTTCACATGCATACTCTCTTGCAGGGCAGCTGTTACTTCACAGGAGTCCTGTTAAGTACATGAACATAATATCTGTTCAAACTCATAATAAAGAACTAGCGAGGCAACAACAGCACAATCTTTCTAACACCATTGGTAATAGTTTTTAAATTAGCACTCTAGCTGGCGCCATAGTAAAAATTTAAAAAGCCAGGCTTTGTACCATGTTGCTTGGAGAGCACAGATGAGGTAAAAGTCTCGAAACATGTGAAGAAATGCAGAAATGCTAGGTCTATATTTAGTGTAAACAGATTTTCATTATGAAAAATTACTTCTTTTTACCTATTCAAATGGATTTCCCCATGATTTCTGCGGTAAACACTGAGTAATGTAACCTACTAATTCTTCAGCCATCTTGTGAATAACTTCACTAAATAAAACATGGGATATTTAAAAAAATGTATACCTTCAATTTTTGAAAATTCTGAGATTTTAATGAAAATGGAATTTATATCATAGATTTTTAGGATTGTGCTCCCTCAAAATTTTGTGAAAACTTTGTATACTATTTTGAAAAAAGTGTATGTAATATGATTTAAAGATAAGATTTTATTAAGAGAAAATCTATCTTCAATCAAGTAATAGAAAGAGTCTAAAAAATGTTTAACTTAAGCAACTGTCAAAAGTTCTGATTTTACTGAAAAATCACACCCCATTTTTATAAGCTTACTTTGTTTTACTCAAGCAAAAAATATAAAGAAACACTCAGCAGCGTTTTCTGAGAAAATTTGTAATGTCCTAGAGGTTTCATGAAAAGTTAAAAGATGTTTCAAATTAACAGGGCCTTTAGTGGGGTCAGATTCACCTGACAGTTGTCTTAAAAAAGAAATGGAACTCTGCAAAAAAGTTATAATCGATGAACACAGATATAGTTCATTTAAGCAATTTTTAGCACAAATTAGTCCCGGCTCACCTTCATTGTGGATTTCTATCAAAGTTATCAGAGAGCAATCTAGAATACCACCATTAAAATCAGGCACCAGCACCCTCTATACAGATGAAGAAAAAGTGGAAGCTTTTGTTCACTTCTTACATGCCTTAAAAGCCAATTCAATAGTTAACCAAAATATTTAATGAGAAAATTTTAAACAGCATGAAGCAACCTATATACTCTGTGGATGTAAGAACAAAATTAATATCCCCTGCAGAACTTAAACGGACAATAAACACAATCAGAAACAGAAAAAGCAGCTGGGCCTGACCTAATAAATAGTGAAATATTAATAGAATTACCAAAATTCACAATTGCAACAATATTAAATGCAGCTTTAAGACTAGGGTATTAGCCGATTGGAAAAATGCAATAATTATTCCAATAAAAAACCTTATAAATGTCTACAACTACTACACAATTTCAGGCCAATTAGCCTATTACCTTCGTTAGCTGAAGTGTTTGATAGACTGATTTTAGCTCAGTTAAATAAATTCTTATACACTACGAACGCCATACCTGAAGCCCAGTTCAGCTCTAAAGCAAATCACTAGACTGAAAACCCAATTTTAAGTAATAAATTTGATTGCAAAGGGTTTTTATGAGAAAAAGTACATGGCAGCTCTATTTTTAGATGTCACTAAAGCGTTTGACCGTGTCTGGCACACAGGACTGAAATACAAATTCCACCAACTAGGCATTCCCGAATATCTTCCAAGATATAATTGGAAATTTCTTGCTAAACAGATCATTTAATATTAAAATACAAGACACCATGCTGGATAAATACAGAATCTCAGCTGGAGTTCTACAAGGTTATTACCACAGACTTTATTCAAAATTTACCTTGCAGATTTTCCGGCATTAATGGATACCAAAATAACCTTGTTTGCAGATGACTCTGCCATTCTCTCACAACATGAAGAACTGATTATTGCCCTGAAATACCTACAAAATGATTTAAATTCCTTAATTAAATGGACTGATAAATAGACCAGATAAACCCAAACCAATGAAAAGCTAACATTTTCTCGCTTAAAAAATATACAACACCTCCAGTTTTAACAATGAGTAACAATCTGGGTCTCTGGCTAAACAATAACCAACCTGTCAAATTAGATAAATCAATAAATTAGATAGGAAATTAACATGGAAGAACTACATAGTTGATACTGCTCACAAAACCTATGCAAAAATGTTCAAACTTTACCCATTAATAAATAAAAATTCAGCATTAAGAATAAAAAACGGCGTAACAATTTATAAATCTATAATTTGCCCGTTGTTCACTTATGCGTGCTCAATATGGAGAGGCGCTGCAAACGTGCATATTAATAAATGAGAATTCATGTAAAAGAAATTTCTAAGACTGGTTACCAAAGCTCCCTGATTTATTCCTAATACACAAATATAAAGAGAATTCAACATTAGTTTCATTAAAGCATACATAAATAAACTACCGAATATTTTTTATTTAAGGCTTGAAGCTTGTCCTAGCAAAAGAACTTTTAACCTTGGTGGTACAGCTTATGCACCATCCAGGATATTGACACGCTTTCCAAAAGATTGCTTAAAGCCACCATGAAATGCTGGTGATAAGGTTATAAACATTATATCTGATTGCAATAACTGTATATATGTTTTGTTCACAAGTGTGGTATTTTTACTCAATGTTATATTTTTGTATTAAATGTAAATAGGAACTATGTATAGATTAAAAACACAAGCTCAAGTAAGTATACTTGTGCCCTGATGTAACTGGAATAGACTGTTATGTTATTCATGGAGAGAGAAAGAGGAGAGAGAGAATATCCTGTGCACACGTGCACCCACTCGCACATACACGCGCCTACACATAAATTATGAACTAAAAATTGGTGGCTTTGAAAAGTATCTGATGATGATGATGATATCTGAAAATGATCTGATTCTGAATCAAAATTTGCCCTCTCCTATTTCATTAGAGAGATAGTTATCCAACATGAAATATTTATGTTTAAACCGATTTAACATGAAGTGAAATATTTTCCAAAAGCATCATATGTCTTGTAGAATTTTAGTTTCCATGTTTCAAAGTAAAAATGAACATAGAGCTCAACTTTGTTTTAAACATATCCCGTTTTGAAAATGATTTTTAAACATCCTTTTTTAACATATTCTCATTAGAACGAAAGTAAATGATATGAGAAGTTCCAGCTCAGTTATCCACAGCTGCTCAAGGATTCAAAATATAAAGTACGTGAGAGAATTTTAATTATTGTTTCCAAAGTTGTAATTGGGGATTACAGGATATCAAAGCCAATAATGATATCAAACCTTCAAAAGCAAAAGAACGATTTTATTTTTGCAATATATTAACTTATTCATAATAACATAAAATGCATGTTTGAAATATTTTTGTAACTGTGCATTATTGTTTTCCAAGTAGGCATTAACTTTCACAATTCATGTGGAGCTTTTTATTAAAAAAAAGGATTAATCAGGGTTGCCATCTGGTCGGTTTTCAGCTAAAATTACTAGCAATTTTGATACAAGGCTGGCTGCTGGTAAAAGTTTCTGTTGCAGCAAAAGTCTTAACTCTAAATAGTATATTTTCTGTACACTTCAAAAATACAATTTTTTTTTATCACTGTACATGAAACCCATACTTTTTGTATAAAAATGTTGCCATTTTGTTAATTCAATTTCTTTCCCAAATTCAAATCTCCCCCTCCCTTGGGGTCAAGGAAGCAGTGAAACTATTTCTGGAAAGGGCAGCCCTATAAGCAGTGTCCTGGGAAAGGATGGAAAGAATACGGGCACCCTATCCCTTCACACCAAATTTTTTAATGATGACATAACAAAATTTAACATTTCCTTTATGAACTGTCAGAGAGCAACTATATAATTAAATTGCCCATTATATAAATAAAATGCCTCACACATAATGACGTATTTGCCACCCTTGTAAAATAAATAGCTATTACTTTTAAATGTTCAGCCCAAAAAAAAGGCTCTAATTAAAATGTGAGATTACGTGACTTATTAAATGTTAAAAATATAGTAATAAGTTTAAAATAAAGTAATAAGTCAGTCCTGTAAGTAAACATAGCACAATTTCGGTGAAATATACTTCTAATGCAACAGACATAATTCCCTACCATTACCAATGTATATATTAGTTTTGTAAAACCACACGATAATGTTAATAAAACAAATGAAATTTAATAAATGTACATATGTTAAAGCTTTGTGAGATAATGTTTTGGTTATAAACCATTGAGAGGAAAACTTTCTGTTCAGTGTTGCTTATGAACTATATAAAAGAAAATTTAATTTTCCTAAGAATTCATCAATTCATCATGCAATGGAATGCAAGTGCAATGTATCATGCTTAACATTTAAAAATTCTAAGTTAAGAATCCTGACGTGGTTACACACAATTTAAAAAAAAAGACTGAAATTGAAAGATGAAATATTTAATTTCATCTTTATGTAGTAAAACAACTAACCTCATGACTAAGTAAAAGATGAGGGGGGAAAAGGTCCCCACAAAACTCACAAGGAAGACCTTCTTCTTCTGATATTTCTGGTTCATTTCTCACTTTGTTTGCAGGAGGAACAACAAGTTGAGTCAAATGAGGACGACATCCAGTCTGTTGAAAACAAAAACATTATGTTTTATATTTTTCAAAAAACTGCATGAACTGGCAAGGAAAGAAAAAAATGTTGTTATTTATTAAACATGAGTGTATTTTTATTTATAAAATCTATGTTATTTCATAATCTTTCATCCAGAACCACAACTAGAGCCTTAGAGCACCTCACTGAATGAGAAGGAAAAAATATGTAACTTTTGATATTGAACACATTATTTAAAAAAAGTTTTCATTAACCTTTGTAGTTAATTTTTACTTTTCGATTTATTTTTTCATTCTTTCTTAGATTTAACGAGAATTAAAAAAGTAATAGCACATGTCAACAATATTATTGAAAACTTATCATTTTATTAGAGTATAAAGGTACTTTAATTATAAAGAAAATATCTAGAAACTAGAGGTGTTACAACAGCACATGCTTTCTTGCACTATTTCTAAATTCGCAATTTTTGAAAATTCAGAGAGGGCAACAAAAATGAGACATAAGTCTTTTTTTTAAGCTTCCCTTGTTTCATTGTAAAAAAAACATCAAAGAAAAAATTTGAAATGCTTTTATGGAAAATGTGCTTTTTAAAAAATTGTGTTAATATCAAGCACAAATTACGCAAAAACTACTCATTTTTTCAAAAAATTGTACATGCTCTTTTAAAAAATGCTTATTAATAAGAACAAATTTTGTTGAAGGAAAAAATTTGTATCTTCAATTTTTGAAACATTCAATATTTGCAATTTTTGAAAATATATAGTTTGCTGGAAATGAGCCTAGTACCATTTTTATTTTTAGTATCTTTTGATAGATACAAGGAGAAAATTTAAAGATACAATTCAGAACTGATTTTGAGAAAAAGTTGTTTTATAAAAATTAAAAATTAGTACCTTGAGTTAGTACCTTAAAATTAGTCTCTGGGTACAGTTCAAATAAGTATTTCAGAAAAAAGATTGGAAGAAACATAACGGACACAATACTTTCCAAATTTGGACTTATCATTACCTGGCCAAACACTACAGATATTGTTTAACCCTTTGAAACCGGGCTATACTATGACCTATTTAACCATGAATTTCACATGAATCAGCTGTTAAGGGTTTCAACCAATCTAGAGTGTGAACATCCCCATAGTGATGTCACTGTAGCGACATACAGGTTCCCGATTGGATGAAATCACACCAGCTGAATTATGTCAAGTGCACAACTATATATATCAAACTATAGGTAAGGCATGGTAACATTTGAACACTTATGAAGTGAAAAGGGCTGAGTGCATCAGCTTGGTAGCAAGAATTAGGTTAGTGTACCGCTATAGAGACTCCCCTCTCCCTAAGGCATCCCACCGCAAGGAAAATCAGCATCTGTATGCTTCCCTTGAGTAGGGGAGGAACGAACACGCTGTTCAAAGATGGCATTATGACAAAAATAATGATAAAAATTAAAAACTCATAATACAATAACAACGGAAAATTAATAATAATAATAATAATAATAATAATAATAATAATAATAATATTTACGTTATTATTCCATTTCAATTTCTTTCATTCATTCATTCAACAATTAATTTTTACCTAATGAATGAAGTTGGGAGCCCATAGGGTAACAATTAAAAATTCTCAAAATATCGATCCAAGTCAGAAGTGGAAAGATCACCTTCTTTGAAAACTACTAATGAACAAAATAATGAACTGAACTTACTTAGAACAACTTACTGATCTTACAAAAACATATGAAGTCTTTTTCTACCACATCCAACAAAATCAATTTGTATGTGTTCTTTTAAAATGCTCGAATTTATAACCATAGACTTAAATTGTCATCTACTTGGAGAGAAATTCAAAAAATGTATTTAATTTAAATTTTCTACCTCATGAAGAACCAATTGGTTGGCAGGGATCATGGCCTCACAAAACTCACAAGGCAATGCAACCAACTCTCCTCCAACACCAGTGTCATGATATTCCCTTTCAGGAGGCGCAGAAGGAGCAGAAATTGTTGTCAAGTGAGAATTTTCCTGGTCTTGTAAACGTAGAGCCAAAAGAAGATCCAAATCAACAGTATCATCATCATGTTTATTTCCTGGAATGTAAGACTTACATTCACCCTTACTACACATAACAATAAACAAATTTTCATAAGATCGTATATGAATTAAATAATTAGACAATGTTTAGGATACTTGTAAGTGACACTTGATCTAGTGTCACAGTTATTACGCAAGTCAGAGTCACATCTTATCTTTCCATTTAAAAGTTAATTTCAGTAAACCTTATTCTGTGTGTTCCAAGAAAACAATGACACCTTATGAGACAAAACAGACATTTTACAAGTTATGTGGAGACCACTCCTAGTTTTGAGAGCCAAAGGAGGAACATTATGAGAGAATTATTAAAATATTAGCGCCAAAACTGATTTCCAAATTCATGTTTATGTTCATGCTCTGAATTTCAAATGAAAACACCTAACAGCACACATTCCTTTAAAAGTTCATAATCGCAAACACACTGTCCATGCCAGTAAATAATAAATTATTAATTTCATACAATACAGGCAGAATCTCAAGTTTCATTTTAACATTAACCAATATTAATGTTTTTCTAACCTCCTCCTTCACAAACTCTCGAAATTAGTGGTACTGAGACTTGGAGGATAAAAATTATCTTTGAAATTTTATCAATCCCAATTGATAGAACATCTGATATTCTTTCCTAAAACACGAAAAATGTCTTTCAAAAAATAATGATCTACTTCCATACCATTTCCTCACAAAAAAATTATCTCACTTTGAGGAAGAGTAGTCTTGTGCAGAGCTTTCGGCTTGCTTACAGTCGTTGCAGAATTCACTTGTGGCATATCATTAGTGCGTTTACTAGGAGACAGGCGGTTTAATGCTGAGGTAGGACGGGTTGTATCTTGACTTGCATTTGATATCTTACGCTGCCTGCTAAGATCATTGAGAACACTAGGAGTAGTGCGAGATGCACTCCACAATGGTGTTGGGCCTGGTTCTGAAATATTTGTTTCAAATGTAATATTCTGAGGACACTTTTTAACATAATAAACAAAATACACTTATCATGAAATTAGAACAAGTTCAGGGAAAAAATCATTCAAAAACTCACCATCTTCAAGTTTTAAAAAACCATGATTCGAATCTTGATGTAATTGTTGATACTTAAGCATGACAAATTCTCCGCACTCTTCACATCTTTCTGTTCGACTACCACAGTAATTCTCATGTTCTAAGAGTTCAAATGCCTCAACCTCAATATGACAAAATGCACAGCAAATAGAACGATGTGAGCAGTCTGATATCTGGAATGGAAGATGTTAGAAGATTATAGAAATAATAAATGGGGTAGAACCAAATTCATTTTATTTTATTTTACTTTTCTTCATTTTAACATTCACATACCTGATGTTCTGCAACGTTAATCTTTTCCATTTGCTGACCACAGTCAGGGCATGAAACAATGACATGGAAATTGGAATTGTGGGCTGCAAATTCCGAATGAGGTATGGGCTCATCGCACTTTTGGCAAAATGCTAATTTTCTCTGACAGTGTATGTGATGCATCATGAAATTCCCGGACGGAACTTCATGTTTGCTGAAAAAAAGTATTTCATCAATAATGCCCCGACATTCTCAAAAAAAGTTTAAAATGGGCAAATAATTGTTAGTACTTGACTAAAAACAATCGTATTATCTTAAAATAACAAAAGAAAAATACCAACCAGTTTGAGCAAAACTTAACCTCTGGTTCATTCATCTTGCATACCAGATGATCTTGCTAATAGAGGTACAAGATATAAAATTAATACCACTTTTTACACAGTAGACGTGTTCACAATGGTCTGCTTGTTTTAAATAAAGGTGCATACCACGGCCAGAAGTGGCCAGAACGCAATCCAGTGAATCCACGTCTCCCCCGCGGCTCTCAGCTGACCCAGGGGGGAACACCCGATCTCGTATCGTCCCCACTCTACCACGCTTTCGGATGATTGCTAGAGAAAATTGGTTATTATTCTGTTGTCTCGTGTCATCCAAACAAATAGAAAGAAATTAATCTCCTCCGGTGAACGACCTGTAAGTGACAAGTAAAAATATGTCCATTATTGTTTCCAATAAAATGTTAAATATTTGCGAAATCTACTTGCGACAAGCGCCACTTTTAAATCTATTAGCGGAAATTCCATAAGCATTTAAGACTGAATATCAGCGTAGAGTCACAGATAAAGGCCTGAAATTTAATTCGTAATAAATAGTTCTTTTTGCCTTTAATCGCCTCCTGAGTCGCGGACAAAACTCCAAAAGTCGGTACAATGTTTAAAGCCCGTTTTTCATGCGTGTTCTTTTAATTCAATATAATTATGAACCGTTTGAAATCGTATTAGTTAGCCTCAAGATCAAGCAAATACCAAATATTTCAAATCGAAAACATGTTGTTTTCGAAAGAAAAGTTTATTGAATTGACGCCCCTTTTTCTTTTCATTCAAATGCGACTTCAACTCATTCATTTAACAGTTTGGGTTCGCAATCTATATCGTTGTACCTATAATTGAGTCTAAATTATTGTGAATATTATTCGACCCACAAGTCAAGACATTTCCTAGCCGTTCCCTTGGGTACACATATTAATAAGCAATCAATATAAGAGACAGTTTCACTCTTCTATCGCTAATTCAATTACAGTTTCACAATAAAAACAAGAATTGGGGAAAAGTCGCATTGAGATTTTCTCTAGTTCAGCGTTATTTTTGCATTCTCTGCGTCAGGCGTGTAAGACGTGTACCTTGTCCCGCATGGTCCTTGGAAGGTCGAAAATAAAACTAGTTCAGGCGAATGAGGACACATGGTACTTCGGCGACAGTCTATTTATTAGTCATTGGCGTTGCTATTTAAATAAAACAACTGTCAATATATATGTAAAGTAGAATAACACGTAAATTCTGTATATTACAAGTTTTACATTAATTTATAACTTTCGTATTATTAAAATTGAAAGTGTCATATCTTCTGTACACGTATAATACGCCATGGAAAGGCTACTAGTCCAATTTTTAAGACCCATTGCCACAAACCACGTACATGTGCTACTGCTAGATTAGAAATAATTCATCATGCCCGCGCTTTGCCACATCAGCTTTTCTACACTACCGCTGGACTAACACAAAAACTATTCACATTTTAAAAAAACGTACATAACATGATTTAAAATTGTAATATTGAGGGGGAAAAAACTTTTCGAAATTTTAGAGGTTGTAATGAAAATTGTGCTAGTCCTACTTGTTACGTGCACTAAAAGAAGTGGTGCTACAAATTGGTACTTTCTCTTATACGTTGGTTTCCTGTTCTCTTGAATCGAGATTATAATTGTGGTTATACCTTTTACTGTCTATTGGCGCATAAAACACCTTCCAGTTCCTCTCGCGGTCCTTATCTTTCATCTGAGGACATTTACAGTCAAGAGCACCTTCAGGCTCCCCGAATGTTGAGTAGATGTATCTCGGCACTGTACCTTGACGTAATAAATGTTACATAATACATACTGTAATAAATATATACATATTTTACATAATAAATATTTTTCCCGTGCACGTTTTCTTGAGCCCTCATTTCGCTAGATACGAGAGGAGAAGGGGTTAGTTATTTCGACGACAAGACTCTAATATCAAATCTGTAGCTCCCTTTTCGGTACAAAATTGTTTCTTATTATACGGGATACATGTCTGCTTATCAGATATTTTAACAATGTTCGCTGCAATCACTTATTCATAATTCAACTAAAAGAGTAGGTGTAGGACTCAAGAAAACGTGAAGGCTTTTTAAACTTGGCCTTAGTCATCCTTGGCCTCATCACGGTACAACTGTTATTGGTGTTGGGATCAAATTCCCAATGTACACAATTTCCTGTCAGGTCAATAGATTATTCTTTCTTCTATACTACATATAAGGTGTGTATGTAGTACTAGGTATATGCCTCATTGTTCTACGTAGATACTAGGAATACGTATATTCGCACGTTTTCGAGAAAGTAAAATGTAGAAGCCTATCGTTTCGATAAAATATTATGTATTTTTAATTGCTCCGAATTCACCGAAACATCCGCGAAAACTACACATATCTTGAAAAACTGTTCATTTCATCGTTTATAGATTTGAGTTTCAAGAATTGATTTCATTGAGAACTTGTATGGGATTTCATGAAAAGTACTCCAAAATTAAAAGTTTAATTTAGAATTTGCTAGGCTTTGTCAACGTAAATCAATTGGAAATTAATTTTTGGTAAAATCCTTTGAACGTTTTAGATGTTATGTGAAATGTAAATGTAGTTAGGTAAGTTGCAAATAATCAGTGTTGAGATTTTAATTTCAATTTACCTATAGGGGAGGCAGGTACCGTAGAAGCTGCTTTTTCTTATTGTTGTTAATTTCTGTCTGGCTTTGCGTTGGTGAACAACACAAACTATACAAGAAATTTAAAGAAAACATTTGAAGCGATTTTTGAGAACATATTTAAAATGTTCCAGGGGGAAAATCTCCCTAAATTATTTAATGTATTGAAATTCGACTAGTTGAACCGACTTAAAAAAGAATTTATTTGTTCAAGTATAATAGTAAAATATTACATTATTTCAACTGATATAAATAACGTGATTGCTTTATTCAGTGATGTTTCCGGTCAACTTCTCTGGTCGACAATCCCCTTAGTGTGGGGGATTGATTATTCGGGGAGGTAGTGTGTTCCTCCCCAGTGGATGCTGAGATCCGACGCCGACCTACATGTCAAAATGCGTGGGATTTCTCTCTCCAGGTATCTCCCCCTGATGGGCCCTGCCCCAGCCAGGGCAAGCTGTTAGCTCTCGACTGATTTTCTCACATGTGTAGAAGTGTAGTGCATGTACGTGGATGTGTATATGTGGGGAGGGAATAGATCAAGGAAGAAGAAGGAAAGGTCCATGGTGTGTTAAGGTACTCCGATATTCGCCTGATATTGATTGGAGAAAACACGAATAACCATCAATCTGAGCAGCCAGAAGCTAGAATTCTCATCAAAATAGAGGTTGACCTAGGGTCAAAAATCTGACACCGTCGGGTTTTGAACCCCAGCAGCTCCCAGTCAGACACGAGCGTTTCACGAGATTGCTGAAGAGTGAGAAGGATACAATGTACAATATTATTACGTATGATACAAATAGTAGGAGAAAGTATTGAATGTTGTAAGTTGGACCAGTTTATTTTGTGTGGTATGAAAAAAATTGACAATGAATATATTTTTGGATGAATCCTCTAGTGTAGAGAAGTATCCCCTAAGAGACCCGTATAAGAGAGAGTCCATATAATATTTGTTTTGTCTGACTTAAATTATAAATTATTTTGTATTGTCGCAATAAATATTTCTGTATTGAAGGAAGTTGTAGAAATCCGTACAGATAGTTTTTGTGTAAATTTTGAATTTTTAATGGTCTTGTTTTGAAACTCTTATGAAATTGTCAGTGTACATTTAAATAACATTTTTATTACAGGCAATTAATACTGAAATAATAGGTAGGTATCAGTCTGCTGTTGATGAAGGTTCACTGCCACGCATTTTCAATTTTATGAGATTAAAGGCCTGACAGTGTTATCTTTAAACTCAATGCTTATATCAACTCATGCAATATCAATATCAACTCATTGACTTAGCGCTGACGCAGTGAAATCCTACCAGTACAAAGAAGAGACCTTAGCTACACGTTTTACAATAAAGAAGCTTGCTTCTATTTTTACCTAGAAAAGAAGAAGATGGGGAAACATTTTAACATGTTCACAATAATCGTTCGGGACGTTTTTCAGAATGAAGCAATATATTCAGATTCATAAAGGTCTGTTCTCACTTTTTGAATTTTCTTCACTTTGCGAAGCTCGGAAAATAGGGCAATATAGTCATCAATATGATATGATTGAATCTTTTATATTACGAAGAAAATATTCAAAACTGATGTAATCTAATAAAATATTGAATTTTCGAAAAAAAATATTAATATGCATTTTTCAAATATTCAATTTGTTTATTGAAAGAGGGATTATACAATATTATTGAGGACAATCTTATTTTTTATTATTATTACGAGCTCATTACAATCCCTTACGGGTAGGGCTTCCAGGTGTCCCTGGGCAAGGAAGTTCTTCAAGGGCTTGTGCCTGTACAGTTTGGTTAAGTATTTTTAATGATCCACGTCATATATATTATCAACAAGTGTAATAATCCACGTCAAATATATAGAAAAATATGTAGCAGCGCATGTAGAAATTTTGAAAATTCAGAACGAATGTACCTTATACACATATTCGGAGAGAGTCATATTTTCAGAAAAAAAAGGGGGTTTTCAGTTTCAGGGACCTTCAAAATTTCCTTTGTCGTCCTTGTACTCATATCCGTACGTATACTAGAAAAAAAAAAAAGATTTTGAATACCATTTGATGAGATGAATGAATGTATTACTACGTTTATACGAAATTTACTTAACATTCTCATATAGACATCAATTAATTTACAAAGTTTAGATGTCGAGTTTCGATCGACATGTTCTACGACGAAAAACGAAAATTCTGTTTCGGTCTACCTTGGAGTCGTTAAGTTGGCATGGTGCACTGAACTCATTTCCAATAGATTATGCAAAGAATAATAATGGGATTCCCTTTCGCTGTCGAGTGTTAAACTCGAATGTGACGACTTTCGACTACTACGATCTGCAGTCGTACCATTCCTGCTAAATAAATGAGTTGAGTTGAGTGACGAAATTGGCTTTAAATAAGGAGGAAATAATTTTAAATCTCAGACTAGTAACCCATGATTTGCGAACATGGACTTTTCAGTTGAAATTAAAGTACTGTCTGAAATGGAGTTTGTGATACGATTCGTTCACGCGCGAGAATACATTTTTAAGGTGTATTCGCATAAAATGCGTCGGTAGACTCCAAGATATTCATGCGAGGACCGAAGGCCAGAATCTCGTCGTCAATTTGAAACTGCGTAGCGAAACGTCACTTTCCGTGGGAAAGTGCGTTGGCCGCGGAGGTAGTCATATAGTAGAATTAAATGTGTATGGCCGGGACAACCGTGCCGCGACACACTGGCAGCGCTTCGAGTGACTCAGATTCAGAATCGATAGCAGGCGTGAACGAATCGTGTCACAAACTGTATTTCCAATTACATAAGTTACGTAACGCTGTAGAGGAGGGGAGGGAGTTTGAGGCACATGCAGGTGTGTGTGTGTGTGTGTGTGTGTGTGTGTGTGTGTGTGTGGTGTGTGTGTGGTGTGTGTGGTGTGTGTGTGTGTGGTGGGGGTCAGAGTTTAGTGTTACGTGGTGCTATTTATTTTTAAAATCTTTCAACATTTGCTGAAATAATTCCTTTTATTCAGTCTTTTACTAAAGCATTAATATATTAACAAATTAAATTAAAAATATAATAAATTAAAGAAGTTATATTCTATGAATTGTTACAATAAATGGAAATATTTTTAATGATCTATTGATTGAATCTTTTAGATTACGAAGAAAATATTCAAAACTGATGGGTAGTATATTCTAAAATTCAATTAGTTGGCGCAGTAGATTCGTAGCCTATGCGACATTTACAACGGCATATGAACGGTTTGTCAGAAATTTTCTCGCCTACGCGTCTTTCTTTCATTAAAAAATTGTAATGTAAGTAATGTTACAGTAAGTACGTTTAGTGTTAAAAATCAAAGCTCTTGTGATAAACTCAGCATTTGCTCAATGGTCAAGGGAAACGTTGTGGTCAAGGAAACCCCGATCGAGATGGGCGAATGATCCAGAAGTTCATTAAAACAGTTGCTAGTGCTAGTGTTATTGACTTTGTTTCTTAATTACTGGAGAGTATATCGAATACCGGTCCCAATGAAAATACCAATATTACCGTTGTGAATACGTATGTATATACGCGGTAAAATATGTAGTATAGAGAATGGTATATAATGCAGAGTAAAATCAATTTCTAAAATGTAACTGAAATACACGTTTTAGGTTCCCCTAATGCCGAAAGTGTTTTTCTCGAAAGCGACATCAATTACTGTTCGAACCACCGTTGCCAGTAAAATGAGATCAAAACTACACATTTTCAAAAAATCTCAAATGACATTTTCTTAAAAATGGCTCCAATTATTTCGACGAAAATTTGCGTATAGGACCAGGTTTTACTCTTCTATTTTTAAAGTATTATTTCAGATCTATCGTTGAGGGGCCGGCAAATTGAGATGTGAAAAAATGTTTTTTAGGCAGCAATAAATAGCAGCTGGGAAGAGGAGGGGCAAAACCGAATATCTAGCACAAATTAAAGAGATTAGAAAACTAACAGGTAGGTAGTAGGGTTCTTGATTCCGAAAAATTGCTTTACTGCTAAACGTCTGTCCTTCCACCAATCTGTCTGTCCGTCGTGTAACGATCAAAGCAAGCGAATAAATCGTAGGTGGGGTTTCACAAAAGTTGATTTTCACAAATCGATCTGGCTAATGTTGCGGTCCTTGAATTAGAAACGGATATGCTGATGTTTTAGAGGTAATTCAGATGAAGCCTCCGGGGCATTCTTAAATTTCCAAAATAACACGTACACATTTTTCTTTACTTTTTTGTGAGTATGGAGCGAAGAACACTTGGCATGGAACCGATTCTCTCTGTTTCCTTTGGATTTTCGAAAACTTTAATTTTTAACTTCATGTTGGAGAGAGATCTTTTTCTTCAAATAAAATGTGTCCTCCATAATTAATTCTTCCATTAACATTATGCACATATTTTGAAAACATTAGTCATTTTTGAGTAATTTTTACTGCAATGTGGGGTTTTGTACAGCAGCAGTTTTGGTACGGCAGACAAGCAATGAAAATTATGAATCTACGCATGCTTTCATGATTTTTTCTTTTAGTTCGCTATAAGCGAGAGCAGAGTGAAGGGGTGCTGATTCTGAACGTATTATATAAAATCTATAGTAGGTTTGACCTTGAAAAAAATTTCCATTAGCTTCACATGCAACCGGGAACATACGCTACGCTGAAACACATTGACATCGTGCGGACTCGAAAACAGTGCGCACAAAGCTTTTAAATTCACTTTTCGTGCTCTTCAGTGAATGCGTTCTTTATTTTGTCATAATTTATGAAATCATACCGTTTTGGACCTTCTGTCACACTTTTCGAGGTTTAGCTTTTCTGGAAACCCCGATACGTAGGGCAGGTTAATTCAAATTATAAAAGGTTTATTCATGGTATCTCCGAAATAAATAATTATTTTTTACCGATGCTCACGAGTGAAATTTCATTTAACATTTGACCTTGATTGGTAAGCCAACACTCATGCTCTGGTGTTTTGCTGGTCACGTTTTTAGGCACAGTGATTTGTGTACCTAGAGAACACAGATGAATGACAGATTGCCTATCAATCAGGGGAAACTGCCATTAATGTAACGATATAAAATATTGTTATTCGAAAATTTCCATCACATATTAATTAGCTTGAATGTGATCCTCAACGCCCCCACTTCAGGTACTAAAAGTTTTTGACAGTTATTTTGAGGACCTGTAGAAACGTACGCATTGAACTCTACATCTATTTAATATTTTGAACATTTCAATCGCACTAAAACTTTCGGTTGATTAACTAACTCCTAATCAAATTAGAGTGTGTACTCATGCAGGTTTCAGAGTGAAGCTGTCTTCACTTTTAATTCAATGATTTACTAAATGCGGAACGCTCTCACTGATCCAACTAGTTGACATAATATATTGTATGTATTCTAGTTTGGACAAAACGACTCAATTGTATACAATTTGTTTTTCCATTTTTCTCTGTCTTATCTACCAAAAACACTCCAAGTTCACTCCATCCCTCCTAACAGTTAATATTTACGACATTCATGTCCAAATTAACTTAGCCACAAAATATAATATAGTTGTTAAAGCTTTCCAAGAGGAGAAAGAAAGAGATAACATATGATAAGACGGTGTGAAATAAGAAAAACGCCTGTAGCGAGATAAGAACCATTATTAGTGGAAGCAAAAATGTGTAAACATCATGTGATGTAGACTAATTGGCAAGAAAGCGCACTTAAATAATCAGCGCACGATACGAATCATTAACATTTTGCAACTCATTTCACCATACACTCTTTACTGAATTCTTTATCTCCAAAAACTCGTTCTCATTCATGTTATGAAATACATGATAATACATGTATTAATGTTGCCATTCATAACAAAACTCAAAAGCGAACTAATATTACGGGTTTCACGGGAGCGCCTGTGACACGGGAAACATATGTCTCCAATATATAAATGGATGCCATTAAGATTGATTTTCTTCCCCCACAAAACACAGTTTTTAGCGGTTTGTAATAAAACTAACTAAAAAGTACACATAAATTCGCAGAAGTTTTATTGTCAAATGCTAACGGAGAGGGGAAATGGAGAGATGGGAAGAGAATGCTTTTCTTCTCTGTTTCCATTCAAATTAGGACAAAAATAGAAAATTATCTATCTTGCGTTCCACTAACGATGTATTCCTTAACATACTTAAGTTGTCCAGGTATTAATTTATCACAATAATGAATTAGGTCGGAGAAGGACTGATTTCTATAGGGGGAAGTGGGACAGATTGATAGAGAAAAATTAAATAGTTTATTATATATATATATATATATATATATATATATATATATATATATATATATATATATATATATATAAAATAAATATTATTTGTTGTATTAACGGCATAATTAATCAGTATTACTTTAGCAACCCAAGGAATCATTAAAATTAGAAAATAATCAGAATATATATATTTTTTAGTAAAAAACGAGTTTTGTATCATTCTGCCCCACCAACGGGGTACTTTGATACAAAGTAGACAGTTTGAGTATGGTAATCACTTACAAAGAATTAACGAAAAAGAAACTTTTTATTGTCATATACGATCTGCCATACAATCTGTGACATTCTAAGGTATGTAACATTTTCAGTTTGCCCTTGATAGGCCCAAATATAACGTGCCGATGTCCATTGGTGCAATTTGTGTGACATGTGTGGTGGAAAGGGCAAGTACACAATACCACTGTCACGAGAGTAGTTGGCCGCTTCGATTGAAATGTGAGACCCACGGTTGTCACATATGATAAGAATTGATTATATCCTTGGTGCATAAAGTGTGGCGCTGTGTTTGCCTTAGAACTTGAATGTGCAATTCTGCAGTCATCCAGCCGCTTCTGTTTGCCAAACCCAGACTTCCTTCCGTAGCACCGTTTAAAACATGTTCTTTGAGATGGACATGAGGGAATACACACAGGAGGAATAGCAGCGCCGATGGCTGTCACCATTCCGTGAAAAAGATACTAATTCTCCTCGTTCACCTGATACTATACGTCCTACCTATTCGTAAGCTAAAATCAAGACAATGACATCCCATAACACATTTCAATAAATAATCAGTAATCGCTTTCTCCTGTTCAATTGACAAAACTTTCGCAACAGTGTACTTGGATACATATATATTACGAGATGAATCTTCATTTCCTTCAAAAGTATTTCGAATCTTTTCAATGCGATGTTGCGAAGTTGCAGCTTTGATGCTGAATTTGTCATCTACTTTCCGTATTGACAATCTCTTTGATAAAACTTTGAATATAGCAGGCACACGTTCTCCTCATCGATACTTCCTCTATAAGTCGTCTTTTTATAAGTTCACGCCATTTTCTGGATAAAAGGAAAACTAATTTAGAGATTTCATACAAACTTGTATATTGAGTCATTTCGATGCAATAAGTGTATCAATGTGCCCCGTGTCTATGTGTATCAAAGTGCCCCAACGAACATTTTCATGATTGTAACAAGTACTGATAAAACCACTTGACATAATTAAAAATCGCGTGTAAACCTGCATACTTAATGGAAAATACGTACCTTTCGTATTTTCAAATCTTGACTAATAAACATAAAACAGCGTTAGTATACTTTCATAATTAACACAATTTTTTAGTTGGCTGCGCATAAAACACATCTATCACCTTTAAAAGTCAACAGGTGAATAGCGGGCGGTTCGATCACAGGTGGAGAACTAACACAAGAACAGACACATTTTAATGAAGTCACGAAAAACATGGTGTCACTCTATTTTCATCCGTCACTCACGGTTATACTTCACGGTTAGCCTACATCCAATCCACCAATCGAATCAAATGGGTGCAATTCGACGCGCGACTCGGTCTATTGATCGGGAACGATTTTTTTTTTCGGTTCCGACAAGAAAATTCTTTTAAAAACAGTGTTTTTTAAAGCAATGAAAACGGCGACTTCCCAAGGTAATCCCACCTACAGAAGTGCTCAATAGCTCATTTTATTCCTCACGACAAATGGACTGGCACAGTTCTTCGTTGGTTCCCTCTGAGGAACAGGTTATGGAAAATTTAAGGTTTTGGAACAGGTATTAGAAAAAATAAATGTTTTAAATGGTTTCAATACTCCTACGAGTACATTGCTGAAACGATGTGAGTTCATATACTCTTTTTCCGACGGGTACATGAAGCGTTACGACAAATGAAGATTGACGCTGACGATACATAAAACTCGTTTGTAACGAAACAAAAATTTAAAAGGGAATATTTAATTGACACTTTTTTATGTAACTTTGTATACCTCGAAATGGACTAGCCGAGCAAAATGTAATGTGTTTAAAATTTATGTTTGCTATGAACTTGCAAAGCACAAATTAAACTTCTCAACATGAAAATACCAACCAGAGACGCTACTCAAAGCTAGTACAGAGTAAAATGGTTGTAAATTATTTTACTTCCGCCTCCGCCTCGCCTCCCTCCTTTCCATCCCGCTCAGCCCAGCCACGCCCCCTTCGGCTCCCCGTCAAGCTCCGCCCCCCTCCTCCTCGAACCCCAACCGATTACTGTATTCTTTTGTTTTTTGTTATTGTTTTTTAAAAGAGACCAAATTTATTTTTTTGAAATATCTCTCACGCCGTTAATATGCACATTTTCAGGGATTTATATACATTATTATATTTGTGAGTGGAAGTGCTTCAAATAAAGTTTTTCGAAAAATCAAAAGTTTTATGTTAAAAAGAACTTCAAATTTCGCATTTACAGTAACACTTAAAAAATATTTTCTTATAAACGGATCCAAGTGTTGCAACGAAAATTTCCGTAAGATGAAGTCGTCGACTTCCTCTTCTTCTTCCTCTTCTTCTTCTTCTTCTTCTTCTTCTTCTTCTTCTTCTTCTTCTTCTTCTTCTTCTTCTTCTTCTTCTTCTTCTTCTTCTTCTTCTTCTTCTTCTTCTTCTTCTTCTTCTTCTTCAATATTCTTAAAGTAATATTTCGGATCTACCATTAGAAAACAGAAAAATTGAGAAAATTTCACAAAAAAAGTAGTTTGGGTGGAAGTAGATGGTAGCTGCAAGAGGATGGGCCAAAACTGAAAAGCTAGCCCAGACCAAAACATTAGAAAACCAACTAGTAGAGAAAGAAATGGCAAATACTTTCGCTAGTAAACTAGAGAAAGTCTGTGCCATACTGCAACACCACTAGTTACTTTCTCATACGTATACGTATATACGGACTAATTTATGTAGTATAGGGAACGTAATGTAATGCTGCGGAAAATTGATTTCGAGATTTCAACGGAAATACACGTTTTGGAGTCCCCTGATACCGAAAAAGTGTTGTGTTTTTCATCCGTCCGATCTCCTGTCCGTCTGTCCGTCCGTCTGCCCGTCCGTCTGCCAAGGGATTTTTCCTGCAAATGAAATTTGTTTTCCTTAATTAGTTATTTCATGCAATAGTTTTGAAAAGTTTAATAGTTTTCGCGCGGTATTGAGTGAAATATGTAACATATTAAAAAAGTAAACATCTCTCATTTGTTTACATACACATTTCCAGCGATTTGAATGCATTATTGCATTGTTGAGAGGAGAAGTTTCAAATGACTTCCAATTAAGTTTTTCAAAAACTCACAAATTTTTTGTGTAAAAGAGCTTCAAATTTCGCATTTACATTAACGCTTAAACGACATTTTCTTAAAAACAGCTCCGAACGTTCCAACCAAAATTTCTCTATACAATAAAGTTTTACTCTGTTATAATATTCTAAAAGTAATATATCGGTTCTATCATTAAGAAAGCAACAAATTGAGAATATTCACAAAAAAAAAAAGAAGAAGAAGAAGAAGTTTGGGGGCCAAAGATGGCAGCTGGCAAAAGGATGGGGCATGACCGAAAAGCTGGTTCAGACAAAGAAATTAAGAAACTAGCTAGTACGAGGAAGTCTGTGCCATTCTGTAGCACCACGAGTTTAAAATTGCCCACATTTCTCTCAAAATTACCCGAAAACCATTAATACTATCAAAACAATGAACCTGATATTAATTAAAGAAGTAATTGTGGAGAACAAATTTAATTTTGAGAAAAAATCGCTGTCTTCAGTATTGTAATTGTAGAAAAAAGCCGAAAAAATTCAAACTTTTGCAATTCACGAAAATTCAGTGTAAACTGAGAAAATCGGACCATTGGCATTTTTATTAGCGTATCTTTATTCTATTTATTAGCTCTCTCAAATGTTACATGAAATTTAAAGAAAAAATTGGAGTCCTTTTTTAAGTGAATATATTCTAGGGCCTTCACATAAAGTAACCCCAAAATTTAAAGAGTGTCTTTTCAGGGCTTCAAGACCGGCCAGATCAACCGGGAAATTTTCGTTCTGGGAAAGAATCCACGTATAGTTTAGGCGCTAGTGATGTTCAAAGACGGACAGACGGACAGACGGACAGACGGACAGACGGACAGACCGACAGACGGACAGACGGACAGACCGACAGACGGAAGGACAATCAGACGGACGAACGAACCATTTGAATAAAACCACTTTTTCGTCGTCAAGAAACACCAAAAACTGTATTTTCATTCAAATCTCGAATTCTATGTGCCTCGGCGTTTCATAACCTTCTCTATATTATATTATTCCGTATTTACGTACGTAAACGCGAAAGTAAAATTGACGGTAACCTTCTGAAGCGAAATCCTTCTAGATTTTCTTCGTCCGCTCTAAGTGTTCATGCAAACTGGTTAAACGTTGCTCCAGGCGTACCAGCATAAAGCTGGAACAAACATACGCTGAGTTTCATGCATTAAGATTATTTCGATTTTATTATTTCAGAACATTCTGACAAACTAGGTTTAACTTAACATTTAAAAAATATAATTCAATATTGAATTTGAAAAGAGTTCTCACATTCAAAACAACTTTTACTGATTACTTCGAGGGAACCTTGACCTGACGGTGCTGCGCTTCGTGAACACTTCATTCTTTGCAGTTCTATTCGCGAGTTCAAAAAGCGACTCTGCCCAGAACGCATCAGAACAAAGGTAACGTTGAAATGATTTGCTGCTTTCGAATGCCATAGATATAATTTTCAACACTGCAATCGTTTGTGTCTCACCGCTCTCAATAATGAATTACATTATCGCTTTGTTTTGTGAACCAGCCTATTACGCACTCTTCGGCTGACCTCAAGATCAATGATGTTTGCAAATATTTGTAGATAATACGTCAATTTTGTTAGTTTGAGTTCATTATTAGAAATTTAGATAACCCCGCAAACTCTTTTAAATATCTACTTTTCATAATTCAGTTGTGTCAGCGGGACTCAACCGAGGCCTACGTCGTTTCAAAGCAAAATACTGGAGAAAAAATTTTACATTAAAAAGGTATTATTATTATTATTATTATTATTATTATTATTATTATTATTATTATTATTATTATTATTATTATTATTATTATTATTATTATTATTACTATTATCCCAATATTGATTTTTCTGTGTTGAGAACTCTATATTTTTGACGCTCCTAGTTATTTTTTCGCTTTTTTCATCAAATACAACCAGGCTGTCGAAACATACTGCTCTACCATATTATATTCCAGACATTTCATGGTTCACGAGCGTTAGTGTGTAAAATTTAATTAACGCATGAGCAGATGAAGCACTTGCTGGATAAGGCCACATAAATTTTCCTAATCAGAATTGTATATTAGCTCAAAAATATTCAAAATATTTTAATAATATTTTTAATAGCAAAGAACGTAGTTTATTGCAATATTAATTTTGATTAAATTAATGTGTTCAATAATTCATTGTTCTTAGGAGGCCTCATAGTTTGGTCATGCTTAGGCAAGAGCTCTACGTTCCTGTGCTTAGGGCTTCTCAAAATGCTACCGAATCCAGCTTCACGTGTGTGACCCACCTATATGAGCGCATTTGCGCAAAATTTAATATTTATGTATCTGCAGGTGGGCACGTGCTTGCGCTTTCACATGTTCTTTCTTTTTTTAATTTTCTTCTTTTTCCCCTCAGCTTATTTTAAGGATTAATGGGAATGTATTCAGTGCAGTAAGATTTCCTCTTGTTTCTCATCATCAGCAACAAAACCACAATCCAGCGTTCTTAGGTGAACGAGAATGAGGTGAAATACTCAGGAACTACATTACTAATTTCGAATGGACGTATGAATTGACGGAAAACTGTCTTCGGCCATCTGAGAGGATTCGATATTTTCGATAAGGATTTGATACCCAGAAACCCGGGAGAAGCAACAATGAATCAGTTTCGATTTTGATTGAAAACGCAAATATTTGTGTTATTCCGACAATTCTCATTCGGTGCATATCAACTGATTTCTCATACTAAGTAGTTACGACACAGCTGACGTCATTTGACGGCAAAGCTCCAAGGAAGAGGACATCCACCATCAAATACTCGCTATTTAGGTTTTGCATTACGATACAGCAAATTATTTTATATTCTCTGTATGTAAAGTATGTAAAACACTGTATCCGTACATAGCACTGTAGTCTCTTATTCCAGTATTCGTGAAGACTGTTTCTTAAAACATTTAATTTGTTGCAGTGTTAACTGAAAGTATTACATAAAAGTATTTGTTGTTCTTTAGGAGTGTGCGCTTTACCTCTTGGAAAACCATTTTGTGTCGTTTTATACAGCAGAATTTTTGCGGCTGCAGATAAATACTAAGCAGATGCTTCAAGCCTCTCTAAGGATAGTTACCGCCATTTTTTTAAATCAAATTTTATATTTGTTCATAAATATAACTAGTGGTGCTACAGAATGGCACAG
Source organism: Gryllus longicercus (assembly GCA_038098605.1). Classification (NCBI taxonomy): domain Eukaryota; kingdom Metazoa; phylum Arthropoda; class Insecta; order Orthoptera; family Gryllidae; genus Gryllus; species Gryllus longicercus. The sequence goes on from JAZDUA010000398.1 coordinate 397,188, forward strand.
ACTTTCTCGTACTAGTTTTGCATTATCTTTGGTCTGGGCTAGCTATTCTGGTTTGCTACATACTCTTGCCGGCTGTCATCTATAATTACCCAAAGTACATTTATTTAAAAAATTCTCAATTTTTCGGTTTTGGAATAGTAGAAGAGAAATATTACTTTAAGAAGAGTAAAACCTCGTCATAAATGGCAATTTTCATTGAAAAATTTGGATCCTTTTCTAAGGAAATAACGTGTAAGCGTTACTGTAAATGCAAAAATTGAAGCTCTTTTTCACAGATGTTCGAGTTTTCAATAAACTTCATTTGAAGTCATTTCTAATCACTTCTACTCACTAGTGTAATAATGTATACAAATTGCTAGAAATGTGCATACTAACGGCGTGAGAGATTTTTAAAAACCATTATATTTGTGTATTTTGTGGGAAAAAAAGAAAAAGAAAAATACAGCAAAATTAATTTTATGTCATCTTCAACAATGGAGTTAGCACTATCAATTCCAAAAGTTTGAAGAAAAAAAATTGGAGCGGTTTTGAGAAAATCTTGTTTTTCTTATTTTTTTTATATTGCACATATTACACGCAATATAGCGCGAAAACTACTAAAATTTTCAAATAAATGAACATGATTTTAATAAAAGAACGAATTTTATTTGAAGGAAAAATCTCTATCTTTAATTTTGTGATTGTAGGAAGACGCCGAAAAACCTCAAACATTTGCAATTATCGAAAATTCAGAGTTAACAGTGAAAATATGACCTATGCCATCTTTATAAGTGTATTGTACTCTATTCTTATTCTAAATCGGCCGTTTTTTGCGCAGCATTACTTTCACTATACAACGCATTTTCCTCCGTAGATACGTACGTATACGAGAAAGAAAACTAGTGCATTTGTTTTCTATTTTCTTTGGTTTCGGCTAGCTATTCGGACTAGCTACGTATTCGTGCCAGTTGCTATCTATCGCTACCCAAATTACATTTTTTTTTTAAATATTACATTTTTTGGTTTCCTAATAGTAGGCTGGAGATATTATTTTATGGATATTCAAGAACATTAAAACCTTTTGCAATTTGATGTACCTAAATGGCAATTTTCTTTGAAAAATTCGGAGCCGTTTTTACGAAAATGGCGTTTAAGCGCTACTGTAAATGCGAAAATGGAAGCGCTTTTTTACAGGCAACTATTGAGTTTTTTAAAAACTTCATTTGAAGAAATGAAACTCATTAATGAAATAGTGTTTAAAAATTGCTGGAAATGTGCTTATTAACCGCGTAAGAAGTATTTAAAAATATTTGTGTTATTTTTTAAACAAAATAATACAGAAAAAAATTATGTCACCTTTAACAGTGCAATTAGCACTATCCATATAAATAGTTTAAAGAAAAAATTTGGAGCCTTTCTTGAGAAAATGACATTTGATCGTTTCTGAAAATGCATAATTTTGAGCTCGTTTTCTCAGAAAACTTTGCAGTTTTGAGAAACTTTATAGGGCATAAATTACAGTACATGTACTCGTAACTGCAATAAAGTGAAGAAATCGCTGCTAATGTAAATATTAACAGCATGAGAGGCTAGCAGGGGCGGATCCAGACACGAATTTTGGGAGGGGAAATTCGAAATGTTTTCGTTAAGTATGTATATTACAGAGTTTGTAAAACGATGCAGGCTGCAGTCAGCTCATGCGCGAATACGATTTTATTCGTTTTAATGATAATCCGAAAATATTGTTTGAAAGTTATAATTAAGAGTTACTGAACAATTTTAGGGGAGGAAATTTCCCTCATTCCCCCCCCCCCTTGGATCGGCGCCTGGGCTTGTCAAAAATTTCCATTTTTGTAATTTTTGAAAAATGAAAAGGATAAAGCAAAATCAATTTCATGTCATCCCATAGAGTACAATTATCACTATATCTACCAAAAGTTTAAAGAAACAATTTGGAGCCGTTTTTGAGATATTTATTTATTTATTTGTTTGTTTATTTATTTATTTATTTATTATGTTTGTTCATTCACTGATTAATACACAGATCTCGTTATTGATGATAAAATAGTAAATCAATATCATCTTGTATTAACATAGAATACATTCAGAATACGGAAATACAAAGATGTATGTGTGAGTTAGAAAATATATCAATTTTAAGTCTATTAAGCTATTAAAACATTCTCAAATTTGGAGAATTCAAAAAGAAAAAATTGTTGCAAAATTTGATATTAAGTGGATCATATGTATTTTACTAATGTCACATTCAAAGCAACTGCTGTAATTAATTCAGCACAGCAAAAATGTTGTTATGAAAGCTATCAAACAAAAAGGTTACATCTTTTACTTATCAAAATTACAATAAAGTGAGGATATTAACAGTAGCACCAATACCAAAGTAAATATGTTAAGAAATATCATATAAATTAATATTTTCTGCTTGCATTCTAAAGAAATGTTCCTAAATAGTTTCAAGTCAATTAAGCCAGCTTTGAGTGTGAGAATATCAAACAGTAGAGGCATAATAAAGTAATATTGGTTGAATATGAGTTAAATACACCAGTCTCACGAAATACAATAAATACAATAAATAAATTTAAATTGTTTAGTTTAATGCAATACCACCAGTTTTATTAATTTGTGAAAACATTTATATTGCAGTTTTAATGAAGAGATTTTTATGTTCACATTTAAAATAATATAAAGTATAACTGGCATGTTAACAAGTTAAATTATGATTTTGTTAACTTGAAAAAACTCGTTTTGCCTTCCAATGCTACTTTATTTTTCAAATGTTCAATTAGTATTTTAAATCACTACTGTGTACTTTTGTTATTAATTTGTGCATTTTATTAAAACTGATAACAGTCTGTATAGAAAAGCATAATTTTCCAAAAACAAATTGATGAAAAGTGGAAGACTAACGGTTCATTAACTAAAATAGTTAATTAAAAAATACTTGATTTAAACCACAATTTAAATAAATTATTTAAAACAATGTCACCACAAAAAAAAAGCTTTTTCATTCAAATTATTGGAAGAAATCTTTCACATTTCACATCATTTTATTAAGGTGTCACCTGCATTTTATACCAGTCAGAATTAAATTTTTTTTTGCCATTAAAATGTATAATGAATAATTAATGAATACTTTCTTTAATGAAATAGATTCCCTTATATTTAGTACTTGGAAACATCTTCTACAATGCCAAAAATATATATTGTTTTTTGTTTGTTTGTTTGTTTGTTTTTTTGTAGCAGAAACTACCTTTCCAGGAATATGGACTTTTTAGGAATATTTTGGAACTTTAAACAAGAAACAATTCTTCTCTCAATAACAGTAATATTTTTATTATATATTTATGCCACACGTAACTTTAAATATTGGAGTGAGAGAGGAATTCCATACTTCAGACCTATTCCCTTTGTTGGTAATTTGAAAGAAGTAGTGACTTTTCAAAGAAACATTGGATTTCATTTAAAGCATATTTATGAGAGGTAAGAATGAAAGGGAGAGTGTTTTTTTCTCCAAGGTTTGATATGATTCTTTGATAATCATGCAAATATTTGCTTTTAATTTTTTTAAATCCTGAAATATTTTTTTAAGTAAAACATTAGACAGTATTAAATGTTGTTCTTTCCCCAAAGTGTTAAAGGTCAGCCATTTAAAGGATTCTTTATCTATGATCAACCAGCACTCATGATTACAGATTTAGATTTATTGAAAATGATATTTCAAAAAGATTTTCAATATTTTGTTGATAAAGGCATTTCCATAACAAAACATGATAAACTGCTGGGAGATGCTCTATTTACTTTAAAAGGTAAGTATTTTGTACATAAAGCTTCTTCACAGAATGGAAATTGGTATGGAAGAAACTGATATAATTGTGGTATATCATTCACTGTTGGATCAAATTTGTATTGTGAAATCATTCATTGCATGTTCAACAATTACATTTTAGGGCAGTTATGGAAGGAGAAAAGAACAAAACTTTCTCCTGCATTTTCAACAAGTAAATTGAAAAATATGTATGAGCTTGTGGATGAGAAAGCAAATACTCTTATTGACTATTTAAGTGATTTTGGCAGACTTGGTAAGATAATTCTATGAACATTATTATATTCATGATCTCCAGTTGTCAATGCACATGATTTTTACCCTTTCTGCAGAACAACCAATATTTGTTAAGGATCTTCTTGGAAGATATGGAACAGACATTGTTGCTTCTTTGGCATTTGGAATTGAATGTAATTCTGTTCATGACCCTCATGCTGATTTTCGAGAAAATCTCAAGTACTCCTTTCTGTTCTCCAAAATAGGAGCACTAAAGGTAGAAGTGATAAAATATTTCCCCCCACCAATATAAAAAGGTGCCATTAAGCATGTATTTGCATATAAACTGATTTTTTCTTCTTCTTTTCAGTTTATTGGGACCTTTGTGGATTTACCATTATTAAAACTGTGGCCTGTAAAAACTACTTCAAAGAAAGTTGAGAAATATTTTCAAAAATCGGTTTGGAATGTTGTCAAGCAAAGGCAGAACCCAGGACAACAATTAATGAGAAATGACTATTTGGAGAGTCTTATTCGTATAGCTGATCAATTCAACAATTCAAAAGAACATATAGAAGAAAATTTAAAAATAGGTATATGGTTAAATCTTTTGCATTATGTAACATTGCTAGGTTTTGTTACCAGATTTAATGATATAACATAAAAATCACATTTCAGACATTGTTTCACAAGCCTACACATTTTTGGCAGCAGGCTTTGAGACTACATCATCAACGATTTTATTCTCATTATACCATTTAGCAATGAAAAGTGAGGTACAAAATAAATTACGACATGAAATTCAAGAGGCTGTAGAAGCAAATGATGGGAAGTTATCTTATGAGGTTATTCATTCTCTACGTTATTTAGACATGGTTGTTTCAGGTAAAAAGATAGCAATATAAATATATTTTTCAAACCACTTTAAAAATGTTTTCGAAATTAAGTGAATTTTTTATGTTTAATTTATTTCAGAAACTTTGCGTTTGTATCCTACAATGCCAATTCTGGATAGAACATGTACTAAACCATTCCAAATTCCTGGAACAAATTTTGTTGTGGATAAAGGAGTACATATATTTACAAGTTTACTTGGTATTCAGAGAGATCCAGATTTATATCCTGACCCTGAAAATTTTAACCCAGAACGATTTTCAGAGGAGAATAAAAGAAATAGACATAAATTTGCATACATGCCTTTTGGAGAAGGGCCAAGAATTTGTATAGGTTTGTTTCAAAAAATTATACAAGAATTATACATGGATCCCCCATTTTTAATTAATAAACAATTATTTTTCAGGGAAGAGGATGGCACTCATGGTAGCCAAGAATGCCATATCCCGAATCTTGCTGAACTATGAAGTGCTGCCTAGCAAACACACACCAAGCAAACTGGAATTTGATGTTCGCACTTTTCTGCTCACAACAAGTCATGAAATACCATTGGTTTTTAAAAATCTGAAATAAGAAGAAATTAATTGGAAAAGAAAAGAAGTTAGAAAATATATACTTTATTTCAAGATAGTCATGTACATAGTCATGTATATAGTTATGAAAAAATAAAGTCTGCATTATCAAAAAAAATAAAATAAATATTTTGACTTCCATAGATATACATATTCACAAGCCATCAATATAAAAAGTAACAAAAAATTACGAGCAGCAGAAATTTTGTAGGAGAGTGTACATGGAAATTTTGTCCACCATTGTTTCTAGATTCTGGAAATGATAATAAGACATAAGAGTTAAAATAACACAAACAGTACAATTATTAATCAAATTTTTTGTATTTTGATTAATTAACATATGTGTTTTGATTGTAACATACTTCTGTCTGAAGGATCCCTTGATCCACAAGGTCTATATGGTAAGGTTGTTTTTCTCTTTAGAGGTGGAACATAGCCATGAATATATAAACTGGGAGTTGAAAGTACTCCTGTATTTATGAGACGATTGAAATCCTGCTCCAACTGACTAGCAACAGGACCTGCAATGTTGAGCGTTCTTTAAAATTATATTCAGTCATTAAAAATAAAGGGCAGTCTTATGCTAATGGTAGCCTACTGATTGTGTATGTTGGTAGCTGTTGAAGGGTAGTTCCCAAGGATTATTAAGGATAATCCAGTTTTAAAAATAAGCTTATTTATTAATAACTTAAACAATTAATAAATTACAAAATAATCCAAAACTAACAATGTTCCCTGATCAGAGGCAGCCTTATCTTCATATTTACAAATGTCTTCAACAACAACAACAAGTAATGTCAAATTAAACAATTACAATAATTAATAACTTTTATTGTTACTTATCTTTTAAGATGTTTTACCAGTTTATTTCTGAAAATGTTGTTTCTATGTATTCCAACTTACCTCATTTGATTATTATCAAGGATTTAGACAAATTTATAACTATTTCAAAGTATCATGAAATTCCTGATCAAATTCTGGTAATATGTGTAATTATATGCACAAAATTGATTTTGAGTGTGTAACTTCCAAGAATGCAGGGAGTAAATTTGACAATCCATGGCAAAGGTCCAGAAGTCATTACTTTGCTTTGTTTTATGGAAAGACAATTCCAGGAACATTTATTTGAAAACCCATATTTGAAATATTCCATTTTGACATGTAAATACAATATTAAAATGTAATGAAACATATGAGAAATGTGTAGTAATAGGTAAAATAAAAATTTTAATGCTTTAAGAATATGATAAAACCAAAATAAAACATCTTATGATGACATTGTCTTTATGAAAAGTAGGTTTAAGTTTCTGAATGAAAATTTTATAGAGTTGATACTGAAGTGACCCAATCAAAGAAATGTACCAACCACACAATTTTACCTTTATCACTAGAAATTATATCAATATTATAAAAAACTGTACAAAATGTCATGACTGATCCAAGAGATTTTAATTTGATTTAAGAAAGACCTGAGGAGATTTTTTTACAGACGATGTCAACTTTCTTGCCTTACAATTTCAATAACAACTTAGATACTGGTAACTACATATTTATTGAAATGTAAACACTCATTACATGAACTTCTTTGTTTATCAACTTTCTACATCAATAACAATGGATAACTCAGAGCAGAAACTGGAGAGTAATTATTACTGTGTGCTTATTGCTGTACTCCTGCAGTGTTTTTCATAATGTGCTATCTGAGAGTCATTCTGACGTAACTTTTGCAATTTTTTATTTACAACCACTACCAAAATCAGAGCTTATTTTTGCACCTTAGGAGCAAACAAACATTGCTAGGTATGTTAATATAGAAATCAGGAATTGACATATCTACAAAATTATGTAGTGAAAGGAACGTAAAGGGTGTCTTATTTTCCTACCTCCAAATACTTTGTTTGTGGTTATATCAATCTGCCTATAAGAGAGCAATGATTGCTGTTTGTGTTGTTTGCTTACCTTTAAAATGCATTAAGAATTGCACACAACCTCCACCATGAAGTAGTTTAGTTTTACGACTATCCACGGAAAGCATCCATTCAGGAATTCCCATTACTTCTCTAACATCTTCTATGAACTGTGCCCTGCAAAATAGTCTCATTAAATACATGTATACACACACACGCACGCACGCACGCACACACACACATTTGTTCTGCAATCAATGAATAAAAAGTACTTATTAAATTATTAAAACATATGGAAAAGAATTAAAAACAATAACAACAAATCACCACTTACATATGTGCAACTAAAACTGTCAAGTAAATAGGACATATTTTAAAATGTTAAAATGCAAGAATTGATTTATAAAGTAATCAGAGGAAAACAAATGATGAATTTATTTAATTAGAGGATATTACTCTATATATTCTTACAATAAAGAAGGGAGAGGAAGAGAGGGGGGGAGAGTGACAGACAGAGGGAGACAGAGGATTAGTTTATTTAATTAGAGGATTTTACTCTATATATTCTTACAAGTAAAGGAGAGAGAAAGGCAGAGAGAGAGAGAGAGAGGGGTTGGGAGAAAGGGGGAGGGAGAGAAAAACAGAGGGAGAGAGGTAGGGAGAGTGAGAAAGAGGGAGGGTAGAGTCAGAGAGAGGGAGAGGTGGTGAGAGAGAGAGAAGGAAACATTCACTTCAATAAATTTATTGTAAAAGTTATTGGATAATCAAATGTAGTTTTTGAAATACTCTAGATTTCTTGTGTATTGGCTACACTACTCGCATTTGCTTGTCAATTTACTGGTGGATAGACTATGTTATATGAAACAATACATTAAAAGATGAAATACCATAAAAATACTTCTAATATTTAAAAAAATATATTTGCATGGGAAATGTAAGCAATATCTCCAAATTCAAATTGTTTGCATATGGAAATTAGCCAAGTTTTTAATATGAGAATTTTAATAAAATTGTGTTTAAACTAATTTGCGTAGGAGTTGCATGAAAGATTCTTTAACAACCTATCATTATTGGTGTGCACAACCTAACACAGGAGCGGGGACCAACTACATTTTTGGCCCCCTTTTTCAAACTTTTTATTTGTATAATACATATTTTACTGGAACAGAAATAAAACATACTACAAGGAGAATTAAATTATAACTTCAAATATAAAATTAATTATTTAAGTTCTGATTTTATGGTGAATCATTTATGGGCTGTGAGATGGTTTAGAAATTCTCCCGTATGAAAAGGAGTAAACAAGGAACTGAACATATTTTCAAGGAGGGAGGCCAAAGAAAGAAAAAAAGAGAAAAGTTTTATTATCTAGGGTCAAGGAGACCCTTTAGAATTTCTAATTTCTAATCATAGGCTGCCTCGACCCCTCTGTGTGCAAGAGTATTATCATCATATAAAATCATTGAAACTATTTACATCCTTCTTGTAAGTCTTCATTCACACTAAAAATTTAATGCTACAAGATTTATTCACATACAGTGCAAGGTAAATAGCTTTTAATAAATGCTGATCATCACTAATGTGTAGGAAAGACTGAGCACAAGAGAAGAAGTAGGGGATTGTAAAAAATGTTCTATTTGCTCATGGTGACCTGATATATTAAATCCAATAAAATAAAGCTTCTCCACAGAGATACTTTTTTCATTAGAATTGGTCATTTGTATTAAATTAAAATACACAACTTTGGCGAGACATAAGGTCTGTTATTTCAAAAACTAAGTAGTTTCTCACAAAATAACTGATTTGATGGCACTGAGTCAATAATAAAACATAATTAGGGTTTTATTATTACTAAAGAAATGCATTCCCATAATTAGCCTATTTCTTAAAATTGTCTTCAATAAAATCCATATGTATAAGGAAATAAAATGCAGAAGTCATCATACATAACAAATTTGGGAGGTTTTCTCAGATTGGCGTATTTGATAATATCATAATCTGGCTCAATGTTAGCACACGCAAACCGTTCATGTCCTCGGTCTTTATTTAAGATGACTATAGATCTTCCAAGAGCAGACACAGGTCCTTCTAAATAACAAATAAAAAAAATTGTTTAATTAGAACTACAAATTACAAAATATTTAATACTGATATTCAAATATGTTTGAAATTCTGAATATTGTAATTCAAATGAAAATTACATTTTTAATACTAACCAAGAGGAAAGTTTACATCAGAAAATACTTGTCTTTCCACTCCTATGTCAATAGTACCTAATCTTCCAGAAACATCTCCAACATAACAACGAAGAGGGTTGTCAGGACCACATTCTTCACGATACAGTTCATCCTGATGGTTAAAAATTACTATTAGTAAGTATAGACAAGTTATAAAACATTGAAAATTGAAAAGATATTTTTTTTTAAAAACAGGCACCAAGACATTGTTTTAATTACATTACGTGGATCTGCAAGTTGTGTATAATATGGATTCCAGATATAACCTCCAGCAACACATCGAGTATTTTATAATATGGATTCCAGATATAACCTCCAGCAACACATCGAGTATTTAAAATTTTCACTGATGCATCAACACCCACAGGATTGACATAAATTGCCCAATTGTGATTCCTGGTCTAAAATTTAAAAAAAAAATCAATAAATATATAAATAGATCAGATCCAAAATAAATAAATAAATAGAAAATAAAAAAATAATAATAAAAATAAAAAAAGGAACTACTTTGGAGGTAAAATCCTTTATGTTCACTTTCCTCAGTTTTGAGTAAATGAAAAGTAAAGACCTCTCTTAACCACTAAAATCTAAATTTACTTTCTCTCATAATGTAATGGTGAGATAAAATGTACTTAATGGAGATCCTATCATTTACCACATAAATACATATACAGAGGAAAATATTCAATAAGTCATGATCCAAAATTAAAAAAAAAAAAAAAAAGCTTTATGACTCTTTACCTCTCAAGTACTTTGTGTCAATGTTCTTACCTTAAACCCTCTTTGTGTTAAATTACTGTTACCTTCTCAATAATTTATCTATACTAACCACGTTACGATCATTTTTCCCAGGATGCCGTAAGTTTACTTCAAGAATTGTTTCACTTGCACTTCCATCATTATAAATTAACTGGGTCTGAAAAGAATTAGTCAGCACACTTGTTCAAAGAGAACATAATTAAATAAAAGCTTATTTTTTCAAAATATGGGGAAAATATTTTATCAAATATAAATCTAAATCAAATTAAAAGTAGAAATAGAATACCATTCGAATATATCCCCAAGCAAATCCTAGGGGATGGTGAAAAGATGCAATAGCACGCAATTCACGGGCTTCTGATGGAGCATAACCTCGCTCTATTGAAGAACAAGTCCATCTTTATAGGCCAAAAAACATTATTTTAAATTTTCATTAAGTTTTATAGTAAATTATTTTTCAGTAAATGTAAATAAAATTGATATACTCACCTCGCATTTTTCTCTCTCTTGTGAATAACCACTGATCTACCAAGGATACTGGAAGGTCCAAACAGAGTGATGTCAGTGTCATTATATGCAGCAATTAAACTAGTCAGATTGTTCAATAAACCAAATTTTCCACTTAAATCTCCCATTTCATATTCATCATCACTCCCTTGAGTAGGTGGGGGGGATAATCTTGGAGAAACACCTTTGGGATTCCAATGTCCATATAGGGTTGATGCTTCACATGGAAATTCTAAGTTTGCTTGCACAGGTGCCTGCAGAGAAATTATTAGTTTAAAATCTGATTATACTCTTACATAAAAAAGAGAATATTCCAGGAAAAATCAATCACTTATTTAAAGAAGCTTATTTGCAAAAATCTATTAACCTCGCATTCAAATATTTTACATCCTGAAACTCAATTATTTTGTGAAAGAGTGAAGAAACTTCGTACTCTCGTATAAGAATATAGCAGCTTCTATATATCATTCCAACCGTTGTATGGCACCTCCTTTGTCTATGATATAACTTCCAAATTTACATTGAATTGAGGTGTGTTATGTTTATTGGAGTTTAAGAAATAAGAGATCAGAGAACAGTGAGAGAGACACAAATAACACCACTTATAAATGTTAGTTATTCCTCTGTTGGTAACATGCATAGTACATGAATATGGTGAAATACACTCTGGTGGTATGCATATTTATTGTATGGCACTTGTTGAAGTGAATTATTGCATCTCTATTAACTTGATATATAAGGCTGACCAAAATTGTGTTCCATGGCCAAAGAAACATGAATAAATTAATAATAATAATAATAATAATAATAATAATAATAATAATAATAACAACAACAACAACAACAACAACAACAACAACAACAATAATAATAATAATAATAATAATAATAATAATAATAATAATAATAATAATAATAATAATAATAATAATAATAATAAAAATATAAAATATAGATAGTACTTACAACATGTATGTGATATCCACTTGCATCATTCAATCCTTCTACGTCAATCTCAATGTCACAAATATCATATTGAGACTGCTGAAAAATTTCAATTTTTCCTTTTACGGGTGTCAATTGCCCATTTCCAAACCAGTCTTTTACAACAGCTTTTCGTCGATACACAGCTGTAACACTGTATTTATATTTAATCACAACAGAGTTTTGAAATAATTTTAAATATTTTGAAATTATGATTTTTCAAATAATTCTTATTGGGTGTGTATCGGAAGGTCATGTAAAAATGCTTAGAGAATGAATAATTAGTGCCTTACGGGGAACATGCAAGTCTCTCTCCTCTTGCTTTGGGTCCGTTATCATCATACAAAACAAGTGCTCGTCCTACTATACTTGCTGCTCCACTCAACGGAAGCTGACTGTCAGTGAACAATCGCCGTGTAAGGCGAGTTCCATTGACTCGTCGACCTGCAATTTTTAATGTGCCATGACGACCTGACAGATCACCTAGTCGACAACTACTTGGTGAAAACTGATTGCATGTTTCATCATTATTAGGATCATAATCTACCTGCAACAACAGGTATAGTACAACTATATATTTCAGAGGATCATATCGCTTGTAAAAGTACTTCCATTTTGCAAGAAAGCTTACTGAACTTGAACTAGATAAAAATTTATATCATTTACAAAATAAAAACAAAATACATAACTCTCCACTAGTTTTCACTCAAAAGAAAAATGCAAACCTTGTAAGGATTGTAAGGAGTTCCAGCACTGAGACACCTGCCGGTCCAATTGTAAAAATCCTTTCCTGGAGGAAATTCATGAATAAGCCAACGATGGTCTTCTGTGTTATTTAAATTAGTGCCATCACCATGCACAAGAGATTCTATAATGATTGTAGTATCAGTCCAGGGTTGATCTCTAGGTTGGCGAAAAACAATTCTTCCTACTGTTGGATATCGGAACACTACTGATGCCGTAAACATTGGCATTTTCCAATTTTTGTTACTTGACAAGTACTGTATTAAATCTCCACAAAACCATGGAACCATTGTACCATTTCCTAAATTTCTGAAATTATGGGAGGGGGTTAATATAAATGTATGTAAAAAGTATTAAGAAGCAAAATTAGGATACCAAGTTTCACTGCTTACCTATGAAAAACTAAAGAGCGATGACCAATACTATGTGGTCCCTGCAGTGGAAGAAAAACATCCCAGTATTTCTGATTCAACTCAGATAGTGTGAGTTCTTTTCTCCACATGTTGTGTTTCCCACTTAAATCTCCAATGGCATATGTGTCCTGACTGGCTCCCGCTGTAACAGTATTATTAAATATTCTTAAGTAAATCAATTATTTTACACAACTTTTCCTTTCTTTTCTGATTAACTGTCACATAATACAATATTTATTAGGAATGTAGATAGGGTTCTTCGTAAACTTGTATAGATTACTTAGAAAAAATCCATGTAACTAAAGAATCATATTTTTGACCTTCGAACCCAAAATCAAAAATGTTTATCAAACACTGTATTGAATGGTGACTAATAACAAGTATTCATCATATTTTGTGTCATTTGGTTGAAAAATAAAAGTACTTTAGATTATGTTCTTCATTTACATTCAATAAGATGAATAAAAATACCAATTTTTAAATTTCTCAACAAATTATTTTAAACTGCAGTATTTAATTGAGAATGATTTATTGAATAATTTCAATTTTCATCTCTTAACATTTTAATTTCTATTATGTTTCACAAAGATACACTTTTTGACTTTTACGTTTTTTTTTACATAGAACTCCATCTGACTCAAAAGAGCGTGTTGTAAATACAATTAAATCTCTTATCAAAGATATTGCTGTTAAGAATATATTCCTAAATATGCATTATTTTATTGACAAATTTATTCACAACTAGTGGACCCAGCAATGCTTCGCTATTGCAGTGTATCTCTCAATGTTGTGTAAATCTCTCTGTAAAATTCTAATAGATGAAAGTCATTCTCGCAAGTATGGGTTTGTTCTGTCCTGGTTTGGATATGGTTGTCAAGTATCCTGTTGTTAAAACATTCTCCCTCAAATTTGGGCATGTTGATATTTCATATTCACAGGGGCAGAATTCGTGTATACAATGAAGACGCACTTAATCCTTGACTGTACAGCAGGTTGCGTAGAGTTCAGAGGAGATTGAGTTGTCATAAACGAATAAATCAACAACAACGCCCTCCATTTTTTATTTAATTCAAACAACTCTTGAAACTTTTTCATTACTAATAAGATCAAAGCGTAAAAATTTCAGCAATATCAGTAGAGTAGTTTTCCCTTTTATTTATATTCAGATAATAGATTCTCCAAATATACAACCATTGAAACTTATCCTTGCCTGTCAAGAGTGTGACAACCTTCTTGAGGATGTTTTGGAGTTCTTGAAAGGACACCTGAATCTCCTTCCTGAAAGTTCCTGAGTGCTTAAACATCTTTAAACTGTTATTATCAAAATATATGTGGTGTGGTGAAGAAGTTAGTCTTCTTATTTGTTAGTGATATTAGCTGCTTTTTACATTATCTGTATTAAGGAAACTTGACTTAAGCTGAAGATTAACTTATATGAATTTAGAGATCATAATTTTTTTGATGTTGAAAGTGGTAATCATCAAGAGAAATGAGGAGGTAAACTAATTACAGGGAATAGAATGTATTCAAACTTCATTATAAATACAGAACAGATAAAGTATGCTGTTCCTTCTGTTGACATTATTGGATTATTAATTACTATAGGGGGAGTTAGATATTTTATTTTGATTTATATTTCTCCCTATATTGATATTATATATATTGAAAGTTTCTTTGATGAATTAATGGTCTTAATGAGATGTGGAGTGAAAACTGGCTCATTCTGGTTGATATTGATAGACCTGAGTTTACCTAGTGTAAGAATGATTCACTCAAGAATCAAAGGATCAAATCCCTGAAGAACATGATTGATTTCTATACCTTATTTCAAGTTAATGATGTCAAAAATATTAATAAGAGACAGTTGAAACTAATTTTGGGCAATTTTATCGGCTGTGTTGATAAGGAACTGTATCCAATCTTTACTGTCAATAGATATCATTCCCCACTCACATTTGAGTTATGATAGTAATGTTATCTCTAATTATTTTGGAATATCTACTAGGAAAAAATTACACACAATGTAACTATTGTAAAGCT
This sequence comes from Gryllus longicercus, assembly GCA_038098605.1. Classification (NCBI taxonomy): domain Eukaryota; kingdom Metazoa; phylum Arthropoda; class Insecta; order Orthoptera; family Gryllidae; genus Gryllus; species Gryllus longicercus. The sequence continues at coordinate 412,281 of JAZDUA010000398.1, forward strand.
CATATTGCTATGATTAACAAAGATCTGGAGGATATTCACTGTACAGATATATTATCTTTATATGTTAAAAATTATATTGTTTTCTTGGTTTTAAGCATATTATTAGGATTTCCTGCTGGCTTTGTATCTTAAATAAAAATAAAATAAAATAAACAAACAAATAAATACTGTCTACAACTGATATTCAACTTCACTAATTTAAATCCTAAAATATAATGAATCTGCAATTATTTTTATTAATTAAAACTATCAAAAATAAAAATTAAAGCACATAAAAGCTTTGTAAAGAAAATTATATAAATTACTGACCATTTTCATTAGAAATACTTGTGGGGTTAAATAGTTGACCAGTGGTCAAGCAGCGATTTTCTCCAGGAGGTACGTATGACAAGGGAAGCAACTCATTTATCTTGAATGAAGAAATACGTTTATCCTCATTCCTTGGTGATGTTAGATTAAATTGTAGCCATGTGGGATCAAATGGGGATCTTTGACTGAAAGTAACTTGCCCTTTAATTCCATTTGAACTGATCAATGTTCTGTGAAAGAAAAATACACTAAAATTATGAATTTTACATTTTGGATAAACACCACTTATACAAACCCAGGAATACAAGATCTAATAATACAATAAATATAACTATAATAAAATAATTCACATTTGCTGTGAGTTTCTATGAGAATAGATTGGGTAAGAAAGTATGAAGTAAAATGGAAAAAAGGAGGAGGGGGATCTCAAATACATAGTTAAGAATAACATTGTAATTAAGCCCAAGTTTTTAATGAAAATACACATTTTGGGAGTTCCTGGTACAAGAAAGGCCTTCATCTAAAATGTCTATTTTATTTCTGCACCCCACTTTCTAAAATGCTTATGGGTTTTTCTTGAAATTAATTATCTGCTATTTGAATTTGGTGCCTCTGAATTTGTAAGGAAATTTTTTTTCCACAAAATCATTAAATAATTTAAAATTCGTGAACTCTGCAGACATATTTTATATTCAATAAAAATGTTTAAAAAGTTTTTCAAAACATTGTTCTTTTTTTTTGAAATTTTTGTGAGAGCAAAGTTTAATAAATAGGTTAAAAATAATTTTATTTTTGAAAACTTTTTATTATTTAAACTTTTTTTTATTTTAGAATCTATTTTCTTTTTTGGATGATTACAACCCCCTTTATCCCGCTTTTAAAAAGTGCTACATATGAGGAAAAAATTTAAAGAAAAAATTTGAAGTTGTTTTTGAGAAAATAATTGTTTAAAATTTGTCTACATTTTGAGCAAAATTACACAAAAAACCATATTGACGAAAATTGTACCCGGACTTATTTAAAGACACCTTTGAAGAACAAATTTCATTAAGGAAAAAAATCCTTACTAATAAGTATTGTAGTTGTAAAAATATGAACAAATTTTGAACTTTTACAATTTTTTAAAATTTAGAGAGTTCAATGAAAATGAGATCTGTGCCATTTCTTTCAGTATATTTTGCTGTAACCAAGAAAAAAGTAATAAAAAAATTATTTAAACATTTTCAAGAACAATTTAAAAATGTTTAGGCTTCATGTTAAGTGCCTCCAAAAATCAAAATATCAGTTTCAAACTCAGAGGCATGAGCTTGGCTAGATTATTTGGGAAAATTATCTGAATGGTTTAGATACTACAACTAGTAGTATGTATGTGGTAGGAAAAGAAAGTAAAATTATTGAATCTAAAAATGCTATATTATAAAAACTAATTTTCTAAAGCACCAGGTGATTGTAGTACCAAAGAAACTGTAAAAACTATATAAATTAATGCAAATCTTAAAATTATGAAACGTCAAATTACAATGCAAGGAGCATCGTTTTGAGTCATATTATGTCCACTGGTGGACAAAAATGAGTTTGATATATTTTGTTATGTTTTGTTTGTGTTTTACCATTCTGAATACTCAAATTTCTTCTAGTCACATTCCAGCCTTACTTAAATGTAGCATGAAAACGTGTGGCCCTATTGGCCAGGCTTGCAATTGAGGGAGTTGAGGAATGGTATGAGAGTGTGCTCTAGAATTGAATTAATAATAATATTTAATTATAATATCTTTTCTAACAATATAAACATTTGGGATTGATCAAATTCACAAATTAATTGCATATTGGTGTTGGTCATTATTTTAACTTGACTGGGAATAATAAAGGGATGAACTGGCAGTTTAGATATAATGCATAATGATATGAACTGACAATTCTGCCACAATCACATCATAGAAACACAGCCTTATGCAGGATTAGAACTCAATGCCCTTACATATACTATTTTAACTGATAATGCTTTTTAGAGCAGCTACCTTTTTATTACAAAAATATTATAAATGTTCAATTTTTTGCGTTATCTCTTGTACATCTTAATTCTTAAAAAATAATCCATTATTTTTAATTCTTTAGTATCAAACCCATTAAAAACTGAATGTGATATATAGAATAGGAAAATATACCAAGAGAGTATGGAGAGGAGGGAAAATGGGTTCAGATTTTCTTGTACTCTGGAGTCCATATCTCCTCTCTTTCTTTGTATATAGAAATAAGAATTAAGTTAGCAATTAACTAACGCAAGTTAAGGATGTTGTTCTTGAAAACAATTCTGAAATATAAGAGTTATTTATGATACATAATTTATTTTTATCTAAATAGTTTCTGCCTACAGCCTGTAGTAAAAATCTGATGATTTGTCACAAAAATTCTTCTGCAACAATATAATTTTCATTACTTTTTGAGATGTTGTTAGAATGTATGAACTAAGTTGTACCACTGATGTATCATATTAATGTTTACTGTTATTTACTACAAAATAGCATTAATGTAGGACTTTTGCAGGCAATGAACTCACTTGAATGTAATAGGAGAAAGCTCACGAATCTTAGCACATCCCAAGAAACTGTCATGATGACGGGAATCAAATATAACTAGATAAAGACTTCTTCTATTGTCTAGTAATGCTACAGGTAAAGATGCCAAAACTGGATCATGAAATACTGAAGTAACTGAAGATTCAAAATCTTTAGCCACTTGCAGTTTGCCCAATCGATTATCTATATCTCCTATAGCTTGTCCTTTAGGAGCTGATTCAGGATCAAATACAAGTTGTAAAAAATTGCAATTTTCTCTTGCCTTATCTGTAAAAATAATAAAATTCAAATATGATTATCAAAACAAAAAAATATAAAATAGTAAATAAGGGAATCATTTTTTTCATAAATAACAGACATTTACAGTTTTATTTTTCATTTTATTTGAATAAATTATATTCATACCAGCTTCAGAATCCAAAATATCAGTAGCAAATATTTTCCAGTTATGTTTGGTATTTTCTGTCAAGGTCCATGAAGGTTTTGACACTCGATATAGATTGACATGTACTAAGGTATCTATTGTATTTAATTGTTGACTGCCAGCCCAACGAAAAAATACAGAACCAGTAAGTGGAGAAAAAAACCTTGCTTCTGCTACTTTCTCATCAGCAGCACCTGAAATCTGAACCCCATCATTTTACTCTTCCTGATGATTTAACTTATTAAAAGTTAAAAAGCAGTAAAAAATTGTATATGATGTACAGGGAAAGTACAATCTGTGCTGATTTTCAGAAATTACAAATCTCTACCCCGCTTTTGACTACGTGTAGTTGAATTATGAATACAAGTGTGAATTCATGGTTGGGATCATGAAATTTTGCTTCTGTGTCATATTGCTTTGACAGAATAGTCTCTAATTGTGTAAAAATTGAAAACATTTTACTTGCGATTTGAACAAGTGAACTGATTTTAATGGTTTAATGTCATCTAGCAATGTGTTAAAAAATGATAATGATAAATATGGATTTGGATTTTTGTAATGAGCTGTACATAATGACGCTTGAAGAATACAATTTCTATGTCGTGTTATGATCACAAATACCTGCATCACATGGAAATACATTTGTGGTGAGCATTATGTCAATGTTGCCCCAAACCAGTGGTTCACTACTACTAAGGCAAGACCATGGAAGTATTCCCAGCTCAAAACAGAGAGGCTTACTGGAAGCTTGTGGATGAGATGGTAGAAATAGAAATAAGAGTTGCAGGAATCCTGAACATGATGCATATCAGGTTCTTGAATTTTACTAACACTGTTTTCACTATCAAACTTATCACTAAATCGCTGTTATTTCCTGGGCTTTTATACAATGTTACATAATGTTCTTACTTACCAGTAAAGTTTCTACATATTTTACCGATTCAGTATGTGCATCCTGCTACAGACATTAATTTAGACATCTTTTAAAGAGAAAACTAAACTAAAAATAATGTGTTCTGTTCAATAAACTCACAGTAATTGAACCACAAGCTCTTCGTCCATCATCAGAGTGTAATACCAGTGACCGTCCCCATATGCCTCTTGGACCTTCCAAGGACAATAAATCTTTTGACAAAATCACTGTACTAGAGCTGTTATCAGGAAATGTCAATGGTCCAACAATCTCATTTAAATCTACCAGTCTTAAAAAGAACAAATACAATTTCATACATAATACACTTTGATATAGTATATAAACAATTTAATTAAAAGGATTTTTAAAAAAAATGTTACTTTGATCCTAAGTTGTTTCCAGTGCAACGATTTTCCAAATTTGTGTAATACAGAGGAAATTCTCGTATTTGCCATGACCAAACAGATTGATCTTCAGCCACTTGTAATGAAACCTGTATGTACACATTTTTACTATCCTTTGGTTGTTCTTGAAAATCTACAGTGCCATGTAAACCATTTTCTGACAGATAAGCTGTTAGTTTAATTCCTAAACAGACATTGTGATCTGAAAAAATCATAGGAAAATATAATCAATTGATCATGATTACATTGGATCATAATCGTTGTTTAAATATCTTCATCACAATAAAATACAATATACATAAACATTTCTTAAAGAAAATCATTGATCAGATTCGTAAAATATGTTAGAGAAAATGTACTGATCTGCCAATTTTTGGAGCGAACATTATCAACATATGCTGAACAAAACAAATCTGAGAGACCAAACTTTCGAGAGAAACTTTTGCAGTCATCATTCTTCCGATAAGAAACTTCAATGCGGGATAGAACACTAAACTCGACAATTATACAATATCAAACGAACAGATCCAGTTCTCTTTAGCAGAAACACAAACTTACGTATCAACAATAAAATCAAAAAATTATTCCATATGTTCCTCCCTTCCATAGCAGGTCTGACAGTGAACTTGTTCTGTCATTGCACCATGACGTTTCGAAGACCTACTAGCCGGAAACCACGAGGGAAAGAGGTTAGCAGCTGAAATAGCATTGGTTGGACAACGGCTACCTGAGTGGCGGGGCTTTAAATTGCTCGACATCTCTTAAATTCATCAATGTTTTAACAACAATCCCACACTTAACCTCGGCATCTCTGGCTAATATTTTATCGTCGAAAAGAAAATCTCATTTTGTTCGCCATTGATTAATTATGCATTTTCTTGTTCCGGCCTCTTTTAAGTTTTCTTACATCTCTTCTACACTATTTTCAGTTTTTCCACTTTAGTTCTTCTTGGTTTACTGGCAATTCAACTTTCTAATGTAATTTCTTGCATTCTACCTAAACGATATAATCAGTTATTTCTGAATTATTCCTCTTCTTCGCAAAGAAAAATAGCTCGTTCTGTTCTGAAAGACTATGTATTCACATACATTTTTTGATCAAGGCAGTTCAGTCTATCATGGATTTGTATTTCCTTCCCTCCCTACCACCTTCCAAGTCTCTCTAATAAGCTCTCCACATTAAGCGAGTTCCCGGGACAACGGCCCGTCCTTTTAATTTTACTTCCTTTCTACTCGTACTTAGAGTCATTTGGGACTCACTCCTGCTTTGGCTTTTGGGTGGAGTCCGCAGGCTCATCTATATTTTTGGTTTTGAGTTTGAGAGGATCTGCTGAGGTTCGCTGAGGCGTCACTGCCACCTCAGCTAAGCTAACCTTTATCTCGTGGTTGGTATCTAATGGCACCTTTATCTCGTAGTTGGCACCATGCCACAATATACAGGTACCTATAATACGAAAGTACTATTGAGACCCGCGACCTCGCGTATGTTATTGCACTAAACCTTAGCTATCACGACCATTCGTGTTGACCGAATAAAAATCCCCATCAGCATTTCAGGTGAAACAGCCTATGAAATTTTCTTTCTTTTCTTTTATTGAGATCATCAGAAATACAGAAAGTAGAGGAAATTATTTCCGGCTGAGTCAATCCAAGTAGAAAAACATACAAATAAAATAGTGAAACGAAAAAAACAACAACATACAATTAGGATATTATTATTATTATTATTATTATTATTATTATTATTATTATTATTATTATTATTATTATTATTATTACTGCCTAATAATAGCCTGATACATCACGTTATGGGAAAAGGCCTCCTGCGTCGGCTAGTGAGTAAATTGACATAGGGCCTTGATATGTAAGTTATTATTTGCCAGAGTCATCGAATCTGCGTTCGAATTAAAATAAATTAAAGACTAGAATATTAATATAATGTAATTATATGAAAAGGTTTCCGCTTATTTTCGCGAAGTGTATTTTATGTTGCGGGAAAATTATTAGGAAAAATTGATCTCTATTGAAATGAGCCTTCTAATTTTCTTCTTGCTTCTTACCTCTTGGAGGAGTAGTCTAAGTTTTGCGCCACAGCACAGTAGAAGTATATAAGCCGTTAAATGTCCAAAAATTGTAGCATTTTTAACATGTAACGTACGTTTCAGGATTATTATTTCCTGTATATTCTTTAGAATTCCTTGCAAGACGCAATGAAAATTAAAGGGTGTATATTGGTAATTACTATATGTTGTAAAAAAAACATGATTAACGAGGGACACGGTCAAACATTTTTATTAGAAATATTGTACAAATGAATAACACATTCCTTGAGATATTTTTCAATCCAGTGGACGTTGTTTAAATAAGCAAATATTGTATAAAATTTTGAATATGTCACGTTATACGATTAGTTGTCAACTCAATTTTGAATATGTCACGTTATACAATTAGTTGTCAACTCCTAGTGTTGTTTGTCATATTTTACACGAAAGTAAATTATAGAAATTCACCGCTGGAAGCCTTCGTAAAGCACACCTGCACTCTTTCCACCATATGCGTGTTCATGTGTTTTTTTGGTGTAATATCCAACAGGCTTTGATCCAATCTCGCTTTCGGAGGCTGCGGCGGCGGCGCCCGGGAGGCATTTCGTCCGGGCGGCGGCGTTGGCCTCTGCTCGCGCGGGTATTTTGGGTTGCGAACGCGCTGCCGCCACCGCCGGAGCCCGAAATAATCGCCCAACTGTGTCACCGGGCCGCGGAGCCGTGAACGGAGGCGGTAACGACGACAGCGGCGGCGGCGGCGGTATGCCACGCATGACATCGCGGTGTTGACCTACTCCGTCTCCTGTCGCGCCTGACGCTGTGGGCTGACGACTTCGTTTGGCGCGTACAGCCGTGATAATCGACACCGAGTTGTAACCTCGTGAATTTAGTGCCTCCCTTTGGTCAGGGCACATTGGGATGTGATACGAGGGTGTACATACAATGCCCAGCATTCAGAATTGCAGTAAATAGTAGAAGTTGCAATGTACTACATTTTATGTATAACAAAAGAATCAGATTGTTTGACTGAGAGGGAAAACAATTAATATTAACATTTTATGCGTGCTACATATTTGAATGGTCGGGGAAAATTGAGATATTATACATTAATTCTTCTGCGGGTGTTCGTATAAGGAGATACATTGTATCTCCCAAGTAATATGTAAATTATTTATAAAGAATAAAAAACTATATATGATTTATGTTGAAGAATATTAAAATAATAGGTGCATTAAAAATAAATCACTATCTTCAATCATAAAAAAGGACAGATTTCGAAAGAAATTGAACTTTCTGAATATTTTAAAATTCAAAGATTTTAATGAAAACTGGACATATACATAGTTATAAGTAGGGGGCGGATTTATTTACCTAAAACATCGATAAAAATGACCAATAAAATATTCTTAAAATGTTTTTAAAATGGTCTAGAAGCAATGAAAAATGACAAAAAATTTGATCAAAACTACTTCAGATGAGCAACTCAAACTATTGGATATATCACTGATGTAATTGAGGCTTCTTTCTTTCGATCAAGTGAACTCAGTTTGCAAACTTTTGGTCTGGACTGGTCTTTACTAGGAAATCTGGCTTTAGTTATCGTGAAGTCAGCCAAACTGATAGTGGCGCTGAAAGACGTCACAAAAACAGTAGATTACAAACACAACGCCTGACATTACAATTTTTGAGCGAAAAATTGAAATTGAATAGGCAACTAAGAAACTTTGTGGGGAACATTTGATGCATCTCATAAATATTATTTGAAGCAAGTACCTTTAAAATTATATTAAAATTGATAGAATCAGCGAAAAATGTTTTAAAAGTGACGGTAAAAGGTACAAAAGGACTTATTAGTCGAAATCGAAAGAAAAAAAAAGGGAATTCCGTTAAAATCCGCGCCCTAGTTATAAACGTCTTTTGCTATACTCAAGGGAAAAATAACAATTGCTTTAAAGAACATTGTTTAATTTTTTTACTTTCTCGCTACCGCTTACGCAGTAGAGAGGAAGTTATGTAATGCTGCGCGAAAAAAGGCGATTTTTCGGCAGAGAACCTCTTATTACAGGGCCCTAATAACGAAAAAGTTGATAAATCCAATTGCTAAATTTAGAAGAAAAAAACTCTAACATGTGCTTTAGCCAGAATCCATGTTTTAAGGGTTCTTGAAACCGAAAAATCGATTGACGACCAAACATCTGTGAACAGCGCTAGCGATTAAACCGTTTAGTCGATTTTCACCAAAAATTGATATTCCCCTACCTATCTGGCCGATGTCGCGGCCCCTTTAATATGAAACCGAAATTTTAATTTTTAAGGAGTACTTTACATAAAGCCCATAGGACATTTTCGAAATGTTGAAAAACATAGCTGCAACATTTTGGTTGAACTTTGTTATTGGTTAGAGTGAAGGACGCTTAAGAGAATGGTGCAGATATCATGCTCATTAAAAACCTTAATTTTTCGAAAATTGCAAAAGTTCAAATTCTTTTCGTCTTCCTACAACTAAAATATTAAAGAGTTTTTTCTCTTAATTAAATCTGTTCCTTAAAGATAGATTTTGAAGTAACGTTATGTACGATTTTTCGAAAATGTGAGTACTTTTCGTCTAATTTTGCATGAAATAAAGGCAAGTTTTAATTTTGTTTAAACAATTTTGTCTCAAAAACGGCATTAATAATTTTGATTAAATTTTGACCTCGGATAGCGTACAGGACGCTTAAGAGAATGGTGCAGGTATCATGATCGATGAAAATTCTGATTTTTGAAAATTTCAAAAATTGCAAATTTTTCCAGCGTCACTACAATTATGAAGATAAACATTTTTTCTTAAGGGAATTTGTCGCCCGTTCAACGTTTCTACGCTTCGTGGGCGTAATATGAGAGCGATTCCAAGTAGTTGGGTGCTACATGAGTTAAATTTTGTATATTATTTCATATTAAAAAACAAACGTACGCTTTACTTTATTTCTAAACATCATAACGTATCACCCAGTTTCCATATCTACTTCCGACAAAATAATTTTAAGGAAACTAATAGTTCAGGCAAAAATTATGAAAAAAAAGAAAATCAGGATATTTTGAATGCTAGTAACACAACTAAAGCAATGTGGAATATCGTTAAAAAACGACCACATCATTTCGTTACTTAGTAGAGAATGTTGTTTTAAAGCATAATGAAAGAGAAGCAAGTAATCCGGAAAAAGTGGCCAATCTCTTCAACCAACACTTTTCTAGAATTGCGCTTGAACTCACGAAGGCACTAAAACCGCAAAATTCAACATAATTCCCTTCCAAAAAAAATTTCGACCCGATGTTTATTTCCAAAACTTCTCCTAACGAAATTCTGAGAATAGTTAGTAAACTAAAAAATAAATATTCGTCTGGTTTAAATGGATTTCCGAATTGTTTATTGATAACTTGTGTACCTGCCTTTATACACCTGTCAACACACATTTTCAATGCTTCTTTATGCACAGGAATATTTCCAGTTATTTTCAAAACAGCAAAAATTAAGCCACTTTTCAAAAAAGGGAGCAAAAATGAAATTCAAAACTATCGACCAATCTCTCTTTTGCCAAGTTTCTTTAAAATATTAGAGAGGTTTGTCTATACGCGAATGGAAAATTTTCTCAGGAAAAAACGAAGCGTTTTCAGTCTCACAACACGGTTTAGAAAATCAAAATCTACGGAAACTGCCATTTTTTCTTTTCTTAAAGATGTTGTTTCATCAATGGACCAAAATGAAGCACCCATTGGAATTGACCATAACATCTTGCTATCAAAATTACCTTTTTATGGAATTCGTGTTATCGCGGTGGATTCAATAACCTCATACCTTAAAAATCGATCTCAAAGAGTAGAAATACCGTACTAGCACGAAAGGACATTATTAACTTATATTTACAATTCTTCACCAATTGAATATGGGGTCCCGCGAGGTTTGATGTTAGGTAATATTCTCATATATGATATGCCCTCGTCTATTAAAAAGGGAAGAACGGTTCTGTTTGCCGATGACGCGAATGTTCTTTGCAAAAAAGAAACAATAAATAGTACGATTTCAGAAGTTTAAAAAGTTTTGTAATAACAAATTAATAGTTAATAAAGGGAAAACAGTTTCAATGCATTTTTGCATTTCAAAACAGCAATCGCATGGTTTTTTGAAAATGAACAATATGTAAGTAGCTGATGTTAAGGTAACAAAATTTCTAGGTCTCTCAATTCAGTCAAATCTCAAATGAAATGGAATTAAACACTTAATTAAGTTCATTATTAATTCATTAAATTCATTCACCCATTCATAATTCTTTCAAATTCTGCCAGTATTCATGCAACTCGTTGCGTGTATTTTGCAAATATGCATTCCCGCCTTTTATTTATTTATCTTTAACTTTTACTCATCTTTCAACTATTTATAGTTAAAATGATGGGAAGGGATTCTGGAACTCAAGAAAACGTGCACTCTTCCCCATACGTCACATTGTTTTTACTGTTTTTTGACTAAATCAATAAATATTTATTTGTTCGTTTCTTACATTAGAGCTTTTGTTGGACGTCTAAATTTTTTTTAAGAAATTATTTAAAATATATGAAATAAAAATGGCTTCAATGAATATCAGATTGGAATGCAACAATGACATGCCGCGCCTCCAAACAGCAGCTGAATTTCTGTGAATCACGTCTCATTGTTGGGTCATGATTTAGCTGTATAAAAACAGTTATATTGTCAAATTTGTATTATTTGCTTGAAAATATAGAGTTTTTACACCAAATATTCTACAATTTGTAATGAGTATTACAAAAAATGATGACTGAGATAGGCGCGGACCCATAGGTGGGATGAGGGAAATTTCCCCACCCAATTTTTCAGTAACTATTAATTTTAACTTCTCACGAAACTGTCAAGTAACTAAGGTGCCAAAACAGCACAACTTTCCCGCCCGTATTTTCACACAAAAGTACGCGAAAATTACTCAATATTTCGAAAAAGTATACTTGACGTTATTTCAAAATCTCTTTAAGGAACAGATTTCATTAAGGAAAAAAATCTTTATCTTTAATGTTTTAGTTGTAGGAAGACTCCGAAAAAAATTTGAACTTTTGTCATTTTCCAAAAATTAGGGTTTTTAACGAACATGAAAATTAAAATATCGGTTTCAAATTCTAGGAACCGCGACAGCAGCCAGATTGAGTAGGCAATATTAATTTTGGAGAAAATCGGCTGAACGGTTTAGCCGCTAGTGTTGTTCACAGACGGACAGTTGTTATGACGTCATTCGATTTTTCGGTATCAAGGACCTAAAAAACATGGATTCTATTTACACCACGTGTTTATAAGATTATTTTCTTCTACATTTAGCAACTTAATTTATCCTTTTATTTGTTACCAGGGCCCTGTAATAATTTGTCTGCTGAAAATTCGCCGTTTTTTCGTGCAGCAGTACATAATCTTCTCTCTACTCCATACAAATATTTTGGGATAATCATTAAAACAAATAAAATCGTATCGCAGCTTGAGCTGCGTTTATCGTGCGTCATTCTACATAATCTGTAATATGACATATTCGAGCAAAACATTTTGAATAAAGAACTATCTTAATTTACCGATCACACTCGACTCACAGTAAGGCATTTATATAGTACTCTACATCGGGAAATATAACAAAGGGGTGGATTTTAATGACCTAAACTATGGTAAAAAATGATCAATAAAATGCACTTAAAATGTTTCAAAATGCCCTAAACCAAAGAAAAGTGACGTAAAAGTGTTTATGAAAATAAAATCAGATGTGTAACTCAATCTGTTGGATATGTTAGTTATGTAATCGCAGTAGCGAGTCGAGGGCCGGAGCCATGCCCCCTTCAAAAGGCCAAGAGAAAAAATCAAAATGGTAAAGGTGTAGGAATAATAAAAATGAGAAACACAAGAACAAATTGTAGAAACGTCTAAAATGGATCGAAAAAATAACCGCGCGTTCTGCCCTTGGCATTTTATTTAGGAATGGGAATCCTGAGCCCAGTGGTGCGTATGGAAAATGTCTTCTACAAGGACTGTTCTCCTGGGGCGTGTGACAGCTCATTCTCTTTCTTTGTCCGCTCGACCATAGGATTAGCAAGCGCTGCTACGGCGTATTCCACTTATTGAAGAGTGGGCGACGCACCCGGAAACAGTGTCGACGGAGGAAGGTCTCTCTCTGTCTCTGTCTGTCTGTCTGTCTGTCTGTCTCTCTCTCTCTCTCTCTCTCTCTCTCTCTCTCTCTCTCGGTGCAAAGCGAGTGATCTTGGGCTGCTGTGACATTTCGCGCAATTACAGCGTGCCCGAAACAAATGAATAGGACATGGATCGCTTACATGCACCTGGAGACAGCGCGGTTAATACGTAGTTAAGAAGAGAAAGAAAATACCTAAAAAAGAATAATAAGAAAAGAGAAAGAAATCTAATAAAAGGAAACAGTAGAAGAGGTTTGAAACATAATTTTGTGAAATCCTGTGGACTTTCTTCAGTCCTGAACAGTAATGTTTGTATGTAAGCGAATGTTTAATTTGTAAGTCGATATCATTATGCGTTTTTATTTAAATTCTGATGACATTATATTATAGAATGTAAAATATAATACCCCAACCCTTCGTGGTTTTGCAGCTCTGAATTCAAAGATTTTAATTACAAGTTATTACTATTTTAAATTTAAAACTATTCATTAAATATTAAACTTAATATTTTAATTTTGTTAAAATCATTTTAAGATAAATAATTTACCTTGTGTATAATTTATATTAGCTTTGTGCTTATAGACACTCATCCACATGCAAAGACATACAAGTTCTCCCTCCCCCAAATTCATCTCTGGATTCATCTCTCGCCCCCTGACTGAGACGTGATGATTCAGAGAGAATTTGTGGTTTCGGTTTTGCATAACCGCTACTAAGGACGAAAAATATGTGTTTAAGTACCACTAGTTTTTAAAGTGTCATGTTTTCCCTCAAAACTTCGCTAAATTCATTTTTTTAAACACATTAGTAATATATTTACTCTTGAATGAATTTTTTATAGAAAAAATATGTCTAATAATTATGTTAAATTTTGCATTTAAAAAAATAGAGATTTTAGTGAAAATCGGACCTCTGCCATTTTTTGAGCGTGCAATTCTATATTCGAAGAAAATGTTTTAGGAAAAACTGAGAAAATTTTAAAACTGTTTTGCGACTTCATGTAAAGTATCAAAACATTTAAGTATCTATTTTACAATCAGAGGGCCTCGAGTTGGGGCAGATCGATATTGAAATGTGCATTTTGGAGAAAATCCTGTAAACGATTTGGGTGCAAATGTTGTTCACAGATTGACAGACGGATATTTTGAGAGAAAAAAACATTTTCCGTTGTCTAGGACTCATGAATCGTAAATTTTGACTACATCACGTATAGACGAAAATAATTCACTAAATATAGTCAAGGAACAAAACATAGTAACAGAAAATCACTTTGTCGCTATCAGGGACCAACAAAAGGTGTTTTTCTGCCTAAAAATAGGCATTTCAGTAAGTTTTCCCTGCATCATTACAGTATTTTCCCTAAACTACGTACATGACAAAGTAAAAACACTCCATACAACACAGAGTTGATGAATTATGATCAGGAGTTGGAGTTTAATCAAAATTTAATCTAGATTTTACAGTGATAAAGTATATAACTGAAGCTAATTTCCGGGTGACATTTAGTTTGGTAGTGTATGGGGCATGCCAAAAGAGAGGAAAATAGGATGTGCGGAGATAAGAAAAAAATAATTTTGATCAATAATATCTCTACTTACCTCTCCCCTCTTTCTTGTCCCCCTCAACTGATGTCACTGTAGCGCCTCTGATCGGGAGTTCCCAGGTGGCAGGGTTATCGACTCTAGCTAGAGTGTCAGGTCGAATTCAGTCGCTGTTTGAAGGAGAATTCTAGCGGTCGGCTACTCCGATTGGTAGTTTCCTGTGGTTTCTCCGATCAATATTAGGCGAATGCTGGAGCATGACCCCAACAAACGGTCTACGGACCGCGCGCGATCTTTCCTTCCTCTTCCTTGTCCTATCCTCACCACTGACATTCACACCCTTACCACACATGGCAGAAGACCGGTCGGGGGCTTAGAACTTATCCCGGCTGATGAGGGGGGGGGGGTGCCACGCTGGTGGAAGAGACATCATTCGGGGGGAAACCCCGCTAGCCGATGGTGTGTCGGAACCGGATCTCATCATCTAGCGGGAGATCACAGCCCCCACCCCCGAGGAAAACGTGTACTACATTTACGGGACGAATGGCCTGAGCAGTTGCCGCGGCCGGAATCACTAATCGGTTAATCAATCTTGCTCCCTTCGGAATGCTTCAAATATGAGAAAGTCGTTTCTCTCATCGTAGCAGCTAGCTAGATCATGCATTCATTCTTAGCGTTGATGTAATCTTCATTAAAACAAAGAAAAGTAACACACGCATATACATGTACTAGAAATATGAAGTACAGCTAGTTCTTAAATAGTTATATATTAATATCATACATGCGGCAGTAGAACAACCTCCTGTCAGGAAAATATTCAAGCTAGTTGGCCTCAACCAAAATAATTCTATTTTTAATTGGTGGGATTTTTTTAAATTATCAATAGCAATTTTAATATATTTACTGTCGTAAATGTGATAATAATTTTTCACTTTATAAAATGAAGCTTAATAAAATATGTGAAATAAAATGTAGGATCCTTTCTGATCGCTTTAGTCCGAAGCTTGACTGCATACTGTTTGCAAAAACGAGAAACTTAATTAACACCATGAATTGAATATCTCTTCCTGTGGCGACTCCGGACTGCGGTCAGAGAATATTAATTTTGGGGAAAATATTATTAATTGTATGCTTTGGCGCAAGTAAAGTTCCCTTACAGACACGCGAAAAAACATAACCAGAACAACACATTTTCGGTAAAAAAACTATAAATGTGTATTTTGTATTAAATGTGTATTTTCATTAAGATCTGGACATACTTTTTTCCAGCTTAACTTCCTCTTCACAATGGATTTTCTCCTTATATATCACGTATACGATAAAGTAAGAGTCATAGATTCAAAGTAAAAACCACTGAACTAGAAAAAACACCACGGAATAGGAGAGGAAATAAATGCTATGTGGAAACTGGATGAAACCAGAGTCATACCGTTGTGAATCTCAGCATTGGGGGTTGCGTCGAAGTGTTTGCTAGACAACATAGATAAACTGGTACTTGACAGAAGGGTGTACGTTGTAAAGTAGGAAGCAGTATGCTGTCGTCTTCAGGAGTATCTTAAATAGAACGGTTTATTCTTCGATAAGAATCATTTGTGTCTTAGAAGAAATTTAAAGTGATATTTTTCGTTTAAAAAAAATTCAATTTAGAAACATTGAATTTGAAATTTCACGGGAAGAAAAAACCTCGAGCTCAATTTTAAATTAAAACTACAATCTCATCGAAGTATGATAAAGGAGAATAGTTGCACCTAATTTGTGGCAAAGTTGCACCTTGTTCAGAAATCTGGACAAAGATGTTTCCACAATTTACAAAAATTGTAAATTTGTACTGTAAAAATATTTGATTACATTGTCAAGATGATGTGTATGAACCACGAACCAATAAATTGTCTCCTTGGGTAGTTTCAGCACATAACTAGTTTGTTTTTGTCGTTGTAATTTCTCAACCAGAGCTACTGAAATTAAAAGAAAATAATTGTTTTTATAAGTTAATGAGTTCTTATCGTCTATTAAGTTCGACAGAAATGTCAAGAAACTCAGTTCGAGAACCGGCGAACAGACACTCAGCTTACCCACAAATTGTTGTCTCACTCGGATGTCTGGGCGCACATCTAGGTTGTTTGCGTGTTTACGAGCCAAAGCTCTTCCCAGGATGTTACCCTCCCTTGGCGCACATTGCGGCCGTTCCTCCCCTCCCCCTCCCCCTCCCCCACCCCACGCGGGGCCCGCGAGGCGCGTGCACTTGCTGCAGAGTCGCTGGCCCCTCGTCTTCCGCGTCCTGTCAGCCAGGCTGCGTGGGAGGTGGGAAGATGGAGAGTCTGGCAGCCCAGATAGGCAGCGGCGGCTTAACTTAGTACTCAGTCGACACTCTCTTGGATTAAAGCACGAAAACCTAGCAATGATGCCAACAGGTTAAGGACCATTTGAATTTTAAAAAAAGTGCTTCAAGTGTCTCATTTAGGAAAACACCCAGGCTCCAAATGTAACATTCATAAAACTGATTGGACTTCGCAATCCCTGAAAGAAATTAAGTCTTTTATTAAGAACTACAAAATAAAATACAAACCGTTGGAGAATGATCTAAAAAGGTGATATCCGTGTAAAAGTATATTTCTTAACGTTGATTACTATTACTAACGTAATACTATTTTTATTCAAGTGCGCAGAGTATTTCATACTCTCGGCGAAAATGTTGGAAGGGAATTAACATTTTCCATTAATGTATAATTTAAAGTTTGGAGAGGAACAAGTGAAAAAATAGTGAAGTTCATAACTCATCCTAAGTATTTAATTGAAGTCAGTGGCGACTACCGTCGTTGCCATGGAACGTGCTACAGATATCGTGTAGTGGGGAGTACTTACAAGAACTTTAATTAATTAGATTGCTTCTTTATTGATTAATAATAGTTCAATAACAACTTATTACGCCAATAAGCAATTGACAAGGCATCTGATATTCGGGAAGGGGCAAAGTTACATTTACTTTCCAAATGCAAAAAATAGAAACATCTTGAATTTGCTCTCAGGATCGCTGGGGTTGTGAGACAAAAGTTACTATCCCCTTAAGAGTTCGGGCCCCAAAAGACAACCATTGCTCATATCAATTGCATTATTTTCAATTACGTGGTCAAACAACGTTTTAAAGAAGGAACAACATCGTGTTAAAAATGATAAACGTTTAAAAATTATTCGATTCTGAATATACCAATTAAGCATAATAAATTCATCTGAACATAATATTTTACATTAGAAGCAATAAAATAAAATCCAATAAAGAATTAAATACTCTACATGTACGCCGATCACGTTAAAAAAATTGTCTATTTGTGGCAGCAACTCTGCTATATCGATGACGTGGCAGAAAAATATTTCATTTTAAAAATTGTCTGCTTTCCGGTTCTAATACCTTAAAATACGTAAATGAAAGGAGCATTAGCAAGCTTTTTGCTGATAATCGATTTGACGGCTGGAAATAATACAACTCATATACTGTACGAGTACAATCAAAGTTGTCAATTGGATCTCTATAATTGGACGGCCAAGGACCTAAGTCTTTTTATACAAAAATTATTGATTAGTAAATATATCTATATATAAGATAATGACATTTTCAGCGTTATTCATTATTTTTCAATGTCTCAGAGGATTTATTATTTCTAGGTTCCGACAAAGACAATTTACAGTTTTATGGGTCTCTTGAATATCTATCGAAGAACTATTACTTTATTATTCTGAAATTAATTACATTCATATACTACGTATGCAATGCAGCTAGTTTGTGAGTAGCATAGTATTATGTATCTGGCGTAGTTGAGAACGTTATTTCAAATATACGCAAATATTGCCATGGACATGAAGAATATATTGTTTTAGTTCGTTGTCCGTTTTCTTTTCATTCAGACGAAGACAGCATGATTTACAAAACCTACTGCAACAAATACTAATATTCTTTTTGATTAGTCGTTATTTGTAGGGAGTAAATTAGCGAAGACAAAGGCCTTTATAAAGATGTTCATACACGTAACGTAGCAATTCCACCAATTTTATTTTACCCACCTGAAAAACTCGAGTATCTGTGGCCACAACTCCAATGGTAAATTTATCAAGAAGGAAATTATCCTGATTTTGTCAAGACTGATTTCGTGGTTTAATGTAATCTGAAAGTCTGTACGAGTCAATTCGGACCAGAAATCGTTTTATTATCTCTATGAAGATGAAACTCTGTATTAAACTTAGAAAGTTCGCTAGGAACAAGACACGATAAACCCAAACATAAAACATAAAACTGAGCGCCTTTGGGTAATGCAAATATCGGCAAAACGTGCCAAATTTGCAAACAATGGATAAGAAAACACAAACACATGATTTTGCAAAGGCCTTCTGTTTTAGTAGATCGCTTTATGTTTGCGAAGCGCGAATTTGCAAACAGAGAAAAAAGCATAAGTTGTCACGAAAGAACCATCCATCTCACGTTTTAAGAACTTTCGTTAGCGCAAATTCGCGAGCGCAACTTTCTCTCTCCCTCGCTCCCGGCGCAAGGGCTGAGTCCGTTGCGTAAGCGGCGTCCGCGTCCGCGGCCCCACCCGCGCGTGCGCCGCTCAGGCTTCGAAGGCCCCGGCGCGGCGGCGGCAGCGCGCTGACAGGCAGGGCGCGGGGCGAGGCCAGGGCGGCGCTTGCGATCGGGGAGGCTGACGCACGAGGCTCCGGTGTCCGCACCCTGCCCCACCCCGCCCCCCGCCCCGCGCGTTCGCGCCGCGCCCCTCCGCCTCCCGACGATTCACGGCTCCGCCCCGCCCCCGCGTCGCGCTCCATCTCCCACGGCCCCACCCAGCGGCCCGGGCGGCCCTCCCCGCCCGGGCGCCGCCGCCTCGCTCCGGCCGCCTCGGCGGGGCCCACCCGCCGCCCCGCCCCCGCCCCGCCCCGCCCCGCCCCGCCCGGGCGCCGCCGCCTCGCTCCGTCCCCCTCCGCGGGGAACGCCCACCACCCCACCTCCGCCTCCGCCCCCGCCCGGCCCCGCCCCCTTCCCCGCCCCGTCGCTGTCTCCGTCGGCCGGGGGCGCAGCGGGGCGGCGGGCGCGTCGGAGACAAACAAAAAAGTCCTTCAGATTGGGCGCCGGGGCCGCCGCCCGCACCGCCGCCCGCGCCGACACCACGACCAATTATTCCGCGGCCTTTGCTCGCTCCTATTTTGATCGCCAGCGCTAAATAAGGCAAGGCACGCCCTCTGTTTCGCGCGGGGCATGCCGGGTAAGTGGGGGGGAGGCACGCTTATCGGGCCCGCTTAAACGACCCGACCCGCCCAGTGGGCTCAGCCTTCTCCAACAGACAACACCGCTAGTAGGAGGTCTTTCTTCTTCGAACCACACAATGGTAAGTCCGCGGCAGCATTGTTCCTGTGCTGCGTTGTGAAGTGTGCGGAGGCGCCGGCGAAGGGACCCGGGCCGGCGAACTGGACGCTGTTCGGCCCGCCCTCGCCGCCGGCCCCGACGCGCCGCGCCGCGCCCTTCCATTGTGGCCGAGCCCTTTATCTGCTGGTGAACGTCGCTCACCAGGTGTCGCCCTCCGTCGGACGCACCTGCCTCGGGAGTGTTGCAAAGTGCATCGTGTCGCCGTCACCAATCATCATCGTGGATAGAATTCTGGATCTGTTCCGGCTGTCCGTTTTGCCGCCAGTCTTCCGACAGGACGGGCGAAATTCCAAGACATTTGCTAGAAGCGATTGCCCTGCCTGTCAGCTCTAAAATACGCCCTACAGACGCTTCCAATTTCTGACGCTTACTGGAATAATTTTTAAAACATTCCATTAAATTTCGGTAGCTTGCAAATTGTGGCGCGAGTGGCATAAAGTGTGGAGTGTTCGCAGGAGAAGTGGGAGAATCCGCTGGGAGTGAACAGTTGGAAAGAGAGAATACCATAACGTTTTACGAAAAAGCTTCGTACTCATCTCGAATTGTTTTGGATAAAACGACGCTCTTGTTAACAAGCATTCATTTTCGGATTTAAATGAGCAACGTCATAAATTAAAAGCATTTTGCTCGAAATAATTCTTTGTCACATATAAGATGGACTGTTTAAGTGGAAGCTTTCGAAAATATTTGGAAGTCAATTATTAACTATATAGCTTTGGCTAGAAAACGGAATTTTACCAAATATTAAGAAATAATTACTTCATTATTTCCACTAATT
Organism: Gryllus longicercus; assembly: GCA_038098605.1. NCBI lineage: Eukaryota > Metazoa > Arthropoda > Insecta > Orthoptera > Gryllidae > Gryllus > Gryllus longicercus. Next base: position 432,885 of record JAZDUA010000398.1, read on the forward strand.
TAAATTGTCCAAACTAATAGCCGGCAATCAAACCCGGAATATGCCATTGCCCTGACTACTAAGCTACAAAGAGCATGATTTGTACAGTTTCATAAATCGGATGTATTGACCGTTTAGTGACAATAGATAATTCATTTTTATTTAGTTTTTGGACTTCCAGACATTGGTTATTTTAAATTTTCACATTGTATTGTCAACGTTTTAATCAAATTCTAAATTGAAGTGTATATTTACAGTCGGGAATGAAATGGGGTTTTAGTTGAGAACATTCCTTTATACATAATCAAACAATATCTAAAGAAATTCAAAATACGGCAATATACGTTTCTACTGTACTTCATGTCTGCAATATAATTTACCACTTCTTTGCACCTCAATTAAACGAAAATATTCACAAGATATAGTAATATATCGTTCGTTTCCAATAACTTAATAAAAATCACTGTTACAATAACTTAATCAACTCTTCAATAAAAAATCATGTTATTAAAACGGCCAAAAATTGAGAAGTGTCTCAAAAATAAGAAGTACAAACGTTTATGTGCTTCATTCTCAATGGAAAACATACCTATTATGTTTATTTGTGAGAAAATTAAATATGGGATGTGAGAAATTCATTAAGATATAACGAGCAGCATGTGACGCGACCCGCATAACAGGAGTGAATTTAGAGCAGACATATTATCAGGAAAAAAAAAATCTGGAAACACGTCTTGCGAATGTGAAAATCGCAGGCGCCATACCGAAAACTAAACACCGGAAAGTTAAAGTGTGTTTTAAAAGAGTGAATGGTTAAATAAAATAACGTCTTGTAGCATCTTTTCAATGGACGAAAAGAATATTCTAAGAGAATGAAAATGCATTAATTAAACCATTGCAGTCATTAACGTAATTATTGGAAACGTATTCGTCTCGCATTATGTACTGTTTGAAGTCGTTGTCTGTCTTGTACTAGCGGTCAGAACTCAGCCCAACTAATACTCGGCAACGCCCGGTCACATAATGTTGCTTGCGCCTTCCTAAGCAGCCAAAATTTGCATTTACTTACATAATTTGAGAACGCGCCTCCCGATTCTCGGGCGGGAGTCGTAAGAAATAGGCCGGAGGGGGGGGGGGGGAGAGAAACGCCGGCCTCCGGTGTGGCTATAAGCGGTCACCGCCACCGCAGCTGCAACCGACGCTATTTCGGTCGCATCCTATTTTCGCAGTCGCCTCTTCCACTCGAGTTTCCAGCCCCCCCTTTCCGGGCAGCGCGCCATCGGGGTCGCGTTTTGAGTTGCGTCTGTCCCGCTTCACCCCTCCACGCCACTCCGCGCCGCGCCACCCGCAAAGCCGGCGAATCTCTTGCGCCTTCGCAAACGTTTCTTTTTGGGGAGCTGGCGAAGGTTATGTGGCACACGTGGCAATCGTCTATTTGCGGAATCGCGGAGGACATGAGGGTTAAGGGAGGGATGAGCCTGGAGGGGGGATGACCAATCGGTGGTCCTTCTTAGTGGAAAGTGAACTTAAGATATCGCAATGAATTTTTGGAAGTGTGAAACTTCATACAGCTGTTTCTAAAACTCTTCTGGGATGGGATGAGTTTCCAAATGCATTTATTAATTCACGGGACAATATTTATGTTTATGTATGATCGCATATCGCACTGCTAATTTCGCTTTATAAATATTATGAGGAATTGGAAAGAAATATCTGAGGAAGCTCCCAATACATGACAATTACTGAATTGTTGGCTTAATTGTATCCTAATTGTAACGAGAATCTACGCTCTACATTTGCCGAGTATTTCGATATCTACGTGCGAATATGTAGTATACATTTATTCACCGAATACTTTGAAATCCCTCCATGAAACGCTTCGAACAAACTCATTTGGAACACACTTTAATGATGATGAGGGATGATGCGGCCACTGAGCGACCGTCTTTTTACCGAGCAAAAACTAAAACAAACTTTCGCTTCGTAATCAGGTAGCACAAATTCAGTTTCTTTTATTCACATGATGATGATGATGGTGATGACGTGATGACACCAATTAATTGAATGAAATACAGATCCAAGTGATGAATTTAAAGAACATTATTCATCGAATTCAAATGGTTTATTTCATATATGGTAAATAAACTCAATTACTTTCTTTATATTTTATACATTATTTAACTAGAATCGAGTAGGATTTTCATGAATAGAGGTTTATTATTTTTTCAATAACACGAAGCATGTAACATATTCTTATCATTGAAGGCAAAAATGCGATTGCATTTACTTCACTGAAAAAAATAAAATACCAGCAGAAAATGGAATTCGGTCCTAATTTTCTCCGTAAGCACTAAATTTCCCAAATGACTCAACTGCGGCCTAGATTTGTAACGCATTTTTCCTTCTCTTCACGTCACATCCTGACCGCTTGCACTAGAAATTTCCTCCCATACCCGAGCCACCTATCAAATTGCGCTGCGTCGTTGCAGGCGGACAAGGAAAAGAAGAAGAAGAAGAAGTCCACCAAGGAGGAGGCGCCGGCTGAGGCGCCCGCACCCGCCCCTGCCGCCGAGGCCAAGCGCGAGAGCTCCCGCGGTTCCCGCAAGGCCAAGCGCACCGGCAGCAATGTCTTCTCCATGTTCTCCCAGAAGCAGGTCGCCGAGTTCAAGGAGGTGGGTGCCTCACACCACCACACTCTGCATTTATTTTGTCCATTGATCGCAGGGGTTACTTTGCGCGGACACGGCCATTGACTGTTGTGTATATGACCACTAAGATCCACTATCAAACACTTGAACCCACAGGAACCACTATCAAACACTTGGACCCACAGGAACCACTATCAAACACTTGGATTCAAATGATCAGAAATAATAGTCTAAATTTTATTTTCGTATAAAAATGTCAGCAATGAATAAAGCAAAGTTCTCGATTAAGCTGTATTCTTACATATATTTCTTCTCGTATACCACTTGATACTGTATGGTGATACACCTATACTACTTCACGAAGATTTTGAATTTATCGAAATAGCACGTGCCATGAAGTCTACTAATTTAATAAGCAGAAGATGAAGCTGTATGCCATTTAGGTTAACTAAAATAAAATCAAACGATACACTCCTTATATCAAAAACAAATAAAAATGGAATTTTAAATATAGTTTAATTCGTAGTAGCAATCTTAGGGGAATGAAGATGATTGAATCTGTAAGGGCTACACAAAATCTATCTGTAAAGAGGTAAACGTTAAATTTATTTCACGTTGTTTGAAAGTTACCTCAAAGTACTTTATAAATATATGACATTATCTTCAATGTCCACCAACAAGAATTATTTAAAAGCAAAAATCGTTTTCATTACGAAAATAATATACATTTAGTGAAAAAAACGTGACGTCGGCAATTAACACGAATATTTTGTTCGATAGGCCTTCCAGCTCATGGACCATGACAAGGATGGCATCATTGGCAAGAACGATCTTCGTGCCACCTTTGACAGCTTGGGCCGTCTGGCCTCCGACAAGGAGCTGGACGAGATGGTGAATGAGGCCCCCGGCCCCATTAACTTCACCCAGCTGCTTACCCTCTTCGCCGCCAGGATGTCTGGAGGTGGGTGTTCGCCATTTGTACATCAAATGCTCATTTTTATTGATCTCGCCCTACCACTTACTGGAACATGGGTAGAAACACGAAGGTGGCATTAAAAAATAGTTATTTCAGTATTTTAAGTGAGTCATATTTTGTGGAATTCATTCATACATTAGAAATCGTTTTCTGAGACAAGTAAATTTGATAAGCTTAACTGATTTTCCTTCAAATTACGGAATCATATTTTTTACTATAAGAACGAAAGTTCTTACACGGGATACAATATTTATTCGAAACAGGAGCAAAATATATGCAATGTTCGAAAGAGGAGCAAATTACATAAAAAAATCTGGAAGTAATATTCAGACACACTGTAATATCATTATAGGTTTGAAGGGTTGGTGGAGGTTTACATTTTCCCGCAAATACGATATTTTGTTAGAGGTATTTAATACTTAAAAGAAGTTCGCTTCCACGTTCGCATCAGGGATTTACTTACCACTTCACAATTCCATGCGTGTTTCAGCAAAAGTATTCTTATACTGATCGAAATTTTTCTTCTTGTTTTAGGTTCCGATGACGACGATGTTGTTATCAACGCCTTCAAGACATTCGACAACGATGGCAAGATCGACAGCGAAAAGTAAGCATATTCAATGAGGAATAAAAAGTAATTCTCAGAATCTAAAGAAACCATGTAGGAGATGAAGGAGACGAGAAGGAAAGAAGCCTCAGAATGATGAGATTAAACTGTTTTGAATGTCTTGTGATTACTGTAGAACCATAACCTGATTTGAGGCGGCATTTCTATAAAAATAATGAAATATTTTCAATCGCGTGTCCTTCAATTTTCTAAAAGTATTGATGATAGAAACAAACACTTAACAATGTGAATTAATAATTTTAAAATATTTAAAAGACAAGTTTCATTATTAAATACATATTTCTCCTAACGCTACTATGAACGAAATAAAATGACTAATTTAGCTAATTTTACTTCCTATTACAACATACGTCCTCATTCAGATAAGTTGGTGCGAACAGATTTAACAGTTCTCATTCCAAGCGATAAAACAACAGTAGTATTTGCCGTGTCCGACAGTCTGATGGTTTCTGATTGAATTTACATGAGGAAATTCACCAACGTGCCAGTATTTACGTATGCCGGTATTTCAATATTGATGGTGGAACGAACTTTCTAAACACACTGAACTGTGGAATTAAGGACTTGTTTCTTTCGAATTTAAAATTAAGTTCAGTAATGTCGTCAAAAGTAGAAAACGGAACACTGGAAATATTAATAAAAATGTAGTTTTTAAGAGGTATAATTGCAATGAAGAAGAACTAACGGGAGCAAACCCTCACAATGATGAGACGACAGTGGTTTTGATATCAAGTGATGAGTACTATTAATGCTAGAACCATTTGCGGTTTCTGAGCTGGGGAAATAGCTCCTAATGAAACACGCGTACCGTAAGGCTAGCTGCATTCACGTAGGTTTTTGAAGCGCAAAACATGAGTGTATCGTTTTTTTAATTTGAAATCATCACAAAAGACAAATATACGGTATTCGTTACATTTTATGTCTCAAAATGAGGGAGCAAACCTCAGAATGATGAACGTTCAGTTGCGTTGATATCATTATGTGATGATCGAATGTGTCCTCTGATCTGGGGCAAAGAGCTTCCATTAATCTTCTAAAAGTACTGATTATTTTTCATTATTGAAATTTTTAATAATATACAGGTTTTTATAATAGAGTAAAGGAATATTGATACATTTTCGTTTGTAATTCTTTGTACATAGGAATATTCTCCTTTTGAAACGAATATTTAACGCGAAATGTGAAAAGATAAGTGAAAAGCTAGTTTGTTGTAAATTCGTTACATGTTGTTCCCGGCGATATTTTGGTCTGAGAAATCCGAGAAAACTACATATAGGCTCACCGTTTCCAATTCAGACGTGTGGCAGCCCTGCAGCGCCGGTGCTGCCGGGCTCCGAGTGGTTGCCAAACGCGGTTCGCCTCGGCGGGGCGCGAGCGGCCCAAAATAACTCGTCGGACATAGAGACCCCACCCCTCCTCCCTGATCGTTCCGTCGTAACTTTTCTTTTGCTCTCGTCTCGTACCGTCGGTCCGGCTGGTGAAGATGCCCATCTAAATTCAGCTCTTGACAAATACAAGCTGCTTTAAGAACGAGATTATAACATAAACTAATCAAATAAATCACTACAATTAACTGATAGGCAATCTCCCTCTCTCGCTCCTTCTCTCTGGGAAGAAAAAGACGCCTAACCTTTTCAAATGAACATCTAAAGAACGCCCTTGATGACGGCTGTTGAACATTTTAAAAAATTTTCTTCATATTCCTTGCCTGTGTAATGTAACTACTTCTTCCCACACTTCACATGTAGAGGAAGTGCTTATTGTCGTAACATATTATTATTATTATTATTATTATTATTATTATTATTATTATTATTATTGCTTCCTTTTAAACCTCACGAAAAATAGAGGTGACATTTCGTGTGCAACACCTTCCGAGACTGGCTCTCCCTAATAATATGATCATGTTAGTCCGTAGTTACGTGTGTCTCTTGCCCTCATCTGACAACGGTTTTCTTTTCGCTTGCACAGGCTGCGACACGCCCTCATGACCTGGGGCGACAAGTTCTCCGGCGACGAGGTCGACGACGCCTACGAACAGATGGTGATCGACGACAAGGGCTTCATCGACACCCAGAAGCTCATCACCATGCTGACGGCGAGCGCGGAGGAGGGTGAGGGCGAGGAGGGTGAGGCGGCCTAAGCGGCCCTGCCTTGCACCCCCCTTGCGGCCCTGGCGCGGGCGCGCCCTTAGCCCCGCAAGGCCCCGCCACCCCAGCACACGTCGGCGCAGCGCGCGATGGCGCACAACAACTCATTCACTCATTCTCTCGCTCTCATTCAAACTTCCGTTTCGGTTCCTCCGACGCTCGGGTGGCGGCCAAGTTCTGTGGAGCTCACGTCCCCGTAACCGGACAACCAACACCGCTCCGAGTGTACAGAATCAGCTCGATTTGATTTCAATGAGCCTTGTCCACCCAACATCTTTGTATAAATGTTGAAATCATAAAGAGATTGAATAAAGAACTACTGTTTTGTTATTTTTTCGTTTTGAAACATTACCTATCACCACCTTCTTCCTTGTGTCAGTTATTGTTTTTATCTAATCATCAATGAATCTTTAAAGCCTGATTATTGAATGCCAAATTCAGTAAAATGAACAAAGAATGCAAGAATAAAGAAAACTCAATCGTTTTATTTATTACGATCTTAAAATACAATATAACTGTTAATTTAAGAATTCTAATACGGGTCCAAGAAGGGCGCTGACATACGTGATCTGACAGCATTGTTGTCGCACCAGAAAAAGGCCAATGCCTTCCTTAGGAAATAGCCCGAAGCGACGTTTGGCGCAGCCTGTTCCTTTGTTAGGCGCTCCTGGTTCATGTCTTCGTCGACACGCGCTCAGTCACGGACGGAGAGAGCAAACGCTGGTACGTGTCGGATCGCTTTCACAGACTCCGTCGAGCGATGCCGCCGTGGACCTGTCATGGCGCCCTTCGTAACTCTATACGTCGTCGCTGTGCCAATGCTATACGTCGCCATGTTCTGTGTGTTTCCGTTCGTGTGGCAGGCCCTGCTTGGCCTTGCACAGTTGATACTTGTTGCTAGTTTTGTGGAGTGAGTGCAGTGTTGCCAACCTACAAAATTCAAGAGTATTTCCAAAATATAAACAATTTTCAAAAATATACTTTTTTCAAGAGTTGGTCAATGAAAAAATCACATTTTCTAACGAGGAAGATATTATTGCAGATTTACTTTAATTAATTATTTGTTTATCAGGTTATCTTCGATGCATGTAGTTACGCGTTTAATGAACATAATTCCATACTTGATAACTAATTCGTCTCTATTTTGTTGATCTATTCTTATATATTAATGAACATGAAAACCTTTAATTGATGTAAATGTGTAATACCTGTAATACATTTTCCGTCGAATATGAACGAATGTGTCAAAATGTGGGAGATTTACAAATATAATGTTTAAAAAAATTAAAGAACATTCTTTCTGGTAAAGTAATTTTGCATGTTCCCTTGGTTCACTGAATAATTAATTACATTGCTTTCGAATATTTGTTTTAAGTCAATGTTTGTTGACTTTCAAATACAAGTACTATACTTATTTTTCTATTTTTAATAGAATTGTTGACTTCTAGACAATTGTTTATTAACACAGTCTTTTATCACAATCTTCGCGGAGAAATTAAGGGGAATGAAAATACAACCTGCAGAGCAGTTATGTATTGCAAGTTGCATAACCGAGCATCGTGGGGCAGGGCGCTGCGAAATGAAACGAGTATGCCGCGAAAATAAGAAATAAGGAAAATATCACTGCATAAAATACTAATTACTGAATTATTTCAGTAATTTTTTTCAAAAAGTCAAGAATACGAGACTAAATAATTTTATTAGAAAGTAATTAAAAATCTGTCATTCATTATAATATTTTTGTAATTTAATGGGAAATGTGTGCTAGAGAGAACATGCATGATCAGATAGAAGATCATGAACCAAAAGGTTAGGTCTATGTGAAACAAGGTTGCGATAAAAGAAATGAATATCCTACATTCAAAATAAATTAGTTTATGCAATATCTCTCCAGATAATTCCTGTGCGTTGGAGAGTTTTTTCCGGCAATATGAAATGAGATATGGTAATGCAACAGCGCCGAACATTCTTTTCTCATCTCGAAAACCCAATGCCGAAACCGGAGGACAATGGTGTAGTGTCCAGACCGCTCGTGTTTCACCGACGAGATCGGGTTTCAACTCCGAGTCGTTCCACGTGGAATTTGTGGTAGATAAAGTAGATTCGCGGCAGGATTTGCTCGGGGTACTCTCACTTCCTATGCATATCATTCCGCCATTGCTCCACTTCATGAAGGCATCCCAAAGTGGGCGCCAGCAAAAATTTAGGGACAAAGAATCAAGTACCGGGACCAACGTGTCGCATCAGTCTTTTATTGATTAATTGTTTTAGTAATTCTTGGCGCGTCAACTATATAGCGATATCCGGCGCCGACCTACCGTCGGCTAGCGGGGTTTTGCCCTACCAGGTATCTCCCACCATCGGGACACCACCCCAGCCAGGATAAGCTCTAAGTTCCCGACCGGTCACCCGGCATGTGTCGTAGTGTAGTGCATGTTAGTGTAAGTGTGCGTGTATCGGGTGAGAATAGGACAAGGAAGAGGCAGGTGAGATCGCGCGCGGTCCGTGGCCCGTTTGTTAGGGTACTGCTCTGGTATTCGCCTGGAGTTGATCGTAGAAACCACCGATCAGAGTAGCCGGCCGGTAGAATCGTGCTCCAGACGGCGACTTGAGCCTCCGCCCAGCGGAGTCACGCAGAATGAGCGAGCTTCCAGACGCGCGGTCGTGTGTCTTTCGCTCGCCGCTGCTCGGGGAGGGGAGGCGGTCGCCGTGACGCCCAACTCGGCCCAGGCGCTATTTTTACGCCGTCCGGGAGCGGGGGCTGCGACTGCTCGAGGTCGCGTCTGCCGCTGCTCACCTGAATAGGCGCCTGCGGCCTCGCCTCTGCCCGGGCGGTGACGTAGGTGCACGGAGCCTCGGGCGCGATATGCAGCAGCCGGCGGGGATTCATGCAACTTCCATCCCGATCAGGGTTTGCGTCCGGTTTCCCTTCAGCGAAGGGTGAGAAGGTCCCTTGTGGTGCTTTTGACCTTTTTCTTCCTTTCTGTTTCACTATCTGCGCACGTTTCTTCTTTGTTTTTTCTTTTCTTTTTTCTCTCAGCGGGGTTTTAGTGTGAATATAGTTATTTTGTGTTGCTACATTACCAATCTTTCTTCATATTCTCGGGGAAATGAGTCGCTTTCATCAGAGGAGAACGATAGAGGAAAAAAAGAAAATTCGGCATAATTGCCTATGAATATAGTTTTTATTAAACATCTTCTTGTTATTAAGTTTTACAAAAAACTCTCGTTATTTATATTGTTCTACTTCGTATTCTTTATTCATTATTCTACTTATTGCGGGTATAGTATAAGAATGAAAGTAAGGATGCGGTAGTTACACAAATTACTCTTCTCTCCCGTACGTCGTACGTATTTGTAACTGATTTTTTACGTTAAATAAGTGTGTAAAGGACTACGAACGTGTGAGAGATAGGGCAGTTTACATAATACTTCATGTGGGCTTCACTTCTTGTGGACATTCAAAACTTCACGAAAAAGCGAATGGAAGAACTTGTGGGGCCATCCTCGCTTACTCAACAGAGTCTGTATGAATTTCCAAAACACTCGCAAGAATTGTCCAATTTTATTCATTTGCATTCCTTGATTCGAACATTTCAAATGACGGAAATCATAATTGAAGCACCGACGTATGAATCATGTCTTGTTAGGGTCATTCTAATACTTTTCCAGCCAGAGAATCGATTTCTCTAGATGGGGACGATCCCGGGATCCCACGCGTCAATTCACTCCCAGCCAGTATCCTTGCGTCGGCCTGGGCGACCGCTGAAGTGCGGGATACAGACGCAACCACATAAGTAAGTAACTTCAGACGTAATCGCGGTTTTTTCTCCCTCCCGTGCGACATGCGGCAGCCGGCGGAGGCAATTCCTTGAACTGAATGAAAGAGTGCATTGGTAGGAGATTGTCTTACACCATTCTGTTCATACAGATGCGGATGTGAACTCTACTCACGTTTTTTTCAATTCGTGCATATAATCGCTATAAGCATATATCGCACATAAGACGATGTTTTTCATATTTATGTGAGATTCAGTGTGCAAACATTTCATCAGAACAAGAAATGAGATAGTTCAAGGTCAGAAATTTTATCACGAGAATTGAAACACTCACTGACTTGATTGGTTTTTGAAATGTTTGTTTCAAGTTTCTCTTTCTATGTGTATTAAAGAAAGAAAATTTTACAATTTCGCGAGAGGGTCTTTTTGTATTATTCTTCGAGTTTAGAGAAATGCAAATGTGAAAATAAACACATTATGGGTTTTCAATTTGTGTATAATTCTAATTTTCAAAATCTCTCGTACATAAACATTGTACATAGAGTTTGTGGGCATTATAATGTATGTTCCTCGGGGGTCAAACTATAAAATTTAGTGAGACGATTTATCAAACACCTCCCGTTCTGAAGTTTATTAAATATAAAACGTCTTCAGGCAGTCACTTTATAATGGCTTTATTCATAAATATATAGTATATCTACTATAATGTTTACAAATATATTTGTATCTATTGATTTAATTAAACTGAGAAATTTTTATAGTAATTTAAGGCATGTTTTAAGAGGAAAATAAACATGTTATATTGATAAAATGCGTAATTAATCCCTAGTTTAATTGCAATTTATTGTTACAGATTTTACCTTAAAATCCACAGAGAGCATCGTGTCCAGTACATACAGATATTTCCTCAGACAAGGCGTATCTCAGTCTGAGGTAGCGGTTCCTTCAGAAGGCGCCAGGATTGGCGTCATCTGGATACAAGTTCCCGCGAGCTGAATCATAGTGCTAGAATAGTGCCAACCGCCGAAACACGATGTTTTGCTTTAGCGATGCGAATTCTCATAACTGTCCAACGTGTTCAAGATTTATAATTGCATATAAATAAATTGTGTATTAAATCTGTGTAATTACATTTATTTCCAGACTTTTGAAAAATAATTGACTCACCTTTCACGTAGGCTTCTCTTCTGTAAACCAATCAGTTGAAACAATCACTAATCACGAAATAACATTTTACTACAATACTCGTACCAAGGGCAAAAAGCTGTTTAAAATTAAACCTTATCAAAATATTTAAAAAATAAAGAATAATATATATATATATATATATATATATATATATATATATATATATATATATATCTTTAATTACATTAATGGAAATCCGAAGCTGTTGTTATTTAACGTAATAATGCTGCTTATTGTACTCGAAGCAACAGGCCTCATCAGATATTTACAACGAACCATTCAAGCAACTTTTGAAACTTTCTGAAAGCCAGATGTTAATTTAGCCGAGATTTCTAAATAAGTGGACGCTTCTGGAGAGGACGTATCCAAAACGGTTCGAATACTTTTATCGTAGAATTGATACTGAGGATCAAAAATGAAAACAGAGATGCTACCAGGTGACTCCAATAATACGTCGTCACGACAATTGACCCGCACCTCGAACAGCGAGATTAATTCGTGCGCTAACGAGTTAAACTATAATTCGCAATGGGATTGGAGGCAGATTCAGTGGTTCTCGGCGGGATTTGGTGACGGCAGGATTTGTGCTATGTCGAATCCAGCCGTTGTCTGGAGGAGAATTCTAGCGGTCGGCTGCCCTGATCGGTAGTTTTCCGTGGTTTCTCCGATCAACACCAGGCGAATGCCGGAGCAGTATCCTAACAAACGGGCAACGGACCGCGCGAGACCTTTCCTTCCTCTTTCTTGTCCTATCTTCACCCCTTACTTACACGCTTACCCTTAGATGCACTGCACTACCACACACGTCTGGAGTACAGTTAGAGGCTTAGAGCTTGTCCTGGCTGGGGCGGTGCCCCGCTGATGAGAGATACTTTGTTGGCGAAGCAAACTGCAAGACGACCCTTCACCTCCAGTGATGAAAGAAATACACTACACTTACGGGGCAAATGAATAGCCATAGCATTTGGCGAGTCCGGAGGCACGACATAACCATGCAATGAATCTGACGAGCTCTGCGTCCCGGCGCTGTGGAGTGGGAGGAACGGGACAGGAGTGGGTCACGCAGAGCTGATCGACCGCGTGCGGGGACTTCAGAAAATGCATTGCGCCTGTAAATACGCCTTGTCTAAAATACTCCTGCAAACTTCAACAATACGCATTATTTTCTAGAATAATGAGAGTTCACCCGCAATATCTGAGCGCTCCACAACCGCCAAAATGCGATCCAGCTCTTCGAGTGCAACGATATCTCACGCTATTTCATTCACGATATTTATAAGGTAAAAGCTGATTCACACTAAAACCAAATTTGAAACACCAGCCCCTGAACAGTGTTTTAAAGTAACATTACGCATGACACCATGGACTTTGTACACGGATTGTGCGTGGGTGTACATTTTAATACAGCTAAGCGTTTGTGAACAAACAGATTTTGCGAACAGAAACCTGCGTGATTAAATCTTAAAAATTATCAAATAATCCATTTAACTTTTACATTTTTCTTTTGACATTTAGCATTTTTATGACATCCAAGTTATCAAAGCCCTTCGAATCGTGTATTTTAATCAAAATTTTACTTTTGTTATTGGTATCATTGCAAAACATTCGCTGCACTACATATACGAGAAAAAATAGCATTTTCCCTTCGTTTTTTGTCCAGATTAAATTAAAACCAATTTAAAGATTATTGAATTCGTACTAACATGTTGTTTGTAAAAAATATTAATATTTACACTGCATATATAGTAAGTATAGTATAGCAAGCATACCTTGCCCTATAAGATCAATATTTATTTGGAAATCATTTATACAAACTATTTTTTAATATTTTAGTGCTTTTTGTCCACTTATTTTGAATGTTTAGTTACCAACTTCTGGAATTTAGTAATAAGGAATCAGGCAAAAATAATTAATACATTACGTGTTCGTTTATCACCACAATATCTAGAGTAACCTTGAAAATCGATCAAAAAAGGTGACTCGCTGAATCTTTTCAATCCACGAGCCTACGCTCTTCCAAGTCCGTTTCGAAAGAATCAAATGAATGCCGAGCTGATTATGATGAGCAACGTGTATTAAATCTTATCCATCCTTGAGGCTTCAACTTTCTTGTTCTGAAAATAATTTGTCTTATTGTTAGAATTAGTTTTTCTACCATCCCATATTTTAGTCTGTTTGTTACGTTTTTACTTAAAAGATAAAATACACAATAAAATCATATCGCACATTTAATGAGTGATCTTGTAATAGATCACTCATTAAATTTAATAAGTAAAAGGATAAAATAAGCAATAAACTCACATTACAAGTTTAATGTGTTATCTTGTACTTTTGTACAAGTCAATGTGATTTTATTAAATATAAAAGGAAAAAACTGTCTAGGATAAAATGGAATCACAGAAAAATAATTATTACAAAAAGATCAACAGACATTTAATTTAAAATTAATATAATTTGCCTCGGTTGGTATTAGTGAAAGTGTGAGGTAAATGTAAGCTCTCGGTCACTGTTATGTGAGAAGGGCTGCCCGAATCGCTAGTCGCTACTTCATTGGTATCTCATTTGTCGTTTGAGTCCAGGATTTTGAATCCCAGTCACGCCATAGGGCCATTTGTGATATAAAAGTGGTTTGCAGTAAGTTTTACAGGAATTCTTCCATTTCCTTTGCTCCTCGTTTTAAAATTGCCCTACAATAATTCATATTATCATAAATTCATTGACTGAATAATCATCTCTGACATGACTTAGCCTTAAATACGAAGAAACATAATAAACGCATTCCCCTTCCCTTTTCCCTATCTATCAACATTTAAACCCTATCCTCACCGTGTGACGTAAGGACCGTTTCTTAGCTAAAGCAAAAGAATGAATATCGAGATGTTTCACGCTTCAAATGATGGTAAGTATTCATGTCATGACATCCCGACATAACTACTTTGGCTGATTGCCTGGTCCCCCAAAACTTGTTAATTAAAATGTTTAGTGTGTTCTTACCAGTCTCTTGTTTGCTGTTTCTGCCGTCAGTTCTGAGTTAGCTTATTAAGTCAGCCTTTAAACTAAAATATTGCTTACTCTCTCTCTCTCTGTCTCTCTCTCTGTCTGTCTGTCTCTCTCTCTCTCTCTCTCTCTGACCCCGTTACGAAACTCTTATATGATCCTGGGGCACGCATCTTCGACGCTTACCAGCTTTTTTATCGTTAGGGAATTACTACTGAATGAGGCTAGGGGCGCCCTTAGAAAACAAGGGTTCGGGATACTCGATCCATGGCGACACCTTATTTCAAATAAAAGTAAAGAAAGAAAGAAAGAAAATTCTTCACTCCATGCAACAGAACTAACGTAAATCGTTTGAATTTGATAAAAAATTAAGTACATTGTTAACTTTTTCCAATTAAGTAAGGTGTTGGGGTAAGTTGCTCACCTTCTGAGCGTCCCTTAATGAAACTGGGGTATCAGATCATCGTACGGCACTAGGAATGGGACAGGAGACAGAGTGATCAATTGCGCACTGATTATGACCCGATGTGCTCCCTAATTCCCTTGGAAAACGTAAGAGAAACTGTTGATACAGATCGTTGCGTGGAAGGATGAATTCGTACTAATGTTTTCGCGCCTGTTTCGCGCATGTTCGCGCATGGTTCGCGCATGTTCATTGGTAGCGTTCACCTGCTGCTCGGTACGGTACAGTCATCTACAATAGTCTTCACTCCACGGTGTACGGACGAGATGACTTATGGCATCAACTGATGACATTGCAGGGACTCTGACCAGAAGGTCTAAAGTTCGAGTCCCGACGGTGGTAGGATTTTCCGTCTCTAGATACTTAGCTAGATCGAATTCAGTCTCTGTCTGGAGGAGAATTCTAGAGGTCGGCTGCTCTGATCGGTAGTTTTCCGTGGTTTCTCCAAGAGAAAGATCATTACCCAGAGAATGGAGGAACAGTACCTCAACAATAGGGCTACGGACCGCGCTGGATTTTCTCTTTCTCGTTCTATCTTCACCTCTTACTTACACACTCTTACACTCACTACAGCACTACACTTTCACACATGTCGGGGGACGAGTCGGAAGCTTAGAGCTTGTCCCGGCTGGGGCGGTGCCCCACCGTGGGAGGTAACCGGATAGGGAAGCCCGCCAGTCGCCGGTTCGGTGCCGGATCTCAGCATCTAGTGGGAGATCACTGCCACCTCCACTGATAAAAGAATGCAACACATCCACGGGACTAATGACCGTATCATTTGACGCTCTTGAAAACACGAAGTAATCAATTAATCAATTCAATGGGCCCTTACTCTATAACTTATAACGGCAGCATGTTTTGTACTTATACAAGAACATTCTTTTTATTTGTTATTTAAAATGGATGTACCGATTGAGTTAGTTTTAACTATACGATAAAGAATATTTATATTCATAAATTTACACGAGGTGATTTTGAAGAAGCATGGCGCCACTGGAAACTCCTTTTGAAGAGGCATGGAAGCACTACCGCCGGCGAGATGGCCTTACAGGCTTATTGCAATTCTAAGTTGACTGCACACTTCACACGTAAGTGAATTGTCGTGAAAGGAGATCTTCTCTCCAGCACTATCTTCCTTCCACAAACACAAAACCGCCAAACAACAAACTGCCCACTGGTCAGAACAGTCAACCTACGTTCACGTGTTCAACACTTCTCTGGCACCCGCCCCGAGCGGAACTCGAAATCTTGCTATCCCCCAGCGGTCCCGTAAGAGATAGTAAAATTCAATTTTGAATGAACTTCTAATATATATAAATGGCCATATTGCATGGAAAATATATTTCTGATAGCATTAACACTGCGTAATTACTAGGTGCATTCATTTTTTTTCAGTTATTTCCCCATTCACACACACATGAGAAATTGTAATTCAGTTAGGAACAAAAACAATAACTTTCTGCGAAACATGTCTCAAACAGGCAGGTAAAACAAGCCTTCAACATTATATCGGGAATATACTTAATAAACAGCAAGCGGGTAAACAATATACCCAGTATAATCAATGAGATCAAAACGATCATACGCAAACAGGCTGAGAATGTACGGATGGTGACATCGACCTAAACTTTCTCATTGGACGAAGCGGAGCCAAGACACTGCGTGTTTTATCTCGAGAGGAGACGGTTTTTTAAACAAAATAAAACAAACGAGTAGAAACAATCTTTGTTCAAAGTATTGATCGGTAATCTTCTTTTATTGGTTATTTATTTAATTTATGACATATTTCTTCCTTGTTTCGTTCTTCTTACTACTCTTTTGGTCACTGACACGCGTAATTATATTCTTCGCTTACTTGCAAAGTTTGACTTTGTAAATTTTATTTATTTGCAAACTTTATCTTTGTATATTTTATTTATTTGTACACTTTATCTTTTACTTATGACTCCTTTGAGTCAATTTTCAATACCATTTTCTTTACTGTTCCGTGACTATCCTATGAAGGGCAGAGTTTCTTGTAAAAATGTAAAGTAATTTACACATTATTTCCCAAAATATCCGCTCTTGAATTATTTTGGGGTTAATCCGTTACAATTTCAAATTTTAACGTCAGATATTAGTAAATTATTAAAGATACGACTCATGTACCAAATATATTCATCATTATAGTAGGATGTTGGGAATATTACGGATCACTAATTCATAAAAAAATGTACTGATAGAAGCAACAAGTAAATGGCGATTAATGTACAGGGTACATTTGTTTTCTAGTTGACACATAATAATAATATCTACTAATAGTAATAATAATACAAACAATAAACACCATGAAAAGACATGTCACATTACATGGACTATTTACTATAACAATTTACCAAATTCGTTTTTGAATTAACCACGACGACAATTTAACCACCTGCACGGCATTTCAAGCACGGCATTTCCCAGCCCGACGATGATTTAAAGCATGCGGATATTTTGACAGCAATTATGAAATTGAATTAATCATCAGAGTATTGGATCAGGTGTTTCCGCATTCGAAATACGACTCCTTCGCAAGGCACAGGTAGAGCTGGCAACACCTAAACCTCGATACAGTTTAAATTGAAACTAGCGTATCTGAGTGCGGATGAATCAGCATGTTCCGGCCTTCGAAAGAATATAGTCGAGAAGCCTCTTTAACTTTCGATATCTAAAGACCTGCTCGTGCTTCAATGAACAATAACCTCGCTTCATTACATGACACGAGCGAAATGAGAGAGCACTTGAAAAATCTTTCGAGAAAAATATTAGAATTCACCTCTGTTGCATGAGAGGAGTATCCCCGTCGGTGACTTTAACGAGGTCTGGGGATATTTTAGCTCTTCCACCCACATACCGGTCACTTCCGGTTTTGCAAGGGTCGCCCAAAGCCCAACGTCGCCGCGCCCAGAGACCTATATTAACAAGTGGCTATTCGTGGCGCGGGGCGTGCGGCCGTGGCGGGGCGCCAAGCCGAGTTTTTCGTCGCCGCCAGCACGGACGGCCGCTTCACGCATCACGCCTCGGCTACCCTCTCTGACGTCCACTTCACTTTCGAAGGCCAAGTGCCCAGGCGGTCATCGTTATCATATAGATGTAATTCATCGTCATCTTTTAGGCGAAGTCACTAGTAGAATTTGCAGTTGTTTGCGACGCCGTGGCGTAGCGACTGAGGTGGCACAGGGCATCAGATGATGTCACTGCAGTGTGTCTAACCAAGAGCCCTCGCTTCCTCACCCCTACATATTATACACACACACACACACACACACACTTACATGCACTACACTAAAACACATATTGAGAGAGCAGTCGGGAACGTCGAGCTTGTCCCGAATGAGGTGGTTCACAGTTGGTGGGAGATGCCTCAATAGGTAAATCCCTGTGAGTCCAGTGTGTTGGCGCCAGATCTCACTATTCAATGAGGGAAGAACGCTGCCATCTGTGACTGTAGCATCTCACTTACGAGACTCGTAACCTTAGCGGCTGACGCGCCCGGGAACACGAAATAATTAATCGATTAATTGTCGCCGCCGCTTAGGACTTTCCGCGTCCTTTCAGTTACTCTCTCTGGTCAGAACTTCAGTTTCAAAAAGCTCTGATGCCATTGGACGCCGTTATCATTGAGATATAATAATAATAATAATAATAATAATAATAATAATAATAATAATAATAATAATAATAATAATAATAATAATAATAATAATAATAATAATAATAATAATAATAATAATACCGAGCGAAGTGGCTCAGTGCGTAGCGCACTGACTTCGTAATCGGGAGGTCCGGGTTCGATTCCCGGACCGGCCATCCTGACCGGGGTTTTCGTGGTTTCCCTCGGTAATAAAGGCGAATGCTGGGATGGTTCCAAAAGTCCACGATCACCTATCGCCTCCTAATCCATTCCTATCATCTTTCATCTTCCATACCCCCGGGCTAACAACCATGGGGGATAAAAATCGGATCCAGCTAATGCTGGTCCCCCCTAAGAATTGTTGCAAGCACCTGCCACCGCGATAATAAATAAAAACTGAGCCACGGTAAATGCAGGATGCTTGCTTGCGTGGTCCTAGTCGGCCGATTAACAACAACAACAACAACAATAATAATAATAATAATAATAATAATAATAATAATAATAATTCATATTTTAGGCAATGTGGCTGGTAGTTATATGTTACCAATCCCCCGACACGTTTAAGGTATCCTAATGGTAATTCTTTTAAATGGGTTATAGCGTGAGAAATTAAAGAGCAATCGGGTTTTCTCCATTTGTGAACAATGTATAAAAATAGGGTCAGTTAAAAATATGGATTTGGACTGATGGATTTTGGAGCGATAGGTACTGTAATGTTTGGCAGGAACATGTTAATCGATGATGGAACAAGAAAATCAGATATAAGTTATTTGGCCACTTAACGGGAAAATGAAAATCTGTAATACTGAATGGGAAAATTGAGTTCTCAAGAGACCATGCTCAACTCAAAATTCTAGATTATGATGACAAATTTACAGTGACTAATTCACATATTATTGTTTACACTATTTTACAAGTTTATTTTGTAATTTACGCTGATGTGCTACTTATTTTCACTCGAGGTATTTTTTTCGAAGCCTGACTTAATGAATTATTCTACATTTCAATGAAATTACGTTCATGAAATTTTCAGAATTTATACATTCTCACAGTGACTCGAGTTGAAAATTGACGTTTTGAATGGAATATGTTGGAAATAAATTAAAACTATACTAGGGCCATAGAGCAGACAATTTACTGCTTAAAAAACTTATTAAGTTTATGGCTTTCCATAAAGTACCAGCCACACTGCTCAAGAACAATAAATAAAATACTCTCAAGCATATCAAAATAGTTGGCTGTTCCTTAATGCAATACATGAATAACAATGGCAATTGAATAGCAATATTTAATGGGGGAGGGCATCTACCTCGGAGCTTTGCTTTTTCAAGCAGTTGTGTCGTAAGCAGCTACGACGTAAACAGTGATGCACTAAGTATGGGAATTCAGTTGGTACGAGGAGTACGACAATAGGAGGAATAACACAATCAAATAATTGCATCTTTCATTGAAAATCGAAACTGTTTGTTTTTGAATTTTCCTCGAGTTCCTGGATGTTTAATGAAACCACAGACCCGTCTCACATGGCTGGAGACTGCATAGTTTTCTTTCAATTACTGCGCGCATTGGAAATTAGTAATAAAAATAATTAATGAAGAATTTTCCTTAAGAAATAATGTTTCTAAACTAATTAGATTTCCAAATCTGTACCTTATATGCATTTACGATTTTCTATATTATCAAGATATGTTTATTTGAGGTGAGATATGTTCATAAATGTTAAAGATAAAATGTTACAAGTCATTCTTTAATGTTAACACAAATTGACATCTGTGGTAAAAGAAAGCCATTCTGGTCTTAAGTAAGATTTTACAGAGATTAGCGAAATATTACACGTTATGTCATTTCATGCACTACTAGTTACGGGTACTTGAAAAGTGAATTGACCGGATCATTCCAAAATTTCACGAGGCGTGCCAAAGCAAGAATGTTGAGAAGGCGGTCGCAGATGAGGGAGCCAAAAAGTTAGAAAACGTGCACTGATGGAGAGTATGTATAGCTGAGATTCAGTTACAGAAGTCAATTTAACTGTCTACAAATTTGAAATGTAATTCGGTTCCACAAGAGCTCATCTTTACATTGTTCTTAAAGATAAATCAGAAAATTACGAATCTTTTGTGTTATGATCTTATTTGGACCACTGGCGTTCGCAGATATTTGGTTCGTATTATGTCTGAAAATGAATAATACGAACTTGTCGCTGGGTAGAAGTAATACTCATAATTAATTTTTGTTTAAAATGAAGCAGAATAGCAACACTTTTAGCTTTTTTCCATCAGATCGTTTCCAGAATTATTCTAAAATATCACAGTTATTAAGGTAGTGCAAACTTGATGTTTTCTTATAAAGACATTTTCATTTATGCTGAATTTAAAATGAAGTGTTATTTGTTGGTTTATGTTTATTTATAACGAATTGAATTGAGATGTTGAATGACTTTCGTTAGGCCTTATAGAACATGATTTAAAAAGACCCCCCCTTCTTGGGTACTCCACTGGCTACATTCACATTCCAAGTGTTCTGTGAAATATCATTAAATTCAGTTTCTCATAGGCAAGAGTAGACTAAAACAAGAGAGAGCCGGAATCATTTCTGAACTTTTTAAATTTACATATAACGTTTTTCTTGTAAACAAATAAATCATACAAGGAGAATGAAATTACACACTTAATAAGTGCGATTGATTTTATATAGTAGGTGATTCTTGACCTTCTGAAGTTAATGTGAATGATCTTGGTTGTCCGGTTGACGCCGCGTCGAAGGCTGTATTTCCACCGAAATTTTCTTAATTTTTCGATTTCCAAATAGTCGAAAGGAAACATTGTTTTAAGAATATAAAATAACAGTAAAACTTCGTTCTTAATGGCAATTTTCTTTGAAGTATTTTTAAGAAAATGGCGTTTAAGCGCTACTGTAAATTCAAAATTTGACCCTTTTTTCACAAAAAACGATTGAGTTTTCGAAAAAAATCGTTTGAAATCATTTGAAGCACTTTAAACCGTATATACAACAGTGTTTACAAATTGCTGGAAATATTCTTATCAACGGCATCAGAGATCTTTGAAAACAGTTACATTTGTATAACTTTTGAAAAAACAAAAATATATCCCGAAGTGAACATTACGTCTTATTAAAGAGTGCAATTTGCACTAATCGTTCGAAAAGCTTGAAGAAACAATTTGGAACCGTTTTTGAGAAAATGGCGTTTGTGCGTTTCTCAAAATCGAAATTTGGAGCAAGTTTTCACAGAAAACTGTTGGGTTTTCGGGAAACTTAATCTGGCATTATGTAAAGCACGTGTACTCGTAAATATATTAATATAAACAAATTGCCGCTAATGTGAATTAGCGGCAATTGACGTGAGAGACAAGTCAAAAAATTGCTTTTACGTATTTTTGGAAAAAAAGAAAAGAATAGAGCAATATAGCGTTTATGTCATCTTATAGAGTGCATTTAGTTCTGTATTTACCAAATATCAAAGAAAAAAATGAGAGCAATTTTTAGAAAAACTTGTTTTTGTCATTTTTTAAAACTGCAAATATTGCACGCAATGACTGCAAATATTGCACGCAATGTTGCTCGAAATGTACTAAAATTAATAAAAAAAACGTGCATGACCTTAATGAAAGAACTATTAATGACCAATAAATTTTATACGAAGGAAAAACCTCTATCTTCAATTTTGTAGATGAAGGAAGACGCGGAAAAACTCAAACCTTTGCAGTTATCGAAAAGTCTGAGTTAACTGTGAAAATCGGACCTATGCCACCTTTATAAGCGTAATTTACTATATTCTTACGAGAAATTGGAAAAAATTTGGAGCCGTTTTTGAGAAAATTTTGAAAATGCACCAGGGGCTTCATATAAAGTACCCCCAAATTTTAAAGAATGTTTTTCAAATTCTCAAAGCATCGACTCGAGCCAGATGGACAGAGGTTTCTTCAATTTGGAAAAATCCTACGTATAATTTAGGTCCTAGTAGTGTTTATAGACGGACAGATAGACGTTTTGGAAAAAAAATTCAAATAATTTTGCGGTATCAGGGGACCCCAAACGTGTATTTGCGTGAAAATCTCGAAATTGATTTTCCGCAGCATTACAAAACTTTCCCTATATTACGAATATGACCCCGTGTATACATATGTATACGGGAAAGTAAAAATAGTAGTAGTAATAGATTCTAGCCCAGTCAACTTAGGGTTCATCTGCATCAAAAATCCCCTTGAGCTGAATTTTCGCTTAGACTTTCGTCTTGATGTTTCGTAAAAGAAGTGAAAAGTTCGAAGTGATATCCCATGTGCGTTCCAAGATGTTGGAGGTCAAATGTCACGAAAAATAATTTTTCGCAAATATGCGGGTTAATTTTAAATGATACTTCCTACAAGTTGACGAGAATCCCATTTGACGAAAATCCCATTCCCATACAATACAAAGAAATTGTGTTTGGCGAACAACTATTTTTACTTTGTCGTATATGTACGTATATAAGTAGTTTTTCAAAACGTCTGTCCGTGTGAGCGCCTACACTTTTCATAGAATTGTATCCAAAATGGATATTCGCCGGACTATCTGGCTCGACTCGAAGCTCTGCGATTAAAAAAAAAATCTTTAAATTTTTGGGGTACTTAACATAACGCTGCTGGGACATTTTTGAAGTTTTCCCAAAAATGACTCCAAATTTTGTCTTTAAATTTCTTGTAAGAATAGAGAGAAATAGACAAATAAAGATGGCAGAGTTTCAGTTAACTATGTAATTTCGAAAGTTTGAATTTTTTTCGGTGTTTTTCTACAAATACAATATTGAAAATAGAGGGTTTTCCTTCAAATGAAATTTGTTATCCACAATTAGTTCTTTCATTAATACCATGTACACATTTTTTAAGGATGAATGAATATATTGAAAATCAGAATTTGCTATGGTAAGATATTTCACTGAACCTCTGAAATTACTAAATCAATCATCAAGGATTAGTTTAATTTCGCACTTTCGGATGTAGTGAACCATCACGTCTAGTCCTCAGAAGTTCTCTATAACCAGAGTCGACTGCACATTTAATCGTGTAATAAGGCTAGTAAGGTGTTTTTTTTGTTTTTTTTTTTAAGAAACATAGTTTGACTTCCTACGTGTGTATTTGTATGTGACGCGGAGAAGTGAAACCTTTTCTTGGGAACTATAGTTCCCATTGCCACTGAAAGGAATATACCGCCACCCAAAATAATGTACCTACTGGATTTTCTTCTGCTAGACCGCATACGTTTTCTTGATCCCTTTAGCAGCTTTGAAATGAAATACTTTCGGAATAGGTTTTTGGAGGTGGAAATATTTCTTTAGGTAAAAACTTACGATACGTATTTATGATTATTGAGACGAATTTAACACGTTTGTGAAAGGACCGGGAAACATCTGACATTCAGTATTACAAAATGTTTTATTGCACTATCGTAAGATGGATCTTTCATTTTCACAACGAAAATATTCCATTGTTTTTTCAGAACCTTGTCGCATAAGTTGGGGGTATCGTCAAAAATTTTCTGTTCGTGATTCAAAGAACTCATGTTAACTTTAAATTGATGAAAAAATAATTTACACTCATAAATCTTATTTACATTTCTTAAATATTTAATTTTGATTTGCGTATCGTCAAAAACAGTAAAAACTGTGATTTACGGAGAAGGATAAACTAAGCACGCAATTTATCAACTCCTTTTAAATTGGGTATTACAATAATTCATTCGTGTTATGATCATTAGTTATCTCTCCCTTTCTGTGAATACAGTAAAGACGCCATCTTCTCTCTCAACGCAATGGGAGTTAGCAATGAATATTACACAAACAATCAGTATTAAAGAAGTGTTATGTTATATCAAGCAGTTCGTACTGGTTTATAGCCTTTGGAATGACAATTGGAAATATCAAGAATTGTGGTTGTGAATTAAAAATAAGTCAAGCAAACTACTAATAATGAATTTTTTTTTGTATTAAAAGGTTCAATCATATGTCTACGCCTTTATTACACGTGCATGTTTTGTTGAGTTCCGGAATTCCTTCCTCCTCTTTTACACCAACATTATCAATCACCGAATCAAAGATTGCAACGAGTTGTTTGGATTATGTAAGTAAGACATTTTCTCTCCTGTGTAATAGAAACTACTTGCATCGCAAAACGAGACCAGATTTTATAAAGTCGCCAACTTTTCACTTCTCTCGCATCTAATGAAATGAGAACACAATAAAATGCGTCGGAGTGAAGCTACATTTATGTCCAGAAAAATGAGAATTCAAGATGATATTTTATAACAAACAATAAAATTGCAAAACATCAGTTGTTTACAAGTTGGCCACTAATGGCTCATTTTCGCATTTTATGAGCAATTATCATTCCAAAAGGCACTGCAATAAACAGTTATATCCGAGAGAATCAAATCTGCTGTCTGGAGCCCAATAAGAGCCTAATTTACCAATGAATCCTCACAACGATCCGTCCTCGAGGACGGGATCTTCTCGCGCATGCGCGATGGGCGAAGCGCGCGTTTGAAGAGCGATGCGTGACCGCACGGACGTCACGCAGCCTGCGTTTGGCGCAATACCAAAGGCACATGTCTTCCTCACTCGCTCTGCCCCCAAAATTCTTGAGATATGCAATAATTTACTTAGCGTGCGTTCATAACGAGATGGGTAGTTGGGTGGAAACGTAGTGCCCTCCCAGAATTTACGATTTCGAATTAACTCCTCTAATCAATTAATGCTCGATAGGCGGTATGACTTTGTAGCATTTGTGGAGAACATTTCCAGAAGTTTGGCACTCACACAAGAAAGATAGCATGTTTTAGGGGAAAATCTTCTATTTCCAGAAAAGTTTCGGCGAAAATAGTGTGGAAGCTAAAAGCGGAAAGGGTCGAGTGATGCATCCCCAGTCCATCACCAGTCACGTAATTTATGGTCCTTCTAAGAGGACGATAAAAATAAGTCTGTACTGCCTCTTCATGCATAAATTTATTGCCTGTATTGATCTCGATGAAATTTTCTTTTGAGGACATTCCGACAAGATTTCGAAATTTCACTCAAGTGTGTGTTTTCAATACACTTTCATTTCACTTATTTACATGAATATTTGGGTATAATAATGAGCCACTGAATGTAATTAAAATTTTTTTTAAAGAAAATAGAGAAATTCATACGATTTTTTATGAGATACCGTACAACTGAATTAGAGGAGATAGTAGTTCCTCTTGGAATTATACTTTTTGTTCACCACAAAAATACCTGTCCATTTTCAGCATTCTATTCTAAATCATCATTCAAGTTTAAGACTAAAGAAGAGAGGGATTAATTTTAAATGAACAATCCATTCTGAAATTGAGTATTATGTTGGTGATTTGGCAAAGAGGTATAAATTAGAAAATGTTTCAACATTCTGTTCACCACTTTAAGAATAAATGAAAGAAATGAGTACTTTAGGATATCATAGTCATTGTATACACAGTTGAAATAATTAAAAATTGTGTATGTTAATCAATTAAACTATTAATTGTACATTCAAATATAGATAAAAATATCAACACTGCTATGTCAAGCAAAATCATAAAAATATTTAGGACTTTCAGATAAAGTCAGATTTGCAAATGGGAATCATTAATATTGCGAACAGGTGCATGAAGGCCAACAGACAACCATGAGAAGGCAGAGATGCACAGGAGCAGAAGAGTTAAGGGGAGGGGGGCCTAGGAGGGAGGTAGTCAGAAGGGGAGAGGATGTCTCATCTACATGAAGGTGTGGGCGTGTGTGTGAGGTAGTGTGCGTGACTGATTCCATAACATCGTGGAGGGGGAAGTATGAAAACTGGGATGTTTTGCTCAAAAACCAGGATTCTGAAATTAACCTGTGCAACAGCCACACCGCCTGGAGGAAGGGACACCAACAGCATCATCTGTAGAGGTATATTCAATAGTGCTTTTCCCTTTAGGACTGCATTACAAGTGTTAAGTGATCGTTAAAACAATGGCTGATTCAGAAGCAGTGTCACCAGACAAGACTAAAGAAAAAGTAAGTATTGGCTCCATTTAAGAAATTTTATAGATTTGTGATAAACCACTACTAAGTTCATGTATCACCTGAAGTAAAGATATAAAACACAACATGTCATAAACATTTATTCTGACTAATGAGAGATAATGCTAATATTTGTCCATCAACAATGGTTCCATCTTCATGATAAACTTGGCCTGAATATTGCCAAAAAAGTTTGTAATTTACATGTAGAACAGCTTACAAAAATATAATTATGGGAATTGCAAATATTTTTACAATTCAAGACAAGTTTACATTTGTGCCTAATTTATACTTAATTACTTAAAACTTATTTTCTTATTACAGTAAAAATGAAAATCACTTTTAAATGAATAATCACTTTTTAAATTTCACCAACATAATTATACATGTTTTAAAAATAAATCATGTGGGTTTAACAGAAAAAGAAGAAAGTAGGATCCACCAAGGAAAAAGAGCCCAGAAAGAAATCAGGAGTAGAATCAGAGCTGCAACCAGATGCAAAACCCTTGACGGACACGGAACCACCAAAAGCGACAGAAGGAGATAGTGCAAATGCTGTACCAGGGGCTCCAGAAGAATCTGCAGCAGCCTCAGACAGCAACAGGAAGAGCAAAAAAACCAAAAGTGCTTCTAAATCTGATGAAGCACCTGCACCTACCAATGCATCTGGTGAAGGCAGGAAAGCATCTGTAATAGAAGGTACAGCTCGAAAGCCTTCCACTGCAGAAGATTCTTCTACACCTGGTGCAGGGACTAGTCGAAAAGCATCTGCTGTGGCACCACCTGCAGAAGAGAGTACAACCTCTGAATCAGCTGACAAGGAAAGTGAGGACCATTTGAGAAAACTAGATCCAAATGAATTACCACCACCCATTGAAGGCACGTATGTTGTTCCTCCAGCTGCTACGAAAAAAGATATCGACCTCTTACAGGATTTGGATGAAAATAAGTTGATGGAACTAAAAGAGGTGAGTTATAAAATATACTACTTCTGAAATGCACTAATAAGAAATATTTGGATAGAATAATTCTATAAAAAGTTAGATCTTGAGCTTATGTTACACCTACATGAGAGCGTATCCAGAACTCTCAATATTAAAATGACTATGTAACAATTATTATGTGTTTTGAAGCTGGTTATTCATGTAACTAAAAATACTGTTTCCTGCAGGCATTTGAATTATTCGACTATAATCAAGACGGTTTCATTGATTATAAAGATCTGAAGTTAACATACCAAACACTTGGTTATCCTGATGTCCCAGATGATGATATTGCAAATATGCTGGCAGAGGTAAATAGTAAACATTGAATTTTGAGCATAGTTCAGTTTTTCACCATCAAATAGTTTTTGTAAATATTTTCACACCAATAGATTAATATAATGAAAAAAAAATGTAACAACTTAAATCTCATCTTGTTAAAATATTGATTATTAAAACACCTCCATCCTTTACCATAAATAATCAAGTAGCAAATATTACAAGTAGATACAAACCTAAAAATACATGAGAAGAAAAAAAATATTGCTTCAATTAATAAAAGCTCTCTAAAATGCAAAAAATTTGGAACATAACTCAATAATTCTTCATATGATATGGCAAAAATTTTAAGTTCTTGCAATTCAATGCAAGGTCTAAAGATCTATGTCGCAATACAATTCGTTACTCAATAGGTGCATTTCCCTTCACTTGTTTCTACTTAGAACTATTATTCCTCTTCACATTATTGTAGATAATTCTGAACCAAACATTTTATGACATGAATATTTAACATAGTAATTCTGCTTCTCTTCATTGTTGATATTGTTGTATTGTTTCTGTAATCTAAATTCAATTTTTAGTTAATAATATGCATGACATTTATTATACTCATATCAATTTTTTTTTATTTCTATTTTATTTCTTACAACTGACACATTTTTTAAAAAAAGTTAAATTCTTTGTTGGTCTTATTTCAGGCAATTAGTCCTCTTGACTTTGATGCATTTGTGATTCTCTTGGGATACAAAACTATTGAAATGGATCCAGAAGCTGTATTAACAGAGGCCCTGGCTTGTTGGGATTATGACAATTCTGGTCTTATATCAGAAGATAGGTAAGTTTTATTTGAAGCAGTTGTCATGATTTTCTGTTTTTACAGAATACATTTATACAAAATTAAACTCTAAATTGCCTTCTAACAATGAAGCTGCCATACTCAATTGCAAGTGTTTGTGTATGTATGTGTTTGTATAACTTCCATAAGTCTTAGCAATAATACTCAAGTGTGTTTCTGTAACTGGTAGTTCATTCACCCTAACAAAACGTACTTGCCTAATAGTACCATAGGTTTGGATGTCACATTGTTTGTTTACAATTTTGTTTCTCCTAAATCATTTCTCTTCCAAAAAGTTTCTTAATTCAATGGTGTTTGCAAAAAGGAAGTCCAGCCATAGCTTGTGAAAGTGGAATTACATTCTTTTAGAGAGTTATACATGGCAAAATCTACACTCCACTTGAGTACATTTAAATAAAGTGAATTTAATATTTTAAAAACTTTCTCTGCCTTACAATGATCACATTAAATTACATTTCCTTGCACTCAACAAACTCCTATTCCTGAAAACCATCTAATTATTCCACTAAATTTAATATAGTTTTCGATCATAACTGTAGTTTTGAAATTATTTTGAAAAATATATATTATTAAACAGTTTTCAAATATTGAAAAAATTCAAGTGAATGAGCATTGTATTTTAGGTACTGTCCTATTAGCATAAAATAAAACTTTTCATGTTACGACAATTTTTTATGTGTTTACTTCTTTCTCTTACAACATCTATCATTTGGTGAACATCTTCAGCAACTCCATTATCTGTTGCTATTAACATGTACTGTGAATTTTAATTTTGATAAAAGTCGGTGCAGAAAAGCTTCTTTCACAAACTTCTTGTATAAATGAGAGTTGGTATATATTTGGAAGCTAATTTTATGTTCCTTCTTTATGTACTTTCTTTTGCCATATTTCTTTACCTTCTGAAAAGCTCTTGATAGCAAATTACAGCAAGTTAAAATTCTTTAACAACAAATAAAGACATGTTTACAGGCACAATAACATACATTACATGAATCTAAAGTTGTACATTTTAATTTCTCCCATTCAGGAACAAAATTTTGAAACTTTTCTTAAGGTAACTGCAGAAAGGTCTGGATTAAAAACTTGCACATCTTTCAGTTTAGTTCTCTAAAAAGAGGTGGATGTAACTTGCGTTATTATGATTTCATTAAAATCTTTGGAGCCGAAGAAGATCATCACAGGATTTTTTATTGGCCAGAAAGTCATGCTGTACATAGGCGAGGGCAGCTTACATAAGTGGGGACTTCATTTCTGGGCCTCTTTGGGTCCCTTTTTCTATTATACTTTTTTATTTACATATGTCATTTTTATAGGAAATAATAATATATATTACAAAGAGAATGAAATTACAATTTAAAAGATACAATTAATAAATATAATTGATTTTATTATTGAAATAACATGTTATCTTCCATACAGCTACTTACTACTGGCCCTTTAGAAATTTAACAGGTCAATTATTTGGATGTGTCATTCAGATTCTGAATTCTAATGTGCACTACACATTTTGACCAAAGCTGCATTTTTACTTCTAGCAAGTATCTTCAGTAGTGCTTAGCTTTCTCTGATACACTTCTTGACTTGGTTGATAACAGTTACAGTAGTTTTTGATACTGCTATTATAATTCCTCTATCATAAGCATTAAAATCGTGCAACATTTTATTAGAATGTTAGAATGATAGTTGTTGCAAACAAGCATTATATTTATTTACAATACATTCAAATTGGTAACTTAATCCATGCTTATCTATTAATTTTATTTAATCTATGATTCTTCTCAGAATGTTACAAGATTTCGAAATTTGATCACACACACTGGACCTCGGAATTGTAAATTTTCTAAATCATTTTCATGTTTCCTTAAAAAATGTGTGAGACAAATTTTTATGAAGCATTTTGAATGTTCCTCAATACTCTGGTGAAATATACCTTTAATGAATGAAAAATCTTCATTCATCGACAATTAAAATAATTAGCATATTTAACTGATTCTCATTCAGAAATGTGATGCAATTACTTAATTTTTGTAATTCTGATTAACAACTGATTCTTGTCTAAGACCTTGTTTCCTTTGAATATTGGCGGAAATGGAAACTGAATCTTCTTTGTTATGTCGCCAAGCCAACAACGTTACTCTGCAAAAATGGGGTTTTGAAATAAAACTTAATATGTTACGAATCAAATCCAGATTCTTGAATTTTAATATAATGCATTCCTTCAATTATTATTTTCATTTAAATACTGGCTTATTATTAAATTATATGACAGTTGTCTGCCTTGCCCATTGTCAAGCATAGAAGTTACATAAAAAAGTATTGATAAAAAACTTGTTTAAATTTTTGTTTCATTTTAAAATAGGTTTAATTATCTTTAGTCTGATGAATCACATTGTAAGGATTCATGTAAATGCCAGAAAGAATGTTGGTTTCTATGCACCTAAGAGTATGCTCCTAAAAAACCCACGTATTTCTGAAGAAATAATGAAAAGTTGTCTTAAGAAATCCTTTTTTCACAAATTCAAATTTCTACCTTTTGGTTGATAGAAATTTTACGGTGGCTTGGGCAAAGGATCTGAACCAAGTTCGTCCTCCTTGCACTAAATTTTCATTAAAATGATAATGAAGGAAAGCATGTAATTTACAAATACACAGAAGAAAGGAAACAGCTCTAATGCTATGTATTAGAAGCTATACATTTTTTTATAGTTTTTATAATTTTGTTTAATCTTTGCAAAAATTATTTGATTTTACTAAATATCACAGAATAAGAACATACATTGTGAGTAAGCCATACATTTTAACAGCAAACATTTATAAATTAATTTGATATTTTGTAACTAATATTTAGTACTCTTTTTCTAGAATTAAACATGATTTGGTGACATGGGGTGATAAGTTCACACCAGAAGAGGTAAGCTCATCTTTTGAATGTTTTCTCATTTACTCTTTATTAACAATATTTGTATGTATTTAGAAATTAATAAAGCAATTACATTGAATTATCAATTGAAAAAGGGACATAAACCTCCAGAATATTAGGGAGTGTATCCCACCAACAAGAGAAAGTTGAGGCATACATAATTTAGAATCGACAAAAAACATTAAAAAAGAAAATAAATATTTCTTCAAGATAAAAAATCGCAATTCAAAATAAATTATGAAAACAAACCACAAAGTAAACAAATTTCACAAACTCCACGAAACAGTTAAAATAATAATTTTTTATTGCTTATAGACTTACAATACATACATTTCAAGCAAAGTCAAGGTCATAGTAATTTTTTACAACAGTATTTTGGAAGATATAATTTAAGTTTTGAAAATATACAATAGAGAGGAAATTATATAGTAACAATAGATATTAGAGTAACATACAATACAAATCACATATCTGAACTGGAAAAATATCATTATATAAAACCCATATTATTCCCAATATATAATTCAACCACACATATACGAAACACATTTTGATTAATTTTTAGTAAAATAATATCACACAGTAAAATTCACTTAAACTTTATGAGCACATTTCAATTAGATAGGTTTGCAAATTTGTTTTCATTTTCTTTTTTAATATACTTTTGGAGTTTATTATACAATATTATTGCTTTTCTGAATGGGTCTTTATTTGTTGAGGATTTAGAAGAATGTGCCCTGCGGAAGCTTTGCTGTCCTTTTGTATAGTAGAGATACATTTCTTTATTTTGTGTAAAGTGTATAGTGGTGTTTCTTTTCATTAGCAATATTATTCTGTAAATGTACAGTGCTATTACAGTCATTATATAATTTTTTTGTATTATATCGCCTGGGTTGCAAGTTCAAAGGGTGTCTAATAGCCCTTTTCTGTTGTGTCATTATTCTGTACATTTTTTCCTTATATGTACCTCCCTGATTTCAATACCATATTCTAGGTGTGGATAAATAATAGCATAGTCCATTTGTATAAGCATTTTAGGTGTTGTAGATTTTGAAAAAATTTCAATAAGATGTTGGAACTTACTTCGCCACATCTTTTTTCCAAGTTACATATTCTTATTACAATTACTTCTTTAAAAAGTTTGGCAAAGTTAGATGCGAGTGTTATGAGCCTATAGTTGTGTGCTTCATATTTACTGTCTTTCTTAATAATAATATATTTGTCCTATAAATACAGCAAAAGCCATGTATGACATGTCAGGATAAGTACATAATCATACACTGTACAATACAGGTATTTCTAATAATTAAATACAATGCAAAAATTAAAATTCAATTCAAATTTCATACTAAAAACAATCTAATACAATCCTATTATTGTCTTCATAGGAGATCCATGCCTGGGCTGGGTCCATCATTTATATCCAACAATCAGTTTGGGGATTTCAAAACATGCAACACAATATGCAAAAATTATTAGGACTAGTTTACATTGATGTATATTTTCTTTTGTACTGTAAAATGAATGGTTTAACAGGAAAGCTTTCAGTTTATTTTTGAATGTGTGTATTGAATTTAAGCTTTAAATTCACTAGGGAGTTTGTTATATAGTGTAATGCCTTCTATAAGGGAACGTTTTTGAGAGTGAAGTTTCTCTGTACAGGACATGTAGATTTCTTTCTCACAGTCATGAACTTCTGAGTTTGGAGTAACAGAATCCTTGTTTACCATAAG
Organism: Gryllus longicercus; assembly: GCA_038098605.1. Taxonomy (NCBI): domain Eukaryota; kingdom Metazoa; phylum Arthropoda; class Insecta; order Orthoptera; family Gryllidae; genus Gryllus; species Gryllus longicercus. The sequence goes on from JAZDUA010000398.1 coordinate 466,175, forward strand.
TGTCTTCATCGAGAAGATTAATATTTCAAATATGTACAGGCATCGGAGTGGTGGGATTTGTAATTTTTTGAACAGTGGTTTGTAGGACTCATGTTTATAACTGTCATGGTTTTCAATATTCATTTTTGGATGATGAAAGTGTGAATACTTTCTGGGGAAGTTCCTTAGAATATGATTCTGTATTTTGGGTGCATTCTGTTTGTAGCATATCTAAGTTAGAATTTGACTTAAGGACGTAGATGGCATAACATTACTAGGTAAGCTTGTTGTTTAGATCTGTGATATGGTAGTTCCATTTTAGATCATCATGAATAGTCAATCCAAAGAAAGTTATTTTCAGCTAGTTTTACAGTTTTTAATCTATTGTGCTGGAGGCTTTTCTTTAGAGAGTGGATTCCGATAGTTTAGAGAGACAGTTTTATCGGTGTTTTTGATTTTATTTTCCTGGAACCATTTTACTACGACTGTGCTTCTTTTTGAAGTTTGTTGTGTATTTGCATTAATACTAATGTTTGTGATATCTGAAAATAGGACCATATTGTTTTTTTGTATGGTCAAGGGCAAGTCACTAATGTATAAGAGAAATAGTGTAGGGCCTAGGATTGCTCCTTGTGGCACTCCATAATTTATCATTCTAGATTGGGAAAAATGGGTAGAAATCATTTTATCTCTAATATGGTTGATTGTGACGACTTGATAACGATTTGAAAGGTAAGATTTAACCCATTGATATGCAATGCCTCTAATTTCCAAAGTTTCAAGTTTGGATAAATATGTGATTGTCAATAATGTTGCATGCTTTTGATAAATTCAGAAACAAACCGATGAGGATTTCATTCTGATCTAGAGCAACAAGTATGTTATATAGAAAGGTGAAGACAACTACCTTTCCTGAATCCATGTTGGGCCTATCAATATGTTCTTTGAAATGAGAAAATGTTTGAGTCTATCATTGAAAAGTTTTTCTAGAATTTTAAATCCAGATAGTAAGAATATTGGTCTGTAGAGATAATGAGTGTTGACTTTTTTGAATAATGGCTAAACTTTTGCTTTTTGAGTATTTCTGGGAAGATACGCGTTTACAAATGTGAGTGAGCGGTTCTATTACGTTCATATACAGAAGTCTCACAATACTAATTTTCAAAATATCTGGGGTGACACATTCATTTATTGAACTATTTATTAGGTGTTCTGGTATTTTTAGGATGGAGATTTTACAGTTCTAGTATCACTGATACTTCATCCCAACTTGATTTACTATTATTTATAGCGCCTATATTATTTTTAATCTCCTTCATAGTTAAATGTGTTTGTGGGATAGAGTGACTTTGCTATGTTTGAATGGTATGTTCATGGTTTCCACGATATAATATACATATGATATAATATATAAGACACCAATTCAAAATCAGAGACTAGAGAATAGATCTGCGAAATCTCATATTCTCATGATCAATTAATTTTACTTACTTTTTTAGTGTTCTGTTTATTTAATTATTTGCAAAAATAGTGTTTGTGTTTTGACAGAATTCGTAGTACAGCCCTCTCTGAAATGCTTGCTTTAATGTAACTTATATTAATGAAAGTAAAACACAGGAAGTGTGTTGTCTGATGTTTACTGTTGACAAACTGATTTCAATAATAAAAATAGTTTTAAAAAAAGAAGCAGTTGTATGGTACCAAAAAATTGCCAAAACAATATTTCTGAAAAATCTTAAAATGATAAACGATAACTTTAAGTTTAACAAATTGTACACAGCTCTTAACATAAAAAAAATTACTTATGTTCTATTAAAAATAAAAAAAAAAGGTTTTGTATGATGCTTAAAAAGTGTTGTACATAGTACCATTTCACATATATTTTCAGGCTGAGCAGGCTCTGGAAGATGCACCAATTTATGTTAGCAAGAAAGGAGTGACAATGATTGATTACATGAAGTTTAGTAACACTTTATGTGGACTTCGGAAGAAAGCAAAGATGGCACCAGATGGCCTAAATGACGGTCACTGACATTCAATTTATACACTTTGTATTTTCTGTAAGTTACCTCCATGTCATATCTCCACTTGTTTTACTAGTGGGTCTGTTTCACACTTTTTGCATTTGAACTCGCCAAATAAAACTTCAGAAATAACAATGTGTTGTTTTCTTTTGCCTGCCTTAATTTTTTAAAAAATATTTAACTTGTTTTCCAGGAAAATAATATATGAAATAATAAAACTAAATTAAAATAAATGAATCAATAGGTATGTGAAGAGAGTTTGGAACATAAGGAATGAATGTTGTTGTGAGATCTAATAATGTAGTGAAGGATGCCAATTTATTCTGTCCATTTTGTAGAGCACATGCAGATAGGTACTCGAAATATATTGTTTATACCTTCTGTTTTTCCTACATAACCAATATATCTAGAATAGCTTGACTCCTGAATGCTTGGTAAAACAGTCGATAATGAGAGTAGTTGTTGTCTTAAGATCCAGTTCACTTCAATGCTGTCTGAAATATTTATGAGCTGCAAAAACAAGTCTGAATGTGAGAAAGTACTCAACAAAACTTTTCAGTACTCTTACTAAAATATACAGATTTGAAAACAAACCGAGATTAAGATGAACGTAACTATTCTTGAAAACTTACCATGAAATAAAATGTTAGTTGAGTTTACACATAATGTACATGGATCACAATTTCATGCACTTTACTGACATGATGGGATTAGCTTTCCAAAGAGCTTAATTTGCAGATTTGATTTTGATGATGCAGAATTTCAGAATTACTTTCCTTAATTTCTGTTTTTGAATAAACTTTCACTGAATTTAAAACAACGAGAAAATGAGAGCAGATAGGATTATAAATTGAAGTTGCAACAATTAATAAATTTTATGTTTCAATTTTACTTGTATACATAAATTCTTTTATTGCTTTACAAGGTACATCAATACTTAACATAAATATTTTCTACAGAAATGGAACATCTTCAACATGAATGCCATCATGGTTTAATGGCTTCCAACCCCTGAAACAATAAAACATATTAGAAAGGTAACTAGAATTTGACGAAATTCTAACACCAATACTTCTCTAACGCTACACAAAAATTTAAAAACAAAACTTAACTAATAAACAATCCATTTTCAAGTATAGTTATTCTCTCCTGATTGTCCAAGAGACCTTTCAGGTTTAGGTTAGAAGCTAGCACTTTTAGTGTGTGTAAGTGTAATTAAAACATTAAAATGATCTGCTGCTTTGCACCAACATGCAAATCTGTCTACAAGACATGTTAAGACATTAATCCCCCAAAAGAAAAAGAAATGTTTTGAAGTGGGGCAAAGCAATAATTCCAGAGGTGAATGAAAAAGGGCCATTTGCTATTTACATTTCTATAACAATGATATTATTAAAAATGATTTATTTATGATTGACAACAAGATTGGAAGTTGAGACTAATGAATGCCCCAAGGTTTTTCCAATTTTTTCTGAGTGTCTCTGAACGAACACAAGGTACAGAAAATCTCTTACAGAAAGGAAATGACAATAAAACTTGCGACATGAAAATAAACATTCCACATTTTCTCATACTAACAAACCAATAGAACCACAATATCATCTAGAATCACCTGTTATAAACAGAACAAAAACGAACATACAAAATAATAAAAAAATTGCTCCAAAAATTTTAGTACTTTTAAAATAAACACAGAAATTAAATTTCTAATTCTTAGTAGAGGAAGAAATAAAAGTAAACTTTCATTTCCATGAGGTAAAATTAAATTAGAGAATGAAATTCACTGCTTCAAGCAGTATAAGAGCAACATACAATTTTACATTCAAAAAATTCACTCTCGTATAGTTGATAATCTTGAGATCTGTCAAGAATACTTTTATAAATCAAAACTACAGTGGGTAGTACATCATTTTCATTAAAAATCACTGTTGGTGTATTTTCAATTTCATTACACTTATCAACATAAAACACATCAACAAGCCATTCCTGCCTGAGATGTGGCATAACATTCTGAGGAAGATCATTATGTAGTACCCAGACCTTTAGATTGCAAAAGAAAATTATTCGAATAATGAAAAAATGCCATCCAAGTGATCCCTGCAAGCCTTGATTGAGCTTGAAATCTTACCATTGCCTTGCCAATTTATTTGCAAATCTCTAATATTTGAAGTATTGAACATGAACATTTGAAGTATTTACTGCCTAAAATAAAACATGAAGATAGTGATACTGGTCAAAGGAGATTAAGATATAAAAATGGTGTTCCTTATACACCATGGCTAATTCCAAGGGAGAACCCTCAAATTCCACTCTGGACTGGCAAAACTAAATGGGCAATCCTCCAGACTGCACATACTTCATCAGAACGTGAGATGTCTATATACAAAATTATCTGACTTGAATAGGACTTCATCTGTGTTCCAACATTAGGACATCATCATCATCATCTTAACGGAAACATGGCTTCATGAGAACATTCTCAATGCTGAATTAAATTTTCAATCTTTATTATATATAGACTAGATAGAAACTTAACATGAGTAATTCGGAATGAGGTGTTGGCGTTTTGATTGCAATAAACTGTAAGAATACAATCCCTTTGATATCTGTTAATTCGTCAATCAAAAGCCTATTTATTCTCTTAACTAGTGGAGCTACCGAATAGCACAGACTTTCCCGTTTATGTTTTCTATATCCTTGGGTCTTGACTAGCTATTCGGACTTGCCACATATTGCCAGCTGCCATCTATTGCCTTCCAAAGTTAATTTTTTTGAAATTTTCTTAATTTTTCAGATTTCTAATAGTAGAATGGAATTATTATCTTAAGAATATTAAAGAACAGTAAAATCTTGTACTGACAATTTGCTTTGAAAAATTTAGAGCACTTTTTTTTTTTTTTTTTTTTTTTTTTTAAAAAAAAAGGCTACTAAAACGTAAATTCTAAATTTGAAACACTCTTTCAGAGAAAATTTTTGAATTTTCGAAGAACGACATTAGAAGTCATTTAAAGCACTAACTCACAAATACAATAGTGTTTATAAATTGCTAGAAAAGTGCATATTAACAATGTGAGAAATCTTTCAAAAAAATTACATTTGTGTAATTTTTGAAAACAAAAAATACTCCAAAAGAACTTTACATCATATTAAAGAGAGCAATCAGCACTATCTGGTTCAAAAATTTGAAGAAAATTTTGAGTAATAATAATAATAAAAATTTAAAAAGCGTTGGAGAATTTCTGAAAATGTATGAATTTTGAACTTGTTTTCACAGAATACTGTTATGTTTTCAGGAAACTTCATCTGATATTATGTAAAGCACATGTAAAATAATGTATTAAAATTGCTACTAATATAAATATTATTGTGAGAGACGAGTCAAAAAAGTTACATTTATGGCTTTTTTGAGAGGAAAAAAAAGAAGAAAAAAGCAATATAGTGTTTATGTCATCTTATAAGAGTGGATTTAGTACTATGCTTACCAAAAGTTTAAAGAAAATATTAAAAGAAGATTTTGAGAAAATTTTGTTGCTGTTATCTTTTAAAATTTCCACACATTGTACCAAATATTGCGTGAACACTTCTAAACTTTTCAAAAATATGTACATAACCTTAATGAGACTCGCAATGGAGAACAAATTTTATGTGAAAGGAAAATCTCTATCTTCGATTTTGCAGTTGTAGGAAGCCGCCTGAAAAAGTTCAAAAGTTTGAAAATTCAAAGTTAACCCTGAAAATGGAAAATTTGTCACCTTTATAAGTGTATTTCACTCTATTCTTATGTATGCTTATGGCATTAAAATTTCCCTACTATTTACCACAGAGAACAATTGTATTTATCTTGAAAACAATCCAGTTACCAGTTTTGGGAATTGCAATGACCTAAAACTGACTTTGAATCCAGACAAATGTAAGGTCATATCTGTCTATTGAACTAAAAAGATAACCTTTACTTATTCACTCAGCGATGGTGCTTAGCTATCAATGTGGTGAAGGAACTGGGTATTAATTTTTAATGATAACCATCTTTCAAACCTTGTATTGAGATTCAAACCGATTGTTAATAAAATCCTTGTTTTTTTTGAACAAGACTGGGAAGGAAAATCCAGTCAATCAGCTACCTTAAATCATTTATCTTTTCGGTTGTAAGATCTAAATTGGAGTATGTTTTGGCAATTTGATCAAGTGTCTCCAAATTATTCGCAGGCAGTAACCCACTCAGAAATCCATGTTTTCTTCAGTTGCTTAACATCTGTGACATTCAGGAGTGTAGTTAAGCTATTCAGGTAACGACACCAGCAGATGTTGGAACAAACCTTCTGAAATCCAAATTCTAGAGATAAATTTATACCTACCTCTTCTCTACACTAAACGACTCGGAATGTCAATAATAGAGAGAACAAAATGGAAGTATTTTCAGACTCTGTATCAACGCTCATTAGTGCTGCTGCAAAATTCATAAATTTTTACTCTAAGAATCCAGATGTCAACACACAACCACACTGATTTTCAAATTAAATAAATTTTCAAAACATTGAGGGGCTTCGAGTTCGGCTAGATTTTTGCAAAAATCCTATGACTAGTTTAGGCGATTGTTCATAGGCCAGATGAACAGATGATGGATGGCCAGATGATTTGATAAACAACAACAATACTTTTTTTGGCACAGAACCCCCAAACTTTTCTTTCGAAATCTTGAAATTGAATTCCTTCAACATTACATCACATTCTCCATACTATGTATGTTATTCTGTATATTACTCTATATATATGTACAAAAATGAGAAATTGAAAAGCAATTCCAGTGCTTGGAGAAAAATCTCATCTGAGTAATCTTTTAAATACTTTCCTGAAGAGACTTTATTACACGTATTGAGACAGAGAAATTTCGAACACCCAAACTTTTTAAAACAGGAGAACCCAATGGTTTGTTCCCTCTTTTTTTTCCACCACAGTAAATAATTTCTTTTCACTACACAAGCAATGAACAGGAAAAGTAGATCGGCAACACTGGTGGATCGGCGTATGTGTATGTGTGAGGGGGGCATGGGGTCATGCCTTGAGTTCCTGTTTACCCTCTTTTATTTGGCAAAAGTGATTTAAATATTTATGTTACATAATTATCTAAACAAAAATATTGTACGGTATCATATCTACAGTACATAAATGATATACAACAAAACAACCAATATGTTTATTATGTAACAAAAATCTACGACAGCCTTCCCAAAACGATCGGCCGAATCCGCCCCTGATCAGCAAAGTCTTAATTTAAATTCTTCTTTTAAGAGACCATTGGACCAATTAATGTAATACTCATTTTAAACACTTATGCGGTGCATAGTTTTGGAAATGTTAATAAAATTTTATGATTCTTCGATGGATGAATAGAACTTTAGTACCAGAAATACATTGATATTGTGAGAGAACAATAAACACAAAAAAATACTGACCTGGACTTTGTAAGCATTTCCTGTGAGCCGTTCGTCTCGCATGTAAGACAACCGTTCAAATTCATAGCGTAGATTTCTCCTGAATGGCTACAGAAGCAATACAAGAAGTTATGAATATATGAAGAAAGAAAGAAAGAAAGAAAAAAAACAAACAAACAAATTATGAAATAAATTAAAAAAAAAATCAAAATACACATTGATGTAAACATTGTGAAAGTTAAACTTCTGAGGAATTACTTATGAATAAAAAAGTTTATATCAAGTTTTGAATAATGAGGTGGTGCATACTTTTCCATAAGCTAGTTTATTAATTCCATAGGTAATTACAGTTGGTGCTATAAATGCTGCAACAATAATTCCATAACTTGGCAGAATTTCAAACCACATTACTGATGGGGTAAACCTGAAAAATAAAAGTAAATAGACAGTTTAGCAACAAAAACCTAATACAAAGAAAATGACCGAGCCCACTACGATGAGAGCAGTCTCATTGTCTCGGTTGGCATTGATGTGAGTTCAAGTCACAATCTTCGTACACATGTATGTTTTTGATTCTTTACTATGCAAATCTATATCATAGCCCATTATTCACTTCTATGGCTTTATAGTAAATACTAATGAATATTGAAGATTGCTCTAGAAACTATCTTCAACATTCTTGACTCGCACACGATGGGAAAAATATTTAGGCCTCTCTGCCATGGAGGTCACCACGTCATGAATTGAAGTTAAACAAACACACAAAAAAGAAAAGAAAATAGCAATATAATCACTTAAGCTTATTTCTGAGGCTTTTGCAGAATTATTAATGGCCAATATTGAAGTCACCTTACTTCAACTTCAATTCAGTGAAACCTCTACTCAGTGTAATCCTAGAAGCCCAGATATTTTAACCTTATATTAGGTTTTACATAAAATTATGGTAAGTTTATTTCAATAGAAAAAAAGCACAAATGTAAAATGATGCACAATTGATGATTGCCACTTTTGATTTACTTTCATCTCTTGGTCTAAAGAAAATATCAGTGACTAGTAAAAATTTTATATATTTGCTCCACCCCTGGTGGCCTCACCTACATACTTATGAGAACGGAGTGGATTACTAAGATTTTGTATAGTTTGTTCGTTGCTTCAGGGCATAACTAAGTGAAATATCTTGCTAGAATTGGATGCTATGTAAATTATTATGCTAGAGCATATTTGACCGATTTTTCCTGTTGGTGCATATTTGTGTAATTACACATTCATAGTTTATTAAAATCGCTAGTTTATTAAATCATTTCATGATCCTAAATAGCTTATCATTACGTTTCATCTTTTTATAGGATCTATTTATTGGCGAGCTTTCCTTGATTATAAACAGCTTGTCACAGTTTGTGTTTTTTTCCTTATCTAGAGATTAGAGATGATAAAATACTTGTGCAAATGTAGGATATTTCTTAATATTATATTCTTTAAAAACTGGAAGAAGAAATGTAACAAGACATACAATGTACTTCACTAGAGTGAATATTAACGTTTCTCCTGCACAGTAAGGTAGATTGTATTATGTTTGCACAAAAATTCATCTTTTCATTCCAAGTATGCTCCTCCTGAAATTTATGAGGAAAGATTTCTCAAGAGATGAAATATTGTTAATTTTAATTGAATATTAAAGTGCTTATTTCAGAATTTTTGGGCCATAAAGATATTTTTAAAAGCATATTTCTATGTTTTTGAGGGTTTAAAAATTTTCTCCTTATTTATGAGCCCTTGACTTTCTCAGATGCGAGTGGCCACTATGAATACTGTGAACATTGGCCCCAAAATCCAATATGTTCTAATGAGCTGCTGTTGAGAACTTGAATGGGAATTTTATTCTAAAATAAATGCAACTAAATCTAGAATGGAAATGCATTGTTCTTGTTTCAACATTTTCGAGAACAGCAATATTTAACCTTAATAAAAAGATCTACTAAATTTGGTTTCACAGAAATTCTACAATTAAATTTGTGTTGTTCATTAATATCCTAATTATGATACCATCACACAACAATCTGAGAATAAACACCTCAACCAAATCTCAGGAGGCGAGGGAAAGAATAATATCTTAATCAGAAGGTATCAACTAGAATAATTAATCTGTATTTTTTGCTGACACATTAACGTCTTGTTAAACAGTGTCTAATGTCACCTTTTATACCCTGAATAAATATCATGAAATTGGATAAAAACAGACACAAAAACAATAATAAAAATTTTGGACATCTCCGAGTGAAAAACCTGTTTCTTTTCCTTATAGGAAATTCTTAAATTTATATTGCTTATTTCCAAACGTTATCAAGCTGAAAAGCTGTCAATAGTAATGATTTGTAATATAACGCATATAACACTTCGTTTTCTTTTTCACAATTACAATGAGTTGAACATAAGACAACAAGAACAGGAGAGATGCAGAAGTATTAACTTATACTATCTTTATAATTTTTATTTTTAGGGCTTTTCCAACCGACAGCTGGTTATCATGGTTATTATGTCCGATATTCATACAGAAGTCATACACTAGACACCAACACATTCGCGGGCTCCTCTGATCAGGGGTCAGCAGAATGCGAGGCCCTCCACGACAAAACATATGTGAGAGACAGGAAACAAACAACCATGCCCACAAATGTGACTTGAACCTGTGTCCCTGAAGAACAGAGTCAATATATGCTCTTAGCCACCTCAGCCATCCAGGACAGCATAGCTTTATAATTATTTGGTTGGGAAAATGAATACCAAAAAAATAACAAGGACAGAATACAATTGTTAGATATCTTGCACAGTAGTCATAAGAAAGTAAAATGAAAATGATAGCAACCCTCAGAGCAACAGGTATTTTGGGATGAATTTTCACACTAAAGAGAAAGTCATTTGGGAGAGGGGGAATAGAAATATAACTTTGTTTTTACAGGATTCAAAAGATATTTGATAAAATAAATGGTAAGTTCAGACAGTCTACCCGAGGATCATGGATACATCCAGTGCTTTTACTCTCTAAAAAGATTTAGGGAACAACTAGATTCATTGTGAAGGTTTCAATTGTCTGAGCCATGAATAATAGTCCCTAGAAATATTAGTTGTTTTTTTGCCAATGAACATTCAGTGATACATTTTATACAATAAAAACGAGCAGAAGAGGATGCTAAATTTGTCATAAATATTTAGGTTTGCAAACTAATAATAAATAAATCTAAAGAATTTGGAAGACCATATTCAATTCATTTCAACTAAAGAATCACTTAGTACATTAATTGGTATTATTCTGACGAATACATTTTCTTTAGAAAGTTCCTTATATCATTCAGTATTTGTAAAAGTTGTTTTTATAAATCCTAATATTTAAAAGGTCTTTATTGAAAAGGCATTTGCAACTTGCCCACAATCCATTCATGCATGAAAACACTTCTATAGGGGATCTTAATTACCAAAAAACAAAGGAGAAATTCCAATATTTAAGGAAAATTGTCACAGTAACCTTTGTCAGTTATCTCTTATTTTGTCATTAACCAATACAAAGGCAAAGAATAAGATTATGACATTTTACATTAATATTGTTGTTTGAATTTCAATGCAATACGTTACAGCCACAAAAAGGAAACTTTGGTGTCCGGTGCTCCCTCCCCCTCCCCAAGTTCCATCTAATATGAAATGTCTTGTCACCGTACACAAGTTGGACTCAAAGAAATTATCCTTCCGATTACTTCCAGAAACTCAGACACACAATTTTGAACTTAAACAACGAATGAGGCAAAGCTGCAGGGTAAGATGCAGGCAAATGTTAAAAGAAGACGTTGAAAATAATAAATATAATAATAAGAAGAAGAATTACCATTTTTAGCAATGGCATAAGCAAAATGATAAAGTATATTTATGACGTTTACCATGAAAAATAATGATTTAAAGAAAATTAGGTTTCAGTGGTTAAATTCTTTTGTTCTATGAACAACACAATTTAAACTTTCCTTTTTAAGAGCTGATTAACTTATCACAATCTCACTTTCTCCTTAAATGAATGTTCTTACCTCTCTTTTTCACGAAAACAAATTTCCTGCCGTCCTAGCTCTGAACAGAGCAGACTCCCAATTCACCCAATTCTAGAACAGCGAAAAAAAACACCCTACGGAACCTGCCCTCAACCTGGCTATATTCTCCAACGACAGTCTGACGATCCATTAGCTGGAACGCTCGTATCCAATCCCAAGCTTCAATAACAAATATTAAGTCGTAACAAAGCTTCCGATTTGATAACAGCGTCCCGCTGGTTGAACGTCAGAAGTCATAATAATGAAGTTAGAGTATAAGTAATATCGTACAGAATAAACACAATAGCAAATATCACGGATGTTACACACAGTCAGCTGTTGCAAAGAATGGGATCTGAATCCACATCCACACACTGTGCGCTGCTGTGCACCCCACAAAAGTTCCCAGCAGGCAACGTGTTCCCTTTCGATTTCACGTTCTCTTCTCACGATCAAAGAGTCACGATTGTCTTTTTAGTACCACAAATCGTCGAGAAGGAGCGGTGTGCAGTGCCCAGCATCACTAGCGCAGCGATCTGATTTTTACTGCATTCCCCCACTGCGGTGCGCTGTGTGTAGCTGTGTGCAAAAATGGCTGAGGTCCTAGATTTGGAGTTTCCTGTATGGGGACTTTTACCTAAGAAGGAGACCGGTGTTACTTCATTTTTGAATAAATATCCGGAATATGATGGAAGAGGAATTGTTATTGCAATTTTCGATTCAGGAGTTGACCCAGGTGCTCCAGGATTACAGGTACATCAAGTAACATGCCTGTCATGTCATTGACATGGTGTCCAAGTAGTGGATAACCCAAGATTGAGGAAAATTCATGTGTGCACTGAGGCAGGGTTTTGTTTGCAATTTCCCTCAAAATGTTGCATTACCTTGAAAAATAGTCAGTAAAACTATTGGAATGAAAATATTATTTCAACTGCTAATAAATTGCACTGTGAAATAATGGTGAAATGACAGCTCAATATGCATTGTCATGGTATCACTGTTTCTGGCTTAATCTTTTTCTATTTGTTGGAAATTATCACTTATTGTACTAGAACATTGACAAACATATTTCTAGGTTTTCTTTAAGTATTAATTTGTATTTTTATTAGGAAAAGGTTTTTTATTTGCAGCAACTTTTGAGTAATAATCTTTGTTTCTTGACATTTTCAGATTACAAGTGAAGGTAAACCAAAAGTCATAGACCGCTTTGACTGCAGTGGTGCTGGAGATGTTGATACTTCCACTGTTGTTGAAGCTAAAGACGGGATAATACAAGGTCTTTCTGGTCGGAAACTGAGGGTAATGTTTCTCTCAGAATATTTTCTTGCTTAATAGTAATACTTTTTTAAAATAAATATTTCAATTTGCTACAACTGCTCATTTTTTCTTTGATACAAATTGTCTGCTCTGTGTTTTAATTTTTTATTTTAAGTGTCTTCTAATTATTATTCTTGTAGATTCCACCTACTTGGCAAAATCCTAGTGGAAGTTATCACATTGGTATAAAAAATGGATTTGACCTGTATCCCTCAAAATTAAAGGAGCGAATTGAGAAAGAACGGAAGGAAAAGTTGTGGGATCCAGGTCACAAAAGAGCATTGGCTGAAGCCACTCGCAAATTACAGGTAAGAATAAAATGGTTTTCTGTAGGGGATATTAAGGAATAATTTTTGTGAACAAAACTAATGGTTAATATTTAACATTTCTTTGCAGGAATTTGAAGCAAAAATATCCTCTCCTTTGTCTAATGAAGATAAACTCATTAAAGAAGATTTGGAAGCCCAGGTGGATGTTTTAAATACCATGGAAAAAAAGTATTTTGATGTGGGACCAGCATATGATTGTGTGGTCTTTCACGATGGTCATATGTGGAAGTAAGAAAGTTATTTTGATTTTTTGGGGATTACATTGTTTCTATGTTTAAATGTAGTATTAGGAGAAACAGTAGAACTTTCCATATCAAGGGGGACTTCAGAACTATCAAGTATTTTTTTAGTAGAATTAGTTGAACTGATTTGTTTATTCAGAAGATATGTTATTTTATTAATCTCATTTAGTGTGTTTCAATTTTACTACAATGAAGGATTGTAATTGAGGTGGATTTGTCCTATTTACTGCCTGCTCCAGGCTAGAAACAATTTGTTGCCCCTGACTTCAGTTAAATCTAATATTAATGATAAACATTATATTAATCACAACATTTGAGTTCCGTTATATATTTCATTTATTTGAATTTGGACAATGTTTGGAAAATAAATCGGTTATAGTTTAGTATACGGTACACACCTAGATAAGCATGGCAGCAGGGTTTAAGCCTTAATTACTGTACATGCTCTAAAAGAAATGAATAAAACTAAACGATAGGCAATTTTCATGGTTCACCCTTCATATGCTTTGTCCCCGCCGCACTGTAACACCAATTTTCTTTCAAAGGGAAGTTTTTCTCTCTTCGCTCGCCTGGATCCAAGTCATGGCGAGACTCGGGCCTTCGGCCCTCGCGTTCACTATAAACATCCTTGAGTCTATCCAACGCATAATTACCAATTCACTTTTATAAGACATCACTTTTCAAGAAAGGCTCCAGAATTCTAACTACCTAGTTAACGCCAGAACGGCGCGAAGTGCCGGTTTATACGATTTCCTTAGGTTGTACAGTATACTACATTTCAGCCAAATCTTATTTAAAGTGCACTTCAAATATTAAATAGAAGAACACATGATAATCAAATGTCATTGGTTGTGAAAAGTATAGGTATTTTCTCTTTTTGCTATTGATCGTTTGACATATCAACATTTCTAGAAAGACATAAAACTATGTGCAGACTTAGATGGGGAAATTTTGTAATAATTTTTTTGATGTGATGTATCCAAGAAAACGTTAGGAAAAGTAATTCACATGAATTCACATCCTAAGTTGAGATTTTTCAGGAACAATGTCACTTCCCAAGTTATTATTTAACGTTTGCATATTGTGTCATCAGTTTTCCAGTACTAATTATTTGGTTGAAGATAATCATATATATCCTAAATATAGATGTTAACTCTTTCCGCGCCTTTGTTCGATTGAGTGGGGCTTAGCCTAATTTCCAGTTCTAGTTCTATGGTCCACCCAGTTACCTGCACTTTTCTCAGTATCAATCCTTTGTCCCTCTGTTTGGAGGTTGCTGTAAGGTTGTGCCATCTCATACATCCAAAAGCTTCAGTGATTTACTTTTTTCTGTTGGTTCACTTCAAGACACTTGAAATATACTGTATTTTCTTAGCTTCTGCACAGATGTTACTAAATGTAAATAGCAATGGTATTGACCCTAGAGCATGTGGATCTAACAGAGTGATATCTGTACTATCTAGATAATACTATTAGTAGTGATCTAGTTAAATTTGATTATAAAGATAATGCTTTGTAGATTATCTATAAAGCCCAAATTAGTTTTGTGTGCATAGTGCTCATTCATTGTTATCACGCCCATGCACACACAGTCATTGTTGCAGCTCTCTAGTAGCATGTTTTTGCAACTTTTAGTGCTAATCTATTGTTGAGTTGTTAAATTATAATACTATAGTCACTACTATATAATATTTTGTGTTTAGACATTGTTTGCCCTTTATTACATCCTGCTGCTGTTCCTGCTACTAGGACAGTTAAAGAGGGAGTTGAGAAAGGGTTAAAGTACCTTAATATCTCTTTCATTAAAATGGTTCCTGAATTTTTTTGCAATTTAGTCTTTCAAATAATTTTCTCTTTTCTTAGTGTCAACAAAAATCAGCATACACTGGAAAATGTGTTGCATTTCCTTTCTTTAAATTTTTACTGCTTGAACTTTAAATTGGCATAGTACAAAATTACCTTATTTTCTACTGTTTAAATGAAAATATTGTGTATTTAATTTTAAGTGTATCAAATATTGAAGACAATCAAATGTGGTCATTATTGATTATTCAGTCATCATTACAGGAAAATATTAAACATTTCTCAAATATATGATGATAATGATAAAAAAATAAAAAGGTTTATCAGAATCGTGAGCATCAAGCACTAGCCAGAAATACTTACCCCAAGATAAAAATAATAAATGAGAAAAGTGGACATATCAGAATGGCCAGAAGGTGTTAAAACATTTAAAAAAATGTGAAGAGGAGAGAGCATTCCTCTGAAAAACGGAACTCGTGTAAACAAGAGGAGGAAAAATTTTAGGTGGAAGAACTAATGAAGGGGAAGAAAAGTCCATAATCAAAAACTTTAACATATTGTCATAAACATTGGTAAATGAATTTGTTTTTAGCATGTCGTTTTTGTATAAAGAATTTGAGAAAATTACCAAAAATTTAAAGTCATTCTGAGGATGCTTGTACACAGGGCATAGGCCGCTCACAAAAAACTTGTAATGACTACAGTAAATAATAAAATAATCTCATTTGATTGTCTGTAATATTCGTGGATACTCCTAAAATTTCAAGATGTATTGTTGAGATGTTTCTAATATTTTCCCATCTAGTATATAGTATTAGAGGTAGAAATAATACTATTCAAGACTTTATTTTCTTTTAACCATATTCAATTGAAAATAGGTTTATTTAAGTTTTGTGATTCAATAGGTATTCATGACCTTGATTTTTTTTATTTTCAGTAATAACTGGAAAATCTCATGAACTAAATAATCCAATTCATAAAATTTTGTATATATTTATTTTTTAAGATTACTTTTGCAGTTTAAGTGCAACATTTCTTCTCTTTCTATGAAGGAGATATCATTTCACTTATAATTTTCCACATGTTTGCTAACTGAAATGTAATGCTGGGAATATAATGTAGAAACTCATTTTTTAATATTAATTGTTCATTGATGTTAGTACTGTAGCAGCAAAGATCCTACTGAACAAAACCACACAATGGTTTTCCAAAACGTATCATGCACACAGCTCAAGGACCACAAATAAAACACTCCTATAATACTGCAAGAAATTAAATATTTGAATAAAAACAGTCTTTGCTGTAATATAGTATATTGTATCTGCATATATACAATTCATCAGTTCTTCACATTAAAGAAGATTATCAAAATTTGTTATTCCATAACTCATGTGAATAGCAGATATTTAATGGCAGGTGGTCTCTTCTTTGGAGCTGAGTATGAGAATTCAGTTGGTCCATGCAGTATGAGAACAGGTGTAATAATACAATTAAATATATGCATTTTTCCCATGTTCCTGAACATCTAAAGAAACATTCACCTCTCACATGGCTGGAGGTTGCATGATTATCTTTCAATTTCTGCCTGCTTTGGAAGAAGTTATTTTCATATCTATAAAGATAAGAAAATTACTTCTTGCAAGAGTAATTTTCTTTTTGCATTCAATCTTACAAAATCTACTAAGTTTAGATGAGATTTGTACATTCAAATGGTGGGCAAGGAACGTTGTTTTCTCTTTGCATGTTAATGTGATCTTCCTGTGTTCTCGTCTGACCTTGAAATTTATTCAACAGTTTTAACCAAATCTCAAAATTGGGCAGAAAGACATTAAGTATACATGTTCAGGTTATTCAGGAAATGTATTGGAAATGTGGAGGAAGTGCCAAAGAGTTTCAGTCTTTGAATTTGTTTCTACTATCCTGTAGTTGAAGACAATTTCAGATATTAAAAGTTAATTATTTTAGTTTGAAATATGAATCTCTGAAAAACATTGTCTTAGGAGCTATAAATCTGAATACTAAATATTTGCATTGTTTTTCAGAGCATGTGTAGATACATCTGAAAAAGGTGACTTGGCAAATTGTCGTGTTTTGGGTGAATATAGCAAAACGCAAGATTTTACTGTTTTGACAAAGTCTGATCAGCTCAGCTACAGTATTAATGTATATAATGATGGAAATACATTGGAGATTGTGAGCATGTGCTGTGAGTATATTTTATGTTGTAATATTATTTTTTAAATTTTGTTTGTTTGTCAAGTATGTATTGCATAAATCCACTTTAATTATTACCCTGAAGTGCCTATTTCTTTGCACATTCATGTAAGATAGTAAAATTAATGCATAACACAATGCAGCATACTTCATTATGGATCAAGGATACTTTTTGGAAGACCTCCAAGTGGAGGGGGGAATATAACAAGTCCTACTTGCATCGTGGATTGATGTTGAATGGTATTAGTATTTGGAGAACAGTAATTGGAAGTTGGAGTCGAGGAATACTGTGGAAAATGGCCAAAAGGTTAGAATGTTATAATGATGTACATTTTCTGGCCTATAGGCATACTGAGTAGAGAAATTTGCAATTGCTAGACACAGTTAATCCAGTCAACATCAGAGCTTGTAAATGTTTAAAAACTAAAGAGCCTAGTGTATGTAGTATTTCAAAAAAACTAAAGTGAGACACAAAAATAGAATTGAATAATCTTCAGTTCAGTCTGCATCATAATGAACCTAATAAAGGAATGTGCAAAACTTAATAAAAATTGTAAACATACTAAATGTCTTAATGACAGCCAGGTGGAGTGTGTTCTGTGTACAACTGTAGCAAGCAAAATATCACTATGAATATTACACTATCAGAATGAACAGAATGAATAGTCTTTGATCGATCTGACCCAACTCAAAGCCCTGTGATTTTGAAAATAATTCTTTAAATTTTGGGGGTACTTTATGTGAAAAACGTTGGGTCTTTTTAAGAATTTCCTCAAACATGCCTCCAAATTTTTCGAGAAAATTTCTTATAAGAATAATGTATATAGAATAATATGCTTATAAAGAAGGCAGATGTCTGATTTTCGTTGTTGTCTCTGCCTTTTCAAAACTTGGAAAAGTTCAAAATTTTTTGAACCTTCTCGTACAACTACATTATTCAAGATAGATCTTTTTCCTTCAATTGGAATTTGTTTCCACAATTAGTACTGTAATTAAATGTAATGTACATTTTTAAAAAAATCTTTGTAGTTTTTGTGCAGTTTTAAGGGAAATATGGACAATATTAAAACAATTTCTGAAAAATTATTCAAAATTTTTTTTTTAAACGTTTTGTATGGATAATGCTAAATGCAGTGTGAAAGATGACATTCATGCCATTTTGATGATTTTTTTTTTTTTTTTTTTTTGAATTTTCAAAAATTACACAAATGTAATTTTGTTGTTTTTTTTGTTATATGTCTCACATTGTTAATATTTATTTTATGGACAATTTTTATTCATTATTACTTTTCTAAGTACAATTGCTTAAAATAATTTCTTAGAAACTGGAAAGATTTCTGTGAAGAGTTTAGACCTTTGCATTTTCAGAAATGCCCTTTTTGTCATTTTTTCAAAAAGGCTCCAAATTTTTCAACTAAAATTTGTATATAGGACTAGGTTTTACTCGTTTACAATATTTGTAATTGAAATATCCTATTTCAATTTTAGTATTAGAGGACTGAAAAATCGAGAAATTGTGAAAAAATACCTTTTAGGTGCTGATAGGTAGCATGTGAGAAGAGATTGGGGCAGAAATGAAAAGCTAGCCCAAACTAAGAGAAACAGAAAGAACAAAAAAGTTGTACATGAAAGCCTGTGCCATTTTTTAGCACCAGTAGTCTCTGTTCCCATCATTGTCTTTTGATATTATATATTCTCTTTCTCAGTTACTTATTTCTTCTTTACCTTTTATCTAGATTTTGATATTAAGAGTTTCCGCATTTTCATGGTTTACCAATGCTTTCTTCAAGTTTTGTTGCATTTTTTCTTTGAAACATTGTGCTTTTTATAGATTTAAGATATATTTATTGTTTTTTTTTATTGAGTTATGTTTTACAAGTGTTAAAAAGCAGATAAAATTCTTTCTGCCCTGCTCCCTCACATTCCTTTTGAACTTTTATTATCAAGCCCATGTGCTGGCTTCTCCAATCATTTTTACTTTGTTCTTTTGCCATTATTTTTATTTCCTTCTACAATTTTAAATTCATGAAACATTTCAAAATTTGAATTATCTATATTTTTTATACTTGTTTATTGAATATTTTAACTGTTATTGAATTAAATGTGTTTCTGTTCTTGATGTCAGAAGTAAAATCAGTTCAATTGCTGAAATGTGTGTCTGAATAAGATGTTTAATATCTTACTTCTCTTGATGTTGATATTTCTGGAAAGCCAATCGCAAGAGTTTGTGGCATCTTTTGTTTTTACAGCAAGTCATGGTACCCATGTTGCATCAATTGCAGCTGCGTACTTTCCAGATTGTCCAGAGAAGAATGGTGCAGCTCCTGGTGCTCAAATTGTTTCACTAACAATTGGTATGAAAAAATGAATTAAACTTAAAGTAATTGTTCAAATAAAATGTCTGTTTTATGAAGAGAGTTTGCTATTTTTCATTCTAAACATGAAACAAAACAAAAAAGAGTATAATTATAACATTTAACTGATTTCTCAATATTGACATATATTAATTGTGAGAGAAAGAGAATTGTAATATTTTCTCATTGAATTTTTTATGTAGCCACCTTCGTACTAAAAAAACTGATTAGCTATGGAAAGATGGATTTGGAGTTGAACAGTTGTGGGCAATAAGCAATGTGATTGGCCAGTCGATTATAAAGCATTTTTTGCTTGATTTATGTTATTTGTGTGAGTTACAATAGATAAATTTCTGATGATGTAATGTTTTGATATGTAATGGTAGACATGTTATGTTGACTGTGTAATGTTTGTTATCATGAGAGTTGATCACAACTCGGTTAAATTTAATCAAGTTTTCTAAAATGTCCAATTAAGAGCCTTAAAAATATTGAAATCGCTAATAAGTCTATTGTTTTATTTGAAATTATTGTTTTCTGGGTTGGCTACTATCTATCATAGAGTATTTTGTTACCATTTAAAATACTGTTAACTATTTAATGGATGTATGTGTATTTTATATTATTCATCATTTAATGGATTGCTGTATATTGACATATATTAATTGTAATGGAAATAAATTTTTCATCATCATCATCAGTGAAAAACCACAGTGAAAAAATTGAACTTGAGAATGTTTTATAATTTTAATTTTGTTCACACTAAGAGAGATATAATATGATTATTCAGGAGATAATCGGTTAGGATCAATGGAAACTGGAACAGCACTTGTACGTGCAATGATAAAAATAATGGAACGGAGTGGCCCAAATAAAATTCATGTAATTAATATGAGTTATGGAGAACATGCTCACTTTTCTTCTTCGGGGTATGTACAGATCAAGTCTATTTTGTTAATATGTTGTTGTTTGAAGATGATTATTCGTAATTTTTTAATTTATATACTCTTCTTCAGACGAATTGGAACTTTAATGAATGAAGTTATTGATAAACATGGTGTGGTTTGGGTAGGATCTGCTGGAAATCATGGGCCAGCATTATGTACCATTGGAACTCCTCCAGATATAAGTACAAATAGTATTATTGGTAAGTATTTAATTTTATGATAATTTTAAAAAAAATAATATTTCTTAAAAGAATATTGCTAAGGACAGAAGTAAATTCTTTGAAACAAGATAATTGTTGTGGTAATGTGTTTGTATGCAGGTTTTTCTTATTTTAATTCCTAATTATAACATTAGTGTATACAGGTTTGGGCAGTATTGTTCTGCTGACCCCAGATCAGAGGAGCTCGCTAGTGTTAGATGTAGTGAATGGTCGAATATGCGTCCCATCAATGCGAAGAATAACCGGCTCCATTGGACGAATCAATAAACACTTAAGTGCAGAAAGCCCCTGTCCATTGCTTTCCTGAAATTTATGTACTCAAATATGATACGAAGCGATGAGGACATTCATAACATTTATTACACCGGCTGGGAAAGATTTACATGAAGGCCGCTTCTTCTGTTTCTTTTACAAACTCTGCTGTTCCACTCACCCAAAAAACCGCAAAACTTTGTGAACACGATCTGCAAACCTGAAAACAGGGCAATCACCCTATGATCTCTGCTTAAATTTCACAGAACATTTGTTCTGAATCTTCTCTCGAATTATCTTCACATTTCCCTAGATTTCTTTCATATTAATAAAGTGGGCAAGTGCAACTGTTTGAAATTTAATCCCATTCTCAAAAGGAGGAGAGCTTTGAAGCTAACTTTTGACAAATCAATAAACAAACGGCATTCGTTTGCATTACAAGCATGTCCAAGAGTATCTAAGGGGAATAAAACACTGTATTACCTTCTTGAGAGAGAAAAATCCTTAAATTCCTCTTGATGATTTTGAATACATACCTTAGTTTTGTGAGGTTCCACTGGTTTTGTGATGATCTCTATAGCTCTGCCTGTATTTTTGGTAAATTTATATCCAACATAAAACATTGAAATCTCCTTGTGATAATAATGTGATACGTTGGAAATTTCAAAACTTAGATTGTATTGATCATTGAGATCTGCACTCTGAAGCTCTTCTGATCTTGAATTTTCAAGTTCACTGTTAGGCCCTGAGTAAAATGGTATTGGGAGATCTTTTCTGTGGGGAAAAGGTTAAATCTCTCAGTGTTTATTGGGATATTTTAACATGTACTGTGACTTTTTTGAGATTCCCATTGTGCAACATATTAAACTGAAACATTATTTTTTGGCTTTCTGCATACCATGGGGACTGTAAATACGATGAGAACTGTCTATCCTGTTAAATTTGTTACACGAGTAATACAACAGACAGACTGAGGGGGTCCAAATCTTGTTCTGATCTTTCTTAGCAACCAAAATAATAACACTTTACAAGGAAGGGAGTGAGGTTTCTTTTTTGCTGTTTAAATGTCAACCCACCACACACTTAACAGCAACTTTTGGATGGTTTCATGGCATCCTAAACACATAAACCAAAGTGGTTTAAACAAAGAACTATTTCAAACACTTTGGAAATAACAAAAAATTGGTGCTGGTTAGTATTACAGGGATTGAAATCTGATCCGGGGCAATTTTTTATTGAACTTTTGTTAGAATAGAGCCAATTAAATTGAATTCCTTGGTAGGAAGTTATTTTCATTTAACCTTTTGAATTAAAATATTTTTTTTAGCCTCTTTCATAATGTTTGTTTAGGAGTGTTTTTATGTAACAGGAAAGAAGACCTTTTCTAAGTAATATGAATAAGTATGGTCTGCTGTAGCACCAATTTTTTTCAATTTATTTGTAGACACATTGATAACTGTAGTTATAATTGACTGAGTTTTATAAACTGTTTCTGATGAGAATTTGTTGCGAAATAGTATGACCTACAACATATCTTCTCAGTTGTAAAAATTGAAATTTTATTAATGAGCTACACACCATTTTTCAGGTGTTGGTGCTTATGTATCTCCAGATATGATGATTGCTGAGTATTCTCTGAGACAAAAGTTACCAGGAATGCCATATACATGGACATCTCGTGGCCCTACAATTGATGGAGATTTTGGAGTCACTGTCTGTGCTCCAGGAGGTGCAATTACATCAGTTCCAAATTTTACTTTGAGAAACAGTCAACTAATGAATGGTACAAGCATGGCTGCTCCACATGTATGTGGTGCTATAGGTGAGACCATGTGTTTGAGTTTAGTATCTTTAATAACTCATTCATTTGTTTTTGAAAAAAATTGGGGTGGCTTGTATTTGAAATGAAACTCTAAAAAATGTATTTCTGTATCGTTTTTTAAATTTTTTTATCTGAGAACTAACATTGAATAAGAATAAGCACGTTGATCACATGAACATGCTGTCTATATTGTGAATTAAGATTTTGTTAGTTTAGCATTTCTTCATTCTCTATTCAGTTCAAAGCTTTATTTTAGTGTAGTATTTTCGCTAGTATTTAAGTGCAAAGGAGATTTTTTTGAAACTGGGAAACAATCTGGAATTTGAAAGCAAAAGTGCAAAAGCTCTTGCGCAAATTGTTTTTAATGTACTTTTTCTGGATTTTTTGAATGTATGTATATCTGAAATTATACATGTAACTTTGTAACTTTCAGGATAATTTTATTTTTAACAAAATTATTGTTTATCCATATGAACTCATCATAGTTACCAAAGGGCCCATTGTACAGTATTTTAATGGATGCTGTGATCTTTACTTCCTTCTACATCATAATGGAAATTTATTGATGCAAACTGAAGATCAAACATGTTTTAAAGAATTATCCATCTTAGATTTTGTATGTGAGTGCATTTTCATTGATGCAAATTAATTTACTTTTATGTTTTTATTTTCTGCAGCATTATTGTTGTCTGGATTGGAAAAGCAGCATTTAAAATATTCACCATATAGTGTGAAGAGGGCTTTAGAGAACACAGCCTTATATTTGGATTCCATTGATTGCTTTGCACAAGGCCATGGTCTTCTTCAGGTATATTCAGAATTAAAATTAACATTTCTTTTTTACAGAGTATACATTTGTGAAAGAAAGATACAACTGTTGTAATAATTTTCTTAACTCCCATCAAAGTGCTGATGTATAAGGTCAAACATTTGGAGAAAAAGGGGGGGTGTCAGAAATGAGAATAATAAATTTAATTGGATGACAATCACCTGTCTGAATGCCGGAATGTATGTAGGTATTCATGCATGAAAAATACTATAAACTTCTGATACAATTTCACACTCTTTTAAAATAATTTCTGCAAAATTAGAGATCAAAATATTTGAGAGATATTTTAAAATAGAGGGTATTTTCAATTTATACTTAGTTACATTTAGATAATTTTAAGAGTAAAATGTAATATTGTATCTGTGCAGAATGTTTATGAAGAATTCACTTATAAATATTCATTTGGCTGTAGTGAGGCCAAATTCTTTCCTTCACTTGGCTCTGGTCCTTAATTAATTTTGCACTGGCATGCCCACCCAACAGAAACTCTGAATTAGTAGACAGATTGTTTCTAGCAATACTGTTAAATTTGGTTGAAGCAAATTATTTTTCTTGACTGTATACATTCTTAAAAATGTTGGTTCTTGTGATCTTATATTTTTCCAGAATTATTAATAGTTTTTTATTCACCAGTGGCATTATAGTGGTTCTAATGATTGAGCAGCAACAAAATGCGTGAGGCCTTTTTGTAATTTGAGATCATTAGAACCAGATAACACTTGTGATACATGATTTTATTTTTTACCTAATTTACATTATTCATATTTTCTTAATTACTAATTAACTAACTTGTTAAGTTGACTTGGTTTATCATTTCATATTTTCCTCGCATAATTCTCTTCCATAACTCTTTCTGTAAGAGAACACGTAACAACATGCAACTGTTTTCATGTTTCCCTCGCCCCTATGATTGTCTTGATACAGGTAAGTTATGCAGTGAATATTGAGCTCCATATCAAAGGCTATAACGAGCAATAATGTATCAGTAAAAAATAAAGATTATTTATTCCTCTAA
This sequence comes from Gryllus longicercus, assembly GCA_038098605.1. Lineage (NCBI taxonomy): Eukaryota > Metazoa > Arthropoda > Insecta > Orthoptera > Gryllidae > Gryllus > Gryllus longicercus. The sequence goes on from JAZDUA010000398.1 coordinate 491,022, forward strand.
ATGCTCTATATTTTGACATTTTTCATGAACGTGTTTGTTGAGACATACCATTTTCACCATTGCGAGTTTTTTGTGGGTTTTGTATTTTCAGTAATAAATTCTATTGTTGTAGGTGGAGAAGGCATTTGAACATCTGACTCAGTATCACAGTCAACCAGAACGAGATGTCAGGTTACATGTTTCTTGTGGAGTTAGCAATAGCAAAGGAATCCATTTACGTGGAGGTTTACAGGATCGACCCAAAGATTACACTGTGAATGTAGAACCATTCTTTGCAGATGCAGATAACATGGGTAATCGTTTAACTCTTATTATAAGTAATTTTGATTTCAAAATTTAATTTCAAAATAAAAACAAAGCATAATCATTATAGACTCATTACAGCATTATATTCCCTTTCACCCCATACTGCACAATGCTACACCACACTCCCCTCCCCATTGACGCACTTCACTACACCTCATCACACAACATCACACCATACCGCACCTCACTGTACCGTAACGCACCTCACTGTACCGTAATGCACCTCACTGTACTGTAACGCACCTCACTGTACCGTAACGCACCTCACTGTACCGTAACGCACCTCACTGTACCGTATCGCACCTTACTGTACCTCACTGCACCACACAACACTACATCCCACCTCACTGCACCACACCACACCACACCACACCACACCACACCACACCACACACCACACCGCACTGCACTGCACTGCACCACACCACTCCCACTACACTACACTGCACCACACCACACCACACCACACCACACCACACCACACACCAACCCAGCCCCTTTCTGCACAACTTTGTCCACACTGTCCAGTACTACACCATTCTGTCCAAAATCATGCCAAACTATCCAATAATGTTCCACACTCCAATACCATACCAAACTGTCCAGTCCCGCCATCGCTCTGCCCAGTACCCCTCAGATTTGTCCAATACTACATCACACTGCAATACCAGACGACTCTATCCAACACTCCACTTCCACCAAACAGCTCAATATTGCAAACACTGCCCAACACTGCACCACTATAGTGCTCTTCACCACATAGCATTCTATATCATACCACAGACCAGTGTTTAATCCATTGGAAATGGAGTACTTTTATGCAATTGGTGAAAAGTGTAAATGAAGTGCAATTTATTTGCAGATGCCAGTAAGAAGATTGATTTTGGAATGAAGTTGGTGCTATCATGTAATGAATCATGGGTTCAATATCCTTCTCACTTAGATTTAATGAATATGGCTAGGATTTTTACAGTTCGTGTAGATCCTACTGGTCTACCTCATGGTGTCCATTTTACCAGGTATTTTAAACTTGTTTAAGTCTTTAAGATGTATTTATTTTGAAATATTCAGCTTCTTTATAAAATTTTGACTTTCACAGCATTAAAGCATTTGACGTTGGATGTGTTACGAAAGGCCCAGTTTTTCAGGTGCCTATCACTGTTGTGCGGCCAGTGGAAATTCCTCGGGACAAATTTGTTCCTGAATTAACATTTACAGATGTTCTTTTCAAACCAAACACTATAAATCGCCACTTTATTCTTGTGCCAGATGATGCTACATGGGCAGGTATGAGTCATTTGAATTGGATGTAGATGAAACAGTAATGTCTTTTCATTTAAAGTGCCATTTGTATTGTAGAGATGTTCAAAGTTTTTTAATATGTTGGAAACACATTAAAATCCTAGTATGTGGTGGTATTTTGACTGAAGTTTATTGATATCCCTTGGCACTCACATTCTTCAAAGTGAATTCAAATTATGACTGAATTAATGGAAAATATTTGCGTTTTTATATAATTTAATTTATTTATGAAGTAAAATATTGTTATGATTTGTACTGCTATGTTTCATTTGAACATATGTATTATACAGAATGTTGTGTTTAGTGTTGCGCCTTCATTGCAAAGATAAGGACAAATCAGGGCGCTTTGTTCTACATACGTTGCAACTGCGACCAAAGATGGTATGCAAGACAGTGGAATGCCATAAAATGTTGAATGTCACAGCACAAGCTGATGTCGTTCAAGGCTTTTCTGTGAAAGTGAGTATTCTTTAGAAATTTAATGTAGTTATTAGAAGAGCTTTTATTAGTAAGCGCTGATGTGTTTATTGAACTGATTTCAGGGAGGACTAGTTTTGGAAATGGTTGTGGCAAAATACTGGGCAAATATAGGAGAAGTTGTTGTAGATTACACATTGGCTTTTCATGGTGTTCGGCCTGAGGGTTCTTCTGTTACCATGCAAGGTGCTGATGGCATTATGTCAATAGAGTTACGAAGCGGGTTGAGATGTGAAGAGATAGCACCAGTAATTACTTTGAAGAACACTGTTCAAGTACTTAGGTGTGTACACTTCATTATTACTTGGAATTAATTTTGGTTTATGTAAACTTGATATGCTGTAATCAGACATCAGGACTTCTGAAATGTTTTTACAAATATTGGGGGATCTTGTTAGCACAACTTGGCATTGCCAAATCCTAAGTGCATGAAATAGTGAGCGAAAAATTGCAAATGAAGATCTGTGAGGAAATGGTGCTGCAAGTGTCAACAGGCGAATTAAAGAGAGTTCGTTAACTGATCTGCCAGGACATTCTCAGCAAAGTGAGTGGAAATCCAGACTTTTTAAACAATGTGGTTACTGGGGACAATACATGGACGTTGGTGTTTGACCAAAGGTCAAAAGCGTTGAATAGGACACTCCAATGTCTCCACTCCAGAGATAGGTGTACTTTAGCTGAAAAGCATGATTATTTGCTTTTTCGATTCAAAAGAAGTGATCCATAGGAAATTTGTGCCACAAGAACAAACTGTTCATGCAGTTTTTTACATGGAGGTTCTTGAATGGCTGAGGAAATGCATTTTTCCTCATCTGCCCCTGCCATCGACAACTCCTCGCAGCTCCATCATGACAAGGTGCCAAGCCACACTGCCTTCTATGTGGTATACCTGTGCCAACATAATCTCCTCAGCCTCAGTCACCCTACAGTCTCTGCGTTGTCCCACCAGACCTTTTCCTCTTCCACTGTCTCAAAATCGCTCCAAAATGACAGCATCAGATTGGTGGAAGCAAACTACAGGCCACTCAAAAGTATTCCGGCTGCCACCTTCCAGGAAGTTTATGAGAGCTGGAAGTCCCGCTGACAGTGGTTTGTGCATGCAGAAAGGTCCTACTTTGAAGAATATAATAGTCTGTGATAAGATTGAATTGAAGATCATGCTGCTACACTCCCATGCTGCAATAGCATGAATTGGGGACATGGTGCTGACACTAAATATGTTTAGTAAGATTATTAAAAATGTAAATGAGTAATTTAATGCGTTTAGAATTGAGAAGACTTTATAAATCAGACGTGTTACTTGGGAAAATATGGCAATGGAAATTATGCTAACAAGCTTCTATTGTTTATATTATTGCTTTAATTTTTACCTGCTAAACTAAGCAAACATTTTTGGTATTCCAGACCATCTGATTCAAAAATAAGCCCATTGACTTCAAGAGATGTAATACCACCAGCTCGTCAGATTTATGAATTGCAGCTCACATACAATTTTCACATTGCCAAATCCACTGATGTTACACCGATGAAGTAAGTAGTGCATTCAAAATGTGAAAAGTGCTAAAAATTGGATTTCCGGAAAAAAAGGGGTTACCTGTATAAAAGCTATATATTTTGAAAATACTTCTGAAGTATATTTAAATGAAAGCTACAATTTATAGAATAATAAAAATAAATATTTCTTGTCTGAATTTTGTTTTCAATTCTTTGCAGCCCATGGTTGAGTGATTTACTCTATGAATCAGAGTATGAATCCCAGCTATGGATGTTATTTGATGCTAATAAACAATTAATTGCTTCTGGTGATGCTTATCCTTGCAAGGTAAGATAATTAGCTGATTATTGCCTTCTGTAATGAATGTCATTGATTGCCTTGTATTGACTTTCTGTTTGTAAGGACCCGAAATTTCAAATCTCTTAAATGGGAAAACATATAATTGGAAAATGCTCAGTTTGTCAATTTCACAGCTTCTCCTTCAGTTCACTATGATAAGAAGAAAAACTTTTCTCTTAACATGACATTAATAGAAAAAACAAACGAACTAGCATATTGTGACAAACAAATTCAAACAAATGCGTGGTAATTAAATGTAACACAAAAACATGAAGAATGAAAATAGCAGAACATTAGTTTCTCTGGCTCTGGGTTTGTAATCGGAATGAAAATATTGTGGATACTCTCTGAAAATACTCTTTTATATTATTTGGTTCCCTCAAGTACTCCAAGGAACGCTGATAACAACACACATTGAAAAAGTACTGCTACAAGGGAAAAAGGAAATGCCACTTAATCGCACGAAGAAGACAAAGTGTTTAATATGTAAATGAGTTATTCAATGGATTTGAGTTCAGATCTTTAAAATTCAAACGTGGAATGCAAACAAATGTGATAATGGGGAACAGACTAAAGAGATTCCATTGTATCTTCGTCAAGAAGCCTATTCTTAGTTTCTTTCTTTCTTTCTTTTTCTCTCTCTCTCTCTCTCTCTCTCTCTCTCCTCTCTCTCTCCTCTCTCTCTCCTCTCTCTCTCCTCTCTCTCTCCTCTCTCTCTCCTCTCTCTCTCTCTCTCCTCTCTCTCTCTCTCTCTCCTCTCTCTCTCTCTCTCTCTCTCCTCTCTCTCCTCTCTCTCTCTCTCTCTCTCTCTCTCTCTCTCTCTCTCTCTCTCTCTCCTCTCTCTCTCTCTCCTCTCTCTCTCTCTCTCTCTCTCTCTCTCTCTCTCTCCTCTCTCTCTCTCTCCTCTCTCTCTCTCTCTCCTCTTATATTTTTGTTGGAAAGTAGGGCAAATGCAGTTCTTCATTATTGCTAAGAGGCACATGTATAAAATGAAAAAAAAGCTAAAAGCTTGTTCTAAAAGCTATGCAAGATGTTAAATAAATAGGGAATTAGTAAAAGTGAAGATGTCAATGAAATAAGTGTGAAGGTTGATGTTTATTACATTTTAGCTGTGATGCCCAAAGAAAGGATACTCCAGAATATCAAAGCTGAAACTGTCTAGACCAAATGACTAAATTCCATTGTGGTTATGCACACTTTCTTAAAACATAATCATAAATATGTAGGATTGTGTTTTATATTTTGTACCTTTGTGGGTAATTATTTAGATATTTTTGTCAATTAATTTAAATAAGTTTTCTTTTGAAGGGGAAGAGTAGGGACCTACTATGGGCTATACATATGACATATGTTAGTGTTTTATGAGCATTTATGTAGCCTTCTTATCTTTTGATAAGATTAATTGTGAATTGTCAGATTCATTTATCATTTTCATGCAAAATACATTCCATTTTGTTAGAGAAAACACACAGACCTCACTTCAATGATGTTGTCAATTTGTTATTATAGTTATTGTTATTTTTCATATCTCAGAGCTTGCTAATTAAAATTCTTTGTTTCAGTATGTTGTTAAATTGGATAAAGGTGATTATGTTATCAAAATGCATGTTCGTCATGAAAAAAAGGAGCTTCTTGACAAATTGACAGACCAGCCGATGCTGTTGTCTCAGAAACTCCCAAACTCACTGTCTCTAGATGTGTATGCTAGTCAGACACAAGCCACAACTGGAGGAAAGAAGATGGTGGGGGCCACGTTGCCTCCAGGACACATTTTACCTTTCTATATTGCACCTCTTGCCAACGACAAGTAAATATTTTTTTATTATCTTTGCTTTAACTATTGAGCTTTCCTTTTGGATTTACACAAAATTCTCATGATGTGTCTAGGTGTCCTGTATTACGTATCTCAGTACCTTCATCGTTATTTTTTTATGATTATTGATTCTATGATTTGCATATGGATATGATGAGTGCTATGGTTAGGTGTGTCATAGCAATCAGAGCCTTGGAGCATAGAATCATGTAATTCTTATAATTTTATTTCATGGGTGGGAAAATAAAATATTTTAATTTTTATAATGCTATTTTTTATTTACCATTAATTCATATTTTTCCTGAGTGTTGAAGTTAAGAATATATATTTAGTAGTGCTAATTTGTATACTTGAAAAAATTATTTATGAATAATCATTATTCTTTTGTAGGATAGGAAAAGGAATTTCGGTTGGTCAGTTTTTATCTGGCACTATCACTTATGCTAAAGACGAGATTGGGAAGAAAGTGGTATGTATTAATATTCATTGAAATACTTAGCAGATGTTAATTTGTAAAACTACATGAATGTTTATTTCTTTTTAGGATACATATCCTTTCAAGTATGTTATTCCAGAGCCTCCTAAAAGAACTAATAAAAGTCCAGAATCCAAAGACAAAGAAAAAACAAAGTGGGATGAATATAATGAAGCTGTTAGAGATCTCAAAACTTCATGGCTTGCCAAATTGGGTAAGTAAATGTGAAAGTATCAGGGTTGGTTTGTGAACTAAAAATCAGGGTACAGAAGGCAATTAGTTCTTGGGGGGACATGAAGCCATTATCTCTCCTCCCTCTTTGGTTCCAACATTTTTTGTAATTCAAAATTCACCAATTCATCATGTTCCAAAAAAGTATTTCAAGAAATGTGTGTTCTAAAAAAGAATTTCTGCAAAATTCTGAGGTTGACTTCCCAGAATTTCTGGACAAAGTAAATCTTATTTCAAAATAGTGTATTAATATTTGTCTCGCCTTAGCGTTGTACAGCTCAATCTGGGAATTTGTTGATAGTTGTCTCAAATTTGTCGTTCATCTAAACTGGTAAGTTGAGAAACAAATGTGTGAAGTAGTACATTTGTTTAGCAATTTACTCACTTTGAGACATGACATTCTTTAAATTATTTAAACCTAAAAATATCAAGTATGCACATAAAAATAAAATAATGAATACTTTGTAAATAATAAGAACTTCCTCAGTTTATTAACTTGGCAATTAAATAAGAGCCCCACTGCTAATATGGCTGGAAATAGTTGTCTTCTATTGGGCCAGCAGTTTCAGAATAACTTAGGAGATGGTCCAGGAATTGTTATCGATAGTCAATTTATTTTTCTTTTCAGATTTATTCAAATGAGTCGGTTACAGCCAGCGTTTTGAGATCCTATTCAGTCTCATTCTCAAGACTGAAATAAATAGAAAAATGTAAATCCAGTTTAAAAAAATATAAAAACAGGAATGACATTGTCACATTAAATATATAACAGAAGTGAAGAATTCTTATAAATATTGTTGTACACTGTAAGGAGTAGAGACAATGTGCACATAAAATAGGGTCTTGAAATGTTGGCTGTAACATATTCTCATTAATAAATATGAAAAGAAAAATATCAATCCTAAAATAATAAATCGAGACATTATAATCACCTATTATATAACTATCTAAGCATACCTAACCGAAGCATGTGAAGCAATGAAACAAGAGAGGAAATGAGACAGATAACATGGAGATATCAAATACTTGTCACATATCACGATAATGAAATGTTTTTTTTCCTTTTTTATTTCCAGATGAGTACTTAGTACCAAGTACTTACCCGAATTGTTTTAGTCATTTACAATATTTATTTGTGAAACATATTAAACTGGTAATATTTGTTAGGGTGGGACTAGGGTTAGGGTGTGACCCGAAGGACCCACCTTGATTGTAATATTGGTTTGAAATCTTGTTAGAAACCCTAGAAAATAATTATGTAAATTAAATTCAAAATGATTTAAAACTAGATGATTGACAGTTATCTCAGTCAACCTGTACTAAATCTATATTGACTCTAATTTTGCTGAATGTACTTTTTCGTTTTATTGACACGCAGATTGAATGCCTGGGCATCTAATGCAATGATCCACTCTCAAATTAATTGCTCACTTATTTAAATGGGCAGTCTACCATATTTCTAGCTACAAGGGCCATATTTCACTGTTTTATGTTCTGTGCACTGCTATATATCGACTTTTTTTTATACTCTTTGTAACTCATAAACAATATTTTAAAGCAGTGGCCTCCTTTAAATATGTATATGTAATTTTAAATAACAAATATTTACAATTTAATAATCGATTTTTCATCAAGAATATTATAATCTCTAAATGATAACATAACAAAGGAAATTGAGGGCAGTCTCTCACATCGATATTGATATAAAGATGAAATACAGGCAATTTCAAGTAGGTTAATGTTTGGCAACATATTCGTGATCTTTTTCCCTTGTTAATAAGCTGAATAAGAGGTACCAATGAGCAAACATCTTTTACGATATTTTATGGGCAAATGTAATTATTTTATCTTGTTAAATAGAATGCAGAGAGCTTAACCCCTTTTGTACGATGTCGTTAATGATTATGAATAAATAGTGTTTGTTGATTTGAAATTAGAAATGTATATGTTCTCCTGTAGGAAATTAGAGAATTAGAGCAGAAAATAATTATGATTTTTTAAGAATAATTTTTTTAACTTCAATAGAAGTCTTATTTAATAAAACATAGTTAATGAAAAAAATTGGTATTACTCTCATCAAACAAAAAATATCATTATTACAATTGTTTAAGCAGCACACTAAATTTGCGATTACATTGTAGCAAAGCAATTACATTTTGTGCCCTGCAAGCTATTATAAAACTAAAATATATATGTCCAATTCGTTTTATGTTTGTTTTGTACATTGTCATATTGACAACAAACATTTCCAAAATAAAAAGTAATGATACTTGAACGTGTGTAACAGCCCATCAATTCTCGCAATTACTCTTTCAATTTATGCACTGCGGTTCGAATTGCATATTCTCATTGGAGGTCCCCACTCCTAGAATGAGTCTTAGGTACCAATGAGCAAACATCTTTTACGATATTTTATGGGCAAATGTAATTATTTTATCTTGTTAAATAGAATGCAGAGAGCTTAATCTCTTTTTTACGATGTCGTTAATGATTATGAATAAATATCCCTACCCTTCCACGCAGCCCATCTATGCACTCCAGTTGCTCACGCTCAGCTCCTGAGATCAGTCAAAGTGCAGAATGCTGTGCAGGCCTGAGTAGATGAATATAGTTCCAGTTTTTTGAAAAAGTTTCCAGTATACAGTTTTCGGTAAAATGACTGAATAATTTTCATACCATCTCTCATAAGATTCATTAGTATTCTTGTCTCTGTTCCTTAATTTTTGTTTCACATTTGTACCAGCTGCCTATATCTTTTGTTGTGACTCAATTTTTGTTCATGGGGTCTTTTGCTTCCACCTCATTTTCTAATGAAGGGCTTGGGACAGTAACAAGATAAAGCCACACTGGCCCCTCCCCCTACTAATTGCAAAGGTTAATATTTCCATTTTCGTTGAATTGTCACGTCTAGTAACCGCCCCAAGCCCATTATAAACATGAAGACATGTACAATTATGGAAACTACATAATCTGCCCTTTCAACAAAATGTAGATGTAAACATCTGCAAATAGCAGTGGCTGGTGTGGCTTATCTTGATACTGCCTAAACTTTTCATATGTACTACTTCCTACTATGAGCATGCTTAAACTTACACTTGTTATTTAGCCTTGGTTGCCAAATTTGCCTATCCCTTTCTGTCTCATATTTCTTCTTGTCTGGCATATTTATTCAATATTAACAGATGGGTAAATAAACATTACTATATTTAGCGTATTAACCTAGTTTTCGAAGCAGAACTTTCTCTTTTAAGGCTTTGTACTGGTATTGTAAAAGTGTGTATCTGTGGTGTTAAATTTATCGAGGTTTATAAGCATATGATCAAAAGTTGCGAAAAGTTACTTTTGAGTTGTCTGCTTCTTGTGGTATCATGTATAAGAAGAGAAATCATCTGGCACCGTGTTTAGGGAATTATGATTTAAATTATTGTGTTCACATAAATCTGGCCAAGTTGTATTACTACTGAAAGTGCCATTGTTTCTTGAAAAACAGATTGCCGTTTTCATACTTTGCTGTGTCTCAACATCAACTGATTATAACATTCAAAACTTCAAATGAATAGCAAAAGTATACTACATTTACTGGTATTGAGAATAAATCCTCAGTGATGCATCAAAAATAAATAAAATCATGTAATTGTATTTAAAATTCAAAATTTATTTTCTGAATGGATGTTTTGCATACTGTATTTCATTACAGAGGCGGGTGACCAAGCCACAGCTTTGTATGAAGAACTTTCAACAGCTTATCCTGACCATTTACCTGCACACACAGCAATGTTACAGTGTTTGGATTCTAGTGAGCACAAAACAAACCTACCACTGCTTGAAATGGTAGAAGATATGGATTCAGCATTGGCAAAAACATACAATAAGATCATAAGTGTTGCAGATACTGTAATAAATTCCGTTAATCAGACTGTTCTTCTCGCCTACTTTGGCATTAAAAGTGACAATCGACCTGATGCTGCAAAGATAAGGAGGTATTTGTGTGTTTAATTTATTGTCTGTATTGAATCTGCTCAAGATACTTAAAAGTAAAGCAGGACCAACAAAAAAATTGTGATCCTTGATAAGATATCTTCCAATTTGTTGTAGGGGCTCCACTTAGGAACTTGTAAATTTCAAAGAAATTATTTTAATCATGGAAAAGCTTTTCCGAAGGTCGCTTGGAGATAAAATTCTGACCTTTGCGAAAATGTTAAATTATTTTTGAAACTTATGAACCTTTTATGTTCAATTTCTTCATGAAAATGCGAAATATAATTGTCTTCAGAAGAACGCAGTAAATCTAGTGACTGCAATAACTTTAAACTTGTTTTGATGCATTCACATGGAAACACCATTGTCAAAACATCATTCTGAATAAACTTAGCTTGAATTGCTGGGAATTATTCAGAAAAATGTCATGTTTACTCAAAGTCTTGTACATAATGAAAAAAACTGGTGGTGATGAGAATTTCTCTATAGATGGATAAAATGAAATTGCATTCCTCAACTATGCAAATGTGTATTAGCATTCTACAACATGCAAACAGAAATCAAAACAAATTGAAATCTGAAAAAGTTAAAATCCTGTACTTAATCCAGTAAAAACGACTACTGGGTGTAGTATTTAACCCTTACCAGTACAAAAAAGTTTCAAAAATAATTATATTGGGGCTGGGAAAGCTGAAATAAACCTTCAATTGTTGAAAATATTACTGGCCTTTTGCAGTAGACCACAATATTGAAAAAATATAATTATGTTCTATAATATTGAAAGAAGGAACCTTCAAATTACATCATAAGAAAATACTTGAATTGTGTGTGTGTATGCATGTTTTTTTTAGGATTGTTTGATTGTTATTAGATTTTAAAACTTCACACAACTTGCTAGTTACACTCTTACCTCTGGAGTAGAAATATAGTTGGATATTTCACGTATGAAAAAATATATCCTGTGGAATTATTTAGAAACAAAGAAAATATTTTGTATAGATCTTTACGAAGTGTAGTACAAGAATGTGTAAAATAATTCATATTGTGTTTATATAAAAAATAAGCAGAATACAAACTAAAAATCAATAAAATCCAATAAATTTCATTTGAAAGTTGATCACGAAAGCAGCTTTTGTTCTCTAGACTAATTTGAAATAAATGTGGGGGAGGGAGAGAAATCCCATCAAAGAATTCCATTTGATACTTGGTTTGTCTCGGAAATCAATTTTAATTTGAGTTGGCTAAGAGTAGAATATTTTGTCTTTACTGATAATTTCATTTAAAACTTAACAAACCTGTATTGCAACTGCACTTTCATAAGAGCAGCCACTAATAAAGAACATGCAGGAAACAAGCAAATTGATAATGCTATTTATACCACTCTGGTAGCTTCTCATTGTCAACACAGTGAAGAAATAAGTCCTTTTGATATATTTCAATTTTGAATATTTTTTGTAATGACGAATTTATCATCTCCCAACTTGTTAATACAGGGTACCACGATAGATGAACCTTAATGATACACAACATTAATAGATGAATATTAGTGACATTAATGTATGGGATTAACACTTGGGGAACTTACACAATATGGAAATTACATCCAAAATCGGTCAAATTGGGCACTTACATATCAGGGACAAATTCTCACATGTTTACAGTGGAAAAAAATAAGAAAATGTACACACAAACGAAAGCTGAAATTGAGGCAAATAACAGAATATATGTTTATTAAGATGTACCCTGTGTTGGAGAATATGAAAAATAAATATTTTTGTAACACAATTTGCTGCATCAGACCCATACCTGAACTGGCGATTAGTATCTGTAAAATTGGGCAGCATTTAAAAAAGCTATTTTTTTTCTGCTGAGATTAACACTTTCCTAGAACTTATATCACTTGTACTATTACCACTTCATGCATCCTGTACTGAAAATTTGGGAAGACCCAAATTATAGCCGAAATATATCTATAGTTTTTGGTTTAAGATGCATAACATTAAAAAAATATATATTATATACAAACAAAACCTTGTTCTGATTTTTAGAAATGAAATATATAATTACATTATTGCAAGTTTGTTGTGAAGAATATTTTACTCTATGTTTTGTACAATTTATTATAAAAATTAACAAATTCAAATCATTAAGTGAAAATAGTCTCCAGTATGAGCATAATAAGAGGATTGTTTCTCTATTAACTTTGCCTCTTTTCAATTGTATACTGACATTACTAATTAATTCTGCATTTCAGTTCCATGGAACGACAAAAACAAGCATTAGTTGAAGCATTAGCCAAGAAAGGTTGTGCACTCTGCCGCATATATAATAAAAAAGAAAGTGGCGATGGCCCGAAAGCTTTAGAAAGTATTGATATGGTATGGAGAGAAGTCTTAAAATTTGTAGATGCCACTGACAGTAAAGTGAGTTCACATTATTTTAATTAATGAGTTTTGGTTAATTATTTACAATAATTTACTCATATTGGTTGTATTCTTTCCAGGCAATATACTTCTCGATGTGGCATGCTACTTTAAATCGGCATTATGGACGTGCACTCAAAATGCTTTTGAAACTTGGTGAAGACAAACCGAGTAAGGAACTGGATGAAAAGATTACAGAGATTGCTCGGAAGTTGGGTTGGACACATTGGGTCTATTACTTTGAAAGTGCACTGCCTGTTCGTTTCCCTCCTTCATACCGGCCTTTCTGATGATATGGTATGATACAAAATAATTAATGGGAATAATTAGTTGGAAATTACCATAGTGACATACAAAACCATTAAACAAGTGATGAAATGTTTAAGAATTTCATTGATCAGAAAATTATTAATAGAAAACAATAAAAATATTCAGAAAGATGAATTTACTCCCTTAATAAGTTTTTTTTTTTTGTTCCAGGTAATTTATTGTAGGAATAATTGAAAAAAATCATTTTCTACCTCTTAACCCAGAGGATCTGCAGAGACAGTGTGCAAACGCGTACAGAATTCCCATAAGTCATGTGAAAAATTGAATTTTATAAATGTCTTAAAAATATTGATATCCATAAAACTTGTATTATGAATGTTGTTTTTCCCCCCGCAATTTGTAGTCTAAGACTACAATTCCTCCTTATAATAAAGTACTCTTGTTGAGTTAAAGAACTTTTGTAATTCACAATTTTCAGGTACTTGCAACTAAAGTAGAAATGATAAAATTACAAGGTCTTCTCTCCTGTACACTTTTTCCAAAACTGGGATTTGATGGAAAATATCAAACTGGTTTCCAAAAGCATTTCTAGTTGTGTTAGTATTGTTTGAGAGAGAAGAGTTTGTTATTTTAACTGTAAATGTAATATTACTGGTTAAAAACGAGACCCACTTCTAATTGAATAACCTTAATCTTCCTACATATACATACTGTAGAACAAAAAAAGGCAGACTTTCTCATACTACTTACTTAACTAATTTCTTTGGTCTGGGCTAGCTATCTGCTCTTGCTCTATCCTCTTGTCATTGCCATCTATTGATGCCCCAAATTATTTCTTTTGAAATTTTTTTGTTTTTCAGTTTTCTAATAGATTCAAAATATTACATTTAGATTATAAAAGAAGGGCCCTAAATTGAATTTTCATTGAAAAATTTAGAACCATTTTGAAGAAAAAATCGTTTATGCTGTAGTGTAAATGCACAATTTGAAGTCATTTGAAGCACTTCCTTTCACAAATGCAATGTATACAAATTGCTGGAAATGTGCATTTTAACAGCGTGAAAGATATTTAAAAAATTACATTCGTGTATTTTTTGAAAAAAGAAAAGAATACAGCAAAATGAATTTTATGTCATCGTAAACAGTGCAATTGAATGGGTAAAAACCAGAGTGGTACAGCTGACCATTTATAAATTCATCATTTAACCGTGGAGCTTTATTTCATCATTTGAAACCATAGCATTTCAAATTTTATTATAACAACGAAAATAGATTGCCTAAAATAAACACATTCTCAAAATTTATAAAATGTCACTCATACCCTTCTGTTTTTCACCCATTCAATTAGTACTATCCGTACAAGTTTGAAGAAAAAACTGAAGCCTGCTTTTGAAAAGGCAGAATTTAGATCCCTTTAACAGAAAAGTTTTGAGTTTGCTTGAAAACTTCATTAGATATCATTTAAAGCACACATTCTCGTAAATGCTATCATGTGAACAAATCACCATTAATATAAATTTTAACCATGTGAAGAACTAGTCAAAAAAATTTAGCAAATTGGCATTTATATCATCTAAAAGAGTACATTAAGCACTATCCGTACAAAAACTGAAGGAAAAAATAAACGTGGAGCCAATTATGAAGAAATCTCATGACCTAACTAAAAGAACTAATTACGGACAACAAAATTTCATTTGGAGGAAAAGTCTCTCTTTAATTTTGTAGAAGTAGGAAGATGCCATTAAAACTTTAAATGTTTGCAATTTTTGAAAATTTAGAGTTAACCATGACAATCAGTTCTACGACACCTTTTTAAGTCTCTTTTACTCTATTCTTAAAAGAAATTTAAAGAAGAAACTTCTGAAAATGTCCCTTGAGCTTCATGTAAAGTACTCCCAAATTTTAAAGATTGATTTTCAAAATGTCAAATTGACAGGGGAATATTAATTTTGAAAACAATCCAATGTATGGTTTAGGCACTAGTGGTGTTTCCAGACTGATGTTTTGGGGAAAAAGAAAACATTTTTTCCGTGTCGGGTAACCCCCATAAAGTGTATTTCAGTTGAAATCTCGAAATCGATTTTCCATTACATAACTTTCTCTATACTCTGTATATACGAGAAAGTTAAAAGTATTATTGTTTTAATTAAATTGAACTAATTTTTCTAAGTTTAAGAAATGGTCAGAAAACATTTAACCTTCATTGTGTTGATCAAATTTATTAAAGTAAAATCTAAAGCATTAAAAATGTCAATTTGTTTGCAATAAATTTTAAAAAAATTATAGAAAAACATTACACATATTTGCTTTCATGAATTTATTATATATGAATACATATTTACTACTAAGATTGTTGACATTGTTTGAAGCTCTTTATAGCCAAATTGTCTTAACAATGCATTTTAAATTGCACATTATAGTACAACACTATATTCACATTAAAAAAAATAAACCAAATGATGATACATGCTTAATGTATCATACCTTTGGCTTTTTTGCAGAAGGTTCATCGTCATTTGTTTCATTTGACTGGAAAATGGCTGTTGGTTGAGTTTTAGAATACGCAGGAGTTACCCAATAAGGATTTTCTGCAGCCTCCTTTGCAAATCTAAGAATAGCTTCTCGAGGATCTTGGTCATCTTCAACTCTCTTGCTGAGACCAAGGTTACGAATGACATAAGAACTCAAGGTGCCTCCAGAAGATGCAACTCGTCCTCCTTGTCCAGATGATATAGGCAAATCAGGTCTGCGAGATTTTAACGGATCTTGCCTGTCACGTTCCATCTGTTTGCGAATTGACTTGGGTTTTTCTTGTCTGAACATAGGGAGGGCATGTGGAGTCAGAATTTGTTGTGCTGCTACTACTTCCATTTGCTTTACCTTTCTTCGAGTTTTCACAACACATAGTTTTGCACCTCGCATACTCTTTTCTTCATCATAATAGAGTTTCACAGTCCCATTTCCACAACCCACAAATATTTGATTAAGTTTTGGATGCCAGGCTGATTTAATAACATGAGAGTCAGTTACTGGTATCTCATGGAGCTTCTCAAAAGTATTCACATCATAAAATAATAACCTTCCCGTATCTTGGCCCTTTTTAACAGATTCACCTGTGAAAATGATGCTATCATCTGGACTAAATGTACAATCAGTAGTGCCATAACGTGAGTACAAACCATCAACAACATGAAGAGGTTTCTTGAATACCCTTAAATCCCATAATTTCAGGGTGTCATCACATCCTCGTGTCGCTAATACATTTCCATGATATGAAAAAGTTATGGATGAAATTTCACTTCCATTTTGATGGGCACCTCTTATCATCATTGAAGTATTAACAAACATTTTTCTGTGGTCCCACATCTGTAGAGAACCATCAACACAAGCTGCAGCAATAAGATTACCATTTCTGTTGTAACTGCAGGAAGATGGAATTGTTTTCAATCCATTTTGAGCTCGACATTTGATTACAGCTTTGTGCTGGTTAGGTTTCTCCATATCCCAAAGACGGCATGTGCTATCATGAGAACAAGTCAAGAATTCCTCTTTCAGACGTGGGTGCCAACAACCACTGTTAAGCGAGGCTGTGTGCCCTTTTGTTCTTGCCATGTCTGCAATGTACTGGTCACCTTTTACACATTCTAACACTTCAAATCCATCACGATCTAAAACTTTAGCTTGAGAAGAGCCAGAAACTACAAGAATTACATCTCCTGTAATTGAATACTGCAAACATTTTATTGGATGGTTTTCACATGGTTGGAGTGTTCGAAAGCTTTGCATTGTAGCATCCATCCCTGCAAAGTCCCAGAATCTAACCTCATAATCAACAGAACCAGTGGCTAAGCGTGCACCAGCAGGATCTGCAGCCAAAGCTACAACAGCCCTTGAGCCATGCAGCATTGATACTTCATGGGAAGCAGGGATTTTACTTTTTATGTCATCTCCTTCGTCATCACTAACATCACTCTCACTTCTATCCACTTTTACACCACTTTCTTTGCTAGAGTCTAATTTTTGATTTCCTACACCACTACTTAAACTCATGACAATTTCAGGTGGAACAGGAGGTCCTATAAAATCGTCATCATCATCACTGGAACTTTTTTCTTGCTTTTCTTCATGAACATTCTTATATCTGTCTCCATGTTGAATATTTTGGGCGTCATTCTGTGGTAGTTGTGAAGTGACAATTTTGACAGCTTTACTGCGTTCTCTTGCGGCAGCTGATACTTGAGCAGCAAGCTTTTCAACATCAAAATGTTTAGACTTTTTCCCAAAGCTTCCAAAACCCATTACTTCATTTAGGCATTCAGTTTCGTAGTTGTCATTAGATTGTTGAGAAGTTTCTCCTTCAATTGAAGAACCAGAATCCAATTTGGCGTCTATCACCCCGAAACCAGAACCATCGTTCACAGGAGACACTGACGTTTCATTTAATTTGTTGAGACTACCAATAACACCAAATTTAATTATTCCTCTTGATTTTTTCATAGCAAGAGGTAATTAGACTATAACTTGTCAAAAACGCCCTTTCTTTCTAAAACCACTTGCATCAGCAACTCTCACGTCAACAATTCCTCCGTAACTGCATAGCTCTTAATTATTCCTTAATGATACAATAACCACAATTACACCGAGAAAAGCTTAAATTCAATTACAATGGATAACTCCAGAAGTAAATAGCCGACAGCACAGAGATAAGTTATACTATAGTCTACAATGCAACCAAACTTCTAATTCTCTCTGGACCAAAGAGTATATATGCTCTGGACCAAACGGATGAAGGTTGATTTCGGGAGTCGGGGCTTGTTTAGTACGATTTATTTAGTCGTGCACTTGACATAAATCAGCTGTTGCGGTTTCACCCAATCGGTAGATGATACATCGCTAGTGACGTCACTATGGAGACGTCAAGCTCCCGATTGGAAGAAACCGTGAACAACTGATTTACGTCAAGTGCATAGTTTAATAAATCATGATATATGTTCTTGGGAAAAAATTAAATCGGCTCATGCTTACATTATCATTTTTTTTTGTTATACTTCATCCAAATATTAATAATGGAATGTATTAGTGAGCAAGAATAAACTACAAAATGAAAATTTTCAGGAAACAGAGATTTTACTTTTCTTGAAAATCTGTTTTTTATTCCAATTAAAATTAAGGTTTTAGAAGATGCCTCAAAATATCTTCCCACAACTTACAAACTTTTGTAATGTGAACACTTGTCTACTCTGGATTCACTTTTCATGGCTCTAGATAAATAGAAATGAACTATTTCAAATTTTAATCAAGGGCAATACACATTTACAAACTATACAATACCAGCACAATTTGAATTTTCAACTATAAAATAACTATTACATTAATGAAAAACTTCAACAGGAAATAGCACCAAAATTTGAGTTTACATGCAATTACTTTCATTTTAACAAGAGCAATGGATAGCAATGATTTTAAATGGAATGCAAAAGTTCAAAGGATGAAAAATATGTACCTGTTACATGAAAAAATTATACTAATGCCTTGAAAATTATTTACAAAAGCCATTACGATACAGAAATTGTGTAGAAAAGAATCACTTAACTTTCCCCCCCCCCCCCCCCCCGAGTTTGCAGCTTTGTCAATACGAAAAACAGTCGCTCAAACATTCACCTCCAATCCAATGAGGTGAATTATAAATAAAGTAGAAATATGTCTAAATGCCACAGTAGTAAGCTCTTTTCATTTTAACCTGTTCAAAGCAATGCATACAAAGCATATTTACAAGCAACCAATAAGTTTAAAGGATAAGAGTACTGCTTGCTTAAGCAATTTCAAAGCTCAAAGCATCTGAATAAAATTGGTCAATACTGATTTTCTTCAAACAACTTTCTGAAGTGAAAATAAATCTTTTCTATGTGGCGAACAGTTCACAATGCAGCACCTGATATAGTCTTTGCAGGGATTGAAGACGTTTTCTAAATGAAAAGAAAACAAGATTTTTTTTTCTGAGGTAACTGGTATACTACAAATGTTAACAGCACACGTATTCTGCATTATTGGGATAGCAGAACTTATCTCTTATTCACAGAAACTTCTTTTGAGAAAATGGGTACTACCTAATCCCAATAACTTTGCAATGAGATCCTCTCTCAAACAGAACTTTACCCACTTTGAGAAATTTAAAATTCAACAACCCCAGTGGAATTATAATTTCAAAGCAAATCAATTTTAAGGAGGTATGTTATAGGAACAATTACCAGGGCTGAAAATGTGCATTTACGATATAAGAGCAAAAATGTGTTTATCTCCATGAAAGTGACTGAAGTTGTGACAATGATTCAATTTTATCACTATTTTTGAGTAAAATATTTCTTGTGCTGATGAAATCCATTAACTATCAGCAAATAAGTACTCTGATGCCCATTTGCTTACAACATATGTTTACAAATTTGTTTTCTAACTAAATTTTGAACAATTGCATGGATTTGTTTTCAATTCCTAAGGAAACATTTACATAATCAAAAACTATACATTAAATAGTTCAGGTAGGCCCAACACCATTTTCTTAACAAAAAATGGGTTATGGGATTAATTTTAAAGTTTGATACTTCAATAATTCTATGAATATTTATGTACAAAGTTGAGAAATTATGAATTTCAATTTTTTGTGGAGTGAGTTTGCATGTCTTTACAGTTTTATTGCTAGTTAAATTGCTTATCGTTCTCCAGTCCACCTCTAAAGAATCTGAAAGAAAACAGATTGCTGATTCCCCAATTGTAAAATTGAGTACATCCTGCTGCATCAATTCAAAGATCAAAGTTTTCTTGATGCCCTGATTAAGCAATAATCCCCGCAATAATAATCCCCATGACTAGTGGGCCATGAGAGCAGCACACTTATATAGTTACATTCCAAGAAGTGAATTTCCTAACTGTACATGAGCTATACTTATTCAATAACATAATTTTAATGCAGTCCAATTTCAACACTCGAAAACGAAGATATACATAACTATAATACCAGAAATAAGAACAAATACATTGGGAGTGCAAGGCTCAAAAAAACCGATAAAAATCCTTATCTTTCAGGAGTAAAATTCAACAAATTGCCAAATGAAATAAAAAAATCTAAGCAATTTCATATTCAAAAAAGAACCGAAGAAATACTTAATAAACGAAGCATTACATTTTTTTAGATGAAAACATAAAAAACTAATATCTGACATGTAGAATATTGTGGATTGCATATAATTAACAAAAATAATGACATGTATTATGCTGAATCTATTTGCACAAATGTATGGATAAATATAAATATGAAACTTTGTATTATATACTAAAAAATTGCATGTATTAGATTGTATACGAACTGTATTCCATATATTGTCACACAAAATGTGCTTTTGTGATTGTGATCAATGTAATTATTTGTATATTATAATACGGTACTAAACATTATTTTGTAACATGGAAGTCATCCTATTTTACGAGAAAATGTATTTATGTTTAAATAGTTAAATTTTGTATAGTCAATAGTTTGTTAAACTCAATTCATGACATGGTCTAAAATGATACTTGTACTATCAAATAACCAAAATAAAGTATTATTCTTATATTGACCATAAAAGGCTATTAAAACTTATAATACTCTTTTGACTAATTTTAACATCCAATCACGATTGCACAGGACGATTATGACTGAATGCCACACGAAAAGGAGTACATACTGAAGACAAAATAAAGAAACCCTTGTAACTTGCCAGTATTCTGGCTCATTTTAACCTGTGGAAAATGTAAACACAATGCATTGATATATTAATGGCATATATTTTTTTAAAAATAATTTGGAGAAACATGTAGATAACCTAATAACACAAGAGACTCTCAAAACATATCAAAATTATGAGCACAACAAAATATAGTTCATGCATCATTTATTTGGAGGTCTCAAATCAAGTGGAGCCTTAACTTCCTATTAATGGGTTTCATTACGATCTCACCCAGTCATTTGTTTATTCCCAAAATATGAAAATAAAATCATCAAAAGCAGGCAAACCTTGGTGTTTGAAGGGAAAGAAAGAAAGAAAGAAGGAAAAGAAAAAAGAAGGGGGAAGCAAAATTTATTTGTTCAATAATCCTCACTGAAGAAATTATATCCAAATAAAAAAATATTAAAAATTGGCACAAACATTTATTATTGCTTATAATTACAAACAATTACTTCGACTTTCACAAATTAGCACATAATATCTTGACCTTTTTAACAATATTCATAAAAGTAAAAAGTGTGTGGATTATTTATTGGTGTTATTTCAAAAACCCATAACGCTGGATAGCTGGTGATTTCTCATTGTCTTCCCGTTCTTTTTCTTCTCTTTCAAGTGCTGCTTTTAACGCTTCATTTAATTCTATACCTATCTCTTGGCCTTCTTTGAATGTTTCATGCAAGGTTTGGGGGAGAAAACTGCCAACTCCTGCTTTAAAAACTGAAGTGATAAATGCATTTTCTGATACAGCTAGAACTATGCTTGCAGTACTACAAACTTCCTCTTCTGCAGTCGGATCTACTAAGCAGTGATCACCAATCTTGCACAAAGTAACAAGACAAGGTACCCCAGAAACATCCAGTCTTTTGGACTCAAATGGATCATCAGAAAGATGCAGTTCTACTTGAGCACCATCCATAGCTGCAGCAGTTACTAGGGGAACTCTTGTATTGTGAAGAGCTGCCTTAACTGCTAAAGAAACTGCATCAAACAAATTTCCTCCACATTCAAGAATCAAAATGTCAATATATAGTTTCCAGCACTGTTGACCAGGTAAAATGCATAAAGTTGAAAGATCAAATGCGTAGGATGATTGATATGCTCTGGATAAGCTGTTGCTTATTTCAGTACCCAGTTCTTCACCACCACGTCCTTCGAAGGCAGGTGTAGCATTTGCCGAACAATCAACAAAAAATTCTAGTTTTCCTTCATTGGGACGGCCGGGAAAAGGAGTGTCTATTTCTGTTTTAACACCAACCAATACATCTGTATTTGCCAAACGAAGCCGTGCTGATCCACTTGCATGACTTACAACATCAGTTTCAAGTTCCATTGGCCTATAATCAAGTCGTTTTCTTCCATCAACCCGGAAGTTGCTTTCGGCACCACGTAATATGAAAGTTTTCTCGGCTTCACTTAACAACATACCAGCCATGATCAGAAAATTACGAAGCTACAAATACAAATCAACTTCTATGGATTACAAATTTTTAAAAGAAAAATCACTGCTTACCGCAAAACCCACTATTCTACGTAGTTATAACGGTGGATTATCTATAAAAATACAACAGAAGCACAACTAAAGGATTCGTTGTTAGAGAAAACTCTCCTATGTGTGCACACAAAAACAGCATAAACGTACAATACCAACCACACACATAACCTAAAATGAATTGCATCAGGTGCGCACACCTCGGAACAAGAGAACGTTTCTAGTCTTCATAAGAAGTCCACAACACGACAGAACAACATAGTCACGCCACAATACTACTACCATGAAAAAATATTATTCTGGCTTTCTTCAAAGCCACTAATCATCAATGGGCTAGGGTCACAAAGAATAGGATCGGACGGTCACGGGTATTAACATGGGCAATAACCACATTTTGGGTTTTACGCTTAATACTGGACTGTCCGCCAGGAGCCCCATATTACAGAGCTCTATAATTCATACCAATTCATACGACAGTATTTTTTTCACACACTCGTCTTGTCTTCACTTTGCTTCACTTCCCGTATTTTCCGGCTCAAAGAGTAAATGCTGAGTAAATGTCGAACATAGGCAAATATGTGAGTGCTTTGTGATGTCGACGGTAGACAGGCATATTTCAATATAAATACAATACTTCAACTTAAATACAATGGGCTTCAAGATCACAAACTGGAAGGAAAGGGGATATTGTTGTCTAATCAAGAGCTCCGATAATAAAAATTTAAGTCTTAATGAAGCTCTCGATAGTAGTGTCCGCCCTCCTTGATATCAAAAAAGTACTTCCATGGATGTTAATCTTAATTTTAATGGGTGCCACTAAGATTAAATCGGAATATACAATAGACAATGGAGGTAGTTATAACATATTCAATATGCATTAATAGTGTATTGCACACGTGCGGTTTTCAGTGCAATTAAAATACTCATTCTTAGGAGTTCCAATTGTCGCCACCAGACAGCACAGTAGTCAACTCCCGCCATCTTTTGAAATAGTTTTTCTGAATTCCCTCGGAATCCCGTTTTTGACACTTAGCGCTATTTTCACTTACTGTCTACAATTCTAAATTTCTACAGGCACTCACCATTCCTCCAGCCAGTGGGCTCTAGTGTAGTTTTGAGATCACTGCTTCCAACCATATTGTATCTCTCCTCCGCATTATAGGACGTGGGCTTCATGCGGAAGGAACATGGAGGAAATATGGAATTCATTAAAGAGCATAATTTTAACTGCTCGCGAATTTTTTGTTCCAGCCAAGATTATCAAAGAGAACAGCGATCCCATATACTACACGTCAAATATTAAGAGATTAAAGAGAAAAGTCAGGAAAGCTTATACTAAACGTAAAGAGGGATATCATTACGAACTAGAATACAGGCGATTGTCAAAAACGTTATTGCAGGAGAAACGAACAGCTCAAGAGAATTTCTTCCGTAAAATACTAAGTAATGAACGTACTAGTTGGCAGGGTTTCTATAAATACGTAAGGCAGCAAAGGGGGAACAAGGAATCTATACCTGCATTAGAATATGAAAATAAATGTTGGGTGACGGATCAGAAAAAAGCAGAATGTTTTAATTTGTATTTTCAGTCAGTCTTTGGCGATGCGGTAGTCATTTCGGAAATTACTGAGCCAAACGAAGCCGAGAGTTTTCAGGTACAGTCAAGGATTATTCGCAAGCGGATACAAAGCATAGGAATGAACAAATCAGTTAGTTTCGATGGGATTCCAGGAGAACTATTAAAAATAGGGGGGGAACCAATCGTTACATATTTGACACGACTATTTGAAATCAGTGTCAACAATTGTAGCATTCCTCGTGATTGGAAAAGAGCTATTGTGGTGCCGATTTTTAAAAGTGGAAATCGCACTTGCATCTCTAACTATAGACCTGTGAGTTTAACTTCTGTCATTTGCAAGCAAATGGAGCATCTCATAGCTGAGTACTTGCGAAATGAATGGGGCAAATTAGGATGGCTGTATGGAGGACAACATGGGTTTCGTAAATCATTTTCATGCGAGAGCCAAACTATTTCTACATGTCAAGATATCGCTGACGCACTGGACCGTGGACAACGGACGGATGCAATCGTAATAGACTTCTCTAAAGCGTTCGATCTTGTTGCACATGACATTTTACTTAAGAAAATTGCAGATACCGGTATCGACGTTAGGGTCGTTAAGTGGATTCATGAATTCTTGAGAGAGCGGTCGCAGCAAGTCCGAGTTGGACAAGTACTATCTGGGGAGGCAAAAATTACATCTGGAGTTCCTCAGGGAAGTGTCTTAGGACCCTTGTTATTTATAGCCTTTATCAACGATCTACCCACTTCTATTGATTCAGTAATGCGCCTTTTTGCCGACGATTGCTTCATTTACCGGATAATAGAATCACCTGAAGATGAAAGTGCACTGCAACAGGATCTAAATAAAATATACACATGGGCTAAATCAAACAAAATGGAAATAAATGCCGACAAAAGTAAGACTATCAGTTTCACAAAATCTAAACGTAAGAATCCTTTAAATTATTCCATGAATGGCACATTGATCCCCGAGGTAGTCAGCTGTAAATACTTAGGAATTAATTTGCGTAGCGACTTAGGATGGGGGGAACATATAAATTATGTAGTAAGAAAAGCTTGGAAGTCGTTTCATTTTGTCAAGAGAATTTTAAAGAAAGGTAACATGGAAAGTAGAAAATTGGCTTACACATCTTTAGTTAGGCCAACTCTTGAATACTCGTCAGCTTGTTGGGATCCGTACAGAATAGGTCAAATACAAGAATTAGAAAAGATCCAAAAAAGGGCAGTGAAATTCATAAATAGAGGGTTTGCAAGGGAACGTGACACACATTTCGAATCATTAAGTACCCGCAGGAAGAATGCAAGATTATGTTGTATGTTTAAAGCGTATAATAAATCTCCAGCGTGGGAGGGAATAAGTGGAAGACTAGACAGTCCTGCACGTATAGGGAGAAAAGATCATAAATGGAAAATAAAAACTCAACGGCAGCGAACTGATACCGGTAAATATTCATTTGTAAATCGCACAATTAGGGATTGGAACGAAATACCTGCAACAGTCATGGAGCCCTTTCCCAAGGACGTAAAGTGTTTTAAAAATCGCTTAAGAAGTCTCAAATAGCATTTTTTATTTTTTTATTTTTCTTTTCTACAAATTATTAGGTACTTTTAGTGAAGTGAAGTGCAGTTCCAGGGAAGTTCGGCGTGATGTGCGACATTGCCAATGTTAAAAATAAAATAAAATATAGTGGAGTGTGGGGCTATGTGTGTGTATAAGTATGTATGTGTGTGTGTGGGTGCGTGTGTGTATGGGTGTGTATGTATGTGTGTGGGTGCATGTGTGTGTATGCGTGTTTGTGCGTGGTGCGTGCGTGTTTGGGTGTGTGCACGGAGAGTCTGAGTTTCACATGTGTACGCGTGAAATGGAGGCTTTCTTGCTATGCTGGGGTATACACGGTTCTGGGTAGTACATTGTATTTAATTTTCATTTGTATAGTGTAATTGATTGGCTACCACTTGGCAGGGACGCCAATTGTGGCCAAAATAAATGTATTGTATTGTATTGTAATAGAGAAGTAGAGAGAGAAGGAGTAGTGAAGTGAATTGAATTGCTGTGTATTTTAAAAGGTATTTATTAGTTTAATATTCCGTCCAGGACAGTCATAAAATGTAGAGTTAATGCTGTTAATGTTATTATTGTCTTTATATTATTATTATTATTATTATTATTATTATTATTATTATTATTATTATTATTATTATTATTATTATTATTATTATTATTATTATTATTTTCATTATTATTATTAATGTCTTAAAATGTTTTAAAATTACAGTGTATTACTATTCCTAGATGTAATATGTAAATTGTAATGTTCTGCCACCAGGTTGTATACCTACCTGCAGAAATAATAAATCTATCTATCTATCTATGCCTCCAACAGTTTCTTTTATTTTCCATGGTTTTCTCGACAAAGAGTAAGCAACTCGTCTCCACTATAAAATAAACCTCAGGTTGGCGATTAGAAGAAGAACAATTTTACGAACTTTCAAAAACATTATAACTACTGTGTAATAACTAGAATAGGCCCAAAGTAGCAAATGTATTAGTTAATAAGTTAGATTGTAAGTTAGTAGATTTAAGATAGGCCCTACTATATATACTTTTTGGGTGGGACAAACTCCCTAGTGATGTGAAACTTTACTGCGCATGCGGAGAAGATCGATAGTGCTTTATCGTTCAAGGGTGTACAAACTCCCTATATATTAAAAAAAAGAAGAGTATGTTATATACGTCGTTGCCCACTTGTGTGCTACGATATCACAAAATAATACTGTGATGATATAGTCTGAACGTCATGGTTGCTTTAAAACGTATAATCATAGATTAACAATATTTATCCATGGTCTCTAGTTGGTTGTACTGCGCAATGCAGTGTTCTAATGTCTCTACATACACCAATGGTACCAATACTTCTGTGTGTCAAAGTTGTTTGCATTGAAATAGCTTCGCAATTGAGCAGGATATTCTTTATTTGATCGGAATGCTTATCAATGATTTCATGATTATATAGTCTCATGATGATATCAGTATTTATTCGGAGACAAGTAGAGAGAAAACGAATACTTGTGAACTTGAAGGGGTGTTTGCGCATTATAGGGTGGCGACATTGGTTCTGCAGTGTTTTGCACTGACCTGGCCAAATACTTCCAGCACGGGTGGCCGGCTGGAATCGGCCAGGGATCGGCAGAGAGGTTCGGTCCAGTGATCATAAGAGATCTAAAGGAGAGGTGGTCTAGAGATTTTTTTTTAAGAATATTACGAGAGGTGGTCTGAGAAGCGACGCGCATATACGAGGCCACACTGTGTGACTAGTTCTAGTATACTGGTTGTGACATGACCGCACAACCAGAGTGTGTTGAACTGTCCACAATTAAAAACAAGGAGAATAGCTCTACTAGTTAAACGATAATTAATAGTATAGAGCCTTATTCATTCCTTTGTAATAGGTATGACGAACTAGCACCGGAACAAGAGGGCTAGAATAAGTTTCTCGCCCTCAGAAACGCCACTCCTACAATAAATACTCAAATGCAATTTTATGGAGTAATGTGAATAAAAATGATTAAAAGTTACGAATAGAGATAAAATGTCATTGCTTTGGAAATTCATCATTCAATCTACACCTCCAGATTTGTATTTTGATTTCTGGGATGTTATCTCTCGTCACAACATTGGGAGAGAGGTAATTTCATGCCCACGTAATACATTTCCGAAAGGGTGCATACCTTTATTCGAATTTTTGTCTCTAAATGTCTTTAAAAGTGATGGGCAATTGTCATCGGACAATTTGAAATTCTTTCAGTTGTTGAAATAATGGCATAACGAAGAAAAAAATCATTGATGTATCTACGTTATTAAAATATTTTGCCTAGCCATTGCGGCTGATGCTCGGCTGGTGCATGGGCAAGCGAGAGAATAGTGAGGCCCGGGGGCCGATCGTCTCAGCCGTCTGGAGCTGAAGTCCCGGTGAGAAAGTGGCAGAAGTAGGCGCAAGCAGACTTTCGACTTTGTATTATTAGGAATGGGAATTCATTGGGCAGCTGAAGGATGGAATTCGGTCTGACTACGTCTGGCATTTGAGAAGTGTTTGATTGCACTGCCTTCATTTAAGAAAGTCTGTACAATGGAAAATCTTTCGAGAATATCTGTTGAAGAGAAGGAGGACGATCGTCAGAAGTCCAGTACATTTTTGCCGATCGTAATATGTGCTTTGGCTTTGCCGGTATCGATGGTAATGTGGATAGGGAATTTAGCCTTTTCATTTTTCGCTCTGGAGCGGACACATTTGCATGAAGGTATTTATCTCCATATTATTCGTGTTTTTACCATTACTGGATTACGGCTTGGTACTGTTCACAACGCGGATCTGTTTCAGATGGCACTGTTATCCCTCCAACTAGATGGCTTGCGGCTACTGGAATTCCTCTTTTTATTGCAGCATGGGGTTTAAAGAAAAAAAGTTTGGACAAATCTGGTGCTGGCCTTGGTAAGCACACACTATATGTTCCCATCATGTAATGCCACAGCTGTCGTAAAATTGTTTGAATGATAATTATGTTAACAATGTTCTGGTGGTTTAAGTTCAAGTTCCTTTTTTTTCAGGTTTGTTTATGGGATTTATATTAACGCTCACAAGTTACTCCTTCTTGGCTTCTTTGCTGATGTTTTTTGTTTCATCTTCAAAGGCCACAAAATTTCGTGCTAATAAGAAGAGAAAACTTGAAGAAGATTTTCGTGAAGGTGTTGCAGTACGTTCTTCCTTTGTACAAGACATGCACAACCCAAAACTCTGTTTTAAAATTTTTGGTTTCTGTCTAGGTGGTCAACGTAATTGGGTTCAAGTGTTGTGTAATGGAGGAATTGCAACTCTTTTGGCAATATTATACCTCTTGGATGTGGGATGGGAGGAGCGGCCTATTGATTTCTACAAAGATTATCGTGCTTCATGGTTAGGCCTTGGAATTTTAGGTGAGAGTAACTGAACTTCGTTTATGATACAAGTTACAAATGTTTTATAAGTGTTAAATGTAATAAAGATTCTTCTGTGAGAAGTACAATTTAAAAAGTGTTATTAGGCCCTGTTGAAAAGTTTGTTTGTGATTAGTGAGCATTAATTTAATTTTTAGAGATATTGTGTGTGTGTGTGTTTTTGTATCATGAGTGTGTATTACATTTTTAAAAGGATTCCAAACCATTTTGTTCATTATTATTGTAACACAGATAAGGATAGTCAAATAGTGTAGTTATTTGTATTAAAAGAAATTGGAACCTAATAACCACTGTACAAAAATGTAAATGGCATGTATTGGTGTTTAACATCAAATTTAGTGTAATAGTGGATTCTATGGGATTTCAGAATATAAATCTGGTTACAAGTCTACAGGTATGTTGTAAATTGTAATTAAGACTAAATAATTATTTCAAAAGAGATTTGTTCCTATTTTTCAATAGTAAAGTAAACCCTTCAGTGTGATATACTATTTCCAGAGAGCAATTTCTTTTCACTTCTATTTGTTATGCCATGCTTGGATGGGATGGATTTGCTGTGCCATTTGTGGTTAGTCATGTCACGACAGAAGTGACCTTAATCTGCATTTCTTCCATTTACAGTGTGCTGTTCACAAATTCTGGGAGCTGTTTCTGGTTGGCAGTGTGTTAAAGTGTACTTTTGCTTTCTTATTATGTGGTTTTAAATATGAATATTTTAATATTGATAAGTGTTGGTTTCTGTTTCTTTGTTGTTGGAGTTTCAAGCATGATTTATTTAGAGCACATTGTCTTGTAAGTACTAGTATATGTTATTGTGTCTACCGTGTGTATGTATTATTTAAAAATATTTGTTGATGGAAGAGTATTTATAATTTTAAATAAATAATGTGCATGGAAAATTATACTAGAAATTAGTCTGTGTTAGTTTTAGTAGGAGTATTTCAACATAGACCTTTACATTGTGAAAGAGTACTGCAACAGAAAATATTTTTTTGTACCTTTTTTTAAAATTTCTCAAGCCATTTAAGTTATAATTTTTTCATTATTGAAGTTTTGTTAACTAGCTGTTACTATTATTCTAATTCAGAGCTTTTGACACTGTTGATTGAAGAACTACATTGTGTTCAATATATGAATAGTGAATTTAAACAAAAACTATGTATAGTCCTTTAAGCAAGTCTGTTTCCACAAAAACAACGTAACTTTATGTGTATATGTTAAAATTTCCATCTTGATGAATAATGGTAAGCAGTAATCATGCAAATGAATCATTATTTGTAGAATTCATTTCTGCAATTTCAATGCCTTTGTATAGTGTCTGATGTGATTTTGAAAGTTAATATGCAATATCTCCAGTGAGAACGGATATTTGCAATATACACTTAGAAAGATCAATGTAAATAGGAGAGAATCATGGTAGTTGGGTGTGGTTATTTTTATATTCAGATCAGTTGATTTATTCAAATTCGTGGCTATCCGGGAGACACAGTGTTGTCGGCCTCTCAGCCAAGATAGCCCGGATAGCCAAGAATTTATGGATTCGAGCCGCTGAAGCGTACGTGTGCAGTTGATTTGTTTAACTTTGATTGAAATGATTGGGTTTAAAATCTCATATCTTTTAGCCTAAACTTTTGTTATTCATTTTTACCCTTTGTGGTTCAAAACATTTGTTAACATGATCGTCCTAGATGTCAAACGGCTTCTTTAAGACAACATGGTATCTAGAGCTATGAGCTTGGAGCTTTCAAGGAGGCGGCTTGCTCTTCAGGTCGGAGGTCATCTCTCAGATGACAGTATCCATTCCATGACCCAGTCGGAGGGCATCTTAGAGATAACTGATTTTCTTCATATTTCTAGATAAGATCTTCTTCCAACAATGAAATAGTGCTGTGAATCTGAAAGAGTCTGTTGAAATATATACAATTGCTCTCTGAACAAAAATGTTTTGCCACATTCATTCTTGTCAAACTTGTCCTGGCAACCGGCCCTCCATCCAGGTGAATGATATGAGCTGTTTCACATCCAAAATAGAGATATGAATGAAAAAATGATTTCTATATACATTGACCTTTGTATTAAAAATAAAATAATCATTTTCATTTCTTCTAATTGTTTATTTCCAAAATTGAACTATGAATAAATTTAACTCCTAAGTAATTTGGAGCGTGATTTTCAAAATTAAAGAAACTATGTAGTAATTTTTTAATATATTATTCAAATTAATAGTTCATTGTCAAGTTATCGCAAAAATAATAGCAATCGAGTTCAATACTGTTGAAAATACAATGCCAGTTGTATAATACACAACGCAGCTGCTCGAACAGTGGCCGAGCATGCAAACTGACTCAATGCACCATTTTCATGTGTCATCTCAGAGATTCCCTTCAACCTGTAGGACAGCACACTGTCTGCTGGTACATGAGCTGGGAAATCATTTCAAGATGAAATCTTAGACATGCCTAGGTATGCTTGAAGAGTCATTATGCCAGTGATTTTCATTGAATTAATCTTGAATTTTCAACGTAATATTGTTTAGAGTATCTTGTTCAAAGAAAATGCAAATTTTTATTAATGAATAGAAATGCTCAATTTATTTAAAATATTAAACAATGAATTTTTTGTTAATTGAATATGAAAAGTACAAATCTTATTTTTAGCTTAATATTTTTTGTAAATTATAATTGTTCTGAGTTAAATTTGTTTTTTTTTTCTTACAATTGGATTGGACAAATAATGCAACTATGGCGATATGCTAATCAGTGTTTTAGTTATGTGATGGCTATCACTTGGTAATACCTGTGTTTTGATTTTCTGGTAGTAAAATATGTTTATCACCATGCTACATATTTTGTTTTTAATTTCATTTTCCAAACACATGGATAATGTCATTTTGTAATGTGTTATCTTCTTGATTGATGCCTAGCAATCTTCAAACTTACAGAACATTCTGATATTGATTTATTTGTTTGGTATTTGTCTGTCAATGTTCCTGTAATAACAATACCGATTTGTAGGTATTGTTAGGTAGTGTTGCTGTATTGAATGTAGGATTTTTAAATGGATTAGAATGCATCTAGTAATTTTCTATTTAATTTTCTATAATTAATATCCCATATTTTAATATAACTAACACAAATTTCATTGTTAAATCTTGAAATGATTGACATTAAATTGAATCCTTTTTTAGCTTGTTTATCATGTGAATGTATCATTTACAGGATTATGGAATCATTTATTAAACGTTTTTTATTTCACGCAAAAATATTTATTTGCAGGATCTCTTGCATGTTGCAATGGTGATACTTGGGCCTCAGAATTGGGTGCAGTAGTAGGTGGAGGTGAACCTTTCCTTATTACTACAAGAAAGCGCGTCCCAAGAGGTATGTTAATTGATTTGATTTCATTTATTTGTTGTTGATAGTCAGTAGGTGTATCAGGAGAAGTATAATCTCCACACGGTTTCTTAAGGCCACTCTTATGTACACTTTAGTATGCTTAATTATTAATAATAATAATAATAATTATATATATATATATATATATATATATATATATATATATATATATATATTAATACATACATTTATATATATATATATAAATACATATATGTCAATATTTCACCATCCTGTCACCTTGTTGGAGGGTTCATCCCCGTCACCGGGTTTGAGTCCTGGTCGGGGCAACCATTTCTTTGACCAAATTTAAATAATAATAATTATAATAATAATAATTTATTATTATTATTATTATTATTATTATTATTATTATTATTATTATTATTATTATTATTATAAATACTTAATAGCTTAATTGTGAATAAAGAAACCAACAAGCATGATTGGCAATATTTGTTAACCAGAAATGTTCTCTTCCACTCAGTAGAAAATGTATTTGCATTGTGCCATGAACTACAGATATGATTTTACAATATCGCTGACAATATAAAAATCTCCAGGAATGTACTGCAATGATTTTAATAAAACTTGTGAATGACATTTAGTTTAATGCAATTGTAATTTAATTAATGTCAAGAATTGTACTGTACATTATGTTATATTGTGTGTTATGTTTACCTACACATATGTGTATGTAAATGTATTAAATACATTTACAGTATTTACGTGTATGTACGTATTATGTGTATGTAAATGTATTAAATGCATTTGCAGTATTTACATGTCTGTACGTATTATGAGTATGTAAATGTATTAAATACATTTACAGTAATTTGATAAGATAAATGAAAGCATAAATATTCACAACTGGAGGTGTATAAAATACTTCCTTATTATAATCCTTACTTTATTATTATAATTTCTGTTTTTGTAATTTTTCTTACAATGATTACTTGATGCAGGTACAAATGGTGGAGTGACATTCGCAGGGTTGTTCTTCAGTGTTATTGGAGGTGCAGCTGTTGGATTGGCCTATTATGTAGCTCTTCTGTATTGTGTGGATCCAGACGTATTGGGCGCCAGTCCACAACAATGGCCTCTGATTGTTGTTGGGGCATTGGCTGGATTGTTTGGAGGAATTGTGGATTCTTTGTTAGGAGCAACCCTTCAATATTCTGGTAAGTCATACCAATCATAAATTGAGTTTTGAATATTAGGTGTAATACACCACAATATTAACTTGATTAAATCTTACTATAACTCCCCCTAGAGACAGTATGTGTGGGGAGAAAGCCATGGTGGGAAAACTGAATTAATTAAATAAACGATTTTTCTTTGATCTTTCATTCTTTTGAATATGTTCAGTGTAAAGTACATTTTTGAAGTGTATTATCAACTAGCACTACCTTCTCGATTCACTGGGTGCTGCCAGTTGTATATAAGTCTAACTTCTAAAGTGGTGGTTGCTAATCCAGGCTTCCCTGAGGAGAAAAAAAATCATTACCATTTTGTTTTGTGTAATCAGGGTTTCAATAGGATCTCAAAAAACTCATCTTTATGTTCATTGTTTGTTTGGCAATTATATTCAAATCTAAGTACTTGTTTAGGAGATACAGCTAAACATATGAGTCTTAGTACTCTCATTTCTGGGTAAATTGTTTATAACTATTGTGCTACTTGAGATTCACGTGTCATTTAAATCTTATTTTGCAGACTTGTTCTTAACTTTATCCAAATCTGTACACTTGTTAGGGAGATAGAAAACAATTGAAAGTCTTGAAAACAATTGAATACTGACTGGACTCTTCTGAGTTTCACTGCTCATTGATAAAGTAATACAATAAGCTCCAAAGTTGGGCCATGATCTATCTGACTCAAATATCATTAATATTGTTAAACCATCTGAGAGCTAACCCTTGGAAGTTTGTTGTTTGTATTTTTAAAATTCCAGATTGTATTATCACAGCATTTTTATAGTGAAGCATCCAAGTGATATGATAAGATCCTACATCGAGTCAAAATCTACTTGTCTTCGGTATCTTTGTAATCTGTTGAGTCATCTTGGAGGAGTTAGCCATTGGACATGTTTACTTTGGTAATGCAAATTGCATTATAATGAACTTAATTTACTGGGATTTCCAAATCAAATGAATTTAAATTATTGTGAAAAGTCGTTGTAATTAATTATTATTTGTTTATTATAATTTTTAACATGTTAATTATGCAAAAAAATTGTAGTGGTTGCTAATGAACTCAGGTGTTTCTTAAGAGACCTAAAAATTAAATAAAATTTTAAAGTCCCTAATTGTCAGTTTGGAAAGGGGAAAATAATAGAATTGAAAATATTTATGAAAATAAAATTTTTACCATTATCATGTACGGCTGTGGAGCCAAAAATATTCAAGAGGGGCCATAGCTCACCTAGTTCTCCCTTTGTGCACACCTATGATTAGGATAATAGAGAATCAGGCCATTTATAGGTGTTGACATAGAGATGATCATATCATATTCTTTGACATTGATATTCTGCACTTAAGTGGATACGTTTGTCTTTCTATTACCAGTTATTGATTACATGGGCACTCGCGTGCATGTACGCACGCACACGCATACACACACGCTCACACACACGCGCTCACACGCGCGTGCACACATGAAGTTTGCAGACCCAAAGACATATGTTCCTGTATGCATGTTGATTTGCCAAATCCAAATATGAAGCCAGAATTGCGCCACCACCCTCTATTTTTTTTAATCTCTAAAAACCACTGTGTAATTGTAGGTTGTAAATTTCACTATATTTTTTCGCAATAAAAAAAACCCGGAGGGTGGCTTAATTTTGGCTTCAGTTTCAGATTCAGTGCTTCAACATACGTAGAGAAACATGTGTCAGTCTTTGGGTCTGACAAACACCCCTGAAAACAAAAATAGAATTTCACAGTGGTTTTTCACGATTTAAAAAAATTAGAGGTTGGTGGTGCAATTCTGTCTTCAGATTCAGCGCATCGAAATACATAGAGAAATGTGTGTCAAGGGACTGACTACATTTTTTTGTGAGTGCCTGTGGTATTTATTATGTCATTTTTCTATGTTGATGTTCAAAATGAAGCTCTTATTTTATTTCATTTTTGTATGTTTAAAATCTAAGAAACAGGGATTATTATTATGTTGTTTTAAGCCTTTCAATTTATGTGGTAAAGTAAATTTTTGCCTATCATAATTCCATTTTCTCTGGAAGGCAAATGATACAGGTATCATTATCCTAGTTTGTCTGATGATTTTGATGAGATAATTGGGAAAGGTGAACTGCTTTTGCCTTTGGAGATTCAAGAAAATAATATATATTTTCTATATTGTGTACAGAGGGAAGTATTTTAAGCGGATGAAATAAAAATAAGTTGTACAAATATTAAATTTAAAATTGAGTAAAACATGAAATAGAAAAAAAGATTTATAAAGGAGCTTATTGGGATTCATTTAATACTCTTTCTTTTTTTTATGGTATATGAATAAAAATATTTTTGTTGTTTACATGCATGTTAATGTAAGGTTATCAGATCTTGGGGAGAGTCCCTGGATTAGCAAATCTGTTTCGGTTTAAAGACCTTCCCAGGAATGTCCCTGAATTTCATAACTCTGAGTTATATTTATAATGTAGAATTATTAGATGGCTCATAATTATTACTCTTTACCAAATTTCACCAATTTTTTCAGTGGTCTCAGGGAAGCTATTTAATTTGTTGGAATGATACTTTGATAGGTTGTACTTAATTACTTCCAGGATAATTCATTAAAAAATACATAAATATATATCAAGAACCACCTTTGTTCTTTACAAGTTAAATAACAATTCTGTGAAAAAATCTTTTAATGGTATGTTAATAAGATTTATTTTCATTTCAGGTTTGAATGAAAGGACTGGCTGTGTGGTGGAAAGGGCTGGAAGAGGGGTGAGACACATCAGTGGCATTCAGCTGCTGGATAATCATAGTGTTAATCTTGTGTCAAGTTTATTGATGGGTTTACTAACTCCTAAATTTGCGGGGGTGTTATTTTTGTAAGCACTGTACTGATCTGTTTCATCTCAAAAACTATACCATTATTATCTTGCAAACATTGTTTTGTTTAAAGTGCATTAGACTTCTTTTTTGTTGAAGCCAAAAATGAAAATTATTAACCTTAATTGTTCGTATAATATTAAGAGGACAGGAAAGTAATCCTCAGTTCTTGATGAATTTTGAATTTTTTAAATTCTCTTTCTTTCTGTTTTGGCTCATTGCATTGTGTCTTGTAGTTGTAAATGAATATATTTAATTTCTTGTCTTGACTTACGTGAAAAAATTGATGGCATTTTGAAGTTCTGATGTTGAGTGATTTCAAATCTTACATGATTTTGTCCATGGGATATTAGGATATAAGCTGATATGGGCAACTGCAAATACTGTATTTTTATAATGCACTATATTATATTTCAGCATAGTTAGTAAAGTTTTTGAGATCTTTTTAATTCATTTGCAGTGAAAAGTTCTTTAACTATGTGAACTTTTCCTGTCACTTTGTGATAAATGGAAGTATCTAAAGTCATGAGGGCAGCAAGGGTGGCTAACAAGTAAGTGGTCTCTGGAAATTATTTTTTTCTGGCACATTGAATAACAGTCTTTTATTTTGTTTGAAAATTCTGTTTAATGAGTTTAAACAGTTTTGAAATTTTCTTTTTTCCTTTGACTACCGTTTTAAAATTTAAAGGTCAAAATAAAGTTGCACCATGGCTTATTCAATTGTCAGCTCATCCATTATTCTTTTATTAATATATTAATCTTTTCTTCTCTTCATGTATATTTGCTTATTTTGTCAATTTATTTTCAATTATGTGCTGATTGTAATTTTCAGCTTTCAGGTACTTTGTTTTTATTTTAATAATGAAGTATTTGTTTTACTGTTTGTGGTACTGCATTTGTGGAAGCAAATGCAATTGTTGGAAGGTATGATCTGCAAGATAGTATGTACTTTCTGACTGTGTTTGTGGGCTTGTGTGCTATTTTGTTTTATGCTTATTATTTGTCCTGTAAAGTTTTTGTTGCAGTAACAGTTGTAACTTAATCTGTTCTATTAAGTTGTAACATGTTTTGTTTGACAATTTGAAACTTAAAAGCCTCTATAAAATAATTTTCTGAGTTACTGTAATTCTGGACGTGCCATATAGACCACATTCTGAAGCATACAAGTTAGTATGACACTATTTTTCACTCTGTTGGTGATATTGAAACCTTTTGCTGCCAATTTGTCCTTAATTTCTTGTATTTGGCTTATGCTGTACATTATTATTTTGACCTAAAAAAATGATTTCATTTCTTGAAATGAAAATGATAGCATTTCTTTTAAAAACAGCTTTCTATTGCTGTACAATGTCGTGGAAATTGATGGATAGCTAGTAATGAATAAGATAATTTCTGGAATCCTGGTAACTTTATATGTATTGTCGATTGAGTTGTAGGTTAGATCACGTTTCACAACGTTTTTGAAATATAATTTATTTTAAATTCTATATTTCTATTATTCTATAATTCTAATTTTCTGTGCCTACTCTTGTCAATGAGGCATTTGGGTGTAAATAATGGTATCTGACTTTTTGGCTGAAATCAATTGCAATGAAACCATCAAACAGCCACCTTTATTAAGTAGTCACCTCTGTTAACAGCCATTTTCCCTATTTCATAAAACTTTTATGGTTTGCTAACTCGTGCTTCTCTTCTCTGGGAATGTATTAAGGACTTGCGTAGTATGCCATGTGCGTGTTTTGAAAGTCATTCGGTAACTTCGCTGTCAAATGGCCCTAAGTTAGGTTTCTATAGAACCTAAAATGCATTTTTTAGACTAGTTTGCGTTATTGATTTGATTGTAAAATGAGTTTCTTGACTAAGAGATTAGTGCGAAGTTAAGGGTGTGTTTTGATATTAGTTGAGAGGCAAGTGATCCTAAATTCTTGTTTAAATTGTATTTTATCCTTTATATTTAAAAATGTTAAAGTGAACATACTTCATCTCATAGCAAATAGAAAAATTAGATTTGATTTTATTCTTTCAATAACCTTATAACATTGATTAAGAGGCCACTTCCTATGGAAGACAAAGTTTTGTTGGAACTAGTGACTTAACACAGATATCACTGTATGTTGATAACATTGGTTTTTAATTTGTCCAATAATTTGAGCTTACCAGGCATCTCATGACTTTTATGATTGGAGTGTTCCATTGAAAAATAAGAAAGCTTATTTTATTGTCTCTTTTGAAGAAGTGGGATGGGGGAGATGATTGAACTGTTACGATTAAGAGAATGACGTGCAAGATTTTTGAAATTGAAAGGCTTACAGTGCTTATGTAGAAGTAGATAAACTGTTATGATTTCAAATGTTCAAGAGGTTTCTGTGGTATAGAATGCATGTTTATATAATAATTTTTCATTTTAGTTTTGATAATGGTGACAATCTAGCAACATGGCATCTTTAGTTTACCAAAGGTCAATAAAGACTATATTATGTTATAGTAAGTTCTTTTAATCTAATGTGTAAATACTTGTGTAATTAAAAAAAAATCAATTGTTGCTGGAAACATTTTGGGACATTATTGATGTGAATGTGGAATTTGTTTGAAATAATTTCATGTTATATTGTCAATAAAATATTTAATTTATATAGTATGGAAGAGTCAGAAGAGTATAAGTGTTCGGGATATGTGAGAATACATATTACATATTTTTATGTAGCTAATAAATAAGTACCAGTAGTAATATTAGAAAATCTGCAGTAATTTTGAAACTTGTTGGATGTTTTGGTTGTAAAGTTTAATACTTGGCAACTTCTTGATCTCTGTATTCAATTATTATTTTCTTGAATTTAACCAAAAAAAATTTTCATCCACAAATATGTTATATTGTAATAAGAGTATTGTATGTTTTTCAATTTACCACAATCTTTAATTCCCTAATAATACAATATTTGAATTTAATTCAAATTATTCAATATATATTGTTATTTCCAAAAGAAATATATATATTTTCTCAGAATGTGCTTCTCGTATTGTTTGTTCAATTATATTTGCTATTCATGACATTATTTAGTGAAATTTAAAATGTTCCAATTACTCCAAGTAATTTATTATATTTATACAGATTTTTCAAATTAAATGTTTTTGCACCTGGTTTTTAAAGTAATGTTTTATTTTATATACACTAGTTGCAACATTTTGCATTACAACCTTTTAACAATATGTACTATCATTATTTTTCTTTACAACATCACATTTTTATTGGATTATTTTCATTTCTCACTACTTGGGAATTGAAATATTCAATTTGTTTTCAGTGATACATTTGATTGTTCCCAATAAGCGAGTAAACGTCTTCATGACAATAGAGGCAATAAATTACAAATCACATTTCACTTCCTTTCACACATTAGAAGACACATAAGCACAACATGAAACCCTTGAACAAAATACTTTCACTTAATTTCTTTGGTATAAGAGGGTTGTGTATCTCGACAGGAAGTAACAGTATGTTGTTTTGTACATTGCAACTGCCAGGTGCACAGTTTCAAAATGTTTTGGCACAGTGACAATTATTCACTATCACAAGTTCTTCTTTTATTTTTCTCTGTTGACAGCTCATACATTGTCTTCACCAGCTAGAGGGCCGTTTGTAGATCGTACAAACTGAAAAGTAATTTAATGAACATTATAAAAATTGCTGAATGAAGTGTGGAGTCTAATAATCTAATTCTACTTCTTTTCTTGTAATAATATTCTCTCATTTTTGAAGGCAATGGGTGCAATTTTTTTCCCATGCATGACGAAGATGTACAATGGCATTTTATTCTTAAAATGCAGTTTGAAGTGAATTTCAGTACAAAAATTTCCCATTGCAGAAATAATTTGTTAGCTTTTATTTTTATTTTCTGTAATTTACATACATATTTTCTATAAATGGAACTTTTTCACGAACAGTTTAAAGAAGTTATTTTTCATTCTTTATACACCATTAAATAATGACCGATTCATTTTTACAGCAGGAGTAGAAGTGTAACTGAAGTAATTGTGAGAAAAGCTTGTTGTGGGAATTTGATGTGGGGAGATACAAATTCATACTCAATCTAAATATTTTGATTAGCCTGTGTACTTTGTATCATGTTGACAGGCCATCCATTTATTTGACAAAATTTACAATATTTTTGTTTGGGTGACAAAAGACCTGTTTTTCCATACAAATGTGCTGTCATTGGGAAGCAAGAAATACATGGTTTCAAGAGCTAATTTGAAAATATCAATTGTTAAGTCATGCATGAATGAACTTGACTTAGAATGCTTATGTGAATATAGGCATGCTTTTAATAAAATAGATGATCATGCATCGTGCCTTCTAATTACAACACGACATTGAAAGGAATTCAACCTAACCTAACCTGACGTACCGAGACCGTGGTGGCTGTGCATGAATTAGCACGAGGTCTAAACATTAGGTGCTGCCATCTCCGTTTTATTTGTTGAATTACCTGCAACACAACCATGATCTTGATGAA
Source organism: Gryllus longicercus (assembly GCA_038098605.1). Classification (NCBI taxonomy): domain Eukaryota; kingdom Metazoa; phylum Arthropoda; class Insecta; order Orthoptera; family Gryllidae; genus Gryllus; species Gryllus longicercus. The sequence continues at coordinate 531,928 of JAZDUA010000398.1, forward strand.
ACCTTTATTTGAATTTCAAAGTTTCATTTAGCATGTTATAAGTTTCATATCTTAATGTTTTCTAAATATTTATTTGAAATATACTGTTGTAGCTCTGGTTTTCGTGTTAGAATTTATTTTACTGCTTATAGTTTTTTAATTTTGTTCAGATTTTAGAATTAAAGAGTTTGGGTAATATCATAATAACCCTAATTTTTGTAAGCTAGATGTAAAATGAAGTTTTGGTACCCCAATTATTTCTCAGTTTGTGTATATTTTCTTACACTTTGTATACTCTTATTAAAGATCTATGGACATATTTGTAAAGTATTTCAATTACAATGTTTTTTCTTTAGGAAAATCTAAGATGTTTATGTAGGATGTGTGAAATAAGAGTTATCAAAATGTTGCCCCCACTTCATAAGTTCTTGATATTTTTCTACTGGGTCAACCAATAAAAAATGTTCAGTGATTTGACAATATAGTTAATTAAAATTTATGTTATGTTGTGAGGTAATGATTTGAAATGAAATTCTATGTTTTTGTGCAAAAACTGTTAATGTTGAGATCTTTGACCTCGTACCATGGCATATTGGATTTTGTCTAAACCCTTTTGTGGTCAAAATATTTTACCTAATGGTTCAAAAAGAAAAAAGAAAGGTGAATGAAAATAAATGTTTAATACACAAAATGTGACTATGGTAGGAGGAAAAAGTTCTATTCACTACCATCTGATCTCATATTTTGTTATATTACCTCTCCGTTGCAGAAGCAAAATAATGTGGCAACACACAGTCCCTGAAAAGAAAAATTACAATAAAGAGCAATTAATAAGTATGCTTAATTTAAGGCATGTGATCAAATGAAATTGAAGGACTTACTGATTAGAACACCTTTAAAATAGAATGTGACATGAATCATTTTGAAACATGAATTTTAGATTGTGATTCTAATGATAATTGTCATACCACTTGGGTACAATCACTACATGACATAGTATCAATTAATCACAATCACTTCATTACATTTAAACAACATTACTTAATTTCAAAAATAATGCAAGATAGAAATATAGCTATTAGGAGAAGGGAAAAATATTCCCTTCTGCTTTGTGAAAGAAAATGCATTTTTTCAAAATTTTGAAAATGCTTCAAAAAATATCAATTCATTATTCAAGTAGTTAACATTCATTAAGTCCACAAGTATTACAACAAATAAATCAGTACAACAAATTGAAGATCTATTTGGTTTAGGTATTCCAAATTTGACTTTTTCAAAATATATGTATCTGTTATTGTTTCAACAGTAGTGAAATTGTACTAGAATTTTAAACTTCTCTAGGTGATGCCTTTAATTTGTCTTACTTGGAAGGATGCTGTTACTGCCAATGTGACCTCATAGACCCGGAAGTATTCATGGTCTTCGTGAGGTTTGAATGGTGTGAGCATGTATTGGAGGCCCAGTAAAGGAACAAGCAGTAAAGTTGCTCGAAGAGCCTGAGAAACAAAATTATCATTAATTAATAATAAATAATTTAAAAAAAATGAGGATATGTCTAAAATGTTTCATGTTATGAAGTTACTGTTGATGTTTGAACCTGCCTATTTCTCATATTAGCTGAGTAATGTACACATTATTCAAAATGGATGAAGTCTGAAGTAGGAACAGCTTCAAAAGCTTTCCTTGGGCTTTATTAAGATGAATTTCATCTCAGCCAACATGAAGTGCATTTAGTCACAGTTTTTAATTGTATTTTTTTAGGTTAAATAAGTTCTGAGGCAGATGTAGATCCCTGAGCTTCTGTGACAGTTTGTGATAAACAGGGGTCAGACAGCTGGGGGTAAGTTTCTATGGCTAGTGTGATATTTCGTATTTCGTTGCCAGTCATTAACTCCATGAATACAGTAATTAACCCAGCCTAACTTCAGCATCGATTGATTGATTGGTGATTCTGAGCGCGTCAACGGACTAGGTCATTAGTCCTTGAAGTGTAGTGAATGTTTTTATCGCGGGAGGTGCCTGTGATTTTGCCTCGCTGGCTGGCGAGATCCAGCGCTGACCTAGTCGGCTTGTGGGGATTTTTCCCAACCCTGCCCTGCCGGGACAAGCTCTAAGCTCCCAACATGTGTAATATATTTTATGTGTCCTTGATACCGAAAAACTGGCTGAAGACCAAATGTCTGTGGTCAACGTTAAAGCGTAAACCGTTCGACTTTTTCTAAAATTGTCAATCCCCGATCGATCTGTGCGAATTCGAAGCTCTCCTAGTTCGAAAAGGATAATTTGATTTTCTTGAATACTTGACATGAAGCCTCAACTACATTTTCAAAATTTTCTCTAAAATGTTTTCAAATTTTTTGATGAAACGTTTTCCTCAAATAGTGCAAAGGACGCTTAGAAAATGACTCGGGTCTCATTTTCATTGTACTCTCCGAATTATAGAAAATTGCAAATGTGAGAAAAATGCGAGTTTGGGGTGTTGCAGTACCACTAGTTTAATATAGTCAGTACTTGTTTTAGCTTGTCATCACTTCAACTTATTAAGTTTTCCGCCACCAAAGGATTTATAGATCTGTCCAAATTATTCGACTCGCAAAAAATTGGATATAATAGCAGACTCCTATAGCACTGAAAATCATTTTTAAGTATTAACTTGCCGTCTTGTTTCTAAAAACATAACTTTTATGAAGCGAAAGTGTCTCTAACGAACATTACGTGGAAGTACTGTCGCGATTATCTGCTTCTAATATGACAGTTATGCAAGACGCACACTTCCATCTATCTGTCCATTCCTCTGCAATCCATCCACACAGATATCCCGATTTTCGGGTACAAAATGACGTGTATCTCCTGACCACCCGCACGAATCTTAACTGTCTTTGAAACAACACTAATAGGCCTTGAAACAAATTCCAACACATATAAATAAAATTGACTACTGGTCTATCAAATGGAAAATCAAATTCAACCCTACAAAATCACTCGGAAAAGAATTCTCATTAAGAACATTTTCAACCCTTACTCCACTCCAAATAAATAATCACCCAATTCCATGGATCTCGCACAATCAATCCGTCAAATATCTAGGGCTTAATCTTTATATCAGACTAAATTGGAAAAACCACATAAGAGCAGAATCATAGGAAGCCAAAATAAAACTAATTCAACTGAAGCCACATCTAAACTTCAAAAGTAAGCTCTCATTTAACAATGCCATCACCCTTTATAAATCAATAATCAGACCCCTAATGCTTTTTGCATACCAAATCTGGATCAACGCTTCTAAAACTACTATCAAAATTACAGATCATACACATTTCTTTACATTGGCCACTAATGCACCCTGGTTCATTTCAAAGATTCAATTTCACAAATAATTGAATTTACCCCTCGCCCCCTAGTTCACCATATTGCACTCCAATCTAACAATTTTTCTCCAAAATAAATGCAACAATCCAAGCAACCCATTACGACTCAGCCATCACCTACCAGGTCCTGAATTAATCCCATATGTGCTCTGTGGGTTTTCTGTATAGTTAGCTATAATTGTAAAATCAGAATTTAAGTTAAAAGGCTCACACAGACCTGCGCGGGAGATCCGCAGAGGGTGCGGCGCGGAAAATTCCCCGCCAGACGCGGCAGCGGAATCCGCGGGACCGTTCACGCCGGAGCGGCAATTATGACTCGGCGCTTGGTGACAGCTCCTCATCCGATAAACAAAAGCAAGGGAGCACGGCCCATAGGGGAGCGAGACTCCCGAAAGCGGGCGGGCTTCCACGAAACTCGAGCGGCAGCGGCCGAAACGCGTCCCACGGCGTTTCACAATCCGAAGGTGCTGCTAATCCGCTGCCGCGACGCTCGCCTGCCTCACAGGTCTGAACATGCTCATAAGGCAACACGTGACGCATAATTTCTACTGCCGCCAATCCGCGTAGGTTGCGGATATTCCGCACCGGTCTGTGGTAGCCTTAATATTAGATTTGCTAAACATATGATGTAGTAAAAAAAGACTGATTTATGCACGTTCTTTCACTAATTCTTTCACTAATAATAATAAAAAAACTAATAGGCCTTAATCCTGCCGTATGTGAGAAGTCACGGACCAAAAGAGCCTTAAACTGATTTTAAGACGGAAAATACGAAACCGTACTATTAAGATCCCAATTCATTTTTCACAATATTAGGAAGTGAAGATTACAAATTTAGATAGAACTGACGGTATTCAAGATGTGTAAATTTACAATCTTCTCGTTCACAATTAAAATCAATGCTCTGTGAATTTAATTATGAAGTAATTAATAATATGGTATTATCTTTTTTGCTACTCTGCACGTTTTGGTTGGTGATTTGGTTTTGGTTTTGATTTTGATTTACTGTGGTGGAAGCCCCTGGGCAAAAAATTGATTGAGGAATCTCAGGAAAAAGATAAAAAAACGCTATAAAACTATTTTTTGTATTCTAGCATTATAAAAGAACTTTTTCTGTTGCAAGATATCGTTCATAATGGGCATTTTACGGCACAAATGATGACGTATTAGACTTTATGTCACGAATAATTGCGTCATCACACATTCAGCCAATCGTAGCGAGAGAATCGGGAAGAGGTAGACCTAAACGGAACAGCCGACCACTTTATTCGCACGATGGCAAATACCCGAGTCGTCACAGGGAAGTTGTTTCGCAAAATTAAGTTTGATTCTCTTATAAATGTATAATGCTGTTATACAAAAATTATAGTATGCAACTCGTTTATAATTTTCCTTTATTCCATTCGTACAAATTTGAAAACTCGCTCCGAAAGTAGCTCGTTTTCAAAACATGTACTCATGCAATAAAGCTTAACATTATTAACTAATTGCATAAACTACTATTACATTTATTTTCAGTCACATGCATTTGTCTGTGATAACTGCGACATGTACATTTGATACACATGTACTTGACACACATGTACTGTGATATATGTACACACATTTGATACACATGTACTGTGATACACATATATTTGACTGTAATTATTAATTTTTGGTAACAATAAAATACACTCTTTTAAATATGTCAGAGAGGCAGTTTTTCGACTTTCCTTACCGCAAAATCATCAGACCATCGTCGAAATATATTTCTTTCAGCATATCGTTCTTCTAAAAATAGCGAGATCGTTCAGATGTCGAGTCAATATCGTTCGCAATCTATTTTTAACTTCTTTCAAATTTGAAAACAATCTTTTAGCTGTACAATTAGTTATCATCAAAATAAGGTAAAGTTTCAAAATGATTTCCACATTAGGGGAAACATTCTGGACTTGCTTTTGAATTATTGCGTTGTTATTTTGTGACATAGGAAAAAGGGCTAATTTGATTATAAAATAATGTAAATATAAAATAAAAACAAAATAAAAGTTTAAAATATATCACTATTATGTAATGTAACAAATACAATCAAAAAGCGTGAATACGAATGCGTTATTAAATGACTAAATTATAAGAATTGGATTCACATCGTATGACTTTCGTTAAAATTCATCATTTCCCCCCCACTTTTTTTATTCGGTGGGGGTCCCTGGACCGCCGCCCCACCTTTCCCACCCTGATTGATACTGACATCTGATGAATGTGGTTCCTAACGACATGCGTTGTGATTATGAGTGGCAGTGTATGATTGAGGGAGTCTTCATGCCCACCTGCAGCATCGTGCTGGAGGGGCGCGCCGAGCCGACCCGCGGGCCGGCCAGCAGCTTGCGCACCACCACTCGCACGATGTTGATCATGAAGATGACGTTGAGGAAGATGGCGGCGCACACCGGGATGTTGAGCGCGATGCGGTACTTGCTCTCGCTGATCCAGCAACTACAACACGGTCCGACATGCATACTTTTTTTTTTAGAAGGGATGTTAATGAGATTCGTGAAGGTTTTAAACATTTAAAATGATTTATCGACGATGCCTCTGAACCACAATCTCGTAATACATTTGATTTTTTATTTTTTTCCGGCGCGGCCTCTTCTATGATTATTAGTTCCGTTAGTATAGTGCATACTACTGGATCCCTGAAGGAAAACTGGCGCCGATCTACCTGTAGGATTGATTTATTATTTCATGTTTCCGGTAGCGTCAGCACGGAAAGCTACCGATCAGAGCAGCCGGCCGTTAGAATTCTCATCCAGAGAGCGGCTGAACTTGACGTAGCCATCTACCTAGCTAGTATCGAAAATCCTGCCGCCAACGTGGAGACTCGAACCGTAGACCTGTCCGTCAGAGGTACTGCAGTGACATAAGTATTTAGGACTGAAAGGTTTCCTTTCTCCAGGAATTTCCCCAAGCGGGGCACCACCCCAGCATACATAAGCTCCAAGCTCCCCCGACTGGTCTCTCGATGTGTGTTTAGCATGCAAGTGGTGTATGAGGGGAGAAGAGGGGAAGATGATGAGAAAGGGAAGATCGCGCGTGGACAGTAGCCCAATATTTTTGGTTGATTGAGTGATAGATCGTTTACTATTTCCGGACGAGTCGACTACGATCATTAGTCCCGTAATTGCAGTGCACATTTTATCCCGTGAGGTGGCTGAGACGTTCGATCCAGCGCCGAACTGTGCATCAGCTTGCGGTGTTCTCCCCTTAATGTCTCTACCATCTCTACCCCTCACCCAACCGGAGCAATTGCTAAACATCCGGCTAGTACCCCGATATCTGTTGTAGGATGGTGCATGTAACTGTAAGGGTATGTGTAATGCGAAAGGAAGGGGCAGAGATTGCGCATGATCTGAGGCCCGTTTGTTAGGTTCTACTCCGACATTCGCGTAGTATTGATCAAAGAAACCATGGAAACCTACCGATCATAACAATCACAGCAGCAGGTATTTTATTTGGTAATTTCATGATTGAAAACATAGAACATCTTTGAGGACTCTTTTCCTGCCCCCTTGTGGCTTCGGCGGTAGAACAGCGTATCGGATTGTTATGCTCAATAGAATTCGTGTATCGTGTAGCGAATCGGTTCAAACCCGATTGAAGCCGTGGATTTTCAAGGGCGAAAAAGCCCTTCGCCTCTCTTCGGGGAGGGAGGAGGAACGCCGGTTGTCCCTTGTAGATTTACTACATCCGCATGTAAAAGATCCTTAAGGCTAAACGAAGCCTCTAAGCTAAATTAAAATCGCCTATTTCGTCGCCCGGGTGATACCTTCTTTCTCTGCAGTATGGCGAAACAAACGTAGTAAAATTTGTGTGGTCTGGCAGAAGAGCAGGCCTGATGGCCTGATCCTCGCCACGTAAAATAAGGCATCAGTGATTGGATGTGAAACCGCCGCTGGTAGGTTAGTTCTTTGATTAGTGAATCCGGACACGTCAACTGTTAAGGTCATTAGTCCCGTAAGCATTGTGCTTGTTTAATCGCGAGAGATAGCGGTGATAACAACCGCTGGATGGTGAGATCCTTCGCCAACCTACCGTCCGCTATCGGGGTTTCTCCCCAACCAGGTTTCTCCCACCGGCGGAGAACTGCTCCAGCTGCTGGAAAAGCTCTAAGCCCCCGATCGGTCTCTCGGCATGTGTGATAGTGTAGTGCATGTAAGTGTGTAAGTAAGAGATGAGGATAATACAAAGAATGAGAAGGAAAGATCGCGCGCGGTTTGTGTCTCGTTTGTTAGGGTACCGCTCCGGCATTCGCGTGGTGTTGATCGGAGAAACCACAGAGAACTATCGATCGGATCTGCCGGCTGCTAGAATTCTCCAGCCGGCGGCTGAATTCGACCCAGCCATGAAGGTAGTGTAGAAAACCCTGCCGTCGCCGGGACTGGACCTCCCGGCCAGAGGCTCGGTGTGGCAGTCGGCGTGGGGACTCACTTGCCGGACTCCGCGGGGTCGGGGTCGCTGGCGCGCTTGGCGGCGTAGACGATGACGGCGGGCGCCGGCAGCCCCCAGCCGAGGACGAACAGGCCGCGCAGCAGCCGGCCCTCCGACACGAACGTCGCCACCAGCAGCGTGTGCAGGTACAGCCCTTCACAGAGCATCCAGCAGTAGTTGCTCACCAGGAAGTAGTGCAGCACTACGTCCAGCAGCTGACAGCCCGCCTGCGCACGCGCCCGCACGCGCTTTTTGGTTTTTCGCTCGGCTGAACAAACAGTCGAACCGCGTGGGGTTGCCTCAGAGGTGGGCACGGAAAGTATTGAAGAAAGTGTGTGGGGCGATCAGTTGAAGACTGGAAATGCGAAATGCTGACAGTACCAACATTACGTTTTTTTTCAGATTTTTTTTCACAGAAACTACAAAAAGTAGCATAGCAAAGAAGCGGAAAGTCTCCAAAAATGTTTGTAGTTTTTCAATACTGCTTCAGTAATGCTGTACTTTGGAATTCCTTCCTTTTTCAAGATGGCAAAACTACCGTAATTTGTGAAGAAATATGTCAATTTTGTGTTAGCTTTAGTTTTGTAGATATAATAGTTTCAAGTAGAAATACTAGAAATATACTTCGGAATTCTTTAATTTCTCACTATAGCCTAAGTATTCTACTTTGGGGTCGAACATAATGAATGTGACATTGAATATTGTTTAGTACAACTAATTTTGGTTTTACAGCTACACTATCCTCAAATAATACGACTTATTAACGTGAATGTCTTTTCCTTGCCCGTCGTTTGTATTACTTTTCTGCGTTTTTTCTTGTCCCTGTCCAACAGTAGTCCGTCAGCATAGCAGTGTTCCATTTCCCCTTATACCTTCGTTCCATTTACGAAATGTACTGATGGAATCGTTCTCCATTTCGTCACTTACAGTAGCAGTTGTCGGGTGAGCAGTCCAAAAATGTAGGAAATGGAAGTTTATCATCTAACTGTTGAGTGTGCTCTTCCTGGGGGAGTGGTACAGGTCTCCATGTGGTGAAATGGCTGATGGGATGTTGTGGTATTCTACAGTCCGCCTCTTTTATCTGAGCATGCATCGCAGCTATGAAGATATACAGAGTGATAAAAATAATTCCTTAACCATCACTGCTGTGCTCAGATGTGCCAACACGATCTCCAGGTGTTTCGCAAAAAATCCTCAAGACTTATACGGGCTCATCTAAGAGCCACGAGCTAACAGCAAGTTTTAAAGGTCATTTTCGTTTTTCCATTATCAAATAAATTAGAAATGGCTATTTTCCAGCCGGAAAGATGTTCACTGTTGGCCGGTGTAATCTGCTCCTTTGAACTTTGAATGTGCAGAGTGAGTTGGCACTTTCAGCGTTTCCCAATTCTAGTCTTCAATTGTAGTTCGGAACTCAAACCCATAAATTCGTATAAAAGAAAATCATACTTTCATAGAATGTGAATTAAGTCTTAAGATGTCGCCTGCCCTGACTCAATAGGAATACTCGTTTGAAATGTGAGATCAACATCTGACAATGATTTTCAATGAATTTATTATAATTACATACAAATGGATGAGGGCATTACTTCTATACCCCTGGACCCGCTCGAGGTGAAATACCATTGGCGCATTACTTTGGCTTTGCAATGCATGCGCCAAGCTTTAGATATAAGTACGCAATTAACGTCTGTATAAATTGTTAACAAACACGAATAATCGACTTATTTTAATACAGACAAATTTAACTTTGCATTAAAAAGGTTTATACACTTTTGTATCTCCCGAGGAAGAACATAATATTCTAATGCATTTTTAATATAAAGTTAGAGTTGTCTGTATTAAAATAGGTCGATTATTTACGTTTGTCAAACCTTAGAACCATGCAAACTTCCATGGCGGTAGGAATATAGGAAATGCATAAAGTAGATACAATTTTGACAAACAACAACAAATTTTGTCGAATGTTGTACATTTTAATTAACGTTTTTATTATTTAAAGTCTAATATTTCTTAATGTAAAGTATACTACGTTTGAATTCGAGTTCAAAGTTTTAAAAAAATGTTTGGTTGATACGATCACCATCAGTCACCCAATACTTTGCGTAGTTGGTGACCTGCAGAACACCTCTACGAAAGACGTTGAGAACGTATTGAAAGAGTTTCGCTATAAAAACATTGCAAATATTCTATCGAAGTTTTTTATTTTTACTTAAATTGCATAATTTTACCAATAAGTACTGCAAATGTTTATATAAGTATTCCTATATTATAGTGTGAGGTATAGCTGTTAGTGGTTTGAATGACATTAAAACTATACTAAATTCACGTGTGGCAGTTTAACAGTGAGAGGTTAGGGAAGAAAATAGCCAAAACGAAGTGAAAGAATTTCGAGCTGATGGAGTTTGATATTTGGAAGAATGAGGTTTGTCTGTCATACTCACCCCATTGTCAGCAATCACATCCGGCCGTGCTACAACGAGGCCGTACCACAAGAGCCACAGCAGATTGTTGGCGGCGAACGAGGAAAACAGGTTCATGTGCAAAGTAGTGCGCGCACAGCGAAGAGTCCTGGGACAGAACATGCGAATTCACGTTGCTTCTAGTGTCTCTAAGCGAGATTTATTTTACCTTTTGGCATAATAATGTCTTAATTTGAGACCTGCTTGCTATTACGTTAATCTGCTATTTAATAATCTTGCAAAAGAACAGTCTTGCTCAAGTTATAATGATTCATCAGAATTCAGACATGCCAGCTTCTAACTCTACTAATTGTTACAATATTTGCATCATATCAACATTGCTGTGTGAATGTTTGATAAATGTGTTACTCACTTGAAGTACAGAAGAATTCCAATGGACAGTAAGAGTGCTACCAGTGACACCATGTAGCCTGCTTTGTAGATTAGGATCACTGCCTCTTCCCACTGCAAAAATATATTTCTAAGTTAGAGTTATGAGGAAGTAAATTTTTCATATTACTTATACATAATATTTTCCTCATAACATGATATTATCAGAGTATATACAGGTGAATTAGAATCAATTTTACTAACTACTAAGACTATAAGAAAATTGAAGATGATCTCTTTTTGCCAATGAATATATGTCTGGATATTTCATAAAACGAATTTTGTCATGTGACATTTGGACCTAATCGATAGGCAACTCATTATACAAGGGCGTTCTGCCGGTTCACAAAATCTTTTTGACTACCTCAGAACGCGACCTCCCATACACCAGAGCATAAATGTTTCTACTGATCAATGGCAATGTGACAACTTCGTTACATGAAATTTCCTACCAAAAGTGATCACTTCTGTTGTTCCATTTGTTTCTGCAAACCGATGAAAACGATGCCTAATTATGAAAAATAAATGAGCAGATTCTTTAAAACAAAACAACAAACACTCTGCCACAGGTGACTTGAAATTTTGAAATTTCTTGAAAAAATGCATTGTTGGTGTGAACCTTGTTAAAATTTACCTTCCACTTTTCCCAGATGAACATAGAATAAATTTTATCCTTTTGTTCAAAATAGATTTTGATTAATTTCTTATCCCTTTAATAATTCTGTATTTCACGTTTTTCGCTTACAGACGGCATTTAATAATTTAGCAACTAGCGCCTTATCATATTAATAAATTAGTACCGCGCATCATCACGGTTGCGCTGATGGGATTGGGGAATCTATTACTCAAGTTCAATGACTGTTAGCACAAAATCCGCCAGTCTCATCGCTTCTTTTCATGCTTGCCATGACACGCTAAAAGTTGTTTCGCAAAATTTCAAACATTTGTGGCACACTTTTATTTAAATCAATGAAAATAAATTTATCTTTTTATAACACATAATGAAATTTTAATAATAATATTAGAGGTATACGATTTTTAATAGTAACAATTATGACGTCATTATATTTAAGTACAACTAATGCTGGTTACTCATCAGTCCTGGAGAAATGAATCTCAAACCGACTACTTATAGACACACATACTTAAGGGCTTCTCCGTGGTGATGAAGTTAAAGTGGAACAACGCACATATGAAAGATACATATCCATGCGGAATTAGCCGTCATTTAAACTAAGGAAGAGCCGGCGTTATAAAAATAATAAATAGAATTAAATAGAAATGTTGGTCGTGAGGGGCAATCCGAGTATTTGGGAGAAGTGACAGAGATGAGATCCTGCTGATCATACTCATGAGTGGAGAGGAACTCCAGTGAAGAGCCAATGCGAAGACCACTAAGGGCTTCTTATGTCGTGCGTGACTACTCCCGATGCTTCGTACATTAACAGGACGAATACTTCGCTACCTTGTAGAGAGATCACGCAAAGGGAAAACAGGAATAGGTGGAGTCTGCAGTTAAAATCACAAACAAGTAGGAACGCAACAGCAGCAGTCTGAAGAAAGAATATAAATATTTTGTTTAAATACACTCTCTTACCAAACTTTTTCAGTAAATGTTTATGAAAGAAAGGTATCAGGTTTAGATTGACATGATACTGAACTGACAATTCTGATGACGGAAATTAAATGCATCGTAGATTCTAGTGTTGTGTAGATTTTAATCGAAATACACATATACTATCAGTCTAGATTCTCCTGACGCACCCGCACAGAAAAAATCTCTCCCTGCGTTCGCACTCCGCCCCTTTCTCCCACGCGCTCCTCCCCGCGTGTAAATTCCCCAAATTTGATAAAGCCGGAGCTTCCTTCAGGGCGGGCGGACTCCGCGTTTGCTCTGCGCCAACTTTTAATTGCCGAGGGCCGGCGGCGGCGCGGGCGCGACAGGCGCCGGGGGGCGGGACAACGGGCTTCGTCGCTTACGCCCAATTTCCATAAGAAAACGCTGGGATTTGGCGCGCCTGCAATTAGGAGAGACTATTTGTATGGAAATGAATTTACCTGGTCCACTGCTGTCGCTTCCGCGCCCACTCTGATTGGTCGGCTACTCGATTAGCCAAGCATACGAGTTCGCGCGACCGACCGTATTTTGGTTGGGTTTCCGCTGTGTGGCTTGTACGCCGCGACGCTCACAAATAGCGAAGGGAAGGCGTGACGTATTTGTCAGCGTACTTTTATAGAGATTTGAAATGTGCCAGTACATGATGACAATAAGATAATTTATTGTTTGTAACTCTCTTAACCTAGAGTATGCAGCGGGGGGTACTTTCAGGCATCATTGTTTATTTGTGCCGTGCAAGTTCACATTAAAAATAAATTTTAAAAACATTCATGTTGTCTGGATTATCTGTCCCCAGAAACAGAGGGTTAGATGAAAAAGCATCGATTGAAGTACTTTTTAAAACAAATCGTATTTTATTCATTACATTTGTAAGTAAACTATCGTCAATGTAATGTCTTGCGTCCTAAGAAATTATGTTAAGCCGGAAAGGTAGTATAGTAAACCACAGCATTTCAACACTGTATGTGACATATAACGCCCCCCAAATGTTCTTTTCTAGGATTCTTCTAGAATATTCTGGAAAGCTCCGGGTAGAAACCTCCATAGATGGCTTTCAAACTCCCCCAAAATACTTTTAGGCGCTTAACCGCATCCAACCAGTTTTTGATAATTAACTACATAATTAGGCTTCATAATTGTGAATATGATGAATCAAGGGGCAACGATTCATCGAAATTCTGGTACGAGATTATAGTACACATACATACACATACATACGTAGTCACCTTTCACCGCTATTCTCGTGCGTGCATTGAAACCATAGAACCATCTTTTTCTAGAGTTCTTCCATAACATTTTCGAGGGAATAGGTAAAAATGGTGCAAATGGATTTGTCTTGTCGATAGGAATCGATCAGCTCTGTAGGTGCGGTAAGGCAACCAACACTCGTTTTAGTTGCGTAAAGAATAAAACTCTCTTAGAGACATTTCTTCGAATTCTCCGAATGGTTCCGCAGAAACAATGCTCGGTTCCACTCCAGCAGCTCGTGACGCGTCGGATGACTCTTTTGTCTAGATTGGCGGGGCGGAAGGGGTGGAACTGTGGCTGCTGGTCAGACGCAGGTTACTGACTTCTCTCTATCATCTACCTCCAGACACAGAGGGTTAGCTGAAAACGTATCGATAGAAGTACCTTTTTAAAATATCGTGTTTCAGGAATATTAATATAATACATAATATAATGCATAATTTCTAAATAACCGACTTGGGTATCAGGGCACCAGCGTCCCTCGCTGGAAGTGTCGTGCGTTTCCCAATTTTCTTTTTTACGAATGTCCTAATTATTTAATTTTTTTGTTAACGTCTACGACTTTAAATTATAGTGCTCATTAAGAGTCACATCTCTAAAAGCAGTTTAATTCCTTTGAAATATTTATGAGAACTCGCCAATTTTTATTGCAAGAATGTATCTGTGCGCATTTATAGGTGATCATGTTACGTGCTTTATTGTTAATCCACATAATAATACCTTGTTATTTTTGCTTCTATTATCGTTTTTACTTTGCGTGTCGTTTATCAACACGATATATTTATCACCGACGTATTCTGAATTTGCCGGTCGGGCCGCAAGGATTCTGTAAGGGCCCTGGTCTAAGGAAATATTAAGCGCCCTATTTCTATAATTTTTTTTTCAGACTGTTAACAATGTTTATATTATTTTTTCCTCTCTTTGCAAACTTGCTAGTGGAGAAATTATTTTATTTAATATATTAATGTTGTGTCCATATTTACTAACTTGAAAATGTTACAAACAAGAAAACGAGGTATGATATTTCTTCCATCATCCACATAAACTTGGCACAAACCATATCCCTGAACCTCAAACAGTTTCGGAGATATTTGCTGTGGCCAACTTCTGTGCCTCGTCCTTGTTACTCCTCAAAAACTGAAAATATTCTAACACTAACTTGCTGAAAATATATGCTGTATTAATAAATACATCTACGTTTGAAATATGTGTAGTTCGTAAACATACATTTTCCCTTCAATTATTTTGCAATTTACTCTGGGGCTGATTGTTGTTTTCCGCAATCTGTTTTCTCTGGGTATCAGAATGGTATTGTTATACCATTGATAATTTTCCAAAAACAAGAAAATATTATGAAAAGGGGAGAATTTCAAAATTGGTGGGCAACATAAATAACTTTAGAGATAAAGGGAAAAGTAAGACAGCAACACGAATAATTCGGTATGGTCGAGATACCTCAACGCTTAAGCAACATCGCAAGGACATAGATTAATGGAGATGTGGGCTTAGAAAATTTGAAGAATCTTTTTAAACTTAAGTTAAGAGTTTCTTACCATTAACGAGTCCAAGTCCACGCAGTTGGTGTAATTAGACCATGGTTTGTTGGAGCTCCAATGCCGGAACCACGACCCATTCTCGTCACAGTCTTTGTGCGCGAAACCTGCCACACAAAAATATATCTACACTCAGATAGGCATAAAAATGTAATTTCATGTATCCTAATCTACATAAAATAGATAAATCTCATGATATCAATACAGAAATAAATATATTGCAGACCTCTTTGACACCATCTTAAATAGGTCAACTTTGGTTTTTGGACCAGCTTGAAATTTAGAGATACGGGTAAAGTAAGTGTACAATAATGTTACGAGTAAATTTAATTTCCGATTTCAAGAATTATTAAGAAGATTTCACATGAGAGTGGCATTTTATCACACTACTTCAGAGGGTAGAAGATATTGAAAATTGCTTGAAGACTTTTCCTATGCTAGGCAAATGTAATTACTGAGGAGTGTATTTTGTGGAAGTAGGTTTATTGGTATGTAAGATTTGTCCAAAAAATGGAACAAAAAGACTTCAATTAACCAAGGCAGAAGTGTTGACGGTCACCTCAAATATCGAGCAACATCGTTTACGGAATCTAGGTTTGTCTATTGAGTGTTTATTGAAGAGAGTAAAATAATGGGGTTTTCACATTTTAGTTTTATTATTTTATGTAAATTCAAATAAATCTAATTACAACTGTACACAGAAAAGGAAATCAGAGCGTGAGTAACCCATCTCTATGAATATAACCTCATTTAGTGGAGTACTTATTGGGTTTGGTCAACAAGCTGAATTACAAAACGGAATTTCGATGTCTTCACGTGTTAAGCGTGTGTTCTAGTAAAGAAGCCGTGAAATTCCACAATTTTATCGTCTTTTTCTCAAATTTCTGTAGAGACATGCGAAATGGAACACGAAGATTTACAACCAGCTTCAAGGTTTGTCACTTTCACAGTTGATTACAGAATGGAAACAGAGAATCGCAATGAATTCGCATTTATGAAAATAGATCAGTATCGTTCAATCAGTCGCAAAGTATATTGTTATAATAATATAAGTGAAATAGGTAATTTGCCGACATTTTTACCCTGATATTTTTGAAATTTATGAAAAATACCTTTCATATCGAATTATTTCCGTGCAAACTACTATCAGTTCTGATGATTCTTCTGTGAGCCGTAGGGCTTACTTACACGGAAGGGTGACGTAGAAAGATTGGGCGGTAGAGCGCGGCAGTCAAGTCCACCAAGATTTGGTTTCGTAGTGACACGTCCGCGTGCCTTCCCATTAATCACCGTGTCTGGTTTTGTGCCCAACGTCGAGCTTCGGTTGTCTCCCGCAATATACAGCAGTGGTTCTTGCCGCTTTCAATATCAGAGACGGACTCCAGATGTCGGATACAATCAATTTTCTCGAACATTCTATAGAGGACCAGTAGTACTGAGATAAATACACAAATAACACAAATTGGATTGATTGATGATTCCGGGCGCGTCAACGACTAAGGTCATTGGCCCCGTAAGTGTGGTGCATGTTTTATCATGGGAGGTGGCGGTAATCTTCCCCCGTGGATGGCGAGATCCGGCGCTCACCTACATCGACTTACGGGATTTTCCCTAACCAAATGTCTCCCATCAATTTTTAGTTGTTTTTTTTCTCACGAATAGGCCAACTTAGGACCACGCGTTCATACATCCTGCATTTACCGTGGCTCGGTAGCAGGTGTATGTAATCTCCACTTGGGGGGGATCAGTATTTTTACTGAATCCGATTTTTATCCCCCAGGGTTGTTAGCCCTGGGGGTATGAAGGATGAAATGATGATGATAATGAGGGGTGAAAGGACGACACACTCATACAGACACACACAAATACACCCATGCCCGAGGCGGGACTCGAACCCGCGATCTTCTGGTCCGCAACCACTCCGGCACTACTGCCTTAGCGATCTCGGCCATCTGATCGACCAATTTCTAGTTTTAATATAATGATTTAAAAAAAGGTTGAACAAACGTCTGCTTTTTATTGACGTTTTACAATGAATTTCTTTGGGGGGACCAGTTATGAATTAAAATTTGAGCACACGCGCAATAAATGTTTGTTTTTTTCACTCGCTTCAGCCAGAGCGCTGTAAATCGGGCGCGTGTGCGGCACCGCTGCGCCGCCATCTTCGCCAGCGCCTCCTGTTGCGCGCACGCCCCGGGCTGCCGCCGCTCGCGCTCATTGTATTAAGCGGCGCGATGAGCGGCGGGCGCGGCGCTGGCGCCGGGGAGACAAACGAGGTCGTTAGGCCGCCGTCGCCTGGTGTCGCTGCCGGGGCGGGGCGAGGAGGGACAGGATTGGGGAGAGGAGAACGGGGTGGAGGAGATAAGGACCTGCGAGACGGAGCGTGCGGGCCGGGGAGGTGAGGATGGGGCGGGGAGGAGAGGACGGGACGAGAAAGAGCGGGCGGGGCGGGGAGAAGCGGAGGGGGCGGGGAGGAGCGGTTGGGGCGAGGAGGAGTGAGCGGGTGGGACAGGGAGGAGCGGGCGGGGCGGGGAGAAGTGGGCGTGCGGGGAGGAGCGGGAGGAGCGGCAAGGAGTGGAAGGTGCGGGTAGGAACGGGTGGGGCGGAGAGGAGCAGGTGGGCGGGGAGGAGCGGGCTGCGGCGAGTGGAGCGGGGAGTTGGGCGGGCGAGGGGGAATGGTGCGTGGCGGCGGTAGCGGCGCTAACGAATTCGGCGCGATCGCGATTAACATGGTGGAGACGGCGGGGAGGATTGGTAGGAGGAGGAAAAACGGCGCCTTAGATGGAAGAACCGCACCCGGGAAAAAAACGGAGACGTCGCCGAAGTGCTCAAATGAGATGAATGTCGATGAGAAGTATTCAAAGAGAAGCATTTTCATTTTAACTCATTAAAAAACAAAATCTTAAACTGACATATACTGCAAGAGAGCATGTATACACATATTCGGGCAAAGTGAATAGTGCGGTTTAGAAAACAAACATTTGCATATAAAAGCAAACTAACGGTTCAAAATAACGCGGATTTAAATTTTGAAGGCAAGAAAGCTTTTTTCTGATGGACAAAAGGAAAATGTGTGAACCGAAGATCGGGCAATAACTGATGGAAATCAGTAATACAACAAACATGCTGATGCTCTATACAATAATAATTTAAGAATAGATCAATTAAATTAAAAACGACTGGTACAGTTAAGACAATATCTCATGATAAAGATGATTCGAATATCCCATTATATAAGCTAGATTGTTAGAGAAATCGGGGAAGGCGGAGTTTTCTAGCCAATAAGAATAAGCGATTGACGCTCTCACCAGTATGTTTGCTATCAAAAAGAAAATGATGAAATACACGATACTTGGATAATGCTCGATGAAGAGGAAAAGAAGGACACGGAAAACCAGTATGAGAAAACACTGAGCGTAAGAACAGAAAAATAAAGAAAAGAAAAGAAAAAAGAAAAAAAAATGTTGGTCGAGATGAGGATGCCGAGATGTCGAGACTCGGTCGCAATGTTAATTGATGGAATTAACTCGGATGACTTCTCGCCCGAACCTCCCCCTAATTTATTTGGTCTGCAAACTAATGCTGACAACGCACTGGTGTTTTTCAAGAGCAAGCGATTAGGGATAAAGTATTGAGTGGTAGGGTGACGTCATAGATTTAAATCACTTCTGTTTTACCTTTTGCAGGAACATCGGATAAAACCGATACATTGAAACATCTGTGTATTTAATACCGCTGCACACTGGCTTCGGTCCGTGAATATATTGTAATATCGATGTACCGGAGTTTTGAAAAACATTGTCATCCTGGCAAGGGAGAGCGGAAACTCCCAACGAAGGCGCTGTGCGCGGCCCCCAGAGCCGCACGAAGGTAGCTTCCGGTGACGAGATTGCGCCGGAAGTGCACCTCTGGCGAAGTGGGCGTCGCCAGCAGAGAGCCCCGCGCTTTAATTTAGCGACCCTTTAGCTCCTGCGCTGGCAGGGAAGAGAGTTCTCAGGAGAAAGAATGATTATCCTCTTAAGCACTTGGGGGGAGAGGCGCTTTTATGCCGGGCCAACATTTTTCAGCATTTCCTGATTTTCTTGGCAGAATGACAGTAGTCACGTCGCAAAACAGTAGCTTGGCTTCACGGATTAGCTTTCTGTGCACAGTTGAATTAAATGTTAAGACAACTGATGTTTCAATTTGGCTTTGAAAATTCGCGATTTTGGAGACAAACATGTCGCGGGATTTAGCGTTTACTTTTCTTTATTCGCTTAAGATATGTCATGGTAGACAATACGGAGCTTGACATACTCGTGTACATGAATGAAGATGTAGTGAAAAAAAATGCAGTACACCTGGTATAAAGGTGCTAAAAAAGAGAGAAATAATGCAATGTAACAGAGGAAATAAATACTTTTGGGATATTCAAGCATACATACTTTCCTTAGGAAATGTATTGCGAGGAAAAATTTGGGAACAGGAGAAATCCAAGATAGAAGTTCTTCGGTGGTATGGAAATCAAGATAGAGTTTGAATGGTACAGACTGAAAAGAGCGTAAACGGAAATAGAGATATGGTGACAGAAACGTTACGTTGACATTGGAATAGGAATGATTGAAAATAGTGTGAAGATAAAAAGTAATAGCTACAACAGCATTTACTTTCTCATATTAGTCACGGTTACGTAACGCCATAATGCAGCAATTTTTGCCCACACTGACGCATTTCAGCTATCAATTGTAACTCTCATTACTAATACGAGAGCATAAAGTGCTAATAGCTAATTATTTTCAAGAAAATACAGCAACAAAAATTGAAGAATCCAAAGCTGCGTTCGATAAAGAGAGAAACTGTGTTTCCTAACAATGAAAAGTCAATTCTACGCGAGAGTAAAAAGAAAAATGTAACTTTTGTAATTTTAAAACCTTTTCAGGTTAGGACATCTTTAGTTTTTCTCGTAATATACGTGTTTAAAGTAACTTGCTGGAGGTTACACTACTAAACATGAATGTCAAAGAATTTGGTGAAGTATCTAGTAGCTAACAGAATCTAGCAAAAGCAGAACAGAATCTTATCATATCGAGGGCCCTTGGACCGCGCACGCTCTTGGCCTGAAGGGTATTACATTTTAATTGGCTCTGCGATGCGATGCGGTGCGGACGGGGGGGGGAAGCAGGGCAGCGGGGCGGGCGGGGCAAGGCGGAGCGGGGCGAGGCGAGGTAAGGTCGGGTGGTGAGAGGGGTGAGGTAGAACGGGAAGGGCGGAGCGGTGGAGCGGGAAGAGGCGAGGCAGGGCAGGGCAGGGCAGGGAGCGAGGAAGGGGGCAGGGAAAGGGGTGAGGTAGGAAGCGGCAGGGAGGAGCGGGGAAGGGAACGATGAAGGGTGGAGGGAAAGGGCGAGGAAGGGCGGGAGCGGGGCGGGGCGGGGCCAAGACGGGCAGGGCGGAAAGGGCGATGAAGCGGGATCGGAGGCGCGAGGGCGTGCCTCCTTCGGCGCCGCCGCTACCGCAAAGGAGATTGGATCGCGTGGAGGGATTCCATTCGTGTGTTTACGTCCTGCGAGCAGCGTCTGCATACGACCGTGATCCGAATTAATGCTGCATTGAATTTCCACCCTGGGAGGCTCTTCAGAGGTAGTAGTACGGAATGTCAATTTATCAATATTACTACAGAAGTGTAATTTCATTTGGCTAACCTATAACAGCTTACTAACCTATAATTAGCACAGGTGAGAGCAAAAATCTGGCTTTGAGGACTTAATCTTCTATTATACATAACATTGTTTGTGATATAACACACAAACCAAAATAAAGAAGATTTCAAATAGCAATGCAAACCATGAATGTTTTTTGCGTCATATTACGTGTTAATACACGCAGCACTGCAGATTAGGACAAATGAGCACATTATTTTATTTACTGCCTTCTTTCTTTTTTTGTATAGAAGAGTAAATTGTAAACATATCTCACTTCCATGAGGAAGACAATGGCTCCGTGGGACTGCGCTAGAGAGATTGGGATAAGATGGAAATGATTCATTCAAAAGACGAGGACGATTGTTGTTTCTAAGACTTGAGCATGAGAGAGGAGCTTTTTATCGACTTTCGGAAATTCAAAATTTAATTTATTTGCAAATCTCTATGTCTCGTAAATGTTGAAGTTATTGTTCGTGTAAAGTATTATTAAAGCTAATGTTTGTTTTGTGATGAAGGTGTAGGGAATAAATACTTGGGTAACTGGGAGTGATACTTACTTTGTTATAATACACATAACATGTGACGTTATAACATGTGTATGAATTGAGTTGCATCAGAACGTGCATTGAATATAAAATACGAGTTGTTCCGTTACGAAAGAATTATAATTATACTAATTACAAATCGAGTAGCCAAATAGATCCGTGAGTCGGCGTCTATGTGGCGGGTGGGATAAATGAATGCCCCACTGGTACGCATCACTGCCCGCCAGGTGGTCGTTATGAGTGCGGCCCGTCCTCATCCTCATCCTCATCGCCTCCTCGGAGCGGCCGCGCGCGCACAAAGCGAATCGACCGGCGGCGACGCCCGCGCCGTCTGGGGAGAATGATAATGCGCGGGCGTTTCATTTGCCGCCCTCCCTGCGATTGCTTTCGGCGTTCTTTCAACGAGCTACTGTCGTTCGCCTCAGACGCACCCGCTTTTATTCTCAGAGTTTGATCTTTTCGGGTGTCAGGCGCTTGACGAAGACAATGGTGCCGAGGGACTGCGCTAGAGAGATTGGGACTAGATGGAAATGATTAATGCAAAAGACGAGGACGATTGTTGTTTCTAAGGCTTAATGAGAATTCAACGTCATGCTCCTCCTATCGTTACTTTGAGTTTGTACTGTCGAGAAAATTGTGGTTATTGTCAAGAAAAGACGGCAGCTTATAATTGTTTTACAATCTAATGTAGCTAACTGCTGGCACAACAGACTTTTGGGAAAAAACTCGCTTATCGCATTATAAGTTTTTTTAAGTAAAGCCTTCGTTGCAGTGTGGCGTAATTTGGGAAAGTTATTCTAAATTAATCCGGTATTTTGAAGAGGCAACCTCTCTCCAGTCGGCGAATGCATGTTGTTGGTAAACGCGTCATTTCTGGAAAAGTGGCATATGTGAATTTCCCAGGGATCAGCACGTGATTAAATTGTATTTAAGAACAACGGATATGTGTCGTTTTCAAGTCTAACAAGTCATATTTGGAATGAAATTGTAAACATTACTGTTTTTCGTAGTAATTGAAATTGTGGTCTTTTCGCAATTTCGATTCAAACCTATTCAAATTCAGTAGGGTCGAAGAACAAATGTAGCAAGAAAACCATACATATTAAATTATATGGGAAAAAATTCAGTTCTGTCATCATTCATCTCATTTGTGTTGCCATATTCTATTTTTTCCTTCCTTGATGTATTACTTGAAATAGTAGGTAGAAGAATCATTTATCAAAGAAAAAATCTACATGTTAGGAGTAATTTTTTTAATAAAAGGTCAAAAGAAAAAACGTCTCTTAAGAACGAGTTTAATCGATGAATTATTAGGTGAAGAAGAAACGGGCGTGTACTGTGACATCACGCCCTGTACTTCGCTGCGCCCGCGTAATCTACCTGTCACTCTCTGTTGCTGTTTCCTATAATACTCGAGGTCCCAGGCGGACATCGCCCTGCACCCACAGGCCGGTTGCGTGACGTTTAATAGCATGTTTCGTTGACCATCAACTGACAGCTCGATTCGCGCCCTATTACCAGAGGCCTCTGGGATTTGGAATTTAGTAATAATGGCAGTGACATAAATAGGGATTTGTCTTCGTCGTACCGATGGCAGAAATTGGAGGGATAAGCAACAAACGGTGATAACCCACCAAATTGTAGTTTTGTGAGGGTATAATTTTGTGCTTGTTCCATCTGTGGTTCACGCAGTGTTAAGCTCATAATTTATAGCTCTTAGGTGGCCCCCCGTTTAGTGGGCCTACTTCATTTTTCACTAGCGCAACCCGGCAGACATTATCCTGTCATCAATCTATCTCTTTCTCCTTCCCTCTTCCTTTCTTTCTCCCTGTTTCTCCGTCTCTCTCCCCGTCTCTCTCTCTCCCCTTTTCTCTCCCCTGTCTATGTCTATCTCTTTCTATGTATTTCGGTTTGTTTCTCTCTTTCTGCATCTATGTCTGCCTCTGTCTCCCAGTCTGTAACTCTCTTCAGGGCTTTATTTCACAATCGCAGGGGCAGACACTCTTAATACTTCGGCGTGCTGCGGGTTGCGTGGGAGGGCCGTTGCATGAAAAGGGGCGCTTGAGTCAGTATAAAATCATCATCAACCCGCGTCTACGTGCACAGACACATTCCCATCG
The DNA here is from genome assembly GCA_038098605.1 of Gryllus longicercus. Classification (NCBI taxonomy): domain Eukaryota; kingdom Metazoa; phylum Arthropoda; class Insecta; order Orthoptera; family Gryllidae; genus Gryllus; species Gryllus longicercus. The sequence continues at coordinate 555,359 of JAZDUA010000398.1, forward strand.
TACTATGCCTATATTCTTCCCACAAGTGCAAGCAATAAGTAGGCAAAGTTTTATCGCAATCGGATGAACGGTATGGCAGCGCATTATGTAGGAACCGACCAACCAACCAAACAACAAACATTGTTTTCTTTTATATATTAGATATAATATTCTATTATATAAATATAATATTAGATATCTCCAATTCCGCGGGAGTTTTGTTTTAGACACGAACACTTCAATTCATAATGTGGCATTAATGCTGTATTTATTACGTCATTTTTACGAAGTTATTCATTATTATTAATTTCAAGTAACGAACAAGGATTTTACGTCATTTTCAATTAATAAATAACACTTTTTATTCTTGTAAATTGAATTTACGAGCTAAGATGCTAAAAATATTATTCCCTTTATGAAAATGCAAATCCAAATAGCTATGTTACAACTTAATATTCATGAAGGAAATCATTTATTCTTTTCAATGTAGGATAATAATTGCATACGTTTCGCACTATATCAAGCTATATGCACAAACCTAGAATCCCTTCCTCTTTTAGCACCATTGATCCGTACGGAAACATACTTCACTATACTTCAGTTAGATATGAGTATTTAAATATTGTAAATGCAATAATTTATAATTTATAAAAATTATAATTTTGATTAATTTATATTATTTGCAATATGTAAGTTAATAAGGAAATAATATTTTATTTATTTATTGCACGAACCAAAGTATTTTAATAAAACAGTACTTGGATTTTACAGTGACCCTCGGCCAAGATAGGGTTGAGCTAAAACCATTCGATTCATCGAGAAACGATTAGCTGATTTTTGGCAGCAGCGTCTCATCGTCGATTCAATTCATTCAACTTTAAAAAGCAATGTTTCTTTTTCGTTCAGTCTGATTGTTTAACATATGCGATACATTAAAAACGTTTTACGTTTAATCTCAAATAACAAGAATAAATACAACAAATTGTAACATATGTATTTTTTATTCTCAAACTTCTGAAACGCGTTTTTACAATTTTAAAAAAGTTTTTACGTTACATTTCGATCAAAAATGCAACAAAAGTTAAAATCTATAATAACAAAAGTTGAATTATCTTAAGATAAATTACACCATACACCATTTTAAAAGGGGTAATGTTTAATTTAATTATCGGCTGAATTTGGCCGGCCCAAAGCCAACATTGCCGCTGTGACCGGCGATCGTGGGGTTCGAGTCCCGACGGTGGCGGAGTTTCGACACTACTTAGCTAGATGGAGTTCAGCCGCCATCTGGAGGAGCACTCAAGCTCTGATCGGCTGCTCTGATCGGTGTTTTGCCTGGTTTCTCTGATCAACACCAGGCGATTGCTGGACCAGTGCCGTAACAAACGGGCCATGGACCGCACGTGATCTTTCCTCCCACTTCCTTGTCTCACCCCCTACGTACATACCCCCTACGTTTACATGTTCTCCACTACCGCACATGTCGGGAGGCCCCTCGGAGGAGCTCAGAGGTTTCCTAGACGGGGGCGATGCCCCGCTGGGGGAGATACCGGGAGAAGGAAACACCCGCAAGCCGACGTGCAGATCGAATCTCTCCATTCAACGAGAGAAGATCACTGCCACCTTCTGGCATAAAAAAAATGATTGCACTAATAGGACTAATAAACATAATCGTTGCTGTGCTTGGAAACATCGATCCACAATGACTTTGCACAGCTTAGGATACAGCTATCGAGAGCAAACTCTCGTCTACCCTACACCACTTTTGAGCTCTGCGTAACTCCAACTGCACATGCGCATTGCTCGAGATTACGCACTCGGAATCACCTGTTATCGATTATTGTTTGTCGATTTCTGCAAAATGTCTCCAATTTCATTTAATCTATACGCTTTATCGACAATCGAGTCGTTATAAAATATATTGATCATTTAATCGATCATTAGAGACTTTTGCATGGCATGAAGCACCTTAGAGTGTAAGCTGAAACGTTGGGTACACTAAGGTAAGAGCTAATAAAGAATCTCTGTTAAAGTAGATTCCATTCGTTAATTCTATATTTTTAGGAATCTACCATTTGTAGAGAAGGTCCACAGACCGAGTAAATCAGGATCTGCCAGGAGTCAGCCGACGCCGTTTCAACACTCCGCCGAACGAAATGTTTCTCGATCTCCTATCGCGTCTGTTGAAAAACACTCTTTTGTGTGACGATCTCTCACAGAAATGGAACAGATGAGTGACATGGACGATGGGTGGGGCTTCCGAAACGCTCCGCAATTAACGAAGTGGCCGGATCCACCCGCAGCGCGATATCTCTCGTCGCCTCCATCGACTGGCTGTTGACGGCGCCCGCCACGGCGGTGGCTTCGGGCTCGGCTCGCAACGAGGGTCATTGAAACCTTGAGAGAAGAGTGGTTCCAAACAAATATTTAAGAGGGGTATTTATAAAATTGAAGGAAATAATATTTACTTCCTTGCATACTATTTACGTAGTGTAGAGAAAGTTACGTAATGCTGGAGAGAAAAACAGTTTTTTTCGACAGAGAAAATCGTACTATAGGTCCCTCATATCGAAAAAGTGAATCATTCCTGTTCCTTTATGTTCCCTCTTCTTCCACAAATACTTGTTTTTAACTTCTTGAGGAAAATGTTAAAAATACATAAAACTTCATGGTACAACACGGTTTTGGTTCAGGGGCTGGTTATAATAATCCGTATAAATGAAATTCGGGAAGAATTAGAACTGAAGCAGTACAGCAAGTTATTTTGTCAAAGCTCAGAGCATGTTTTTTCCATTTAAAAATCATTTATCTCCCAGAGTAAGGAAAAAAGGTGGAGCTACAACAATACATGCTCTCTCGGGTTATTAGAGACAGCTTCGTAATACTGAAGTATTGCATTTTCTGCACTACTAACATGACCTTATTTTGAAGATTTTTTTATCAACAAATTTCATTAAAAAAATTGTAAATTCACAATTGTACTTATAAGAAGACGCCGGAAACGAAGCGCTATCACTTCGAGCTAGCTATAATATTTCTTGCGAAGTCACAAAGAAATACTTATATTGAAAAAAATTCAACATGGTCTTATTTACAGATCTCCTTTTTATGAACACATTTTATTAAGAAAAAAATGGTACCTTCACAATTGTATTTATAGGGAGACGCCAAAAGTTTTTAAAATTTTTGTGAAATCACTCATTTTATTGAACATCAGACCTGCACCATTCTCTTAAGCGTCCTATATGCTAAATTCTCTATTTAATAAAAAAACATTGTGCGGTTTTTAAGAAAAAGTGGTTTAAAGAAAATAAAAATTACTTATATTTGACACAAAATGTCGCAAAAAATACTCACATTTTTGAAAAATTGAACACGACCTTATTTAAAGATCTGTTATTCATGTAGACATTTCACTAAGAAAAAAAGGTTTCTTCATAATTCTAGTCGTAGTAAGACGCTGAAAAAATTTTAATTTTTTCTATTTTCGAAAAGTTAGAGTTTTTAACCAAAATGAGATGACATTCTCTTAAACGTTCTGCAGACTATCCACCAACTAAATTTTATCAAAAACGATGCGGCCGAATTTGATAAAAAATTGTTTAAACAAAAATTAAAAATTGCGTATATTTCACACAAAATAACGCGGGAAGTACTCAATTATTTTGAAAAATTGTACATAACCTTATTTCAAAATCTATGTATTGGGAACAGATTTTATTAATTAATTCTCTATTTAATAAAAAACTATTGTGCGGTTTTTAAGAAAAAGTGGTTTAAAGAAAATAAAAATTACTTATGTTTGACACAAAATGTCGCAAAAAATACTCACATTTTTGAAAAATTGAACACGACCTTATTTAAAGATCTGTTATTCATGTAGACATTTCACTAAGAAAAAAAGGTTTCTTCATAATTCTAGTCGTAGTAAGACGCTGAAAAAATTTTAATTTTTTCAATTTTCGAAAAGTTAGAGTTTTTAACCAAAATGAGATGACATTCTCTTAAACGTTCTGCAGACTATCCACCAACTAAATTTTATCAAAAACGATGCGGCCGAATTTGATAAAAAATTGTTTAAACAAAAATTAAAAATTGCGTATATTTCACACAAAATAACGCGAGAAGTACTCAATTATTTTGAAAAATTGTACATAACCTTATTTCAAAATCTATCTAGTGGGAACAGATTTTATTAAGGGAAAATCTTTCTATTTTAGCTGTAGGTAGGCCAAACATTTTTTTAAATTGTTTTGAATTTTTGAAAAATCAGTTTTCAATCAACATGAGACCAGTGCCATTCTCTTCAACGTCCTTCAGACTATCCAATAACAAAATTTAATCAAAATCGATGGCGCCATTTTTAAAAACTTTTGAAAATATCCCAAGGGCCTCATGTAACCCCCCCTCCAAAAAAAAAAATAAAATATAGATTTCAAATTCAAGGGGCCATGTCATCAGCCAGATCGTTTGGGGAATATGGAGAAAATCGGCTGAACAGTTTAGCCGCTAACGTTGTTCACTGACGGATGGTCAAACAGACGTATTTCGGTATCAAGGACCCACAAAACATGAATTTTGGCTAAACCACAAGTTACAAGATTTATTTTCTAAATCGAGCGAATCGATTTATCAACTTTTTCATTACCAGGACCCTGTAATAAGAGTTTTTCTCAACAAAATTCTTGTTTTCTTTTTGCGCAGCATTACATACCTTTCTCGTCTTAAAAAAATCCTTCTCAAGTGCGAGAAAGTGAAAATATTTATTAATGTTTTCTTGTGGGTTGATGAGATATTGTCCAATAGGAGTATTAAAATATTATTAAATATTTTTATATGTGCATGTTTGGACTATAATAAATCTTAAAGCAAAGAAAGGATTTTTGTGATGCGTGTCTTTTAAGCATTGTGGCTGGTTTGCCTATCTTTTTTTAATTTTCCTCTGATCAATTCAATCTTTTAACGCAAGGAAACGTGACTCGTTCCTCTTATCATTAAAACAAGTTTTGAAATTCCTCGCTGTTGCACATTAATTACTAAACTGGTGAGCAAACGCGGCCCGAATTCCAATAAAGGCTTACCCTCTCTTATTATGTATCCAACTCATGCAGTTGCAGTTCATCTGCATATCATCGCGAGCTATTTAATTTTCGCCCCTTGTTTCATTTGACGAAATACATAATAAAATGAATATTTATAGAAATATTTTTAGCACATTTTTAAAATTTGAAATCACTTTTCTTCCTCATGAATTGAAAATTATTCATGAAATGTATTAGGTGCAGAAAAACAAACCCTTTTGGAAGTGAAAACTAAACAAATGAGTACATTAGACCTCCAATATGGTTTAGTAAAACTATTTCACTCACGTGCGTAGTGACCAATGCCAACGAAATGAATCGAATGAAATAAGAATGAATTTTAACTTCAATTCCAGAAGACTATCAGAAAAATCAAACAAAAATTATTTTTGTGTAATTTAAGTTACACATGCCCGCTTTCTTTCATTATTCAAATTCAAAACCTGGAATCCATGAAGAGAAACGTATTGAAATAATAGAGATATGCCACCACAATACCATTGCAATCTTACGATCAATCATCATAAGAGAAAAGTAAGTTAAGTGCGCTGCATCTACTTAAATCCTGCATCTAGGTACAGTTCTACTCTTTCCTCATCCAGTATATCAAGTGATTATAGGAATAAAACAATCATAATTTCCACTAATTTTAATGATTGGCCCTTGAATTGGTTAAATATTTTTATTATTGAAGTATTTGACTTTTATATTCCCTATATTATATTCCAAACTACGAAGTTTTTGCCAGCTACCTATTCTTGTGTTTGTATGTAGTAAATACTTTTAATTTGACTTCACTTACAAATAAATTAAATTATGTATTATTTAGTCATACATTCCATATATCCATTTATAATAAAGTTGCTTTTGACCCTGAATTGTTATCAATCAACACAGAACAGGGTATTCTATTCCAGTTAACTTATCCCTCATAATTTTTTTTAGCCTTGCATTTTGTTGTTTGTCTTCGACAGTCTGTTCTGCGTCTTAACCTTATAATTTCAGTCTGAGCTGAGAGTACCAGAAATATAGTTGCAGTGGATTAAGTAATGAATCACTTCATCATTGGGATGGATTGTCGGTGGGTTTGTTTCGCTTAGAGAATAGCATATCCCTGTAACCCTCAACGACTTCCGACCTCTTGAGCACGCTGTTAAAAGGGAATCAGTGCTTAAAGGCTTATGCCTTTATATTCTACTAGGGAAGGATATGAATAAGAATATCTTCTTTTGGTAACCATGAGAGATGAGGCAATCCATCTAAAAGAGACATCGAAACTGTATAAAAAACTTATCTATTCATTTACTTCAAACTTCCAGTTTTACCGTTTTTTAGATCTTCATGGCACGGAAATAATACTTATCTTTCATTACGCGACAAAGGAATTCTTTAAAATATACTCTTAGGAAATTAATGAGGTAAATTATTGAAATATAAAAAAACGAGCTGTTATATAATATGATTATATATATATATATATATATATATATATATATATATATATATATATATAAATTGTTTATACCTAACTTTTATTCGATTCTTGGTTGTGTAATTTATAATGTCTCACAATACTGATTAAACGATGTGATGAAAGCTATAAAATTGTAGTTTAGGTTAGGTATTAATGCCTAACGTCGCTCAATAAGCGGTTTCGGAAACTCCGCAACTTCCCGTGCAGTGTGGAAGAGCCAGCGCAAAGGCGTGCAGCCGTTTGTTCTCGTATGCACAAGGGTGCGTCGAGGCGCCGGCAGGGGCGCTGGGGGCGGCACGGCGCCGCCGAGTCCCTGCTAATTAGTCTCTGGATTTGCGGAATTTATCGGCGGCCTTCGCCGTCTCCCCGAGCGCCCTGCCGATTTCACGCCCCGTCCCCGCTGCTTCACCGCCACCCGCGCCCTCCGTCTCGCTCCTGCACTCCCCCTTGCCGCTGCCCGCGCCCACGCCCCCGCCCCCGATCGCGTTCTTACTCGCGCATCCGCTCCCGTCTACGCTCCCTCCTGCTCTCGCCCGCTCTCGCCCGCTGTAGCCCGCTCTGGCCCGCTCTCGCCCACTCTCGTTCGCTCTCGCCCTCCTCTCGCCCACTCGTCCGCTTTCGCCCGCTCTCGTCCGCTCCTGCCTGCCCTCGCCCGTTCTCGCCCGTTCTCGCCCGCTCTCGCCCGCTCTCGCCCGCTCTCGCCCGCTCTCGCCCGCTCTCGCCCGTTCTCGCCCGCTGTAGCCCGCTCTGGCCCGCTCTCGCCCACTCTCGTTCTCTCTCGCCCTCCTCTCGCCCACTCTCGTCCGCTTTCGCCCGCTCTCGTCCGCTCCTGCCTGCCCTCGCCCGTTCTCGCCCGCTGTAGCCCGCTCTCGCCCGCTGTTCCCCGCTCCCTCTTGCGCTCCCACTCGTGCTCACGCCCACGCCCTCGCTCACGCCCTCGCTCACGCCCGTGCCTCTGTCTTCGTCCACACCTTCGCAACGGCTGAGAAAACTCAGAGCTGCCGCAGTCTCTTCATTGCCGCTGTTGCTTCAGCGACTCACACCGGAACATCCTAGGATTCGAATCTCGACGGTGGCGAATTTTTGACGCTATCTAGATAACTAGATAGAACTGAGCCGCTGTCTGGAGGAGAATTCCAGTTCCCATAAACAGTTCAGGCGAATGCCGGAGCATTACGCAACAAACGGGCCATGGACCGCTCGCTATCTTTCTCTCCTCTTCCTTGTTCTATCCTCACCCCTTACTGACTCACGCTTACAGACACAAGCACTACACTACCGCACTTGTCGGGGGAATTTTAGAGCTTGTCCCAGCTGGGGCGGTGCTGCGTTGGTGGAAGATACCTGGCTGGGGAAAATCCTCGCAAGCCGACCTAGGTCAGCGCCGGATCTCGCCAGACAGAGGGGTGAGATCACAGCCACCTTCAACGATAAAACATGCACTACACTTGCGTGGATAATGAACTTCGCAGTCGACGTGTCCAGTATCACTAATTAATCAATCGACCCTTGTTCGCCTCCTTTATTTCATCTCTACCCACGTCCTCATTTCTGCATCAGCTTTGCTCCAGTTCTCTCTTGGGGATGCCAGTGGCCTGGGGATCTAGTTCGTCATTCCAACACCCCGGAGGGATTGTGGTTCAAGTATCCATTGCTATCTGTCATTATAGTGTCAATTTATGTATGTATAGATTATCACCAGTATTGATTAATCGTTGTTAATGTTGATGTCAATTTTATTTCCAAATATTCCGTTTGCTGATGACTGGTGTTGAATTGTTCGTTCAGTATCTTGTCTGTTGATCCTTCTATTTCTGAATCACTCGTCTGTGGTACTGCACTAGCTTTCGGAACATGAAGTACAACCAAAAGGCGTTAGATATTTACAATTTAAATATAATTAATTATATTTACTTATCTCTTTTAGTACATCTGTGTAGAACAGAATAATTCGGAGATGTTGAAATATGTTTTAGTTCAATAAATATGTGTGTAAGTAATTCATGATGCCGCTCTTAAATTTATTATTCGTGACGAAAAACAATGTTGACTCTATTTAAACTTATCTCTCCTAAAAGTAATACAATTGTACACTTTTTTTATCTTCTTTGAAAGTATTATTGGCCACTATAAACTAAGAAACTTCATTGCGATACATGAAGGTTGAGATTTGACGACGATGATGATGAAGATGGTATTCTGTCAGATGATGTAATGTGTGTTGGGTATGAACAAGGAGTAGTAATAAATGGTAGGTAAAACAGTAGAAGCTCGAAAAAAAACCTTCCGACTTTAAGATTTATATAGACAGGTACTTTATTTACTTTTCTACTCCCAATGTATGATTCTGTCATTTGATGGATGCAACCCGTTGCGTAAGGAATCTCATTATGATACAGATTTCGTTATGATACAGGTTCTTGACCAACCACGCGGAAGTTTACAGACCAAACATTGCTACTTCATTAACCATTGAGAATCGTTATAGTAAACGTTTCGTTACCATGTGTCCTAGAAAAAGTACCACTCGTGCATGGGCGCTAATGCACTCGTGTGAAGTTTACGATACTCGCTTTTTCCTCGCTTGTATTTTAAGATCACACAAGTGTATTAATACCCATCATTACATCATTTCATAATTTACTATTTTATTTTTATTTTTTAAGCACCCTTGAAGGACTGCTGGGTCATTTAGTGTATGTGTATGATCACATGAGTAGATAATAACGATAATGTTGATGAGGTAAACGATGACAGATAAACGTTTATAAAAGAGGTAGGGGAAACGCGTGTATCATGAGAAAACTTGCTTAAATCTCGCTTTGTACAACATAAATTCCACATGAATCGGTCGAGGATTGAACGTGGGCCCCTCTGGAGAAGTGCACATCCGTTAGGCTGTAAGGAGTGAAAAAACCACTGGCCGATCTATGGGCCGGCGCTGGATCTCACAACTCAGCAGGGGAAGAACGCCACCACCACCTTGAGCCAACATGCATTGCACTAGAGGGATAATGGCCTACGTAGGTGACGCCCTCGGAAACACATTCACACACCAGAACATAGGAATTGTAGGTAATTGCACGATTGCATTGCAAACTTCCCTTGAGTTTATCTAGAAATATTTAATGCCAGAGGGACAAGACTATTACGCGAATGAATTTACCTCCAAAAATATTCAAGATTTCATTAAATATTAATTATATTGTGTTCGTGCTTCAAGTGTACACGAAAGCGCTTCCCATAATTGATTCATCACATCTCGTGATTGACCCACAGGGAGGGGGGTGGTAAGAACACGATATATTTTGGGGGCTACAGAGTCTTGATCGGTGCATTCCAGATGTATGGTTCAACGTTATTTGTGTTCGTTTCACGAGTGGAATGCCAGATAAATTTATTATGCAATAGGCATGATGCCACTGTAGAGGAAACGCAGCACGCGCGGTTTTTGTCGCGCATATTTTGCCGCACTGCGCGCCGGTGCGGGAGGAGGGGGCGGACGGGGGCACGGGGAGGGGGAGCGGGACAAAGGCGCGAGGGCGGTGGCTCCTCTGGTGCGTCGTAAATTAATCGATTAGGGAAACGGCCCGCTCGAGACTCGCCCTGCGCCCGATAACTTATTTCCGCCGAGCGGCCAGTCGCCGCCGCCGCAGCCGCCGCGTCGCCAGCCACCCGGCGCGACGAGCCGGCCAGGAGGTGAGGACCGTCACCACAAGAGATACACTGGAAGGCAGACACGGGTTTTTAGTTTATTCGTTTGGTTTGAATTATCGAGTGGTAGCAAATGTAGTTGCAGGTCAGCAAAGAAATTTGTGTGGCTAAGGAGGACCTTTGTACTGGTTCCGACAATTCTTAGTAGTAGCTAATTGGTATACACTCGACATGAGACGAGCTTAACGTTAGCTAGAATTCAGCTATAGGTCATACGCACTTGAACTCTCAACACTAGACCATAATTATTGTTAGCCACTGCTTGAATGAGAAGAATTCCCTTTTGCGATTTCGTACGTCCTCTGAAATGCCTGTCTATTCACTTTATCTTCGTGACGAACTAGCTACATAGCTGCAGAAGGACTACTTACGAAGCAAGCTGGATTCAGCTACTGTCTGGAGATAAATTCTAGCAGCCTGTTAGCGGTGAATGCCGGAGCAGTTCTCCAACAAACGAGCCACGCACCGGGCGCAATCATTCCTTCGTCTTCCTTGTCATATCCTCACCTCTTTAATTACAAACATATACACACTTACACGCCCTATACCATCACCAAGGTCAGGAGATCAGGCGAGAGCTTAGACCTTGTCCCGGTTGCGGCGGTGTCTTGCAGTGCGGTGCAACTGGGGAGGCGAAAATCTCCCGTTAGCCACGCGTCGCGACGTTCGGGTCGGCATCGGATCTCATCGTCTGGCGGGGGAGGAACCCCGCCATCTCCCGCGACAAAACATTCACTACACATACGGAACTAATGACCATAGCAGTTGACTTGTCGTGGCACACGAAATAATCAGTCAATCTTCGTGGCGGTTTTTATATCCTGATTGCAGGCTACTTTCCAGTTCACAGGAAGTGTTCCTGATCTCTGACACTTGTCTTAGAGCAAATAATACCATCCCATTGTCACTATTTCCTTATTAGCTACTAAATATATTATTTAATGACACCTCTACTACTTGAATGAAAATTCACACACCGGCTGCTCTCATTAGTTATTTGAGAGGAATTACAGACGGATGCCAGAACAGTAGTGTCTTTAGCAATGGACTGCAGACCCTCTAAGGTTTTCTGGACCTCTTCTGGTTTTCATTTATACTTTCTTAAGACTGGGCAGTAGATACCCAAGTCTCTAGTAACATTTAGCCACAATACCATGAGCACACTGTTGGCAGACCGCAAATAGAATTGGGCTTTAGAGTGCGGTCTGATTGCCGCCTGTTAACGTGGCTCGCAAAGCGCCCGTGGGCTTCGCCAAACACAGATGTCAAGAACACTCGCAAAGCATGGGAACGCTTGCTGCGCCGGTACATGAAATGGGAATTAGGTAAATTCTATGAAGGCCGCACCTGAGACACTATTCTCAGCCCCTCTTTGTAGAGGGGATTAGAAGATGTACGACTATCTAAACAGTTGTTTCCTCGACTCGACAGGGAAAATATTTGCCTAAAAATAAAAGTCTGTTGCTCCACATAAAGAAGAATTTTGTCATGGCTGTATTCTGTTCCCAGAACTTTAATGCAGTTATAGACATCCTCCCCTGTTTGGCATTCGCGTTTGCATTAGGATATTTCATTGTGTGATGTTAGTTAAGAAGGTGAAAATGGAGTAAGATGTGTAAAGAGAGCTATTATTAATTAATTTGGGAACTTAATTAATTTGAGTTCTTCAGCGTGTGATATTCTTTACTACAATCTGTAGTTCACAGCCATTCCAGTTCCCGAGTTAGACGGTTTTGACGAATGGCGTAGACGGAGCAATGGTGGAATGAGAGGCAAGGGAAAGCGGAAAACTCCCGAGAAGACCTGCCGCGCACTCGTTGCACACTGACGGCGGGGATTTGAACCCCGCTACCTAGAAGCATAGAGCCAGAACTCTGACCACTTCGCCAATGGTTGTCATCACTGTGAGATAATACACAGACTATTGATAGTTCATTTCTTGTATTTGACAGGTTTAACTAAAAAAGAATCGGCTTGAATGACTTTAAGATATCTTCACGTACTTAAAATTAGATAATCAATAGGATGAGATCTTTGTTCGCAGTCTCTTCAGAGAGCTGGATTTCGCTGTCTATTTACTTCTGAAGTGCGCACACTATCGGATGCAAAGGAATAGTTTGAATAATCTTTCTTGCGCTTCAAGGAAAGCAACGTAACGGTGTGATGTGCTGTGAAATCAGGGAGAATCAAGAACATGTTGCGTGAACTGGAAGAAGCCTGCCAGCAGGAGATAGAGATTGTCTCGAAGAACAAAAAGAGGCGAGACGCATTTGAAAGGAGGTAGAGAAGCCAGGCGATTTGTATCCGACAGCGATCGAAGCATGTATGAGAGCCCTGATAAAAAGATCAAATGCGCCGGAGAGAGAGAGAGAGAGAGAGAGAGAGAGAGAGAGAGAGAGAGAGAGAGAGAGAGAGAGAGGGAGGGAGGGAGAGACTGATAGAATGTACAGGTGGTAAAAGTGGCGTAAAGTACTTAAATAAAGACTACACATAATGACAATGAAAAATGAGCTAAGACAAAGAAATAAGAGAGTCACAAGGGGGGATGTAAAAGATATCAGAAGTAGAAGAAAAGAAAGAGACAAAGGAGACCGAGAGAGCAGGCAGAAAGAGGAAAAAGAAGGAAGCGAGAGAAGCTAGGGAAGAGGAAGAAATAGGAAGACTGAAAGCAGAAAGGTCGGGAAAAAGAGAATAGGGATAGGAAGTAAAAAGAAGAAAAATACAGAGATTGAGGAAAAAGAGGATGGTGATTAAGAAAAAGTAGAAGAGAAAACGTTGAGGGCGAGAAAGTAATAAAGAGAGGATCGAGAGCCAGGAAAAAGAGAAAAGGGAGAGGAAAGCAGGGAAGAGAAATGAAGGGAAAAGTGGAGAGGCAGGCGGGAACGATGTGTCTGGGAAGCAAACAAGCAAGGAGAATGAAAACGCGACAGAGAAGGCACGAATGAACGAAGAGAACGCAAAGCGCGAAATGAAGCAGCCGAGAGGCGAGCGGCGCAGCGTGGCTTTGGGTGAGCGTGGTCGGCGGGCGGCGAGGGGCGGCGAGGGGCGGATTCGCGCGCCATTGCCCGCGCCCATATTTCAAGCCGCCCGCGGCTCGGGCTTCGCCGGAATCGGATCCAGCGGCGGTTTGGGCGCCCGAGCGGCCGCGGCACTGCGGGGACGGGGAGCGGTTGTGCGCATGCGCCTGTCGGCGAAGGCCACTCGTGCTGATCGCCCTCACTGACCTCGGGCTCTCCGCCGCGCGCAGCGAGTGAACTGCGCCCGGCGAAAAAGGGCCCCGGCGCATCCGGGTTCAAATCGAGTTAATAACGTAAGATTAAACCAACCCATGACACCGTGAAGGAATCTCATATATCAGTGAGTGATTGATTTGATTTGGTTTCTATCACCAGTAGCAAAATGTAGCTGGAGTAGTATTATATTTTCAATTGATCTAATGTACGTAGACTTTTTATTGAAATTATTTTACTAAGATGTGCTTTGTTCTCATAGCTTAATTTTGGCAAATGTGCCGGCGATTAAAATGTTTGTTCTCAATTTTGGCTTTGTTCATGACACTGGCAGGGATTTTTGTGTAGCTTTACCCTAATTTGGAATTAACTCGACTGGATTCGATCGTAGATCTCCTTTTATTGTGAGTTTAGTTATTGTAATACGGTTCAAAGTAAATATATTAATTGTTTATCTAACCTCCTAGACCTATAACATAAAACCAGGCTGAACTTTTCTTCTGTGGATAAATATTAAGTGAATGTCCAAAAACACTAAATAAACTTTTTCCAAAAATCTAGCAAAAGCGCGAATTTGAAATTAGTTCTCAAACTTCCGAGAACAAATTTAAAAATGTGGCCTTATAGCGCGATGGTGACATGCTTCCTGAATCCAACGCCGTGACAATCATGCAAATCAAACGAATAGGATCGTCGTAGAGTGAAATTTATGAAAACACCTCGCCCCCCCCACTTCCCCTTCTGCGCCGTTGCGTCACCCACCCGCCCGTTGTGGGCCCTCTGTCAGCGCGGTGGCACGGCCAGGCCCGGCATCGTGCGGCCAGCCCCAACGGAGGAGGCGGTACTTGCGGGACACGCAAGCCACACACTCGGTTTATGCGTTCGTCACTTTGCATCTCAATCTATTTTTCCACGGATATCAAACTAGAGATTCTATACTACTATTACAGACCGAGGTAAACGGTCTGTAATAGTAGCACATAACTATCTTTTTCACATATTTCCGTCTTCCTTCGAGTACCATTTTAAAATTTTTTGATGCATTACTCAAAATATTGATTCCGATTTTTAACTATTTTTTTAAAAAAGGAACTAATTATGTAAATATCAGCATTATTCCATCTCCTCACATCTTATTTTAGATATATGTTACTTCTAAGGTCTTCTGTTATCACTCCACCTTGGTCTAAGATCTTTCGTTGTCAAATACCGTAAAAAATGAGCGGAGTATACGCACGAGCTCTTTTATCCTACAACTCGATTTTTGATCTCAAAACGACGTTTATCTGCTTTAAAGAGTTCATCTGGTAAATCTCTTTTCCCAAGTAAAATAGCCGAAGCTAATTTTAAAAATGTTTTCGTACTTTCGGACAAATTTAAAAAAATGCATTATCTTGGCTGTCCGGGTGACGTCGCGTCGAAGGCTGTTTTGCCGACATGGTATGGACATGGTAAGACCACGACAAGATGGTCGAAACGTCGGCAACAATCTTCGGCGCGGCGTCACCCGGACAGCCAAGATCATGCACATGACTCTGGCCGAGGAAGCCTACGACTTCAAATTTTAAAAATGTGGTAAAATAGAGGTCTGGCGAGCTGTATCCTGACTCCAACGCCGCAACAAGCATCGAAATAAGATAGTATGAATCATGACTTATCCCAGTTTACTTGGTAAGTTATTTTGATTTAAAATAAATTTGTTATATTTGTATAATTTTGAAGGGAATAAATAATTCCTGGTGAGTCATTTCATACAGACTACGTAAATGAATAAAGGGTAATGATGCAATTGGATAACTCCTAGATGTTTGCTTGCATTTGGAGCGTGTTTTCCCTTCCATTTTCTTTGTTTTATAAAAAGTGGATTTTCTAGAAAAAGTTATCTGTAGAAATTGCAGTATGCAAAACCAGTTAGACGTGACTCTTTCGTGACATATCGGTCACAATGATACAAATAATATGGAACATTCAAACGAGTTTAAAAACGAAGGAAATCTTTTTCTGTGAGTATGATCTTAGGATATGCTTTACTCTAACGCTTACGCGACGTAATGCAATCTACACAACATTCCAGAGTAGATAGAAAATGAGGTTTCTTTCAATGTGAATTGTTTTTGAAAATCTTGAAGTATATGCTTACAGTAACAACATTTTTAAAATCTTTTTTTTTCTTTTTTCCGAGGGATGACTTTTGCCGATTGACTGAATCACACGGTATTCATGCAATTGTGTTGTTATTTGCTCAGTCTCGGCTGTCTCCTTTCTTTGGTAATGGAATAATTATAGTGCGTTGCAAATCTGTCGTTCACTGTTTTATTTTCCAGATCACATTGCATAATTGTGTTAGTTTCGCCAAGATTTCTTCCCCTGTATCTTTGAATAGTTTGATTGGAATATTATCTACAGCCGGGGACTTCCCATTTTTCAGTTGTTTTGTCGCCCAATTCATTTCTTCGATCTCAGGTTCTTATTCGTAATCATCTATATTTATACACTACTCTATTTGTAAGCCCTTATCATATAACTTCTTCGTATTCTTCCCATCTTTTCGTGATCTCTTCTTTTGTTGTATTTATTTTGTCATTCTCGTTCTTAACATTCGCCATTGTTGGTTTACAGTCCGTGGTCTTATTTCGGACGATCTGGAAAATTTCTTACGATCTCCATTTGTTGTTATGGTCTTCCACTTCTTTGCTTTGTTCTTGAATAAACTTTTCTTTATCTTGTCTTGGTCTGGGCTAGAATCCCCGTAGAGTTTTCTGACTTTCGTCTGGTCATTTGCTTTCTTTGCAGAGAAACATAATGTTTGAAAAGAAAGAAATATAAGGACTCCGTTGTACATATTATTATTATTATTATTATTATTATTATTATTATTATTATTATTATTATTATTATTATTATTATTATTATTATTATTATTATTATTAATAATAATAATAATAGGCACGCGTTTGGAGTAAAAACCAAAGTATGTACACTATAGTATTGCTTATATCGTACTATATAATCCATCGAATCTTCACTTCGATGTTTGTGTTTCCAAGATTTTGTGAAACTTCTTATATTTCACGGAGAAAATCTTGAATTTTCTCTGAAGGTCTGATTCAGTCTGTCGATTGTGAAAACTATTGAGCAGGTTGTTGCTCCAAATGCATCGGGCAGTTGGTCTTTCATCGTCACCTGCCGCAAAGGACTAGAGCAGGAACTAGGGAACGAACGAGCCTGGACTCGGGTAAAGTGGCCGTGGGGGAGGGGGCCTCGGGATTTCCAAGTCCGATATGGCACTGGGACAGTGGTTTGCAAATAGACAACGTGGAGAATGCTCACACCAAGGTCACTGATGGGCTCGCTTACTCGGTGTTTTTCTCCGCTTTACACTTCCTGCTCCATGTCCACGTGTCTACTACGTCTGTTCATCCCCGAGCCACCTCATTGTTATTGTTGGGAGATGAGTCGATTGCGAGGCTGAGGAATGCGCTCAGTGTTCTTGAAAGCTACCCCCCCCGCCTAATCTGCAACTATTAGCTGTCTTAAATATATTACGCCAAGTATCCATATCCAAGAATTAAAACATCATACGAGAATAAGGAAAACAAATAAGCAATAAGTGGATGTCATCAATGTGTAATTTTGTATCTTCACAATATGGCCTTTTCTTACCGGGAGTACTCAAGACTGCCCCACCGGCTTCAAATCCTTCTTTTTTAATTGATGTCACAGTTCGAACAGATACTTCTGTATAGTTTACTACCCGAAAATTGCTGTTATGCAGCGTGTGTTGAAGAACGCCCGAATTCTTTTCTTTGTCACATTTCTTAATAACGAGACGTATATTTTCCCTAGCTTAACTGTGTATTGTTTGGCTTTTATTACGAAAAGTCATAAACCAAAATAAAATTAATACGCTATACACTTGTGTTACGAACAAGAAGAAAACAACATGTCACTCAATCATTGAGTTCATGTCTTCTCAGAACAAGAAACATTCTATATTAGATGAAGTGATATTGAACTTCATACAATGTTGTCAAAGCAGATATACTATTTCCTCGACTGCTCGCGTAGGCGGCAAATTGCAAAACACGTCAATATGCTCAATACTTACACTGTATGCTTCGGCGAATTCTTTAGTTCTACCTCGTATGTACGACAGATGACAGTAATATTTAAATATTTGGTTTATTAAAGTTTTGGAAATATATTTATTTGTGCAATGTAATTAAATTTTCCTCAGTATTCAAGAGAGATTATTGTCAAATTGCCGCCTTGCGAAAGATGAGGCGTCAAAAATCGTTACACTAGTGTGAACACTTTTCAGGTTTTCAACGTCAAAAGTAATTTGTTGAGACCGCAAAGTGTGAAAGTGGCTTTTAGATTGTACTATCTCAGGTACTAAAAACTTCGATTTATAGAGGAGTATACTGCACTGTAATTTAAGTATAAAATGGTCAATGAATTGAGTGTTTGTAAACATTTCTTTCAATAAAAGAGCACCACTCTTCAGTGCAAGAAGTCGCAGAGACAACCACTCATTTTTCATAATTTACATTTTTCATGTCACAAACATCTTGTACTAACTTTTAGAATTACGTTGGTCAGTCACAAAAGCTTTTTGTTATCTCTTTCTATCTGCCTGTTAGTCTGTACAACAGAGATTGTGAAAGTATAGCATGTCTCTCCTAGCGACTCCGATCTCACAGTCACACCTTGATTTCGGTGCTTTTGAATAAATGTGAATAGAAATAATAATAATAATAATAATAATAATAATAATAATAATAATAATAATAAAAACAAAAATTACACTGTAGATAACTGTGGCTACATGCATAAAAAGAACCAAGATTTTCAAAATTATAATTTACTTTTAGTTTACGAGATAAAACTTTCCCCAATGTTACCAGTAATTGCAGCTCGCGTCATGAAAATTCAAGTCTCCCCCCTTGTCGCGTACGTAGAGTTGGCCGCCTTCACCAGTGTTGCGCTCGCTCGCTTGCTCGAGAGCGCGGTAGTCACAAGTCCATCTCGGAAACCGCCTTCGGCGCAGCGTAGCCGATGATAACTTGTCGAGCAAACGATTCCCGCACTTGCCTCGTTTCGCCGAGTGGAAGGACGGGAATGTTCTGTGTGTCTGTCGGTCTGTGTGTCTGTCGGTCTGTGTGCCTGTGTCTGTCGGTCTGTGTGCGCTGTGCCTGTCGGTCTGTATTTTGTGCGGATGAGAATGTGTGTCTGTCGTGGATGGAAATGTTCGGTAGGCTTATACTGGCGCAAGAAATATTCAACAATTTGAGTTAACATTTATAACGTCCGAATGCCCATAAGTAGTAAATGTAAATTTTTCTAATGTTTTATTTAGTTCGGTTTTGGTGTCTACATTTCTTTGAACATCTATTTGTCTTTAGAGTTACGATTTAAAATCGAACAATGTTTCTTAAAGGCATTTCCAACAACACTAATCTAAAAGTTCATTTATTAGTTCATTTATTAGAGAGCTTTGATGTATGGTGATTAGTCTCGTGAATGGGGTGCATGTTAACTTGCAGGAAATGGGACTCTTCTTGCCAACCAGGATTCTTGTTAAGCCAATCATGATCCTTGTTGAGCTACCCAATATCCTTTTTTGAGCCAATCAAAATCATTGTTCAGACAACCATAATCCTTGTTAAGCCAACCATGATCCTTCTTGAGCCAACCAATATATTAGTTGAGCCAACAAATATCCTTGTTGAGCCAACCAATATCTTTGTCGAGCCAACCAATAACCATTTTGAGCCAACCAATATCCTTTTTTAACCAACCAATATCCTTGTTAAGCCATCCAATATTCTTGTTAAGCCAACCATGATCGTCCTTGAACCAACATTATCCTTTTTAAAACAACCAATACCCTTGTTGGCCAACCATGATCCTTTTCTAGCCAACCAATATCCTTGTTGAGCCAACCTATCCTTGTTGAGCCAACCATGATCCTTCTTGAGCCAACCAATATATTACTTGAGCCAATAAATATCCTTGTTGAACCAACCAATAATCATTTTGAGCCAACCAATATCCTTTTTGAGCCAACCAATATCCTTGTTGAGCCAACCAATATCCTTGTTGAGCCAATCAATATCCTTGTTGAGCCAACCCATATTCTTGTTAGGCCAACTAATATCATTTATGAGCCAACCAATATCCTTGTTAAGCAAACCATGATCCTTGTTAAGCTAACTATGACCCTAGTTGAGCCAAATATGATCCATGTTAAGCCAATCATTATCCTTGTATAGCCAACCAAATTCTTGTTGAGCCAACCAATATCCTTGTGGAACTAACAATGATACTTGTTAAGCCAACCATAATCCATAAGTAGAAGATCAACCCAGCAATCAATCAAGTGAGGGATCGACCCAGCAAGTCAATCAAGTGAAGGATCGACCCAGCAAGTCGATCAGGTGAAGGATCGATCCAGCATGTCGATCAAGTGGGGGATCGACTCAGCAAGTCGATCAAGTGAAGGATCGACCCAGCAAGTTGACCAAGTGAAGCATCGACCCAGCAAGTCGATCAAGTGGGGGATCGACCCAGCAAGTCAATCAAGTGGGGGATCGAACCAGCAAGTCGATCATGTGAGGGATCGACCCAGAGAGTCGATCAAGAGATGGATCAACCCAGCAACTCGATCAAGTGGGGATCGACCCAGCAAGTCGATCAAGTGAAGGATCGACCCAGCCAGTCGATCTCGTGAAGGATCGACCCAGCATGTCGATGAAGTGGGGGATCGACTCAGCAAGTCGACGAAGTGGGGGACCGACCCAGCAAGTCGATCAAGTGAGGGATCGACCCAGAGAGACGATCAAGTGGGGGATCGACCCAGCATGTCGATCAAGTGAGGGATCGACACAGCAAGTTGATCAAGCGGGGGATCGACCCGACAAGTCGATCAAGTGGGAGATCGAACCAGCAAGTCGATCATGTGGGCGATCGACCTTGCAAGTCGATCAAGTAGGGGATCGACCCAGCAAGTCAATCAATTGGAAGAATAGCGCAGCAAGTCGATCGAGTGAGAGATCGGCCCAGCAAGTCGATCAAGTTGGGAATCGACCCAGCAAGTCGATCAAGGTGGGTATCGACCCAGCAAGTCAATTCACTCAGGGATCGACCCAGCAAGTCGATCAAGTGAAGGATCGACCCAGCATGTCGATCAAGTGGGGGACCGACCCAGCAAGTCGATCAAGTGAAGGATCGACCCAGCAAGTCGATCGAGTGAGGGATCGACCCAGCAAGTCGATCAATTGAAGGATCGACCCAGCAAGTCGATCAAGTGAAGGATCGATCCAGCAAGTCGTTCAAGTGAGGGATCGACTCGAAGAGTCGATCAAGTGGGGATAGACCCAACATATCGATCAAGTGGGGGATCGACTCAGCAAGTCGATCAAGTGGGGATCGACCCAGCAGGTCGATCAAGTGGGGGATCGACCCAGCAAGTCGATCAAGTGAAGGATCGACCCAGCATGTCGATCAAGTGGGGGATCGATTCAGCGAGTCGATCAAGTGGGGATCGAGCCAGTAAGTCGATCAAGTGAAGGATCGACCCAGCATGTCGATCAAGTGAGGGATCGATTCAGCAAGTCGATCAAGTGGGGATCGACCCAGCAAGTCGATCAAGTGAAGGATCGACCCAGTAAGTCGATCAAGTGAAGGATCGACCTAGCATGTCGATCAAGTGAGGGATTGACCCAGCAAGTAGATATAGTAGGGGATCGTCCCAGCAAGTCGGTAAAGTAGGGGATCGACCCAGCAAGTCGATCAAGTGGGGAGCGACCCAGCAAGTCGATAACTGACGGGTCCGTCCAACAAGTCGATCTGACTATCCTGAGTATTATAACTATTATGACTATTTTGTCAGTCAGTCCTTTCGTCAGTTCTTCCGGCAATCCTTCCGTCAGTCCGTCCGTCAGTCCGTCCATCAGTCCGTCCGTCAGTCCGTCCGTCCGTTACTCTGTCCGTCAGTCCGTCCGTCCGTCAGTCTGTCCGTCAGTCCGTCAGTCCGTTCGTCCGTCCGTCCGTCCGTAAGGCGGTCCGTCCGTCAGTCTGTCAGACCGTCTGTCAGACAATCTGTCCGTCCGTTAGTCTGTCAGTCCATCCGTCAGTCCGTATATCCGCCAGTCCGTCCGTCCATCAGAGAGCCCGTCCGTCAGTCACTCAGTCCGTCTGTCAGTCAGTCAGTCACTCCCTGTGTGTGTGCACGAATTCTTTTTCATCTTTAGATAGAATTATAAAATTTCTTTTATTTCGTTTCTCATTCACTTTACTCTATGGTAACTATATCATGTAGTCACTAGATTATTTATAGCAACCCAACAGTTCTCGCTGTTGTTCGTCTTTTTGCATCTGAAGATAACATGGTGGAAAAATGTGCGGCACATTCCTAAACGACGGGAACGTGATTGCGTGATATTTATGAACTTTCATACAAATATAATTTTGATCCTAAAAGATAAGATAATTTACACAGTCTGTTTATTAATTTTATCAAAATCACAAAGGATATTATTTAAACATTTCAAATACAAAGACCAAAGTGATGGCATTTAAGAAAAAAACATTATACGCACTTCTTGAAAAGTTTGACATGTGGCCAGTTGGTCATTTTAAATATTTAAAAAATAATATAACCGGTTTAACAGAGGTAGATCTAGATGAAAAAATCAAAAAGTTCCAGAAAATATACTGCTTGCTCGAGCGCAAGGGAGAAGGGATAATCACGCTGGCACCAGGATTGCTGCGTCATCGGTATATTGTAGAGTTCCATGGTTTATCTTCCTACAATCTTGATATTTCTCTTTGTACGATTTGATCTCGTAAAGTAATGGATGAAATTACGTTACATATTTCGTAAATAATTATTACAGTTTTCATTTTCGATCTATTACAGGCAAATAACACACACACACTCTCTCTTACACAAACACACATTGAGATTTTCGTAGAGAAACAAAATATTCCTATATTTTTAGTTCAATTATAATTGAATAGTTATATAATGACACGGTATGTACACAGAACAAACGGTTGGGAAGCTCGGGCCAAGTGCAGGTGTTGCGGTTCAAGTGCCCGAGTGCGGGCGTTAGTCTGGGCGCAACTCTCGGAATGCACCTAGCCAGCGGAATTCGTTGTACACGGCCAAAACAAATTAACGAATGTGTTTGCCGACCGGCCATTCTCCAGCGCGGGAGGCACTGTCTCGTGAACTGGCGGTATATAAGTTAGCGGCGAATATCGCTTGGCGGGATTCGATAACGAATGAAATCTTCGTTCTGATGCTCATTTGTCCACCCATGCGGTTGTGCTCGCAAGCCTCGACTATGCGAGTTGTCTCTCTCGCCATAGGACTACAGGCCAGAAGCGCGACGCGAAATAAGATGAAAATTAATTGTTCAAGCAATCAATGGCAAAATACTATCTTTCTGACTTCAGGAAGTGAAGGGAGGAATGACTTCGATACATGGGACAGACACGCATTCTAAAGCAAGCGTTGATGTGTAGAACGCGAGGTAGAAGACACAGAGGCAGATCGTTATAGAAATGAAATTGGTAGAAGCCAGAACAGGTCATGAACCCATCTTTGGAGTAGATGAGAAGAAGATGACCATAAGGGTGTCAACTCTGTTATTTGTTAATACGAGCATAACTGCGTCATCGCAGGCCAGTACCCATAAGGCTGAAAAGGGATACTATTATTTTTTAATTGCTGAATTATTTGCAGAGCTAAAAATTAATCTTAGACGTTGCACCGCTTTAACCGCCTGGCCTGGCCGTGCCACCGCGCTGACAGAGGGCCCACAACGGGCGGGTGGGTGAAGAAACGGCGCAGAAGAGGAAGTGGGGGGGGCGAGGTGTTTTCGTAAATTTCACTTTACGACGTTCCTATTCGATTTGCATGTTTGTCATGGCGTTGGATTCAGGAAGCATATCGCCATCGCGCTATAAGGCCACATTTTTAAATTTGTTCTCGGAAGTTTGAGAACTAATTTCAAATTCGCGTTTTTGCTAGATTTTTGGAAAAAGGTCATCGTAGCGTAAATTCTATTTTAAAAGGCGTCAAGTGCCGTTTACAGATCGAAAATCGGACCATTGGTTCAGAGGTTATCGGTAAACTAAATTTTACTTATTTTGGTGCTGCCACGTGGTGGCTACAAATTGAACTAGTGTCGGGACATTTAGCCTTAAAGAGATAGCACGAAATCGTCGACAGATTTCATACGTACATCGATTCATATTATTCTTCGTCTCACGTTCAGTACTGGGTGACAGAATCAGGAAAATTTGCGTGGAAATAATTCACTATCAAGCTTCACTGAAATTTTGCGCATCTGAATAATTAGAATGAGAAACAAATTTAAAATAGCAGTAAACGTAATTTCATTTAGGCTATGGTTTTACATCGAGACAAAGCGGAATGATTTCGCACTAATCAACTTTTTCGGTTCTCATGCAGGGGCTGGAGAAACCGTCGACTGCCGCAGTACACTACCGCTTAGCGGATTGCATATACGGAAGGGGCGTCGGAAAAAGGAGCCGGCGGGCGCGGTAAGGCTCCCCTTGAAACGCGTTGGTGCCGGACGTAAAAGAGATAATAGCGGGAGACGAGTGGTCCCCAATGTTTGCACTGAAATATTCAATACCGCACGACGACCCGTCCCTCGGGTCGCCAGAGAGCATCCCTACGCAGCCGTTCTGCCCGCGGGAGAGGCCCGCTCTGCGTTGGGGGTCGCTTGCTCCTAGGTAGCGGCGCAACCCCGTAGGGATTCGTTCTTCAAATTTTAGAGAATTGTTTTCGGATATAGTTTCAAAATTTAAAGTTTTTTCAATGTGATGAAACAGGAATATGAACAGGCTGCATTGGAGTATGTAGAAGCGGACTCACAACTGACACTTTGAGAGACTGTGAGGTTATGGTTCATGCCCCACGGCGTCTCTGATGGTTCAGGGCCTCCACTGAAATACCTGGATCAACTTCCGACGGTGGCAGGATTTTCAACACTAGCTACATAGCCATGTCGACCTGTCTGGAGGAAATATCAGCGATGGTCTGGTTTTCGGTTATCGACTGATAACGTCTCTTTGTTTGACTTCTAGTGTAACGTAGACAACTTTGAGCTCCTGATCAGCCAGTTGCTTTCATATTAACAAGACGTAATACATTAGTATTAAAAAAATATCCTTTAGTTCAATAAAATATATACATGGCTTGCAAGACAAGATTAGAATCGATACATCATGAGATTGTTTCTTATATGTACACAACCCAGTATAGACAATAAAACGAACACTTAAAACTGTTAGTGTGGAAGTGAATAGGAAAATTAAAATATTCAGAGTAATTTGAAAGAAAGTACTTGAATATATCAGAATAAATTGTCAAAAATATTGGAACGTGTATTACGATGCATGAACTACACAAATCTACGTAATTGTTCATTACTCAATTTTGGAGAAAATATATACTATCAATAAAAGCAACAAAATCCAAATCTAGACTACATTGTATTTCTAATCCAGCTCAAACTCTTTTGAAATAGGGAAATATCAGTCAATAAGAAACGAAATTTCACCGAGCGTATTCGGAAACTTGCAAAACAATAAAATATCAGAAATCAGGAATAAACATTAAATATGAAAGAAAGGAATTTTTTGAAGAATGCAAAATGCATCACAATAAGATTGACTTTGAACCGATTTACATTCCAAAGGCCAAATGACATCGATAGAATGGAAAGAAAATGGATTCATAATGTGACAAATGTTTTGAAGAATAGCAATGGTCATTGAAGAAGGTGATGGAAAAGAGCAATTTTTAAATAATAGTTGAAAATATTGTCATGTCATGAAACCCATACCCCTCAATATTCATCCTCTTGATTAGCAGTCGTTAGTCTGGATGCTTCCGACTATTCTCTTGACTTTCAAGTAGTTACCACACTTCATGTCATGTATTATTTGCTGTTTATATTCCAAACTTAGACTACCCCTCATTAGTGGCGCTTTATTTCGTTGGCAAACTGAAAACGAGTTTTGAAATGGAAGAGCACAAGTTTTTAGATATGCTAGAGATCGAAAACCTCCACATTTAAACACGACAGTAATGTCTTCACAATTGAGTTAAAATCATTAGATTTTTTGCATTAGATCCTTGTATTGTCTTGCAGCAGGAGCAAAACCAGCGTAATCACACAGTTTCCTGCCCGGACGCCAGGCGAAGAGCGATTCGGCCATCCATCACGTGACCGCTGTATCTCCGGCGACCGCAGCTGCAGCGGAGGAAGTCCTCGTCCCAAGTCTCATTTCCGGTGTGTGCGCTCGCCGTTGGGTCGCGGCGGGGGGGGGGAGGGGGGAGGGGCATTGCGTTGTGGGCTGCGATGCGCGCTAAAGAATGAGAAAGCAATTATCTAAAAGTTGCGGCGACGCGGGGCGGTGCGCGGGGGAGTGGGTGGGGGGTGGGTGGGGAAATGAGCCGTGGGAAGGGGAGCTGGGGTGGATAGGTCGAGGCGGGAAGGCTCGCGATGAGGAATGGCAACGAGGCGAGCCGGTGGGAGGACCTGTGGGTGGTGGGTGGAGTGGAGCAGGGCGAGACTGGGCGGGACGTGGATGGCGGATGGGCGGGGAGGGGCAGCTAGGGTGGGCGGGGCGAGGTGGGAGAGATCGCGAAGAGGGGTGGCAACGAGGCGAGGCGGGGGTAGTGGGTGTGTGTGGCGGACGGAGCGTAGCAGGACGGGATGGGAGAGTTGAGAGGTGTATGGGATTGGGGGATGGGGAGGGCATTCCGTTGTCGGCGGGCCGGAGGAGGGGCGGGCCGGGCGGTACATGGTGAGGCCGGGCGCGGCAACGCGCAATTATTTCGCGAAGCGCTCAGGGCGCGAGGCAATTTTCACAGAGGCATAATTTACCCGAGCGCGCTCCTGCGGGGTTCATTTCATTCATCGGGCGAGGGAGGGGCGACGGCGGCCTGGGCGACTGCGGCAAATGCGGTCGGCGATTGTTTTCTGGTTGCCGACCGCCGCCACGAGGTGCGAAAGAGGAAATGAGGAAATGAGAGCCTTTGCTGGGGAGGAAGTGGGTTCTCTTGTTACTGAAACGTGAATCGTTGCTTGCTACCGTTTCAAAGAATTTGGCGAAACAGCTTCGTGACGGAGCGATGTGATAAGGTATCGCGTTGGTTACAAAATACACAGGCCGAGGTCTGTTACATCGCCATGATTTTACGGCCGCAGTGTTTTTTCTTTTTGTATATACTCAAAGTTTACGTGATTACTGTATTATTCTTTATTCAAACCACCAGAAACAATAAATAAGGTTTAAACGAAATTACTTGAAACTTCACTCACTCAATAATAATCCAGAAGGGTACTTATATAAAGAATGAAAAAATATCGTCACTAAGATATGCATGAAAGTATGAATTATTGAATTAGTAGCAAAATATCTTGTTTGAATGTAATGCAGTAATATGAAATCATAGAAGTAAAAAACAATATTTTCAACTTTAGTGTTTATCGTTCTATACTTTCAAATTTTGAAAAGTGAAGAGAAGCGAAAAAAATAGTAATGTATCTTTTGTCGATTTATGTAACCAAAATCGTTTATGTGGGAGCGCCTTGGTGGTTGTGGGTTTGCTCGTCGTGGTATTTTATGGACGTTTCGGGTGTCATCATATCAGATATACTTGTTTCCTATCCACCATGTATCAATCTATTCGATACATCATATTGCACATAAATACTAAAGAAATATAGAATATAATACGAAAAAAACCTTTTGACATCTGACACTGTTATATCTGTAGCGTATTTATTTTCTTTGTACTATATTTTTGTTTTGAAAATATAATTAAAAATAAAAATATTTTAGATGATATGTTTTTTATGACAGGTTTATTAGAAAATTTATTAAAAATGTCCATAGAAGGCATTTTGTGTTCAGAAAAGTTTAGTCAGAATACGTTGATTATCGTTTTTTGAATGCAAGTTTTTGTGACGCGATGGCCGACGCGCGTGTCCGAGATGGCGTGCTCATCGTCGGAACGAGATAGCTCGTGATGTTTACATCATCATTTCATATGTTGGCAAATGTGGTGGGTCGTTATTCACATAATAGCCGGTTGTATTTTATGGAGCTATAATGATGCGATGTTCGTTGTCTTTTGTTACGGCTCTTGGTTAAAATTAGCGTAGAGCAGTTTGTGTAATGAAGCAAATGATGTAATAAAAGATGTGTAAACGTTGTTATACCTTCAAATTGTTTTGTTTATATGTTATTTACTAATTACAACCCACTACAAGCATTGAATTTGCTATTAGTGCTGAAGTGCAATAAGCAGCAATTTTTATTAATTTGAGTTAATTGCACTCTAATTGATAGTGTACATTTTATTACCCCATGATCAAAAACATAAAGAAAATAAATTTTCACAATGATTTCATCATTTTAATAATTTTGAAAGATTTTATTATTAATTTGTGAAGTAAGCTATTGAATTTTTCCAAACGAATTAAATGAATAGTGATAGAGAAAAATACACATTACCACGTTTGCCTTTGAAAGCTCCGATGGAGATATTTGGAGATTCTTTGTTTATTTAAAGATTGTATTGCCACGGGCACGACTTGTCGACGTTTCTTTGAAAAGCAACTGTAAAAACAGCCATATATCTCTAAAAACAAGCGAACTTCTGCAGCAAGAGAAGAGTGAAGTTACGACGAAGAATCGAACCCCAAACCAAATACTGGCCCAAAGAAAGCACCCACCGACGCACGCGGAAAATCCAGTACAGCTCGAGCAACTGTGCGCTCACGTAACGAGCGCCAACCAACCTCTGGCGCGAGAACCGGAGCTTCAGATGCTTCCGAGCGCCTGCACTCCCCAGCGTTTGCTCTGCTCTGTTATCCTTCGTCTTGACGTTATCGCGAAGACTTTCGCAAGGCAGTGCCTCAGGAGGGAAAAACATGGAGCTGCAGCCGACAGCTCCTTGTTTCCGAGCGTTGGCTCGCGTCGCGACGTTAAATGCGACTGGAGCGGCGTGGGCGGGGAGTTGGAAGGAGCGTCGGGGGCCCGCGGGG
This sequence comes from Gryllus longicercus, assembly GCA_038098605.1. NCBI lineage: Eukaryota > Metazoa > Arthropoda > Insecta > Orthoptera > Gryllidae > Gryllus > Gryllus longicercus. The sequence continues at coordinate 583,941 of JAZDUA010000398.1, forward strand.
GGCGACGGCGGGGATGGGGAGTTGCCAGGGGCGGTTTAGCGACAGGGGACGGGGCAAGGGACGACGGGAGCAGCAGCGAGGTGTGTATGACGGACGGCGGAAAGTCGGGGGCGTCACAGGCGGGAGGGGGGCGACGGGAGGGTGAGGGGAGCTGCAGGGAACCGGAGCGGCGTGAGCGCGTTAGGGGGGGGGACGAGGCGGGGGCGTAGAGTCGTGGACCGCGGAAGGCGGGGAGGAGATGGCTGGGGACGGAGAGGCGGGGGGCGTGAGAACGAGGGCCGCAGGTTTAGAGGCGGAGGGCGTGGAGGCGGGGCGTGGAGGCGGGGCGTGGAGGCGGGGCGTGGAGGCGGGGCGTGGAGGCGGGGCGTGGAGGCGGGGCGTGGAGGCGGGGCGTGGAGGCGGGGCGGAGTGGTGGGGGCGTGGAAGTGGAACTGGATGAGGTTGTTGGAGGGTCTGGCGGGGCGACGAGGAGGAGAGGTGGGGGGCGGTGGGGCGTTGCGCGTCGGCCGGGGGGGGGGGGGCGTTCACAGAGGCCGCTCAGCGAGGCACAGGAGCAGCGAATGGGAGGACAGAGGGATGGAAACCTCTGACGGTGAATGAGGTTCTTCGTCGGTGAATGAGACAAAAGATGTCAGCGGTGAAAGAAAAGGAAAGATAGGAGCGGAAAGCAAGTTAAAGTTTAGAAACTGCTTACAATTCAGAATTTTCGCCTAAATCTTAGAGATATTTGGATATGATTTTGTCGAGAAATTTGTTTCAACTCGTTTTGCAGTGCAATATTTGTATAAAGAAATTGTGTAAAATGGAATAAGAAATGATACAATGCGTGACTGCATCCAAACTAAGAATAAAAACAAGTTACAGTTTGTAGAAAATCTAAAGAAATAAGTTTCAGTGTACTGTGAATTGAATTGAATTAATGCCTTGCTACTGTGCATCATTTTCTATGACTAATTCTTAAACAAGCTCACAACTATCGACAAAATATTTACAAAATCAATATAGTTGAGAAGAATGTTGTTTCTGCAGACAATGAAGAAAGAGAAAGAAATTCTAGAACGAGCCAGGAATGAGACCATACTTTTTAAATTCACTTATCTGGTGTCTCCTCATTTTCAATCAGCTTTCATCTGCAGGAAGATCTCATCTACCTTTTTATTCATTGGTGATTCAACCATTTTTCTTGTTGTATGGATGCTTCAGAAGAGGCGAGGGAAGTTGGGGTTGGTAAGCAGACAAAGCAGTGGCCCCTGTGGGAAAGCGAGGACTGAAGAGGGTTTGTCTCGGGGTAGAGTTTTGGGTGGACTAGTACGGGAGCGTGTGGTTGTTGACGGGTGTGAGTGGATGGGAAGTCACCGACAAAACTCATGGTTCCGCAAAAAACTGCCACTGGCGAATTTAAAACGAATTTTGGAATAAAACCACATCACACAAACTTTTGATTGCCTTTTGTCAACGAACTGGCAAACAAAGAAATGTATCATGTTTAGTGTTCCTGGGTTGCAAAGGGAGGGGGAGGCAAAGATGTGTTGTTTATCCCCTCCCCCGAGGGTAGGTGGTCGGGGGGGGGGCTGGTATGGGCGAGAGGGTGAGTAGGCAGGCGTTGGGGGATGATGATTTGGACGGTCTGGGGGGAGTGGACGTTAGTGGGGGAGGGGACGCGTCGGCCGTCTCGCATGAGGGATTGGGCGGCTGTGAACTGAAGGGCTGTTGGGCGAGCGTGGGGGTCAGGGGGCTTGGGTGATCAGAAGGCGTTGGCAATCGTTCAGAGATGGACGTATTGTCGGTTTGGTTGATTGATGTTTCCGCGCACGTCTACTGTTATGGTCAATAGTTCTGTTGGTGTAGTGAACGTTGTTTTGTGACTGAAGGGTCGGGGTTCCCCGATGGATAGTGAGATCCAGCACTGACCTACATGTCGACTTACGGGAGAATTCCCCTCAAGGAATCTCCCTTAGAGGAGCACCGCCTCAGCCGAGGCAAGCTCTAAGTTCCCCTCTGATTTTACGTCATGTGTGATTGTCTACTGCACATAAATGTGTGTGTAAGCAAGGGGAGGGGATCAGACAAGGAAGAGGAAAAATTATCCACAGCAGCCTGTGACCCGTGGCCCGTTTGTTACGGTACTGCTTTGGCATTCAGGCGGAGTGGATCGGAGAAAACACGGTAAACTACCGATCAGAGAAGCCGAACGGTAGAATTATCTTCCAGGCAACGATGAATTGGATCGAGCTATATAGCTAGTGTCGAAAATGTACCTCAGTCGGTAGTCAAACCTAAGGACCTCAAAGTCAAAGTCGCCGCCGACTCAGCGGCAACGCTGGCTAATCTCAACCGGTCGGGCGTCCGGCTTCAGGGGTTAGTGCCGCTTCCCACGGCGCGGCCGCAGCGCGCTTCCTTCCGACGCCGCCACCGCCGGAGCCACGGCCGCACCGCCGCCCGCCGTGGAAGGGGGTGGGGTCTGGAGGGGTAAGTTTCGCCGACCCTCCGGCGACGACCAACAAAGGGACCGGAGCAGGTAGAACGCTGCGGCCGCGGCGCAGTGGGAACGCTCCCATTTAAAGCTGTGTTCTGCTAGCGGTGGCGCGTGGCCCCTCCTCCGCTTCGCGTAGCTGGAGTTCGGCGTCGGCTCCCGCAGCAGCCGCCACCCGCTGCACGTGGGAAGGCCTCCATTCAAACCAATGCTCTGCTACGCGCCGCGCTGCTGCGAAGCGCGCTGCGGCCGCGCCGTGGGAAGGGGCCCTTAGGGGTCCGCGCGATGAGAGATGCGGGTGGGAGCGCCGGGAGGAGCAGGCGCGGGGGCGTGGGCTGGGCGCGTGGGTGCGGGTGGTTGGGCGGGCGCGAGCGAGCCATGGCTTTGCGCTTAAAGCGCCACTTATCCGCGGACAGGGCAGCGGAAGTGGCGGAGGAGCTTAAAGAGGCGCGCCGATCGCCCTTGCATCGCGCCGCCGCCTTCAAGAGACGCGACCACTACGCAAACGGGGAAATATAGGATATTACAGAAGATTTTAATCAATAGATTATATATAATCTGTTTCCTTGTAGATTTGTATAAGTTTTCTGACCTTCTTTTAAAAACAGACACTACAATATTATTTTTTTAAATCATTTATTAACATTTGGACGTTTCGACCAGAATTGGGATCTTTTTCAAAAAGTATCAGGTCCACACGTGTTAAAAAAGACTTATGAAAATATTTAAAACAGGCATCAATTTGTATAAAAAAAATTTCAATACCCTAAAAGCCACGGGTTTAGAAATGCAATCTGCTCAACATCCTGCATTACGTTTACATATTTTCGAGAATAATCAAAGACGACTTACTGCAAGTGCGGAACGTGAGATTATCTGGGCTTCGCCAAATGAATACGAGAAAAGTGCCGTTATATTGTTCTTTTAATTTCTGCTACTTCGCTACTCTTACGCGCGTGCGTATTTTTTTTGTTAACCTAGCATTACAGCAAGTGAGTTTGCACAACAGAAAGTAAACCTAGCAGTTGTGTAAGAGATGGATGAATACCCGTTTAGTCAAAATCATGTCTTAAATGTTGGGTTAAGACTGACGTTCATTAGACGAGGCATCGGAAATCTTTTAAGTCGCAAATACTTTTATGGTTTTATCAAAATAGAATATTGTACTAATAAATAATGATAATTGTGTGTTTTCCCGTGATATACTTAGTCTAGTTTAGTGGCTTACTACCTCCACTCGTAGGAATCCTTTCGTGGACCTGGAAGCCAAGAGCGACTACGAGCTCTGCGTTTCTGCATCCGGGACGGCTCTCGTTCGAATTCTCTCACTTAATTTGCACGCGACCATCGCCTTTGAGATTTATAGCTTCAGCGAGTTCGTAGGCTCGGAGCCAGCCAGCTCTGCAGCGTCGAAAGCACCACTTCTCCTCAGTTCAGAGAACTTAAGTAATGCCGTTCTCAGCAAGTTGCTGGATTGGTGACAATCTGCAAATGTTTAGTAGAGTGGGTAGTTGGAATGTTTTCCAGATCCAGAGGCAAAGAATGCTTCTCCGTTACAAATACCTTGTAGAGTTATGCAAAAGAGCTGTTTTTCAATACCAGGGGCACTTTTTATTGGATCGAAAAAATGTAATTTAGTTCACCTTATAGTAGGTAATAAAGCATTATGCCAGAAATTGAGTTTCTCATATGATTCACAGAATTGTACTACATTAACATCTTAATTTTATCAAAGTAAATTTATATGAATATAATAATTAAATTATTTAGTTGATATGCTTTGAAAGTTTTTTTATTGAAAACTAAAACTCGGTTTTAATCGGTAAAAATTGTTGATGAATTCTGAATGTCAATGGAATAAGGGTTAGAAGATGGAAATCTTAAAAGCCAGATACCAGCCATCTGTATTATAAAAAGGGTGTTTATGTAGATCAGTTACTAAAATTCGGATCTTGTATCTCGAAGGACATATGAGAATGGCATCATACATGTAGGTCACATCGTGTGCCATATTCCAGGAGGGTATTTCCGCACTTCACACGAAGAACAATTCAGTGATGCTTACGTAGCCTACATTAACAGAACAGTGATCGAGTACATATTTCCGGCGAGACAACTACTGCTGTTATTAATCCCGTAAGTGAAGTGCATGTTACATCTCTGTTGGTGGCGGTGTTCCTCTCCTGAGGAAACGTGTGATCGGCTGCCAAATGAATCTGCTGCTGATAGTGAATTTTTCTCCTGAGGAATTGCCCCTAATGCGGCACCGTCACAGCCGAGGTAAGTTCTAAGCTTCCGAAATTGGTCATAGTCAACGTAAGTGCGTGTAAGAGAAGAAAAGAGAACAAGAATGGAGAGGGAAAGATCGCGTGATCGATGGCCTCTTTATGACTGAACTGCTCCAGCAATCTTCTGGAAGTATGAGTTTGAAAACCACGACAAACTACTAATTGGAGCTCCCGCCCACTAGAATTCCCCTCACGAGAGTGTTTGTATTCGACTCACCTATCTAGTTAGTGTCGATAATCCGCCACCACCGGGACTCAAACCCTAGAACCTGTCAATCAGAGACGCTGCAGCGAGAGCGGATGCTGTCACAGTCGGTATGAAAGAATGAGCCGTACAAAATATTCACACGACCATTCTTGTGTAAATTTCTTTCTACTACCTACAAACAAATTCATTTTTTATTGTTATTTTGCTTGAACTCGACTACTAATAAACTCCTGGACAACGATGCTGCAGAGGAAGTGACGTCACCGCTGAGCTATCGTAACCAGTTCTAAAATACAACGATGTTACAATCTACAACGATGTTATGCGTCAATTATATCCATCAGTTGCACTTGTTTCGACGCATGCGTCACAACTGGGCACAATTTGGTTCTGAGGTAAACCTACACATGTAAGTTGCACATATTTACTGTAGTATACCGTAAATTAACATGAATAGTGTGAATGTAACTCCGTACGTGAGTTGAATGTGATGGACTGAAGATTCCTGGCGTTCTTGGAATCCCTATAACGGGCACGCTGGAGCGGAAGTCACGACTTGCCAAGATAAGCACGATTAACATTCTGGAAAACACCCAAGAGGAGCACGTCCGCCCCACCCTTTGCATACTCAAGCGCTTGTGAGTGACGAGCTCTTCCAGGATCAAGACAGTTCGTCGGTCCCGGCCTCTTCTCTTTTTCTCACTACCGAATCGAATTACGTTTCCTCAGGAAACGACTTTCTTTTACGAATGGGCATCACGATGTTTATGGAGATAGTCTTGGGCATAGAGAGTACGTCATGCACCTTATATCTTTCAGTTTTTATTCAGTGATATATTAAGTGTTCGGAGAGATGCAATTTATATCGTGTAATGAAATACTTATTCAATTGTGTCCTTACAATTTTCTGTTGTTGTCACTTTTAAGATATTTTGTACTTTGAAGATATAAAAAAATACGCAGAAATTAATGTAAATGAGAAATTGCGGACAAAATTGTGAGACATATAGGTGTGTTTACTCTGACTGAAAATCAGGTAATTGTGTATCGCACTTTAATGTCAGTTTTATTCGTAAATCTCTTTAATTTCATGGCAGGATCAAATACGTCATTATTAATTGAATATCTAGTTGGAGAGAAAGAAAGCAATAACATATCGTATGTGAAACGGAGTGGAATTATTCGAAGTAATTTGATTTAAATTAATGCCACGTTCCCTTGCTCTATTGATTACTTCTCTGTACAAATGTATTTTACACCTCCTCGTCATCTTCGTTATTCCATCCATTCTTCACCTTTGTTTTTTGGTACCCCATACTTCATCTTCGGGACTGCATCGGGTACCGGAAATTACTACTGCTTTCATTCGTGTTATTGAGAGATATTGCAATCCGCTCGACCAGTTCTTACATTTAATATTTGTCATGAAATTAAACAGCCATTGCATCCACCCCCACAGAGCACGATACGCAATGGCGTACGTACAGTGACTAACGGCTTATCGTGATATATTTACTTTTTTTGTAAAATATAGACAGCAAGAACATCCAGCGTGTGAGAATTATGAGAAATAAGCATCTGTAAATTAATATCTCATTCTTTTCCTATTGCATACATATACTCTACACCTACCCATCATCTTCGTTATTTCATTTATTTCTTCAACTTCGTTATTTCATATTTGATCTCCAGCATTATATCATGAACTTCATGTTACTAGCGTTTTAATTCGCGGCATTGAGAAACATTTCAATTCCCGTCCGACACGCCTCTCGAAACGAACATGAAACTACACTCAGTCATCGAAACCCCGCCAGACCCTTTGCGTGAGCTCGCCCAGACGAAAGAGCGCCGCGACTTCCGTATGTAGAGGCGGCCGCGCGCGGGCGAAACCTTTCAGCGATAGGGCCTCGGCAATCGGCTTAGCGGCCGGCGCGGCGCCCGGGCGATCGCCCAAGCCCGCGAAAGGGCGAAGGGGCGGGGCGGGCCCTGCTCTGAGAGGCAGCAAGTGCAGGAAGGCCGTCGGGGGGATGAGGAAGGCGACTGGCTATGATGAAATTGAACTTAGAGGATTGGAGCACAGGGCGGGGGAACTCAAATGCGCTGATGTAGCATTGAGCAGACCAGGGAGCAATGAAGTAGCATGAGCAGACCAGGGTAAGTGTACATATTCAAAATAATGTAAATTAAATAATTATTGTTGTCAAGAAATAAATAATTTAAATAATTAATCAATAGCTCTAACACCAACGAACTCCACTTTCTAATTGAAATCTAATACAGCTCAAGATAGGGTTTAATGCAATATCAATACAACGTTAAATAGACAAACAATAGGAGAAACATTCAACTTTGGGATCACATTAACTAATCCCATGCTTGGCTCGGATGTGGCACCAACTTAAATGATATAACACTGACTTAAGAAAGGGCTTTGCCCTATTCGAGATTCTGCTCTTGCTATATAATTTACGAGACGTTCGAGCTACCAGGGCTGTTCAAATATTTTCTTTCTATAGAGCGTTTTATCACTACTTTTTGAACAGCCATCGTAATTTTGAAAGCTATATTTGATCATAGCTAACAATCGATTTTTGTTACCTGTATTAATGACTTTAATTAATGTATTGACCTGTATTAATAACTTCGTTTGACCTGGTGTGATTATAATAATTTCGTACTTGAGAGTTCGTAAAGGAAGCTTCATATTCTGGGAAATCGTAGAATTGAGTTACGTCGATTCGATCAGTCGGACGATGCTGCACTCTTTTGTAGACAGTGCCGGCAGTTCTAGCAGATAGTTTCCACGCTTTTCTTTGCTTATAGGATGATGCAGGAGCGGTAGCTTAAATAACGGGTCTCGAACTCCGCAAGACCTTTCCTTCTTCATCTTGCCCTACTGCTCATTCTTGGGGCAGTGCGGAAGGCTAATTCCACATCTCCATATAGTCAATCCCCCGTAATGGCTGAGGAAGAACGGTGAGAGCGTGGATGACAGGTCACCCAAGAAAGAGAGAGAGAGAGAGAGAGAGAGAGAGAGAGAGAGGAGAGAGGGGAAAGTATGGACGAGATTAAAAAAGGAGATAGAAGAGAGAAGGGAAATGGAAGACAGAATGGGGAAACATAAGAGAAAAGTGAAAGGGGAAATAAAAGGGAAAGAGGAAAGGAAAAGAGCGAAGAGGAAGATGGCAGAGGGGAGAAAGAGAAGAAACCGCAAAATGGGGAAGATTTTGGGGAAAGGCAAGACAAGGACAAAGAAGAAAACGGAATGGAAAGAAGAGTCAGAAGGGTGTGTGAGAGGGAGAGAGAGAGTTGACACCACTCTCCTAGTCCTTCACCCCAGAGGGACCCCTCCGCGAGCGGCGACCGCGCAGAGGCGTGCGGGGGGCGCCGGTGTTTGCGGTCGCGAGGCGCCGAGCGCGGCTGTTGTCGGGAGAGAAGGGCGCGTTTCGGTAATGGAGTTTTATGGGAGCGCGCGCCGCGCGGGGCCCCGCCGGATGCGCCGCCATGAGCCCGAGGGCGAGCGTCGGGCGTCAGGGAGACGTATCCGCCGCTGTCACTCAGCCGCCCCGCCCCGCCCCGCCCCGCCCCGCCCCGCCCGCCCGCCGGCTCCCGCACTGGCCGCGCCTCTGTGCGAGGTGTCGGCGAGAAAACGAACGCCTCACCTCAAATAGCTTGTTGACATGAGCAGGAAATTCGCTGGATTAGGAAGAACGACGCACCTTTGTAATTCAGGGGGAGGAAAAGTCAGGAAGTGTCTTGGCATAAGCGGCTTCCTTAGAATTTGAGTGAGACAACTCAGAAATAAATTCAGAATTAAAAAAAGTCAGTTCTACAATACGATTATCTACCACACTTTGTTAACATTTTAGTAATGGTGATACTTTTGGATGTTTTTTTAGAGAATATGGGTTTTAATTGGTGGAAAAACATGGTTTAAATTGAAAAAATAAAAGAGTATTGTATTTACTATTGAACTTCTATAGGCACTGAATACTGCTTAAGCGTCCGTTATAGTAATAGAAGACCTATTTCACTCTCCCTTTCAAAATATATTGTTTGCTTTATTGATTCATCAATTGGTTCACAATACATAAAAGCAGAAAGAAATTCACAAATTGATACAGCGCATACGAATAAAAAGTGATTTTTTCTTAAATCGACAACTAAACTGCACATTCTCTTTGCTACTTAGAAATTGAATAAAAATACCAATTAACTTGGAAACATATTCCCTACATTTTGTTTTCTAATTTTATTGTGAGAGCTACATGAATCTTCTGTGCAATGCAAACGAATTTAATTATACAAATGCATTTGGGATCATTTGCAAGGAAGATCATTTGCATATTTTTCAAGAAGAAGTTACTAGATGTGATAGATTTATTTTTTGATATAAATTTGAAAATTATATATTAGTCGTTTTTTGTAGTGTATATTAGTGTTCTATTATAGTCGTTCTTTGATGATTTGGTAGATGTATTTATAAATTATTTAGAATAAATGCGTTTTTTCTAAACAAATTGTTTCAGCCGAAACACATCAAGAAGACACGAGAGCTTACTATTCTTTGTTTACAAATATATATCTTATTTTTTGCGAATTGCAAAACTTATTAAAATAATGTTAAATGTCAAGAATGTATGTTATCTCACAGAAAATGGATTCATTTTATATTTTTAATAAATATTGTCAGGAATTGTAAATTCCTACGCTGTCTCGTTTTTTAATTTTTTAAGTCTGTCATCACTATCAGTCTTCTATCTACATGTCTCATTCATATTTAAGGTTGGTTGGATGGTTGTTAGTGATTCCTGGCGCGTTAACTACGGAGGTATACATAGTCCCGCAAATGTAGTGCATATTTTTTATTCGGGAGGTGGCTGTGATCTTCCCCACTGAACGGTAACATCCGGCGCCGAGTTACAAGCGGGGTTTCCCCAACCTAGTATCTACCACCAGCAACTACCCCAGCCAGGACAAGCTATAAGCTCCCGACTGGTTCCGCGGCATGTGTGGTAGTTTGGCGCATGTAAGTGTGTGTGTGTAAGTAAGGGATGAGGTCAGGACAAGGAAGGGGAAGGAAAGGTCGTGCGCGGTCCGTGGTCCGTTTGTTAGGGTAGTGTTCCGGCATTCGCCTGGTGTTGTTCAGAGAAACCAAGGAGATTCTAGTGGCCGACGGACCTATAGAATTCTTCTCCAGATAGCGACTGAATTCAATCTAGCTGACAAGCAAGAATCTAAAATCTTGCCACTGTCAGGACCCCACCCTAGAACTTCCCGGTCGTAGGCACTGCAGTGACACCAGTTGATGCACTGAGCCACCTCTCTCGATCATTCATATTCAAGTCTGGCGGTGATTTACAAAATTTCTATTTGTAAGATTGTAAGATCTTTCGTATGAAGTACAACTACGAATTGTGTGGTACCGCTTCTTTTGGATGAATTCAAATGGCGTTAGATACATAAGTAGCATCTCGACATTGCATATGACAGTAGTATGTTCTATGTTAAATGTCTTATTCAAGCATTGAGTTTAATTTGCAAACCTGTCAATGTTCTTGGCATGAACGATAGTTTGTAATGAAAGGCAATAAAACCGAGTGCGAATATTTTTGCAATATTAAAAAAAATATAAATAATTCTGGATCGGTATTTTGATGCAGTGTATTGATGGCCAAGTAATGTCTGTAACGTATGGTGCATTGTTTTAACCAATACCGTTCATAGTACATTAAAGACTTTAATAAAATATAATATTCCACTATTGTAATGACAATTAATTCGTGAAAAACAGTTTCGTAGTACTAAAAGGCTGTGGCGTATTCCACGCAACAAAACATATACCCTGAAACATGATACGTTAGTATGTCATTTGCGTCATATGAATCACGCAACAAAGTTCCCATTTTGATAATTACCATTAGAATAAATGAGAGGATGTTATTATATTAACTGCATTCTATTGAAACGCCGGTGCTTCGAGCTCTTGTCTCGCATTTCGATTCTCGTGGGCGGAGCACCGCACAGGCGCAAACGAGAACGGGAGCAGAGGCGGCGGGCGAACGCGGAAACGAGCGCAGGTTGGGGGAGGGTCGGTGCAAGCGCGAGCACGGGGCGCAACGCGTAAAGGCCCATTCACAATGCAAACACAAACAGAAGCTTAACGCATGGACGTTAACATTAACGTAAGTGGTAGATTGAAACATTCACAGTGTCTAACATAAACGTAAGCAAAATAAGAGTTTCTATTGGCTGTGAGGCATTCTAGTTTACTATTGGTTGAATGTGAGAATCGATTTCGAGGTATCGACTGTGTCCGTGGCCCATGGTACGTGGCGTTAATTCGACTATCGACTTTGATTCTATTTCGATACTCGATTTTGAGTTGTGATTGCTTAATTTGTTATGTGTTCTTCCTTATGTCAGAAGCTTGAAGCTTGCTTACTTTCAAGTTAACGTCAAACGTGTTATGCTTATACGAACGCATTGTGAATGAGACCGCTTATGGACGTAGTACAACCTTTTATGTTAACGCCATGCTTACGATTATGATTGCATTGTGAATGGGCCTAAAGGGTACGACGCTGGAAGCCGACGTATCTGTAGGCACCACTTCTGTTAGACCTTCTAAGGCGAACGCGTATTGGCCGAATAATATTTCTATGTACTCGGGCATGCGGCTGTTAGAGGAGATGTATTCGTTATCCAATCACAGGCATCAAATTATGATGACGTCATTACAGGATTGCCTCTGCTTATTAAGAAAAAAATCTTACTTCACGTGGCAACTGAAAATTGAAGAGCGCGATTACGTTTTTGGTTATGTATCCTGTGCGCGCTTGTGTGTTGTCTCTTGTTGTGTGATCTTATTGCGAATTGTTTCTTGCTACTGTTTCTTTCAGAAGTAAGAACGATCACACGACCTCGTGTTTTACCGTCCGAGTAAATGGCAACATCGCTCTACCCCACGTACAGCTGTCAAGTAGGCGAATATGATTCGGACAATAGCACACCGATTCCATAGTGTTGACATCTAGCGATTCTTCTTAGTACACCGATTCTTCTTAGTACACAGTACATCTAGCGATTCTTCTTAGTACATTCTTCTTACTACCACGCGTGTGCGAGGTAGAGTGCGGACTACGAGCCAGTGCATGAATCTAAATTATTTCAGTGGTTCCCAAAAATAATATGTTTTGTTTTCATGAAAAAAAAGTTTATCAAAATGAGTAACCAGAGAAGAGGTGTGTTACTGAAGGAAATATTGAATACAAAATAGGGAATATTAACCAAAAGTATTCATACTGATGCGATGCAAACTTACAAGAAAGAATCGTAAAGTGACTGTGTTTTATAAAACACTATTATCGATAAAGACTTAATAGCCATTCAATTCGATTCACATAACGTCACAGGTTCGCAGAATGACTGTCCAATAATCAATTACGAGACATTTTTTTAAATTCATATAAAATAATCCAATTGCTCACACTCACAGAAATAGATAAACGCTTCCGTAAAAAATGTATTACGGTTTAGTTTCTAGTCTTTTGATTATTAAACGTAACTTTAAACTTCATTTTAAAAAGCATTTGAGTTTATGAAGATTTTGTTCATGTACGCAGAAATTTCTTTCCAGCACTTCTACACATTTCGGTTCTCAAATCGTTTGCCCGTTTATCCCATATAGAGGACTTCACAAACACTTTCGATGTAAAGAAAGTTCCACATCCATATTGAATCTTGTGAACACACGCTGTGAAGACACGGATTTTTTGAGAGCAGCAGCGCAACCATCGCGCCGAAACCCCCGGAAATTTGGCTGCTGGTGGGCGTACAAGAGTCAAAATGGCGAAAGTCAAGAGGCGAAATCCCACCGTGCATATCTGCAGACCCTCAAACGCGGGACACCAGCGTCTTATGTGCTCGTACCCCAAGGGCACGCGCAGGCAAGACGTTTGTTTCTGGCGCCGCAGGACCCAGCGCAGAATGACTTTATTCACCAGCTGAAGCGCACCTTGTTATCAAATGGCGGCGAAAGATATCGGCGTTCAGTGGACAACGCCGGCCAGCTAGCGGAACTCCTGGGAGTTACGGTGCGCTGGCTGCACTCGCAGCTTCTCAGTCGAGTCGTGGTATTCTAGCGTGTATTCACAAGGCTCGAAATGGATATGGGATATTTTTTGATTTCCAAGGTGTTTTGTGAAGCTCGCTGTGTGGAATAAGACACGCGAAGAAATGTGGAAAATTACTCAAAAGAAATTTCTGCGAATAAATCTCTACAACACCTCAAATATAATTTTAGTGAAATATTTATCAATCAAATCAATAGAAACTTAACGAAAATACGATTTCGGAAGCAATTACTAATTTATGTGAGTACACAATTAGATAATTATAAATAAATTTAAGAAATATATCGTCTATAATTGTACTGGAAGGTAGTACTGTTCGTAGCCTTCTAACGTTATGTGAATTGAATTCAACTGCGTTATTGGGAGGGCTATCAAATGTTTATTTATCTATAATGTTTTGCAAAACACACACGCACTTTATAATTCCCGTAAATTAACATCAGTCTTTTCCTTTTAGATTATATTCTCTCTTTTGAATACACTGTTCCAAAACTGCGTTCAGTAGTTCTCTTATTCTCTGGTTACATATTTTGATTTACTGTTTTTCACAAAACCAGTGGTTTGATTTACTGTTTTTCACAAACCTTCTTCTTTCTGACACTGATAATAATTTCGATAAATGAATCCGCTCTTTACTTTGCACACACGTGGAAGTGGAGTAGTAGGAAGAACCGCTAGATTTCGCCACTGTCGAATCAGCGTCTTATGAGTTCGCCGCTCGGGGGGTAGCGGATGCAGGCGTCGGCTGGCAATTCTGGCAATTCTGGGTGTTTGTACCCTAAGGGCAATTGCGGCCACATCCTCGTGGAGGAACTTGGGTGGAAAGGAATGCGTGAGCGGAGTGGCGCTGGAGGGACGAGCGGCGAAGACCGCTCAGGCGATTCCCGGAAGAGTCATCACCAGCTACCTACCTACCTGGGACGAATTCAACCACTACTTTCCCGAGCAGATTCATAGCTGCCGGACGCATTCATCGGAAGTTTTCCGTGGTTTCTGCGATCGACACTAGACTAACGGTGCTGCGGCCATAAAATGTCGGAATACCCTAACAAACAGGCCACGAATTGCGAGCCATTTGCCCTTCCTCATTGTCTACTCCGCTCTCCTTATACTTACATCAACTACACTACACCACATATCGAGCGATCAGTTGGGGGCTTAGACATTTTTCCTTGTGTTCCTTCCAGAGAAATACCTGAAGGGAAAAGCAACTCGAAATATTGTTCGGCGCCCGTTAACGTGCCGGCGGGAAAGGAACCCATCCATTTGATTCATATACCACGAGCAACACTTATAGAGGTAATGAGCATAGTAGATGACGTGGAGGTGACGGAGTACCATCCCCGCTGGATGGTGATATCCGGCGCCCCCTCCCACGTAGATTTGCGAATGTTTTCCCCTCCAGATCTCTACCTCAGCGGGGAAGGTAAGTGTGTGTAAGTAAGGGGTGAGAAAAAGACAAGGAAAAGGAAGGAAAGATAGCGAGCAATCTGTCCTACATTGGATAGGTTACTGCTCCGGCTTTCGCCTGATGTTCATAAGATTTACAACGGAAAACGACCGATCAGCCGGCCGCTAGTATTCTCTGCCGAATTCCACCGAGAGCTAGCAGTAGGCCATAGCTAATATTGAAAATCCGCCACCGATACAACTAGAAGTCTAGGACCTCCCGATCACGCTGCAGAGGCAACGCCTTCGCCGCAGAGAGAGCGACAATGCTGGTACTCAGCTACACTGAGCATGTGAGTGCGTGCTACGCCGGGCACACATAGGGGCGCAGGAGAGTGATCCGGACCGCGTAGAGAAGAAAGTGCGGCATGTAGTGGGGTAGGCGAGCCCGAGTATTTGTCAGTGGGCGCCGGGTGTCAGGAGCAAGACGTGTGCGGAGCGGAGACGGAGGCGTGAGCGGAGCGATGGGCAAGGGCGAGAGGAAGGACGAGGACGTCGGTGAGAGGGAGCGCGAGGGCGAGAGGGATGGCGAGGGTGAGAGGGAGCGCGAGGGCGAGAGGGATGGCGAGGGTGAGAGGGAGAGCGAGGGCGAGAGGGAGGGCGAGGGCGAGAGGGAGGGCGAGGGCGAGAGGGAGAGGGAGAGCGAGGGCGAGAGGGAGGGCGAGGTCGAGAGGGAGGGCGAGGGCAAGAGGGACGGCGAGGGCGAGAGGGAGGGCGAGGGTGAGAGGGGGGCGAAGGCGAGAGGAAGGGCGAGGGCAAAAGAGGGCGAGGGCAAGTGGGGGCGAGGGCGAGAGGGAGGGCGAGGGCGAGAGAGAGTGAGGGAGCGCGAGGGAGGGCGGCGAGCTGTGGACGGGAACTGTTGGCAGCGGGCGGCGAGCGATGGACGGCGAGGGGTGGGCGGCGGGCGGCGGGCGGCGGTCAGCGGCTGCCGGCGTCGTTGCGGGCGCAGGGGCGGCCTTTATTGCGAGGCCTCGCCGCCGCCGCCGTGATCGTTATTTACGAGCGCCGCCGCGCGCGCGGGGCTGCGGCCGCCAGGCGCTTCGAGGAAGACTTCACGGACGCCGCGCAGGAACGCCAACATGGGGCTGCGCGATATAAGGGCTCGGAACGCGAGGGGAGTTGAGAAGTCGAAGACACGAAATAATGGGGAAATAGTGAAGAGGGAGTTATTGCGGGAGGCTTGTGGGTGGAGGAAAGGAAGGAAGAAAACGTGGAAAAAAGTAGGGTGATATGTGGAACAGAAGGGAGTAGACGAAGTCTGTGTGGATAATGATTTTAAGTGTCCCGTGTTCGAAAAACCACAAATTACGCGATTAGAGACTTAAGTTTCACTAACAAGCTTTATTTAATAGCCACTTCGTGTACTATTTTCGCAATATTTAATAGCCTTGATCTGATAACTTTTGAGTAAACTGTCTTGTTATTAATGGCTTTTTTCAGCGATATTGAGTTTCATTATTTCTTTGACACCAACACTGCTTCATAATCTTTTTCTTCTTTTTCAGTTTTCAGTCTCGAAGTATTTAATAGCGTATTTCTACTTTTAAAAATTTATAGAGATTGATTGAAGTCTTCACCACCTTCTAGTTTTAAATCTGTTTTACCACTGCTTGTTCCACGTCCAACCTTATCACGCAGTCGTTTTGACTCCTATGTCCAACGGGCGCCTCCTTCCTCCCTCCCACTTCATCCCTATCACCGCCCCGCCCTTCGCCGCCTCGCCCCTGCCTTCGCGCTCCGCCCGCGACCTCCGTCCGGAGCGAGGCTGGATTTGACCATAGGCACGATCGTTTGGATGGCAACTATTTACGTCGCCGTGGAATGCACTTTCAATTCTCCTGATACGCATTTACCAGTATCAATCTAGAAGGCACTGGAGAATATTCACAAACACCCGTCACATGGTCGGTTAACATCTCGGTCTCAGAGACATAGGATCACAATGTTTCTTGAACCGAAGTTGGGTAAAATTGAAAATAATGAGTAGAAAACTTGGTCTATATGAAATAATATTAAAGTATATTTTCATTATTCATGATATTTTCTTGATTTAGAAAGAAAACGCTTAAAATTACTGCTTAAGAATAAACAACAAATTTTTAAGAGAATGCTTTTTAAATTAAAAAAAAATCATTTAAAGGTCGCTTTGCAAGTGCTCGATCAATACAGCGACCACTGTTACTGAACTTTTGAGGTAACGGTGGGGGAACACATACTAACAACATACACAAACATCCATGCTCCGGGCAGGATTCGAGCCCGCGGCCCTTCAGACACGAGGTAGCCACGGGTCTTCAGCCTTAGTGGCCTCGGCTTTCCAGGCCGGCGAGAGAATGCGTCATTTCACTTCTTATCTGAAATAAGTTCACTTGTTGGATGACCTATGAAATAAACGCTATTTCGTTAGGCACGCCTTTTCGGGCATTTCTGCCCAATGTGCAGGGCTCGCCGGGCGCTCGTTTATTCGCATTTGCGCGCAGCACGTGCCAAGGCGCGGGGCCCACGCGCTCCTTCGCTTCCAGCCGCTGAAGCGCGCGCACTCGTCATCTCTCTGCGTTACGTCAGGTAGTCGGGATTTTCGGGGCTCCCATATATTTCAACTAGGTTTGTTCCAGTTTGCTCTAGTGCGCTCATCTCCTTTCTATTCTTTCATTGTTGTATTATGTTGGTGGTTCTAGTCAAGCCATTTCTTCTATTCTGCATTTAAAGTATTGCTTTTTTTAAAATGTTTTTTTTAAAGCTTTTCGCATTGAATAGAAAACGGAAGCTATTCTAAATACTTTTTGGAATTTTAATATTTTGCTGCAAGTTATAACACACCAAAATTTTGCACTGTCGCAAAATTATATCGCCGACAAAGTATTTGTTAGTGTTGAATTAGTTAAATTTGGTTATTTTGGGTTTGTCATTTGAATATTAATGTAACCCCAATGTTCTGATAGGTTACGCAAAGTAGTAAAATGTTCTTAAATATTTTTCTGACTATAACATTTCGTACTCTCAACTTCTAGAAAAACTAGGTCAGCCTGGCTATGGTTTAGCTACGGTATAGACATACCTAACCAGCGCAGAAAATAGCAGCTTCAAGTGAGGTACGAAATAATGTGTTCGCACACCCCTGTAAATCATTTAAAGTATGTGTGTTTGAGCTTATGAGTTAGGGTGACAGTTGCACTATTTATAAATATTTATTAACACAATTGAGATTGCGCATTGTACCTGGTATTTAGTCGCGTTCATTCAATTAGGGATGTACAGCATAGAAATATCTCATAAGCGTCTCTTCAAAGAGATAGAGTCCCGATTCCTTTGAGAATATTTTTTCTATTGACTGTCCTAGACGAGCAGCGATTGCCAATTCCGTAGAGTAGCAGCAAGCTCTAATAAAAAAACTGACACGAGGGCCGAAGCGTCAGCCACCACGGGGCAGAAACGGTTCACTCTGGAAATCCATGTGTCAATATAGAGCACCGAGCGCTGTTAGATCAATTCAATCTACGCAACTATTGGATCAATTTTACTGGCAGTACAGCGCATACTTCAAATTGGTCGCTCGTACTCACTCGATCTTTGCTCTCCGATCGTCATACATTCGATTGATTGATTAGTGATTTCGGCGGCGTTAACAGATAGGTCGTTAATCCCGTAAGCGTAGTGCATGTTTTCTGCAAGAGGTGGCATCTTCTCACGCTGGATAGTGAGATCCGGCACCGACCTTTCCGTCGGCTAGTCGGCTTTCCTCAATTAGATAGAAAAATCTCTAAACTCCTCACCGATCTCCCGGCATGTGTTGTAGTGTAGTGCAAGTTAGTATAAGTGTGTGTAAGCAGCAGTAGAGAATAGGACAAGTAAGAGGGAGGAAAGATCGCTAGCAGTCCGTGACCCGTTTGTTAGTGTGCTTTACGGCATTCGCCCGGTGTTGACAAAAGAAACGGAAAACTACCGATCAGAGCAGCCGACCACTAGAATTCTCCTCCAGACAGAGGCTCAATTCGGCCTAGCTAGTGTCGGAAATCGAGCCACCGTTAGGACTAGAACCCTAGGACCTCTCGGTCAGTTGACGCACTGAGCCCCTCTCCCGGGCGTCGTTGTCGTCATCGTGATGAGATGATTCACATGACAGAAAATGGCCTCGACGGTTTTGCTTCACTTATTAAGGAACGATTAGACATGTGTGATGCCGTTGCAGAACTACTATGTAAGCAGGAAACGAACCATATGTGCTTAGAAATGTAACTAATTAATAAATTCAGTTCACTTCAATGAATTTTCCGTGGCGAGGCGCAGGCCAGAAAGCCTGCTCTTCCGCCTGACCACGTAAAACTTCGCCACGTTTCTTTCACTATCTAGCAGAGAAAGAATGTATCACGCGGGTGATGAAACAGGCGGTTTCAATTAAACCCAGCGGCTTTTTTAGGCTTGAGTATATAATACGTTCAGTAAATCTACAAATTGAGACAGCGTGTCTTACTTCTCCTCCGAAGGAATGCATACGAAGGTTTTTTCACTCTTAAAAAGACACGGCTGTATATTGGACTTGAATCCGTGAACATTCGCATAACAGTCCGATATGCTAACCGTTACAAGAAACCGCCGTCCATCTGTTATACTAATTTATTTTCAAAACTATGGATCGTAAGAATATCATTAATATTTTTCGAATCAAAATTGATCCTGTGTTCTAAAAACTGATTTATCAGCTACTTTTATGTTTCTTTCACTTGCTGAACTTTCAGTAGGATTACGAAATATTCTCACCATTTCTATCGGCATAAAGTAAACTTTTATTCTTACTTTGTCACATAATTTATACTCCTTGCTTGAATATTTTATCTTCGCGGTATCTTTAATTTTGCGTTTTACCTGACTTAAACGGCGAAGCAATAAGTCAGTACTCCGTTATCTTATATGTGCTTCCCCGCTCCTGACGTCGAGGTGAGCAAGAATCTCTTACACTGCGCTGCCATTTATTGTCGAATTATATGTGACTTCGTGCAAAATCGACTCGCGTAGGGCTCTAGTTGATAGCGACTTAAGAGGGACCCGCATACTCGTATCATTCGCCCGTTGGTGTGTCGTGTACATCATTTATACATAGTATCTGGGATATATTCTACTGATGATCATTATTTCCAAACGATTCGTATTTATTCATTTTTATCTGAAATTTTCAGCCGTTCTAAATCTTAAGTTTATAAGTTTTTTTATGTATTTACGTTTTAGAGATACGATACATTTGTTGTCAAATTGTTACTGATCTCGAAAGTTTCCTCACTGCATAATGAATCTTATATCGATCGTCTTACTCTTGTAATATCCAAACGTCACTTCGTCCTCGTGTGATAAATGTAACTGTTGCTTGTAATCTTTCAGCTAGATCCCTTTTCTTACTCCGAAGAACATTACGGAAGGGAAATACGGCTTATTTTCTAAATATCATTCTAAAGGGAATTTAGTTAAATTCTGTTTTGTAATATACTTATGCTTCACTCCATTCTTGATTTTCATGTATGACATTAATATAAACATTACTTAACCTGATTTTTCGTGCATTTACTGTTGGGAAATGCTTTATTTGAGGCTAATTTCTTCCTCACATCAGTTCCAAAATACACCAATACATCTTGTATATTAGTCTGGTTCTCGAGTCGAGACCGATGGTCGTGAAGCCGCGGAGCATTTCCTGGGCTCCGCGCCCCAGTGGCTGTAATACGGGACTCTTGCTCCGGTATTTCATTGCGACCGCCCCTCCGCCGTCCCCCCACCCTCTCCCCATATGTCGGAGCGCGCACCGATGCTGCTGCTCGGCCGCCATTCATTATTTATGCGTCGACCCACTTCCGCCCAGCGCCGTCTCCCTGCCGCCATCGGCACCGTCACAGGCGCCATCTACATTGGCCGTACCGCTAACGCCGCCTCCGCCCACTACGCTACCGCCTCAACCTCTATGTCCATCCCTGCAACCCTGCCCCTGCCCCAGCTACGCTATCGCTATAGCCACCTCCACCACTACCGTCAACCACTGCCGCAACTGCTCCAAACCTACCCCTACAACTGCCCTCGCTCTCGCCACAGCCATCTCACCATTTCAACCCCTCCCCTAACACTGCCCCCGCTTTCATCGCTACCGCTACCCCCACCGCCACTGTCGCTACCCCCTCCTCCGTCACTACTGTCAACCACCGCCACCGCTCCACCTTTTCCCTTATCACTGCCCCCGCTCCCGTCCCAACCACTTCCACTGTCGTATCTTCTACCGCCGTTCACCAAACCTGCCCTCGCCATCTCCATCTCCACCTTCATCTCCATCCCCACCGCCGTTTCCCCTGCCGTAAATAACGCGCCGTTGCCGGTGGCCGCATCGCAGGACTGGCGCCGCGCGCATTTGCGAATTATTTTCGCGACGGCCTTCCGAACTCGCCAGCGCTGACGCGATAAGAACCGGATTCGGTTGCCTTTTGCGCTTTTGTTTGGCGTCGGTCGCTGCTGATAGCCCCGGCTTCACATCCTTTCAGGAAGTATTGCGCTTTGAGAATTTTTTATGCCGAAGAGAAAACAAGTTAATTAATCAAACGTGTTGACGACGGGTTGGGACTTAAGTCTCCCATCGTATTGTGAATTAGGACGTTTTGATCAAAGTTAGAAAGAGTCAATCTCCGAATGTTGCCTCTTATGACTTTTGTGGTATAAAGTTCAATTTTGAGTAGACTAACACACAAAAACATTAAACAATATGACAGAAACTGCAAGTTTGTTAGTAGAATATTGTTACGTATTAAATTCGCATGATGAACTTTGTGACACGCATATCCGAATATTGTTTATACCGATTGTATGCACATTATTTATTGTTAATTTAGTCTTCATACGCAAATGATTATTTCGTCGTGAGCTGTAGTTTTAGAAGTTGTAAGGCGCGATTATGGTCTTTATCGTACATTACCTTCACAAATTAGGCATTTGGGTAGCCACCACATTGCGTTAGGAATTGTGTTAAGTGCGACGTGTTGACGAATTTATAATTTTTGAAATATGATACATGGCTTTGAATTTTGCTGCATGCTAAGTTCTTCAGATAAATGACGGATCGCTATCGGGATCATTTTACAAAATATACGGCAGTCTTTTGTCATTGCATGGATTTATTGTCTGCAATATTAATTTTCAACCAGAAATTTTAGAACTATCATTGCTAACTATTGAAGCGTGATTTTCATTTTGCTTTATTGCACTGAATATTATGTGACATCTAAAAACATCTTCTCAACTCAATACATGAATGTAGTATCTTCTTCAAAAAGTAGGCAGTTGATTTTGTCGTCTGGACACAAGGCAAGTGACATTTCACACATTATCATATTCCATGAACACGGTTGCCTTCATAGAGGAACTATTGATTTTTCATCCTAAGACAAAATATTTATTTAATAGCCCTTGTTTTGTGAACCGTTTCTATGAAGTTTTTACTAGTAATAACTTTTGCTAACATATTTAGTTTCAAACGACGAATTTTCTGATGTGTCACTTTTCTTGCGACCTAACGATTTGTCAAAATGTGTCAAGTAGGAAGTGATACATAATGGAGTAGATCAACCGAGGCTGCAGTGCCAACACTCATGGAAAGAATAACTTGGCCGGCTGACCAGACACATTAGATTGAGTGAATCGTTACTTCATCTGAATTGTTGAAAGTTAATTTTTCAAAGATTTTTTAAAATGTAAATGCAATATTTATGCAATGTCAGAGCTACTGCGTCAAAGGAGCTGCGCTCTCAGCAATTCTCAGGGAATAAATAACATAAAATCTGCGTATAAACGCCGCTTCCGCGAAGCGTACATTCTTTTTTATTCGCATGTTAACGCACGCGGCGGCAACGGCATATGCGAGGGATCTGACATTCGAGCAGGAAGCACGGAGCCCAACGTGCATTGTTCAATTTCGGCGCATCTTAAATACAAAAAAAAGGAGCATCGTGCCGCGCGCACGATCTCGCAGCGCCTGGATTCCGCCCGCGCGCTCGCTTTGTTCTCATGGCCCTCCCTCCGCCTGCGTTTCAAGTCGGCGGTGCGGGTGGGGGGTGGGGGAGGGGGAAGGGGGGGGGCTGCGCGCTGCAGGTGAGTCCGTCCTGAGTGCGCCGATGTGCGCATGGACCGTGGTGCGTCGTGCTCCGCTGCACGCGCCGCATCGCCCGCGCCAGCGCCACTCGCGGCCCCGAAACGCGAACAAATATTGTCGGTTTCTTGATACCAGAAAGTCGGCAATGCTTTCTTGCTTACAGAGTCGGGAAGCAGTACAAAAACACTACTGCCCAAAATTGTTCTTTTTTATTGATTTATTTTGGGGAACCTGAATAGCAATGCGTGTCTTAATCTATTTTGTTTCTTTTAAAGATTTGAAGTACATACACACTATATCATATTTATTTGCTTACTTGAAATCTTGAAATTAACAACTTACAACATGTGTTACAACAGTGCCGTTGCACTTATGAAGTTCATCAGAATTTTCATAATTTACATCAATTGTCATACTTTCCGTCAATTTCCGTCAATTACATCAATTTTAATTTTCA
Source organism: Gryllus longicercus (assembly GCA_038098605.1). Taxonomy (NCBI): domain Eukaryota; kingdom Metazoa; phylum Arthropoda; class Insecta; order Orthoptera; family Gryllidae; genus Gryllus; species Gryllus longicercus. The sequence continues at coordinate 607,070 of JAZDUA010000398.1, forward strand.
TTAATTTACAAGTCACAAGTCATCAATACATTTACTAAATATCTATATGATTGAAATATTTCCGTTTGTGCAACGAAATGTCAAAAAAATAAAATAAAACAGAATCGTAAGAAATTTAGTGGTATACCAAAATCAATAATTTGATTGCCACTCAGTGGTTGAAGAAAGAAGCATTAACTCGGAAACTAAAACATTAAAAAACTATGTACGGGAATTTTAATGGACATTAAAATATCACGCAGTATCAGCGAAATATTAAATGTCACGCAGTATCAGCGAAAAAATATCAATAAATAAAGGTACAAAAAGCACCTGAAGCCGGAAACAGTCAAAATGACTGCTTTTGTCATTTCGGCCACTGACAATGGAATTCGAAACTCATTGAGCATTAAGTGCAAGATTTTATCCAAAATAATTTTTTACATTTCTTTTTTTACGGAAGATAAAATGTCATAAGGTTTCTGCTGCTTGCAACAATTCCGTTTACTAACATATTAATACATCTATACTATTATCCGAGGCAGTAAATAGTGATGTGACAGGTAACATTAGTCTGAGGTTAATATCCTCGGATACTTTATAGTGTAATATTTCTTTTATGTTAATAGCACTGCTAACTTTTTAATGCATTACGAAAATATCAATATTTTAAAAGTGAAATAACATTGCTACGGAGCAGATAGTGATACATGTTAAAGTAATTCTGTTTAATTCCCTAAAATATTCGTGATGTAATATCTGCCTAAATTCTGATTTTATGGTTGGTCAAAATCTACTTTCCTCACAAAAGGAACAGATCAGTGGGGTGACGTTCGGGGACGCTAGACCGACAACACCGGCGGACCCAGATGAAATATTTTGAGATTGTAAGAAATATTTATTACTTTGCGATTCAGAAGATTAAAAATAACATCCTCCAGAAGAATGCTTTCTTTATGCTTTGGTAATACATGTAACCATTTTTCTAAATGAATAAAAGTAAGCAATATATTTAGATTTTATAAGAGTATTAATTTCATTAAATTAAATATTAAAGGTATATTTTTTTACATTTGGTTATAAGCACTTTACCAATGTTAACAACACACACGACTCACAAAATTACCTTTGATTGTTGCTGTTTAGGTTAGCAGCTGACAAACTGTAACGTGACGAGACGACAAAGATAAAAACGCAGGACTCCTCAATGGCAAGCGCGCAACGCCCAATGTTTTAAAAATATCTTGTGTGATACCGCTCAGCCGAGAGCATCACCGACAACGCTTTTCAATAAACAGCAGTTACAATTACGGCATCGTGTTTGCTATACACTTTTATAAAGGAGGCCCGGATAAGCGTTTTGCGGGCGGGCCCGCACTCACGTCGTTACGCTACTGGAACAGGTATCATTTTCTGCTCTCTATCTAGCAAGCAAGGAAGGCTGGAAGGAAGGCTGTCTCGCGTGGGATTTCCGCTCACTTTGCGTCCGTGGGGGCGCGGAATGAGAGTGAGAGGCCGGCCGCTGCGCAGGGCAGCGCGGGCGCGGGCGAGGTTTGCAGATGGCTCCCCTTGAGAGCACGGGCGTCGGGCCCCATTGCACGCGCCATCCATTGTGCGGCAGGTGCGCGTGTAGTGCCCACGCTGAGAAGGGATTACCCAAACTGCCGTGACAACTCGCTAGTTTAGTGCAGAGCTATTACTGGGAGGATCGTTTTACTATTTTGATGACAATCGTGGCGGTGAATACTCTTGCGTATTCGGTGAGGTGAAAATCAAAACAAGTCTTTCGAAATTGATATTGTGTTTCTTTTCTTTCTGTAATTGGATACTTTTAATGCTCAGTTACCTGAACGCAGAGGAAATTAAATCCAATAGATATTTTTTTAAATGCGGAGAAATTTTTTCAACTGTAAGGAAATTTGAAAGAAAATGAATAGTAGTAAAACCATTCAGATGTTGCCTCATATTAAATACAAGAAAAAGTTATAATAGTGAGTAAGAGATTAGAACTGTGAAGAAAACCCAGTTGTGGTTTTTGATGTGTGTAACACAGGAATGTGTCAAGGCGTGGAATCAAGTGAATACAATATAGAAAAGCAAGGAAAAGGAAAATAAACTAGTGGCATTTAATTTCTAAAAAATAGCAATGATACAGTATATCAATGAGAATTTTTGAAAAGAAATAAAAGAGGAATAGCAGAGAATATTTTTGCTCACAAAGTCGACCTTAAAAGTGGCTGCTTGCAGCGTTACAAATGGTGGTTGTGAGAAACGTAGGTGGGAAGGATATTATCATAGGTAATACCACGCGTTGGAAATCATCGATAAATCTCCGACTACCTAAGCGAGGAGGGGATTTATCTGAGAATTTCCAAAGCACGAGTGGTATTTAATAGGACTATTCCGCGAGTGAAATTAGGTTCAAAAGAGTTCCAAAATGCACAAAATATTGAAAATATTTTAAAATCAAAGAGGTCATGTTATAATACGTAGGCGGTTTATAGGACATCGACATAGCGATCCATGTATACCGCCTTCTAAGATAGATGAGTCACTGTTTATGATTGGTCAGAAGCTAAAGGTGGTAAAAAATCTCGGATAGAAGAGGCGATAAACGTTTTGAGATACACCGCCATGATTGGGGCATTTTGGATGAACAGTTAAGCACTATTGGTTTTAATTTCACGAGTGGAATAGTCGGAACAAACAGTTACAAGCTTATAGACAATGCCACATTGATAGATGTACTGAAAGTAATCGCAAAATAATGTTGTGGATGGGAATGCAGGAGGAGAGTAACATACCGTAAGGTGTGCAAATGAGACGGAAAAGCAGCGAGCAAAGTGCAATGAGTTGAGAAATCCACAAAGAAGATGTGGTGATACAACGCGAATAACCTGAAGACCCTTGAGGCAACAGAAGACGAGGTGGCGTGGGCGGTGGGATCATCGTGCAAACGACAGGAAGATGGATGCGATTGAGTGTGAGGCAAAAGCTCTGAGGAGTGGGCGAGGCAGATCGGGAGGGGCAGGCCTGGCGGTGCGTGCAGGACGATGAATAGGGCGGAGTAGTCTCAGGCAAAAAGGGACAAGGACGATGTTGGCCTTCAGATCTAGTGGAATTCGGAGGGTTAGCACATTGAGCGTGGGCGGTGGAGACAGTAAGGGAAGTTGTTGAGTATAATTCAGTGAACGCTGAGGGTTCCCGAGGAGAGTTCGAAACAGACAAATCTGACCTTCAGACGGAACGGCGCCACGCGGAGGGAAGGTCGAGGCGGGATGAGCGAACCTGCGGATTGGAGGGCTATTAGTGATTCCGCGCGCGTAAACTACCGAGGACATTAGTCCCGTAAGCGTAGTGCATGGTTTTCCCTCTGGGGGTAGTCTTCCCCTGATGGATTGCGAGATCCGGCGCTGACGTACCGTGGGCTTGCGGGGGTTTCCCGCAACCAGCTATCTCCCACCAGTGGGGCACCGCCCCAGCCGGGAAAAGCTCAAAGTTCCCAACTTTTTAAAGTCCCCTGACATGTGTGGTAGTGCAGTGTATGAAAGTGGAAATGCGTGTAACTAAGAGGTGAGGATAGGACAAGGAAGTCGAAGGAAAGATCGCTCTTGGTCCGTGACCCATTTGTTAGAATCATGCTCCCGCTTTCGCCTGGTGTGGATCGAAGAAACCACGGAAAACTACCGATAGCAGCAGCTGGCTGATAGAATTTTCCTACAGACAACGATTGAAGCTGACAAACGTGTCGAAACTCCTGCCACCGTCGGGATTCGATCCTAGGTCAGAGGCACTGCAGTGACATGAATTGATGCCCTGAGCCACCTCTCTCGGTGCGAACATGCGGAGTGAGGGCGCAGTCAGGGAGAGGCGAAGTGCGGCGGGAAGGGTAGTGGCCTCCGCAGGGTGGACGAGTGTGAGACAGCGATCAGTCGAGCGAGATGGGAGGATGTTGCGTTAGCGTCGGAGATGCCGCGCCATGTGATTGAGCGTGAGTCAGTGATCAGTGGAGCGGTTAGGGAGGACGGGCGGAGAGGGGGGCGGCTGGGGAAACTCTGGGGCGGCGCGTGTGTCCACGACGGCGAGCATCCATCACGCGGCGATTCGCCGCTAAGCCTCAATTAGCCCTGCGGCGAGGAGGCTCCTGCCGCTGCAACGCGGGTGGGGAGGGCGGAGGCGGGCGCCGGGAAGGGGTCAGGGTCAGGGGCTGGGGTTGCGCCTGGGGAGTAGGCGATGGTGGAGGCGATGGAGGAGGCGATGGCGGTGGGGTGGGGGTGGCGGTAGCGATGGTGGAGGCGAGGGCGGAGGCGAGGGCGGCGGCGAGGGCGGAGGCGAGGGCGGAGGCGAGGGCGGAGGCGAGGGCGGAGGCGAGGGCGGCGGCGAGGGCGGAGGTGAGGGCGGAGGTGAGGGCGGAGGCGAGGGCGGCGGCGAGGGCGGAGGCGAGGGCGGAGGCGAGGGCGGAGGCGAGGGCGGCGGCGAGGGCGGAGGCGAGGGCGGCGGCGAGGGCGGAGGCGAGGGCGGAGGCGAGGGTGGCGGCGAGGGCGGCGGCAAGGGCGGCGGCGAGGGCGGCGGCGAGGGCGGCGGCGAGGGCGGAGGCGAGGGCGGAGGTGAGGGCGGCGGCGAGGGCGGCGGCGAGGGCGGCGGCGAGGGCGGCGGCGAGGGCGGAGGCGAGGGCGGAGGCGAGGGCGGCGGCGAGGGCGGCGGCAAGGGCGGCGGCGAGGGCGGCGGCGAGGGCGGCGGCGAGGGCGGAGGCGAGGGTGGAGGCGAGGGCGCAGTCGAGGGCGGTGGCTAGGGCGTAAGCCAGAGAGGTGGTGAGGGAGTAGGCAAAGGCGAGAGCGAGGGCGGAGGCGAGGGCGGAGGCGCGGGCGGCGGCGAGGGCGGAGGCGCGGGCGGTAGCGAGGAAGGCGGCGAGGGCGGAGACGAGGGCGGGGGCGATGGCAGAGGTGCGGGCGCAGGCGAGGGCGGGGTCGCGAGCAAGTGCGGGGGTGGGAGCGTCTTGTTCCTGCGTGATAATGACCGCGGCCTCAGCCTCCTTCCGCCCCGCCGCCCTGCAGCCCATTGCGTATTTCCCCGCCCGGCCTTAGCGGGACGCGCGGCGCTGCACAATACGCGCAGGAAACAATGCGCCCGCCGTTACTCGCGTGTTCGCCGGACGCGTCGCTTGCGCTTTTATTGTGCTCCTCGCTCCCCACCTATGTTAGCGATGTTCTGTGCCGTGTGATATAGCTCAGTTGCGGGATTGCGCTCGTGAATAGCGCAAAGTACATTCTTCGAACATTTCGGTTGTTTGGCAATGTGGAGGGTCTATTGTAGTATTCGTTGTTTGGTAAGTGGCTTCACTGGCGCCCTTCTCAGTACATTAAAAATCCCTATTGTAAACATCCAAGATAATAACTTGTATTTGAAAAAGAACAAACTGAAGTTTAATTGCATTTTATCGACATATACTCGTACTACAACATTTCAGCACATCTACAATAAATCCAACAGTTGAAGATGAAAAGTATAATAACATTATATTTACGTGATATCAAATGGGATGTATTTTAAATTTATTATTTTGCGCACACACGATTTATGCATATAAATTATTCGAAAATATAAGCGCAATAGCTTTTTCAATACTATTATGAATGTACCAGACGCTTCGAGAAGCAAAAATTCTGTAACGGCGAATAAACACTATAAAATATTGGAACTTTGCATTCAAAATCGAGGCTCATTGTTTCTGGAGTTCCTGGGTATCTAACAACGCCATAGACACCTATGCAAAAGCCGATTGCTGGGTCGTTGCCTGTCAATTTCTGCGCGCATTGGAAATTAGTACTACAGATAAATATACCAGAACTTTATATAAATACGGACTAGATTTAGGAAGTATTTCAAGATTTCTTAGAGCAAATATCTCGTACATTTTACAGCTTTGGTCCTTTTATAGCTACATGGGGTATATGTTCAGCACATTCAACACTAAACTGGTCTTTGTTTATCTGCCTCCAACGATGTATGCAGGAAGGGGTTCAGAGTTTGATTATATTCAGATATTGTCTTTGTGGTTGTCTCGCATACTAATGGGTTCGCTCTAGAGAGGAGTAGAACGGTCACGTATTGGAAATTAACCCGGTGCTGGCCCAATATGAACGTGCGGCTGCGTCCAGTACACGGGACTGCTGGAAAACAGGCTTGTATGACGCGCCCCTTGGTATTAATTTTTCGCAAACTAAGTGCATGTTCTTGTAGGATTTTTAATGCAATTACGTCATTTTCAAATCAAACCTAAGGTTGAACGAAAGTTTATTTTCGTTTGACGGTCACTATGGAGGTGGTTATTTGTATTTATACTTATTTATGGTGACTTGTGGAACAAGGGTACAATAAAAGACCTAGCAGATCTATCCCCTTTAAAAGAGATTATCTTAATAGTGACTACATTGTAGGCGCGAACCAGGTCGCAAGAGATGGCGCTCCGAACGCAGCTCGTACCCGTTGCGTAGCAGACCTCTTGTTGACAAAATGCGTTCGTTCTAAAATTGTGTTGATTATAAAACCAGATTTCTAGCGTGAACAATGAAATATTCAGTTCATTGATTCACTGAATGAATTAAAAGAACCGTCACACCATAAACTTCAGATTTACCCAAATTTAAATGAAGTGACATTTCAAATCAAAGAACTAAGTTAAGTTTAATTTTTTAAAAATATTACCCAAGTTAATGCGAACGTTTTTGGTGATATAAGCTCTCTTCGGATAACTAATTTCCTATCTTAACCTTTAAGTATGCCTCCATAGATTTTCATGTATGAGATTATTGGTCTAATGCTTACATTTGTTATTTAGGGTATTCTTATTATAACATTCGCATAGCTTGTATTTTTTTATCTGCAAAATAGTTTACAATGCATGCTTCAACATACTAAGTTTATGAGAGATTGAGGTAATAGAGATATTTAATACATTATTTTTATTAGCAATATTTTCAGAGATGTTGAGGTTAAGTTAGCATTTTAAATGGGTCTGTACGTTTATGTTAATTATCATGACGTGCGTGTGGACCAAAATTTCATACTGTGCGGGTTTGGGACTTCTTTATAAACAACTTATATACAACATTTGGTGGGTAGCCCTTTTCTATGACGAGTTAAATGGAAATGTAAGGAGAAGGGTTAAAAGCGAAATGTAAGTGATGCATGATAATGGAGAGGTGAAATTCAACGCCGAAAAAGTGCAGGATCTCCGAAGAAAATTGTAATGATCCCATTTCCAACCCAAATTCTACATGGAGTTACCAGAATTTGAGCCCGGGTCCCCAAAAGTGGCCGGTGAGTGGTCTACCCCCTGCGGGTGGTTTCCATTTCCTCTGAGAAGAATAAGTACATCAAGAAACGAAGGCGTGCGGTAATGGAACAATAGAACGTTTTGTCTCCTTGACGAAAGAAATATTCCCAAATTTTATGAAATTAGTGCCCATGCTGTTGATAAGAGTAGAATATTTGAATAAAATTACTTTATTTATTTATTATTTATGCTCAATAAAGATAATAGGAGTACATGGTAGAATATGGAATTTTCTTAGGAGGAGAAAATGCTCCTTCCACGGCCCCATGTGTCTGTTCAGCCGGGAACGTCTGGGACGCGGTCCTGGCTGCGCTGTGGTGTTCGGGCAAAGTTGCTGTCGCCGGCTCATTACAGAGTTGGCCTTTTCGATTAAGGGCCCACCGCCGACGCTGCCGCGTTTTAAAGTTCGTCCAAGTTGAAATTGATAGCGCAGATTCCCATAAATCACGCTCTTCTGCCCCAATTCCCGCCGCCCCTCGGCTGGACACACGCGGCTCTGTTTTGCAAGCACTGACTTTGCTTTTGCATATGCCTTGTTTGTGTTCCTTCGCTTTTACAAGAAAAAAGAGAAGAAACTGTTGTTTGCGATGTCATTCAAATCTATGAGAGCACGTGAAAGATTTTAAAAATAGAAAAAAGAAAAACAATTGATCTGTTCTTCTAACAAAACATATTTACAAAAAAAAGACACATAATATCAATGTTCACATAATATCGTTTTCTCGGAGTCTGTAATTCGTTTTTCTATATGTTACCACGCGTCAAAGTATTTATTAGTCAACTAATTGACCACTAGTTTTAGTTTTATTTTATGATTATTTTCTCTACGTCGGAAGCACATTTGCGGAAGCTAATGCACGCCTATGAATAAAATACTGTGTATAATATTTTGAATAGTTCAATGTTTTAAAGAAATGTGTGATAATAAATTAATTAATGAGTAATTCGCCATTTTACTAACTTTGTACACTAACAACCTCAATAGTACAAGCTTAGAAAATGAATTGCCAAAATGATAAAAGACCGAGGAACAGAGCTAGTCAAGAGATACAATCTCGAAGAAAATAGGTAAAAACATTACTGATATTTCGTTTTCATAAAGAAATAAAGAATTATATATGTTCATGACTTTATTACTTCATTAAAACGCTACTTTAAAAATAGCCACAAAACATTTGAGTTTTTGTATTGTCACAGAACAGTTCAGAACCTGTTGAGTCAGAGATTAGCTAAGAGCACTTTTTATAACAATGATTTAAACAAAAGGTTCCCAACGGCTCGTTTGAGGGTCTATAGCCGACTATGAACCGGCGAGTGATAGAGATAATCATGATACAACTGTCCATAAACATATTAAATAAACTTTATAATTGTGCTTTCTTTCTGATAAAGAGCAACAAATTATATAAATTATAAATTACAGACACATGCTCTGTACTCTTAGTTGAAGTTAATTAATTTTTAATACGCCAGTAGTGGAAGAATGATACGCTGAGAATGACCTCCTTTTTATACTGCTGACGCAAAAACCTTGGAACAAAATCCTTGGATCTCAGAAAAGACCTTCTTTTATAAATATTTAATGAATAATCTGTATCCGTCAAAGAAGAAATTGACTCATACTTGGCAACTTACAAATTAAGTTAACATTTTTTAAATTAATGGAAGATAAATCTTTGATGCAAGAAGGTTATTAAAAGATAATTGCGCTTACAATATAATTTGTTCTCGATACGCCAAGAGAAAGATGAGAGAAGAAACACAGTAGTCTGTGTAGAATTTCAATACCTGGGATCTACTTTCAAGGAAAAAGAGCCACACCTTCGGAAAGCTTTAAGAATAGCATTCTTGATATTACCGAATTTTTATTAATTCTTCATATATCGTGTTTTTATTCCATGATTTTTTTTGAATTTTTGTCAATAAAGTCACTGCCTAATACTACACTGCACATAATATGTATAATTTCTCAGTCTCAATTAAATGTTTGCATTGTTACTTTTATTGTTTTTTGTTACTGAGTACAAACGTTTAATCAGCAAAGTTTTCACGTATTACTGAGGATTATTAATTCTTTAGAGGGCTAGGCGTCTTTTGGAAGACTATGTATTCCTATTCATACACGAGTGTATCTTGATAAAAATATGAATGAACTAGGTGAACTCGTGTGGACATTTCTCACTTTTTAAATAGTTGTGTCAATGAAAAGAGCTTCGTACTGGAATTCAATTCCGAAAATGTCGGACCTTTGGAACGGAGTACGTGTACTCTTCAAATATGTAATCGATTATAAAGTCATTTTCTAGATTATGCAATAAGAAAAAAATAATTCGAATTATTATTCTGAGAGCCCAGAAGGCATTTCTCAGTAATGCTCCTCGGAAACGATAAGCAGCAAATGTGTGTTGTGGGTTGCTTGAACGCCTGCTGTTTCCCTTGTACCAAAATCTGCACATTTCTCCTTTTTCTAACAATTTTTTTTCATGCAGCGTTAGATACTGATTCTCATTCAAGGAGCAGTACACGTTCTGGGGACGACAGTTTCTTATAAATTGAACAATACCTCTATCTTTCGTGAGCTATTATATATGAAGGAGTTATTGATAAATATGCCATTGTTGTGTGTTTGTAAATGAGAACAAAGTCAGTTCGTGATGATACATTCATTGAACACAACATAAAACATACATGTGAAGTCGCGTGAAGCGCGGCCCGCGTGAAGCGCGGCCACATAAGAAAAACATACAAATTTGTCTAGTCAAAATCTTGAAGTGTGAGACTGTCGTTCCAGATTCTAGTAGGTGCCTAGAGTTGGGCACCGCGTTGACTTTCGGTCAGAGCGTTGTCTCCACGTAGACTAGCGCGGTCACTCCAGGCTTGTGACGCGCTATGACGGTAGGCTGAGGCTGAAGGCTGTTACTGCCTCTGCTTGGCAGGCGCGCAAACCCGTCCTGGTGAACTGACCGTTGGAAGTCGCCAGCAAGGTAATGCTTCGAAAGTGAATTTAATGAGTGCAGCTGGGGGTAAAGAACAGTAGTGATTTCGTTTGTTCCGATATCGTAAATAAAAATAACATGGCATGAACTAATATAAATCATACCGTAATCATGGAAGAAAATTATAATGACTTCTATGAAAGAGGAATTAAATATGAAATCATTTACGATAAAAGTAAACATACGGCGAACAATTAGTCGTTAGAAAAGATCATGTACACGTTTGTTGGACTAGAGTTGTCCCGCAACACAATATTGCATCATGGGAACGCATATTTAGTTACACTCTTCCACCACAGTTGGGAACAAATCTCATCTATCTCCATCATTTGAATTGTATGGTGTACGATACGAGGCACGTGATTACACTCGATAATTCTGGTGGTGTATCGTTTCCCGTTATACTCATAACTCTGCCGTAACTTTGGCGATCGTGCATGCCCAGAGCCTGGAAAGTGGGTTTATATCCTACACGATATAACGCATCGCGCTGTGAAAAAGTCTCCATTGAAAACAGTGAATCGGCTGTCCTGGCGCAGGAGCGGCCGCTGGAGGGCAACAGCAGCGACAATGACGGCGACTTGGAAGACGGCGCCGCCGCAGAGCTCGCGGCGGACGAGCGCGAAAGCTCCGCGCGGGCGCCGAATCAGCGGCTTCAAATTGGATGCGTCTCCGTAACTTCGTTACGCGAAATATCCAGAAAATGGAAACCCGATCCCGGAGGAGATTGAACGGAAGCGCCGCCGCCACGCGAAGAGGGAAGGTGGAGGGGGAGAGGGTGCGGGGCAACTCGAGTCGCGCCTCCAGCCAAATGAAAGACAATCGGATGCGTGCTCCGCGAAACAATATCCGGCGACGGCGCGCTCTCCATGCGAGACGAGACGAGCCGCGGCGCGTCGTCGCCTGGGGCGAGAGCGGCCGCGAAGGCGGTCCGTCTGACTCGCGCGACTCTCGGGCGCAGCGGTGGCGGTGGCGGTGGCGGTGAAGGCGTATGAAGGGAGGTGGATTGGGGGCCAAGGTGGAGAGGCAGTCGAAAGTGGTTGTGGTGTGAGAGGCAATGGGGAATGCTATTGGGAAGATAGAGGAGGCCGAATCCGAGATTTTGATTGATTCATTGACTGATTGATTAGTGATTCCCAGCGCGTCAACGGCTAAGTTGACGTAAGTGTACTGCAAGTTCTTTAATCGCGGGAGATGGCGGTGGTCTTCCCTTGTTGGATGGCGCGATCAGGCGCTGATATATTTATCGACTTGCGTGAAGCCCCAATCAGGCCTCTTCCCTCAGCGGAGCACCGCCCCAGCCGGATCAAGTTCTAATCCCCCGACCAGTCTCCCGGCATGAGTGGTAGAGTAGTGCATGTAAGTGAGAGTGTAAGTAAGGAGTGAGGATATGGCAAGGATGAGGTAGGAAAGATCGCGCGCGGTCCGTGGCTCATTTGCTTGGGAACTGCTCCGGTATTCGCCTGGCGTTGATCGGAGATACTACGAAAAACTATTAACCATTGCAGCCGGCTGCTAGATTCTCCTCTAGACAGTGTCTGAATTCGACCTAGCTATGTAGCTAGGGTCAAAAATCCTGCCTCCATTGGAACTCGAACCCTGTCACCTCCCAATCAGAGGCACTGCAGTGACATCAATAGATGTCCTGAGCCACCTAAGCCTATACGCCCTGAGTGAAGCTAAGAAATGAGCTGGTGGTAGAGGTGAAAGAGAAGTCGAAAGTGGAGGGGAAACTACCAGAGCTCAGGCCGAGGTGACACTGTAGGTGAAGCTGTGGTGGAAGTGGAGGTTGTGTGGCAGCGGTGGAGTTGGCTGTGACAACGGAGGCGATAGTGGTGGCAGTGATGGCTGTGAGGGCGGTGGTTGTGATGGTGGTTTTCGCGGCCGCGGTCGGGGATGGTGGTAGCATCTGTGACACAGCGCCGGCGTGGTGGTGATGGTGGTGGTGGCGGCTGCTGCAACAGTGGCGGCGACGCAGTCTGTGAACAGTTGCGATGGTGGCGTCGGTAGGGGCGGCGGTGACGTGAAGGGGCGGCGATAGCAATGTTGATGAGGGGGGAGGAGGGCGGTGCGGATGCGAGTGTATTAACACCCGAGGAAACCGTCAGCGGGAGCTTAACGCGCGGAGTTGCCCATAAACACGGACTCGCTCGAGTTGACGAGTCGAGACAGGCAATAATCGGATTGTAAAGTTGTTTAAGACGCGGCTTTCTATTTTGGCGGGCGGAACTGGCGTTGGCGCTGCCTCTCCTCGAATGAGTCATCGTCGCTTCAGAGGACGAATTCTATTTAGGAGTTCGTGCTGACTGACGTTTCATAGGAGCTGTATATTTTGTTTCTTGTGGGAGCGAATTGAATGCGTTGTCAGTTTCAATTTTGTTGTGTTCGTTGCACAATAATTCAAACGCGTTTTACTAGTTAACGATTTATTTCGTGTTTAACACGGTTCATTCGTGCTGATTTCAGCTTAATGAATATTATCATCGTGCATGAGATTTTTCTCTTGAAGCGCGGGTCCTAATTTGATTAAATTTTGTATTTAGTGTTGTTATTTCGGTTATCCAGGTTGGATGTCATTGCATACTAAAGTTTTCTTTATTTATTATTGAATTCCCTTATCTCACTCTCAAATATCAACTATATATTAATATTATCTAAATATTAACTTTCAGAGTAACTCATTTTAAATATTGAGTAGATATAGAATGTTCATTGTATTTACCCTCTCTTTCATTTACAAACTTTACAGTTTATACTGATAGTCGTTTTCTTTCAGATACGTGTTTCAAAGCTTCTAATGTTGCAGTGCGTGTTATGATGTTATGATTTGCTCTGTGGAATGTTCACCTATGTTGCCTCTGCAGTTTAAAACACAGACAGAGTTACCTACTCCGATTGGAATATAATTCTATGTATTTATGTAGGGGATTATTGCCTTGTCAACTTATTTATTACATCAACGCACACAAATTGATAATCAAGCGGACTGATATATCCAGATCTATCGTAGTTATAAGTTTCTTTTAGGGTGCTCTTGAACGATCATTCGAACGGAATGACAGCTTTTAGTAAAATATTCAACAAAACTCTATTGATAAAAGAATTGTTAGATTATGTTCTTTAATGAAAGTATTATATCTGGATTATTAAGATATGGATTTAACCTACGGTTAATGTTGATCTTATGCAAATGGTATGTGAAAACTGATAAGACTGCGTCCACACTCACCAATCGAATTTTGTTGGATACTTTTTAGAGTGGAGGCACATTAGCCCAAACATTTCTCCTTAGCTAAGCCATGGAAACTGTTTGTTATTATTTTTGTTCTGTGTATATCATAAATCAAATACATTATGAAATTTTCTCTAATATATTATGAATATCTTCATTAAATCGATATTATAACTACCTTACGATTTTATTTAATTATGTACTGCTTTGATTTTGGTTACGTAATTTCGATGCGTTTCATGATTGGCATTCACTTACACCTGATGTATGGCTCTCGTGTTGTAATATCCATTTCAATGATGAAGTTCCACTTTGCTAATCATCCCCGAGAGCTTCGCTGTGAATGTGTACATTAAGAGACATCTTTGCTATGCCACCGACTGTTTAGAGTGGGCAATTACATTCTACTAGGGATATGTATTTCAAAATGAGTACTCCATTCCAAAGCCATAGGTTTAATGGTGAATCTCAGTACTGCGGTCGATGACAGGACTGTTGCTTACTATTCAATCTCTTTTTTTCGCTTTGAGAGAAATTCTTGAAAAGTGGCATCTTCAAAGAGTTGCATTTTACCAATGAAATGAACTTCTAATTAACTTTAACTTCGTCAAACTTCTAATTAAATTTTAAAATTAATATAAAACTCTCTATAAATTATTATGAACTTTGGAAATAAAAGATTGGGTCTCTCTAACGACTCGTAGTCGTGTGCTTAGATCGCTCCGCGTGTGTGCAAATAGTTCCCCACAGTTGGGGGCGTTGCGACGCAAGGTGGCGCAGTGTTACGCAATCCAGGTAGAGGATAGGGCTCAAGCACTCCGTTACGGAGCGAGAGGCGAGCAGTGGGGGCGTGGTTCGCTTGGTGCGCTGCTGGGAGCGGAGGGCGCCACGGGGCGGTTCGTGGAACTCCAAATAGGAGCGACGCGCAAGCGGCGGAGCGCGCCGCGCGTCGCGGGCGGCCTTTGATCTGCGGCTGCCGCTTCTCTCCGCCCTCCTTCTCTCCCCGCCGGCCCCTCCCGTTCCTCTCCACGTTTTTCTTTGCCCCTGTCCGTCCCTCTCCCCTGCTCCGGCTTCCGTTCCTTTGCGCTCGACGCTCGTCGCCGGCTGCGACTCTCCGGTCCGTTCGCTTTTTTCGCCTCTCCCTCTCCGTCCATCCTTCTTCACTCGACTCAGGCTATTCTCACTTTTACGCACGCTTGAGTTTTAATTCCACCCCTCTCCGCTCCTCTCCAGCCCTTTGTTTTCGTTTCTATACGGCATTGGTTTGCGGCTGCGACTCCGTTCCGCTTCTCTCCGCTTCGCGCTCTTTTTCACATCTCTTCACCTCTCTCCGATCTCTTCGCTTCTCTTCGTCTATTTTCACTCCTGTCCCGTTTCTGAAGTCCCCCTCTCCCTCGTTCTTCTCTCCCTTCCATATTACGGTGCCATCTTCGTCCGGTCCTTTTCCCTGTCTGTCCCTCTGCATTTTTGCCGCCTCTGCATTTCTCTCTCCGGTCTCCGGAGACTCCGCTCCGTTCTTTTACACGCGTCACTGATTTGCGACTGCCACTTTGCACATTCTTTCGACCCTCCTCGTCGTTTTTCACACATCTCCCATTTCTTCCAAGTTCCTCCGGACTCCGCTTCTGCGTTCAACTTCACCCCTCTGCGACCCTCTCCAACCCTCACTTCTCTCTTCTCATCTGTTCCTATTTACCCGTCTCCGCCTTTCTCCTACTTTCTCCGTTTCTCTGTTCTTGCCATTTTCCCTGCGACCGTCTCCTCTTCTCATGCCTCCCCGCATCTGCTTCCCTCTCTGAATCTTTTCTCTCGTCTTCACCCTCTACGGTTTACTCCTGGATCCTCCCGCCGATGCCTATCGTCGTGGAAGTTCGTGCACTTGTGGGTGGCTTGTAAGTAGTATGTCCTTCCAGAAACCCATTCGTCGGTAATGAAGAGTCAAAATAATTGGATGACATATCGTTCAGTGTCATCGAGATACAAAGACTAGACGGTATTCTCAAGGAATGGCTAATTGTTGCTTGATCCATAAATTATAAATACAGTATTTTATTTAGAAAAGGGTGATTCTTTAGAAATCCAATGACCAATTCCAGTCAACGAAAACATTCGGGTGTCACTTAGGAACTGAGGAAAAATGTATATTGCTAAAGGCATATTTCGTAATGCTAAGATCAATACTTTTGTTTACGTCAAAGAATATCAAGTTCAATGAAAAACAGGTCGATTGTCAGATTTATATAATGAATGAATTAAAATAAATGTTTTAGAAAGATTATGTAAATAAAATCCCTCAAAAAAATACAACCATTTAAGACTTTTCCTTTATAGTCTTTATAAGGAGATTCTCACCCACAAACAAAATATTAGCATGCTGATATTAACAAATCTTTACTTTCTCCTTATGACACGAATTTTGGAGCGAAACCAACACTCGTTCGTTTGGCATTATTTGCGCTCTAAAAGTGCTTCAAAGGAGTCCTCCTAATGACTGTTAAACGGTGAGTTTTAAGGGACGAGTCTCTATGCATGAGTTCTCTTTATCCCCAGCTTATTTCCGAAGAACTGTCTGCATACCCTTTTCGTGCGAAATGGATCTCTGGATATTTCGTCGCGTGACGGTGAGAATATGATGAAAGAGATGGATTCTGCCTATCGTCAATATTGCTTTTGAGAAATGAGATACCACGCAAATCGTGCTTTGAATGAACGCTCAGTGGCCTTTTCATAAATGAAAAGTATATCTCCTTGGTTACCAAAAGCGATCAGGATACTGAATCAATATTTACTAAGCTACGCGTTCATGACAAATTTTGTATTCATAAAAAGCGTTGTTCCAAATATCATTTGATTAACTACTCTGAACCTGAAATTGAATTTCCAACTTTTCAATTCTTTAAATTTGAGTAAAATATAAATAGGCTGGTCAACATTATAATGCAGTAATATCACTGATAATATACTAGTTTTTAGTTCACTTTCGTAATTGATGATTTCAATTTAATGGAGTATTGCTTCCCCTTAAATTTATTTAAATGTAAACACCCGACGCAATACGATAATACCACTGACGGAACCATCAACACCTTCGGAGCACCAACGGTACTGCTGACCGATCAAACCTCATTGCAGTTGCCAACTCTAAAGAGTAAATGCGTGATGTGAATTCAATTAGAAGATTGATGAGTTGTTAGGGGATATTGTGTTTCTCGTTCAGAAGAGCAATATCATTTCAGGAAGTGTTGATGGAAGTGCTGATCTTCATGTGTTTTGAAAATCTTATGCTCCTCCGAAATGGTCAATGTTATCATATTGTTGGTGGCTTCTGAATGTGTTGGGGTTAGTGAAAGATTCTCGTACTTTCTCCCCTTCAATATTCTATTAAGCTAGGATATGAAGCGATTTAATTATTTATAGACTTCAAAGATACATTCTTTTCGTAAAATCACAATTCCTTAATTAAGTAAAGAAAATTATGGTTAAAGTTATGGTTGTAAATCTTAGTATATTTGTCGTTCCATATTTGTTATCTCGTGATCCGAAACTTTCATTTAATGTTACTTGTACATTTGTCGAAATTGTAGAGAAAAAATTATATTTTCTCTAGAAAAAAACTCGAAACGATGTGTAAAGTCCATTTAGTAGCAAAGTAATTAAGTTATTTTTAGACAAAGTATTACAGGAATATAATTTTACCTAAGTGATGTCTAATTCATCTCAGATTTTGGCACGGCAACACCAAGAAATATCCATAGGTTGACCTAATTATAACTGACTTATAATAATAATGTTATTTTGCAAGAGAACATGCTACTCGTTAAATTTTATCTCGCAAACAAAAAGGGCTATTTCGACTTACAATAACTTCCTCCTTGAGTTCATCGACATTCTTGGCTTGGAACCAACAGCTTCTTATTAATGGAAGTTCGACTCGTGCTGAATCACATTGCGGCAAAGTTCTCCGGGAGTATAGGGCAGAGTGTATCGTCACGTCTCCCCTTGTCCAACTCGCCGGAACTAAATCTTGCAGTATCTGATCTGCGTGGATATTGAGTTGTGTTCCCTCCGCGCTAACTCGGGAGTTGCTGGGCGGAGCGGATGGCACGTGGGCGTGGGGTGGGCGAGTGACGCGTGCATCGCGAGCAGGCTGCGCGCGGCCGCGGGGAATTTCGAAGTTCGGATCGTGTTGCAGGGGCAGCCAGCAGAGCTGTCTCTCTCGCATGCAACCTGGCTGCAAGTCTATCTTTGCTTTCCTTTTTGCTTACCTTTGCTTTGCTTTCCTATTCTTTGCTTAGGGTCTCAATTACTACATGGGCTCAGTGGGTTTTGAGGTAACTGAATTAGTGAGGAAATCCAAGTTTCGTTTCAATTGATCTTTTCGAAATTTTTCTCAGATTCATTCCAGTTGGATGCTGGTGGAGACTGAATATGTCGAAGCCGAGGTTGACTTGGAAGGAGAGACAATAGAGCTCTCTGGCGAGCAATCTACGCTTCTTGTCTCTTTCCTTTCCTCTCAGTAGATTCTCAATAACTACGCGAGTTCAGTAAGATCAGTAGTGACTGGGTGCATTAATAAGTACTGAAAAGTTTTGTTTTAGTTGGTATTTTTGACGTTTCCTCCTATTCATTCCAGATGGATGCCGTGGGAGTCTCGCAATCAACGGTACAGAGATCGCGCGTGATTCTTCCTTCTCTAGCCTGTTCCCTCTCTAAAGCTACGGAGCATTCGAAGCTGGAGTCAGTTGTCATGGAAGGAGAGCTCTCAGGCGAGCAACGTACGCTGCTTCTTACTTTGTTTTCAGCAGGTTTTTAAATTCTCAATGTGTTCAATAGATTCTGTGGTGACTAAATGAAGGCAATCCCATTTTCCGTTTCAATTGATATTTTCGAAATTTCCTTCGATGAATTCCATATGGTTGATGGTTGAGGGACTATCCCAGATTACTTCTTCATTCTGTTCCCGCTCTCGTGCGTCGGAGCATGTTAAAATTTGGACCTCCCACAACTTGGCGAGTTCGGTAGTTTCGCGTGGTTTTGAGGGTTCAGTGGTATAACGGTTAGAGTATCGGGCTGATGAACCCACGTTTGCGGGTTCAAACCCGATAAAAATGCCATAAAAATTGAAACTGAAGTAAAATTTTTACTTTTCATCAACTTAATAGACAGAAAGTGTCCCTCTTAAAAATGTGAGACTTCCAGAAGTATTTGGACAAATAATTACTTTTGTTGTCGAAGATTTTTATTATTGTGTGGAAAATATGTTTTACTTGTAAAAACTGTACTTTCTTTGTTTTCATGTTTTGTCCTGTCTTTAGTAATTGTAATCTAAACATTTGATGTACGAAGGTGGCAGGCCTGAAGAGCCGAAATTGACTCGAACGAGATTGTTAATCCAGAAATCAATACCTCTGTAATTATTTCCAGCTTTAAAACATTTGTTGTCAACAAACAACATAATATAGGAAAAGCTGCATTTTTAAAGCCTCGTGAGTCCTGTTTACGTATGTTCATCATGTTTTTTTTGTTTTTGATCGTCGCATGTAGACGTTTCGGTATCATTTCTCTTGATGTCCTAGTTTGTGAACGGATGCTGTACAGTAGTCGATAGGAATATATTTATACCTTTCGTTCGTAGAAAAAACAACAGCAAAAAATTCAAACAACATTGTGATGATATTTTATACACTTGTATATACGCTCCAGAAGTTTCCTAGATAAAATTAGCACTTGATTGACACCTCGATATTTGGAAAGCAAGGGACCGTTCATCAATTATTCAATCTGTGATTGGGTGAGATTTACCAATTTTAATGCTGTGTTGTAAAAATGACTTAATTTGACAAGTTAGTCACACAGGTGACAGTGGAGAAAATGTATATCACATATTCAAGGCTTGTGAAAATATGTAGAATATATGTAAAATATTCAAGGGTCGGGAAAATTGTGACTAAAGTCGATGAGATGTTTACTATTTATTTCAAAACTACTTGGTTCCTTATTGTGATAGATGCGGGAACAGACTGATGAAGAAAATTGAATGTTTGTATTAGGAGACTGAATCAAAATGTA
This sequence comes from Gryllus longicercus, assembly GCA_038098605.1. Lineage (NCBI taxonomy): Eukaryota > Metazoa > Arthropoda > Insecta > Orthoptera > Gryllidae > Gryllus > Gryllus longicercus. Next base: position 626,682 of record JAZDUA010000398.1, read on the forward strand.
TAACGACAGTAAAAGCGTCTTGTGGATATTTCACAAGATGACACAATTCTGGGGAATCTGGCTATCCTTGAGACAGAAACTTCGGAGTTCGCCACGTGTCAACGGACAGCCAATGACATGTTTCACAATTATGATAATATTGCACTCGTACTTTTGGTCAACGTTGTGATAAAAATTATTTTATATTTGACACAAAGTGATAAATTTCGCGATTTAGACGACGATTTGAGTATTTGGTGTTTGCGGGTGCTTCAACTACTTTCGTCATTACTCCCATGAGTGTAGTACATGCTGCAGCCGAGATATTCCTGTGGTCATCCTTCGCTGGAACATGAAATCCGGTTCACGTCAATGCCTTTCCCACCTTGAGATACCACTCCCAGAAATCCACCGCCCAATTCGGGATAAGTCCTAAACTCGCGTTTGGTTTCCCAACATATGTGGTATTGTGGTGCTTGTACGTGTAAGTATATATATATATATATATATATATATATATATATATATATATATATATATGTGTGTGTGTGTGTGTGTGTGTGTGTAGTAAGCGGAAATGATGACACGGAAGAGGAAAAAAATAATACGCGCGGTCTGTGGCCCGTTTGTTACGATACTCCTCCGACATTCGTCTGGTGCTGATAGGAGAAATAATGGAAAACAATCAATCAGAATGACAGAGTTATCCTCCAGACAGCGATTAAATTCTATTTTGCTACACTCGTATAAAACATCCACCACCGATGGCTCTCGAACTCTAGGACCTCCCAGTCTGAGACGCTTCAACGGGAACGGTCCTTGTCTCTGAGACAGCTCATCCGGTGCGACTTCAATGAACTTAAATGTGTTAAAATACTCTTTGTAAAATAGTATATCTGTATTCAGAATAAAAAATATCTTTTAACCTGAGGGTATCTTCATTCCACCTTCCAATGTCAGCCTGAGCATCCACATAGCACTAGCATACACCTCCAATACGACCGAGCCTTCTTGTGCACCTCTCTCGATTGTCCCCCAGCCTTCGGGCGTTTCCCTGCGCATCGAGTGCCTCCAGAGCCCCGCCCCGCCGCTCCACTCCCGCCTCGACCCCGCTTCGCGAGCCCCGCGGCCCTCTGGGCGCCTCGTACATATTTAAGGACGCTCGTCAGGGGTTGGCTGCGAGTATGAATGCGGCCGAGCTTATTCGAGGACGCCGGGACGAAGCGACCCCCGGCGTGTGCGTGGGCGGATGTCTGTGTGAATGAACGGAAGGGAAGATGAGGAGGAATGAGAGGATTTTGTGAATAGAGAGGGGTTGCGTTGAGAGCTGTGTGCATCATTGGAGGAAATAATGTTGTGAATAATTAGCCCGCCGGAAGCAAATGGATTTATATTGATGATTACCTATAATCTACTGTCTTTTTTAATATCTCACGAAATTTGTAGACTCTCAAGATTGATAAAAACATAAAAGTATTGTATATTTTACTACTACAAATATTTTACGATGTCTTTTTAATTTAATTCTTTTGGGTGAATGTTTTTGACATTTTTAATTATTACCATCACGATAATATTTGCCCTCATTTTTTATTATTCACACAATTATTACTGGACCATTGCGGCATTATTTTCAATAATACACAGTCAGTATTATATTTAGCACTATTAAACCTGGAACGTTGTTGCAAATCGACGCAATAGAAAACGTAGTGTATATTTAGTTATAAAACATGAATGCGAAAATGTATTCGCAATGAAGTCCAAAAGGTAAAAAAACTTAGGCAAAACTGTAATAATACAAAGAAGCAGTGGAGACATTTGCAAGGAAATTCTGAGTTTCTGTATTATTACAGAGTTGTAGAAACCTAGAAAAAGAACAAAAGTATTCAATAATTGAAAGAAAGAAGGTTACAAATGTTTAAAGAGTCACAAAAGACGAACAGTAACAAAAGAGAAGAGAGAAAACAGCGGCTAGAAATGATCGATAATGAGAAAAAACCTGAAGTAGTCCCACAGTCGTCGGGGGAGAAGACAAAACCTGCAAAAGGAACAATGGTCTCGGGCGACGCAGAGCCGAGCACGTCCCAGGGGCGACCGGCGCAAAGTCTGCATTGATAGAGAAATCGCGGAGGCGGCGAGTGGGCGACAGACGCACCCCCTGCGGCAGGCGATCGCTGTTAATTAATGCGGAGTGAGCTTGGGGGCGGTGCGAGCAGGCGTGGGCGGTTGGTGTGGTGGTGGGGGGTAGAGATTGAAAGGGATGTGTTGGTGGTCGTGGTGATGGAGTAATCGTGGAGGGGGGATGGCGAGGATGGATGGGGAACGAGGTTCAGAGACTTGAGGGGACGAGATGTGTGATGAGGATGGTGGGGCAAACAGTGGTTGGAGGAACGGCCGGGGTGGAGGAAGCGGCGGGGGACGTGGAATGTCAGAGGTAGCAGTGGTGTCGTCATCTGTGAGTCGTCGGTGTCGATGTCAGGGACTTGATGCTGCGGGTGGAGGCTATGGGGTTTGTGTAGTCGAAGCTACGAAGGGCGATGGGGTTGGTGTAGTCGGCGGGCTCGGTGAGGATGACGGGGGGGAGATAATGGGTTCAGTGGGGTCGGTGTTGTACACGCAGTGCCTGGAGCCGATGCTGGGTGATGGGCGTTGCAGAAGTGGTAGTGATTGAGGTCGACGCTCAAGGCACGAGGGAATGGTGATGGAGTGTGCGATGGTGGCGGTGGGGGCGGCGGGGGCGGCGGGGGCGGCGGGGGCGGCGGGGGCGGCGGGGGTGGCGGGGCGGCGGGGGCGGCGGGGCGGCGGGGGCGGCGGGGGCGGCGGGGGCGGCGGGGGCGGCGGGGGCGGCGGGGCGGCGGGGGCGGCGGGGGTGGCGGGGGCGGCGGGGGGCGACGGGGGCGGCGGGGGGGGGCGGGGGCGGCGGGGCGGCGGGGGCGGCGGGGGTGGCGGGGGTGACGGGGGCGACGAGGGCGGCGGGGGCGGCGGGGCGGCGGGGCGGCGGGGTGGGCGGGGGCGGCGGGGGCGGCGGGGGCGGTGGGGCGGCGGGGGCGGCGGGGGCGGCGGGGGCGGCGGGGGCGGCGGGGGCGGCGGGGGCGGCGGGGGCGGCGGGGCGGCGGGGGCGGCGGGGGTGGCGGGGGCGGCGGGGGGGACGGGGGCGGCGGGGGGGCGGGGGCGGCGGGGCGGCGGGGGTGGCGGGGGTGGCGGGGGTGACGGGGGCGACGGGGGCGGCGGGGGCGGCGGGGGCGGTGGGGCGGCGGGGGCGGCGGGGGCGTGGGAGGGGCGCGGGAGGCGCGGAGCGCGTGTGTTGACGCAGCCGCGCGGCGCGTCCCGGGGCGCTGGCGGCGGAGCGGGAGGGCCCCTGGGGCGGGCGCCGCCGGTGCCCATTACGCCGCTCTCTGCCGGTGGCCGCGCTCGCTGCGCTGCGCTCTGGGGATTCGTCGGACTCCCGCCGGCAGCCGCAACGGGCCAATAGTGGAGGTGCTCGAGGACCTGGTTCATTGATTGATTCATTGATTGTTTTGGGTTTCCGGGCGCGTGAACTGTTATGGTAATTTGTCCCGTTAGTGTAGTGCATTGGGAGGTAGCGGTGTTCTTCCTCCGCGTGAACGTGAGATCCGGTGCCCAACCTAAGATCTACAAGCAGATCATAGAAAAACAAGGGCCTTCATACAGTATTAGAATAAACCTCATGTTATTCTAAATGTTCTTATGGACAATTATTTTTGCCGCAAAGAAAACTAATTATTATTCCAAAATTCCCTTAATTTGGTCCTATTCCATTATCGTCATGAGTACCTTTCATGATAACACTAAGAAGTGTACGCATTTCCGGCGATATTTCATGATATATGAATAACTTTCTTTTGGTTTGTTTCGACTAAGCTGAGATGGAACAAAATTAAAACAAAAACAATTTTATATATTACTTTGTGATAGTTTCTCAATACAGCGTTTCGTTTCATTAGGAAGTATCCAGTAGCATTTTCACCTACTAATTATGTTATCTTTTTCTTTCTCCATACCCTCTCCGGAGACTCTCAATCTGGCCAGTCGAAACACGAACGAGTAGATACCTTTGATAGAAAATAGAACCCACAATCGCAAATATGCATGAGATGAAAGGGTTGCCACGCATGTGAGAAGATTCCAGGGTTCCTATTCCCGAAACTGGTTTTGAAACGCTCGAAGGGGCCGTAAAGAGGCCGATTTTCAACTCGTTAGCGGGTGGTCTCTTCGTTTCCAAACAGCTGTGGGTCACCGAGCCCGTGTTCGTCCTAGCGTTGGCGGTGCAGAGCGAAGAGAACGGGACGAGGGGGGGGGGCGGTTGGACAGGTGGTCCAGGCAGTAGGACTGGTCCCTCCACAGGAAGCGCGCTGTGGAGGGACCGGTATAGGTGGGGGAAGCGTCGGAGGGAGAACTGGCGGAGAGGGCGGCACGATGTGCGGGAGGGAGGGAGGCGGATGGGCGGGGGAGGGCAGATGAGTACGCAGAGCGGGGAAGGCGACGTGAGCACGGTTGGTTGCACTGGCTGGGAGGGTGGGAGGGATGGAGGGCTGCAAAGCGTGTGGGACGGATGGGCGGGGGCGGGCGTGCAGGGCGTGGAAGGCGCCGGGGGTGCGGCCGCTGCCCGCGTGGGCGGGTCTTTTTTCAGAGGCCACCCGAGGGCCTGCAGTGTTCGTTTAATCACAGGGCTGCGGGCTGGCGTTGCGCTCCGCTGTCGTGGCTGCGGAGGGGGGGGGGCGACGCGCGACTGTGGGCTGACGCAGCGGCTCAAGAGCACGAGGAGCGGAGAGGTTGGGGGCGGTGCGAGGTCGGGGGCGATGCAATGCGAGGGAGAACTTGATCGCAGCGCGCTGCAGTTGTGAGGTGTCAGCAGTCTTTCCTGGTTTTGCGACCGCGATTCGAATTTCGGTGCATGGAGTTCGACGCGGTTTGGCCGTAGGCTGTTTGATGTTTTCGAGCCCGACATCTGCTACAGTTATCCTGTTAGCGTAGTGAATGTTTTTGCCTGGAGATGGCGGTGATCTTCCTCCGCCGGGTGGCGAGATTCGGCGCCGGCATTCGGCCGACTAGTGGGGTGTTCCCCAACTAGGTATCTCCCACCTACGAGGCACCGCCCCAGCCGGGACAAGATCTAAGCTCCCGACCGCTCTCCCGACATATGTGGTAGTGTAGTGCATGTAAGTGTTAATGTGTGTATAAGAAGAGAGGATAGTTCAAGGATGAGGAAAGAAAGTTCTCACGCGGTGCGTGACCCGTTTGTGAGGGTACTACTTCGGCATTCACCTGGTGTTAATGAAAACAATCACGAAAAACTACCCATCAGAGCAGACGGTCGCTGGAATATCGAAAAGCCGCCAATGTCGGACCTTAAGACCTCTCGGTTAGAATCGCTGCAGAGACAGCAACAATGCTGTTCTCAGACAAAGCTGAACTCAATCGGTTTTTGCAGACGGTATGGATGTGACGAGAACATAGTGATTATGTAAGTATTCATCTCAACAAAATTGTGATAAAAATATTTCTTAACTGAAGCTGTGAAATATGGCTGAAATAAATACATTGACTGGACAGATCGTTGTGTTGTAGTATTCGCCTTTCACTGATAGCACAGGGGCTGTATCTCCATTCTGATCGAAGTGGAATTTGTGATGGACAAGTGGATTCGTAGGAAGTTTTCACTTGGGCAGCCTATAGACGCTGCTTTTCGATCCATCATTGCTTCCTCGTCATTCGTCAATCACCTATTCAAATTTTCATGATCATATTCGCCTTTTCCTAAGGCGAAGATGAGATGCGAGAAGGTCTTCGCCTCCCAAATTTGTATCTCTCCGAAGGAACTGAAAGAGAAGAAAATTGAGGGTAGAGAAGACCTTAAATAAAACGAGAAAGGAGAAAAATGAAGAAAACATGGCGGAGGAGAAGAAAAAAGTATGTAGAGGAGGAAGAGGAAGGGGAGGGTAAATGGAGATAATAAAGAGACAAGAAAAACAGAATGAGGATAAATCGTAACGTTGTTATCCACGAGTTTCTCAGAAATGTGTGGCTAGAATAAAGGAGAGGAGTACGCTAACCAATATTTAGGAAAAAATACGTAATATTTGCAAATAGTATTTTTGTACAATTGTGTACTGCCTTCTTGTAGTAGTATTGCTCTTATGAACAGGTCCCCTTAAAATGATAGACAACTGACATGCTGCCTAAAATTTTAAAGGGACCTGTTCATCAGAGAAATAGTATTTGTGTTTATATTAAGAAATAATCTTGGGCAATATTCCAAAAGTAACCAATAATTAATTTTTCTTTGCAAATAGTTTTTTATTTCTTCCGAGACAGAAGGTTTAGTACTACTCTTTGTTTTCAGAGTACAGACTGTGTCTCTAGAAGTTCAGACGATTTTTTTACGGAACGGAAAAGCCGTCTGGAATGATTGATGACATGCACCGGCAACATTTTCCATTGGAAATGAATGCAAGGCGCTTTTTAGAGGTTTAATTAATGAAATGGATTTTCGACCTACCGTACCCTTTTCCTGTAATATTTATAAGAAAAAAATCCCCTTCTCTGTAATCTAGCAACACTTTGAAAGTGCCAGGAATTTACATGGGAATCTTTGGATGTTGGTTTCATTGATCAAAATGAAGTGGAATATTAAATGCGCAAATCTTTAGAATGAACTTTGATGTTTCCTCAATCTTCGTTATCGCACTTCTCACGCACAACAAGAGAAGAACTTAACATTTGCGACCCGAGGTCTTCGGCTAAATGACGGCCATCAAGCCTTTTCCCCATAATTATAATTAAGACTCAATAAGTAAGTTAAAATATTCAAATGAAGATCTCTAATACGTAGCGCGTATTTCGAGGTCCAGTTATATTATTCCTACCAAGGGCGTGAGAAGTATTTTCATCTATTGGTTTCTTCGTTACAATTCTTCTATTTTCCCCAACTTCCCTCCGTATTGTGCTTACAACCTATGTCGTTGTCGTAAAGACAATTCTAGAGAGACTATTCTCTCGGGTACCAGCAGGTAGCATATATGTCCATTTCAGAAGCAAGGGATTACTAGTACAAAGGTAGCCTCCATAAAATTCAAATTCTGAAGAAGTAACGATATAAAAAGTTCTAAAATAATCGACGATTTTAGAAATGAACGACAGGGGCTATTGCAGTTATTGAATGAGTGAACATAAAGTTATTTACGGGAAAGAAAATTCACGGAATACTTAATAACTAATATTACTGGCCAGAAAACAGAAACATAAGCTTAAAAGTATGGGTTTTCATAAATACAGTGTGTAAAAGGAAGAAGAAATGTAAAGAAATAATGGAAACTGGAAGGAGGTAATGGTATCTAAAAATATTATATTAACCAAACAGCAAATTCTAGCGTCATACTCGTCATCCACGCTCCGCCGCTAGCAAAAAGACGAAGACACGGCAGCGGGGTCACCGAGACACAGACGCCGAGAGGCAGGTTCCGGAGACCGCGCTCGGCCGTTGAGGACAGCGGCGGGCGGACGGTGGGCGGCGTGGAGAGGCCGGTGGGCGGGTGGGAGCGGGGCAGGTGGCCGGGCCGGCGGCTGGCCAATATTGCGGTCGTATTGACCGCACGGGCGGGCGCCCCGGCACGTCCTGCCTTCGCCGCCGCCCGCACGCTCTCTCGCCCTTGTATTAGCCGGCGGCGTGGGCCGGCGCGAGGGCGGGTGTCTGCCTCTGACGACGCGGGTGCGGGTAGTTGGCCTCTGCTTCATAAATATTCCGGCAGCGCCCGTCGAGCGCGTGGCGACGCCTTCCCCGCCGCCCCTCGGGGGATGCCCGCCTCCGCCCCTGTCTCTCTGCCTCTCCCGCCGCGCTTGCTGACGCCCCATCCGCCGCCCTTTGGCAGCTCCCACGCTTCCCGCTCGTCTGCTCCTTCCGCCCTACCTGCACGCCTCCTTTGCCTCCGCTTGTCTACGTCGCTCCCTCGTCTCCGTGCGCGCTTTTGCACACGCCTCCGTCCCTCCCTCCACTCTTTCTCTCCTCTTTGGCGCCTTCCTCCGTCGGGACGTTGGCCTTCGCTACTTCTCCCGCCGCCGCACGTGATTTCAAGCTTCGCCTCCTATCCTGCCTTGTCCCTCTCACCGACCATTCTCACCTCTAATCTTACTTGTTATTGAACAGATGCCGACTTCATCTTCGTTTTTATCTTCCCTCTCTCTTCCTTCATCGGCTCTTCCCAGTCATTTTGCCTTTCGTCCCTACCATCAACCTTCCTCACCTCTAATTCCTCCTTTGTCTCTGATTAGCTTCCTGTCTCCTGACCACGATCACGTTCTCCCCTTTGCGATCGATTCCTTCTCCACTTCCCACCCCTCTCGTCTTCTCTCGCTTGCCTACTGAAACCTTTTTCACCTGTAACGTAGCCTTCACGCGATGTCTGACCTCCGTCGTCTCGTCTCGCAAGGGAGGCGCGGCAAAAATCGTAGCGTAGTGAGGTTAAAATGAGGATAGCCCTCGCTTCCACCCACGCCTTTGTCTCAACCACCGACTCTTCCTCCTGTCTGTCTCTAAACGTTTCCTATTATTCGACCTCATCCCCATCCCTACCTTGTGCCTCCAACTCCCACCCCACTACTTTTCTCTCCACTTACACGTTTCCTTTCGCATCTGGCGCAGCTGTCACTTCGATGATTGTTCTCCTTCGCCTCCTGTAAGTCCCCCGACAGTGTGCGTTGGGATTAATCGTAAGGCGAAGCGACGATACAAAATCGCAGCGCAACAAAGCCGTTGTAAAGATAGCCCTCGCCCCCACCCACGCCTTCCTCCTTACCAACGACCCTCCGCACCTGTCTCTGCACGCTTTATCTATCTCACCTCCGTCCTTTACTCCCTTCCTCGCATCCGACCGTCATTCACCGACGCATTCACTCACGCCTTCGCCCCAACCACCAACCATCTTCGCCTGTAATCCCACCGCTGCTTCTGAATCGCTTCCCCTTTCCCGACCTTGACTCCGTTCCTGCCTCCGCGATCATTTGCTTCTCCACGTCCCATTCCACTCGACTCCCGTCGCACGTCCTCCTCTGTCGTCTGAATCCCAACCTTTCTTTCTCTCCCCTATCCTGCAGTGTGCATCTGGATTACTAGCAAGGCGCGGCGAAGATACGAGCGGTGAAGACGGGCGCGGGGAGGGGGCGGGTTGCGCTGCGGCTCATCAGCCTGCGGAGAGCCTTTCGGCGTAGCGGGCCCCGCACATTGGCCGATAAGTTATGCAGACACGCCAAGACCACGCGCCTCGTGTTACGAACGCCTGCATAAAATTGAAGTCTCTTGGGAAGGCAAAGGGTATATCGGGCGTACTCTTGCCTGCGTGATACTAAAGTTGCAGTAAAAACGCACACTGTATCAGGAACGGAATCGTTTGGAAGAATTGATGGTGTTTCATGCTAAACCTTTATGAAGAGGGTAAAGTTTCTTTTGTTACAGTCGACATTGAACGATAATGGATATTGAGAGTAAAAGATCAAAATTGTTTAAAATAAACTTCTCTTACAAATAAAATATGGCGAATAATTCACGTTAATTTATTACAGATTTTTGTACATTCACGAATAGTTTTTTAAATTTTTACGCGTCTGAAATACATTTTGTAATGTGCATTTTATTTTTACCTTATTTGATTAAATTTAATATTATTTAATAATCAAAATGGTATTATATCGGTAATTCGTAATTCAATATGAATGCATACAAGAAAATAAATATAATAATTACTACTAATAAAAATGATTGTGATGAAACTTTGATATGTATTAAAATAAAGTTAACTATTTTAATTACGAAGAAATGGAATCATTTGAAGAAATATAATTGTTATAACATGTTATATATGCATATTCATATTAATAAATATTTGACATTACTTAATTGGCTGTTCTTGGATGAGAAATAAGCGAATTAAAAGTCCTCAGACAGGAAAGTGAGTATGTTGTCTGGGTACCCCACGTTAAGGTTTGGCCTTCGCCTGTTGCAGACTGACTTAGAAAAGACGTTTCCGAAAATTATTTCATGTCAAAAGTACGGATTCAGTAAACAAGTTGTGTGAAAGAAGCATTTTGTTGTGGTTCAATTATATCCGTAAAAACCTAATTGATGTGGATTGAGTTAATATAGTTATACGTTGGGCGTGAGTCACATTTCACAATATATTCTATTTTATGAAGTCTAGGTTCTAGGCACTAACACGTCGTGAAGACACAACAGCGCCATCTCGCCTGCAGATATCGCTGGGCCGAACCGCGTAACCGCCGAGGAGGGCGTGCGAGGGGGCGTGGCGAGGGCGAGATGGCATCGCACCTCGGGCGCTTAAGTGGCCCGGCCTTCGTGCGCCATCTGATAGGCGCCATCTGATAGGCCAGGAGAAGTACGGCGCCGGGCGCGGCAAATAGAGAGGGCCAGAGGGGTTGAGGAGGCTGGTCAGTACAAGGATTGGAAAGCAGAAGTCAAAAATCGTTAAGCAGGCGTCCTGTGGTAGGGGACTTTCACATTGGCGTCTTAAAGCGCGGTTCCCTGGTTCAAACATTGTGGCTTTTCTTCTCTCCGTGGGTACCGGTTATCACGAGGTGGCCGCTCCAGTCCAAATAATAGGAGGTGATTGGGTGGTGATGATAATAAGGGAACGAGGAAGGAAATATCGCGCGTGGTCTGTGGGCCATTGTATAGGGTACAGTTGCGGTATTCGCCTGAAAGTAATAATACAGGAGTGAAGAAGCAGGTCACAATTGTGACGTTACATGGCGGCGAATATAGGAGTCAAAATTAAGAGATTATGCTGAGAACTCATCTGGTGACAAGGAAGAAAGCTACCCTAGCTAAGCTATGTTGGCGGTGGGCCAACACAAAAGTATTTAGAAGCCCGGACTTGAGATACAAAAAAGAGACAAGATTCGTTAATGGGACACGAGAAGTCGGGTAATCTGCGAAGAGCACATACACTACCACATACTCGGTCCTCCTCCATACCGTGAGGAAGCGATTGACATACTCCGCAAAAAAGATAGTTCCAGTTAAAAAAGAAATTTAACCAATATTGAATGGATAACGTCATAGTTAGATTTTTGGAAGGGTGACACACTATTCTTTTAAGTTAAGCTCGTGAAATTATTATAGTATCATTCACCATCATTTACACTTCAACATTCTCACCATAATTCACACATCATAATCCTGAATTATTGCAGTAATGAATGCGAAGAATTTCTCTTCTCGCCATATCATTTCCTTTCCGCAAGCAAATGTTAATTCTCATCATCCATCACAAAGAGCATGCTGCTTTTTCCTAAATATCTTTTCTCTTCTCTTCAACTTTTCTATATTTGTTTCGTAACTGTTTATGTTAGGCTCAGTACCAAGTACTGTCCGAATTTAGGTTTTTCCTGGATTTACTCAGTCACGTAAGGGCAATATCAGAGCGGTCCCGTGTTTTGCATTTCCTCTTGTTAATGTTGAGTATTGCATTAGTGTTTACTGAATGCGAGTAGGGAACGCGAGTGCGTAGGTGTAACTGCAAGCTCTGTGGCATGAGGCTTGCCTCTAATAAAGACATTATTATTATTATTATTATTATTATTATTATTATCATTATCATTGGTGAATTCTCCCCATAGATGGAAGATGCGTAGCAAGGGACTCAACATTTCTTTGGGTTCTTGTTTTTCCAATACGCTTTCATTCTTTCCGAGAAAGCTGGTTTACGTTCTTCTGACCAATTTGGTCTGTATTATTTTTGTTTTTGTTGCTCTGGACCAACTTCCAACTTATCCACTTTGTGTTTAAAGGTGTCTCTTTCTACTATGTCATCTGATCTTGTATTAGATTTTCTGAGGTTTTTTCGAATTTCGTTCCTTTCTTCAGTGAAGTTTCGTAATCTAGTATCTTTTTTGACAATCGATTTTCAGGTTATCTGTTAAGATCTTCAAAGATTTTCATTCCTCATTATTATTATTATTATTATTATTATTATTACTATTATTAATATAAATATTATTATCTATTTTACCACTTGTCACTGTTGTAAGTTCAACAATAACTTGGACGTGTTTGCCGATTCACAATGGTCAACCACCAAAAGCTACGTCGAATGAAGTAATTATTAGATATAATTATTAATTGTTAAGATAGCGACAGAATCATGAGTCATCCAATTAACAACAACGAATCAATATCTGCAAAGAGGTTAGTAAAATGAGATGGATGTTGGAAAGGGCAAAGTTGCATCGTAAGTGATCGAGACGCACTAAGTGAGTGGGCGCGAGGAGCGGAATGAACGCAAGTGGAGGAAGGGACGCGTGGCGTGCAAGCGCTGATGGATTCTTCGCTGACGTTTCACGCGGGGGCGAAGGCGCCAGAACAGCCCTAAGAACATGCACTCGTTAGCACTTCTCTCTCTTATCACGGCGGCCGCCGCCTAGCCTGGCTGTTTATATGGTGGGCGCGTGGATACGGCAGGGTTTCGCGCCGCGGACAAGCTCGCAAACCGTTCTTGCCTTCATCTACTCTTTTATCATGTGTATTAACCTTCCTCTAATTGAAACACACGTATGCGTCTCTTCTTCTTGTTTACTTCATAATAAATCAAAATAATAAGATATTTCCATCACTTTAATCTTCCTTTTTTAAATTGAGATACAGAATATATTACGAACTGGAAAATCAGGGCAAGTTTGTTCTTAGTATTAGTAGGTTTTATGAGCAAAAGGGAAACATTTTATTATTATATAAACACACACGTTTCAGGTTGTGTTCCATTTCCTTAATGCGCACTCGTTTTTATGTTAATGAGAAAACAGAAACAAAAGTTCATATGATTAGCAAAATAATATATGATGAGTAGCAAAATAATGTACTGTTTTCAATAATTAATTCATGAATGTATGAATTAATTATATAAAAATTGGTTTGGGGCATATAATTATTCCTTTTTGTGTGAACGTGAACACACCATGCTTAAAAAAATGATTTCTCTTATTTTATTTGGGCGCATGATCTAAACACTGCCACCAACTGAACAATATGACGGAAGAATGCGTTAGGTGAATGTTATTATTTTGTGTGCATTTAATATTTACGTTTAATGAATTACAGTAATACAATGATTTATTTGAATCAAATAAATTATTGGAAAGCAATGAATTATTTGTATGCATTGGCTAGCTAAGTGTTATTAAGCGTTTATCCGTGTTAATCCTGTAGCAAATGTCAATGAGGTCGAACAGTGGCGGCCAGCTCTGAATGGCGAGGGAGAATATTCACACGCGTGACGTCAGAAGCTGTCTGCGATAGTGGGTGGGATGAAGTACGCTCGTTTCGCTCGTTCTAGCCAAATTTAACACATACAAAAAAATTGGATTTGAATTTCACCACAGCGCTGTTTCCTTTAAATTAAGTACTCCCTTAAGTCACTTAGGCCGGCGCCGGAACGCACCATCCAGCGTGGGAAGAACACCGCCACCGCCCGTGGTAAAACATTCACTACACTTACGGGACTGATGATAATTGAAGTTGACACTCCCGGAAACACGAAACAATCAATGAATTAAATTAAATCACGTTTGCTTTGAAGTCCTTTTTCACCATTACTTATTCTAAGATCAAGCAATTTCGTTTTATGAGTTATACCCTTTTTCAACACCTCGGGCTCTGAATTTAATGAAACATCCCTATAATCTAATAATTCTTTTCCATGGAAATAATTGTATGTGTGTATTAATTATTTTGTTATGGAAATAACTTGTACGTATGACTGCAGGGGTATCACAGATCGCTCCTGAAGACAAATGACAGTAAAGAACCCATCATTTTGATGGAATGTTCAGTGTCAAGTTTCAGCGTCATTAGAGTACATTATATAATCTTTAATTGAAGGGAAAGATATTAGTGTATGGTTCTCATGTTATGAATTTAAAACTAAATAATAAAGAACTACTTTCACGAGTAATGTGATTACTACTGGTAAATGAATATGGTCGTGAAGACGAGTGTGGGCAGATTCGTAACGTCTGTACACGAGAATACTTTCATGCAAGCGCAGTTTGTTTCTATTCCTGTTAATTTTACCCGCGTATTTTACGCATGAAGTGCATTTTACTCAAAGAGAAATCGCGACGTTGGGTTTTGCAAACGGGAAACTGAAAGCAAATGTAATATTTCTTTTCACCCATACAATTTTTCTCCCCCTTTTCATATTGATAAAATGAAACATTATTTTTAGTACCCAATACTGCTATCTTCTATGTTATATAATACTTAATATACAAATTTTGGGACGTTTTTTCCAACAATATAAAGTAAAACAGTATAAAACTGAGTTGATGCGCTTGAAGATAGAATGATATATAGTAAACGGAAATCTAAATGTATTATTGATAATTTTTAATTTGTCTCTTTCATTCCAACTTTTGAATCTCTGAAAAATCTTCTGTTTCAATTCATTCCGTTAACGCCTTTTAAGAGTCCAACAACCGAGAGACATGACGATTAATTATTGTGAATGTTTCTGTTGCTGATAATTACAACAATTCATTTTATTATTTTCCTAAGCCTTTGGGCTCTAGCACCTTTTAACGAACGTGTTAACATAGTGGAATACCTCCGTCATTCACAATGTGTGATGCATTGAAAGGTTTGTAACGAGATAATTTGGCATGAGTTTCATCAAAGTAAGCGATGCAAACTCGGTCTCTCTATCGAGGCATTTGTGTAATTGCTAACAAAAAACAGTAATTCTAAGCAGTTAGTTTTACTCCTTTATTTGAAGTTTCAGACAGAAATGTAGTTGTAGCGGCGCTCTGAAAAGATTTGTGGATGTGGATCGGAAGTAACCAATATAATCTTTACTCACAGTAACGTTATGCCACATCTTACATTTTCTATTTAAAATATTCACTGATAATATTTTGATTTAAATAATGGATCAACTTTTTCAATTATGGTGATAATACATTTTGTGGGTATTAATAATACAAAAAAAGTACTAGTACTGTAAATGCTCAAGTATTTTTTCAACGAACACATTTTTTGGAAACACGTATTGTTAGTCTAGTTCTCTATAAAAAAATTCCGTCGGTACGAAATTAATCGTAAATAACGTCTCATAAATTCAAGCAAAAGTGTATAACTACTCACCACAACTGTGTCTGGTTAAGGCAAAAACATTTTTAGATGTTTCAAACCGTCAGAAACACGTTTGATCGAGAATTTGCTTCTGATGTCGAAGAATCTAAAAATGATAATTTGCCCATCTGAAAGCTGAGGTGTGTGAAATGACACTTCACTTGCTCCGAATGATGCGCCGGCAGAGATCTATCCATGAGTAGAGGACGACCACACGCAATTTATTCGACTTCTGCAGCATCTCAGTATAAATGATACAAACTTTTTTTGCAATGAGGAAGGTCGATTATGATCACTTTTTAGCCAGTAAATATGTGGTGGGAAACTTACGATTAACTAAGTTACACATGTGACATGTGCCTCTGATCGGTACTACGAATGCTTCAAGCGTATTTCATTTACTTACCAGACACTACATAGTGCATGACGAGGTACTTACCGACAAACGTGGCTCAGGGCATCCGCCAATTTCACTGCAGTGCCTCTGACAGGGAGGTCCTAGGGTTCGAGTACCAACCGTAGCTGAGTTTTCGACACTTGGTTCATAGATACGTCGAATTCAGTCGCTGTGTGAAGGACAATTCTAGCGACCAGCTGCTTGGGTAGGTAGGTGTCCGCGTTTTCTCCGATTAATACCAGATTGCCGGAGCTGTACCGTAACAAAATCGGATATCTCGCGATCTGTTTCCTCTTCCTTGTTTAATCCTCACCATTATTTACTCTCATACACTCACATGCACTCCACTACCACACTTGTCGGTAAGGACTGTTGTGTCGGTAAGTTACACATGTCACATGTGTAACTTAGTTAACTTGAGCTTGTCGCGGTAAGGACCGTGCCCCGTTGGTGGGAGATAATTAGTTGGGGACAACCACACAAGCCGACATAGTTCGGCGCCGGATCTCTGCAGCCAGCAGGGGAAGATCACCGCCATAACTCACATATAACATGCACTACACTTCCGGGAGCAATGACACCTATTAATATTAAATTAACAGTTGACGCGACTGATAACACTAATCAGTCAGTGAAACAAGGTACCTGCCCACCAGGAGCAAATGTGACGCGTGAACGCTTTGTTATATGCAATTTACCACCACACATTTATCAGCAAAATGTGCTCATCTTCGACCGCTTATCCTAGTTGCTTGTAACATTTATTCTAAGACACCGGCATATTTAGAACACCAACACGAATCTCCAGGCGGGCCTGGGGTGCTCTGGCGCGCAGCGAGCGTCCTTTTGTGCGCCGGCGTGCGCTTTCCGCAAGGGAGGAGGTTCCCCTCCCCTCCCCCTCCCCCTCCTCCTGAGCGCAGGCGGCGCGCTGCGGGGCGCGGCTGCGGTCGCTGGCTCAGCGCACAGACCTTCCTGCGGGTCTAGGGACGGAGCAGCGCGCTGCCGTCGCGCTAGACCCGCTCAGCAAGGCTTGCCTCCCGCCCAGTTTACGGCTGAGGGGGATGGGGGGATTTTCCATTCTCGTATACATAGTATAGAGAACAAAGTGCTCTGTTTTTTGATAGAAAAACAAGTCTTGGGGGAACTTGATACAAAAATGGGCTTTTATAGATCCTGTACGTCGTGAATTACTTTCTCGTATATGTAGTGTAGTCAAAATCCACCTTTTGGAAGCCCTTTTAACTTTATTGAAGACAGGAGAGACAATACAACGTTCGACCAATTGGACCTACAAAGTTTTCCCAAATACCCTAAATTTTATTAGTTTTTGTTAATTTTTTAGAATGGGGTGACACATGAGCTCGTTAAATAGACTCATGCGCTACTAGAATGTGCTTGGACTGGATGACGTGTTCTACTGGTTAGAGAGATGTAATGTGGGAAGATAAGTAATATAATTGTCTAATTTCTTCAAAACGGTTAAGAAATATGTGGTACCAGAGACGGTGTGTCAGTAAAGGTAACATATCAACACCATGGTATGGAAGCGTACTATTTCCCTACTTTCGCCACATATACCTAGACTGATGATGACGGTAGAGCTGACGAAATTCGACTCTCTGAATAAATATATGTTGACAAAGATGTCTTCACTTATTTCAGCCTTTAACAGCTGTGTTTTTAATAAATGTTCTTTTAAGTAGTTTTTTTATGTAGTTGAAATACAATACATGCAATATTGATACTACATATCACTCTAATTGGTGTGATATTACTAATGACAGTTAAATATATTCCTCCTTGAATATAATTTAAAACTAAAATTTACGATTGACGTATCACAATATACCCAAACGTATTATTTGGAATGAAAATCAAGAAATGGAAAAATAGTAAAACAGGATGGGCTTTATTTATTTCCCTATTGCATTTGATTATAGTATTTTACAAGTTGCTGAAATATATAATTATGCGCAAGTTAGTTAATTATTGACAAGGGCGTTGGTGCGAGCTTAAGATGATTAAGCCTTACAATATTATTAGAAATTAGTAAATAAAAATTAATTATTTTTTCGTTTAGTTACCAAATATGCTCAAAACTTCCATGAAAAATCGTTAATTACAACTATGTTTATTGCATGCGTGAAATTAAAACTCCACCATGCAATTAAAACTCCGAACGACCAATCAGAACTCAGAAAAATTATCAAAATCGTTGAATTATATATCTAAAACATAAACGTAGCCAAGGTATTTCCAGTCATTGCCAAGGTTTTTCCAAGAAACATGAACAAAAAAGTATACCACAGATTACGTATATCAAAAACATAATCAATGAACGAATAAAACAAAATTATTAACTAATAATTACTATTAACCGTTAGAAAATCATATTAATAATTATAGCACAAGGAGTTAAATAAGAAACTGTTACCTTACCCATACTTGGCATCAATCATCCTAACACGGAATCGTTTTATCTTACACAGATATGTTTACTTCACTTATTCGAACATGCCGACCGCCTACAAAACTTCGGAGTGAACTGAATCGTTTTTTTGTGCTTTCCAACACATGTTGCTCTCTTCTACGCTGAATGCACATACGAACTAATTTAAAGTAATATCCCTTGTAAATACTAATCAAATTGAATTAAAATTGAGTCGCAGGTTTCAACACAATTTAAATATACACAAACATTTCATTACTCTTGAGATTAGTGTAACATGCAGCAAATTTTCTTCCAAACCTGGTGTATTGTGTTCATTAAAGATTTTACATTACGATCATAGGGATCAGAGAGGTATTACCTACAAATTCATGCATAACAAGAAAGTGTGGAAGCAGGCTATGCGTATGAAACACAAATATACCATTCATCATCTCCCGTTTCACCTCTTGGTGAAGGATCAAGTTGTTCTAGGAGCATTAAACGATCTCTTCGGAATACTAAGACCAATGTCGTATGGGACTCTCGCGGAAACCCCTCCAGTAAAATTTTGGTTGTCCACAAATTGTATTATTATATTTAGTTTTGCCTTTGTTTTATTTTTGTCCGTTAAAAGAAGTACATATTAATGAACATTTCGATATGAGCACCTTCAAAAATATTAAATATTATACTAGCTGATATCGACACTAGCGCCCCTAGTTGCCAATTCTACGTGCTCGAGCCATTCGAAAACCAAAGGAGCGCTGCGAGACTTGTAGGAGGCTTCAACGGCGCAACGCGTCCGCTTGAGATGAAGATACACGGGAAGTTCTGTTTCAATTATAAAATTGCCTTCATTGGATGGCAGGTCTAAGACTACGGACTGGTCTAGCGCCTATCTAAATTTACACTTATGCCAATATTAAGTTCACTGTAAGGTTATTTTCAGAACTTATTGTACTGCTGCCAAAAAATGTAGCTACTTTTTCGGAGAAATCAATCACTTTCGCATATCTATGATTCTTTTCCGGATATTTTTTATCATTTCATAAAATTCATTTTACGTGAGACTACATGGTTTTACCCTTAGATTTGTGAGATGAAAAGTTGAATGTAAGACCATGTAATCTCACATGGTTATATAAACTTTATCTACCATTTTCACTAAATATAAAAACTACAATGCCTACCATAATTATAAATATTAGATTTTACTAATTATTAAACAATACCGTTTTATTAATTGATTAACTTTTAAGTCGTACCTTGTTCGTTAGGGGCTATAACAATGTACAACAATACTGTAAAATAGCGAAATTTATGCGCCAAAAGTATCCTTGCAAAATACTTGTGTAGGAAGAACGACAAACCAAAGAAAAAAGTAATAAGTTTAATTAGAACAATGTTATGTATCTCGTGACTTATTTCCCGCAACAGTTTATGCTCCCGTAGGCGCCGCGATCGTGGGTATTTCCAATATAATTTGAGCTCCCGCTGCTTTCCACTGACCTAACGTCGCGGTCTGTTCTTACTCTTGAGGGTTGTCAAATAAAATACTTGCCTTAAAAAAGGATATTGTTCAAAAGTTCCGGATGGTTAATCGATCGGCAAACTGTTACCTGCTCCACATTCACTGATACCTTGTTCATTATTCTTGAATGATTGATAGATGACTAGTGATTCCAGGCGCATGAACGGCAAAGGTCAATAGTTCCGTAAGTGAAGTGTATGTTTTTTGCTCGGGAGGTGGCGATAATCTTGCCGCACCCTGGTTCCGAGATTCGTCCCAGAGGTTGCCGGCCTCTAGCGGGGTTTTCTACAACCAGGTATCTCCCACCAGCGGGCCACCGCCCCAGCCGAGACAGCTTGGCTCCCGACTGGTCACCCGGCATGTGTGGTAGTGAAAGTGTGTGTAAGGGGAGAGGATAGAACAAGGAATGGGAAGGAAATATAGCGCGCGTTTGTAGGGTACTGCTCCGGCATTCGCCTGGTATTGATTGAAGAAAACACAGAAAACTACCGATCAGAGCAGCCGAGTGCTAGAATTCTCCTCCAGACAGCGACAAAACTCGATCTAGTTCTCTTGTTAGTGTCGCAAATCCTACCACCGTTGGGAACTCGAAACCCAGGACCTCCCAGTTAGACGCACTGCAGTGACATCGGCTAACATTAAATAATGAATTTATGTGATGGGCTAACCGTTTGAACTGAACTAGTGCATTCAAAACCTAAATATAGACTTACTTTTTTGGGTTTATTCTATTTGATACTTAATAAAACTTCAAAATTTGCTTTAAAAACACGGTTATCGAAACAGGGTTTTCAAAACAGGGTTTGTAAAAAGTTTTTTATGAACCTTTGTAGTATTCGATCATTATTATATTTTCAGCCGCAAAATAAAATGTATTTTGAATTGCCTGTACTCGGTGATGCAGAGACCGATGAACTGAACTGGCAACTTGGGGTGCTGGCAACTTTGGGCTGGGTCACACACAACCTCACGTACGAGGCCGAGGTGAGGCACAATTTGGATATTCTTTTTTATTAATATCGAGATATATCGACGAGGGACCAAATCATTGTATGAGGGAATAGTTCAAATTCTGGAACTCCTTTTTGACAACCAATATTCATGTATCGTATCTACTAATTTTCTGTTTCATTTCATATGGGGCAGTATTTTAATATTGGTGTTATAAAGAGCTTTTTCTGGAGTTTCATGCTTGTAACTATTACATTTTTCATATAAGGAGCACTTGGCAGAATAAAAAAAATCAATGTATGAGTAAAAATGCTATTTATAATTTGTTTGCCACCAACAGTTTAGTGGAAATTTCGTTTAAAAATAAACTGATATTAAATAATTAAATATCATATTTCACAACTAAAATTATATTACCTTAATGTTACAAACATGAAAAGTTCTTAATATTTTCTCTGCACTAAATGCTAGCAATATATATAATTACAGTTTATATGTTTTGATTTAAAGCAGATATGTAATATTAAAAAGTAAAAGCCATGCTTTTATACACACTTAACATTATCTTAATTTTTCGAGTACTTCAAGTATTATAGTGATACAATAATTATTTTCTGTGATGTATTTCTAATAATTGATGAAATAGTTTTTAATACGTTGGTGTGAAAGTATCCGTCATGATGCTCGTGCCGTTTTTATTATTTTGAGAATAAGTTTCCTTTGTTATACAATTTTCGCAAATTTATGATTAGATTTTCAAATCTACGAATTATCAAATTATCATCCAGTCTTATCCGTCACGTCTGACTTCTAGCTCGATTCACGGAATACGCTGAAACACGGTAAGGCAACGGAATAGCATTAATAAAAAGCCGCGGCGCTTTGATAAAGTAAACATACGCCGTTGCACTCTGAGTGGTGCGGAACCACAGTATTTACCTACACAGCGACACTCTGGTGAGCAGAAACGCTAGCACGCCCGATTGCGCGTGTTATTTACAGAAAAAAAAGAAATTCATTTAATTTTCCATTCCACCTCTGTCGCTTCTATACAAGTTTTTATTATTATCGAGGGGCTTAACTTCGCAGAGTTAATTGTACGGAAATAAATATATCACTTTTGCAGCGCGCTGATCGATTTTCATTTCATTTGAGTCGCTCTTTGCCGCCGGGCGTCGTGTTTGCACAGCCGATGGAGACGCGGGTGGCGCGGCCGCGGAGGGAGGGAGCTGTTGGAGAGGGAGTTCGAGTTAGGAGGGGTAGGGATGGGTGAGCGGGGGGGGGATTCGGGTAGGTGTTGCGTGGACGGGATGGTGGGTGGGAGGGGGCGAGCCGGCAAACCGGCGGATTAGTGGGAGGACGAAACGGGTGGGAGTCGGTAGGGCGAGTGGGCTGGCGGGCCGGCGGAAGAGGAGCGGACGGGCGAGAGGAAGTGGGCGGCCCGGCGGATAAGAGAGAGGACAGACGGACGGAGGGTGGGTGGACGGGGCCGGGGTGGGGCTGGAGAGTGGGCTGTCGGAGGGGGGCGGGAGCAAGGCAAACAGCGGGTGAGTTTGCGGGCGGGAGGAGAGCGGCGGGCGGGTGGCTAGTGATCGGACGGGCAAGAAGAGAGCCGGCGGGGAGGCCTACTGGTGGATTGCTGGTACGTGGGTGGTAGACTGAGCGAGCGGGCGGGTGAGTAAGTGAGTGGGTGGGTGAGTTTGTGGATAAGCGGGCGGAAGATTAGGTGGTCAGTGAGTAGATGGGTAGGTGAGTAGGTGGTCGAGCGAGTGGACGAGCGGGTGGGTATGAGGGAGTGGGCGTTTGAGCGAGCGACATGGCGGGTCGATGTGAGGGTGGGAGGTCAGGTGAGCGAGTGGGTGGGCGAGCGAGAGAGCAAGCGAGCTGTCTGGAGGGCGGGCTAGCGAGCGAACGGAAGGACGGACGGACGGCGGGCAGAGATCGGACGGACTGATTTTGGGTGGGCGGGCTGAGGATTGTCGCTGGACGGGAAGGAGGGCGGAGGGAGCGAGGGGGGAATCAGGAAGTAGACGAGTTTCTGATTGACTTCGCGCACGACGGGCGCTGAGAGGAGGGGAAGCCGTGGCGAATGGTGGAAAGCTTGGTGGCAGACGGATTTCAAATGCGATTTGTGCAAACTGGACTCGCCGAATACAATAGAATCACGCGTGCATTAAGTGATTGACGTTTTAATGTAGAACGTCAAATGCTGTCTAAAAAATGAGAAAATAATGCAGTTCATCATGGGATTTAAATAGTCATACGTGCTTCGTGACATAATGATTGTTATGCGTACTTTCAGTATAATGTTGCCTTTTGTGTTTGAAATTTTAAATCTCTATTAAATCGAATTGTGAAGAACCAATAATAAAAAAGTGATTCTAACATTTGCAAAATGTATAAATACCAGTATAAATACGTTTAGATTTATCATGACTATTGGAACAGAAGGAATCATTGATTTATTTTACTCATTCATACGATAAAAGTGTATAAATAAGATAAGTTGAAATATCATTCTTATTTCATTTATTACTTTCTCGTAAGCATCCGTATATAAAGAGTAATTAGTACATAAGAGAAAGTTATGTAATTTTGTGAAAAATCGATTTCGAGATTTCTAGGAAATACACGTTTTACAGTCCATTGGTACCGAAAAACTTTTTTTTTAAACGTCCCTCCGTCTGTCCGTCTGGTGTAAGTGAACAACACTAGCGCCTAAACTATATGTAAGATTGTTTCTCAAATGAACAAAACACCTGAAGATTTGGCCTGAGTTGAAGCTCTGAGATTTAGAAAAACATTAATTAATTTTTGGAGGTACTTTACATGAAGCCCTAGGGACATTTTCAAAATTTTTTCAAAAATGACTATTTTTTTCTTTAAATTTCCAGTAGCAATAGAGTGAAGTACAATTATTAAGATTACATAGGTCCGCTTTTCACTGATAACTATGAATTTTTGGAATTGCATTGTCTTGCTACAACTACAAAATTGGAGATAGAGATTTTTCTTTCACGTGAAATTTTTTCTCCATTGTTAGTTCTTGCGTTAAGGTCACGTTCATCTTTTGAAAATTTTATTAGTTTTCTCATGATAATGCGTGCAATATGTACAATATTCAAAAAACAAAGACAAGATTTTCTCAAAAACGGCACCTAATTTTTTCATTAAAATTTTGGTGGGAAAAATGCTGAATGTACTTTATAAGATCACATAAACCATTTTGCTATATTACTTTCCTTTCTATTTTTGGACTTGTCTCTCATGTGGTTAATGTTTACATTAGAGGCGATTGTTCAAATTGTTGCATTCATGAGCACCTGTTATGAACATGATGACACATATAGTGTCTAGAAAAGACTAGTTTACAGTGAAAGTGAGCTCCAAATTCCTCATTTTCAGAAATGCTCAAACGCAATTTTACCAAAAAATCTTCCATTTTTTCTGCAAACGTTTTGTACATGTAATATAAATTGCATTGTTTAAGATTACATTATATTAATTCTGCTGTATTCTTTTGTTGCTGTTTTTTCAAATATTACACAAATGTAATTTTTTTGAAGTATTTCTTACGTCCTTAATATGTACATTTCCAGAGATTTGTATACATTATTGCGTTTGTCAGTAAAAACGTTTCATATGATTTCAAATGAAGTTTTTCGGAAACTTAAAAGATTTCTGTGAAAACGAGCTTCACATTTCGAATTTACAGTAACGCCATTTTATTAAAAACGGCTCCAAAGTTTTATACAAAAATTTCTATGTAGAACGTAGTTTTACTCCTCTTTAATATTCTTAAAGTGATATTCCAGTACTATCATGAAAAAAATACGAAAATGTAATTTGGGCGGCGATAGATGGCAGTTGGCAAGAGGTTGGAGCAAGAATATAAAGCTTGCTAAAGAAATTAGAAAACTAATTAGTGTTTCACCACCAGCTCACTATTACTTGAAACATTATTGAATTGTCAATTAGACCAGCATAAAGTTTAAGATCAGACTTGTTAGTTCTAGTTTACATTCCACTGAAGATTTTCTTGAACTCATCCCCTTCGATTGAACACAATTCTAAGTTAAAATATAAAGCAGCGACCCCAGCATTTGAGTCTTTGGATTTTCAGGACACTCCATTCTAATTGAGCCTCCTATCTGCCCCCCTTATCCGCTGGGTGTGCATTTCGGGGCGGCGCGGGTCGGACGGGTGACGGGTGTGCGCTGCTCGACTGTCGGCAAAGAAGAAGCGAAGCGACGCGAGCGGGCGGGCGGCGCGCTCGTCTTTTTTTTCTGCCCCTCTCGCAAATTAAAGGCACACAATCGCTCCCGATTCGGGCACCCCCTCCGCCGCCCCCGCCGACTCAATCTAACGAGGGCGAGCGGGAGAGATGGATGGCGAGGGGCGAGAGGATGGTTAACCGGGAGGCGTAACATCCTCAGCCACTACTAATTCTCCAATTTAGCAACGATTCAGCTCGAATTCTTTATTCCGTAACTTCCATGATCAATGTTACATAGGTTTTCTTTTTGAAAATCTTTATTACAATGAACTTCAACCCTTTTGCATGGTACGCTTGTCATGTAAGAACAATTCTCTCTCTCTGTTCTTTTCCAGTATCCATGTTGCTAACCAAATTACAGACAAGGAGGAACATTATCTATTAGTTGCTTACGACGTAAATAAACACAGTAAGAATATACGAAACGTTACAGAGGTTTGGTTGGAAGGTGAGCGCGTGGATGGTTTGCTGTTGTAAGAGCGGAGAGCGGGTGGGGTGGGAAATTGGGCGAACAAGCGGCAAGACTCGTGGTTGCTACAGAGGCGTGCAGGGGCAGAGCGTGTAAACTTTCTTGCGAAGGGTAGGCAGGTGAGCGTGGGATGCGGGGAGAGGGCGGGCGAAGAGTGAGCGGAAGAGTGGGTGAGGAGACGGGATGTAGGTGGGAGAACGGGCAGGCGGTCGAGGATATAAGCGCACAGGCAGGCTGGTGCAAGGGTGGCTGAACGGGTGGGTGGGTAGGCGGGAGAACGAGCGGGCGAACAGGCGGCCGGGTGGATGGGCCAACTATGAGTATTCTCGTTTCCCCAACTATGAGTTTTTTGGTTTCGGCAACTACGAGTTTCCTGGTTGGGCCAATTTCAAAATGGGCCAACTAGGAATTTTACTGTGTATAGGCGGTGTTTACGGTGTGTAGGCGGTAGGGCGAGCCGGCGGGCGGTTGAGTGGGTCGTTGGGCGGGCGGGGGAGCGGGTGGGGGGAGCGGGTGTGGTAGGCGATTGGACAGTACGGGATGGTGGGTTGGTAGGCGGTTGGTGAGTGGGCGACCGGACGTCCGAGGGGGTGAATGGCCCGGCAGGCGGGTGAGAGAGTGCGGGACGCTTCGGTCTGCGTGGGAGTTAAGAGGCGTGGAACGCGACGCTGCCGTCCTGCCCAATGCGGGTGCCAAGTTTTGCGCTAGGACATGCCTTTCATTTTATTCGATCACAGATTATTTCTCGATATCTCATCTGCGTTACAATGAAGAATCTCTCAGCGAAATTTAGAAAAGCGTGCCATAGGAAAGACTATTAGGAAGAGTTCAGTCAAGACGTAAGGATTGGCGAATTTCGATGCAAATATTGGGATAAGAAAATGATTTACACGCTGTAGATGTTTGTCGTATTTCTTTTTACATTTGATGCTACGATCAGGCGTGTTTGGTTGTTTCCAGATAATAAACCTTTTGAATTTAAATCATAACAGTTTATTAGCTGTTTACATTGCTTCGATGATTAATTATTTTTTCCTTAATAATAATAATAATAATAATAATAATAATAATAATAATAATAAAAACAACAATAACAATTTATTTTCCAGTTAAAATAATATTGCAGTCATAATTGCCCGTTTATGGAATTCAATTTAATAGTTCCCGCTCTGGGTTCACACACACTATCAGCGTCTGTTTTCGACCAGAAGGCCAGGTTAGATGGGGAACATACGAGCAACGGAAAGTGCTAATTTGCATACAACACGAAAGTTCTCCTTCCGAAAGGTCGTGAATCTATTAAATGCATCTACAGCAGAGCGAACAACCGCTCGGTTGGTCGACATGCTTAAAGGTTGGAGGGACACGGAAACAGGCGGAGCAGGGAGAGGGCACCTGGTGCGTTAGTGGCTATTCCTAATTTTCTACTTACATTTCGTGCAATTACTACTCAACTTCGGTTAACTTTTCTCCTAAAATATTGTGGTATGTTTAGGAGCAACCAGAAGACAGATTGATATGCCTATAATATTTTACTTCAAAACTCATCGACGAGAAATGTCGCAGAAATATTCTCAAGACTCAGGAGGTTATGTAGTTGGGTGTCCGTGAGATAGTTTCTTGGAGGTAGCTTTGTGGAACTAAGAGGTTCTGAAGTAGAGCCTCGTCAGTTAAGAATTGTTTACATCTGATCCAAACACTGCCTAAAGGAACTGTTTAGAAGAGAGCTGATCAAATTAATTTCAGCGGTTTCCTCCGATAAGCTGCAAATTTATACCAGAGCAGTACTTAAAACAAATGATCACATACGGATACTCGGACGTTTTACGATTTTTCGGTATTAAGAACTTACAAAACATAGATTCTGGCTACACCCGCGTTAGAGTATCTTTTTATAAATTTAGCAACTCGATTTATCCACTTGTTCGTTACCAGGTCCATGTAATAAGTTTTCTGCCGAAAATTTACGGTTTTTTTACATAGCTTTACATAACTTTCTCTCTACTCCGTAGCAAGAAAGTAAAAAACGAACAAGCAGAGGATTTCAAGCAAAATGGTACACTTTAAGTTGAAACGGGATGAAAAATACTCCGTTGAAGGCTTTCAGAATCCAGAGGTTGTCCATCTATATTCTCTTGACGCAGTAATTATGTAGAAATACTCTCGCAGAAGGAATATGCGAGCCCAGAGCCCGACCGGTGTACAACCGGTGTCATCATCGGGAGACTAAGAGAGAGAAGGGAGGGAGAGATGGAGAGAGCAAGAGAGAGGGAGCGAGAGAGAGAGACAGAGAGCAAGAGCGGGATCATGGAAGAGATCTCTTGATTTCTTTTTGCTTAAAAAGAGCGAGAGAGAGAGAGAGAGAGAGAGAGAGAGAGAGAGAGAGAACAAGACAAAGAGAGCAAGGGAGATAGCGAGAGAAAGAGAGCGAGGGAGTAAGAGAAAGCGAGAGAAAGGGAGAGAGAGAGAGAACAAGACAAAGAGAGCAAGGGAGATAGCGAGAGAAAAAGAGCGAGGGAGTAAGAGAAAGCGAAAGAAAGGGGGAGAGAGAGAGAGAGAGAGAGAGAGAGAGAGAGAGAGAGAGAGAGAACAAGAAAGCGAGCGCATTAGAGCGACAGCGAGCGCATTAGAGGGACAGGACGAGCGAGAGTGGGGGGTGGGGGAGGCGTGAGCGTGAGCGTCAGAGAACTTGATTGGCGGAGGCGCGTCGCGAGCGGCGCCAACGTCAGCGCGCCGAGGGCAGCAGAGCCGAAGCATTACAGCGCGGGCCGGTCGCCTGTCGCCTGTCGCCTGAATATTTCCCGCGAGAGAAAAGCTCCCCCAGAGCATGCGACGGCATTTGGTAGTGACCTCCGCGTTGGGAGCACGCCAGGTCGAGCCAAATGGATGACGGCGGGGCCGAAAGGGAAAGAACCTTGACCCTCCCTCCCGGAATAAATGGCGTACCTAGCACGCTGAGGGGAAACGCTGCCCGTGCGTTGGCGAACTCTGTGACTGTTACATCATTTTCAAGGATCTCTGCGATAGAACTATAAATATTCTCTTCCTACGTTCAGTTTGCACTTCATAATGGAGTAATAAAGTAAAGGAGCTGTGGAAGAAAATGAGGAAGAAATATTATTATTATTATTATTATTATTATTATTATTATTATTATTATTATTACTATTATTATTAATAATAATAACAACAACATTAAGCAAATTATATGGCAGATTTGAAATCAGTTTTAATAAATGGATTAGGAATATTTATTGAAAAGTTTAACAAAAAATGTAACAATATTAATACATATTTACTTTATAAATTTTCTTAGCAACAGATGCGTGTTCGCTGTTTGCTCCTAAGAAGTTTAGGGGTATTATATCACAAACCACTCACATACATTTGTTAGTAATCGTCTAAAAAACAAATTTACCACAACTATGTTTCTCTCTGGCTTTGGAAGAGTAGGAGCATATTTCCATCAATTGAGAACACTGTTTGTGTATGTAGCAAACATGAACATAGTGTGGACCAACTAATCTTTGTAGTATGTTGGAGCAAAATAATATAATCTTTAAGATAGAATTGAAATCAGAAAGTCTAAAATAGCCAACGTCAATGAGTAATATATTAAAAAATATGAAAGAGTAAGTAATTTTGTAAATAGTATTAACTTTGCGAAACTGTGAGACTTGACATCCAGAACAATATAAACTATAATATTTGTATTGGGTATTTTTAATACCTTTTGTAAAATAGTAATGTCAAACAAGCATAGTATAGTATTACAATAACGATAACTGAGCATGCAGAAATAATAATGGTCATTAAAAGTTTATGGTGAAAATGGAGAATTCTTGTGGGCTGTGAAATATAAAATTGTTATGGTGGAATAGAAGTAATGATAAAAATTATATCAAAAATGCATTAAATATTAAAATGAGCGTTAATTTAATGGAAATAGATAAGTTGAATATGAAATTTTGCTATCTTACCCTTTAATGGGCATCTCCACGTGAATCAATGAATTGATCATGAAGACATTTCTGTGATTGACTTGATGCGCCTTGCTTTTATATTCAAAACATTGAGCGGCGTTTCATAAGACAGTACTTGGTCTATTTTGAGAAGGAGAAAAATACATTTTTCGAGTTTCGTATCAATGGGACTTAAATGACCAAGTAGTTGGATCAAGAACTTGCACTTTCCGGGATAATCAGTAAATTCTGGACGTTGAGTTAGATGATTAAACGTAATACCCGCCGAGTTTGCCTTGACTTCCACGCTTCAGTCACTAGATTAAAACAGTTGCCTTACGTTGGACTTCAACCGACAAACTTAGCAAAGAGCAATTGCTTCTACAACCACCCACGGTGTTCGGTATGCACTCACGTTTGTGACCTCAATTTCCAGCAGCTTGGAATTTATGTTCACGTTTTCGTGTGCGTGTTGATAAAAGGTTACGTTTAGCCACGTCACATCACGTTTTAATGAAAGAGCTTGGGGAGTATGTTCGACAAAACTAACGGAGAGGGCAATTCACAGAAAAAAACTGTATTACATATTCTTATTCCTACACAATGTGGAAGTAATATTTGGAATACCAAGCGTAATTACTGCGAAAGAATACGAGATAGCAGGGAGTCATGCATGCATCTCGAGCAAATATTTAATTTAATTCCCGTGTTTGCTTTATGTTGAAGTTAAAACGCGAGGAGGCTTTGAAGTTTGCACGTCGTGCGGTGCAGGTGGGAACGTTAAAATGTGTACTCTCCCGCTTTTACACGTTTCCCGTTGTTGTTTAGTTCCTCAAGAGGTATGTTGCGTACGACAGATTTCCTGAAAATCAACAACTTCTTGCAAGCAGGAATTACTGCGTTTCAATTCTTGTATAGAACATACCCCTGAATCTAGGAAAACGCGATTATTCGAATGTGAAAATTCGCAGTGCCTATGATCCCTTTACGTTTTAATTATCGGTAGCTTTTAAAGTAACAACTTTCTTTTTCATGTATTACATTGCCAGCATTACGTTCGCCGTTTAAATTCAAATCAGGTAACCGTGTACTAAAATTGGCAGTGAGACATCAAACCATGCAGAAGAGGAATAAATTGCGATAGAGAGGAAGATCTCCAAAGAGTAAATTTAGATCTCATTCATGAATAAACAAAGAAAATATTACAATAATTATTATATAAGAAGGCACTTTTAAACATTAATCGAAGTAACGTAAGCAATATTTTTAATCTGGAAATGTTTAAACAGAAAATAAAACGTTATCTCAATTTAATACTGATGTAAATCATTTGCTTGAAATTCTCAATCCTAGTTTTCTCAGAATTGACGTTTGCACTAGAGCTCTGCATGAAGTCACCCGCAGAGCGACGCGGGAGATCCGCAGCGGGTGCGGCGCGGAAAGTTCTCCGTTACACGCGGCGGCGGAGGAATTCGCTGGCCCCTGAACACTGTTTTGACCTAGAAAGGAATGAGATTGGAGAATTTCACACCTTCATGGATTTCACAAAGCACCAGAAACGCTTTTAATTTACTAGAATGATTAGTGACTGGTTTATGAAATTTTCAATCTGATGCGGGAGACTGACCTGAAATTGATCGCAGAAAATCTGACACTTAACAATCATGAAGCTCACCTCAAGAACGATTTCCTATAAATCTATTCTAATTATCTATCTAATAATATGTAATAATTCTGTCTAATTCTATTATAATTCTATTGAAACGTTTCGTTACTAAAATATACAAACTTTAAAGAACAAAGTAATACAGCATAGTGTATATTTTTTCTTCGGGAGGTGGCGGTGATCTTTGCTGAGATCCGGCACCGACCGCGGGCCTGCCCGACGGCTAGCGGTGTTTTTCCCAACATTGTATCTCCCACAAGCGTGGTACTGCCCCAGCCTGGGCGAGTTCTAAGTTCCCGAGTACCGGCATGTGTGGCAGTATAGTGTACGTAAGGGTGAGGATAGGAAAAGGAAGAAGAAAGATAGATCGCGTGTAGTCCGTGGCCCGTTTGTTAGGGTACTACTCCGGCATCCACATGGTATTGATCGGAGAAACCACGGAAAACTACCGATCAGAGCAGCCAGCCGCTAGAATTCTTCTCCAGACAGCAACTGAATCCGGCTCAGATCGGAAATTCTGCCACCGTCTGACTTGAACCTTTGAACCTTGGAACTTCCCTGTCCCGATGCTCTGAGCCATCGCTCCTGGTCGGCGAATTCCTCTGGCTATTTTTCATGTGATCATCATGTCACAAGAATAAATACAAACACTACTCTATTGAATTATGTAATATAATTTACTCATCAATTAGTTTAGTTCCTTTTTTCAAAAATCATTTTCAATCAAAATGTTTACGCGAATCGATACCAATAATTGATTTTGATAAGAACATGTCTTTATGGAATTATTATAAGTTTTAAAATAAACATATCAATTATTATTTGCAAAAAATACATATTGTAATAATAATATTTTATACGAAATATTTTTTGCTCATTTATGAAAGTGCACTAAGTTTACTCTTTCGAGATCTTCCTCTCCACTGCAATTTCATAATTTCTTCTGGTGCTGCATGGGTCCAACGCTATTGTCCCATTGTTAGTTTTAGTACATGGTTACTTGAACTGAATGTGAACGGCGAACCCGTCGCTGCAAAGCATTGCTTAGTGAGTCTGAGTTCCCAGAATCCTTTATAAGCGCCACAGTTGACCCCGACGGCCGGTCGCCCGGGGGTTTCAGGCAGGTATAACGATATTCAGAATAGCGGCGAGTACTTCCTTCCTGGTCATACTCCGAGCGATCGCCTTGTTGGACTTCGTGCTACGGTCGGCTGCTTTTCACGTAATACGGGGATCTTGTTTGTAAATTGCCTCTTGATCTCTATACGTGTATTATGTGTTTTTTCAACGCTTTTTAATTTAAAAAAATATGAATAATATATTCACGTGGAACGAGTCATAGTTTTTTACTATATAACGCATTAATTATTATTAAAACTAACTCAAGATTCTCCCAAAAAATTACTTAATTATACATACAGTGGATACCCAAAATTCAGAACCTCGCTTTATTAAAACCCTCGCACATATACACATTAAAAGAATTAAAGGAAATCGAATAAAGTAGAAGGTGGAGGAAGTTTTAATTAAATTATCTCTTGTATGGGCTCGTCGTACCCAAAACTAATTACATAAACATCAATTAATCTATAAAATTATCATAATGAACCAGAACGTAAACATGTATGCTTTAAAGAATGTTTTAGTTCTGACAACTCCAATTTGCTCGTACATATAATTTATTTTCCATTGTCTTATTTTGTATGCTATTTAGCAATTTACGCCACATTCTAAAATTTAACTTTTAATTCAAAGTCTCATCTATATTCGAACCATCATTTTCATCTTCCTTCATTTTGGTTTTCATTATGTCAACGTGTGCCAGTCAGTGTCTCTGCTTTCAGTCGCTGTTCCCTTCTTCTCTCCTATGAGACTTTCAGCCGTACAGCGACATCGTTCGATCGATGTCGTTATTGGAGACTCTGGCGGAATTTCTGGGGAGAGTTTCCCCACTAATGGACGATTCTGCGCACTCCAGCCCTCCAGACGACGTACACTCGACTATATTTGATCGCTTGACAGATCACAGCGAAAGAACAATTGAAAACCTAATAAGTTACGCGAAGTTTTTTGTCTCTTAGGGAAAAGGAGAGAATAAGACGCTTTGACGTCAGATGTAAGTTTACTGGGGTTCAGAAAGTCGAAGGCGTTGAAGTAATCTTTGCTACCTGGGAGATTAAAACTTCGCCTTGAATGTGGATTATAAAACGCATCAGACAATAGCTTCTGTTATTATTACCAGAGACGAGCGATTTTTTAAGTGGATTATCGAATATCAGTCTTGCGTAACTTAACTCTGGGACTAGAATTGGTAAATTACGAAATTTTAATGCACGCATAAAAGTTTCGAAAAATACTTCCTTTTCTTCTCATGAAGTTAAAAATGGTTTTTCTCAGTGAATGACGGAAGATAATTAAGATTGGCGATATGGTCTTTTTAATCGAAAAAGTATATTTGTATAAAGCGCAATGTGAAATTAAGGATTTCAGCGATCTCAATACTTTGCGCCAAGAAGGTCTTTCCGCACTGAGTCGAATCAGGGCATCTTAAAAATTGCATTTACTTGTATGTTGGGGGCAACTAGATCACTAGGAAACAAGGAAAGGACAAAGCACTTCCAGTATCTATTAAAATCATGGAGTTAGGAATACAGAAAGATGGCGTGACGTCACTAATTTGAAGCCACTTGAAGGGACGATCCGACATATTTCTGTCTCGAAATAGATTTTAAGCGTTCTCCTTTTTAAGGTCATAGTTTTTAATATTTGTCATAGTTTGTCATAGTTTGTCACAGTTTATAATATTTAGAAGCCCTGAAAAGATTAACAAGCTTTCGTAACAGTTCGCCATGGTTACTTGTGTGGCTTACTGTTGTACAAGTCGTTTGGGGTAGGCGTGAATCATTTTTTTTCATGTAAATAGTTTGCTACATTATATGGTTTGGAGAACATAGTAGAATTTGAAGACATTGGAATTTTCATGATTTTTCTCTTCTTATCGAAGAGGAGAGCACTGTAAATTAGAGATTTGAGAAAAGACAACCTGCAGCCTAGTACATACAGCAAGTTATGCTCGGTACATTTTCAAGAAGAGGATTTTGATAAAATTTCTTTATGATACGTACATTTGTAAAAACTCGCAGTTCCAACAATTTTAGCAGGCTTTCTAGCACACCTAAAGGAAGTAAATTGGGCAGTAATAATTATTTACTGAATATGTCTTCAAAGGAATAATTAATATTATTATTTTTGACGTTGTCTACAAAGAAACCTGAAAGCTTTGCACAATGTTGATATCAATTGTATTACTGACTCATCTACATACTCCAAACTTTAGGACCTGCTCTTTTGAGTTCGGAAGAGAGTACTTAATGGTTAAGTAGGAAAATGGTGAAAATAAAAAGCAACAGTACTGTAAGATAATGCGCGTTTTTTAAATCATATAGTTCGTATGTTAGTCAGGTTTCCAATATTGTGACAACACTAATTCTAAAAATATTTCGTAATAATTTGTGTATTTTCGCAATAATGCCCTTGATAATGTTGGCAGTTTTTATTTATTTGCATACTTTTTGTCAGATATCATGTGATAAATCTCAAAGGCTGAAGAAGCACATTTAGTAATGAAGTATTCTTGACGTTTTAAGTTTGAGGTTATTTTGGTTCTCATGCACTTAAAATACTTTACAGTGACCTCACAATTTGTAATGAAGTTTCTCCGTTTTAGTTATTGTACTTTTCAATACTCCAAGGATTATTAAATTCCATTGAAAAAATGGGTTCAACTCATTTATTTTCATGTTTGACAGACGTGGTTTGGGCACACCAATATGGTGGACTAGCGTTACTAGCGGAAAATGACCGAGGTTGGTAATGCTACCTCCATGTACTCATAGCTCCATGATTAAGATATGATTGTGGTAAGTACGCAATTCCCGGTTTCTTTTTCACAAGCTCGTTTTAACATCATAATTTCTGTTGCGAGCATTCTTACCAGCAAGGTGCCACTGCGGAAAGACTTTCCTAATGCACTACACAAGTATATCTGAAACAAGTCCAAAGGACGATGTATTTTCTTTGTACTCGTGTTTGTCTAGATATGAAGATACTTCATCTAGCATATAATTGCTTTTTCGAATAACAGATAAAATGTTAATAATTCTTGGGATACAATAATTCGATACTCAGCATAGAAATTCCCCAGATGAGACATTGTTAGATTATTGATCTCTTACCACTAATTATGAGTTTTGAATCTTGTTCTATTTCCAATTAAAAAAATTGATAAGATTATGAGTTTTATTTTGCACGTCTTTGCGAGTTTCTACTATCGAAGCAGAATGATGCCTTAATTAACATGCGTGTCGTAGTATTTATATATTAGTTTGTTTTCCAATTACTGCATCGTATTGTTCTTGATTTCCCTTTGTCATTATTGTCACAATAGTAGAGTTTAGTGGTATCATCAGAGTAAATGTCCTTAGTGCAATATGTTGTTTTCTTTTGAGACCGATATTCGTGTTATATTTTGTACATTGCCTCAGGACCTTGTGCATAAATTCTGAAGACACAGCCGTGCATTCCTTTGTCGCTTCACATACAAGGCAGAAACCTGATCACAACGAAGTTTCTAGCACTACGTATGATGTTCTTGGATGAGCCTTATTAACTTCCATTCCTCTTCCAAACGCTGACGGAAGATAGTGGGAGCGAAATTATTGAAGTTTGCTTGGGAATTATAGTTCTAAACTTAGAACTTTGAATATTAATGAGTTTATTACTTCCTACGCTTTGTATACTAAAGGCTGTAACGTTACTTCCTCAAGATCGGAATGTTCAATAAGCAATTCTGCAAGCGACACCTGTTTAAGTACATATTATGGTACATTATTCTGTTCGATTGGAAGAATACGTAGGCAAAAGAAGAATTGTGAAAAAATCTATGAATTTCCAAGAATTTACAAAATATCACTGTTTAGTTATTTCAAACATTACGTTTAAGTGATGTTTACTTAAATAAATTCTATATTAAAAAAGGTTAATTTTTTGATAAGCAACGAATATTATATATTTATTTAAGAAGGAAGTATCGTGTAATTGAGAAGAATATGTTTATTTAAGAACACACAATATCACTTAAATTAAAATTCCTTATTCAAATTCAGCACACGCACAATCCGCTTCTGAACTTGAAATAATTCTGTATTCTTAAATCCCTTTTGAGAGTCCCTATATAAGCATGGACCATATTATTTTGCAGCATTAACGTTAATTCAGTTACGAAAATACTCTCAGGTTAACGAGAAACTTCCGTAGGCTCTTAGCTCTTAGGTTAGTTTTGCATTTTAAGTAGCTAAAAATATATTTTGTATCATTTCTCATCCAAGTACGAGTAAGTTTGGTGCAGATTATCTGAAAAGACACCGACTCCTCGAACTGTTCGTAGCAAATGAATACTTAAGAACTTTC
Source organism: Gryllus longicercus (assembly GCA_038098605.1). NCBI lineage: Eukaryota > Metazoa > Arthropoda > Insecta > Orthoptera > Gryllidae > Gryllus > Gryllus longicercus. The sequence continues at coordinate 662,970 of JAZDUA010000398.1, forward strand.
CTCTCGACGCTAACAAAGATGTCTGAAACGAGATAATGAAACTCCGCCAAACGCGCGTCACAGAGCGGGGCATATTTCACGCGTGAGAATGGCTGCATGAGGCGCGAAGGGCCGCCCGCCCGCCTGCCCACCCGCCCTCATGCAAATGAGGCGGCGCTGCTGCGCTGTTGCTCCGAATGCGGAGGCGCTCATAAGCGTCACAGCGCGCGCCAGCGCTTGGATTGCGGAGTTCCGTCCGTTGCAGAGTGTTTCGGCGCCCCCGCCCCCGCGCCCACGCCCGCCCCGCTCCCGCGCCTGCCCCCGCGACCACTCCCGCCCCCGCCCCCCGACCACGCCCTCGCGCCCCTGCCCCCGTTCCCCTCTGCCCCGCCCGCCGTCGTCCCCGTTCTCCAATGCCACCGCCGGCCTAGGACCGCATTCCGCTCGCCCTTTCACCTCCGCCCCCGCCGCCTCCCAGCTAAACCTCTCCACCCCGGCTCATCGCCGCTGCTGCCTCGGGCGGTCGTTCACTGCACAGCAGCCGTCTGCACCATCCATGTCCGCCCGGTCCATTTGAACGACCTCCGCCCACCCGCCCGTGGAAACCGACCCATCCATCCGCACCTGCTTGCTTGCGCGCAGCAGCTCAACCCACGCGTCCGCTCAGATTCATGCGTGCTTGTGATCGCCGCCACTCGCTGTCCTCGGACTCCCTGACAAACTTGCAACTTGTGACGGGGGACAAAGGGGAGGGGGGTCGCGGGAAGGGCGTAAGTAGGGGCGAGGATGGTCGCTTATCCGGACGCGGGGACGGGCGTGCATGCGGGCGTTAGGGCGGGCGACGGGGCAGGCTAGGGGTGCGAAGGGACGGAAGATAGTGCAAGCGAGTGTGCGTGCGAGGAGAGGTCGGGGAGGGGCGTCCAGGGGGGCGCAAGAAAGGAGGCGGGAGGGGGCGGGAGAGATGGGCCTGGGACGGGAGTGGAGACGGACATGGAGGCGGGGCTGCGGCGTGTGTGGGGATGGCCGGGGGCGAGTGGGAGGCTATGGCGTGGGAGGGCGCGTGGGTGGGCGCTCAAAGGGGCGCGGGCGGTGGGCGGGCGCGTGGGCGGGCAGCGCCTGCCGGCGCGGCGGCGGGCGCTGTGGTGTACACGGGGCGTGGATAGGTCGAGAATGCGGGCGGGAGGAGGTATATCTGTGTGTGTCGTTCTCTTCCTCGCGCGAGCACGCTCCGCTTGCTCTAGCTGTCGGGGCTGGTAAATATCTGCCCCCCCCCCCAATCCACTTTCCCATCGTCCGCATCTCATTCGACTAATATGCTTTGCCTGCACACACGACCGTCCAAATGTCTGAATGTTAGGAATGGGACTTGTGTCTCGCTTCAAAGCATTTTTAACGTCTAATTTACAAGGTTGTATCTGTAATATTCGCGATTCATTATAACTATTACATTTCCAATTTAAGGTTTGTACTTTCTTCAATTATTAAGTTCGTTTTCTGTGCACTAATATTTTAACAGGGTCAGTTGAGTTCTCCTAAGTTCGAAACACTCAAAAGCCACCATTACCACCACTACCATTCAGAAACAGTCGAAATATCGCAATGAATATCACGCACCTGCATGAAATAAGTGTTTGGCTCTGTTCGCGTACTACCTGATGATTTTCGCAAAGCATCTCCCTATATTTTCACCGCAACTCCTCCTCTCTGTCTGTTGCTCTGTGCCGTGCTGCCCTGAGCCCCAGCGGGCGTCAAGTCCCTGACCGCACCTGTCCACACAGTTGCGTCGCGTTGACGCGGCCTCTGCCCAGAAGTCAACTACTGGCATAACACTCAAGCGAGCAGAAAGGCACATTGCATCTTGCTCGTTAAATATTTAACATAAATATTCGTTAATATATTACAAGATTCTATAATAGCGTGACCCTCATCTAGGGAATTATTATTTACTAATATGCTAAACGGACATCTGATGCCTATTCCAAATGACATTGAAATTGGACATGTGCCATTACCTATTCCAAATGACAAAATAATTAATTATTTCGGAATTCTTCATTACGTGTGCTCCAAATAGTTGTTATAATTATTTTTGTTTCCCCTTTCACGCACGAGAATTGAAATTCAGTAATTTCGGCCTTGATGAACACCCCTTGTAGCACGGAGCTGCCTGGAGCTCACTCCTGCTGCGAGTGGTCTCGGCCGCCTGCGGTGCCGCACGCGTTGACAGGAGGCTCTGACCGCAAACAGCCGCAGGCGGCCCAGGGTCGGCGCTGGACGGGGGCAGCCCGGAGCGGGGGCGCCACACGTGGAATGTTGGTCAACAAAATAACCTCGCTGCGCCGTCGCTGCTCTATGCATGACCATAAAACGACCAGATTTTGTGGGGGTTGGAGCTAACTTGCACTTTTTGTTATAATCAACTTCCCAACCACCTTATATCTGTACCTACAACCTGTTTTGCACTGCATATTTCACGTTTATAGAAATCATTTTTATTGAACGACAAGCACTGTTTTTTAAATTATTAATAAATTAATTAATTTTTTATGGATTTCGTAGAATATTGAATTATTGTCCTTTACCGCACACTCTAATTCTATTAAAAAATTATCATAATTGTTCCATTACAATAACATGTTCTTATATCTTAATTTTTGTACTTGTTCTTATATTTTTGTCAGTGTACACATCTACATAGCATTGGGACTCGCCATGCGCTACTTGGGCATGATTCTAAACATTCTTTATAATATGATTTTAATAGCAATAAGTAATGTAATAATATTATATAATAATATATTAATATATAATATAGTATAAAATATATTATTATATAGTATATTAATAATATTATTAATTTTATCATTATTGTTATAAACAGTCGCTAGCTACACCATTATGGTACCCGGAGACCACATGAGGTATATTTATATTGCTGTATGACAATGTTAAACTATTTTCAATTTTGGAGGTACCCGACTCCAAACGATGCACTAAAGCCCTTATCCAACTCCTGCTGCTGGTGTAGAAATTAACATGGAATTTTGGAATTTATCATGGAATGGTTTTGGAATTTACCGTACGCATGTTCATACTGGGATTGTGGATTTTCGAAGGACAGGAAATCCTAGTATGCCATGTCACGTTTGAAATAAGAAGGACGGAAAATCCTCAGTTTGCTACGTCATGGTATGAAAATGGCCTCTGGCAGGTGTACGGCAATATTGAATCCCTCCGGCAATATACCGTCTCGCGTTGTCGTAACCAGATACTATTGAGATAATTAACAGAAACAGATTTAATTCCGATATTTTCTATAAAATAATTTAAGTGATCTTCCCTCGATGGATCGCGAGATCCTGGATCTACGACGGCTATGTGAGTTTCCCCCAAACATATCAAGACATAGTACACGAATAGAACTCAAGTATAACTTACATAGACAAGCTCTAAGCTCCCTACTGGACTCACGACAAGTGTTGAGTGTGGCATTGTAGTACATGAGACTGTAGGGGTGCTCCAGTGTTCGCCTGGTGTTGATTGAAGAAACCACGAAAAACTACCGATCAGAGCAACCGGCCACTTCACCTCCAGACAGCGGCTGAATTTAACCTATCTCTCTAGGTAGTGTCACATATTCTGCCCTGTTGAACCTTGGGACCTCGCGGTCAGAGGCACTGCAGTGACATCAGCTGATGCCCTGAGTCACTTTGGCCAGTTCGTGTGGAACGTGTTGAATAGTGCAGACTCGGTCTAAAGTTCCGAACGACGTAACAGAGGTACAACGTTTCGCCTTCAGGCCAGCGTTTGGGCTCTCTGCCCCACAGCGCGACGTCCTGGTGTCCACGGCGGGTCGCAGCTGGCGCCTGCACCGGACGCTCTCTCACGCCCCGCCGCTTGCCGCCAGCGCCGTCGCCGCCGCCGCCCTTGCCTAGCCGCCGCCGCCGCCGCCGCCGCCGCTGCCGCCGCCGTCGCCGCCGCCGTCGCCGCCGCCGCCGCCGCTGCCGCCGTCGCCGCCGCCGCCCTTGCCTAGCCGCCGCCGCCGCCGCCGCCGCCGCCGCCGCCGCCGCTGCCGCCGCCGCCGCCGCCGCTGCCGCCGCTGCCGCCGTCGCCGCCGCCGCCCTTGCCTAGCCGCCGCCGCCGCTGCCGCCGCCGTCGCCGCCGCCGCCGCCGCAGCCGCCGTCGCCGCCGCCGCCCTTGCCTAGCCGCCGCCGCCGCTGCCGCCGCCGTCGCCGCCGCCGCCGCCGCTGCCGCCGTCGCCGCCGCCGCCCTTGCCTAGCCGCCGCCGCCGCCGCCGCTGCCGCCGCCGTCGCCGCCGCCGCCGCCGCTGCCGCCGTCGCCGCCGCCGGCCTTGCCTAGCCGCCGCCGCCGCCGCCGCCGCCGCCGCCGCCGCTGCCGCCGCCGCCGCCGCCGCTGCCGCCGCTGCCGCCGTCGCCGCCGCCGCCCTTGCCTAGCCGCCGCCGCCGCCGCCGCCGCCGCCGCCGCCGTCGCCGCCGCCGCCGCCGCCGCTGCCGCCGTCGCCGCCGCCGCCCTTGCCTAGCCGCCGCCGCCGCCGCCGCCGCTGCCGCCGCCGTCGCCGCCGCCGCCGCCGCTGCCGCCGTCGCCGCCGCCGCCCTTGCCTATCCGCCGCCGCCGCCGCCGCCGCAGCCACGGCGTCGCGCTGCGCAGCCGCTGTTGGCCTCAGCTGGATAATTTATATGGACACACGGCGCGGTGGAGGGGATTTTCTTGTCGGGCGGACTGGCGCTGACACGACGTGGGACTGGGCGACGCCCCGCGACTGACGGTGGAAAGGTACAGGTCGCAGAGCCATTTTTCACATTTTATGTTTCAAATACTGTGCTCAAAAGCGGTGATAGAAAATAAAATGGAAGAGGAGTTATTGAAACATTCTGTATTGTGCAAAGTAAATATTATCTCACACAGGAAATTAATTAGAGAGCAAAAAGGTTATATCAATAGACATCTTGCTTTATTGAAGTTAGACATCTAAATCTATCAAGGGCAATACTACTGTAATAATAACTACTACCACTAGGTCCCAGTGATATGGAGGTTGCATTCGTTTCTAAAACTTGAATTTGCGGGTGCAAACGCATCTGTAGGTGGCCGAATTTCAATGACTGGATATTCTCAACGTGCCATGACGCTTGTGGTTCGCTAAGTGGTCGGCAAAACTAAATCTGCCAAAAATTCCCAACCTAAATTGATACCACGTTCACTCAGTCAGGGAGAGAAATGTGTAAATTCGACAGAGAGCGTTGTTGTGCTTGTCCTCGCAAATTTGGGAGACACAATTAGATGAAAATCTTCGATTTTCTGTGCTGTCAGTTAACAAATTCTGAGAAATATAGACGATGTCCATTATGGAATAATTTACACGATTCCAGTGTTCGAACGTTAGTTAACAATATAATAATAATAATAAAAATAATAATTATTATTATTATTAGGTGCGATGCACCTGTTTCAGGCATGTCAAGGTGGTAGGCAAGATAACTAGCTTACTGAAGTTCGCGGGCACAGTCCGGAGGAACTGGTGGGAGATTTATAAGAAAGGTTTCTACAACTGTCTCCGGAGTGGTAGTACAAAACTGGATACTTGCTCGCGATTGTATTTGGACAAATCCGTTAATTTCTCCTAACAATTAAGATGACAATCCGTTGACAATTAAGTGTAATATTAAATACTTAAATTTGATAGTATCTTGATTTTGTAGTCGTATTTACTTAAGAGTGAAATAATTTAATTAACTTCCAATCTTCAGGTTTGGGGGTATAACTGACAAAGTTTCTTTCGTTAAAAGTCTGTCCGTCATTAGCAATTTTCTTAAAACTTGGATAGACTTGTTAATTTATTTCACAGTATTGACATAAACAATCAATAATTGAATGAACTTCAAATGTAACTTGAAATTAATTTCTCCCCACAGTATGTTACACACAGTTTTTAACTGTTTTTGACTGTTTTTGACATAAATATTTACATAAATTTCAATAAATGATTTAATAAATCATAACAGAAAACGAATACAAGGAAATCATTAGCCATTTAAAACATATTACTAACCCTTGGCGAAAATGTTAATGGAATAGAGAAATTAAAAAGAAAATGAACATGAATAGTAATAATTAGAAAATAATACAATTATAATTAAAATTTCAGATGTTTGGTGGAAAAATCTGGCAAATGTATCCACTATTCCACTCCTCGCGTCGTTTCATCATGCACGTTTACATCCCTTTCAGGATTTGAAGGGGAAATGCAAGTAGAGTCAGGGGAAGTTGTCCGTTCTAGCGGGAGTGCCGGCCTTCCCTGGCTGACTAGGGCCACATGCGCGCTCAGCTTACCATGATTGTTCCATTTAATAAGATAGTTTTCCAAATTCACTAACATTCGAGCTTTTTTCAGAAAACTCGTCTAAGTTTCTGTCTTGTACAGAACCTTAATTCATTTCTGCATTAAAATTTCCTTTAAATATCTTCTGACAACCTAAAATGTTTCAATTAACATTTTTCTGTGAAGTAGAGTAAAGATAAAGACCTGAATTTTGAATTGGATATCTGTTGATGCTAATACTAACGAATATCATTGAACTTTCGTCAGGCTTGTGATATTTAATTTAAATATTTATGAAAGAATTGTGAAGAATGACTTCCTCTCAAAAGTAACAACAATTGTGATCGACATTTTATTTGTGAATGAAGTATTCTAGAGAACGTATTTACACACGCATAAAATATTAAACCGGTATTGAAAATCATTTGAGTGTGTGATAGTATGCTATTTTTCACGTTACGAGTATTTTTATTTCGTTTCTATGCCATTTTTACTTTAACGATCACATTTCAAACTGTAATATTTGAATCACCATGCCTTATTTTAAGTTTTCCATTGTTTGGATAGTGAACTCACTTCTATAAAATGAAGACAATTCCAAAGAAAAAAAATGCTTTGAGGTAGAACTCGTGAATCGAAAATATATTCACGTTCTTTGAAGTGCGAAGATAAATTCAATAAGGACAAAAACAGATGTGTAAATGATATATCTTAGAAACAAAGAACAGACTTACAAAAGAAAATCATTAAAAAGACTTTATATAGGAAAACACTAAACAAACGGAACAATGAGTACGGGCGGCGCGCCTCTGAATGTGCGAATAAACGGGTACAAATGAAAGCGGACGCTCGGTCTGTCGCGTGAGGCGACATCGCTGCCTGATTACTCCTAAAACGGATCGCATTCATTCATCGGCCTCCATTATCTGGATTCGTTCTGCAGCGAGCCGGAACGATATTGCTCCCGGCCGTTCGCACTTCATAAGCCGCGTCATCTGCTCTCCATTGCTGCCGCTGCGCCCGGCGGCGCAGCGACCGCCCGCCCTCGCGCTGGGCCACACCCGATCACCCGCCCGCCCTCGCACTGGGCCGCACCCGATCACCCGCCCGCCCTCGCGCCGGCCCACACTCGAACACCCGCCCGCTCTCATGCTGGGCCGCACCCGATCACCCGCCCTCCCTCGCATTGGGCCACACCCGATCACCCGTCCACACTCGCGCTGGGCCGCACCCGATCACCCGCCCGCCCTCGCGCCGGCCCATACCCGATCACCAGCCCGCTCTCACGCTGGGCCACACCCGATCACACGCCCGCCCTCGCGCCGGCCCATACCCGATCACCCGCCCGCTCTCACGCTGGGCCACACCCGATCACACGTCCGCCCTCGCGCCGGCCCATACCCGATCACCAGCCCGCTCTCACGCTGGGCCACACCCGATCACACGCCGGCCCACACCCGAACACCTCCCCGCTCTCATGCTGGGCCCCACCCGATCACCCGCCCGTCCTCACACTACCATCGCACGCACGCACGCGTGTGGCGTGCGTCGCATCTCCGCCAGCAAGGGCTCGAATACCGACGGTGGCAGGATTTTCGACATTCGCCAGTTAGCGAGGTCGAGTTCTGTCGCTCTCCGGAGGAGAATTCCAGCGGCCGGGTGCTGCGATTGGTAGTTTTCCGAGATTTCTACGATCAACACCAACACCAATGCTGGAGTAGTACCCTAACGAATGGACAACGGGCCGCGCGGTATCTTTCTTTCTTCATCCTATCCTCACCCCTTACTTACACACACACATACACACACACACACACACACACACTAAAATGCACTACACTACCACACATGCCGGGGGGCCAGTTGGATCTTAGAGCTTGTCTGGGCTGGGGCGGTGGACCGCTGGTGGGAGATACCTGGTAAGGGAAAACCCGCTAACCGACGGTAGGTCGGCTCTGGATAACGCCATCACCGCCACCTCTCGAGCAAAAAACACGCAATACACTTGCGGAGAAAATAACCTTAGCAGTTGACGTGCCCGGAATAACTAGTAATCAATCAGTCGGCCTGCTGTTGTCACAATTCTTCAGTGACGACTCAGCGCAACTGGAGTCAAGAGCCGGAGTTTCATGTAGAGTACCCACTTTAAAAAAATCAAAATATCTATTTCAGAATCAAGGGGCCGCGACATCAGCATGTCGATATGGGAGTATGAATTTTGGTGAAAGTTCCTCTTCTATTGTAGCCCGTAATTTTGTTTACAGACGGATGGACAGACAGACGTGTTGATGTAAACCAAGTTTTTGGCTATCAAGGACCCCCAAAAAGGTAATATTGACTAAACAAAGTGTTAGAGGACGATATTCACATCAAACACTAACAAGAATTTTCTTCTATATCACGAACAAAAAATTTGTTTTTCTGTCGAAAAATCGTGTTTTTTTTGGCTCAGCATTACGTAAATTTCTTCATGTCACACAGGTAGTATGCGGGAAAGTGAAAATATTAACATGATTGGAAGTACATTCCAGTTCATCAACTGAGTATGAAAAGGAATTGCCCAGGGTCACCGCCGAGACTCCCTTTTTAACTTCTTGCCTTCTACATACTTACGCAGGAAAGAGAAAGTCTAATCCTGCAGCGGAGATTGGCGACTTTTCATCAAGGAAACTCGTATTGTGAGAGCCTGATATAAAAAAATTACTAAATATTTGTTATTATGTATAGTTCGCTACTTCAAACTCGTTAAGTACACATAATCCACGTTTTGTGGGTCAATGATCCCAAAAAATGGGTTTGGTTGCACACCGTTCGCCAGACATTCCGTCAGTGGTCAACACTAGCGTCTAATGTCTAAACGTGTTCAGTCGGTTTTCCAAAAAATGACGTTCTCCGATCTATCAGGCCAAATTCGAGGCCCTGCAGATTTGAAAAGGTTGTTTTGATTTTTATGGATTCTTTACGTGAAGCTTTAGGAACATTTTATAAATTTCCTTAAAATGACTCCAAATTTTGGGATCAATTTTTTTCTAGGATTGAGAAACGATTCAATTTATTATTTAATATAGAAAAAACATTTAGTATATAAACAGCGCAGATGCATGTTTTTTTTTGACTTTCTAAATTTTTGAAAACTGAGAAGGTTACGAATAAAGAGGGAAAGTATGTGCTGTGGTAGCACCACTAGATTTTTACAAGATTCAGTTTTTTTAGGCAACACAGGGCAGTTACTAAATAATTGAGGCTCCCGGAAATAAATGATGGTAATCCGTATCAATTGACTTCTTCACAGGAGAGGCAACTCAAACAATTCTGTAAATTAGGTTATAAACATAAAAAAGCACATTAATCGAATTAAGGGATTGTGCATACCTTACTATATTGTATTGCACTCCTTAATCAGTGCTTGTTTAGCAGAAACTGAAGAGGTAAATTTAGGTAAAGGAAATAAAGGGAAGCTAAAAATGTACCAATTTTGTTTGAGTGGTTCACATTTGCCTAATCGCAAGCGCCTTCTTTGCAGGTAGTGTAGTGCGTGTAATGTCAAAGCTATTGGGTAACCTCCGGTGTTTGTGTGCCAATTTCCTCCCTGAACTATAACTCCCTATAACTGAAGTGTATAATTCACGACGGCTTTTGCCTAAACGTATAATGTTTATCTATACTTTAATAAAATGCTTCTGAGATTCCTGCTTCTATATTTTAATTGTTCTCCCAAGCCTTGAGCTAGCTCTAAGCGTGAATGCTCCTGTGTGTTTACAGTGTTGTTCAAGCTCTAAATAATACCATCGTTTAATTGACCTCAACCGCGTTACCCCTGTTATACGAGGTGTTAATAAACTGACGTTATGATTGCAATGTTGTCACTTAAGGGGCAGTAAATTTGATGAAACGCAACTCAATTCACTAGAGAGTTTAATAACTCTCACAAAGGAAAATAATCGTGTTAAATCTCATTAACCACTTGTCAAAATTGCATGAAAGGTCGTAATTGTACAAAACATTACGATTGTTATCAACTCCATTACCAAAATAAACGAGCACTCAGTGTTACAGAATGCGAAGTGAAGGCCTCCAGTGGATGCGTACTTCACGTAATCCTCAGAGCATTTACCTACTTTTCCATTCGCAATTACAAACTAATTCACCACTGTAAAAGGATTTTAGTGTCACTTTTCTTAATGAACAGGTAGATTGCCGCAAAAAGATATGTTGCTGCATTATTTGGAGTAATGGTCGATTTGATGATCGATGCATACAATAATGTGTTTAGATTCTTCATATGGAGAAATTAATAGTAATGTATCTTATTTACAACTGTAAATAATGTATTCTGTTAAAATGACCCGCACTTTTGTGTGAAATTTCAAACACCGAGGTTGTAAGGCTTCCAAAAAAACTGAACTTACACTCCCATGAAATATGTAGAGTCATGACTTCCTACAGTACAGTTACAGAGGCGTGGTAGGACTCAGTTCCTACTACCGTGTTAACAGGAAGAAGATATTTTGTATGAAAGTATTTACCCTAGCGTGTATGGTTAATAATTGAAAGGTGTTACATTATGTAGGTAAAGTAAGTAAGAGGAAATTACAATACGTTTCCAGGGACGCCAAAAATATATAAAACTTTTTTGAAATGCGCATACCAAATATTACTACAAATGAAAGAAAAAGTGTGAGAGGAAGTATGTTTATGCATAATAAAAGGTCTCTACTCTACTCTCTCTCGTTACAAAATAACGAGGCATTAATTCTTTAATACCGTTGGCTTCCAGGAAACATTGGCAACTGGAAAGTGTGGCTTACCGGACGGAGCACGAGACGGCAAGATACGTCTGAAGCCGTTATACAGTTATAGTGGTAAGTTAAAGTTACTTCATGGCAAGTGCATAAAAAGTGTTTATTTGCTGCAACATTATTTACTACAATGTGGCCTTGAAAATTATTCATTTGTGAAAAGGAAGCATGATAACACGTAAATGCGTATTGTGGGGGGGGGGGAATGATTTGTGCTTTCTAACAAAGAAATCAAAAAGCATTTTTTCGTTAGGTTACCAAGAACTCGTGTTTTTCTTGGATTGTAAATTAATTTTAGTAGAGAACTGAACGCTTGAGAATACGTTACTTAGTGTAGTACTTTTTTCCGTGTTCCATTGCTTTAGATTATCACTAAATCGCGTAAGTTTATTTTGATCAATGTTCTCCGTTTTCAAGTCTATTTAGTCTTGTTGATATGAATTTTTCAGCGTTACAGTAATATTTGTGTACTTTAAATATCTGTATTTTTATTGGCCATGATACAATTACCGTAATAATCATGAACAATGAATTGGCTAACAGCTTAAAACATATTTCCATAAGGTTATGTTTTAAAATATACCTACATGAAGAATATTTTTGTGTATTACACACCATTCTTTAAAAAATAAAGTGAATGCTGCGTGCTGTAGTTAGTTCTTTTTTTACAATAAATTTACAAAGGTAGAACGAGATGTACGATTAGTATGATCAATTGCTCAAGTTCTTGCAGATTTTTAGAATGTTTACTCTGAATTTAGGAATTACACTCGTTCAAAGGCCACATTTTACACTGGTATAAAGAATACATTAGCAAATTTTACGTTGCCCTGAATTGTTGATTACATGCTCAAACTCTGGTAGTTGAAGCCAATGTCAGTACAAAGACTGACAGTAGGGGATTTTGAGGTAATGAAAGAAAAAAAATGTATTGACCAAGAAAAAATAGCCTGTACACGATATCAAGGATAATATCGCGTTTGCAGTCTTCCGATTTTATTCAAGTCGGTATGTAGATTTGGAAAAAGAATAATGTCTTTTTTTGGTGTATTATAAAATACACAATTATTTTTTTTAATTTTACACTGATTTCCAACATTATTAAGTTAGGTAATTATTTTTAGAGAAATAATTGTGCCATAGATAGACCTACATTATTGGTGAACATTTTAATGGGTACTTAACTTATATTTACGATGAACGAAGCGAATTTTTCGCTCTTATTTTTAATTAAATAAAACACATAATTTTTGAATATGGGAAAAGGGTTTTTAATTTTCATGTAAAAAAATGATTTAACAAATACATCATAATTTAGTTGATACAATGTCGTTGTTTCCAACGTATTTGGCGCAGAATATACTGCAATTTCATCCATTTTGCTCTTCCGCACCTACAAATGTATCTGAATCGGGTGATACAATTGCCTCGATTGGAATTCTTATTGATTACGACGACCGACCCGAAAGTAATGCCCCACATTTTCCCCTTCACGCAATAATAATGGTAATTGACTATTGGTTGACGTTCTCGGGCGTGTCAACTGCTACGGTCAGTAGTCCAGTTTGTCTCATGAATAAATTATACCGAGAAATAATCTTCCCCTTCTTAGATGTAACCCCTACCTGCATGTCAGTTTCGGGTGTTACTCCTCCAGGTTTTCCCGCATTGGGGCCCCAACCAGGACAATCCCTAAGTGTCCGACTGGTCTCCCGACTTGCGGTTTGGTGTAGTGCTTGCGTATGTGAGAGTGTGGAAGCAACGAGAGAATAGGACAAGGACTTGCGATTTGGTGTAGTGCTTGCGTATGTGAGAGTGTGGAAGCAGCGAGAGAATAGGACAAGGACAAGAAAGGAAAGATCGCGCGCGGCACGTTTGTTAGAGTAATGCTAGGCATGTGTCTGGTATTGATCGAAGAAACCCTGAAATATTACCGATCAGAGCTAGAATTCTCTTCCTGGCAGCTACTGTATTCGATCTAGGTATACAGCTAATGTCAAAAATACGCCATCATCGGGACTCAAACCGTAGACCCTTTTGGTCAGAGTCGCTGCCGAGCCATCGGCCGTGCTAGCTCTGAGCTAATTTGAGTCGATATGTGAATTCCGGAGTCCGCCTGCTACGAGAGGTTGATTTCGTGAATTTCCTCCCATTTTGTGTGAATGCTGAAGGAGTGTCTGGTGACAAAGGGCGATAGAGTACGAAATTCTTCCTTCCGCATTCTTGGAGTCTGGCAACGCGCTGATTTTGTTTCCCCATACATTCCATCCTGCCCAAACTCAAAAGACTTCTGAACAATAACAAATTCCCAAATGTCTGGTCTGAGCCCGACGGGGATGTACCGCCATATTGAGATTCCTGCTGAGGTCCACAATATTATGTCCTGCTTGTACTATCATGGCAATCTGTATGTTCGTATGGGATTCACTACTTGGATATGCGCAATGATATATCCTTCTACATATATAATAATGACACGTGAGTTAATATTGGATTCACTGGTGTAATAAGATCAATAATATACCGATATGACGGTACCTTGTACTATAACCGTAATCTGTGAAGTGACGTTGACTTCACTGCAGGAATGTTGTATCCTTTCGCACAATGTTGTATCCTTCTGCTTGAATAGCCCTGATCTGTCCATTTATATTGGATTCACCTCTGGGAGATTCACCGTGTTATTCCTCGACCCTTACGTCGCTGGCATCCGTGGCAGTGGGGGTGAGGTCAACAGGGCGTAGTGTGCGTTGTGGAAGCGGCGATGGAGCTACGTTCCGCCAGAGAGCAACACCAATCGTCTTCCACGGAAATGCAGACACGTCAGTGCTACACGGCTGAGTGCAGATCGAGAGCACGAGCTGCTGTGCCCCTCCCCCCTCTCCGAGGCCGTGCGCGCTACAGGAAAGGTGCGCGCAGTGATTGAGTGCCATTACTTGAAGCAGGGACAGCGGCACTGAGCAGAGAGGATGAATCGGCGGAAGATGCACTACCCCGCTTGTAGAAACTGAAGCCGATTGAGAGGGCGCGGCGGATAAACGCTGCCTCTACTGCATCGTTGACCGGGAGGGGCTGAGGTTCGAGTCCCGACGGTGGCGGATTTTCGGTTCTACCTTCAGAGCTAGGTTGAACCTTCCTCAAGCACGTTATGTTGTCACATTTTCTATATTTACGAATGCAGTCACATGTGATTATATTTATTGTACATAGGAACATGGTTTATCCACTTTTTCGTTACCAGGTCTCCGCAATTAGAGTGTTTTTGTCGAAAAGTTGCCGTTTTTCGGAGCTCGGTTGCAGTACTAGCCTTTCTTACGAATGGTGAGAAAAGGGGAAATGGTGAATCATACCTCGATTTGTTTGTTATCTGCAAAATTAACTAATAAGCTAACTCATAAGCGTGATTGCTGGGCTGTATTACATTTTTGATTTCTGATGTTACTATTTTTCTTGTCATATTTTGAGGATATTTCGTGTTGAGAAAGATCGCAATAAGACGTTCGAAAAATTGGTAACTGTGCGTAGGCCGCGATCTCCCGCACACCGCAACATGTACGTTAAACTTTACTTTCTCTGCTTTAACTTATGCTTATTACACGGAACATTTTCGCTGTACTTATTCGTTATCATTGAAATTAAATTTTCTCCAGACAAAAATGGCAACATCTTTTCTAACTCTCTCTCAAAACCTAATTTCATATGCACCTGTCAAAGAATTGCGAATAAACAATGTTTCTAGAGGGAAATAATTGATACTTTTTTTATTCTTAAACACGATATTTACTAGGATTTATTTTTTAAATATTCATCACAAACATGACATTTCTATTCAAGATACATTTTCTAACAACCAATTCGAGCCTCGACATTGAAAAAGCATATTGGAAAAGCGCAAGAATGAACATCTTGAATTTGACATTGACAATGCCAAAGGAAAGCTTTCATCTTCGGAGTCCAGGCAATGCGACACACGTCATTCGACGTCTTCACGTTGCTGTCATCCTGTCGGGAGGTCTTCTGTATTTTAAAATGAAACGGGTGTACCACCGGAGAGAGCGGAGCTCTTGATATGCAAAGCGCATGTAAATGAATCTTCAGACGACGATCGTTATATTCTTCCACCATGCGAGCACCGCAAACAGCAAAGTGGAGGTTGTTTGCGTACGCTGCATCACGCGTCTTAGGCGTCGCCTTTGTTGCCTCTGAGATCTGAGAAGAACGCACTCGGGAAGAATTATTTATCATACTTTATGAGTTTTTCCTTTAATGCTGTTTCATGCTTTTAGATATGAATGAACAGTTAAAGACGAACTCGACACGAAAAAAATATTGAAATCTTTTATGGAGAACGTGACATGAGAGTGATCTATTTATCCTAAGAAGTCTTTTCACAAAATAGTTTAGAATCGACCTTCCAGATAGCTACTAATTTTAGATTATGCAATAAACTAGATCAAATATTCAAACAATTCACCTACTTCAGAAAAGAGGTGTTTGTGACAATAATTTCGACCAATTTCATAAAGTTCTCGTTGTTGCTAGAAAGGTACGCAAATATGCGTCTGAATACGACGAAAATATAAATATAAGAAAGAAAATACTTAACCGTATCGCATACTCTTAGAAATTAAATGAAAATGGAAATGTGTGTGGGGCAATATGTTCAAAGAATATATTTGAAACCCTGAACGAATTATAATTTGCAATATTTGTAGTAATTCAAATATTACTATGAAATACGATATGATTATTGTTGTATTCTTATGTTTCTTCTATATCCTTTGTATTTTTATACAATTGTATTTTAGCCTTCTTTAATTTCCTCACTACACTCTGTACGTATGTTGGAAATATTTTACTTTTCCTTAAAATTGTGAGGTTTATTGAGATGTTGTGTTATATGTGCTTGCAAAGTTTTGTAAACGAGTTGTCGGCCATCAAATATTTATAAAACTTCAATCTTTGCAACTAAAAATATAATTTTTAATAGACAATGTATTACTTATTATCTTCCGTGGATCATTCAGAATTAATAATGCAAAGTCATCACGATTTCCTCTCTAGGATATTCAGCTATAACAACTTTCTCCTTACAAGCCATGAACTCCAGGAGTTTTACCGTTTTGTAGGTTAGTTATTTATATTGCATGTCAGGGGGAAATTTATTCCTGCTTGAAATGTCCCGAGTCTCGTCCCAATCTCTCCAGCCAGAAGCTCCGGACTCATCCAGCCCGAGGATAAACGCGTAGAACACATCGGGAGACCGCCATTGAAGCCCCACCCGCAATCGACGGACTCATCGCTCTAAGCGATGGGATTGTCCGGCTCACCACAATCACCTCCCGCCGCCCCAGCACAAAGGCCCCCGAAACATCGCCGCTCCTTTGTTTACCGTTAATGGGTGGCTTATTGACCCAAAAGTCTCGCGCTAATGAGGTTAATTTTATAATTGTGCTGCTGCCGCCGCCCCGCCCGCCCCGCCCCGCCCCGCCGCGACCCGCCCCGCCCCGCCACGTCCCCGCTTCGCGGCTCGCGCATCGGCGCGGGGAAGCGGAATTTTTCGCAGGGCGCTAACAGCGTTAGGGAGATAACTCGATTGTCGGGCAGGGGCGTGACGGGGCGGGGCGGGGCGGGGGGGGCGGGGCGGGGCGAGCGGAGGCGGAGCGAATGTGGGGGGAGGCGGGCCAGGGCGGGAGGAGCTGAGGCCGTCCCGGTCCTTTCTTCTTTAAATGCAGGCGGACCCTCTGCTGGTTGGGAATGCGCGCTCCGGGTGGATTAAAGGTAGCGCCTCTGCTGCGGTTCAAAGGCTGAGCGTGGGTGGGGAGTGGTTGAGGCGCTTCCACAAGGAAGAGGTACTCGAGTACTTGCCCCTGGAGACAACACTTGCTTGCCAACTGGTTCTGAGCTCCTTCAAATACGCTGTTAAACTCGTATTGTAACTTGAAACGTTAACATTTCTTTCGTGCTGGAAGTAATAAACAAACTTGATAGAATCAAATAATTAAGCTAATTGCTGATGGTAATTGATACAAGCTAATTATACTTCATAATTAATTACACAAACTGTACAGTTATGTACTTCTCATAAAGTATCAATTGGGGGAAGAAGACACAATTGCCGCAGTTCTGCAACCAGAGATCTGACGTGGAATCTCCGCAAAAAGTGTAAGATGATGATGCTAATTATGTTGTATGAAGAGACTGGCCCTGATACGAAGATGGAATAGGAAGGGCAATTAGGAGAAGGGGACACCGAGAAAATGTGCCGCGAACCCGCTTTGTCCCATACAAATTCTACACATTTCGACTAGCATATAAAACCGATCCGTAGAGGTGCAATTCTAGCTATATACTGAGAGCTTCGTTATAGACCACCTCTCGTGCAGACTAACTAGAGAGTTTTAGAAAGCGTGAAACACTCTATTGTATACCTTACAAACCCTCTTTCCGGCTTTGGACATGCGAACTGTAACGGTACGATAGAGTTATATCGGAAAACGATATTAAACCAAAATCATCGTGTGTAATCACGAAACTAAGAGTTTGTTCCCAATTGAGGTGGCAGAGGGTGCTGCTAATTCTATAGTACCGTGCGTAAAGGCAACGTAATGTTGGTTGATAGCTCTTGCCGAACAAATGCGAATGAAAGGAATGTGAGTTGTAGTAATTCGGCATTAGTAGCACACACTGCCATCAGACCCGACAGCACTTCCATTTTCGTCGTTTAGAAAGAAAACATTGCCAAAGTCTTTAAGCAATAAGCCTTTAAGACTTTAAGGCCAGGTGACGTAGTGGCGATTCATGTTCAAAAACTGTCATAGCAGTAGAGCAATCACTAGTCATAATGTTCTCAGATATAAATAATTTCGTGAACGTAAAGTTCCCTGCGGCTGTTAGCAGATAGTACTAAAAGCTCTATGATAGCATTTCAGATATAACGTTTAAACAGTGCAGAAGCATTTCGATTTGACTTTTGTTCATACAAATGCTCGTATTTTCAAGCCGAACATGTATTTGAATGATGCGCGTAAATTTGGCCCCAAAATGACTGCGAGCTGCAATTTGCACTGGGGAAAGTCGATAGGATGGTAGAGCCTTGAACCGCAAGAGTTCCTGTGCGATACGCGATTCTTATGTTCTGCTTCACAAGCTCGAGCGCCACTTGTTAAAAATTAGTGAACTCCAATGACTGATGAAATGTCTCTAACGTGCATTCATCATCACATATAGATGACGAAGGAATCATATTCCTCGCAAAGGAGAAACTCGAGACAAATCTATGTTTAGTTTGATCCTATCTGAATTATAAACATTATAAGTACGTCCAGAAAGGGATTTTTATTGTGTACTATATGATAGAAATAACATTACTCATAAAAAATTGTTTATAATAAGTACATATGTTTAAATTTAAAAAGTCTTGATGATGCGTCTTGATAAACCATTTTGAGAATAATTGTATTTGCTTGTAGAATTAATAATCGTCATTTCCTGCTATACTTAACGAACATTACAGTGCATACATGGTCAGGGTGTTGATGTTCCACAAATTACTGATTGAGCGTAATCCGAGATTTTGAAATTACGGATATTGATTATGCCAATAAGTACAAACTGTGTTCAAACATATTAAGGCTAAGCTTCTTTGCATTAATTGGCATTCTCTACTTGAACTGATTGTTACATCATATATCACCAAATTTTGATTTATCTTGTAATGGAGGATCAGAGGTTAAATGTTTGAAGTACACAGGAATATATCGTCCATAATTTATATTTAGGAATTCGTTTAACTTGAAAATTATTTATTTGAAATGATATTAAAGTTGTTTAATGGGCAAAATTATTTAGTTGGCTTTATCAATATGTTAGGACAAAAGCAGTTTTTTAAAAGAACATTAATTTCAGAAACAATTTTCAAAAGAAACATTTGTTAGTTTTACTGTGTATTGGGCGTAGATAATTTATTGCTACATGACTTGAGATAATTTTCGAATAAATTTTAAACTTATGAGTTCACGGTTTATTTCTGTAAAATAGTTTTAAACATTATTTATATATTTTTAATACTTATTTTGATATTATTGAATGATTAACAAAGAATAACACATATTTAGTTTACACCAAGCATCTTAATATAGTATACACATTATATATATATATATATATATATATATATATATATATATATATATATATATATATATATATAAGGTTTGTTTACGAAATTATAGTGCGTTTAGTTTTCCATGCTAAGAGTATAGTATTTTGTCTCAAGTGTTTGCAGAATTAGTCATATGAGATTGCCGACTCAAATGACAAATGAAAATTCATTTCGAAACGATTTTCTGTGTCTTGAACTAAACGCATGCGTAGAACTTTTGGTGGTAATGCGAAGGCGATCACGTTAATATCTGTTATTCTTCGAAAATGAAACGCAAGGTAACAGTATTTAAAATCAGCAGCACGCGTCGTAGCATGAAACGTGTTGGATGTAGTTAAATGATATAGTAAGTTATGAATGAGAGAAAAAAAAGATTAGCTGAAAGACGATCATTGAAATTGTCATCATTTTTAAACAAAGTAATGAATATTCAAGTTATATTTTACGAAGCATTTTCACCGAATATTCGACAAATTCACAAAATGTTTTACATTCTTTCTTACTTTCACTTTCACATTCACTTACTTTACACATTATTGTTATTGAGATAATTTTAGTTTATTGCAGAGGAGCTTTCGAATGAATCCATTTTTCAGTTCCATCTGGATTCCTGCAAAACGATTCCAATTTATAGACTCCCCTCCCCGGTTATCGTACAATTGCCTGATTTAGTGAATCCACAAGCCATGCTTGCTGAATTTGTGCCCTCCAAAAATCAACTAGAACGTTTCTGTTAGTCTTGAAATTATGATGAAGTTTCATTTGTTATTCACACAAATTTCATTCCGTTCAACGTTTCGTGCGTAATACGAGTTTCCATTTCAAAGACGCGTTTGCGTAGAAACTATAGACTAAAACAAACTGACATTTTGAACTTGATATTTTGGACTATTGGACACCTACAAAATATGCCGCGTGTAACATCGCGATCTCACAGTCCGTGTCCGACCTAGCTTGTATCTTGCAAACTTTACTCATGTAAAACGTATTACTCTGTACTGATGTCTGAACTGAATGTCTCAGTGGCAAACCGCCTGTGTGCGAGCACGTTATCCGAGTCTCTGCAAGTTTGCCAGCCCTCCACCAGCTATATGTATTTTCTTTGCTGAATGCAAAAACTGTGAGTGTTTTGTGTATTGTGTACGAAAGGTTCCGCAACCTATGTTCCATTACCACCGGTCTTCTGATCTTTCTCAAGGCTTCATACATTTTGCGCAATTTTACTTTTCACAAAGTTCACTCTTCTATTATCTATCGTACTACGCTGAATACCTTTAAGTACCGCAGCACCTGGCACGACGCAACGGGTAACGCGCAGGGCGATGGTAAAGGACGAGATCCCTAGGGCCCTTTCTCACCCGCATCGTCTCGCGCGCGCCCTGTGGCTGCTCCAGGATTTATAGGTGGCGCTGGAGGGCTGGGCGGGCACCGCGTCGCCCCGCCCAACATCCTCCCGCCCCTGAGCACTGCCCCGCCCACGCCGTAAATGCCGCTTCTTGCATTTACTTGGAAGGGCGCGGAGATAAATCTGACCGACAGCGTGACCCTCGTTGAAAATTCCGAGGAGCAGCAATTTCCATCCCGAGCGGTCGCGGGTTCGAAGAAATGACGCAGGTGGAATGTTTAATATGTTTTCTGGGAAAATAATGGTCGTACTTTTATCAGGTGTGCTGGACATAAAAACGTTCAATGATGTTAGGGTTTTAAGAACGAATAAACCACTTGAAAAAATAGTGTAAATGAGCTGATGTTGTATGAAAGATGTCGGTGTGAATTTAATGTCAATTTCATTTTACTGTTCAATCAACGTCTTATTGCCTTCAGAGTGGTTTAGAAGTAAGGCCTGGTATATTACTTTCACTTACACACTTTGATTTAAGATAAGTAAATGGTGGTGCATCAAAGGCGAATAAAAGACCGTATAAAATCAAAATAAAGATGATTAATGGGAAAAAGAAATTAAAGTATTTTACTGAATAGGTATTTTACTTCACCTGTAAAAGATTTGCGAATCAGAAATATATATTTATTACTCATCACAATAACATTTATTAATGTTCAACTGAATAGAACAATAATTCAACTGAAAGAAACAGGGAAAAACTATTTAATCATTCTCGCTTTATGTGACATTAACTTGAATTAAAAATTTTGTTTGTGGAAAATTTAAAATGATTAAAACTTTGTTGCAGAGATATTACAAACATTTTCGAATTTTTACCTGACAAGACTTTGATAGTTTTAAAACTGAATTCTAAATTAGAACATTTTCTAGTTTCAAAGTGAAATTTTCATTTATTGAAGGACTTTGCTGAAAATATGATCACAAAAAATAATTATGTACCCTTCAGATACATTTACGACTTCAATAAATCATCTTAATTTACTATAACGCTGCGTCACGCTGTTTTCACCGAGAGAATTTACTCTTCGAAACCAAAAACAAAATCATTGCAAGCCCTGGGGAGAGGATTGAAGAGGGCGTTTTGTAGATAGTACAGTAGCAGAATCAGAAATTATAGTTTCTTTTAAAAAGGACTAACATATTACCAAACAAATTTCATCTCGTATTTTTGATATTCAACATATAATGTAGATAATCTCAAGATCTGAAAATCTTATTGCCTTCAAATATCTATCTGTATTTTAAAGAGCAAGAATCTCCTGAACCGGTGGATTATCTACTCGTAAATTCGTCTACGCATGTTCGTCATTCGGCAAGTACTGATTGACAGCATGCGATGTAGGGAAGGGTTGCTTGCACTTTACCGAGCGCAAAACATTCGGTGACTACTCTTTCCCCAACGTGTCGGGCTTTTGATCACATCAAAGGAAGCGAACATTCGCCGAACACATGAGGTTCTAGGGATTGAGTGAGCAATAGCTCCCTGTTCGCCGAATGCCAAATGTGTGAAGCCGCTGCGAAAAAATATGTCCATGCACAAGTTGGTTCTGGTTGAGTATTTTTACTTTCTCGTCCTTACTTCCTAAGAAGAGAAAGTATTGTAATCATGCACCGTAAAACGGCGATTTCTCGACAAAAAACTCTTATTGCCGCTCTGGTAAAGTAGAGATGCATAGATATTGTTTATATATTTAGGAAATTACTTCATCAAACACGTGTAGTCAGAAACCTTGTTTTATGGGTTTTTGATTGCGAAAAACCGATTGGCAGCGAAACGTCTGTCTGGCCGTCTGCGGTCAAAGATTGCGCTTAAAGCGCTGAGCCCATTTTCTCAAAAATTATATTCCCTGAACGATTTCATTGAACGTGAGGATCTGCGAGTTTGATTGAGGGTATTCTTTACATGGAGCCTCTACAACATTTTCAATTTTTTCTAAAAAACGGATTTATATTAAGAGAGTAGCGAAAGTCTCGTTTTCTTTGAAATATCTGACTTTCGAAAATTGCAAAAGTTAAAATTTTTTCGGCGTGTTCTTACAACTACAATATTAAAAATGAAGAATTAAAAAAATTAAGCAATTATTTTCTCCAAAACGGCTTCAAACTTTAAATATTTTCCTCGTAAAGTAGATCAAAAGATGATAAAAAAGGGGTTTTGGTTTCATTTTCGGCGAACACTTTGTATTTTCTAAAGTTGCTACAAGTTAAAATTTCAAAACTACCAGGTTGAAGATAAATATTTTTGTTTTAACTAAAATATATTCTAAAGAATCGGCTCTTTAAAAACGAGTCATGTACAATTTTTTAAATTGAGTAGTTTGGTGTAATTTATGCTTGAATTTTTTTGCAATTTGTAAAGGAAACTTTTTTCTCAAAAATTGCCTGAAAAGTTTTCCACAGAGGAGAACAACACACAGTAAAAAGGATGCTACAGGTCTAATATCCGATGAACCCTCTGAATTTTCGATAATTGTAAATTGAGAAATAATACGAGAAAGTATATGCTGATATATCAACACTAGTTTCTATTGAGCATTTTACCCCTAAGGAAGACGAGAATACGACAACCGGAACGCGGATAAAACAACCTGCAACGCACCGTATCCCGGAGCATTCGCATACGAACGCAACTCGTTGTCGCTCACGATAAGAGCGTCTGCAGCACCAGGTGCGGGCGTGGCGGAAGGGGTGGGGGTGGGGGTGGGCGTGGGCGTGCGTTTGCAGAGGGCGCGACGGGGTGCGCGGGCACGCTCCCGCCCGCGCGCGAGTGGATGGGCGGCGGCGCTCGTAAACAGGCGGATCCCGCTGGCGCAGCGCCTCGCTCGCTAGGATGCGCGCAGGCCCCACTAGCAACCGTCTCCGGATGGACTGTGTGTACGGAACGCCTCCCAAATGCTACCTCTAATAATAATCGGTTAATAAATTTAGCTGAGCGTCGCGGATGGCTATCGTCTGTCAATGAGTAGACGTTACTCACTTGACGTGATCGATTTGATTCGATTCACGATTTTGTGTTGCAACGATAGTGGAATTGTTTCACATTACTGTTATCTGGAATTAGGAGAAGAAAAAATAAGAGAAATGAAGGAGAAGGAAAAACGTGTAGACGTATGAGGAAAGGAAACAGATTTAGATTTAGATTTATTTAGTCAAAAAATAATAATAAAATTTAAACAAATAAAATATAACAAGTAAAAACTGTATGTGACGTATGGGGAGAATATCATCTGCGTTTTTTGGAGTTCTAGAATTCCTTCCCATCATATTAAATATACATAAATTGGTCTTCTGACTTCGATCAATACAGTACCTTCTACATTAACATTACAGATAATGTATTTTGGGTATTATTATGAGGCTCAGTACCATCGACCAGAAATAATAATAATAATAATAATAATAATAATAATAATAATAATAATAATAATAATAATAATAATAATAATAATAATAATAATAATAATAAAGTAATGTGCAAAAGGCCTTGTATGTCGGAAACAGAAACAATCATAATGTCACAGCTGGTCCAATTCTAGCAAAATACGAAAACAGGAAAATGCACGGTAGCGTTAGCACTGAAATCCATTGTAAGCTGTATTCCATATATTGCAAGTGGTACGAACTCTCACCAAAGCATGATAAAGCACTGCCTTCAACACTGTATGACCAACAAATTCATACTGAATCAATTATAACCAATATGATATTGTTATTCGCAATTTTGGCTATGAGATTAGAACCAAGAAGGCAGAGAAATATCTTAAATACAAGAGTTTAGAAATCGAGGCCAGCAGAATGCGAGGTGTAAAATCTCAGGTCGTAACGATGGTTATTGGAGCTCTGGGATTTGTTCAGCAAAATTTATGTAAGAACTTATCGAAACTTCCAGGTCGTTTAAAAGACTTGAAAGTGCTAGAAATCGTATTATCGTAAAACATATAAAGTAGTTAAACTTTCATATGGACAATTCAATGTGACCAGCGCACCTACTAGAATAAAATGAATGTCTTTTTACAATGTTTGTTAGAGGGATATCACAGAGATGCAGTCCAACAACAGACTGGTTTAATTAATTATAGCAGGTCAGTGAATTGTTAGCCACTGTCAATTACTGTCAGTGTTGAGTGTAGATGAATTCCATCTGAGAGAGTGAAATCACCATCATAATTATATAACTGGCAGTGAGTACATCACATAATAAATTATATAGGAAAAATAGCATAAATATGTTACTAATTAGTCAGTCCACGAAAAACAGGTAAAAATATTGAAATTACTTTGTAATGAGACAAAATTAAATATCTAGCGATATAGCCTACGGTAATACAAACTATTGTTTTGCAGGCCAAGTGTTTCGAAAAAAAGGCGCCTGCTATCAACGGCCTCAGCTCCTACCCGCCCACCCAAAATGAAGTTAATTAATGCTTCGGAAGAAAGGCACCACATGCTAGAGGTTTCCAGATTTGGTGTGCTTTGGAAGAAGGAGCTCATCACCAACGGCCTCGGTCTTTTATCCGTGCGCCTACTATCAACGGCAACGGATAGAAGGTGCCTTGGAAGTAAGGGGCATGACACGGATTTGCATGTGTCCGACGTTTAGGGCTCGAGACCTCTTAATCCACGTAACCACATGAGCTGCATGTTGGCCCTAAAGACGTTGTAATGGGTTGGCGCAGCTCGTTAGGCTCGACTGCCGTTGTAGCTGTTCTGAAACCGTAGACTAAGCGATGTACAAGGAAATTCAGCGAACGGACCAATGTTTTTCCTATCTGTTCGAGAGCGTGCGGGCCGGAGGTCGTGGTTTTCTACGAGGTCTCTGAGCGTCCGGCGTACGCAATCCCAGAGGTAAATCCTCGGTCGTGATTTTGCGTTGATGAATGTTGTAAGACATATACGGAAGGATACATTCACTGTAAATATGCAATTATTTCTTTAAGGAGGAAATCTATATGAAATAACTGTATAAAATACGGGTATCAGTACAAAAGTATTTTTAGTAACGTTGTACTGACTTTTCACGAAGCTATTATTGTGTTATTGCCTGTTAATTATACCCCGGTTGTTTTCCACAAATTCCTTAGAACCAGTGACCAGAATTTTGGTCTTAGTGTCAGGGGTCAGAAGATCCACTGAGGACTTTGCTATCGGACACCCTCTTAAAATTTCGTGTACTCTGTCAAAGAGGATGAGAAGGAATTATCGCCCGCGATCCGTGCCCCATTGGTTAGAGTACTTCTCTGGCATTCGCCTGGTATCGATCGGAGAAACCACAGAGAGTACCGATCAGGGCAGTCGGCGGCTATAATTCTCCTCCAGATGGCGGATGGATTCGACCTAGATAGTGTGAAACATACGCCGCCATCGGTACTCGAAACTTAGGTCCTTTCAAAGTCGCTGCAGAGATAGCAGCAATGCTGGAGCTGAGCTAAACGCAGCCCGTATGAGAATGGAGGAATGAGAGTCAGGGGAAGTGGTGAACACCGGGGAAACAAGCTAGGTTCACCACGAACTCCACATACGTCGACCGGGATTTGACCCCAATTAGCCCAAAAAGTTAGCCCGCAGGCCTCGAATCATTCCACGCAAAAAGAAAGGGAAAGCGGCTGTTTTCTTTCCTTCCCGGCAGATCCCAGGGCATCTCGGCTCGGCCCGGCTCTCGCTTATTACGAGCGCTGACGAATTTCGTCACTCGCCGTGGGCACGGACGTGCCGGGGAGAGTGCTTCATCCAATCGACGCATTTTCCGCGCATTTTTCAACCCGGCTGGCAGGAGCAGCAGCGGTCTCTGGCGCGGACGCGGTTGTTCCAGCCCCGCCCCGCCCCCGCCCCCGCACCGCCCCCGCCCCGCCCCCGCCCCGCTCTCGTCGCGCCCCCGATCCGCCCCCGCCCCGCCCACTCCCTCATCCTGCCCCCTCCCGCCCCGCACCGCCCCCGCCCCATCCCCACCCCACGCCCCCGTTCCGCCGCCGCTCCACCCTGTCCCCACCCCCTCCTCGCCCCTGCCCCGTCCCCGGCGTGCCTCCTCGTCTCCGCCGCTGACAGGTTGATCCCGAGGCGCCCGAGACGCGGCGCCGAGGACAACGCCGGGCAAGGAGCGCGAGCGGAGGGCGAGGCTAATTTGAAATTAACGCGTCGCTTAGCGGGGAGGACGCGAGTGTACTGCTTCCACGTCGCGCGGAACTGACGGCACAGTTTCGTGGCGTTTTCCGGTTAAGGAGTTTCTTTGTTTGGGAATATTGCTTAGAAGAATATTAATCATATTTGAACTCCACAGTTCGTTTAAACGCTAATATAATTGTTAAAGGTTCTAAACTACATTTTTTCTTTCAATCTTAGTGGTTGGTTTCATTGTTCTATAGCTGTTCTGATTTCTAACGATGAGAAATATTCTTGGTTCAGTCACTACACTTACCATCTTAGTTAGTTGACTGACTTGAAAGAAATAGTACTCACCTGAAACAAAAAGAAACATTTAAAATCAGTGTACTAATGAATTGGAGAGACCAACGATGTAAGTGTATTTTAAGTGAATTTTGAATAAAATGGTTTATTTTCCATAGAGTATAAGTCCCATCCAATACATCTTTTGTATTTATCGTTATAATTAGTCGCACCTGCAAGAAAATTTTACCTGTTTATGAAAAGTAATCTAGGATTAATTGTGACATCGGGTCATCATTGTTTCGACTTTCATTCAGTGAATGAAACCTCTGAACATTAATAAATTTCACTTTGTGTATCGTACACAGCAGTTACACCAACACTGAGGCAAATTCTCAGACAAATTTATAAATATATTTTATTACCCTGCAATACAAAGGGCTGATAATTAGCAAAGTGTGGTCTATCCCCAGAGATTGCTGCATTCGAAATTCATTGGTGGCATGTTTACTGGAGGATTTCATTGTATTATGCCTGTGTTCATTTGCTTTCACGGACGAAATATACATTATTTATCTTCTGCCTCGTATCGTATACATCCCGAATCTGAAAAGATGGGAAAGATGTATTGCATAAGACGCTGGTGGAAATACATCTCTGGCATAAGAAGAAACGTTTTCACAAAAATACGGCAAAATTGTCGCAACACAATTCAGGCAAATAGTGCAGTTGCATTGTTGTTTTGTAATTTTGTATTGTTTTTCTATTTAACAATGCAGAGATTTGCAGTGACTTTTTCTTTCACTTCTTTGGCTTCGTAAAAGATCTTTTAACTGTAAAATTCGCGAAGAGCAATTTTATGGACGTGGTGTAATTAATTCTAGAAAAATTATATAATTTACGCGGGATCTTTAATCAACTTTCATTTCGCGAAAGAAGATTATAAATTTTCCTGGAATGTGTAGCGCGGAATGTTCAGAGAACGAGTTACAGGACCGCACATTTTGATGAAACACGGAGCTGAGGGGCGTATTTGAGGTTCGTGGAGCACAAATTACCTTTTTCCTTGTCTTTTAGGCGATGTGCCTCCTCCGTTTTTTCTTGCTCCACTATCATTATTTCCAGCAGGCTGGGGTCCCATTTCTCTTCAAAAGAATTCTGCCTCTACATCTGCATGCGAAGTAACTATAAAAAATGTTTTTAGACTTTGAATGACTCCCAAAAGACCAGCAAGGGCTCTGGACTTTAGTTCAACAAATTTCTACCAGAAGAAGAATATAAGGAGTTAACATGATGCACAAAAAACACACACACACACACACACATACACACAAATACACACGCCCATTGTTAGATGATTCAGGTTGATTGTATAGTGAAGATAATTTTGAATTGGGAAAGTGTACTTTGATTTGTTTTGTTTCTGTTTGTTCTGTCATACATATTCTGCGGATAGGACAGAAAAAAATATGGCGATTTCCTTAGCAACATATACAACTATTGGCAAACTTGAAGATTGACGGGCAGATTCTGGACCCCTGACTGAGGCATTCCGAGAGTAGGGGCATTACGTCACAGACCTCCTTTTGTCAACAGGGCTGTCTCGGCCAAGAAGAACGATGTAACTGTCGGGATCGAGTTCCTTAAGCCAAAGAAGTGAAAAGAAAACACCGACTTGTTGGAGGGTTGAGTAAAAATGTAAAAAAAAATTCAATGCAAATCGTATTTTTTCTTATTTTGTTTCTGTCTCTTTATACTGATACACATTCAACGGACAGGTAAGCTCTGTTACGACAGCAGAGATTTCCTTTCTTTCATTGTGAAACGTAGACCGATTTATGCATTATAGGTAGGCCCTGTTGGCCTGAGTGACGTGAATCCTCGAGCACGGGCGCTGCCTCACAGTTCTTTCCTTGTCAATCAGGAGCGTGTCAGTCAAGACAAACGAGGTGAAAGTCAGTAGCGAGCGCCGAAAGTGACGGTAAGGAAAAGAGAACTTCCACGAAAGTGGGGGGGGGGGGTCTGTAGAGTGTGAGACGAGAAAGATGTCCATTAGGCGAGCGAGAGGGAGAAGATAAACGGCGTACGAACGGACGGGAGGATGGATGGGAAAACGGACGGAGTTTATGAGGTATGAGGGAGTGTCGCTCTGAGGGACTGTCAATCGGACTGGCGGGCGAACGGTAGGGCGACGGACGGGCGCGCGAACAGGCGGGTGGACGGGCGAGAGATTGGGCTGGTGGGAGGACGGGCAGACGGGCGAATGGGAGGACGGGCGGGCGGGCGGATGGACGAACGAATGGACGGATCGATGGAGAGGATGTGCGGGTGGGCGAATTCAGATGGAAGCTATCTACGAAAATCCCTTAAACAATGAAGAGGAAGTACACATTAATTGCTAATTACTTTTCACATTATTTTAACAACTAATTTTATTAATAATATGAGTGAACATTTCTGCGCAAAAAAATACACAAAACCGCTTTTGATCCATTTTAATGTTATTCATAAAATCTTCAGTTACATTAATTATTAAAAATGATTTAAATTGATTTCACGATCTACCCTAATTGTTAAAACAAAGACAACATTTCCCGAAGTACGCCAAACAACATGTGTAAACTAAAAATGCGCAGTTTTCCGGTGCACGATTACAGTACTTTCTCTTCTTACGAAGTAAGAGCGAGAAAGTAAAAAGAAGATAAATCACACGCAGAACTCAGGCACAGTTGTTGAAAAACGATCTTAAAACTTTTTAGTTTTAGCGGAAGTATATTTGTATTAATTACTAAACACAGTTGTTTATAAATTCACCCTGCCCCTCCCACCATCATCATAGAAACATGCGAGAGTGTATAAAAATTTTTTTTTCACACTGGCGGGCCACACCAAAATTCCAAATAATTCTATTTACCCTTCATTATTAACTAGTATGACATTCAATTATTACTCCCAATTGATTAATCCAAGTTGCAAACTTTCTGACAAAGTTTGAAGTTGTATATTTCAAGAAAATCTAATAGAGAAACAAGTAGTGCTACAATATCACGTAATTTATTGCATTATTTCTAATCATTCAAAATATTTCATCATATTCATTAACTAATTAGCTCAAATGTTTCTTAAACCCTTAATTGCTGTGACGAAAATACGTTTATATTAATTACTCCAACTAATTCTTTATACCACCGCCTTACGATTTCCACCTTTATCTCAATACCATACCAATAAATAGATTTCTTTCATACTGGCGAACCAACCCAAAACATACCACGCCAGACCACACAGAAACAACCCCAAATTCTCGTATTCTGCTTATATCATTAAATGAGAATGCTGTTGAATTTATTGCTTCCGGTAATTAATGAATACAAAATGAAGTATCCTTGATTAATTAGAACGAAATATTGGTATCTTTGTTTGCGATCCACTGCGGTTGGCTAGCTAGCTGCAGATAGTGGTGGGAGGGGCGGGAGGGGCGGGTGGGCGGCGGCGGCCGCCGGGAGGAGTTGGAGCCACCTGCAGTGACACTCTGAGAAGACGAGCAGCACCGGCTGCCCGCATCGCGCCCCTCACCCGCGCGCAGCTGACGCCCTGAAAGGCAGGCGGCCCCGCCCCCTCCCCCCTCCCCCCCCCTCGGCCCACTCGTCGTCCCAGAGAAGCGCCACGGCCCACGCTACTTTGCATCCAAAGGTCTCCGCCGGAGCCAGCCGGAGAGCGAACACAGATTTGTTGGTGCCACTTTCAAGATCAGAGCAATTGTAATTGCTCTGTGTTTTTTATGCCAAACTGACGTCAATAACGCCTTAATACGTCGCCACAGCGGCGCGCTTCAGATAAGGGGCAGGGCTCTTTTCACCGATGCTGTAGAAAGGGGTGGGTTTTGCAGGAGTAGGATGTTTTCAGACGCCGTCGGAAGAGGTCGTTCGAATATCCGTTCACCAGCACGTGTTCGAACGAATCCGGCACACCCGACGAAAATGTCCGACGACGGCCAAGCAAAATTTCGGCTAAAATCGGCTCCACTGCCACCGCCACCTTGCGCTCCGTCCGCTTCCCTCCTTCCCTCCCGGGACGCCCCGTACTCCCCCCACCCCCGCCCAGCCCCGCCCCCCCCATGTGGCGTGGCGTCGTGCGTTGGGAATTAGCGTGTCGCGGTGCTCCAGGCATCAGCATAAGCGATTAATCAATTAGGCGCGACAGCCTCCACAGGTGCACAGGGCGGCGGAGTAAGCGACGAGGGGGGGGGGACGCACGATACTAGACGAGAGAGTCATCGTACAAAGACCACACGTGCAACTATCAGAGACAGACTTACAGTTTGTTACTTGGAGTTAATTGCTGCCTATAGAATTGTGAACTTTAAGACTGCTACGAATACGCTCTTATGTTCAGCCTAACTGATGTCCTAGGAGTAGGAAAGTAAGAGGGCAGGAAGCATGAGGAACCCATCTCAATAAACACCATCTTAGTTTTAACTGTAGAATTGCTAAATAAATATCATTCAAATCAAGTGTATAGAGTAGATGAAATGGTTTTTTAATCGAATTCGTAGTTATATTGAGAGAGCTTAATGTAATTAAAGGATTTCTTACAAGAACCAAACAAGTCCAAATTCGAAATTTTTCAGGAGACATCTAAACCTTTATAGCGTAGTCGTTCTAGTAATAGATTTTTCACCGTCTTGTATCTTTCAAAGTGTTTGGAACTTTCCGAAAGGAAATGTCGCAGGTGATAGCACCAGTAGTAGGGAAGAACATAGTGAAATATTTCAAAATATGGAATTTGGAATTTGATTGGTTCTTGTGAGGAACCTTTCAATTGAAATATTTTGACTTTTCTTGGTTATCGTAAGGAGTCTCATACGAATTAAACATAAATAGTTTTGCGTTTCTATTTATTAGAATTTCTATAAGGTTTTAAAATGGCTTTGGAATTAAAATATAATTGAAAATTTAATATGACCATTACATGGAAATGACTATGATCAATTTACTCCATTTAGTGCTATTGGGAGAATTTGAGTTTCACGATGTACCTGGGAGGTAATAAACTCCTCCTGGCTGACACACTTATACATAGGTGCTTTAGAGTGCAATGGCAGGGAAGAGATCTGGGCAGCAACGGCTGAAAAACGTTCGCTAGTAGCTCAAATCCATGCGAGTCCGTTATGGGGTTGCGAAAGTTACGTTCATACTCTCGGAAAGGACGCAAGAGGGGGATGCGCTTGGTTCAGGGTTGGGGGATGGATGCAGCGTAGACTAAAGGACGCAAGTGGTAATGGCATCTGTGTGCTTTGCGGTGATAGGGAAGACTGGATCCACATCCTCTTAATTTGCTGTGCAACCGAATCATGGAGAAAAAAATGGATGGGAATGGGAAATTACTTCTTCCTAAACAGGAACGTAACCCTCGCCCAAAACATTTTAGGTGATAAAAGGTCTAAATTCATGAAAGAATTAGGAACATTTTTAGGAAAGGTTCGGACCATTAGGGAAAGTGAAATTAGGGAGTGGGAAAACAGCACCGGTTAGCTTCAGCGGAGCCTAGACAGGAGAGAAATAAATAAGTCAATAAGCTAACAATATGTAAGTTAATCAGTAATTTTATGTTAAGTTAATAAACAGTTATGAAATAAGTCATAAGTCGTAGTCAATTGGTAAGTAACAGGTCGATATAATAAATAAAATAAAACTGGCGTAGTAATAAGCACATTAGGGGGTGAAGGGAAGGGGGGATCGAAAATGTAAGGGCAGAGGCGCTGGTGCGGACGATCTTCTGTGGCGCTGTTTCATTTCAGGTGATGAGGAGGCCAAGCACTGGAAGGAGACGGCGGGACGCCCGCGCCAGAAAATAAATAATTAAAATAAACGTTGGATAGATTAGAATGTACTCGGCTTCTGACGGCAGGTTTTTCCCCCTTCAGGGGTTTTTTCCTGAGCCGTACCTTATGGTCTCTTTTCCGCGGCTTTGATGCGATGGAGAGACCATTTGGGGTGAATACCAGAATTCGAAAGATTAGAACGCGAAAGGATGTAGGTATTGTAATGGCTTAAAGGCCTTCGGCCTAGCCACATAGGATCAAGTAAAGTAATTTGTTTGTAATAATTATCTATTAAATAAATAAAATAAACTCCTCCTTCATCTGTTTCTTCAAATTTTGACAGTTGGACAAGATAAATCGATGGTTTGTTAGGGTGTAATTTCTCTCATGTTTGTACCGTTGTCAAATATGTCTTCAGTTTGATTTCCATAGGTGTAGGTCGCGCTCGTATCTCGTATTTTTGTAAAGTGGGGACTGACTGTACTGTGAACATAATTTTTGCGTAATATTCACTCAGTCACGTGACTAAATTGGTGGTAGGCTACGAACGTAGCCCAAACAGTCAATAATATTTGGTAAGACGAACAATGAAGTAATGGGCGATTATTTAATTATTTTAACCTCGTAAGAAACCGCAAGAGATATTCGTTATTAAAATAATGCGCTTGAAATTTTTCAATCGTGTTCAATGTATTACCGTCAAAACGTATCGTCAAAAAATGTATTACCGTCATGTGGCGTGTGGGGAGAAGTGCTCGTATAATTTGCGCACATTTGCTTGAGCTACAGAATTCCTTCCTCACACTTATATTATTATGAATAAAGATACCAACGAGCGTGGTTGGCAACATTTGTAAACTACAAGTTTTCTCTTCCTTGAGAAAACCATCGCCCATTGCATCGCCCAACGAACGGCGGACAAGATGATGATCGCGAACCCGTCAAAGGCTGCTCATAAAATAAATATAAATAAAAATGTTGGTTAAGAGAATACATTATTCGAATACAACTCATCTACTTTTCTTTTGCTGACAGCAGAATAAGAACCTTCTTCTATTTTAAAAGAACAGTTTCGAACCACTCTAGAACTCAAATATGCAAATATTTAATGGTTGTAAGAACATATTTTCACAGTTCTTGTCATCAACACTCAAAAATTCAAAGTATAATAAAGATGAAAGAACGAAAATAAAAGTGGAGGGAAACTTGTTTTTTGTCATAATTACTTTTCCTTTGCACGGAGTGTTATTTGTTTCTTCAAAATTTCCTTCAACGCTGTCTATTGTGCCACTATGATGTGTACTAGTTACTGGCGTGCATAGTGATAATCTTGGAAGCGCTTTTTTCCAATTCTACTGATGAAAACTCCATACCACATCCATCAGTATCTCCCGACGTGACATGAACATGAAATTTACGAATAAATGCAGTACCAGCACAATTTGCGGATCTATGTGATAGAATTTAGCGAATTTCAAATGTTTGCCTTCGACGATAATCAATGGTATTTAACTGAGATATTACGTTATTCACAGCTCTAACTGGGTTAAAAAATGTTTAAAATAACAGTATGTAAAATTGGCAAATAAGTGTGCTTATTGAGTAATCATGTTTTCCGTCACTCAATTTCCTTTCCCTGAATACATAGTGTAGAATGAATATAACAAACGTGTTTGCGGGTTTAAGAATGTTTTTTCAAGCTGAAAATAATAGGAAAAATATAATTGTTTCACACTACAAGGTATCCTTTAATATCGTATCACAATACAAGCTAACATATATATATTTCTACTGCAGCTCATTTTAAATACAACCTTTGCGTTCATTTGATTAAGTTGCTAATTGTCTACTTTTCTTTACTCAAGAGATAAAAGTATTGTTACTTAAGAGATATAAGTACATGATGTCCTTCATGATGTATCATTTTAACTTTGGATAATCGTATGTTATTATAAGTTAAAATTTCTCTAAATCTTCATCATGATAAATTTTCCTGTTTAAAATCTTGTTTTTCATCATGACAAATTGTCCTGTTTTATACTTTTAATACAGGTTTCTGTCCCACTTGTCATCATTTGCTTGAAGCATTTCATGTGTTCAGTTATAGCTCATGCAGCTTTCATGACGTATCCTTCAGTAGATGGACCGTTCATCTTTAATGGAATCTTAATATCTCGAAGCGTTTTCCGAAACTTTTCAGTTTGCAAGAGTAAAATTGCCTCATCCCAGCCAGCAAAACTTTTCCGAGCACTATATCAACTGCGTCTGAGTTGCCGTGGAAGAGAACAATTTTATGCGTTTATGAAATTCATATCAATTTAAAAATAACAACAGTAGTTTAGTTACATGGTAGAAGATAAATGGACGGAAACATAAAAAAGCAGGAAGGAAAGATGATAAAAGGGAAATCTGTGAATCAACCGTTCAATCACTAAATGCAATGTATCTTTTATGTCGGTTGGACGTTCGGAAGCCGTCGTGCAATTCAAATATAATGCTATAGTTCATATCGGAAGCAGTGATGCTATTCAAACCAGCCCCCCCCCCCCCGATTCCCGTATTCCGATGCGTAAACCTGCAATGGAGCCCGTATCAGTGCGGCCGGTGAAGAGTCCGCCTCATAGCCTGTGTTTGTTTTGAGGGGCGTGGGCGTGGCGCGGCGTGGGCTGGAGAGGAGCAGCCGGGAGAGCGCGGCTCGGACGCAGTGCAAATAAGCGCCGACGTCGGGCCCTTGCGTGGGGGCAGCGGAGACTGCGGGGGCGGCCGCGTGCCTGACGACGGCGGCAGCGGTGGTGGGGGCGGGGACGGGAGCGGGGGACGGGTAGGTGGCGGCAGCGGGAGCGGAGGCGGAAGCAGCGGTGGTGACGCCGGAGGGGGGCGGAGGTAATGAAGAACGCGGAGGTGGCGGTGTGTGGCGGCAACGGTGTCAGTTGGGACGGTGTCGGAAGTGGAGGGGGCGGAGCGGAGGTGAGGAGAGAAGGCGGAGGCGACGTAGGGGCGGTGAGTGGCGGCAACGTTTGCACTGGGGACGGCAAAGGGAGCTGAGGTGGCAGGTGTAATGAGGGAGGCTGCGAGGATAGCGATGACGGCGACGGTGGCAGCTGCTGTTGGAACGGCAAGGAGGGGGGTAGCCCAAGCAGCGGAGGCGGCGGGCACGGTAGCAGCAACGTCGAGGCGGCAGGGGTGGTGGCCGCTGGCGGGAGTGGCGACGGATGGCCATCTTCGGAGGGAGAATAGCAACGGGTTTGGACGTTTGATAGTAGGGTGTGGACGGGGCAGCAGTGTCAAAGGCGTGGGCGCCGGTTGCTGGGTCAGCGTGCAGGGGGTGCGTGGGAAACGCTTGCTCACTGGCCGCCGCTCGTTTCCAAGGGAACACATCTCTAACCTTTAACGAGAGGACTGTTTAATGTCATACTCATAATAATTTTTGCAAGATGTCTTGCTTGTTCAAGACCGTTTTATGAAACTCTTGCTCTTCCTTGTGTATAAGTTCAAACTTCTGAGAGATTTGCATCTCCCTATGTTAAGTAATATGCAATTATATTACGCGCTACCGGATAGAATCAATAACAGTTAATCGCCGTCACTTCAAAGAAGAAGTGAAAATTGTAGAAGATTTTAATCATAATGTACTAGTAAACCATTTTGTGATTATTTTGCAAAAGGATGAAAATAATAAGTTTTTCAAATTTCCTAACATAATCGTGTACATATGTCGCAATAGGGTAAGATTTTAATAAAGAGGATATAGGAAAATTTCATGCCCTCGTAGACTAATACTATGTCCTACACCCCGAACGGAATACTATGTTGGTTTAGTTCTTGAAAGTGCCCTACTATTTAACGAAATTTTGATAGATATTTCTTATTATTTTGATATATTCAAATTTTAAAAAAACGTAATTCTAAAGAAACGTGTTTGTTGTATTTATTTTTTACTGTATTATTTACTATTTGCGTATTTGCATATTTAATTTTTATAATGATATGCCCGTCTCCAACGTCTACGGTGCACAAGCAGTGAATTGTACATCAATCAGTGAAAGGATTCTCCATTAATCAAAGCGAATATTGCATCGATTTCCATACACACAGAATCACAGCGTTAGTACAGTAGTGGGGGATACTTTGTCACCGGTGAAATTGATATGATGTTAGCTTTCTATTGAGATTACTGAACAATATTTGACCGGCTGAGATGTGTGAGGGCTTCAACTAACCAAAACCTAACTGCACTGCTGTTGACCAAAAGGTCCTGGGTTTGAGTCTGGCAGGATTTTTGACGGTAGCTTGGTCGAATTCACCCGCCGCGCCATCTGGAGGAGAATTCTAGCGGTAGTCTGCTCTGATCGGTAGTTTTCCGTTAGCAAATGGGTCGCGGATCGCGTGCGATCTTTTCTTCCCCTTCATCTTCCTTGACCAATCCTAAAAATTCTACAGGCAAGGGCGGAGCCCTTGGTTCGTGGGAGATACCTAGATGGTGAAACCCCGCAAGCCCCGATAAAAAGTACTACACTTACGGGACTAATGATCATATCAGTTGATGCGTGCGGAAACACAAAATAATCAATCATTAAGTCCGTTGGATTGCAAATCTGAGAGTGAGGATGTGGAGGCAGCCTGGAAATTGGGGAAGGCTGGGCGGAGGGGTGGCATAGGTGGCGGACACGGCGGAGGGGCGGGAGAGAGGGCGGCGTGGGAGGGAGCAATGACGTGTTCGCGAATGACACGGAGGAGGGGCAAGCTGGGACGGTTTCCACGGGGAGAGGGGAATGGGCACGGCTGGGATAGAGGAGACGGGGAGTGGTGGAGACGGGAAGGGCAGTGTGAGATATGCGAATGGCGTCGTTGCGGGCGATGGAGGGGCGTGGGAGGCGAGAGGAGGCGTGTAGGTGGCGCGGATCTCATAATGCAGCTGGAAAGAAACCACATATCGTGATAAAAGCAGGTACTACACTTACGGGACTATTTACATATCATAAATACGAAACACAAAATACGATTATTGAGTCGATTCGATTGAAAATTTGAGTGTGGGGATGGGAAAGCCACGGGCGGCTGGGTGAAGGAGATGGCGCCGGTGGTAGACCGGCAGGGGAGGGGGAGGCGAAGACGTCGGGGATAATGACGGAACCAGAATTACGCGATCGGTGTGGGCGGAGGCGGCGGGGGGAGGATGGCGCGGAGGAGGGGATGGCGGGGGCGGCTGGCGCGGCAGGGGTGGAGGAGACGGAGAGCGGTGGCCGGTGAGAGCGATGGGGGGGGGGGGCGTGGGAGGCAGGATTACGGGCGCGACTGGTGGGGCGAGGCGCCGGTCAAGGTGGGGGCTGCGAGGCCGGCGTGGGCGGCGAGTACCTCTCAGCGCCCTGGGCTCAGCTGCGAATCGCGCCGCCGCCGCTGCGCGATTGTTTGGCCAACGCTGCGTAAATAAACATGGCGGCGGCGCGCGACGCAGTCCACGGGAGCCGTGCGAGCGCGCATGTCCTCTAAATCCGCTCGGGGAAGCGAGTGGATGGATTCGAAGTCGATTTGTCCATTAGAAGAAATAACATGTTGGTTTGTTTCTCTAATCGATGTAGATACCAAATGTTTATTTGTTTTCGTTGTTTTATCTTTTAACTTTCGTGTTGCAATATTTAGAAATAAATTAACATCTCATTCTTCGTCGTGTAAACGTCCTTTATTTTTTTAAATTTCATTTAGAAGACATGCCTGGGTGAAGAATTTTCATGTACAATTTCGTACTTTGCTAAATATTCAACTTTGTCAGAAATATATTTGTAAAAAGAAGCCTGTGAATCAAACGTATGAATCGTACCGGAACGACTTTAGTAAAGTAAACAAATCATTCGTATCAAAGATGAAATAGTTGCTTTTAAAAGTACTCAATGTGTTTGTTGATTGATTGATGATTTTGAGGGCGTCAACTGCAACGGTCGTTTGTCCCTTAATTGTAGTGTATACGCTT
Organism: Gryllus longicercus; assembly: GCA_038098605.1. Classification (NCBI taxonomy): domain Eukaryota; kingdom Metazoa; phylum Arthropoda; class Insecta; order Orthoptera; family Gryllidae; genus Gryllus; species Gryllus longicercus. The sequence goes on from JAZDUA010000398.1 coordinate 701,830, forward strand.
TTCTCGGGAGGTAGCCGCATCCGGGTACTGTCCCATCCGGAATAGATCTAAGATCTAAGCATCCGACTGGTCTCTTGACATGTGTGGTAGTGAACTGCATGTAAGTGGAAATGTGTATAAGAGGTGAGGATAAGACAAGGATGAAGAAGAAAAGATAGCGCGCGGTCCATGGCCCGTTTATTAGGGTATTGTTCCGGTATTCATTTGGTTGTGATCGGTGAAACCACCCAAAACAAACGTTCAGAGCAGCTGGCCGATAGAATTTTCCTCCAGACGGCAGCTCAATCTCTGTTCCTGATATGTGTACTACTCATGATTTTAACATTACCAGAATTTTGGATCCATGATGTCTTTGAAATTTAATAGACATAAGGATGCTCATAAATACCGATAAGCTATGTTTGAAATTCAGGGAAAATATTTACTTATTTATTTATTAACCGTGTTAAATGTGGAAGAAATAGATTTCCATACACCGAATTTTAGTGATAATTATGTATTTATTATGCCGCCACAATTAGTGCTCATTAATTTGCCTTTTTCACAATTTATGTAACATTAAATCCTCGTTAACGCGAATTCCAATGGACCGACATTATCTGTGTCCTTGTTATAAAAACTCGTGTTACCTGACAATTATTTACATCTGCATTAATACGTTTCCTAGCCGGATCCCAAACTTTGTTCGCGTTACGGCGAAATTCATATTAAGCAAATTCGAGCTAACAAGGGCTCTCAGTATTTCTTCAATCGATGCCGAGGCGAATGCACGACAACGCCACCAGTAGAGAGTTAAGTGGCGCGAACCCTGCTAAGGGGGGGGGGGGCGATTCCGCTCCAGAGACGCTGAGCAGCAGGAGGAAGCGAGATGCTGAGGTGGGAGGACCACTGAGGTAGGGCGACCGCAGGCGACGACCGCACTGTTAACTGGGTCATTCACTATTGGAAGACGCATGGCTGCCTGTGCGGTGCTTTCGTAAATGGAGCACGGCAGGCAAGCTGCAACCACGCTACTTCTACAGATGGACGGTGATATTGGATTGCAACTGGGCTAGATTTTTGTAAACTGTTATATTGTGTATCAAGAAGGGTTTTACACTTTTATTGTAAACTTAATGCAGTTGATTGTTATTTAGCGTCAATCCTCTGCAATACTGACTTAACAAATTCAAATATTACGAAGTGTGAGATGAATTTTCAACGTAGGAGGAGAACTTTAAAAATTAACTATCGTATTGAATTTATAAAAATTAATTTCTTTTGCACCAAATCTTTCTCTCGTGCCTCTTCTCTACAATACAAACACGTTAACAATAATTGGATAAATTTCTGTATTTAGATCGTTATATTTATTTTGGAATTAGAAAGTATTGTTTTTCATACTCAGACTTTTAAGACAATACCACTTGCAGTCAAGGCATACTAAGTATAGGTTTATTTTAGTTTACATAGTTAATGAGTGACCAACATATGTTCTTGCTAGCCGAAACATAACCATCGCCACTCTTTCTCCCTCTACCTCCTGTACAGGCCAATTAAAGAGGGCGAATAAAGGCAAACACGACAAAATATCGAGGGTGCGCGCGGGTTGCAATTCATCAATGGCGCTGTTATGTAGTGCTGCGCGCGGGCGCTGGCGATTTGATGCAGTCGCGTGGATGTGGCTGCGCTCTGCCGGGCGCAGCTCCCCATTAATCAGCATACGGCTCTGTCTGCGCGCGACGCGTGTCGGTGCATTGCAACGCGGGCGCCGGGCCTCACGCGCCACGCGCCGCCCGCCGGTTTATATCAATGCGCGCGGCGATGCCTTAATTAAAACACTGGGCGACGCCTGTCACCTGGCGCGCATTGTGCCTCGGCTGTTCTTGGCACGCTTCGATTTCGCCGCCCGCGCCGCTCGCCCTAGGGAGATGCGCTGGTAATTGAATTGAATTGAATTAATGCCTTATTTTACGTGGCGAGACTCAGGCCATCAGGCCCACTCTTCCGTCTGACCACGCAAATCTCGCTACGCTCCTTTCACCAACTAGCAGAGAAAGGAGGTATTTCTTGGGCGAGAAAACAGGCGATTTGAATTTAGCTCAGAGGCGTCATTTAGGCTTGAGGATCTTTTACATGCAAGTAAATCTACTAACATGGGACAGCCGGCTTTACTTCCCCTCCGAAGGAAGGCGTACGAAGGATTTTTTCGCCCTGAAAAATCCACGGCTTCGATCGGGTTTGAACCCGCCAACTTGGGTACAACAGTCCGAAACGCTAACCGTTACACCATCGCCGCCGCAGGGGCCGCCGGAAATCGGGGTCGTCATACATGTGCCCAGATTGGTAATAGATCAAACATGGAGTCTATATCAGCAAAGCATGTTTGATGATTAAGTTGCTTCTAGGAAGCGTCTAGGATGGCTCACGAGCGGCGTACTACCTGTCTATGGAGCGGTCCGAGTTCAAGTCCTGGCCGAGGCAAAAATAGAATTGTAGCTTACCTTTAAAATCGTCCAAGTGTCTGTAGCTATGTGACGATGGAAAGCTCAGACAGGCGGATTTTGCTATTTGCGGTAAAGAGAATACGTCATGTTCACCGTATGTCGCTCCTACTTACAAGCAGGATAATTTAACTATGTCCAGGCAAGGGGGGACACCGTTAGCTGGCCGACAAAGTCGCACTATCGACCCAAATGCAAAACAAATACAAGTAACATGCGTTATGTTCGTCACAGTCTTCACTGTTTAACCACGTATCTTATAATTTCTACAATTAATTATTATTGAACTTTCACGAGAGTTGGCAAGTTTTAATTAACAAAGAAATAATTTGTAACCCATTTTTCTACACACACCAATATTACATATGATTGGTGGTATCGTGTTATACTGCAGTACCGCCAAGTGGGTGCCCGCTTGGCATGCCGAAGTCCAGCGCTTGTCTGCGGGCCAATGGTGTGGACTCAGCCTGTTGAGTCACCCATACGGCAGTCATGGGGAGGCATTTCTCGCATTGTCGAAAGAAAGGAAACTCAGTAACGGCACTCTAAATTCTATTTCTTGATTATAGACCTTGTTAACAAAATAAGCTTTTCTGATCAGTCTTCCCACTTCGGCTAGTTTTTTCGATTTTTGTTCATTTCTGTTCGACTCCTAAGAAGCCATTTCGCAAACATAAAGAAACAATTTCTCTTAAAAAATCCGCTGTGTACGGATGCTGACAACAAAAGATAAGATAACGAATCAACAGATTCAGCTTCCATTGATGAAGAAAGCAGGTGGAAGCTGACGAACTTATAGAAAGTTTAGATGAGATCGACTCTAGTTTAGTAAAAAAGGGGACACTGCAGCATCCAAACGCAGACAGTTTGACCGAAAGTCTTGCATTTGAGTAGTGCCAGCATTAAGTGTCGATTTAACAATTAATTAAAATGTATATGACTTTGTAACATAATAAAATTATATAATTTCTATGTTTTGTTGCAAACACAGTTGAAGTATTACATAAGTGTTCAAAACAGTCAACACCGAATAATATGGATACCTCCCTAAATCGGAAATTATTTTGGTTCCAAGCGATTGCAGCTCAGACAGATATTACTCTAGTTTAAATTGACTGCCGTATACAGTCTATCACATACAATATAATTTAGCACAGGAGCAATATAATTTAGCATCGGAGATAATGCACATTACGTGAATTAAAGTTATGTATGTTCCGAAGAGGAATACAAATATTTATAATTTACTTTGTTTGCAAATCCGTAAACATTTTAAGGAGAGCATTTATTTTAGAAGACAATTGTAAAGTGTGAAATTAATATCATTAATATATCTAATTGTTGTGTTAAGAAAATCTTTCGTAATTATCATAGTCAGCTGTTTGAATTTCTAATGTGTGTTTTCAGAAACGATTAGTTGCTGTTATGTACGAGAATTTGACGTTAATGTTCATGTAAGTGTCATTTTCACCCATTATTTTGTAAGAAGTTGATGTATTACGCATAAACGTGGCCACAAACTGCGAACAACACCCACAGCAACTGTCACAAATGCGGATGAAGCAGATACGTCTCTATGCAGAGCTGCTATGCGTGTTGCATATGCACTGCGAGCAGGAGCTCGACGCTGGAATGTCTCACCAGCGCCCGTGCAACACAGAGACGCTTTTAGGAAGATTGCGAGAGAGGGGCCCATTAACAGTAAAGAAACAAAGAAACGCAAGGAAAACAGAGGTTTTATTTGTTTGGAAGCTCTGGAGAAAATGTGTCTCCCTAAGCAGCTACGTTAATTCCTATTCTTCTTTTAACGCGCTCCCCTCTCTTTAATTGTTTTCGTGATTTCTCACACTTTCCATTATGTTGAGAGTTTTTAATATCACAGTTCTATCAATAATAATGAGATATAATGAATATCATGTGTAAAGGAATTTATTATAAATTGTTTACCTACTGTGACCAAAGGATTACTGATTAGCACTGGAATTCGGTTACAAAGGCGTTACTTAAGCATGTAACAGTCGTCTTTTTTGAGCTACTCAAGATGAGTATTTGTGAAATATTTTCCTTTTGCAATAACCATTATGAGGAAAGACCACACATACGGAGTTTTACTTAAATGTAAGTACTACTACAAGACGGTGACGTAATGAAGGGGAACATGGCAAATCCACACATTGCAGCTGATGACTATCATTTCTTAGAATAGTTTAGAAGTATGTACCGTACTTCTAAACTATATTCGAAAATCAGAGGCTGATTATGTATTTTGCTGAAGAAACTGAGAGGTTTTGCTTTACAACTAATAAATATCATGTACTTCATTAGGGATAATTTTATAATATATCACTGGAACTGCGGTTACTTTGTGAATTTTCACGATCTCATTAAATGGTCTAAACGTAACATCAACGTCTTACTGTTTCTCTTCCACGCTGGGGCGGCGGCCGGCGCCCCTTCCAAGTGGCAGGGCCTTGCCCTCCACGCCTGCGCGGCACGAAGCTCAACTTCGCCACGTTCTTCACATACCTCTCCCAGAAGAATCTCCCTCCCAGCAACTCCCGTTGGAAAATTTAATTACGCCCATCCCCGGGGCAACCTACCCCATTCACCACTCGGCACTTTGCTCGCTCAGCCCCTCCCCTCCGCTCCCCGCCCCGTCTCCGCACGCTCGCCTCGCCACCCCTCCCGACCTCTCCACCTCGCCCTGGTTTGCTCTCTTCGGGCCTGCCAAGCCCCTCTCCACCGCGACCCGCCTCCTCCATCGCAGCCAACCCCCCCATCACTCCTCGCTCTGTTGTGCTCCGTTACCCTCCTCTCCCCGTCGATCTCCCTCCCGGCCGCCCCCAACCCCACTCAGCCGCTCCATCCCTGTTTGTCTGATTTATCTAGTCCCCCCGCTACGTCTCGCTTAGTGCCGCCGGGTTTTGCTCCGTACCGCGCGTTACCAGGCCCCCTGTCTTGTCCGTTGTCCCTTTTCCCTCGCCTCAGGTCAAAGTACACGCAACGCCGAGCAGCCTCTTTGAACAGGTCGGAGTACCAGGGACGGGGGCTTCTCTCATTCTAATTTATGTTGGCAGCACTTGCAAGGTTTCTTTTAATAACTCACGTGCACTGCTGGTGATAACTTTTATACTCAATATTAATTGACCCCGAGTTGACGGAACATTGCTCTACCTGGAGTGCTGTTGAACTTCTGAGAGAGGGGCAGATCCGTTTCTGCAGGGTTGCTTTCCTGAATGAACTCAAATTTACTGCCTCATACTGGTTTAAAGTTCATTGATTTTTGTACCTTAACTCTGTAGTGTGCTTGTTTCAGACGAATGTTTGCTCGATAAGAGAGATGTACCAGACCTTAGGTTTTTATTAACTTGCAATTGGATTTCAGTGGAATTAAATTTCTGATAATTTTGATAACACTCGAATATATGTGATCTTCTGAGTTAGTTCAGAGCCAGCATTACCGTCGTCTCTGTAACGATACTGGTCTTAATGCCCTAGTGTTTTATTTTCGACAGTAGCAGTTCTACCTGAGACACTATCTACATAGGTGGAATTCAGCTATTGTCTGGAGATAACATTTAGCGGCCGGCTGCTCAGATCAGTAGATTTTCATGGTTTCTCTGATAGATACAAGTCAAGTGATGAAAAGAAACCCAAAGAACTGATATTTCCTCCCTCTTCCTTGAACTACCTTCTACCCTTGCACATACACGCACCAACCTCCTGGGACCAATCGGGAGCTTAGAGGTCGTCCCGGTTGCGGCGCTGTCCCGCTGGGGGTGATATCTGGAGAGGCAAATATGTGCAAGCTGATCTGTGGTTGTTGCCGGAATGCATTACCCAGGAAGGGAGAACACCCCTCTTCCTGCGATTATACATTCACTACACTAACGAGAGTTATGTCCTCAACGATTGACGCGGAAACAAGCAAATCAATCAATCTGTGTGTGACATTATTTGCTATATCGTTTCCTCTATGGATTGACTGCACGGTAATTTACTTTAATCTCATTATGTAATTACAAGTACTATATAAAAACTAAGTATTTAATACTATACTCCTAAGTAAATGCCACTTTTTATTGCAAGCACCTCCCCACCGAAGGAAATGCTGTTTCTACCATCTTGTTGATTTTGGACATCAGTTTTTGTTTATATTATTAAATGGGCCTTTAGAGCCTTCCAAGTATGAGGCCTATTGAAGATGATAAATTGAAGAGATGTTAGCTTTATGAGGATTACGTGAAAATTTATCAAATAATGGGCAGTGGAAACGGAGAAAATTCGAGAAATCCAGCGGAAAGCTTGTTTTGTTCATTACATAGGGATTGGCAGGGGGTCAAACCCGGTCTCCTGTGTTGGGAGACGTGTGCAAACCGTTACCAACGTGACTAAGGTATCTCTTTCAATTTTTTGTATCACATATTCTTACGTTTAATCAGTTTGTTGTCTTAAACATTTGAAAAATTTTCACATAGTATACGTATTAAACCACAAAGGGTAATAGATAAGTGCGGCTAACTTAGCGTATTTGGGGGATTTATTTTTATTTTTAGGTCTATTTCAAGGAAAAGAGACAAACTTTTATAGTACAGTATTAGTTTTATATCTTACTACGACGTTAATTGTTCAACATGTGATGTGATATGGGAAGTGCCTTCTTAACTTCCATTTAGGCACCTTGTTATTCGAAATAAAATCACTTCAATATTTCTACTACCTACAAATATGAATGAAGAGAAAAATTATCGAAAAAAAATTCATGACAAGTAATAGTGCTTTGATTACGTGTTCCAATTAGTTCCCGCTCAACATTTGTTGCTGAAGATGTACTACAATGTTTCAAAGGAATAGGGTTAGACTGCGCCATGAAATAAATTAGCTTCTTTTTTGGAATGTGGAAAATCCCCTGTCTAATTATGTTTCCACTCATCGGTCGCCTCCCTTTGTACGAACCATACTTCGAATTGGCCCCCGCACGCTACGAGTCGCTCCTCCGTAAGGGGGCGGGGGCGTGCGCTGACCAGCCTGCCGCCCGGCCGCCCGGCCCGGCTGGCGCAGCTGCGGGGGTGGAGTTAATTGGAAACGTGTCCGCGAATCAGCCGGCCTTTGAGCGCCCAGGCCGCGCCCTACCCCGCTGCCTCCGGCCCTTCCACGGCCTCCGCCGCCACGCCCCCTTCAGCCCCACCCTCCACCTCCGCGTCCCCTCCTCTTCGTTCCTGCCTTGCTTCCGGGCTCGTCCTGCCTAGTTTCGGATCCCGGGTCGTCCCCGCCCAGGCCGCGCCCTTGCCCGCTCCCCCAGCCCTTCCAAGGCCTCCTCCCCACTCACTTAGCGCCCTTGCCCCAACATGCTCTAGGAATATCGCCTTCGCGTCTTCGTGCCCGCTCGCTTTCCTTGCCCGCCCCGCCTTGCCCACCGTCCGTGCTATCTAGGCGCTCATCCTGCCTTTTGTCGGTTCCCGGCTCATCCCCGCTCAGGCCGCCCCCTTTCCCGCTCCCACGATCCTACCAATCACTCCACCTCGCCCCATTCAGCGCCCTTTTCCAACTCTCCATCTCTTTGTTCCCTCCCCTTCGTCCGCCCTGCCCCGCTTCCTTCCCTTGGCCGCCCGGCCATGTCCACCGACGCTGCTATCTCCCCGCCCAGCCTGCCTTGTTTCGGATCCCGGCTCGTCCCCGCCCTGTCAACGTCCCACGTCGCGCAGTTCCCTCCCTACTCCACTCAACGGCCTACCCGTCCCCGCTGCGACCGTTGATGAGATCGAACGATGAGCCGTGGTCGATCATGAGACCGCCCCCTCCGCCTCACCCCGATTCTCCTCGATCACGCCCAGCTCCGATAAACAGCCCCACCCCGCCCCTACATGCGCCTACGGAGGCCTCGTCTCGCCCGCCTCACTTCCTTACCCGTACTCTCTTCACCCCTCTTCTCGTCCCTACCCCGCCCCTTCCTTTGACCCGCATGCCCCCGTGCCGGCCTCGCCTCTGTCCCCGCCGAGACCTGCTCCACCACGCGCCTGGCTTCGCTCCTTGCCATCACCCTAACCCGATTCTCTGTCCCCGCCCCGCAACATCTAAACCCCACCCGGTCCCCTTTCCTCTACAGGGAGCCTTGTCTCGTCACATCCCTGTCCGCTTCTTTCGAGCCTCTCCCAACGTCCCACCCTCAACCGCCCCATCCCGCTGTATTCTCCTTCCCCCAATTCGCCCAGCGTTGCCCCGCCCCTCGGCCCCTCCCCGGGTCCTGTCCCCGCCTCCAGCGGGGCCCTCTCCAAACCGGCCCTTCCGCCGAGGGCCTCCCGGAGCGCCTCTTTACTTGCCATTTGTCCCGCGCGGCGCGGCGCGGCCCGCAACCGAGTTCTTTCTTTCTTTCTTTCTCGGCGGCCCCTTGTAACACAGACGCCCCTGGAACGTGGCCTTCAGAGAATGCTTTGCAGCAATCGGCCCGGCCGAGCGGCGCTTCTGCGCCTGTTGTTCTTTTGGAGATTTGTCACGACCACTCGAGCAACTACGTCCCTTTATGAAAACGCTAGAGCATTGATACATGTTCCATTCCGGTAGTTGAAAGAACTCTTCTCTTCTGGGAGGGTCGCCCACAATGAAGAATGTTTTGCTCCTGGTAGAATTCTTAGTGAAGACAATCATTACGGTGTCAATGCTAAGACACGCAATTTCAACTATTTTTAAACAGAAAATATGTACGATTTGTGCGATTTAAATGTTTGTATTTATTTGGAATTTTTTTTGGTTTTAATTAAATAAAATCAAGTCAACGTAAGTCATATTTTTTCACGTAGTAGTATACTTATTTTCGGAAATAAAGAGCTTGTATTCCGCCAACTCAGTAAATTGTAGAATTAAATCCTTTTAAAATTCTGATACTTTAAGTCTGCACTATACAAACGACGAAATATGTGTTTTACCCGGTCCCTGAATGGAAAGAGAAGTGAAATTTTATTGACCTTGGCTCTCCAGTTTGATATTATTATAATGAGAATTTCAAAAAAATATGGTCATTTTCTCATACTGATTCTATTGTCCCCAGTTTTATTTTCAGTGAATTATTCCATTACGATTACGCTTGATCATAATCACATCTGATTTAATGCTTCCTTTTAAGGACGATGAGATTAGCATATTTTAAAACGGGAAATGATCCACAATTTAAAAAATCCGAAAGTTCATTGTTTGGAAATACCAAGGTGCTTTCTCGGAGTTCATCTGTTCATCTTTTTCTGGTTCATCTGTTTCATGAAAGACATTTAATTACCATTGACGTTATCAATTCACTTCTTTTCTCTTTTCAAAGGGTGACCTGAATTCCCACTTTGTAGACCTTAATTACTGTATTTTCCCGACACTTGGGCATTTTATTGAAAGCTCAAAGGAAAATAATAGAGGAAGCTGAAGAAGGTCGTGTCAAGGAAATTGATTTGAAAATTGCGTGTTATGACATACGAATCCCTTTTTTAAATTATTTCTTCAGCGTTCACCCGATATTGACCGGAGAAATCACGGAAAAAATACCGATAACTGCAGTCGGTCCCTATATTGCAGTCGGCCCCTATAATTGAATACGACCCAGCTACGTATTTACTGTTGAAAGTCCGCTACTGTCGGAGTTCGAATCTTACGTCCTTCCTGTCAGAGCAACTGCAGACATCAGTGCGTAGAATTAAGATATTTCCCACCTCCAGCTCTCTCCCACAGGGGCAGACGTCAGCCGCGCAAGCTCTAAGCCGTTCATGATGCTGAAGATGTAACGGATGTTGCCATTGAGCTATTGCAGGCGAGCAGAGCAGCTGACCTCTAGGATTCATGTGAACTCTAGGTTGGCGTTGATGCATTCATTTAGGCAACGGAAGACTTGCCACTATAATCTACTGGTCTAGGAAGCTCTAAAAATATTTTTAGATTAAAAAGGTCTGTTACTTACGTATCAATCTTCCAGTCTTTTGTTTTTGCGTTTAACGTGGAGTAATTTTCCATAAACACTGTCAGTTCTATGTCAAGTCGTAAGTCATTGCCTTTTATGCCTATCGACTTGGGGCTCAGAACCTTTGGTATCCGGGGTTCCCACAGTCATTCAACCTGGAATGTCTCTAGCTGCTTAACTTTCGTGACGTTACGGAATTTGGTTAAGATATACGGCTTCCGGTGCAAGCTTTAGTTGCGGATTTGCAAAGTATGAATAAATCCCAAACAAATACGGGAGTTTGCAGGGGACACAGCACTACAGCCTTCAGGATCGTCACTCTCGTCAATCAAAAAATAGTAGATATGCCTGAACGTTGTTCAAAGCTGGGCAGCAAAGTCAAAAATAAAACTTTAACAAAAAAACAAAACTTAAAAAAAAATAAAAAACCTTGTAAAAAAAATTTTAAAAATAAAACTCAAACAAAACTCGACCTAAAATATTAACACTCAGACAATATACCTTCTGTTCCCTCCTAGCATTAAATAATGAAACTATAAACTGGTACTCTCTAAATAAGTCCATAATATAGATAGAACTAAGCACGTGTACTCAACTGGAGAAATCACATTAACAATGAAGTATTAATTATTTCAATAATTAGTATTAATTATTACAATAAAGAAAATATTTTCCGAAATAGACTTTCGTTAGAAGGGACTTCTCGGTCCTTAACCGCTATACTAGTTGCAAGTTTAATTTTAGATGTTCTCAATAAGTGACGAAACTTACGTAGAGTTAAATAATAAACTGGCCTGCGGAGAAAGAAAAGAAAAAAATAATGAGAATGAACAACGCAAGGAAACTATAAAAGTAGCATCAAGAAACGCACGAAGCATCTCCCCAGGAGCGAAAAGCAGCCGTTGCCTTCTCCCCCCACGCCGCGCGCCCACGCGAGAGAGCGCAACCGCGGCCCGCGCGCCCATTCATTGCCGCCCCCGATGGCGTGATGCGAATGAGGAACCACTTAATCCACAATCGGTGTAGGAACAACTTGTAGCGCTGTCGGGTAATTAATACGAACATGCATGTACGTTGGCTTCCTCCGCAAATTACGAACGACGGGAGAGATAAGTTGCGGCTGGCGCGCGTCGCTGGTTGGCGCGCGTGCTTGTAACTCAGGGGAATTGAGCCTTAAATAGTGGCCGATGACAGCGCCGGGAACACCTGTGCGGGGGCCGTCCGTCTCCACACCCGCACCCGCACCGCGCTGGGGAGCGCGCGCCCAATACACGGTGTTCGGCAAGTTGCTGCGTTTTCTTATTATGGACAGAAATTTATATTATTGCTTGTTTGGTGTTTGCAGCACGTAATGAAGGGGGGTTACGAATTGAAAGAAATGGAGAAACGTTGGGGGTAATATATAAGCCGGTAAAAAAACACACAAATGTTTAGAGCGCTGAATCAGAGTGGAGAGAATGCAGAGAAGAAGATGAGAATGGCGGACGAGAGAAAAGAGGAGCGGGAAAGATGGGAGAGGATGGGAGAGACTTGAAATTTTATAAGAGATGAAAGGAATAAGAGAAGAGAGAGCGAGAGCAGAAAAGAGAGATCAAAAGCAAAATGTCTGATGTAAATGAAGTATGCCGTAGCACTGGCTTTGTTTTTAAGTATATCTAGTTAATAATATACTTAAAATATATGAATTTATAACCATGAGAACCGTTGATTGAGGGATAAATAGCTTCAAGGCAGAGTGGATTTTTTTACATATCTTGTATAAAGGAATCTATGTTAATAAAAGTTAATTACTTGGATGAACTAGTTTTAGGATAACATTTTATATTTAAAAGAAGAGAGCCTTAAATTTTTTAGGTTGCTTAAGGAGATACTAAATAATGATGGTGTTTCCGTCCTTGACATTTTTGGAGCACAAGACTAGAGGCAGACCCATAAATCCATGCGCGTTTCTGTTTATTATTTTGTAATTATAATCTGAAGCCTTGAAGAATTTATTTATTATAAAAAGTGATGCCGATGTAGGAAAAATTATGACAGAGAAGAGTAATCTAATTATATTTTCGTGTTCAACAGCTTACAATGACAAAATAGCTTTTATATTTGAATTATGAAACTGACAATAAAATATAACACATTGCTCTAGACTGAGAAGTAAATAAAATTTTAAGGCATGCTTCACCAGTGTACACCAGGTAAAATGAGTCTCACTCGTACTATTAGAACAAATGTATTATAATATATTACTCTAGAAGTATTAAGAGAAAGTTTGGGAATTATAAAAGTAAAGTTAGAAGCCATGTGACAAATATGAAATAAAAAGAGATTAACTAGTTAAATGTAAACTACGTTAAACGTAGTTCTACATTTAACTTAATCTGAGGTTCTATGTTGCTAGTAGAGTTAAGTCCTCGGTATTTTTTATATAAAAAATTTAAATTATTTAAGGTGGTAGTATAATTTAATTAACTTTTTATTTTACAAAAATATACGAATATATCTCTGTATACGTGAAGCATCACTGGTGAAAAAAACGTCAGTGTGTTCCTTATATAAGCTATAAAATTTTGTTTTGTCTTCATAACCATGGACCTGTGAAGAAAGTGTTTCTTGAAATCTTCCAATTTCTTCGCAGCCTGCAAGACACCAGGATTTTGTGTAATTTTCCAAGACTCGAATTGTCGATAGAACGCTATCGTAATATTGACACAATTCCGTGAAATCACAAATTTGCTTTTTTCGTGTTTTGTCAACGAAAAAAAGATTTTGTCTTAGATAATACTTTGAAGTATGTTCAGCACTTCAACCCAATTTAAACAAATTCGCACAAGCATTGTAGTAGAAAAAGAGAAATTGTCAAGAAACTACTGTGTAGCAATGAAGAGTTTCTCAGCAAAATTACATAAGGAACATTCTAATTTAATATCTCATCTAATAGGAGGGTGTTGCGTGTTTCTTTTCATTTGGAAGAACATTCTCTGCATATTTATGTATTATAATATATCACATGTAATATCTACATCACTACTTTACAATGCCCCCAGAAATTGAAACAAAACCACGCAGCCTCCAGATCTTTGAGACGTTCTATGGTTTTGTTACATACCAAAAAACGCCATAAAGACAAAAATAAAATAAAATAACCAACAACAACAACAATGAAACAGTTTCGTCTTTGACTGAAAAAGGAAATTATTTCATTGTGTTGTTCCGCATATTTTCACACTGCGCGTTTCGACTGAATTCGCTCTAACAATGCTGTATTCCGTTATGGAACTGCATAATTTTTGATACCCTTTACATGAAAAGAACCGATGTACTTTGTGTCCTTATTTTCTTTTCACTGTTTATTGCAGTATTCCTGATGAGTTTTTTGTTAATATATTTCATTTAGTACTGCATAATTTTTGATACCCTTTACATGAAAAGAACCGATGTACTTTGTGTCCTTATTTTCTTTTCACTGTTTATTGCAGTATTCCTGATGAGTTTTTTGTTAATATATTTCATTTAGTACAACGTTACATACGTTAATTTAATTTTTTGTTCTCAGAGTACGTACTACTTAAAAGATAACCATTTTTGGGTGGTTTTGTTCAAAAGCATTTTTGCTGCTTTAGGCCACTAGTATTATAATAAAAAATATTAAAAATTTAAAATAGCTCAAAATTAAAAATCAAGTTGAATGAATCGAAGACTCTTGAACACAAGCAACGGCCCTCGAAGACAGCGGCCCAAGGGGGCCACCGAGCGCCACTTGCCGTGCTCCCTGTGCGCGAGGGCTGGGCGATGGCGGGGGCGGGGGCGGGGGCGGGGGCGGGGGCGGGGGCGGGGGCGGGGGCGGGGGCGGGGCGGGCGGCGATCGCCCGGCGGGGGCGTGTCGAACAAGCCACGGGTGAGCGGCGCCGTGTCGTTGGCGCCCTCGTGCGAGGCAGTCGCGCTGCGGTGGCGAGGGCGCGGGACAGGGTAGCAACATGCAGAGGAGCAATGGCAGAAGCTTGCGCTTTATAGCTACCTGCAAAACTTCAACAAGGAAGTGAGGCGAATGCTTTAAGAGAACAGTCGCAATTTCCTGATATTTATTTCATACATTATAGTTTTAATCCTAGTGCGTAATTGACAGCATTAACTCTTAATGTAATTAATTTCGAACCAACAGCAATAGTTAATGGGGACAACACAAAATTTTCTACGATCTTATTTTTTCAATATTATTAGTATCTGAAAGTTGAACAAACCTTCATTACTTTAAATTTATTTCGTTATTTTAAAAGCATTTTATTTCATATTTCCAAGCAACTGCCGAATCCCATTTCTTCCTAGCGTTTTGTCTTAGTCTTAGTTTCCTTCATTGCTTCCTCATAATGCGCAATTGCAAAGAGGCGATTCAGTCAGTCCGGTCCCATTATTCCCGCGTCGCCCTCTCGTTGGTCGATGCCGGCTCGATCTCTGCCGCCGCCACCGCACCTATCTCTGCCACATCCATCACCTCGCCGCCACCTTCATCACCTCTACAACGACACCGCAGATATCGCCAACGCCACCGTCATCACCATCACCGCCCCCACCACTATCAGCGCGACCGCCGCAATCGCCTCGGCATCCGCCGCCACGGCAGTCGCCACCGCCTCCTCAGCCTTCGCTACCACCGCCACCTCCGTTGCCGCTTCTGCCACAGGAACTCCCATTGCCGATCTCGCACCCACCTCGCACCCTCCTCGCCACCGTTATCAACACCGTCACCAATGATTTCGTCGTCACCACAGCTACTTCAGACAACCGTTGTCTCCTTTGCCGGTACCGTTACCACTATTGCCGCCACCACAATCACCGCCACTGCAAACAAGGCCATTGCTATCACCTGCGCCGCCGTCACCCCTGGCACTGCCATTGCCACCGCGAGATCCGCCTCGGCACAGCCACCACCATCCCCTGCTGCCGGCGCCACCTCGTCCTCATTCGTCACGTGAGCCGCCCCCGCCGCGCGCGCCGCGTGCGTGCGTCTATTAATTAAGTGGATTAGCGCCGCTCGGGGCCGCGGGAGCTGCTTCCGTTTGCCCCCGCCGCCCTCGTTTGCCTTCTCCGCGCCACATCCTCGTTTGCCTCTTCCTCACACGTTCACATTGCGGCACACCGCGGGGCGTGAAGGGCGGCCGCCGCCTCCAGGGCCTGCGGAAGGGTGTAGCTTTTGGATGAACGGAAATCAATAATGAGTTGGGTAGATGGTATGTAAACTGATTGCTAACATTTCAGAATCTCTTCAAATTTCTCAAATTTTCAATTTTTCAATCTCTTCGTATTTAATAATAATATTGATATTATTATTATTATTGTTAATAATAATAATAATAATAATAGCCAATGGGTCGGGCATGGTTGTGTTATGTGTGTCTCTGTATGTTCGTGTTTCTCTATTTCATGATTCTCATCATCATCATCAGCATCATCATCATACTTTCATCTCATTCCCCAGGGCTAACAACCCTGGGCTATAAAAATGGAATCAGCATAAAAATGCTAATTCCCTCTATAGAAAAAGTAACGTGCACCTACCCCGATAATCACATCTGAGCTCTGGCAAAATTCACGTATCCCTTTGGACCCATGATGGCCGATTCGCTGAATAATAATAATAATAATAATAATAATAATAATAACAAATTTAAGTACGTAATAAAGAATAAATCTAAGATAGACGAGAATGCTTTAAAAAAGTTAAATGAAATTAACATAAACCCTATGTTTATATCAGATCGTTAATAAATCAGATAACATATCATTTATTTTCTTAATGAAAAAATAAGTGAAGGAAAGTTAAATTATATTTGTAATATTGTGTGTATTAGAGTAGTAGAAATATAGAACATTCTAAAGCTTAGAGTGAAGCTAAATGAAGGGTTTGGGAAAAATGAAGATTTAAGGATTTGATTGATTCTAATGAAAGGTCCTGAGAGTGCTCTTAAATCCTGGCTTTTTCAGGGTTAGAAAGTTTTGAAGAAACTTATTTTTAAAAATCGATTCAATTAACATAACTACAACCAAGACTGTTTTTTGTGATGATCCCTGATTTTGTGAAAGTGATATGCAAGTGTCTACAGTCAAAATCAACTGAGAGCAAGAAATCAACGCATTAATTGATAACGCTGGGATATAATAGACAGAGAGTATATAGATATAATAGATGTAATAGGATTTCGTACAGGAATGCCATTTTCAGAGTGTATTAATTAATGCAATTTCATGTTCACCGGCGTTGCAAACGAAAACCACATTAATACTTGTATTTCCGGTCTATCCTGCAGTTGCAGTTGTCTTATCTTTTCGCGACTAAAGTCGATTTCGTATTTTGTGTCAAACATCTCTATTCTTTGGTTCGCTTCTCGGCATTCCTTGCTTGGCCACCCCTCCTCCTCCCCGCCACTTCCCCTCCCATCCCCTCTCCAATGTCCGATTAAGCGCCATCACGCGGCCTCAACCACAGTCTCATATCTCCGCTCAAATAACCCCTCACAACCCTTTTTCCCACGAACCTCTCTTTTGGTGGTGTCTTTTGCGCCGTTCCTCTCTGCACGCTATTCGTTCTTGATTCAGAGTGCTTGGTTACCCAGTTCTTTACTCGACATCCCAACAGTTCCGCCACTTTTCTAGACCCGTACCCCTCCGTTCCCCTCTCCTAGACTCTCCCGCCCGGCCTTGCCCTGTCGTGGCCGCGGCCGATTCGCAAGGCAGGTGTGCTGCCGCCGTCTTAGGCCGCGCGGTGCGTGTGATGGAGTGAGCCGTTAATTTTGATACACAGTCCGGGGCTCAGGGGCGCCGTAACAGGCTGATTGTGCCGCGGATTTATGCATATGGAAGCTCCAAGTCAGCGGTTAACGCCACTCTGTGAAGGCAGCCAGCTGAACGGGAACTACGTTTGCGAGGTACTCAACTATTTAGCTTCTTGCATGCATGGTGCAGATACGAAGAGAAATAATCGATTTAAAATTTCTTGAAATGTGTTTTAATTTATTAAAATACAGTAATGAAAAATAAAGCATTCATTAATTTTAAAGCTTACATTCTATTCATAAATCAAGACAGTTTAAAAAATTAGACCTATTAGTGCCCAGCGTTACCATCTAGAAACGAAAATTCCGGCAAACCGAAATTCTGAAAAACCTACATATATAAGATTTAAAACATTTTGAAGGTAGAACGCTAGCTTGAAATTATGGTGAGGACACATTTCGTTACACTAAAATTGGAAGATTTTATTTTTTGCAAAACGTTGCTTTAATAATAGTAACTGTTCTTCGAAATACTAGTATCTAGTGTATGGCAATGGATCGTACATTCGGATATCATATCTTTTCAAGCTAGAGTTTTAGGATGATATCCATTTAAAATATATTTTAGACCTTATTTGTTCAGCATTGAACTAATGGGACAAATGAAACTTTTTTCATCCATGCTTTCTTAAACCAATCAAATAGCAATGCTAAAAGAAGTACAACTGTCAGAGTATCTTTAAGTTTCATGGTCTGTTTGTTTCTTTATTACAAAATGCTAGACCCAAATCGTTTTATAACGTGTATTTATAACATACTCCACGATTATCTCAATAATTTGAATTAAGAGATGTTCATTTTGAGCTTTGGAAGTGTTTTCTTTCGAAGATTACTTTATACGTTGACCCTTCTCAGATCATATTTGAGAAGCAGTGGATACAAATGTATAAACTCAAAGACCAACTATAAAACATTTTGTATTGTCATTAGTTTTAAATTTTGTGACAATTATTATATTTTCTATATTATTTAAATGAACGTGTGTTCTTTGATTCCTGTAATGTTTGGTGTATGTACAGATAATTTCAAATAGATAAAAAATTCTCCTGAATTTTAATTGAAATAAATTGTGGGGTTAGCGAGTCTTTATATTTGCAATTATAATACTTGGCAATTATAATACGCAATGCTTTTTTGCCTTAAAGAAATAATCAAATTTCTAAGAGCAATTAACTTACGTTCGTACTACAACCTAACAGAAAATTAATACACTATGAATTCAGTCCTGTTGATTTTATTTCGAACTTATGATTTCTGTGTGTTGAGAGCAAAGATAAATAATGTAATATAATGTTAATAAATAATTAAATTCATTGTTCATTCAGAAACTAAATTACGTGTGCAGATACCACCGTAGCAGCCGTTCGTGCCAACCTTAGCAGTCATGCTTTTACTGCAGGTTTTTAGGTGGAACTTTTCTGGCTTGTAACATTAATTGATGATTTGTTGCTGTCTATGGGGTAGATACTTACATCATTTAATGATGCGGGCTGGCCAGAACTACGAATGTCCATGAGAGGAGATAAGATACTTTTTCTGTTACTCTGTATGGAATACAAGGCAACGACCGAAAATGTCAGAGTTTGTGCGAGATTGTAGTTTGTGAAGAATTGATAAATTGCCACGCGTACGGTAAGAATACTTTTTACGTGGAATGAAGCTACTATTACAGAGTGACTTTTCAACTTTGCTACAAAGTACTGCTAATAAGGAATCAACCCATATTCTTTTCCGATTTTGCTGAATTTCGAATGTGAGATTCGGATTAGGGATGAATAAATAATTCTCTACTTTTTTTCTTTTTCGATCACCATTTTTAAAGAAATGAAAATATCTTTTATGCGATCTGATGAACATATGGGTTTATATGTGCTAGTACACGTGAGAAAAATTAATATTTACTCAAAACATCTGAAAAAGTATCACCGTGCGAAAGGCTTTCACACACGGTAGGTGAGACAAGAGAAGAACGGTTGCAAGAGAAGTAAGAAAATACAGTACACATTAGTGGCAAAACAACTTTAATTGCACTAATATTAAACTCTTCCCATATAACTATTAACTGATAATTAACTATTAACACATAATCCGTACATTATTGTTAACACATAGATTATGAAACTCATAGCAACTTTCTTTAGATACAACTTCCGTAGAATGCCAGTATTGATTTTAACCTTTCAGCAATAAAACCATGATGTACCAGTTATACAATAGGAACTCGTATGAAACAACAATGGTTCGCTAACTAGTGTCACGAAATCAGGGCCTCCTGTTATACAATCTTTTTATAATATTTTATTTTGCTATTTTAGTTAGAAACATTTAGCAAAATTACATACAATTTTAATAGCATGAGAGAAGCAAGGCCATTGATCGTACTCATTACATTTTTTCAGATTAACAACAATTTATAGTCAATATGTCAGGTCTAAAGTATGATATCGTTTAAGTCGTCTGGTGGTGTCACTATTGTCTAGTAAGTTAAGGGCAAGAATATTTTGATGGTTATGTAGTCGTTGTAAGTATTATAAAATTTTAATGAAGGTGGGATTCCTTTGGAATGCATCATGAAGAGCAGAGATGAAACAAGTCATGGTTTATAATAGAAACATTTTTACACGATCGTCAAAAAATATATATTTCCTGAGTGAAGTTAATATATCATTTTTGTTTGATCTCGATTGAGCTCGACCTCTCGGTCTCGCCAAAAACCCCTCAGTCTCGATCGTGCCAGAAACCATAACTTCACGCACTTAATATTAAAATAACTATTAAGTGGGACGCAAGGAGGTGATTTTATTGTTGAGTATAAAAATGCAATGCAACATTTAATGTAGTTTGTTTATTCTTTGAAAATAATATTTTTATAACGAAGAGAACCGTTCTATCATTTTGAATCTTCGTGGAAAGAAGAAAGATATTAGTATTTAAAATCGAACCGTGCGGGACGCGACGCTAAATTGGGGATGAATCGGATTGTGCGGTATTAATATTCTTTTATTTTAGTGATATATTTGTACTCTTTTGAGATCGATATTGAAGTACGATGATATTCAAAGTAGAGCAATACACTCCTCAAGCAACTCATTGCCCTTGGTAATTTTCTGGACAAACGAGTTAACGACAAGGCGTGTATTCTCTCCCGTAGTAAAGCAAAACCTTAATTTCTGAATGAATTTCGGAATAGCCATGTATGGATATTTTCAAACTTGAGGTCGATTCGACAAAGCAAAGGAATATTAGGTTATTGTGTTAAGAGAACATCAAACGATGACTGAAGAGTTTGACTGAAAGGTAATTTAGCTACGCTGATGTTTAGGTTTTTAAGAGATTTAGCCATTTCATAATATGAATGTCTCCTCTGATACTCTGTGAAATTAAATATAGTACTCTATCAATATTTTTTGCGAAGATATAAGCAATTTATTTATGTATTTGTATTTTAAAATAAGATGCAGTTACACGTTCCAATTAAACGGATTATAGAACGAATGTTTGCTTACGCTTTTACGGGATTTACCGACAAATTTCATTTCGTTTAAAATTGTTCTTGAGCTGTGTTGACTTACACACAAAGCGCCGCACCAATGTTGAACAAGGAAATTTCATTACTGAAAACCAATTATTTCTGGCTTAGCTTACCAAATCCCTGATTTAGGCATCCTGCTATTGAAGCTACTGTATTTTTCAAAACTGCATTAGGGAACAAAATAAATTGAACTCTTTCCGATAGTCCCCAGGTTTTGAAGAGGTCAGGTTCACTTCCCGTATATCCCCAACTCTCTCATTCTCTCTCTCTCTCTCTCTCTCTCTCTCTCTCTCGCTTTCTCTCTGTCTCTCTTCTCAGCCTTGACATATATAGAACACATACTCCTCTCATTTTCTCAAATGTATAAATGTTACATACACATGCGTGCCCGCACGTATACAAGTATTTTACACACTTGTGTACACACAATCATATATAGATTCAAGCATGTCAACTTATGTGTTTAATAGTACGACTACCTACTGTATATCCAAAACCTGATTCATTATTAAGCTTTCCACTTAAACGTCGAAAACTCCCGCTTTAATTTTCATTTCTGAACCGCTTCTCCTTCCCCTCCCCCCGTTAAATCTTCCCAAATCCAGAAAGCACGTAACCCTTGTTCAATCACTCTACCGACGCATAAATTAACCAGACAACGTTGAGGCGCGCATTCGAATCACGGCGCGAGAGAGCGGCGTTCTCTCGGGCGAGCCACTCGGCGGCGCAGCCACACGAAGAGCGAAATCCGCGAAGAACAGAACGGTGCGGGGAATCCATTCCAGGGATTTTCCGCGAATATTTCTATCGCTTGCCGCCGCGCGGCGCGAATTATTCACGGGCGGTTGCGACCCGGGCGATTCCAACCGGGAACACCCAGCGGCGGGAGACGCGCGTCGCGTTAGGATAATTGCGATCGCGAGGGAAAGTGAGCTCGGGGGTCGATGGCGGAGGTAGGGTCGGTGGCGAAGACGCGGTGATGGTGCGGTGGCGAAGGTGAATGCGATGGCGAAGGCCATGGCAATGGCAATGGCGATGGCGAAGGCAATGGCAATGGCGATGGCGAAGGCAATGGCGATGGCGAAGGCAATGGCGATGGCGAAGGCAATGGCGATGGCGAAGGCAATGGCGAAGGCGAAGGCAATGGCGAAGGCGAAGGCAATGGCGAAGGCGAAGGCAATGGCGAAGGCGAAGGCAATGGCGATGGCGAAGGCAATGGCGATGGCGAAGGCGATGGCGAAGGCAATGGCGATGGCGAAGGCAATGGCGATGGCGAAGGCAATGGCGATGGCGAAGGCAATGGCGATGGCGAAGGCGAAGGCGATGGCAATGGCGAAGGCGAAGGCAATGGCGAAGGCGAAGGCAATGGCGAAGGCGAAGGCAATGGCGAAGGCGAAGGCAATGGCGAAGGCGAAGGCAATGGCGAAGGCGAAGGCAATGGCGAAGGCGAAGGCAATGGCGAAGGCAATGGCGAAGGCGAAGGCAATGGCGAAGGCGAAGGCAATGGCGAAGGCGAAGGCAATGGCGAAGGCGAAGGCAATGGCGAAGGCGAAGGCAATGGCGAAGGCGAAGGCAATGGCGAAGGCGAAGGCAATGGCGAAGGCGAAGGCAATGGCGAAGGCGAAGGCAATGGCGAAGGCGAAGGCAATGGCGAAGGCGAAGGCAATGGCGAAGGCGAAGGCAATGGCGAAGGCGAAGGCAATGGCGAAGGCGAAGGCAATGGCGAAGGCGAAGGCAATGGCGAAGGCGAAGGCAATGGCGAAGGCGAAGGCAATGGCGAAGGCGAAGGCAATGGCGAAGGCGAAGGCAATGGCGAAGGCGAAGGCAATGGCGAAGGCGAAGGCAATGGCGAAGGCGAAGGCAATGGCGAAGGCGAAGGCAATGGCGAAGGCGAAGGCAATGGCGATGGCGAAGGCGATGGGGATGGGGATGGCGATGGTAATGGCGATGGGGAAGGTGAATGCGATGGCAGACATGATAGCGATGGCGACGCTGATGGGGAAGTCGAAGAAGTGGGGGCGAAGAAGGCGATGGTGGCGGTGGTGGCAGCGCCAGTGGAGGAAACAGGGCAGCGGTGGTGACGGTGGCGGCGGTGACGAGAGACTAGGGCATCGCGAGCAATTATGTTTGTGAGAAAGCGGGCGTTTGGGCATTGATGATTGGTTATTTTCGGTTCCCGTGCACGTCAACAGCTCTGGCCATCAGTCACGTAAGTGTAGTGCATGCATTTATCACGGGAGGTGGTGTTTCCCCCGTTGGATGACGAGATCCGGCGCCGACATTCAGGTCGCGTTGTGGGGTTTTCCTCACGCAGGTATCTCCCACCAGTGATGCACCACCCGCTGCCAGGACAAGCGCGAAGCTTGTCTCTGATCTCCCGACATGTATGGTTGTGTAGTACATGTAAGAGTGTGTGTAAGTAGAGGATGAGAATAGTACACAGAAGAAGAAGGAAAGATCGTTCGCGGTCGGAGGCCTGTTTGATAGGGTACTTTTCTGGTAATCTCCTGGTGTTGATCAGAAAGACCACGGGAAACTACCGATCAGAGCAGCCGACTGCTAGAATTCTCCTCCACCCAACGGCTAATTTCGATCTATTTAGTGTCGAACTTCCTGTCACCGTCGGGACTCGAACCTAGGTCCTCCCGATCTGAGACACTACCTGCATAATCTATTTTATATTTATTCACAAAAATTTTGCAAGCTTTTTTCGCGGTACAAGTGCGAGTTTGTCTTTTTGATTTTTCTTGGAAGCTATGCTATATTTTTTTTCTCGAACGGTTTGCAGTGTCATTGAGGACTGGTCAGTTTTAGCAATTAAGATATTCGTTACGTTTTGCCGCGAACGAGGAAGCGATTCGATTCTGAAGATACGTTAGATCAGTTATTTTTATTTAGTAACACTTCATTCCGTTTTGATTAACGTCCAGTTGAAAACCCGATTGGTACCATATGATTTTCACTAAAAATTTTGTAATAATATAAAAGTCTTTGAGAAATATCACTCACAGTTTGGGAATTGACGGTAAGTAATGCTGGCTTCCATTCAAATGTTTACGTTCAGTAGCTGGGGTCATTCCGAAGTTAATTCTGGTTGTAAGTTTTGTTCAATACAACAGGAACTTAGTATTTCGTAAATTTTAAGACATATGCGTTCCATTGCATCGTTCGTAACAAGAATATTAAATATAAATTTTAATTCAAAATTTCTCTGCTTGTCACACTCCTTGGGAATGCCAATTCACGCTGTACTCTGAGCGGATGGCCTGTTCTTAAGCCTTAATGGTCAGGGAAGTGTGACAATCAACAGTTGCACAAACTTAAAAACAACATTCATCTCTGTACACGTAGGCTTCCGCGGCTCGAGTTCATGACTTCTTGTCTGTCCGGGTGACGCCGCGTCGTTGGCTGAGAGGCGTCGGCCTCTCAACCAACGACGCGGCGTTAGCCGGACAGCCAATAAGTCAACATTCACCTCTGCTAGAATGTGCTGGAAGTAGTCAATAGGCTGACTCAGTTCGTAAAGAAACTGTTGATTAATATCTGAAATGAAACTTCCAGCAAAAAATTCTGCATTCTTGTGCAAATCAGATCATTTTAATGATTCTTGCCTATTAGGATATGTTTCAATTTTACTTTACTTCGTCGGACATCTGACATTTTTAAAGAAAAGAAAGTAATTGTATAAAAAAAATCATTATTTCTGAAAACAGAAAGATTGGTAATGTGATTTGACTTCTAAAATATTAGCAATGTTACATTACCGCGTGAATTTTCCGAAATTTCCGGTTTTAAAGTCGATCTAAAAATGACTAAAATACCAAGCATTCGTCGCTCATACCACATTTCACAGGATTATTCGTGGGGGATATTGAAGATTCGCTCTTCGCTTTCCGTTCTGAACGGGGCGCTAATGAAAAATTTACGCTCTGACGCTCGCAGACCGCATGCAAATGCATCTAACGAGTCGGAACTTGGATTCATCTTGCCAACCTTTGATTGAAAATTCGATTCGACTTGGAAAACGGAGGTGTCAGCGGGGGTGGTAGGTTTATGAACTTTCCAGGTCAGTTATTTCACCTGTCTGCAATGAATTGTCATCTGTAGAGTAAATTAATATTTTTCGACGGTGGGGAATTTAACTTGTGGGCAGGAGGGCTCTGTGTAATATAAAAGCCACGTAGTAAGTGCTCCAGGGAATTGAGAACGGTATTATGGCAGAGGCAAAACGAATGGACACTTGTACACTACGAAGCACGTAACTGCCGCTAAACTGAACGATGGACAGCACGCTCAAGGTACAAAATTACCCTTCACTTCCCAGCTCAGAGCTGTAAGGTTAACACCAATCTATTCAAAATGAATGTCGTTTCCACAGAGCTGCTGTACGCAGAAAATTGTGCGTTAATGAAAAAATGTACGGATGTAATGGTCTAATCATATAAATCCAATGATTATGGGTATTTTTTTGTATAATTCACTGGTTTCATATAATGTTAGTCAATGGTATTACAAGCTACTGCTTTGAAATTGGCAAACGCGTATATGTTGTCACAGGTAGGGATAAATACTAAACACATATTATGGTGCATATGAAAAGAATATCTTACAAGTGGATCACACGTAAGTAGAACTATTATGAAACTAATGATCTATGACGTCTTTTTTTACGTGCTTAACGACTTTATTTCGTTACTGTGCGTAATATGCCGCCAGTGCGCTACAACACTTTTTGTACTCTAGCGTTAGAGAACAATGTTACTTTCCATTTCTTGAATTTCCATATCCATTACCACATGAATTGAAACCTATCTGGTTGTAGCGGTAATAATTTTACTGACTATTTACGAAATTTTAGGCATTATTCAATTATATGGCAATATAAAAAGCTTAATTTTATACTTCTAATATTAATTATTGATTGAAATACAACAACGTACACAATTTAAACAGAAAAGTCTAAAAAAACAACAACGGAAGGTCACGAACCGAACCGAAAAGAGAAGAGAAACTAATCTAGATGAATACGAGTACCAAACATTTAAGACGTTGAAAGCTCGCGGTGGGATGACTGTTTCCCGTCTCCTGCCAGCTCGTGACCTTGAATAAACGCTCTGTTTAATAGGAGTATCGATGATTACTGCTTCTATAACGCTTAGAATTTTAATGTATACAATTGGTAAAATCAGTAATAGTATATCACGAGTTAAAATGATCAATGAGTTACATTAGCTCAACCGAACCATGGAATGAAAGCGCGTTAAGTGCATTCAGCGCTATTAACGTACACGTATATTAGCGCAAGAAATTCGTTGGATGTGCAATTTGCGTGAGATTAAAATCGTCGCCACAGAGTTGAAGGTCATTGAAATCGTACTTAATTAGTGATTATTCATCTCTACAGGCGAATGAAACTACTCTATTACTTAAAAAAACAATGAAAAATGTATGTCCATCCCATAATCAATGTTTTACAAGTCACTTTCTCTAGATATAAGGAACGAATGCAGTTTTTTGTTACTTTTCATAAATGGAATATTTATCGTTAGACTGATAATTCAATTGGCTTATACCTTACAGTCCCGGTAGTTAAATTGCTATTTTCAGGCCTGAGCATTTGCTGTGAATAGACGACTCTTTTACTTACACTTCACGGGGAACCTGTACGCTCTGCTGATCAAAGAAATAGGCTATACTGATTGCAGTTTCAAAAACATCGACCTCGTAGCATTTCGTCAGGCAGGCTCTTCCCAAAAATGAGTATTTCCATTTCAGTATGAGAGATCCATAGAAATTATAAGTTAAATTATGTCGTAGTCGACATTACATATTTATTAGTGATTACATCTGAGATGTTGCAAGATAACTGATACGAAAAAATGTTGTAGAAATGACTAACCCTTGGCCAAGCATTTCCTTTGTAGTTGTTCTATGGAAGAGGTCTTTGGAAAAGCGATTGTAAACGCTAATAGCTTCTTCACATAAGTGAAGTTTTCTGAAAAGCGGGAATAAGGGTTCTGTAGTAAAGGTCTCTATTGCGCGTATTTGGTACGTCTTTCTCTGTTCCTACTCGTTCCTCTTTACACATTAACGGATATAGAGTGCCCAGATGTGTCGTGCAAACTTTATTAGCAGCACCAGGCCCCATAAAATCCAAGAAAATGTAATTTTCATTGCAAATACATGCGTGATATGGTTTGTATTACTTTCCCAGTCATCTGTGGCATCAGTTGATGGAGTCAAATGACAAAACACTGTCTCATTGATGCCATTCTTTGTATTACTGAAACAGTTTTTTGTCTTGTTTAATGTGATATCCACATAGCCCATGTTTGACACCGGTAGTATCTTGGAATCTATCTTAGGCCATACTGTAGTTTTTAAATTTGTATACTTTATCGCACTAATGTACATATTAAATGTATATGTTATGGCTGGTGTCCGAAATATTTCTAATTTTATGAGTAACGGATTAATTCACTCATTAGCCTTACGGTGTGATAAAGCTGATGAAAAAATCTGTAAATATGAATGAAGATCAATTTATTATTTGTAACTTCATTCGAGTATTGTTGGGATTAGCAACAGAACGCTTGATGTGAAGTGTTATCTGCGACTTGTCCGTTTACGAGAAGTATTTTGGCATAGAAATCAGGTGCACAGAGACTGGATTATTCTACAGAACTCCTGACGGATGAAGGTGGAGCCCTATGAACATTTCGGAAATGCGTAGCTAAGCGTCAGCTGAGATACATAGAGGAGGTTAGGTTAGGGTGTTAACGTGTAAGTAGGAAGTTACAACTGTCACGGCGGAACTCGAAACTGCACACTTTTTTTGTTTGTTTGTTATTTAAGGACGAACACGATACAACCATGCCCGAGGCGGGACTCAAACCCGAGACCCTTCGGTCCGAGATCGCTACGGCACTACTGCCTCAGCGATCTCGGCAACCGGATCGGCTACTGCACACATTGTCTACACTCTCGTTGGGAAGTTCCGACCAAAATTATGACATATGTTAATCACATAAGCTCGTCTCCGTAACCTATTTCACCGGCCCTAGGAACGTCATGTTGGCTAATGTAAATTTCGTGCAGCTAAAGTTGATGCTTGGAAGTTACTACTTCCTTGGGCTGGATTTGTCGGTATTCTAACCCCGGACCAGCTAATTCAGGAATGTGCCAGATTCGGTTACACGTTTCTAAAGCAGAAATATTCTATAATGATGAATAAGATAGTGAACAGTTATGAAGTTTGTTCATTAAAAGTAATTTACACCATTGAATTATTCTTATTCGTTTGTCTGTAATTTTCAAACAAAGTGATATCTCTCCTAATATAAATAATATTGAATGAATACATACCTTCTTTCCAATTTCAATTGGTCCATCGTTATCAGTTTAATTTAGTTTGGTTAATGGAAATGACCATTTATCATACGATACAGTGATGTAAAAATAAATTTTATATATTTCATTCCATTGCCTTTACTACTCTAGTAAATCAGGATTTATACTCTAATGAAGATTATATTAACTCTGACGTGATACAGAAACACGTGTTTCGTCCAGCCACTACACGAGCATAAAAGAAGCATTTCGCGTACTTATTGCTTGGCTGTAAAGTGGCGGTTTTTCTCTTTTGAGTGCTATAGAAGTTCTATTTAAATGCGAGTAGCCTTGGCATTTGTTACGTAGCGTAAATCCTACTTCTGCAGTGATTCTCGATTCTATTTACCAGGTCTCGACAAACATTTTGTTCTTAAAATTTCAAATTAAAAATGTTAAAATATAAATGTCAAATACAATTCAATTGCAAACTAGATTTTAGTTTGGTCTACTTAACTGTCACAATTGCACATAATTGACTTTCATTGCTTCTGAAGAACAAAGGAAGAAATAATTTGATTTCAAGACACAAATATCGTTTATAAATTTCAGAGATGAAAGAAATTATTGAAATAATACAAATAATTCGTTGTAATTTTATTTGGACTGTCAAAGTAATTGCTTTTGAACAATAAACTAAACCCTAGGTATTTAAAGATAACTCAATTAAGCCGATTGGAGAACACATTTACATCACTGAAATACCGTTTACAAAAATGCTAGTATTCTCCTGACAACGGTGTAAAAACAGTCGTTTTGGATACATACTGATCCTGGAACACCAACGATGATATTCAGAGTTCGAGTAAAACTCAGGCGGATATTCGATTATTGTAATGATAATGAATTGATTACAAAACATTTCGTAAAAACGTTTGTGAGGTGTTACCGCAGTTACAGTGAACTATAAACCACTCACACGGGCCCTCTTTTACGAGTACGTTTCTCTGATCTCGCAACGTTTGCGACGCTATGTTTGCGTCACTGAAAATGTTCTTATATTCCATGCCAGCAAGGCCGTCGCAAACAGCGAGGCTATTGTGTCACGGGCTCCGCCACGTGAACGACTTCCTTCCTCCGTCGCGACGTCAGAACGCCCGTCCGTCCACCCGTCCGTCCGCCCGTCCGTCCACCCGTCCGTCCGCCCATCCGCCCGCCCATCCGTCCGCCCGCCCGCCCATCCGTCCGCCCGCCCGCCCATCCGTCCGCCCGCCCGCCCATCCGTCCGCCCGCCCGCCCATCCGTCCGCCCGCCCGCCCATCCGTCCGCCCGCCCATCCGTCCGCCCGCCCATCCGTCCGCCCGCCCATCCGTCCGCCCGCCCATCCGTCCGCCCGCCCATCCGTCCGCCCGCCCATCCGTCCGCCCGCCCATCCGTCCGCCCGCCCATCCGTCCGCCCGCCCATCCGTCCGCCCGCCCATCCGTCCGCCCGCCCATCCGTCCGCCCGCCCGCCCGTCCGTCCGCCCGCCCGCCCGTCCGTCCGTCCGTCCGCCCGTCCGTCCGCCCGTCCGTCCGCCCGTCCGTCCGCCCGCCCGTCCGTCCGTCCGGCCGTCCGGCCGTCCGTCCGGCCATCCGTCCGTCCGGCCATCCGTCCGTCCGGCCATCCGTCCGTCCGGCCATCCGTCCGTCCGGCCATCCGTCCGTCCGGCCATCCGTCCGTCCGGCCATCCGTCCGTCCGGCCATCCGTCCGTCCGGCCATCCGTCCGTCCGGCCATCCGTCCGTCCGGCCATCCGTCCGTCCGGCCATCCGTCCGTCCGGCCATCCGTCCGTCCGGCCATCCGTCCGTCCGGCCATCCGTCCGTCCGGCCATCCGTCCGTCCGGCCATCCGTCCGTCCGGCCATCCGTCCGTCCGGCCATCCGTCCGTCCGGCCATCCGTCCGTCCGGCCATCCGTCCGTCCGGCCATCCGTCCGTCCGGCCATCCGTCCGTCCGGCCATCCGTCCGTCCGGCCATCCGTCCGTCCGGCCATCCGTCCGTCCGGCCATCCGTCCGTCCGGCCATCCGTCCGTCCGGCCATCCGTCCGTCCGGCCATCCGTCCGTCCGGCCATCCGTCCGTCCGGCCATCCGTCCGTCCGGCCATCCGTCCGTCCGGCCATCCGTCCGTCCGGCCATCCGTCCGTCCGGCCATCCGTCCGTCCGGCCATCCGTCCGTCCGGCCATCCGTCCGTCCGGCCATCCGTCCGTCCGGCCATCCGTCCGTCCGGCCATCCGTCCGTCCGGCCATCCGTCCGTCCGGCCATCCGTCCGTCCGGCCATCCGTCCGTCCGGCCATCCGTCCGTCCGGCCATCCGTCCGTCCGGCCATCCGTCCGTCCGGCCATCCGTCCGTCCGGCCATCCGTCCGTCCGGCCATCCGTCCGTCCGGCCATCCGTCCGTCCGGCCATCCGTCCGTCCGGCCATCCGTCCGTCCGGCCATCCGTCCGTCCGGCCATCCGTCCGTCCGGCCATCCGTCCGTCCGGCCATCCGTCCGTCCGGCCATCCGTCCGTCCGGCCATCCGTCCGTCCGTCCGTCCGCCCATCCGTCCGTCCGTCCGCCCATTCGTCCGTCCGTCCGCCCATTCGTCCGTCCGTTCGCCCATTCGTCCGTCCGTTCGCCCATCCGCCCGTCCGCCCGCCCGTCCGCCCGTCCGCCCGCCCGTCCGTCCGTCCGCCCGTCCGTCCGTCCGCCCGTCCGTCCGCCCGTCCGCCCGTCCGTCCTTCCGCCCGTCCGTCCGCCCGTCCGTCCGTCCGTCCGTCCGCCCATCCGTCCGCTCGTCCGCCCGCCCGTCCGTCCGCCCATCCGTCCGCCCATCCGTCCGCCCATCCGTCCGCCCGTCCGTCCACCCATCCGTCCGCCCATCCGTCCACATTATTTCGATGCCATTACGGGGTGTGTCGCCGACCGCGTGATACGACCCCACAGCAGCGTAGGCTGGCGCGCGAGGCGTTGGCCAGCCCAACCGCGATGGTAATTACGTTTAGGGAAGCCCCCCCCCCCCGCCATGAGACTCGACCGTCCCTTGCACACGTGGGGTTGCGTAGGAATGATCGATATTGAATCGATGGGAAATTTAGTTTCGATTCCAATTGCGGACCTAAGTACTGATATGTCAATTATTCCTACATATCGACACCATTTGGTCTCATGCGATCGATATGAACCATTGTTTCCGCAGGTTGTATACGTTTGTTTAAAAAAATGAATATTCTTCAAACGAAATCATATACTCTTCCCCCCCCCCTACACGCGCCCTGAAGAGGCGAGCTGTGCGTTTCGTCATGTAGGCAATGATAACAATACATTTGTTAGCGTTGTGTAGTAACATTTAAAATAATATAATTTATGCACGTAAAAGCGGTTGAAATGCTTAAGGGTTCAATGATCATCATATCCAAGGTTTTTTCAGTTTTCCTTCGTAATTTGAGTAAATATTGAGAAGGTTTTTTGTTTATCTCCTTAAATCTAAATAGGCTAGACCTAGCTTTTCCCCTCCCAAATCTCACTTACAGTTTTTATTGTTTCTAATGTTAAATAAATACATTGGCCTGCTACTGGGCATGGTAAACACTCTAAAGCTTTGAGAAGCATTTGTTAACATAAAGTCTAAGAGACAAATAGTCAATATAATTTTATTATATGGTCCAGAAAATTGGAATTGAAATTTTTACGAACGGTCGTTAGGTTGAAAGAGAAGTAAGAAAATAAAGCTCTCATAAACAGCCAAATATTTCATCATTATCATTAAACTTTTTCCAGTTACCACTAATATGTAATTTAATATTACACGTAATTAGTAGGCAACTATTAAATCATAATTTATGGAGAACCTCCCATATACGCACACCAATTTTTCAATTGCAGGTAGTACACTCAGATGCACAACACTATCACACACTTGTTGGGAGGCGAGTCGAGGGCTTAAAGCTTTTTCCGGCTGGGACGGTACTTCGCTAGTGGGAGATATCTGGTTGGGAAAGCCCATGCGAGTCGGCGCCGAATCTCGCCATTCAAAGAGGCAAGATCACCACCACCCCTCACAACATGCACGACACTTACGGGACTGATCACCTTAGCAGCTGTCGCGCCCGAAGAACACTAAATCGATCAATCAATCATTCTGTCCTATGTGGTATCAATATTGCTATTATCTATTTTAGATTCAGAAATTATAACCACGATGTTCCAATTTCAGAATAGACATTCGTATGGGACAACAATGTTTCACTTCCTTATGTCGCGATATTACGGCCTCCTGTAATTCAGTCTTTAACAAAGACTGGGTTCCCTTGCAATTAAACTATGGAGAGTAGAGATGAAACCAATGATTCGTAATGTATGCATTTTTGTACGATCGTAGGAAACAAAAGTCAACATTTCGCGAAATACACAAGCGAAATTATTGTTTTTTGCCAAAGAAAAAACCTCAATATATCTCATGCAAAAACGTCCATTTTGTATACTTAATATCAAAATAACTGTTTTGTTGGTTTTTAAAATGATTCAGAAAGCATTAAGATGTTTAAGAAATAAGTCGCGCGATAACGCACTAGCCCAAGCGAGCGACCGTCAAGGACTTTCAGAAAATACCGAAGCAACTCACTCGGTTACATCTCTTTTGAAAATATTACATATGCAAACGAAGGCGAGTTTTTTTCTACGCTAGAGAACTGTAAAAATTCAACGACACGTGTTATTTATTGCTTCAAAATATTTAAATATTCCCATGGTATTCTCGTTCGACCTACTTTCCTTCTCAATCAAATGCCTTCTGAATGGTATTAAAGGCCACAGAAAAATTACCCTACCAGTTCATGGAATAAAACCATAGCTAAAACTTTCACAATTTGTTGTTGATATTTTGAACACGACGTCATAGACTTTTCAAGCAAATGGGAGAGCTAGATTGCGCATGTGTCCCTTTGCAAAACCTCGTGACGCTTCTCGACGCAAGTGGTGGGTGGAGCTCTGAATACCCGCGGACCCGTCAAACCCGCCCACCCACCCGCTTCAGAGAAGTGCGGATCCAGCCCACCTGCAATCATACGGGTACCCTTGTCGTACGGTACCCGTATCATAAGTTTGGCTTTTCGTTCTTTTTGTTCTTTTTGAAAAAAATGGGTTATTTGCTTAAACAGAAATAACAATTTAAATAAATTAATAATTTTACTTGTCACTTTTTTAAATAATCTAAAATAGGAAATACAATGATTTAAATAAATTAAAGGAATTTGTAATTATATATAATCAGTGACTCGTATTATAAGGCCGATCCGTATTATATGGCCGACCTGTATGACAGGGGTACCCGTATAAATGTGGGTGGGTTTCACCCGTTAGAATTCCTGCTTATAAAGGTCCTGGATACCTGCATGACCAAATACCCGTAAAACTCCAAGAGCTCTTGTGCACTATGATGCAACATCGATTCCCACATTTTCAAAACATCGATGTTTCCATAAACACATCCATTTTCTATATAAACATCAATTGCTTAAAGCCTATGATTTTTAACATCTATCTTTGTGTTCGATATTTTTACGTTTTCGGTGCTTTATTTGTGCCCAAAAAGTTCCATAATCACACTTTTGTCAAAGTTAAAATATAGCATATTAACTGATATGACCACTACCAGTTCATGTGTTCGTACGAAGAGAAGTGCTGTTTGAACTACCTTCATCGGTCTCCCTCTCCACAGAGAGATGACCCGATGCTCTGATATTTCCTTCGTCTTTCGTCGTATCTCGAATGCAGAGATACCTACAGTAGGTGTAGGGCATGCTCCTTACTGCGAGCACTCAAAACCGACACGATAAGTAAAAACAATAAATAAAAAAATCGTTGTTTCTGAATTATGTGCTTAATAATTTTAGCATCAAGGAAGATGCAATTACGTTCTCAAGGTTATCCTGTTGAGTCTTTCGGGCAGTAGCATTCAAATACACATACTCACTTCGTCGGTACCCTCAGAGAGCATTTTTTCCGAAGCGGGAGAAATTATGTCGAACAAAAGCGGACAAATGAAAACGGATACGCTGAACATGTTTATTATTAATGGACCAAAATTTGTTCTTGTTGCAAAATAGAGATTTACATCATAATCGATTTGAATCTCTGATCATATTTGTTTGTGTTAATAATTAGATCTCATGTATAGACGTTCCGTTAATGAAAGAGCCTATATATACTAAAGTAGTAATTTATTTCGCGGGAATATGTATAAAAACACAAATTGATAACGAAACGCAAATAATTAACTAATTATATTTATTAAAAATCATAAAATATCGATACATTCGATATTCAATTACGATAGTATCGAAAACAATCGATGTTTAAGAAACTACCGTGGCGCCCTCCGCTGCCCGGTGGCGAGGCGAGGCAGCTGTCCGTGCGTGCCGGCGGCGCACCTGCAAATCGCAGGCGGCCCGCGCTGATAGAGCTACGTGCCCGCGGCCGCTCTCCACGCGCCCGCCCGCAACCGCCCAATTGCTGCGTCCGCCGCACACGTGCCTCGCGACCCCTCCCGATCCCACACGACTCCACGCGAATCCACTCGACTAAACTTCGCATGCGGTACTGAGCACCAGTCGTTTGTCTGTGACCGGAGGGGATCGACCCAGCCCCGTTCTAATCCTCCATTGTGCAATACAAAAGAAAAATAAAATGCTTAGGGTGAAATGTTTTATTATCATATTTCTGTTAATTGCTGAGCATTGCATTGGAACGAAGAGTGAAAATATCTTTAGGGTTCTAAGAATTTATTTCTTCTATATTTTCGTTAAAATCTGATGAAATTACTAAACACTTTTTAACAAACACGCTCTAAAATAATTTGACTCTTCTCATTTATTACGACCCACGTGAAGAAATCAACTCAATACCGCATGACTATGGAGAACTTATAAATCATGAATAATTTAAACTCCTTAGGGAGTTAAAGTACTTAAAAGGAAGTTAAAGTTTCAAAATTAAACTAACAATTTGCCTAAATAGTGAACTGTTGAAGAAGGGTCATGTCTGACTCTCAAGTTTAATATTATACAGTGTGGCAAGATCCGTAAGGTCTCTAAGAAACGCGAAATTCTTCACTTATACCTTGCCACCGTGATTCATTTATATCTACCAGGAAGAAATAATACAGATTATCAAAGTCGTCTTTAGTTAATCTTATCTAACAGTATTATTAAAATGACGAAAAACTAATAAAAAATAAAATATTTTTAGAAACGGGGGCAAAACATTTTTATCCCTCCAGGAAGTAAGAAAATAAATTAATTTCTGGAATATATTCCTATGATATAAAGAAATACAATGGAAGTGAATCAATGGATGACCAACTATTTAGTTTAAAGTGTAATGCTAATGCAATAGTACAAATATGGTATTCTTGACGAGTTGTTTGTTGTTTTACACATGAATATAATCTTGAAACATTCTCACAATTTATCAAGGCCTCTTCAAAAAACTGAAATCACTGAGACGAGACAGAAATTACAAACAGGAGAACATGTATTTCGGTGCCAAAATGCAGTTGAACGCTTCTTTCTCTAAAATTATGACATTATTTCTGTTTACATTGGTACTGAAGCACTATATTAGTTTATATCATGGTATGTTACGTTGCCTGTATGGCAACGTAAAATGATCGGCAAAACGATTTTTGTGAACATATTGATTTGTAGAGGTTGAAAGACGTGTTGTTTAATTAACAGATGTCAACTCTTGTATGACTGCTGATAATTAGCTTGTAAATTTAGAGTCGTTTTTCCCTTCTCTTCCATAATTTACTATATAATGATGTTTACACAGGGTAGCATCCATTTAATGAGACGCCGTGCAAGACCATTGTTCTTTCATGTTGAGCAGTTAGTCTGCAGCTTCTTGGAAAGGCGCCAACATGGGCCTTCAAACATTCCATGGCAGTGAAATCAGCGAGGAGATTTGGACGAAAACGCCCGTACAATGGTATATTACCTTCCAGAAAAGAAATTCTGTTAGCAAGTGAGACAAGGGCAAACACACTGTCTAGAAAGAATGTTGATATTGTCTCTATTTTTGTCAGAATTTTCATTTACGTGAAACAATTAAACTTAAAGGAATTGTTTGCAGTCGCCCAAAAAGTATTTTAGTACGTACATAACACTGTGATTTAGTTATATTCGTGGTACGTTGATTTGTAACGAATTGTTAAGAGAACATTCTACTTCCATGTGAAAAAAGATGGATTTGCCTTATTAACAAGGAATTTAAAGAAGTGTATGAAAAACTTCTTTAATGCAATACATTATTTCTTAATACAAGTACTTACTGTATGTTATCTCGACATAACAAATTACAAACATTGTCATTAAATGTTGCCAGTAGTTTTAAGTGAGAGCGTATTTCGTGTTTCCTTGCGCATTAACTAGAATGTTTACTCGTCAGGTGAGGGTAGTGCATGTTGTGGCCGAGAGGTGGTGGTGTTCCTGTCTCGCTGGAACGCGAAATCTGTCTCCGATGTACGAATCGTCGCCGTCGTCTGCCGGAAATCCCCCAAAGTCGAGAGTCGAGCCCTTGGGCTTTCCGGCCATTAGCTTTAAACAAGCCCCAGAATATGCATCACCCCCTTGAAGTCATTCCTGAACAGCACGTCCGCGCCTTGCCGTCATCCGTGGCCGTCCATTTGGGGCTCGCGGAAACGAGTTGTAAGCCCTTTTAGCTAGTTTTATCCTGGAGGCGTGGGTGGGGGCGGGAGCGGTGACGGGAGCGGTGTCGGGGGCGGTGACGGGGGCGGTAACGGGGGCGGTGACGGGGGCGGTGACGGGGGAGGCGGCGCGGGCGGCGGCGCGGACGGCAGCGCGGGCGGCGGCGCGGGCGGCGGCGCGGGCGGCGGCGCGGGCGGCGGCGCGGGCGGCGGCGCGGGCGGCGGCGCGGGAGGCGGCGCGGGCGGCGGCGCGGGCGGCGGCGCGGGCGGCGGCGCGGGCGGCGGCGCGGGCGGCGGCGCGGGCGGCGGCGCGGGAGGCGGCGCGGGCGGCGGCGCGGGCGGCGGCGCGGGCGGCGGCGCGGGCGGCGGCGCGGGCGGCGGCGCGGGCGGCGGCGCGGGCGGCGGCGCGGGAGGCGGCGCGGGCGGCGGCGCGGGAGGCGGCGCGGGCGGCGGCGCGGGAGGCGGCGCGGGCGGCGGCGCGGGCGGCGGCGCGGGCGGCGGCGCGGGCGGCGGCGCGGGCGGCGGCGCGGGCGGCGGCGCGGGCGGCGGCGCGGGCGGCGGCGCGGGAGGCGGCGCGGGCGGCGGCGCGGGCGGCGGCGCGGGCGGCGGCGCGGGCGGCGGCGCGGGCGGCGGCGCGGGCGGCGGCGCGGGCGGCGGCGCGGGCGGCGGCGCGGGAGGCGGCGCGGGCGGCGGCGCGGGAGGCGGCGCGGGCGGCGGCGCGGGAGGCGGCGCGGGCGGCGGCGCGGGCGGCGGCGCGGGCGGCGGCGCGGGAGGCGGCGCGGGCGGCGGCGCGGGAGGCGGCGCGGGCGGCGGCGCGGGAGGCGGCGCGGGCGGCGGCGCGGGCGGCGGCGCGGGCGGCGGCGCGGGCGGCGGCGCGGGCGGCGGCGCGGGCGGCGGCGCGGGCGGCGGCGCGGGAGGCGGCGCGGGCGGCGGCGCGGGAGGCGGCGCGGGCGGCGGCGCGGGAGGCGGCGCGGGCGGCGGCGCGGGCGGCGGCGCGGGCGGCGGCGCGTGTGTGGCGGAAGCGGTTGCAGTGGCGGGGGCGGAGGGTGGGGCGGATGCTGGAGTAGCAGCTTCTCTCCCAAACGTTCCGCCGCGCCCCCATTAGAAGCTGCATGTTTTACGCAGAGCGCGTCGCGTTTTTTACGACCTCGCGCCCATCACGGCTCCGTTCCTCTTTTCTTTCCTCGCATCTTTCAAGGGATGCTCCTGTCCGCGGTTTTTGGTTGCCTGTAGTGAGGGTGGTTGAATATGTTCTTCCAGGTCGGTCGTTTGAATGTTATTTGATTGGCCAGTACCTAAATGGAATTCATTAAAATTTGCCTGTGAGTAAAAGCGTCTGATTGAATTTAAGGAAAAACTCGCATCATCCGTGTGTTGGAATTATACTACAGCTATGGTAATCGTACCTGAGGGAAAGGGAAACTTGAATTACTCCGTTGGTTATGTTTTTCCATTTCACGATGTTTGTAATGAAATTGAATTGTATATTTATAGATCATTTGATATCAGCACTTTTTATTACTGAAACTTACTTTTGAAAAACTGTAGACTCAAATTTCTTTCGGATATTTTGTAAATATGGTTACGAGATATAATACTCGCTATATATTCTGGACACAAATTCTCTTGCTTATATCTAATAAAGAATGAAGTTGAACTTCTTAATATAACACACGAATTATAATATATATCTACTAATATTTGAACTCCACGAAACTAAAAAATAGGAAATTGAGTTAAATTAGTGTAAAGGAAGGTTCTTCATCCGTTTTGCTGCAACGTATACGTAAAATATGTTATGTATGCAAACTATTCCCATATGTAACATGAATGTAAAAAATAACCAATATTCATACCTATTTGACCTAACAATTATTCAAAATTAAAAATGCATGAACAAGTTTTTGTGCCGTGAATGTACCCTGTTTTTAAAGGAAGAATTAGGCATTCTTCTTACGAAAAATATTGCGTTATTCGAAATGGTTGTCATTTCGTGCATTTCAAGTGCTTCAGCCGTTTTGTGAAAGTAGATTTGAGATCTGGATATAAAATTTGGTAGCTACGAAATATGCTATATTTTACGATTTTTACGACAATGAATCACTATTGTGGTATAAGATTATTTATTAAAAACAAATTTATTGTGTCACTAGTCATTATATGTAGCCTTTTAAGTACAGGAATTTATCGAAAAACCGTTATATTTGAAAATAATGTTTGTTGGAGTAACTCGCAAATTGGATTTAAAAGGAACTGCAATCCTTCACGACAGGACAGTCGAAGGATGGGACATTGAGAAACAAGATCAAAGTTTATTCGCCAGGCATTAAAGACCTTGATAAGACTTAAAGAAGGAACTTATCAGGATTGAATCACGACGATTTGATGGATATCATGTGGTCATCGGGTTTCTTTGCTGATACCGTCAGATTGTTGAAAAAATAATAAAAATAAATAAATAAAAATAAATAAATTAAAAAAAATAAAGAACTGCCAGAGAAGCAGGCAGGGTCCACAGGCAAAGCAGGACGGTGTGTGATGGTGATAACTGAGCGGGAAAAGGGCCAAACGAACGCAAAAACGGAATTGCCGGCAGCTCCTGCGCGGCCGAGTGAAGCGAGGCGATGACGGCGCCCCGCGCTGTGAACGTGGTGGTGGGCATGGGCGGGGCCGGGGGCGGGGGCGGGGCGCGGTGCCGCCTGCAGAGGCGATGGAAAACATACGTTTTTGCGCTCTCGTGAATATACATCGCGGCCGGATTCGCGGCGTTGATGTGGAAAGCAAACGGTTTTTGCCCCGTTGAGCTTTTTTGCTGCGCTCACCGCGATTCACTTATGCAGCGGCACCCCGCCCGGCCCCGCACTCCGTCGCGCTTCTCGCCCGGTTCACCTCCCTGCGCCACGCCCACACCCCGCCTCACGACACACGCCCCGCTCCGCGCCTCGCTCGGCGCCCCGCCCCGCGCCCCGCCCCGCGCCCCGCTCCGCGCCCCGCTCCGCGCCCCGCTCCGCGCCCCGCGCCGCGCCCCGCGCCGCGCCCCGCTCTCCGCCCCGCTCTCCGCCCTGCTCTACGCCCCGCTCTCCGCCCCACATCTCCTCACATGCGTCGCCCCTCCTCCCTGGCCTACCTCACCCATCCCGAACAGCCCGTCCGTACGTCTCGCCCCACCCGCCTCGAAATCTCGTCCCGCCTCGGCCGCCCTTTTCTTCCCGTCCCGTTCCGCCTCCCACCCCGTTTTCCGCGTCGCTCTGTGCCTCGTACCTCACACTGCCCCTTTCCGCTTACCGCCCCTCCCACTTCCAGTGCGGCCCTGCCTTGTACTGCGTCTCGTGCCTGGCTCGCGCGCTCAGTCGCACCGCCCACGCAAACCGACTTTGCGCTCTTTATGAGCCCACGCGCGCGCCGCCTACGAATTGATGTGTTTTTTAGCACTGAAAATGCCCATTAACATCTGGAAATAAGCGAGGCGATTTTTCTTTCTGTGTGGGCGAGGCGCGTTCGAGTAAAGATGCAAATGTGGTGCGTTTACCGCACATTCGGAAGGTTGTTCGTCCACACTCGTGACTAAATTTCTCGCAGAAATTGTTTCAATTAATTTTTATGTATTGAAATAACTGAGGATTGGAGTATAAACGATTAATTTTAAACTGTCCATGTGTTGAGAAGAGGCACTGTGGCATCATCGTTTCTGTTGTGAGAATTACTTGAACTTCAAACTAGCAATAATAACAAAGCTTAAATCTCAGGAATTAAAAAATGGACATAATATTAAAAAATACTTACGTAAGCACATCTATCCTTTAGAATGGGAAACGGTGGGTTTGGAGTCACGATGCAATTTGGAGAAGATTAGTTGTTTGCAATGGTGCCTCTTTACTAACTATGCAACTTTTGTAATGTTTTAAAAAATGGTAGTGTAATAACTTTGAAATAATTTTAGCTAAAGCAGTGAAAATTATTCATTCAAGAGGCTCATTGACGTATTTTAACTAGCCACTGTTCAGTTGAAGCAACTTTTATTGTTATGCTATTTACATACATCATATTTTTTATCAAAGTAGTAATGGTGAAAAACATACAAATTTAATAACGTGTTAAAAATTATATAAAATGAAAAGTTCTTTCTAAATTTCTTTCGGAAAATGGAGTGTCTGCCTTGCGCACGTGCAAATTCTGAGCCGGGCAGGCGCCGAACTAATGCTGAAATATGATCTTCCCGCGACCTGGGCGCACAGAAACGGCGAAAGCTTTTTTGTTTTCAAAGAAGTTTTAGAGCAACTTTCTAAGGGATATTGACATAACTACGTCACTGAGTTCTTTCTACCAACATTTTTATGCGTACAGAAACGAAAAGTTTCATTTAAAAATTCAAAGTTGATTCAAATATCTTTGTTTTCAAACATTCTTCAGCTGAGCAATTACTATTATCTCTATTAGCTATTTGTCCCATTTTCCTTTCTCGTAATTGCATATTCATTATGAATATGGTTTAAAAGGTAGGTTAATGAAACACGTATTCCACTCCGTATTTGAATATGGTACTCTGGTGAATTCATCAATATCTCGAAGTCTTCATCAGTGTCAATGTTGTGTCTCCAGGTTTTCGGGTCGTCGGCATCATATCTGTAGTATTCTTTTATTTATTTTTGCATTGACCTTGTAATCTTTATTAAGAGTTCAGATTTACCTCATAATTCAAAATATATTTAATTACATGATAAATTATATGGCTCCTAGATCCATGAATGCTAAGGCACGAGTGAGTAGCGGACTCGAAATAATAGAAAGTTCAAGCGCCCATAGTTATAGTTATTTCCCTGTGATTTATAGTCACGTGAAAAAGAATAGAACTTGCTGCTTATTCTCCGATTTTCTAAAATCAATTTGAGGCTAGTTTTTTGCTCCTCCCTGGGGTGCATTGGGGTGCATTGGGTATTTACGAGTACGATGGTTCGCGCGCATATATTATTCAGTTTTTAACATGTTATTTAGGCAAACTGTTTAATAATTTATTATTAAAAATTATTTAAAACTTTTCAATAGCAATTATTCTATGGTAGTTTGAAAAGTTCATATTTTTTACTTTTTCATATATTCTTTAATTTTATAATTGGAAAATTTTGAGTGGTGTGTTTTATTTGATATTATAAAGATATAAATATATCTATTGGTTAGATTTAATAATATTGATTATACAATATTTTACAAATTACGTTATAATTATCTTACAGACAGTGTAAGAATAATTTTTGATATGTTTCTACCACTTTTCACATAAAAATAATCTGTTCACTGCCGATGTGTTTTTTCCCAAATGTAAATGTTGCTACTGAATGTTCTCTTTGATGAGACACAACGTTTATCTTCTTAGTTTGATTATCTTCACGTTTCGGAACGGAAAACAAAGGTACTTGATGAGATTTACACAGATCACTATCACTATCACACATTGTAACAAACTCTTTTCAATTCATTTTCTGAAACGTCTGTATATATTGAGTCACTCCTGTTATAACGTACGATTCCACCCACACATCGTGTTTAGAACAAAACAATATGCCATCAGCTCCTCATCTTGCCTACTCCGTCTTGCCCAAAAAATATCCAAGTCATTCGCCTCGCTTTACGCGAGAACCGTGAGAACTAGCCTCGATTTCACGTTGAACTTGCACGTTGACACACTTATTTTCTTAAGCCCTGGTTATAGCGTAGCGGGTATTCTAGTCTGTCATGCACCTTTTCTGAAATATTATTTCGTTCTCGTCTCACCCTGGTGCAATACGGCCTAGGGTAGATGTACTTTCTAGACGTTCCTGGGATACTTCTCTAGATGCTTTTTTTCTGCTGGCATGAGAGAATGCGCTTGGAGCATCTGTGTGCCCTGCTCTCAGACGATGCCCATCGCCAATTGTCTCCTCTCTTTCGGTATTAGGTGGTCTGCTTGCCACGAGGGGTGCGCAGAAAGGGGTTAGGAGGGCAGAGCTGTACTGTGCTCTGGGTGCGGTCCGATTCCCGGCGGTCGGGG
This sequence comes from Gryllus longicercus, assembly GCA_038098605.1. NCBI lineage: Eukaryota > Metazoa > Arthropoda > Insecta > Orthoptera > Gryllidae > Gryllus > Gryllus longicercus. Next base: position 744,688 of record JAZDUA010000398.1, read on the forward strand.
CGGGGGCGGGGCGGGCGGGGCGGGGATTGGCGGAGCGGGGCGGGACGGGATGGGATGGGACGGGATGGGACGGGATGGGACGGGATGGGAGGGGATGGGACGGGATGGGAGGGGATGGGATGGGAGGGGAGGGGACGGGATGGGACGGGATGGGACGGGATGGGACGGGATGGGATGGGACGGGACGGGATGGGACGGGACGGGACGGGATGGGACGGGACGGGACGGGACGGGACGGGATGGGACGGGATGGGACGGGATGGGACGGGATGGGACGGGATGGGACGGGATGGGACGGGATGGGACGGGATGGGACGGGATGGGACGGGATGGGACGGGATGGGACGGGATGGGACGGGATGGGACGGGATGGGACGGGATGGGACGGGATGGGACGGGATGGGACGGGATGGGACGGGATGGGACGGGTCACGAGCGGCGCTCGCGTCTTCCTTCCCGTCTTCTGCTTTTTGCGGCAGCGCGGCCGCAGCTCCCGCAGCCCCGCGGGGCGCGATTTTCGTCACATTCAGCGCTTCGGCGCGCTTCCAATATTGGACGCCTATCGGCGCGCGCAAGCCCCGACGCCCTCCCCCACCGTCCCCCACTTCCCCTCCATCACCCGCTCTCGCCCTCGTCGCGCGCCTGCGAGCAACAGCCACCTCCCACCGCTTGCGCCGCGCACTTGCGGCGGCCCGGCAGAGACTGCGAAGCGGGGAGTCGTACACGAGGCTTTAAGAAGAGAAAGAGCGGGGGATACACGGATAGGATAAATATGAGAGCGTGGAAATGGGTGAAAAAGACAACTACCTGAAGATTAGAAACGAGAGAGTAAAAGGTAATGTGAGAAAAGAGAACGAGAGAAAAGAGTAAACATGCTAGAAATATAAACTGCTATGCTATTATCAAATGTATCAATTGAGAAACGAATCAGAAGAAACTAGAATGTGGGGAACGGAGGTTAAGCCAAAAACGCGAAGCTGTAAACCCCATTCAATAAAAGTTGGAAATACGAAGCGGTGCATATAGAACCTGAACCACGGCCCTGTAAAACGTTCAGGGCAGCCTGGACTGGAAGAAAAAATCGGTGTTAAGCGAAGGCGCGAGGGCAGGGTGCCAGCGGTGATTAACGCCTCAATGGCTGCACGAATCATCCGTTTAAGGGCACATCTGGTTGTCCCGGACCCACGGAAGCGAAAGGTGCTGTCTTCATCATCGAAAAACGATTGTTCACTCAGACGATGACAACGCACGTGCCGCGCAAGGCACGTGTGTAGGACAGGAATTGCAGCTGGACGGGCGCGTCTGCGAAAATCGTAATATATGAATCTTGCTCAACAGCTCTGTCCAATACAGGGTCGAGGTCGAATATTTCAAGGCCAATGGAGATTCTTCCAATATAAAATCATGCCGACATCGTATGCTGTAGTTATCCGTTGAATTGACAATTAATCTTCTGGTGGATTTATCTTGAATCCTGGTAAAAACAAGGAATTAAAATTTTTAGGGCATTTGTTATAAATAATTATATTGTATTTTTACAATATACTCGTAGTAGAGAGAACAAAAATATAACATTTAGTTGCTGGTAGTACGATATTATTGTTTGATGTTGAGATTTAAAGCTTTTTCTTTAAGGTTTGTATAATCAATAATATTTATTATTACTAAATGATTAATCAAGGTAAAAATGTAAATTTAAAAATTAACTTTAACTATCTTACTTTTGTTTTATCTCTTACTACATAATGCTGCATGAGCCAACCATATAGTCTAGTAATCATATAGTCTTTCGTAAAGTCAGAAACGCTCTGTGTGCTAATTTTAACTGCATAACAGTTTTTCCGGACAAGATCTGTTTCATGAATCACGCGCGAGGATGTGTGTAGACGTCCCGTTCCGCAGACATCAGTCGCTGCGACCTTCCGCCGCTCCGATTCCACAGTTTCATCTGCCGCCGCCGTCGCCACCGTCGCCCAAATATTTACGGCGGGCGACGGAATCGCTTGAGGCGAAACTGGGAAGCGGGGCGGGTGCGGGGGCGGGGGAAGACGCGAGGAAGGGGAAGGGGAGGGGGAAGGGGAGGGGGAAGGTTAGATTGGGGCTGCGGTTGGGCGGAGTGACGGAAGCGGTGAAGCGACTGCTGTTCGACTGCATGCGCCTTTCCAAGACAAACAGATCATTGATTTTAGGAGGGAGAAAGGTGGTTTCAAAGAGGATGAAAGCGAAGTGAAATTAGTGTTGTAAAATCCAGGGGTAGGGATTCTGAGGCTCAAGAAAACATACACAGATTACTTTTCCCCGATATGTCACCTTTGATTTTTTAAACTGTTTTTGACGTGGAATAAAAAAGTGCATGCGGTTGATATATGGAGTATACGTTTTTGATTATTAAAGACAAGTAGATTATGAGTCGAAATTTAGTGTACACAGAAAAAGTGTGAAATGGTTGAAGGTGAAACATATAGCTTCTACTTAAACAGAAGTTAGAACACGTTTATTTGTTAGTATTTTCCGTAAAACAATTTCGCACAGCCGAAATAAACTATTGTGAAAATACTGTAAAACATCCATTTTTTGATACTCAAATGGTAAGTTTGAAATATGGTCTCTACACTTCATAACAATAATGTGTGCGAGGAGCTACACAAAAGCTACAGAACTGAATCTTGTAGAAGACAGCTTGTGGAAGGTAGCTCCAGAATTGTAACTTCAACTGTTCGTTTGATAGGATTTACCAGTTTTTCCTGGAGGAAGGTTGCTAGGGACGAGGTAGAATGTTCCAGAGTCTATGTGTACAACAGCGACCTTATTACAGACGTATAATACTGTCAGTCCTTCATTCCAAGCCTTAGGTAGAATATTCTCATTCTATTCTACCCTATATATGAGGTTCCTGGATCATAAATAGAAAGATATACGTTGACGAGTATGAAAGAACGTTCTGAACTCTATTTTACCGAAAGCATGATGTGTCCAAGAATTTTGCTACACTTTTCATTCAAAATCTATTTAAGACAACTCTATCTTCTTGAATATTACGAGTCTGTTTAATGCAACAGTGTGAAATTCATAACGAAGGCTAACTCTTATGCATTTTTTTAAAGTATGGATTATCTTAAAAATATGCTTATTAATATAAGTTGGAGACAACTTGTGATTCATGAGGGAAAGTTAGAACTATTACAAATACTGATTACGTATTCGGTCAGAGGATAATTGCATTAAACTAATTCCAAAATTCTTTAGTGAATATTACTCTCAAAAAGTAATATATCATTTTTTCCCACCTGCAAGTTCAAAGTTCGCTTGTATAAAAAATATAGGAACATAGCAAAAGTTTTTTGTCTGAAGTTAAGAAAATATTATAAGCTTTTACGCTGAAAATATTTTCTCGTTGTAAAGAAATATAATTTGTATAAGGTAGGGAAAACATTTTGTTTGGGTTTTGGAGTTCAAAAAGGAGGATTCTGACACATGACTAAAAGGTAGTTGAGACCAGGGGCTTTCTTTCTCAAAGGCATTTCCGATGCTACTATGCAATACTCCTGTTTACGGAGGAGTTGGCGAGTTCATGAAAATTAGAACCCTTTTGAAACTTAGGTCATCCGTTATCACGAGAACATCCTTGATTTGAAGGAAGTGATGCAAATAATAAGCCAATAAAAATATTATACAATATATACCGAAGAGATGTCTAGGTAATGCGTCAGCTTGTCTGAAATCTCAGCAGTGACTCAAAATCTTTTTTTGAAAAACAGAGTTTTAGAAAACTCACAAGAAACATGAAGCACAGTTGAAAGTTTATTTTTCTGAGAGAAATAAAATACTAAGTTTCTTCTGGTGAAAGGGAGTAGAATTTACGAGCGATATAAAACTTTCGAGTATTTGCCACTTAGAAAGTGCTTTACTGCCTTGAAAGTCAATAAACATTACCTTCGTGAAGTAAATATTTCTCTTTAAAGATCGATAGAATTCTGTTCGTTGAAGATTGCGTAGTGTTTCTTTCTGGATCAAGTTGAATTATACCTTTTTTATCGGTATTTCTCTTATAAGAAAGGAATTGTGTTTACTTAATGGGATAATATCGTCATTCCTGGTAAAATCGACAAGGTGTCTATATACAGCTAATAGTATATAATTTTCGATGGAATTAAAATTTAATGATTTCAAGTTTTATTATAGTCGAATTTATTTTTTATGAATATTGGCTAGTCTTTTCTTAGTAAACAATTCACAAAAGAAGAATTTTAGGTGTTGGTATTGCTTTCCAAAAGTTAAGTAAAAGATTTCGCTTCTTTCAACACCAATGTCCTAAATTCGTGTAACGATATTATAAAAACCAAATGTATGAAAATATTATAGAGAAATGTATGTTACAATTTCAATGAATAAGGAATTGATTATTTACATATTATTTGTACCCTATTGATATTTTCCCAGGGAATGTAGTATTAACACCGAAAATTTTCCCTACAATTATTTATTGACTGGAATATTTGTTCGTAATACCTACATAAGAAATTTCATTAAGTTACATCCACCCCGCAGAAAGGTAATTTCGATGCGAATTATTTTTAAATATGTCTAATTTTATATAATTTATAGCTCATAATGTTATGTATTAAATGTCTCTCATACCCTGTTCCAAAATATTCACGCTCTCTCCGTCTAATATCTGTCATATTTGTAATCTTTTGCTTGCAATTTTCGTCTTCAGAACACTTTCACTCCATAAATGTGTAATTTGCCGGAATATTTACGATAAACACGGAACTATATTGCATGATTTTCAGCTTCAGTGCTCTTTTATAAGAAAAAAAGCGTGTTTTTCATGAGTCGTGCATCATTCAAAATAATGTTACTCAAGTGAACTTAGCAGTGAAATGAAGTGAAGTGAAATTAAAAGTTGTCAATTTGTTTTGAGGAGAAAAATTCGAGATATGGGGAAGGGAACAAGCCAGGAATGTTTTTTGTATTGTGATTTTGGAATTTTTGCATTTTGAATTTCAGGATTGGAATTTTTGGTGAAAATATTGCTTAGGTATTCGTGGAAGTTGTCACCATTCGACCAAAAAGTGCGCAAATCCTACTCGTATTTTGAAAAAATTGCAAAATTTGAAAATTTCATGAAAATCAAACCGAATCTACACCATACAGGTGTTTTGTTTCATTTAAACAAAAAAAGAGGATACAGCCATTTTTGAGAAACCTGTACTTGTGGTTGTCCTAAGAGCTTTTATTGAAGTACCTCAAAAAATTACTATGTTTAAATCCGCAGTGCCTCAAGTACGTTTAAGAGAAAATCCAATGTACGATTTAAGTGCTAATGTTGTTCACAAAAAAGACGGACAGACAGACGCTTTTGCAAACCAACAAACATTTTCGGTATCAAGGTACCCCTAAATGTGTATTTTCTTCGAAATCTCGATATAGATTTTATGCACAATTATAAGTTTCTCAGCACTACGTTTACGAGAAAGTAAAATGAGTTTACAGCAGGCAAAATCAAAGACCTGAAATTAGTGATGAATGATCCGTCGCGAATTTCCCCGAAGGTCGCCCTCCAAGTACTTCACTCGTCAGCACCAGACCCCCGCTGTGTCGCTTTCGTTCGCAGCCTGCGTCGCGGTGTCTGCCCGCGCCCTGCCCATGCACAGGGTTTGCACGGCGCGGCCCGTGGGGGCGGGGTGGCCGCGGCGCGGCGCGGGTGGCAGAGCAAACGTTTGTGTCGGCCGATATCCGGAATCGATGGCTCGCTGCGTCCGGAGACCGGGCCACCCGGAGGAGGAGGCTGGCGACGCGTGGGCGACGGCTGGGAGTGGCGGGGACAGGGGCAGTGCGGTGCATGACGGAGGCGGGGACGAGGGTACAGCGAGCGCGAAAAGTGGATGCGTGGCGTGGAAGCGTGGCGTGGGGGCGTGGCGTGGGGGCGTGGCGTGGGGGCGTGGCGTGGGGGCGTGGCGTGGGGGCGTGGCGTGGGGGCGTGGCGTGGGGGCGTGGCGTGGGGGTGTGACGTGGGGGCGCGGCGTGGGGGCGTGGCGTGGGGGCGTGGCGTGGGGGCGTGGCGTGGGGGCGTGGCGTGGGGGCGTGGCGTGGGGGCGTGGCGTGGGGGCGTGGCGTGGGGGCGTGGCGTGGGGGCGTGGCGTGGGGGCGTGGCGTGGGGGCGTGGCGTGGGGGCGTGGCGTGGGGGCGTGGCGTGGGGGCGTGGCGTGGGGGCGTGGCGTGGGGGCGTGGCGTGGGGGCGTGGCGTGGGGGCGTGGCGTGGGGGCGTGGCGTGGGGGCGTGGCGTGGGGGCGTGGCGTGGGGGCGTGGCGTGGGGGCGTGGCGTGGGAGAGCGGAGCGGCGAATTGAGCGTGGGCGGAGATTGGGCGAGAATGTGGGCGGGGCAGTCGAGTGCACGAGAGGAGACAGAAGAGTGCTTGTTGCCAGTCGTGGCAGATGGGCGCGTACGGTGTCGGCTGTGGTGAGTGGGTTTTGTGCACTGCCCTCCGAATTCTGTCTGAAGAGATCTCGCTTATTCTTTAAACGGCCGTACAACGGATAAAATTATTCCCGCCTACAAACACGCCAATAAAATGCAAAGACATTACCGTCGTGTTCTCAAGTACTAACCGAAAGGACTACTTTATAATAAGCAACTACCATTCTGTTGCCTGTGACATCAGTATTTCTATTACGTTGTGAATTCACACACACACACACACACACACAAAAATTCTGAAAATTCTGTTTCACATCTCACTAATTTATGTAAATAGCAAGTAATCAATTTGTTTAGAAAACATTGAAAAGGATTTTTTGAAACAATGAAAAACATATTGTGTTTGAATCTGCAATATTTATATGGAAGTATTGATTTTGAATGTTGTTTCGTGTAAAATTGTATTTGTCAAAATAATATGACACTCGAAAGTGATTAAATAATTATTTAGCTTACAATTGGCTTAAAGAGACAATTGTGTGGAAGTTGGCTAATTATTCCCGAACAAGGTAATAGGTGTGTATAATTTTTAACGTGTATATAACCATTTTAGCCATGAGCGAAATGTAAGTTTTAATTTTATCAGATCACTTTTTCAAGCTATTGACACATTTTCTAACTATATTACTTTATACTTAAAGATGTTATGTTAACATTTGCCGTACTTTATTACATTGGATAGACTGTGCGATTTTATTTAGTATATAAAATATTTTATTTCTTTCTGTCCTTTATTAAATTACTTTTATCTACGACGATCCACTTAATTTTGTTTTGTTCAACCAAACAATATCTATACATCTATACATCTATCTATCTATCTATCTATCTATCTATCTATCTATCTATCTCTCTATCTATCTCTCTATCTGTCTCTCTCTCTCTCTCTCTCTCTCTATATATATATATATATATATATATATATATATATATATATATATAGAGAGAGAGAGAGAGAGAGAGAGAGAGAGAGCGGCGTGGCTATTGACACACACACACATATATATATATATATATATATATATATATATAGAGAGAGAGAGAGAGAGAGAGAGAGAGAGAGAGAGATATTATCGCGGTTTTGTGAGAACTGATTAAGTTGAAATATTTAATTTATTCCCGTGTTATACGAGAGAATTTTCTTCTTCTTGGGCAGGGCAGTGCACTTACTCCATTTTGGTACACCATTTTTGTGGTTGTGTTTAAATGAATTTTTGCTGCAACAGGCGACTAATATTTATTTATCATATGAACTTTAATGTGTTCTAAATAATGTAATGTGTATATAATGTAAATAATTTAATGTGTTTTTCTGTGGTTCTGGGGTTGGTTGTTCAACACCATTTTTGCTGCTGTAGGCCATTAGTATTTATTGCAACACATGAACTTATTGTGATATTAATGTTTTCGTCTCTTTTTGGCTTACAGAAATACGTTGTTTATATTTCAACTAATGCGCTCAATGCATTGTAGTACTTTACCTCGTTAGTATCCGCCATATTAATATTTATGCTCGTTATGCAGATTATCTCATTTGCGCGACCTGCGTCGAATAAAACAACAGGAGCGTACCCGGTTTCTGGACTGTTGTTTGGACACCTTGTATAAATGAAATTTAACTAGTCATGTTTACATAAAAGTTTTACAGTAACTGGGTGTCGATAATTGGTGACTCTTTCATATTTATACTTCTTTACTAATACATATGCTCTTTATGATGTAAATATTTTGAGATACGTTGGCTGTTTTGGCCCAAGTTGAGTGACATGATATATCCCATCACTTCTGGTCACATTCTGGTCTTTTTAAAAAATTCAATTTATTTATAGATGGCGCTTCATGTTCCTTAAACATGTAAAGCAAAAATATTTCCATATTCATTTTACTGCGCGAAGTATTAATTTGTATCTCAATTCATATTCGACAACTTGGAATATAAATTATTTAAATACATACGACGTTTAGTTTCTCGTGTCAGTTACCGAAATAGCATGACGTACGGCTTTCAAATTACTCTAATAAAATTAATACTAGAATTTTTTGTTAAAATCTCCTTTCGAATTAACTTGAGAAGATAATAAAGCACATGTCTTTGTTAATTGATATAGTCTTATATAAATGTTTTTATGCACTGCGTGTATTTTATGTCGAATATTCCTAATTACTCATACTTTATGTGCAACGCTGTATAAAACGCACAAGGAATAGTTATTATACGTCCAGAGATCTTTCTTTGATACTGATAGCGCGCGAGTAAATTTTTTGCAGGGTTGGCAAATACACAAGCTTCACAAGCACTTGCATACCTGGGACAGTTCCTGTCCGATACGTTAATCGAAAATATTAATCATCATTACGATGTAATGAAATCTTTTGTTTCATCCCTGGCCAAGATTCCAAACGCAGAACCCTTTACCCGAAACCGTATCGTGCCTTCGGTCGCGCACGTGACAATACTTGTTTGTATGTATGTATGGAATGAAAACATTCCAACAGCAAAGCATGCTGGCAGGAGGTGACGTTACACGTCCGATTGATTTATTGGATGTATATTTCTTGTTTCCTGGTGCATTGTCTGATATGGTCATTAGCATCGTAAGTGCAGAGCTCGTTTTATTGCCGCAGATGGCGATGTTTCCCCCCTGATTGATGGTGAGATCCGGCACCACCGTCTGCTTGCGGGATTTCTCCATCCAGGTATCTTTCTCTCGCGCACATCCGGGACAAGATCTAAGTTCCCGATTGGTCTCCCGACTTGTGTGGTAGTGTAATACACGTCAGTGTAAGAGTGTTTAAGTACGAGGTGAGAGTAGGAAGAGGAAGAAGAAGAAAATATCGCATGCAATCCATGACCCGTTGGTTACGGTCCTGTGCTAATTAAAAAAAGAACACGGAAAGAAAAGCGCGGATCAGAGAAGCCGTCCCTTTGTATTCTCCGATCAGCGGCTGGATTCGGCTTAGCTATGACGCTAGTGTCAAAAATCCTGCTACTGTCGGAGCAAGAACCGGAGGTCCTCCCGGTCAGACGCCCAGCAGTGAAATGAGTTGATGCTCTGAGTCACATCAGTTGGTCTCATATCCAACAGGCTCGGCACCTGCCGTCGACATGGACCGCCCAACAATAGTACAAACGGTGAGACGCATCTTTGTCCCTCTTTTCTCCTTACACACACACACACATACACACTCACGCTTACATGCACTTTTTAGTGCGTATCAGATGACGTATCGGAAGACCAGTGAGAAACTTCGAGATTGTGCCGGCGAAGGCGGTGCTTTGCCGGGGGAGGTTTGTGGGGAAGAGAAGCACGTAAAAGGACGAGCAGACCGGCGTCTTTCCAGCTGGGAAGAAACGCTGTCTCTTCCAACGATAGAGCGTGCGCTGCACAGGACTAATGTCCATTACTTGACGCGCATGGAAACTCTAACACTCACCTCTAATTTCACGTGGAGTAAGCGAGATTTTGGCAACTCGTCGAGGAAAGCCAGCTAGATATCGAGTTTTAAAAGAAAAAATATCCTTCAACTCGTGTTCCTCTCCCCTTCTTTATCATTCTTCTCTGCTGTTCTTAGATAATTTTGATCAGAATTTCGGTTTTATGAGGATATTACGGTATTGGATTATGGATATGGAGCACTTCATGTTTTGAATACCAAACATCTTATGATAGAACCATAAGAAGCAAGTTAAGATAATATTCTATAAAGGAAGCAACGCCATAATGTGACATTGATCGTTCTTGGAAATATATCTTCCCTAAAATCACCAACAAGCTTCTTGAGGAACCTTATTGCCTTAGGGATGTACCTCAGGGCGAATTCATATCATATTTTAGTGTTGTTCGCTCGCGCAAGGAATTATTGAGGTAATACTTGTAATTTAGGAGAACACTTGCAGTGTTGCTCTGTAAGTTTATGAAAACAAAATAGTTTAAAACTATCCCTGATTAAGAATTTAATGTGCTATAAGTATTATTTTTTATTGAAACTAAAGTGTTATTGTTAATCATTCACTTTCCGTCCATATAAAAGAACGATTTGAATTTTCCATACCAATAAACTCAAAAACATCATCTTGTAACAAATTGCTTCCAATTGCTAGAGATGTTCTAGGAAATGCTAAGAGTATATTTTCAATTAATGCATTTTTCTAGATTATTTATGGAATAATAAAAAACTGTCCTTTTCATTAACATGAGAATGTAAATTGAGACATTTTATTGATTGTTTCGACATCATATTGCCAACCGCCTCTATTTAATATCTTGAAGGTTTCAGTACACTATTGGGAGAAAATTAATTGTAGAACAAAGGAAGAAAATGTATGAGAAAATAATAATGAATAATATGAAGGTAAATAACACGTATATTATTACACTATTGACAAAAGAAATACATTTGAAGTGATTTATTATTATGCCTCTTCATCACAACTAAAACGTTACGAGTCGCCTGAATTTAAAATTACTCCAAATTGCAACTCACTACCTAGGGAGCAGATCTAGTGACTGTCCGTGCCTCTACAACACTGCGCAAAACGTGGGCTGTCCCAAATAAAGCAATTTATTGCACTTTCCAGTCATTTGAATGACCTGGGAGTTTAGTCAAGTTTTTGCCAAATTTTGCGGAACAAATCCCAGAGCTCCGATGACTATCGGTACGACCTGTGCTTTTACGCCTCACATTCGGCTGATCTCGATTTCCAAAGGCTTGTATTTAAGACGTTTCTCTACCTCCTTGGTTACGACGTTTTCATCGCAAGGCACGGCAACATCTACAAGTAGACACATTTTTTTCTCCAAATCCCGGATAACAATATCAAGTTTGTTTTCTGCAGTCGTGCGATCCGTTTGAATTTGTTGGCAGTAAAATATTGTACCGAGTGCAACAGATTTCACCGGTTTTAGTGAGTGTTCGTGTCACTTGGGGCATATGTGTGGAACTTTGAGGGCGGTCCAGGTCTGCCAGTGGAAATAACAACACACCCTGTCGTGTCTTTTCAAGTATTCGGTCTTTGCTAGATTGAACAATCTGAGACGATATGATCAATTGTTTCCACTTGTTCCTGGCAGATGCGGCATTTATCATCTTGGGAAATTTTGAGAACTGCTTTATCATAATGTCGTGTTCTCAACGCCTGATTCTTAGGAGCTATGAGAAGTGCTTCCAATTTTGGCTTCATTCTTCCCCTTTTAAGCCACATAAATGATTGATCTACACTTTCTCCATTCTTTTTAGTCTATGGAGTGGTTTGTCTCTCCACGATTTTTTAAACATTTTTGGTGTCACACATTTAATGATTAGTAGCATCAGAAGTTTAATGTCTGTGATATTCTGCGTGTCTTGCATATTTTTCTTTGCAATGCTTCTTGCTACACTAACAATGCCTGTTTCCCAGTCTTCGTACAGATTTCATGACCTGCTTTATTAGAGGGTCATCTTGATGACTGAATACATACTTTCCTATCCCGTCTATTGCATTGTGCCAGGAGGCTTCAATTTGTGTGAGGCCTCTTCCTCGTTCCATACGTGACACATAAAGTCTATGTACATCAGCTCGAGGGTGGGCGACGTGATGTATTGTTAGCAGTTTTCTTGGTTTTTCTATCCATGATTTAAATTTCTTGCTCAGTCGAGTTCACGAGTTCGAAATTGTACTCGACTACAGGCACCGACAAACTACCAATTGCCAATACTTTATTCCTGGAGTTCAAGGTGGACTGCAGGACGAGTCTCACTCTTCTGTATTACTCCCTATGAATTCTCTCTCTCTCTCTCTCTCTCTCTCTCTCTCTCTCTCTCTCTCTCTCTCTCTCTCTCTCATTGTGTCGTTCGAGATAGTCTCACATTCTTCAATGCCCAGATATTTGTAAGTTTTACCTGGCTCTTGAATCACAGTGTGCATATCAACTTCTATGCTTTCTGAAGTCACTTTGCCTCCCTTTAAATTGATTTTCGCACATTTGTCAAGACCAAACTTCATACCCATGTCATTACTAAAGTCATTCACGACAGCATTTAGAAGAGAATCGCATCATTCTTAGCAAACACTCTTAGATCATCCATGTAAAATAAATGTGATACTGGCCTTTCATCGTCATGTAACCAAAGTCAGCTTGCAACAACTGTGTAGATAGTGAGATGAAACTAATGGAAAACAGCAGAGGGAATAGCGAATCTCCTTGAAAAATACCCCTTTTGATCTGAATACTTGTGTCTACTGCTTCCTTTCCGCTGCATATTGGTAAATTATTATTATTATTATTATTATTATTATTATTATTATTATTACTATTACTATTATTATTACTAATGATCTGAAGATTTATGCTCTCACCCTTGAATTCATTCATGCAGTAGAACTTGGCTGAAAACGCAAAAGATTAATGAGAAATTAAATATTCGCAAACGGGTCCATGCGGTGTTTGGATGATTGCAATGTGTTAAAGTACTTTCAATAACGGGACAAAATACAGAGGAGGCCATGTTTTAACACTGCGAATGAGCGACCAGTGACGCTAATAGCGAGGATATTTCGGCATTTAAATCTGTATTTCTTCTCTTTACAGGTGGGCAGTAAAACAGCATGTTCTAGCTGATGAAATTATCACACGTGGTAAGCTAACTCTTCTTTAAATGTGTCTGAATTTAACCTACGAGATTTTCAATTTTATATTACAACCCAACAAATAAATTTATTGTCTCAGTGGTAATTAAAAGTAGTTTTGTTTTGCATAAACTCTGGGGTCTGCTCCGAAGTGTATCTCACAATTTATTTATTAATGTGCCAAAAGTAAAACTACAAATATAAAATTGAATAAAAATCGAGACATTCAAATGTTTGTTGTTAAACGTTGATCCAATTACAAAGATGAACGAGTTAATATCTCCTGTTAAATATTCCACTCATGAGTTATTAGTTTGAATTCGGCCAATAGGGTTTTATAATATGGTATTAAACCAATTACGGGCGCGTAAAATCGAAACGTTCACATGCGTACTTTTCGCTATCGTCTTACCGTAGATGACGTCCAACTCTTTTGGAAGATAAGTAAATATTCATTCCAAGAGTAAACTGGAGTAAACAAAGGAATATTTTTCTCTATTTTAAGCATAATTTTCCTACTATTCAATCGATTAATTCGTGGAATAGTCTAACCGAATTCCGCCCGAGGTTTTAAAATTCTCAGATAAGTCCGCTCGTCCCAAAGCTAAAGTAGAAAACGTATGTGATCGTGTTTGGAAAGTACGCGTGGATTTCAAATGAAAATAAAATTTTCTTTTTAATTATTTACATATTCTTGAGGATAATACGGTTTTGGTAAAACGTATTATAATTTATTTAGTGTCTGGTATGCCTTGTCTTTAGCCAATGCGACTCGAAAAGAGTAAACTTTTCCCGAATTTTTGAAAGACATATTCTACCTATTTCATATAAAAACGAATCAACTCCTGTCAACGACGGGTGCATTAGCTAATGTTACGTTGTAAAGAAAAAAATGGACACATACTGCATAAAATAAAACTTGTTACGACACAAGGACTGAGTTTTACGACTCGTTTCGAAATTCTATTCTCGGCTTCTGCGTCGTGTCTGCTAGGAATTCATACATCTCAACTCGTATTGTAACCTTTTACGTCCATGTAAAGTAAATTACCAGTGCTGCACAAATTAGGTACTAGTTCTGTAAGAGACTCTCCCCACGCTAAAATCAGTGGTAATAATTGCATAGAAAACTAGTACAAAATTTTGTGTACTTCAGCTTGTGTATTTCGCAAACACCATTCCAAAAACAAGGCAGATTTAGCATCTGCAGGTGAACTAAACAATGGAAAAACCTGAAGATGTTATAGAACAGGGCGTAATGAGGAGGAAGGTGGCAGAATGGTGACCGAAACATCGGCACCTTTGGAATGGTCGCGGCGTCCCCCGGACAGCCAATTAAATACTGCTTCCGGCCGCGGAAGCCTACGCTCACACTCGGAATGACGACTCATTGGACCTTTAACTATGTTACCAAAAACCTTGTGCCACATTTTATACTCCAGAAATGTAGAAACAAGATCGATCTGCGAAAGTCGAAACCTTACTAATCAAATTGGACACTGTTCACAAAATACTGAGTATATGTTTACTCCATGGTCACCCAATTACGAAACAGCTGGTGCAAATGGTATGTTATCACATTTCCTATCGTAAAGAAAATCTCATTCCGCGTTCATGAGGAACGTCCATGCAAATCGAATCTCTAAGAGTGACTAGTTCTTTTAAGCAATACGTTATAGTCTGCACGCGTCTCTTATTCATTAAGGGACCACTAGGATTTGTGACCTTCATGTTGTGTCCATGCCAATCTCGCGCAGCGTGGAGTGACCAGTTCTTTTAAGCGTATTTGTTGCAGTAGTCTCTTATTGACAAATTGTCGATTTGGATTTGGGGCCCGTAATGCTTTGCCCATGCCTCCACTCTCGCGCGGGGGCGATGACTATGGGAGGACGGGGGGGCGGTGTTTAATGTCGGCGTCCGAGTTATGAGTAACGGCTCCAGGTGCCGCTTGGGCTTCGCGTGCCGCACGCTCCGCCGGGGGCGGGGGGAGGGGTCGAAGGGGGGCGGGTAGGGGGGCGAGTGTCTTGCTTAATAGCGCGCAGCCCTGTCGAGTTCCTCCGCCGAATCCGCCGGATCTGCGCAATCCACTTCGTCCGCCACGCGCACGTGTAGGGGAACTGGGACAGGGCCCCTCGCGGTGCACGCGATATTTCACGTCGCCCCGCGCCGCCGCTAATGGATATAACCAGCGATCACTATACTAACAGGATGAATGACTCTCATTCTTCCGCGCAGTAGAAAAGCGGGCATGTTGATTAATTAATTCTTAGTGAATCCGGGCACATAAACTCCTATTGTCATTAGTCCCGTAAATATATTGCATGTTTTCCTCGTGAGGTGGCACTGGTCTTCCCCATACGGAGAGATTCGGCGCCGGCCTAGCTACAAATCGCCTAGTAGGGTTTTCCCAACCAAGTATCTCCTACCAGCGGCACACCGTACAAGCTGTAAGTTCCCGACCGGCCTCCCGGCATGTGTGTGATAATGTAGTGCATGTGTGTGGTAATGTAGTGTATGTAAGGGGTGAAAATAGGACAAGGAAGAGGTAGGAAAGATTGCGCGCGGTCCGTAGCCCGTTTGTTAGGGTACTGCTCCGACATTCGCCTGGTATGGATCAGAGAACCCACCGAAAATTACCGATCAGAGCAGCCGACCGCTAGAAATCTTCTTCAGCCAGCGACTGAATTGGACCTAACTGACAAGCTAATGTCGTAAGTACTGCCACAGTCGAATCTCGAACTTAGGACCTCCCAGTCAGAGGCACTGCAGTGACATCAGTTGATGCCCTGAGCGATGTTCCCGGTGCGTGCATGTTAATTACGGGCGTCGCCATATTGTAGTTTGGCAAGAAACAAGATGCTGCGTTGTGAACTGTGATCCCTGTGAGAAGGAAAGAGTTTTCTTCAAACATCAGGTATTGTTTATAAAGTTGTAGAGCAGTCTGAAAAAAAATATTGAAATTACTTGTGATGAATGGTACTAAAGAGCAAAATAATATTTTAGAAATAAAGTATCTTCTCTGTTTCGAGAGTGTTTTTTAAGTTGCTCGTCCCACAACTGCCCCATAATTTTCATTACGAATTTTGGCACTCAGAAGACTTTCGTGAAACTCAACTAGTGAAAAAAAGCTGTCAAGTATTTCAACATTGCAATTTTGATGGAAAGATCACTTCAGTTACATTAATTACGGTAATCAATTAAGAAGTGATTGACATGAGATTGTACATATTTAAAACATTTATTTTGGTCCGAATTTCAGAAAATATCGAAACAATTGACAAAGATAACTAATTTGGGAAAATAAACATTTACTTATGCTCTTTTGAATTCTATACTGCTTGCCGTTTAAAATCACAGCATCGCTTACAAATGGATTTGAAAGGGAGATTCTCCCCCCCCCCCATACGCACTGTCAATCAAACATAGTTTGAACCCATTTGCTATTCATCGTTATCTTCTGTAGATCTATGTTTGAGAAAAAATGCTAAACTGAGTTAATCGGACGATGTTTTCGTAGCCGAAGGCACTTTTGGCAGGAGTTACAAAAACAACGTCCGCGTAGTAGGATCTTGGCCCAAGGCAGAATAAACTACATCCATACCGGATTTCATTTCGGTTTGCCGCCAGCGAAGCGAAATCCCGTTCTTTATGAATGAATGATTCAAGCGATGCGTGGTTGCGCGAGGAACGTGGTTGAACATCGCTGCAGGTGTTCCTGCCACTAATAAAGGTGGAGCTCGTGCCAGAGAGTTCGCGAACGAGAAATAACTTCCTATAAACCGGTCTTAATGGCGTGTACTGTCCAGGAGAGTTAAGAGTTATGTTAATGAAAATGCCTCAAGCCAGAAATACTTGAGGGAATAACAGAAGTAACGAGATTTGACAGTATGGGGGCTTTAAAGTTATGGTAAAATATTCCTGTGCTCAATGAAAAAAGATGGTTTGTTCGTTTAGATACCGTCTTTCGTGAGTAAAAATCAGCAAAACTTTATTGTATGCGCAGAAATAACGTCCGCGTTTTTATTTCAACAAACAAGCAAGAGTGTGTTGTAAGCGGGTGGTGCTCCTGATTCGATTTGTGCTCGTTAAACATTGAACTGGCCAGTAAGTTTTTGCTATTGATTCATTAATGTGTACTTTTTCACAAACTACATGATTTCAAAATACCTGCGAGGAAGTGCTTACTGTGGAGTGTATATCTAAAGACCAGACTCATACTAGTATGCCCATTTTAAAAATAGAAAATCGAGATTGTGTTGAGCAATACCAACTAATGATAACAGACTGATTGCCTTTTACTTCGGTTGATTCTTTTGGACGAAATATAAACTCAACAACTTTAAATGATTGTAACAGGGATTCTCCGGGGCGTTTGTTGAAAGGGACAGCCGATGAGGTCGCCAAGGTTGTTGCAGTGCCTTGCGCCTTGCGGCTTGGAGTCAGCAGAAGTACTCGGTGCCGCGCCAAGATCGTTCCTTTACGTTTTTTTCGCACGTTTTCTCCAAATTTAAATTCTTTTGTGGTGTTAATTATTCATCAAATTCCAACATATGTGGTATTAATGAATTTATTTTCATAAGACCTTTGTGATCATGTAAAAATAAGTATTGTGTTCTATAAAAAATGAAGTTAGTCCATTTCCTTAAAATAAAAAAAACGATTAAAAATATAAAAACTAGAACTGATAAGAATTTAGGGATCAGTTGATGAAACGTTTTTGTCAATATCCGGAACCGTTAAGAAAATATTCGAGGAGGACGATTTTATTTACTAACCCTATATATTTTGATACTGTGCATTCTTTCAATATTTTCAAAATTTTCTTAAAAAATGCTCAAAATTTGTTGATTAAAGTTTATCGTCGGATAGCGTCAAGGGCGCGTAAAAGGAGGTAGGGGTCTAATTTTTGTGAAAATTTATAATTTTACGAAAATTGCAGACGTTCAAACATTTTTTCGGCGTCTTCCTTCAACTACAATATTAAAGATAATTTTTTTAAAATGAAATGCGGTCAAGTACAGTTCCTAAAATAAGGTCATGTAAAGGTTTAATGAGTAGTTTTCGTGTAGTTTTGCATTAAATTTAGGCAGTTTTTATACGGTTATTTTTTCAAAAACCTGTTCCAAATTTTTCTTTAAATCCTCTCCTCGTAGTATGTATCAAAGTTATAAAATTGATATAAGTCCCTTTTCCGGCGAACTCTCAGTATTAAAGACGGAGAGTTGTTTCTCAAATAAAATCTGTTTTAAAATACGAAATTCAAAGTCCAAATTTCTAAACTTAAATCTAAAGTCACATATACTTTCTCAAAAAACGAAACGGATAACTTTCGCGTAATTTTTGCTTGATGTTAAAGCAATTTAAAAAAACAACAGTTTCTCAAAAAGGGTTCCAATTTTTTTCTTTTTCACGAGTAGAAAATGGAACGTTTAAAAGAATTACTCGGATATAATTTGAGATTAACTCTCTGAGTTTTTGGAAATCGCACGTGTTAGAATTATTGGGAGAAAGTGTGTGCTATTAGTTTCGTGTGAAAGTATGTTTGGAGGTGTAAGGAGCTCTCGTGATCCGTTCTCCCGCTCGGGGCAAAGGTATGTCTTCTGTCTGGAGGTGCGGAGCCCTTCGGGATCTGGCGTAGGCCGTCGCGGACGAGGGTTCAGAAGCGGCTCAACGCAGGCGCCCGGCGCCTTTCTTCCTCCCTCCATCCATCCCTCCTCCCCCTCCATCGCCCTACCTCACTCACTCCCTTACACACACACATAAACACTTGCACTTCACTGCCGCACATGTCGTAGCGCTTAGAACGTGTCATGGCTGGGGTGGAGCCCCGATGAAGGGGAATCCCTTACTTCTAGGTTGTCCGGAAGCCTACGTAGGCTATGTCCGTAGGCGGAAGCCTACGTCTACGAAGGGGAATACCCGCAAGCCGACATGTAGGTGGGCACATCCCAACTGGGGAGGGACACCGCCACATCCAGAGATATAATATGCACTACGCCTACGGTACTAAGACCGCAGTGTATGATGCGCCCGTAGCAGAAAATAATTAATCAACCGCAAGCTCCGCCGCCCTTTGGCCTTCGCCTTCGGCCCGCCGCTGAAGGCCCTGCGTCCGCTCTCGCTGGCCCTTTTTCCATTCCGTCCCCGTCTTCGTCCTACCCCCCCCCCCCGTTCGCTCAGTAAGCTTCCCGCCATCATCCACCCCTGACCTCCGCCCGGTGGCTCATCCCACGCCAGCCGACTTCTCCATTACCGCATCCATCCGCGTTTCACTTACCGATAGCGTCTACGGCGTAAGTCATCTCTGCTCGTCGCGTTGTACCGTCCCCCTTTCTCGTCTAGTTCACTCTCCGCGTCGTCGCTTTCTCTTTTTGTTCAACCTTCTCTCTCTCTCTCGCTCGGTCATTTCTTCTGGTTACCCTGTCTCACGTTTCACCTTCGCGAGCGACCCGTCTCCGCTCGCCGGAGCCCTCGTTTGCCGTCCTCGGGCCCCGTAATTCCCCGCCCGCCCCCCGCCCCCCGTCTTCGTGCGTGCCTGCCATTCATTTAGCTGGTAACCTTCGCCGGCTTATCAGTCCGTGCATTTAATTACGTGGTGACCCTGTCGCCGTCGTCTTTCAACCATTCTGCCTGTTCTTACGTCTCGTCATCCTTCACCCTGTACACCCTTTAAATTACCACCTAACTTCGTCGATGAATGATAGCGATCGTAAAGATTAGTTCTGTTTTCTCGTAGGCTTCATATTCACTTATTGTAACTTCCATTCTCAATCCATTCTAGGAAGGCTAATGTTTTAATGTAAACAAAATTAATTTTTATCTGGTATTTGAATGATAAAGTATACTTATGAATAGGAATGAGGATTGATAATAAAATTTAAAATTTCCAAGGTAATAGTTACAGAACTAAGTAGGTAAACTGAGATGTGGAATGTATAAACATAAATATAAAGAACCGAACCTCTTCAAAATTTCAACGTTTAATGTAACACATATTGCATGTTTACTCAATTTTTTAAGTGGAATTGTTTATTCGATATGTCGGACTGTCATGTTTCGAATCTCGAAACAAACTGTTTTCCGATCGCCTTTGGTGTATGCTGTTTACTTACGTATTTTGTATCAAAATTCAAGTAACACAGAAGGATGTTTAACTTATTAGAGGCAATGAAGGGCTTTGTCATGTAGGGAATCATGTAGGCATACATTTGGATCTTTCCTAATGTTACTCATACGTAATGTTACGTCAAAGGGCGAATGGTTAATATAAAATATACATTACGTGCCTAAAAGGCCATTACGTGGTAATTTAATTACACTCGCGCTAACGCGCTCAGAAATGATCAACCAATTCGAAAATAATGGTATTTCCTAGCCTCTTCAATAACTATTTTAAATATTTTACATTTCACCACCTGATCGCCGTTGTACGCTTTAACAATTACGTGTGAATATGTTTCCAGTTTCGCAATTGCCAACTTCCTTAGATGCCCCAGGGCTTTTTAGCAAACGTTTACTTACAACATCTCAAATTTGAAAAATCAAACATCACTTGTAGCATTACTGCTGCTAGTTAGCTATGGAGTCTCAACAATAGATGGCAACTGAGAAACGGAAAACATCCAAAGGAAATCTCCAAAGGAAATTGTTAAAACTTACAACTGTGACCAGGTGGTGAAATGTAAAGGGTACGCGTCACAGGGGCTCCGAAATCCTAAAGGCTGTTGGAAAAGGTGACTGTCTCGATCAATGCTTATATACAGGTAGATCAAGATTGGACTCCTGGCAGGAGCAGTCAATTCTTTATACAAACATCATTTGTTTTATTATTATTATTATTATTATTATTATTATTATTATTATTATTATTATTATTATTATTATTATTATTATTATTATTATTATTATTATTATTATTATTATCATTATTATTATCATTATTATTATCATTATTATTATTATCATTATCATTATTATTATTATCATTATCATTATTATTATTATTATTATTATTATTATTATTATTATTATTATCATTATTATTATTATCATTATTGATATTGATGTTAATCGATATTAATTGTGAGAAAGTGGTCTTCTTGGTACTTCGAATCGGCGTAGCAGCGGAGTGCAAAGGCGTCGGGTGGGAGGGCGCGTTCGCGAGGCGCCTTGGAGGGCCGCCGGTGCCGCGTGCGCCGCTCGGGGCCCTCGGGCGGATGTCATCGATCGATGACGGCGATTGCGCCCTCCGGGGACCCCGCGCCCTTGCGCCCTCGCCCTCGCCCGCGCCACCTGCGGCCGCCGACGCTCCGCCCCGCCCCGCCCCGCCCCGCCCCGCCCCGCCCCGCCCCGCCCCGCCCTGGCTCGCCATGCCATGCGGGGTCTCCGCGGGCATGGGCGAGAGAGCAGAGGTCAAGGCCAGGTGTGAAGGTCACAGGAGTCAACACGAGAGTTGTTGCACATGGTACTAAAAAGCATACGTTACGAAACTACTTTTGAGCCAGATGTGAACTTCAGTGGTACAATAGTCAAGCTTAGTTAGAGCGTCAAGAAAGCGCTACAATCGATAAACAATTCTTCATTCACACATACACACACAATTATTCTGTGTAATACGTGACTTGTGTCGGGCTCGATATGACTCACGTAATTACGATGAAAGGAAAGTGTTCCCAATTGTGTTGGTAGAATGTGCTTATAACCATTTCCATCGTGCAACATCGAGATGGTGGGTAGTTCTAGTCGAAAAAATGTGAATCAGGACATGGTTGCATTTTGTGAATTAAGCCTTAGCGGCCAACACTACAATCAGAATTCGGTTCTACTCAGCTTATCGTATTACAAAAAAAGTTATGCTAACGACTGTCGAGACTTACGAAACTGACTTAAAACTCTCTCCTGGAGAAAATAATTAAATCTATGGGGATAATGTCATAGAAGAAATATTGTTTAGATGGTTAAAATATGCACCAACGTATTTGTCTCAATTAAATGAACATATGTGTCCTATGACATTTTGCTGAGAAACTCCTTGTTTCTGCGCAAGAGTTTTTTCATGATTTCTCCTCTTCTAAATCATCCCGGATATTGTGCTTAAAATGAGTCAAAACAGTATTATCTAATTATTCCAAGTATTTTTTTTTAAATGTACATTTTTCAAATACAAACTGTGAAATAGATTGGGATTCGACAGTCTCCTATCGCGCGAGGCCGTGCGATCGCTCCCGATATTAGACCGCAAGTCGGCCATCGGAATTGCAGTGCACTACTCGCAAATAACACTACTGACCTCTTGAGATTGCAACAGCACTTCGAGTCTTGCAAATGCAAATAAAGTTCCGATGAATAAAAGGATACGATGAAATTTAAAAATCACAACAAAAATATCTTTGTGAATCTGTGCATCTCAGGCCAAACACTAGATAAATTATTTATCGCTAATATTACGAGTCGAATTGTGAATGAATATTACGTGTGGAAATGACTCATCTGTATATTTTTCCTCTATGATTATATAGATACGACTACTTTGCATGCCAATCCACAAGCGAGGGATGAAAATATGCTCGTTTTTAGATCTGTGCAGGTACAGGTTGCGTTCGATTATAACGAACTGGGGTAACTGTTAGTAATGTAAATTATGTTGGTGTGATTGAATAAGTAATCAGTGTTTGATGATTATCCTATTTGCAAATTATACTCTTTTTCTTTAATCTCTACCTATCATCTGTAAAAAATGTTAAAACAATTTATTGAAGATCACAATTTACTGAATTTGAAAAAAAAAACATCCGAAATTCGATAAAGCATTTTTTGGGTGACGTTCCTAAACAATTTGTTAAACATAATAAATATTCGGAGTCATTAGGCTGGCTCTGTGTAACATTCAACACATTTAAGTATCAAAGAATCTTTTTCTTTGTACTTGGCAGGGTAAACCATTTTCTCCTGAGTAATAAATTGCTCCAGGGAATGAGTTCTTTTCAATTTTGTATTATAAACAAAGCTTTACTTGATTCACACATCTTTTCATTATTTTGTTGTCACAAATGACATTACCGTATACAAGTAAACCTGTTTTAATTGTTTCATGAATGTTTCGGGTTCAACATGAGTTGCGTAACAACACATCAGCTCCCTGAGAGAAGTAATTTAAACTCGCTTGGCAATAAAGCGTGGTTCAGACAATAGACAACAAACCCATAAAGATGCACTTTGAATGCGTGAAATAAATATTTCATTGCTCATAAATAAACACAATTCGATTCTTTGTTTCTATAATACCATGCTTTGTTTAAAGAGACGTAAACGCAATATGGGAGAACAATATAGAGACATCTTCCAACTCAGCAAAGAAAATTCATATTTGGATATATCTATCATTAAAATTTGGCCCTCGTCGTTTACACAGCTCTGTTGGTTTTTTATTATTGTTTTTAAGAGATTTCCGTTGTCGTTTCAGTGTGTTATATACTTTAAAATACCTTTCCTGCGTAATTAGTAAACTGTTTTTGTTGTTTAAAGCTGCAGCTGTCTTTATTAATTATTTTGATTCCTCTGCGTTAATTTGTTAAGAAAATGAATCAATGGTTGATTAATTGACATGGAAAAAAGAGAAAAACTCTTGAATAACATGCCGAGCAATCTGTTTTCTTCATCAGAAATGCCACATAGTAGATACATTGGCTCTTGAATTCTGTATTCAGAAATGCAATCTAGCGCACCTGTGTCGTAGTGGACGAACGAACTACACTCCCTTGTGGTTACATGAGGGGGCGTGGTGTGGTGTAGGATGGGGTGATGCGGGACGGTGCGAAAAGATGCGAGGCGGGGGCAATGGAGGTGGGGTGATGTGGATCGTGGCAGGGCGATGCAGGTCGCGGCGGGAGGAAGTGCAGTGGTGTGAGATGGGTCGAGGCGGGACGATACGGAACGGGGAGGGGCGACGTGAGGAAGTGTGGGGCGGGGGGTGCAGGATGCGGCATTGCGCGGCGGCATGGGACGATGCGGGGGGGAGGGGGTGATGCGAGTCGGGACGGGTCGGAGCGATGCGGGGAGGAACGGGGCGATGCAGGGAGGAACGAGGCGATGCTTTGTGGGACGATACGAGACGGGACGGGACGATGCGGGGAGGGGCGGGACGGAACGGGACGGTACAGGATGGTACGGGATGAGGTAGGACAGGACGGGACGGGGCGATGCAAGACGGTGGTGCACGGGACGGGGCGAGACGAGACGACGGGGGCGGGGGCGGGGGCGGGGACGGGGACGGGGACGGGGGCGGGGGCGGGGACGGGGGCGGGGACGGGGGCGGTGACGACGGGGGCGGGGACGGGGGCGGTGACGGGGGCGGGGACGCGGGCGGGGACGGGGGCGGGGACGGGGGCGGGGACGGGGGCGGGGGCGGGGGCGGGGACGGGGGCGGGGACGGGGGCGGGGACGGGGGCGGGGACGGGGGCGGGGACGGGGGCGGGGACGGGGACGAGGGTGGGACGAGGGTGGGACGGGGACGGGGGCGGGGACGGGGGCGGGGACGGGGGCGGGGACGGGGGCGGGGGCGGGGGCGGGGACGGGGGCGAGGACGGGGGCGGGGACGGGGGCGGGGACGGGCCCGCCTAGCAGACTCGGAGCGTGCCCAGCTGCGCGTCTCGCTGCTCGGAGCTCCGCGGCCTCATCGATCATTGATGGGACGCCGCGATTCCTCCATCGGCCCGCATTCCCTCGCCCCTGCCACTCCGCCCGCGCCTCTGCAAACGACCTCTGGCGACAAATTGCACCGAAGCCGGCACGCGGACGGGCACACGCAGACCCAGGCGCCGGCGCCGGCGCGACGGCGGAAGCAAAGAAAGGCGGGGCAGGAACGAGGACGAAGGGGGCGGGAACACACGCTTGGGGACGGTGACGGAGGGAGGGGGCGATCACGGGATGGGGGCAGGTCGGGCGGGGCAGCGTCGACGGCAGGGGCGGGATAGCGAGACCGTGTTGACAGCAGAGTGGATGTGTCTGGGATGGGGACGAAAGCGCAGAAAGCTGGGAGGTGTGATGGGACACGGCGGGTGGCGGAGATAAAATAGTTTACAAAAATTTAGTAGTAAATTCGCTGAACGAAAAAAACAATAAATTTCCAAGGAAACCTGCAAAGAGTCAATTTCAATGGTTAATTATTTGCCGATTATTATATTTAATTAATCTGCTAGAAATCTATTAATGACTTCATTTTCAATTTATGGCACTTTCACTTTTCTTCCAGCTTTTCACTTTTACAGCTCTTTAATTGCTGAGGTCGTCGATATCCGTGTGTAAAGATCAAATGAGCAGATGTTACTGAAATGATTGAGAAATAGTAGAAAGAGAGGCAGGGAAACAGGAGATCGCTGAGAAAACATGCCGGAAGGCTGTCCGTCCACCTCAAGGAAATGGAAGCCCAGCACTAGCTGTGAAATGTGTACGCACTAGACATTACACCATGAGCTCTCCTCTAAACAATCTAAATAAGTGGCCAGAGTTTCTACATTTTTTCCAATTACACGGTCTAAAACAAAAAGTTTGTTTTCTTACATTGGGTTTACTATAAAGTGTTCATAAAACACCAGCGCGTGTAATGAACAATGCACGCAGTACGTGAACAGATGGACGACACCTGTTCCGCTGAATACCTCGCTCCAGAATACCCGAGGTATTCGCGACGAAGGCAAATGTTTGCGCACTTTCACCTGCGCGCAGCCCGTTATGAGACGCGAGGACCCGGAGGAATTCGCAGGCGGCGAGGGCGACGCGAGCGGAGGTGGCCCGAAAGAAGACAGACGACGCACGGCGCGGCGCGGTGCGGCGCCG
This sequence comes from Gryllus longicercus, assembly GCA_038098605.1. Taxonomy (NCBI): domain Eukaryota; kingdom Metazoa; phylum Arthropoda; class Insecta; order Orthoptera; family Gryllidae; genus Gryllus; species Gryllus longicercus. The sequence continues at coordinate 770,610 of JAZDUA010000398.1, forward strand.
GGGGCGCAAGACAAAGGAGGAGACGCGCGCGCACGCGACGCTCGCGTGTTTGTCGAATTCCGCCGCAAATTGCCGCCAGAGGCGCAGGAGCAAGGCAGCGAGCGCTCGGCAGCAACGCGGAGGGCGAGCGGCAAAGGAACCAACGCAACGGGAAGGAGGGGTCGTTGGCAGCGGGGTGATGGCAATGGCGAGATCGGAGGGAGCGTCGTTGTTGGTGGCGAAGTTGGTGGCGGTGGCGACGTTGGTGACGTTTTTGGTGGCGGCGTTTTTGGTGGCGGCGTTTTTGGTGGCGGCGTTTGTGGTGGCGGCGTTTGTGGTGGCGGCGTTTGTGGTGGCGGCGTTTGTGGTGGCGGCGTTTGTGGTGGCGGCGTTTGTGGTGGCGGCGTTTGTGGTGGCGGCGTTTGTGGTGGCGGCGTTTGTGGTGGCGGCGTTTGTGGTGGCGGCGTTTGTGGTGGCGGCGTTTGTGGTGGCGGCGTTTGTGGTGGCGGCGTTTGTGGTGGCGGCGTTTGTGGTGGCGGCGTTTGTGGTGGCGGCGTTTGTGGTGGCGGCGTTTGTGGTGGCGGCGTTTGTGGTGGTGGCGGCAATGGCGTCGTTGTTGACGTCGTTGTTGGCGTCGTTGTTGGCGTCGTTGTTGGCGTCGTTGTTGGCGTCGTTGGTGGCGTCGTTGGTGGCGTCGTTGTTGGCGTCGTTGGTGGCGTCGTTGGTGGCGTCGTTGGTGGCGTCGTTGGTGGCGTCGTTGGTGGCGTCGTTGGTGGCGTCGTTGGTGGCGTCGTTGGTGGCGTCGTTGGTGGCGTCGTTGGTGGCGTCGTTGGTGGCGTCGTTGGTGGCGTCGTTGGTGGCGTCGTTGGTGGCGTCGTTGGTGGCGTCGGCAGTGGTGGTGGCGTCGTTGGTGGCGTCGGCAGTGGTGGTGGCGTCGTTGGTGGCGTCGGCAGTGGTGGTGGCGTCGTTTGTGTCGGCGGGGGCGATGATGGTCGTGGCGGTGACGTTGGCGGGACGGCGGTGGTGGGGGGGGGGCGGCGGGGGCAAGGTGGGAGGGTGAAAGGGAAAAATATCCCGCTCCACTGCGGAGTCGCAGGCCCCGCGTGAATAACACATGTCGCGAAGACATCTCTGCGTCTCCGCCGCTGTGCGAGTGGCCGCAAGGCACAGAGGCGGCGGCCGGTGGAACAGCATCCTACAGTCCCTGCGCTGTTGACTCTTCGCTCTCTTTGTGACAGCGCAGTCTCCTACACTCATACCGTATCTTTCCACTAGAGATAGAGGAGATCGCTGAATGGATAAAATTCTTTCGTTTTCTTCTTTCTCTAGCTCTTTATTCCTCTACGGGTTTTGGCGTATCATCCGCGTTTTACAGATCTATCAATATTTTTCTCTAGATCATGAGGAACAAGAGGGATTGTGATGTCATGTTTAGCGTTGCACCTTTCACTGCTGGATGCGAATAAGATCAACAGCAACTGAAATGTGGAATTTGCAGTGAGCAAAGCGACCTCTTTTCAGGCTTTCTCGGGGTTCTCCTGTTTGCCCCGCCTCATTCCAATTTTTCTGTTATCATTCGTCTACTCATCGCAATCATCTATTCATTGAATCGTATCTCACGGGCGTTTATCATCTTATATGCACCTGAAAGGTTCCTAAATATAAACAAATACGGTAATAAGAATCAGGATAGATACGAAAGGAGAATATAACACTTGGTTCATGGAATGAGGTTTCGACGAATAAGTGTGGCAGAGTTCTAGAATTGTCCTTTACACAGTGGTTGGCTTTCGCAGATCTCCCGATCTACGGACCTTAAGTTGGAAATGCAACAACAATGAAAGCTGAAAGAAGTAATACATCTGTTGTATATTTAACGGGTAATTATTTCTGTGAATTAAAAATATTGTAGTCAATTGTTGATCAAATATTATTAAAAGTAAGAGGTACTTTACTACATTTGTTATTATATGACAAAGAAGAAATTATGTATAATGCGAAGTGTCGAATGCATTATATATGAATAATAAACATTCTTCATACCAACAAAAAGTTATAAATAATGTGTCCAAAGACTTTCTCGTTTCTGTTGATCGCCCTTCTTTTTATTCTGGAGATAGATGATTTTCTTTTTGAAATATCCATTTTATCATATAATAAATGACCATTTGTTGTAAACATAGTCTCGCTTCAACGAAAAATTGAGAAAGTAATCAGAACAGAATGAAATAAAGTTACTAAAATTCACTTTGTATTGCCAACTGAAGTCGAGAGTAATTTGTTCTTTGGTATATGCTTCGTGGTGTCGTTTTTTGAAATAAGTTACCACAACCGACCAGAATATTGTAAAAATTCGTAATTTGAATAAATAATACGATTACATGTGCATTTGGGCATTGGCGTATTAGCTAATACTTCGTTTTATTATATTACAAATGCAAAAATACGGGAAAATAACGTTAATACATGTGATAAATGGTTCTTGGTCTCGAATGGTTAAGTGAACTTCTGAGACTAGTGGCAAAATGAGACCAATCTTGACCAACGCTCTGGTGCGATTATAAAGCATACAAGGAAAAGCAAGAAGATTGATTCGATCATTAATAATCAGGTAATGCAAACAAGGAGTTCCCACCATTGCTTTTCTTGAAACGTATCTCGTGGAGCGGTACTTTTCGTGCAGTCTACTCTGCGCGATATCGCGCCGTATTTACGACGGATCGCTAAACAAACACCTGCTGTGTAACTGGTGGTAATAGCTTCGACGGCAAAGAAAGCAAATAGAAGAATTTCTCTCTTCTGCAAATTGCGATGTCGAATGAATGGTTCTCTTCGTAGCTCATTTTCAGTAGACGATGAATCGATTCTTTTATTTTAATTTATATTTTATAGATTGTGATTGAGAAGAAATTATTTGAGAAGACCCTTTCATGTAAAAATTCATGATAAATCTGGAGTGTCATACGAGAGATTTCAAAAGGTACTTCTAAGTGTTTTCGTAGAAAAGATTGTTTTTCAAGTTATATATATGATAAAACGGAAATATAAAATGCCTGCAAATCATCAAAATCAAATTATCTATCAAAATCGTAATTGTATTTAATGTAAATATACGAAGAGTTAGGCGGAATAGCAGGATTAACGGTCTGAAACTAATTATTATTATTATTTCTACGTCCGTTAATGTTTTCAAAGTATTCTAGATAAGATGAAAACGTTTACAGCATTGATTCTATATCGCGGTACTCTTCTTGACAGATACGCAAACTCGCATTCACATCTCCATTTTTTCGGGGTCTATTCCAGCTTTAGGGGATGCCAATTTTGTCTATCCACGCTGGGTAACAACTAAGTCCCTCATGGCGACACGTATTAACCTTTACACTAAACACTGACCCTCTGGAGACTCTTCGGTCCTCAGTGAGCAGACTCAGGCCTCCCGAATGCACATATATGAAATACAAGGGACAAACAACCATAACCACGGCCTATTCACATCTCTATCCTTTGTTAAAATTTATTGTGCTGTAATGAGTTTAGAAATTTCTGCCTTCGTTTATTTGTGATATTTGAACAGAAAATATAGGAACTTAATTTATTTTTAAAGCAATGAAAGACGGCTAGCATGAAACAATATTCAATATGTTTAAAAATGTTCTATTGTTATATGCTATCATTATCAAACTATTCTGACAATATTTATAATACTTGAGATTATAAAAAGTGTGATAAGAATAGTGTCTTCACGTCGGAAAATGTAGTTCATTCCCAATAAATAATACGAATAATGTGATTGTCTTGAACTAGGAAAGATAAACTGTACCTTGCACGCGATGTAGTCCTCCCTTTAAAACTTGATTTAAATCTAGGCAACCCCTGTCAAACAAACACTTGATATTGATGTGCATATGAATACATTATTACATTAAGACCTTCTTTCTTACTCGTGCATGAAATCTTCATTTCGAGGAAAGTCTCAGACGCCTCCCACAACGAGCACGCAGCATCCGCCACCCGGGGCCCTGCGAACTAGTTGCCTGTTTCCTGACGCGGGCCGAGGAAGCGGGCTCTCCGCCCGCGGGCATCTGCCCTCCTCGCCACCCCCTCTTCCCGCTCCCCGCCCGCTATCCTGTCCCCGGCCGGCACCCGCCCCCATCAGCTACCCCGCCCCCGGCCGGCCCCCCGCCCTCCAACCGCCGCCTCGCCCTCTGCCCCCCGCCCGCTGCCCCGCCCCCACCCGCTGCCCCCCGCCCGCTGCCCCGCCCCAAACCTCTGCCCCGCCCCTCACCCTCTGCCCCGCTCCCCGTCCGCTGCCCCGCCCACCCGGCTTCACGGGCGCTCGATATAGCCTAGCTCCTGGAGCGATTTACGGTCCCGCGAGCGGGCGGACGCATAATGAAGACGCCCGGGAGGGCGCCGAGAGAACGAGGACGGGCGAGGGCGAGCGAAGCGGGGCAGAAAGAGACATGGCGGGGAGGGGCGGAGCGATTTAGATTGGGGAGGAGGGATCCCGGGCGTGGCGAGACGCAGCTTGCGGAGCGAGGATTGTTTCCTGTAGAGATTGGGCATTGCTATTGATATTTTCGAAACATTGATGTTTTATAGAAACATTGATTTATTGAAACTTAGATTTATTGAAGTGGATATTTTTTTAAATCGATAATTTGTAAATTTGAATTATCATATCGATAATTTTGTAATCGTTAATTTTTGCTAAATGTTTTTACCTTTTCAACGTTTTGTTCACGAGTGAAAACGGTCCCATAATCACATTTTGTAAAAGTGAAAACATGAAATAATAACTCATGATACCACTGATCAATCAGTCCATGAGTTCCGGCGGAGGGAACGCTGTTTGTATTTCCTACATCGAGCAGATTACCGCTCCTCCGAAAGAAGATCCCCAATGCTCTGATAATTCCTACGCCCTTTCACGTTATTTTGAACGCCGATAGGCAGTCAATTCATGTACACACACGTAAGGCCTCCCTCCTTCTTCTCATATTCTTCTATCACGAACTGAAGAAACTCCACTCTTGTAATGACCGTGAGCGATCTGACATATAGACTCAGTTTTATTAGTTAATATTGTTTTCACTTTTTTATTTAAGGTCGCATCAACTACTAGGTCATTAGCGACCACTATTGCTTGTAACTGTGCGGGTGACACGATGTGATGATGATAAGGGGTGAAAGGATGAACACAATACAACCATGCCCGAGGCGGGACTCGAAACCGCGATCCTTCGGTCCGAGAATGCTACGGCACTACTGCCTTAGCAATGTCGGCCATCCGGACCGGCATTTTCACTTTGTTTCGTCGGTTAAATCTTATTTTTTTAAATTTAATGTTCAGATTAAAATGTCCTTTTGAGGAATTATAATCTCCTAAGTGCTACCATTAATGTTTGAGGTGACTAAACCAGTTTTAAAAACATCGATGTTTAAAAACGACGATGATTGGCGGTGAAGTATTATTAACATCGATGTTGAAGTTGACGCAACTGCGGCCTAACTGCTTTCTGCGCGGAGAGCAAAGTGGCCAACTGCTACCTTCTATTCATGGTAGTTAAGCCACTTAGGCGGCAGACAGCATTTGGGCCTCTGTTGCGCCCGTTGCCTCAATTTTCAACATCGATATTTCATCCTCGATGTCCCATCCCTAGTTCCGTGTAAGTCAATTACTTAGAACATTAGGCCCGTAAATGTAGAGGATGTTATATCCCTGGAAATGCAAATTTTTCCTCTGTTGTAATATGAGATCACAGTCGTTCTATACGTCAGTTTGTGAAGTATTTACTCTCCATTTATCTTCCCCAGCGGAGCATTGCCCTAGTCAGGATAAGCTATGAGTTCATGGTTGGTCTCCCGACATGTGTAGTATAGATGTAAATGTGTAAGGAGAGGGGATGGGACAAGGGTGAGGCAGAAAAGATCGCACGCAGCCCGTGGTGCTTTGATTACGGTTCCCCTCCGGCATTCGTCTGGTATTGAAGAGATAAACAATGAAAAACTATCGGTCAGACTAAGTGACCGCTAGATTTGCCGTCCAAGCAGTGAATGAACCCGACCCACGTTTGTAGCTAGTGTTAACGTTTGCCTCCACTTGTAGTCGAACCCTAACATATCTCGGTCATTTATGCTGTAGCGGCAACGGGGATTACCACTGAGCCATTGCAGTCCGCGTGACGGGGTGACGGGGTGACGGGGTTGACGGGGGTGACGGGGGTGACGGGGTGACGGGGTGACGGGGTGACGGGGTGACGGGGTGACGGGGTGACGGGGTGACGGGGTGTCGGGGTGTCGGGGTGTCGGGGTGTCGGGGTGTCGGGGTCGGCCTTGGGCGACGGGCAGCGGCGTGGTGAAATGTTTCGAGAAGTTTCCAGGAATGTCGTGAGACAGATGAATGCCAGAAATTGTGAGTTTGAGTTGTTCGGGCAGGTCAGGAAGATTCGTCTGCGCTAGGATAGGAGCGGATTCGATTTTGAGAGGGTCTTCGTGAAGGGGGTGACGGAAACAGCTGTAGACTGCAGTGATTTTTTTTTGTGCTAGGAGGCGGGGTTTTGTCTTTTGTTGGATGGTGTGATCCGGTGTTGCCTATATTTGCAGGAGATTTCCCATCCCGGAATCTGCCCCAGCGGGATACCACCCCGACAGGGCACCGTTTCAGCCGGGATAAGCTGCAAGTTCCTCACTGGCTTGCCGACATGTTTCATAGTACAGTGCTCGTAAGTGTAAGTGTGATAAAGGGAGAGGAAAGGAGGAGGAGCAAAGATTGCGCACGGTCCGTGACCCGTTTGTTAGGTTACTGCTCCTGCATTCGCCTGGTGTTGATCGGAGGAACCACGGAAAACTACTGATCAGAGCTGTCAACCGATAGAATTTTCCTCCAGACATGGACTGATTTCCACCTAGCTATTTAACTAGCGCCAACATTCCGCTACCGATGGGACTCCAACTCTAGAACCTCTCGGTGACTCGCACAAGAGATAGGCAATTGATGACTCTAAGCCATTTGAACCTGTGGGGGTGATTGGTGTATGTTAGTACTTGGAAAAAACCAATTTGAGAACCATTGTATCATTATTCAGATATCATTACTTTATATTAATAGGCAAATGATCTGAATGAAAAAATAACGATATTCAGAACAGTGTATTGAAAGACCGTAATATTTACCGAGTTAAAAATTATCGTCTAAGGATTCAGTAAATGAAAAATATTGGACATGTATTTTTATACACTGAAAAGAAAATACAAAGCGATTTTTTTATGTGAAAAAGTATTGGGAACAAAATGAATGTGGAGATGAAGTTACATCCGTCATTGTAATTGAGGCATAACTTGTAAGCCCGATATTTTATGGAGTGAATCTCTTACGTGACCGATATGCTCTCGTAACACGCAGTAACAGATATAAAAAAGAAATTACCAATCTCACTATATTCCTAGATAAATGACCGTGTAGAATGATTCAAGTAAGTTACATAGTTGGTAGGATGTGAGTGTGATTCGCTGGCTGCCAAAGGCGAATGAGGTGGATGTCATTTCGGGCAGGCCGGACGCGCATGCGAACGAAGACAACGTGACGAGAAATGCTAACGCGATGCCGCTCCGTCGCCGGCGGTGGGAAACTGTAGGATTAGCATGCATCAGGGCGCAGGGATGGAGGCGGGCTTAGAGGTCGTTTATGCACGTTGCGGCCTGGAGGGTTGGGGCTACCAGAAGGAAGATACGCTTGAATAATAGAGGGATGGCATATTGATAAAGCATCACGAATTGCATATTAGGTATCGAATACTTTTTAGCACTAGTGTGAATCAGAAACAAAAGTGTCTTGAAAGAACAGATGAAACTATTAGGAATACTGGAAGAGGGTTGAATAAATGAGATAGTAACACAAAGCTAGTAACTAAATTGAATTCAATTGAATTGATGCCTTATTTTACATGGCGAGACTCGGGCCATTAGGTCCGCTCTTCCGTCTGACCCCGCAAATTTCGCTACGCTCCTTTCACCCACTAGCGAAGAAATGAGGTATTTCTTGGACAACGAAACAGGCGATTTGAATTTAGCTCAGAGGAGTCATTTAAGCTTGAGGATCTTTTACATGCAAGTAAATCTACTAACATGGGACAGCCGGCTTCACTTCCCTTCCGAAGGAAGGCGTACGAAGGGTTTGTTCGCCCTCAAAGGCCACGGCTTTGATTCCGCTAACTTGGGTATGAGAGTTCGATACACTAACCGTTACACCATCGCCGCCGACAAACTAAGCCATCATGGTACGACGTGGGAGAATGAATGCGGAAAAAATGCACGATAAAATGCGTGCATTATATTTATTATTAAATGCAAGCGTAGAATTGAACGAATATCTCATGGTTAAGAATTGTACTTATTATTTAATTCTTCAATCAACAATCTTTACAGTGCTACTTTCTTATTTTGTTTCCATCTTGACATCTCGATCTACCATCAGAAATGACCTATGACTCCATCGCAGCCAGATGATTAATCACCTAAATATTTTCCCTCTTCCATTTCCAACTGCTTTCAGCTTTGATTAGAGTTTTTATTAGACTATCGCGTGGTAGACAAAGGTAGCCCAAAAATGTTTTCGATGCTACCAGCCAAGAATGTCGTATACTTACGAGCGTAGAAGTATATGTAAGAGTACACAGTGACGTGAAGCATATATGCTGGTAAAAAGATGGTTGCGATCAAGCATCTGCTCAAGAGTACGTTTTTCAGACCTCGGGGTGAGCGCAGTTGACAGCGGTGTCAGGTTGAAGCAAAAGAACATAAAAAGCGTTCCTTATTCTGCCGTATTTGCACAGCAGTAACGTGAAGCGGGTGGGAGAGAGAGTGAGAGTGAGAGCAGACAGTATGTTATGGAGGTAGAAGAGGCGAGCGAAGCAGTCCGTGTAGCGACAGAGGCAAAAGGAATTCGAGAGAGGGTAAGAACGGCGGAGAGGGAGAGGACAGGGCTGAGGAAGAGCGGAAGGGCGGTGGTTGGTGAGGGGGAGGACGCAGGCAGTTGGAGCGTGATAGGGTGGGACGTAAAATCGACGTAAAAATAATATGATAGAATATATATATATATATATATATATATATATATATATATATTGAAACCCAGAATATGTGTTTCATTACACTAATTAAATCATTAGTGTAAGAATTCAATAGCTATTCTGGACTGCGCGGTGCGAGCGCCGGGCGCTGCGAGCAGCGGGCAGCCGGCAACGGTCGCCGCCGCCGGTGCCCGCCGGGAGGCGAGCGTGAGAACGGCGGGTACAAGCGTGGCAGCGCGCACGTGCAAAAAGTTAGTTAGTTGGATTGAGGCGGCCGCCGCCGAAGGATGTGCCGACGTGCGGCCGGCGAAGGAGAGACGTTAGCAGAGCGGCGACCAGTGCGGACGTGTAGCGAGGGCTCTCCGCTAGTGAATGGACGCATGTAATACGCGACATAGTTATGTGATTAGGAATCGCAAAGTAATGGACATGTAAACAGAACATTAGAAGTATCAGTATAGTAAAAGATTAGTGTTGGTAAAATAATTGACGTCGCTCTTATTAGTTGGTGCGGAGGGAACATTCTTGAAAGCGTGCGGTACAGAACTGTGACCAGTATACGGAGTAGGCGGGGGTCGTGTAATTAAACCCACTAATGGACAGTGATTCGAGGAAGGTGCGCAGCCGAGGTATCAAGATCCTGTTCGGGGAAGAATTGTTGGAGCATCAGCCGTGGATGATCACCACGCCATCTGCTGCCGACGGCCCGCAGCAGTAGCAGAGGTCGACAACCCTGTCGGCACGAGCGGCTCGACGAACCTCATAGGTATTCAAACGGGGCCCCGAAGGTATGAAAGTTGTATTTTACTCTTAATCTTGGTACCAAGGCGGAGTATAAAAACGGTGTCTGATTATGTAAATAGTAACTTTGATTTAAAATAAATCCTGTCATAATTGTATTTCTATGTACGAACAGAATGTATGACGAACAGAAATTATTTACAGAGGAGCAGATTAGGAAGTTGGCAGAAGAACAGAGTAGGAAATTAGACGAACAGAAATTATTCACAGAGGAACAGATTAGGAAGCTGGCAGAAGACCTGAATAGGAAAGTAGATACAATAGGGGGGCGAATAGGACGCGCTGAAGAACAAATTGAGTTAACGAAGAATGAGATGACTAAGATCGCGGAGCGGGTAGAAAGTCATGAGCAATGGACTGCCGAAGAATTAGGGAAACAGAAAAAGGAGTTAGAATTCCAAGTAAGTAGTCTGGGGGGGGATTTGAAGAATAAGTTATTCCAACAACTAGATGCTAAAACCGCTAAGCAGGACGAGAAAATTGAGAGGATACAATCGGTAGTCAAGGAAGAAATGCAGGAGAATAAGCGGGAATGTGAAGAAAAGGTTGTGTTACTACGAACAGAGATTGAACAAATAAAAGAATGCAAGGCATCCCCAATTGCAGCAAGCGGGACGGTACCATTTACCCCTCCAAGATCACTAAAATTTTCAGGAGACGGGAAAGAAAATCCATGTATATTTATGAAGGCAGCAGAACGACATCTAGATGTTATCAATACTTCGGAAAGGTGTAAAATACAATTATTATATTTAATGTTAGAAGGCAACGCAAGGATATGGGCCGATACATTTGATAAGTTTCCCGAATCAGTAAAGGCATTTAAAGATCGATTCCTTGAGCGGTATTGGAATGAGGAAATTCAAATTAATTTTAAAATTAGCCTGATGAATAATCATTACAACCAGTCCATGGGAAGTTTGCGGGAATACGCAACAAGGCGTATTATGGAATACAAAACGCTATCCCCACCGATGAGCGATCAGGAAATAATATGTGTATTGACGAGACAGTTCCCAGTCACAGTGCAGAATCTTTTACGTAGTGTGCAGCACACCGACCTGGAAAGATTCCAGAATGTGTTAGGAGGGTACGACTTGACATTTGCAGGCGTACCAAAGAACAGAAATGAAGGGAATGTTAATATGGTTAGATCGGAACGTAACCAGGGGCAAGGGAATGATAGGAGCAACGATTACCAGAGAAACCAACGCGGAAGAGGGGGAGACGGATGGAGACCAGAGCCGGGGAACCAGAGACCGGACTGGAACAGATCTAATTCAAACCGTACGGAGACGCGAGGCGGGGGCGGGAATGTACCCGACCGATTAGCACAGCCTAGCACAAGTAGTGATCAAGGACACTATTTAAACTAATAGAGTCCGCGGTGATAGGTGGCCCCATTGCGGACGCGGAAATCGATGACGTAAACGCGGTCTCCATAAACGCTATGCAGCCGGTAACCTACGATACCCAACCGTGGCGGAGATGTAAGAACTCAGCGGTCAGAATCAGGAAATGTCCCACGATATCGATAGAATGTGAAGGTATAATTAAAGAAGCTTTAGTGGATACAGGGTGCACGACTACAGTAGTATCAGAAGAAATGTATGAGGAGTTAAAAGCAACAGGAAAAGAAGTAATGTGTTTGCCTATGAATAGGGCGTATGTGATTGGGGCAACTCAGAAGAAGTCAAGCCCCATCACAAAACAAATCATGTTTCAAGCCAGGATTGGCAACCAAGTATACGAGATGGTGGCCCTGGTAGTCAAAAAATTATTGTATTCGGTAATCATAGGGACGGATTTTCTGGTCGATCACAGAGCAAATATAGATCTAGAACGGCAGGTGGTAGAACTGGGGAGCCAGGCGGTAGGATTTGACTTGGGGAGGGACGAAGAATACGAAGCGTGTACGGGCGTAATGGCAGAAGATTCATTAGAAGAACAGCTGAGGCAGCAAACGGAGAAGCAGATTGAGAAGTTTGCGGAAGAACAGAGCAAAGAATTAGGTAAACAGAAAAGACCCGAGGAGGAACAGAATAGGAAGGCGGAGGAACGGAATAGAAAACTAATAGAAGAACAGAACGGGAAGGTGGTTGGAGAACAGATTAAGAAGCCGGCAGAAGAAATGGGAAGAATCACAGAAGAACGGAATAGGAAGCTCATCGAAATATGCGAAAAACCGTATGGGAAAGCGGAGGAACTGGATAGGAAAGATGAGGTGTTAAAATTTCAATCATGCCATCAAGTAGATGCTAGGGTAGCGGTAACAGATAGAAACGAGGGAATGACGAACCAAATCCATGAGGAAGTCAAGACAGCGGAGGGCAAAACGGTGGAGGTCCAAATCGAGACCGAGGAGGATGTTTATAAAATGAAAGTGAAAACGGAAGAATTGAAGTTAATAATGGAAGAAGAAATGGAAATGAAAATAGAAGAAATGGAGCGTATAATAGAAGAAGAAATCGTGGTAAATATACAAGGGTGCGAAGAGAAAAGAGTACAAGAAGAGTTTAAACAGGAAGAAGACGGGAAAATGTCGCCAAGCGTCAAGTATGGGGTGACACCAATTATGCCTCCAAAGTCGATGAAATCTCTGGGAGATGGGACGGAAAACCCTAAGGTAGTTATGCGAGCAGAAGAACGGCACCTAGCATCAAACAACATATTGGAAGGATACAAGATCCAGTTATTACACCCAATGTTAGAAGAGAACGCCAGGACATGGGCAGAGAATTTTGGTATATTTCCGAAATTTTTGAAGGAATTTGAAGACAAGATTTCCGTACAAAAGCGGAGCGAAGAAACCCAAATAAACATCAAGAGCGACCAGAGGAACAGCCATTACAACTACATTACGGGAAGTCGTAGTGAATACAGAACGAAGAGCATTATGGAACCAACAACATTATTTGCCCCTATGAAATATCAAGGAATTAGTTGCGTGTCAACGCGACAGTATCTTGTTACCGTGCAGAGCCTACTGAGCAGAGCAGATCATACCGATTTAGGAAAGGGTTTGAAGATATTGGAGGGGTACAACTTCATGTTTGCAGACGCCCCAACGAATGGGAGTGAAGGAGATGTAGGCAGGTCAAGAATGGAGCGAAGTCAGGGGCGAGGGAAGAGTATTGGTATGGTCAACCATTGGTACAAACGTAGAAGAGGTCGTAGCTGGAAATGGGACGACACTTACCAAGATGTGCCCAACACGCTGGAAGCTATGTCCTACAACTGTGATTTAGGAAATCAATGTCAGCAAAATGGGGATGAACCGTCATACAAGAAACAAAACATAGTAGGACACCACAAGCTTCAAATCGGAAACCTGGTCAACATGTATGGAAAATAGTGAAGTGTAAATAGTGTAATATTAGTGTTAATACAAGTAATCACATGTTAATTCGATTCTAAGTTATAAGTGTATATAGGGCGTCGAGGAATATGCAAAAGAGTGCAACCATCGGCAGTGACGATGTTACTAGTGTGAATTTTGTCCAGAAGCGGGAAAAATTCAAAAAAAGAAAGGGGGGGGTGATGAAACCCAGAATATGTGTTTCATTACACTAATTAAATCATTAGTGTAAGAATTCAATAGCTATTCTGGACTGCGCGGTGCGAGCGCCGGGCGCTGCGAGCAGCGGGCAGCCGGCAACGGTCGCCGCCGCCACCGGTGCCCGCCGGGAGGCGAGCGTGAGAACGGCGGGTACAAGCGTGGCAGCGCGCACGTGCAAAAAGTTAGTTAGTTGGATTGAGGCGGCCGCCGCCGAAGGATGTGCCGACGTGCGGCCGGCGAAGGAGAGACGTTAGCAGAGCGGCGACCAGTGCGGACGTGTAGCGAGGGCTCTCCGCTAGTGAATGGACGCATGTAATACGCGACATAGTTATGTGATTAGGAATCGCAAAGTAATGGACATGTAAACAGAACATTAGAAGTATCAGTATAGTAAAAGATTAGTGTTGGTAAAATAATTGACGTCGCTCTTATTAGTTGGTGCGGAGGGAACATTCTTGAAAGCGTGCGGTACAGAACTGTGACCAGTATACGGAGTAGGCGGGGGTCGTGTAATTAAACCCACTAATGGACAGTGATTCGAGGAAGGTGCGCAGCCGAGGTATCAAGATCCTGTTCGGGGAAGAATTGTTGGAGCATCAGCCGTGGATGATCACCACGCCATCTGCTGCCGACGGCCCGCAGCAGTAGCAGAGGTCGACAACCCTGTCGGCACGAGCGGCTCGACGAACCTCATAGGTATTCAAACGGGGCCCCGAAGGTATGAAAGTTGTATTTTACTCTTAATCTTGGTACCAAGGCGGAGTATAAAAACGGTGTCTGATTATGTAAATAGTAACTTTGATTTAAAATAAATCCTGTCATAATTGTATTTCTATGTATGAATAATTTCCCCAACGTTGCACCGACTTATCCTAGGACCCATTCACGTAAAAGACACCCTCTCTTAGTGTTATATTGCAGTGAAGATACCCGGCACCACCAGGTACGTCACAATATATATATATATATATATATATATATATATATATCATATGATATTTTAATTTACAGCCACAATACAAACACACACTCACTCTCACACACACACACACACACACACACACACATATATATATATATATATATATATATATATATATATACATGTGTGTGTGTTTGTCCGTAAGTATATATTGCACCATAACACCCATTTAAGGTTGTAATACATTAGTATTATAGTATGTATTCCATATTCACGATATCAGGAGGGATAGGGCGGGGTGGAGGCATTGTTGAAAGAGAGAAGTGGCGGAGGTCGTCGATTGGTCGAGAGGGCGGGCAGGGGGCGGCGGCGGAGCAGAATGGACTCGGCGGCAGGGGACGGCGCAGGATTCTGTGCGGGGCGCGGCGGGGCGGGGGCTACGGGGGCGGGGGCGCGGCGCGGGGCGGGGCGCGGGGCGGGGCGCGGCGCGGCGCGTGTGTGGGCGTGCGCCTGGGGGGCGACGGCTGCGCGTGTCAGCGCGGGGTCCGCCGCCGCGCCAGCTCCGCCTGCTGCTGCGCTGAGCCTCCGGCTGCAGCTAATCCCGCGCACGCAACTCGCCCGCAACCCAGCGGCTCCGCCGGCCTTTCGAGTTGGCCGCGTTATGGCGAGAGGAATACAAGCGCGCCTCCCAGCGCATCAAGGTAACTGCCTCTCCCCCCCCCCTCGCTGGGACGACGGCGAGTAATTAGGGAACTCGGCGAAGGGAATTGGCAGCGGGGGTTGCCGGAAGGAGTTCACGGTTCGGTCATCGCTCACAACGAAACTTTGATCTTTCCCTTTCAGCACTGATTCCACTGACCCATAATTTTTTTAATTTCGTGACTTCAGGAAATAATGCCGAAATTTATTACAATTTTTTTACATAAAAGACATAAGGCATCGCGCTTCATGGGTTATACGTTATATTTCGAACAGTGGAATTAGTACATTCGACAACGTTGGGATACTGGGAATGAAAACTTTCTCTGAAATCACGTCATTATGTAAAAATACCTGGTTTATAATAATTTCGTGCAGTTTTAACATTCAAATTAAGTCAGTTAGGAAGAAAACCAATTATGTCAATTTTGTATATTTATAATGTACTGACATTTTCGACATCGCTTTTCCTATTCGGTCTTGATATGTGAATTTTTAAAACCACGAAAAAAATTTTTGTATTGTCTTGAAGTAGAAAGATCAAAAACAAGGAATCACTCACCAATTTGCACAGGCTCTACGCAAGGTGCGGACTTAGATACTCACCTATAAAAGAAAACATTGTTATTAATTTTATACACGTACAGTTTTTCAAAAACAATAAATGCCATAAATGTGATGATAATATATTATTATTAATGCAAAAAAATTGAAATGTAATTCCATATACAGAAGGAGTTTAATGCCAAGCATCTTGTAATAATTAAATAGGATTTATCTGACACTCAATTTTGGCAAATTTTTGATTGTATTAAATATAAACCTACTGGCATATTTCAATGATTTATACGCTGAAAAGAGTTTGAAGATAAAAACTTTAACTTGAGGTTGTTGACTATTTGAACATTTCGATTGAACCTTAAAATGTATTAGCATACGTATAATGTAAAGAAGTTATACGGTCTATTAATTTGGATTTCATGGATACGTCAATTTAAACATAGTGTCTGTTGAGGTAAATCAGCTGTTACAGTGTCATTCAATGGGGAACTTGGATAACACCTACAGTAGTGACTTTAAGCTCCCGATTGGATGAAATCGTAATGTGCTGATGATGTGTCAAAGGACAGTAGTATATATCGAAGTAAACATAGTTCTCAAAATGTGTTGGCATTATCAGAAGATATTTGTACGACAAGAATGTCCACACTTATTGAAGAAAAGTATTGGCTATTCAGGTGGTCCTAAAAGGTATTCAACGACTGAAATTGACACCAAATTTAAAGAGAAAACAGAAAAAAGTCGCCATTTTCCGGCGCACGATGTTAATACTTTCTCTTCTTACGTTACTAAGTGCGAGAAAGTAAAAAAATGTAAGCTTTCGACTTTCGCTCCAAATTATTATGCGTTGCATACATCATGACCAGAGCTGTACACTTTATTTGCCACCGCCTACTACTCCCGTTCCCTTATTGGGACAAGCGTGTACTTCGTGATAAGAACCTACTTTTGTGCATGCTTATTTCTAGGTCGTCCATAACCTTGCAAACATTTTTACCTACGCTCGTCATTCTTGCAAACAAGACGAAAACGAGACGAGGGTGCAGGCGCTTTATCGACCCAGGTCCTATTATATCGATAGGAGCCCATGTGGCTCAGTGATAGAAGTATGAAGATCGGTACAGAATCAGATCTAGTTTGGAATCGCTAAATTAAAAAAAATGGAAGTAGATTATTTCTAATTGTTTAGGATAAATCAATGGTTCTGCACTGATCACTATATTTTATGCAATTAGTTTTCTGGCTTTTAGTCTAGATAATAATATTTATGGAAATGATGGCGTTGAAGATTAAAATGAAGAGCTTGAACGCTGGAACAAGCCCCACTTGCTTTAGCAATTCGTGTATTGTTTGTAAATATCTAGATATTTTTCGATTTATAGTGGTGTCGAGCCTTTCGTAAATGTCAACAAGACAGAGAAAGAAGATAAGCCACACTTTTACCAAAATCGAGATTTCAACATTTCCTAATTACAGTAGGCTTGCTTTGGCTGGTGGCAAAAGCCAAAGATTTTGACGAACTAGGAAATACGAGATTTCTGGAAGCAGTGCGAGATAGCACATAAGCGAAGACGTCTCTTCCAGTGGTTGTTGCAGATTAAATTCATTAGGAGGAGAAATTAAGTTTGAGCCACGTCTCTGCCAGAGAACTTAACAATTCATCAGAATGCGGCGAACCTTTTCTTATACATTTTAACATTCCCTTTGTGTATTTTTCTTCTCGGTAGACCCAGGAAGCCGAATGAAGCAATTCTTCGAGATTTATGATTATGAGCATTGTTCCAGCTTGAATTTCCTACTCCTGTCATTAAGTAAATTTAAAGAAAGAAACATTTTTTTGTAGTCTTTTGTAATGTGAATGGGAAATTTTCGAGATACTATATCGCTGAATTGTTGAAGTCTTGTCTACAAAAAATAACTAGTTTACTCTTGTAAAATGGCTATTACTACATATTTTTCTGTCTTCAGCAAATGTATGCATATATTCCATACGTCAATTATTATGTCTGAATTTACGAAAAATAATATATTCATCACGGTCACTTCGTTTTCTATTTGCTCAGTTGTACTATGTATCGTACTCTTTTTGCATATCAGTTTCTCTTTCGTTTGTATTCAACATCAAACAGACAATGCTATTAAAAAACTTAATACCTTAAATAGCCACTCAATGTAAATACTATATAAATGTAAATATAAATATAAATAAAGGTATTAAATCTTACATAACTATTTTTGAGAACAAAAAGTAGTTTCACCTAAAGAGTTTACTTGCATGGCCAGCGCGGGGTGAATTCTGTTTACACAATGCGGTCTTCCAAAAACTTAAGTCAAAAATGAATTCCTGTATCTCTGAACGTTATCAAAACAAACAGGAGGGAATGGTGATAAAATATACTAAGTGTGTCGCCTTTTACTTGTCTTTTAATTAGCCAAAATATATTAAATGTTTTTAAAACCACCACTCTTTCACTGTCGAGGAAGAGAACCAAGTTAAATTACGTTTGTGAAATAATCGCGTTTAGTATCAATAAATCATTACTCCATCTTCTTTAAGTATTGTATAACTACTTTCAGTACGTTTTAATTATTCTTATTTTCATTTCTACGAATATTTTTAAAACGTTTCCATTATTTTGAAAGAGAATTGTAATTTCTTTGCAAAAACAAATAATAATAAACTCAAGAAAATCTGTGAATAAATGCCCCTCAGCCTTGGGTTTTGGTTTTATTAATATTGACATGCATGGGAAAGAAAATGTACGATTTTTTCTCTTTTACGGTCCTTCTGGAGTTTCGTCATTCTTGTCTATAGCGTCTCTGTATATTTTGTTTGCCTGTCGTTGATCGGATATTTATTCCAATTTTTCTGTTTTGTATGGCGGAGAGGTCGTAAAAGAACGTAGTCGGACCCTCCTCTACCAATAGCTTCTTTGGATCGCGCTCGCTTTTAAAGCCTGCCCACCAACAGACCGGCAAGTTTTCCAGTGGAAATCGAGTCGTACAAAGGTCAAGTCGCGAAAACTGCGAGAGAAAATTGGAACAGTAGAGTTACACAGAAATATTAAAGAAGCAGTGTTTAAATAAGCAAGAAGTGGAATGAATTTAAAGAGTAATAGTAAGTTACGTAGCCAGGGCCGGGATCACCTCACGCTCGTGTTGCGTATACTATTGTTTTATCTCGCTGCGCACAAAAGATGTTTTTCTCATGTTCAGAACATTCTTCATAATGTTTCACACACTGTTAGAATGAAAAATATATCTTTCACACCTGAAAAACAAGCATCAGAAACCTTCTTTTGCGCATGGAAGGTTAAAAAATATATTTGATCGAGATCTCCTTCAGACATTTACCTCAGTGTTTATGAAGGGAAGGAACAATTGTGAAAAATATATTTCCTTTATAATATATACTTTTATAACCAAATTTATTTCGTAAAATTCTCACCCGTGGTTTAATACTCGAAGAAATATCACTAGGGAAAATAAATGTTCCACGTATCAGGCGTGTATTGATATAAAATTGAATGCTTACAAATAGAAATAAATACCGAAACGTTAGCATAATCAATATTTTTTTATAAATACCAATTGACCTATTGTCAAGACGTCTCAAATTATCTAGTACGAAGTCACAAAAACAAGAAGTCATTGAAGAGGATATAATAAGGACTATTTTATTGTAACATATACCCTTGCTACGTAACTTACTATTACCAAGACTATTTATTTTATTATTATTGTTTTTTTTATAAATACCAATTGACCTATTGTCAAGACGTCTCAAATTATCTAGTACGAAGTCACAAAAACAAGAAGTCATTGAAAGGGATATAATAAGGACTATTTTATTGTAACATATACCCTTGCTACGTAACTTACTATTACCAAGACTATCGCACAGCCGACGTGGATGGCCAAGGCCTCTAGAGCGTGTGCCGACTCCGCATCTCGATGGGATGGGGATTACCCCTCAGTCACGCCGAGGGCATGGTTGACTACCCCTTGTCTTTCATGTATATGTGTTGTCGCGGAAGGCCCTGTGTGTCTGCTGAGCACAGACACAGGAGCCCGCATGTGTGTCAGTGACTAGTTTAAAGGTCAGTATGTGACCCCACGAGGGACGTCATGAGTACCTGGTGCAGATAGCCAAAATCGTCTCACCTGTTGCTGGAAAAAGCCCCAGGAAGAAGAAAAAGAAAAAAAAATTGTAGACTATCTCATATATTTGTTTCGAATCTTATACACAGTTATACTTTTAGGAGGGGGCAATAATTTCCCTACATTTCTCCAGTATGTTTAACAGGCGCTTTGGTGCACGAGGTCAAGAAAGTTCGTCGACACCCGCGAAATCGTGACGATTGCACGCCGTGTTCTGGGGCATGCTACGGCAAGGGGATGTTGTGGATACTGTCGCGGAAGCAAGGCGGATCTGAGCCGTTAAGCAAATTGCCGTGGTATCTCTGTCGCGGAAGTGTCCCCACTAGAGGCGCCTGCGACTTACGAAACTTTCTAATTATCCCGGGGGTTGGCCGGGCGCCTGCCGTTGGTGCTACCTTCTCGACGCGGGCGCGCTGCGGGGGCTGGTGCCCGAAGGGAGGGCCGAAATGTGAAAATGGTTTGTGATTTGTACGAAATGTAATCGAGAGTTTTTGAGGTTGATAACTAATCTTCTTTAAAATAAGTAGTAATAAATTCAAATGAGGTAGCGGAGATCTTATGGTACTGTATGAAATGAATTAAAAACTAATCAAATAACAATTTAAACTTTTCATATTTATTAAAACATTTAGCACCCAAAGTAAACTTCTGGGAACATTTTTTTCCATTTACAGTGGGTTGTCCAAGCAAAGTGGATCACAATTAAAGACAAACAGCTAGGCAATGTGCTGGAAACAGCTAGAAGATCACCATCTTAAGGAATTTTGCTGTAATAGACAAAACATCCAAAGACTTACCTTCTCTAATTTTTGTTAAAACATTGTTCTTGCTAAATACTCTTTAGTTTTCGATCATTGTGTAGTTAGAGGTGCCACGACACTAAACAACAATATGCAATTAAATTATGATATGGATAATTGTATTGTAATACATTATCATAAAGATTTTGACAAATATTATTCTAAGTAGTTGCATTAATTTATTAATGAAAATTATTAAACTAAGCAACAAAATGTTACAACGGAATATGTTACAAAAATATTTCAAAGAGAAATCTTTATGTGAAATTATATATATATATATATATATATATATATATATATATATATATATATATATAATATTACTGATATGTTATAGCTTGTTATTGCCTTCGATGAGGAGTTTGATTCACACAGAATAACTTACCTGGGTCTAGTGAATTGTGGTTGCGAAAGAGAGATGAAAACCGTTGAATGATACTATATGTTCTCTTATGGAGGGAATTTTGATAGAGAATTAAGAAAGCGAGTTATGGGAAGAAAATATGAAAAGACAACCGAGTCTAGTTAACATCTAGTTAATTAGTAAATAAGTAAAACTGAATCATTAAAATTAGGTAAAAAGTAAAATTATGTATTTACCAAGGGCGTTAATTGGCTTTAATGATCTCCGGCGACAAAAGTCATCGGGCCAAAGGCCTTCGTGCATTTTGTCGCCGCTCGATCATTATAACGCCTATAACGCCCTTGATGCATAAATAACTATTATTTACATAACTTGCCCGGGAAGAGAAATTGACCCACGAATCAAAATGTTGAGGTGACGATAGGAGCCAGCGATAGTAACCGACAATTTGAAATGAGTACGCTAAAGACACTTTCGTACAAGTTGTGAAATGTTTTCTAGTACGAGTTTATGGAAAGTTACATGTATTTACTCTTAGAATCACTCGCAATATGCGAGACGGTAATCATATTAATTTATGTCGCCACAGTGCTGTGTTTATTTTGCAGGATCCAGTTTTTTTATATGGCCGTGACTTCTGTGTGGCTCGTGTACGGAAAAGTCTACTTTCCTGAACGCGCACCGCAAAGTAATACCCTCCAATGAATAAGTAGTGCAAATGAGAACAGATTACCGTGCATGGTACTGAAAAGAGAATTTTTATAAATTATAAGTTGATTATTATGTAAGATTAATATCAATTACATTTTTTAATTTGTGTGTCGCGTCGATTCGTACTACTTTAAAAAGTAAGTAGTTTTATCTTGCATCAAATTTTACTCTTTTAAAAACGTAACCTAAGTGGTAATACTTTTCTTTCATAATGGAATTAACGTAGCTGAAATTCTGATATTTCGACTTTCGAGAATTTTGAAATGTTCTGCTGTAAGATAATGATATTACAATCTGAATTGAAGAATTTTCGAAAAGAAAACCAGAAGTTATCAACTTTTCCTAGATGTCTATACCATTTAAAATGTAGTCTAATTTTTTGTACTATACATTCATGTTTTGTGTACTCGGAGTAGTTGGGTTGTGTTTTAAAAAAAGTACATTCCACGATGCGGAAGCTCCGTGATGGCCGTTGCATGTAGTATATGCAAACAGACGCCCGCGTGGCGCTCTCCCTCCTGGCATCCAATGCTGCTAATTGCAGAGCGCACCGCCCGCTGCGGCTGCTGTTGCTACTACCGCTGCGGATGCACCATATCTGTGCTGATGCTTATTAAAGTTGAGAATAACGTTTTCTGTAAAAAAATCTACGATGTTATTATTTACTTTCATTACATTGTTTGTAGTTTAAGAATTCCGACATTTCACCAAAAGGAAGGAAAAACTTAGAAAATATTTCGTAGGATTTTTCAAAAATATTTATTTCAGGACAAGAAGATTAATGATATGTAATTATAATTAAATATATATTTATATTGTACTACATGCTGTGATAATCCATTTTTTGGAGTTGAAAATGATTTTAAAAATATGATTCTTTAAAAGGAAGACGCATTTTCATGTAGGTATACATTTGTCATTCTGGGGTCGGATTCATCAGACTTTTGCCGGCAAACGGTGTTCTCTGGGCCTTGTTTCTATTATTCACTTCTCCCGCTACATAAGCAGACATGTGGCAAGTATATCGTATTTCCATCACCCTATCTATCTTACTTGGCCTATCTGAGGTTTTTCTTTCATCACACGAGTATAGAAACTTGAGTCAATATGTATTTGAAAGCTTCAGCTTCATTTTTGCGTCGTCTGGGAATCTAACCTGGGACATTATCACAGGACGCTAGGACGCTGTCCACAAAGCACGCGAGGGGTACTTGCATATTAATTCAATTTTTAATATTCTTCATCTTTTTAGCTCATAAATATCAGTCGATTTTGCTTAGTTGCCGTGTTTTTTTAACGAAGTTCACAACAAAAGTGGTTTTGTTGTATTTGAAGAATAATAATTCAAGTAGTGAGAAGAATTCTTAAAATTAGAATAATGAATCTGAATAATTGGATCAGTTTCGATAAATTTATTTTCGTAATACTGTACTGTTATGTAGACATTGCGCTCCCACAAGAACGAAAAACCACTCTGTTTTTCGACCGTCCGTCGACCTATAAAGCGAATAGAAACAAATGAGTTACAGTAAGAAGGAAATAATTGAACAACACAGGGCCGATGTCACAAATAATGGATTTAACTTCGGCTACTGTAATTACGTACAAAGTCCAACCGCTTCGTTATTCCCTCTATGTTGTCCTAAACACATTACTAACTACAACCAAAATTACATTACACGAAGCAGGACAGTCTGAATATTAAAAAATCGGATTGTCGAAGCACAGATTCTTCCAAGTACTGCAGGACCCTGCCTTACCACGCGCGCTATTAACTCCCTCGAGCCGCAAGCCACACGTTCTGAGGCTGCCGCAACCCGTGTCGCCTAGCAGGGAGCGCGGTTGAGAAATTTAATTTTCTCCGGGGCCACATGCGCTTCGCAGCCTAATTCGCCGAAGGCTCTATCGCGGACGTTACGGCGTCGCGCGCACCCGCCGCCGCCGCAGGAAGCAGTTAAAGCCGGCACATCGGGATGGCGTGGCGTGCAGGATGTGGAGGGGGCGTGCCGGGGGCGTGCCGGGGGCGTGCCGGGGGCGTGCCGGGGGCGTGCCGGGGGCGTGCCGGGGGCGTGCCGGGGGCGTGCCGGGGGCGTGCCGGGGGCGTGCCGGGGGCGTGCCGGGGGCGTGCCGGGGGCGTGCCGGGGGCGTGCCGGGGGCGTGCCGGGGGCGTGCCGGGGGCGTGCCGGGGGCGTGCCGGGGGCGTGCCGGGGGCGTGCCGGGGGCGTGCCGGGGGCGTGCCGGGGGCGTGCCGGGGGCGTGCCGGGGGCGTGCCGGGGGCGTGCCGGGGGCGTGCCGGGGGCGTGCCGGGGGCGTGCCGGGGGCGTGCCGGGGGCGTGCCGGGGGCGTGCCGGGGGCGTGCCGGGGGCGTGCCGGGGGCGGGCCGGGGGCGGGCCGGGGGCGGGCCGGGGGCGGGCCGGGGGCGGGCCGGGGGCGGGCCGGGGGCGGGCCCGGGGCGGGCCGGGGGCGGGCCGGATGACACGAGGCGATTGGTGGAAACAGGGGGGTGTTGAGAATGGATCGGAGGTGGGAACGGAAAGAAGCCGGGAGACTGGTTAGGGGACTGGTAGAGGTTGAGATGGTGGGGTAGGAGGGAATAAGGGGTGGTTTAGCGTGCAGATTGGGAAGGGAGTGGGATGGGACGAGTACAGGTGTCGAGTTGGTGTGCAAAAGGGCGATGGAGCCGCTAGGTCGGCGGAGTATAAGGATGGGTCTAGGGGCGGTGGAGTGTGATGGGGCAGAGCGTTCGGTGTGTGACCTGAGTTGGTAGTGGGAGGTGGTAGCGGAAGGGATCAGGAAGGCAGGGAGAGTGGATGAGGAGCCAACGGTTGAGAGGATGTACTGGAAAGGGTGAGGAAAGAGGGGAGGAATCGACAGGGAACAGAAAAAGGAGGGGAGAATGTAAGGGGGTGGGATGCAGGGGCTCGGGGGGAGGGGTGGGGACGTAATCAGAGCGGGGTGTGTGAGTGACAGTGGGGGAAGGCGTTGAGAAAAGTGGGGGTGGGGGTGGGGTCGGGCGGAGCGGCCGACGCCGCCGACGCCGCCTCAGAAAGCGAACTGGGCGGCGCTGATCGCGGCGTTTACGACGCCTCGGAGAGCCCTTCGCCGCCCCGAGGCGCTTTTTAATTTAGGCGTAAAAGACGACGAGGGTTGCTGCCGCCTGCGCTTCCGCCCCTCTCCCCACGCGCAGGCTCCGATCGTCCAATGCTTTGCGGGCTTTATGTACACTCGTACAGTCTGCGTGCGTGCGGTGCTAAAAAGTAAATGTAAAGCCGTGGGTGCGGCGTTACGGAGGAGGTTCAGCTGAGTGTGCTGTTTCTGTTCAGCGAGGTTTTACTGCAAGGAGAAGAAGAGATGTCTTTCGTAAAAAAAAATGTGGCGTGGAAGGTGGATGAATGCGTATTTTGGATGAGGAATGCAAAGTCATTCAGGAAGCTAATTTAGAAAATATTTTTTTAGATTTTTGTACATTTTTTGACACATTACGAACGTAATTTACATTATTTTTCAATGAATGTTCTGTACCTTTAACCTCAAAGATTACTTAAGTTAATTTACAAGTTCGAATTCTTCCTGTATCGAGCTCATTTATCATGTAAATTAGTTTATAATGTCTTAAACCTCTCGCAGTGTAATTTTGTTTATCAATGTTATTAAATTAATATTATGGACCAAAAAACTGTGCAACGATATAAAGTATCAAAAATAATGTGATTATATTTGGTATTAAAAATTTTAACACTGCTGCTCATTATCGTCTTTCTAATTAGACGCGTTGATAACGATCCTGATAATCACCACGAGCAAGACATTTACGCACAAAGATAACGAGAACCAAGAGTTCACGAACAGCAAATGCGTGAGTTTGCTTTTGGTACTCTTCAACCGCATCGTAAACCGTCTTTGCTGCTCTCTCGCCTTCTCTTCAAAGCTCATAAACATCACTCCCTCTTTTTATTAAAATTAAGGGAACTCACAATCGCCATCCCTTTCAACCTCCTCTTCACTTCAGCCGCGCCAAAGCTCCCTGCCTCCAAAGCAACAGCTGGATGGGTCCATGGGCAGACACCACAAAAAGAGAGACAATACTCAATCCAACTATCAAGGAACCAGCCTTTGTACAATGCTAAGTATTCCTTATATTACGAAAGGAAACGATACCTTTTTTCTATTCGCATGGACATTCTTGTAAAGTCTAGTGAAGTTCTAGAGATTTGTCTCAAGGAATATCTTACTTTGTCATACCGGTATCTTTCATCATCATCATCTCCATTTCCAGTTCTTTTTTGTTAACTTAAGCATTTTTTCTCTTGCATATTAGCACGATTTACTTCTAGTTCATCTCCTGTAACAATGAATTATTTTTCTATTAATAGGTCACCTTTGGAGCAAAACATCGTGGTTATCTCTCCTGGCATTCTCTTCATACTAACATATGTTGGTAATCGTGATAGCAAACGAATGAATGTGCTTCTGAAGTTATTTTCAATTACTGTAACGACTGTTTAAGAGAGCGCAGGGGCGAGATAAACAGATTGAATGCCGGAGCAGAGAATATCCGAGAGATGGTAAATAAAGTGTGCCATATCACACTTGTGGCATTTATAAAAACCGTCGCTAAAAATGTCATACAACGATATATTAGATGAATTCCAGTCAAAGTCCAATTCAGTAATTGCTCTGATTGGGAAAGAAAAGAGAGAGGTGGATAATAATGACTGAGATAGATTTGTAGATATAGGACTGCGAATATATGTGTGAAAATTAAGAGGTAAGCTCATGTGATGCCAAACAGGAAACGTTCAGCAATATCCAAGTCGGTAATGAACACATATTCCTGAATAAAGGTATAATACAGATTGTTTAGAAGTAAATATTTCAAGCTTCTAGAGCATATAGGGGGTCTAAGGTGATAACTTCTTGCGAATAAATGTGAGGTAGAAAATCTCACATATTTACATGCGACATGCTTCCGATTGGAAGGCAACTCTTCGGGCATTGGTGTTAGACCTGTACACTTTTTGAGGTGAGTCATCATTTCTAGTACTTGCCAAACGACAGCGCAAGGAGAGTTGTTTACCAATCAGGGGAAATGTAAAATCTGTAACATCGATGTATGAGATTTCCGACCACGCATTCATTGGAAGATAGTAATCATATTCGACGTCCCTATAACAACCTGATGTTTGTCACATTTATTCTGATACACTCTGTGTATGACAACAAAAGCAATTAGGATAGTGAGATACAAACGGATCATAGTGAAAATGAATCGATACTACTCCAGCCCAAAAGTCTTCACTCGGAAGGCACCAACTTAGGTGGCTCATGGCATCAAATGATGTCACTGCAGTGCTACCAACCGGGAAGTCCTGGAGGTTGAGTACCTACGTTAGCAGAATTTCTCACACTAGCTAGTCAGCAAGGTCAAATTTAGTTGCGGTCTGGAGGAGAATTCTAGAGGGCGGCTGCTCTGATCAATAGTTTTGTTTGGTTTCTCCTATCAACAGCAGGCGATTGCCAGGGTAGTAACCTAACCAACGGGCCATGGAGCGCGCGCGTCCTTTATGTCCTATGTCCTTTCTATGTCCTTTCCTCATCCCTTACTTACATTTTCATTTACATGCAATTCACTACCACACATGTCGGGAGACCAAGTCGGCTGCTTATAGCTTATACCTGGGTTACGAAATCCCCACAAGTCGTCGTGTAGGTCGTCGCGAGACCAAATCCAGCGGGGTAAGATTACCGCCACTTCTCGTGATAAAACATGTACTCTACTTACGGGAGTGATGATTTCAGCAGTTGACGCGCTCGGAAAACTAATGAATCGGGATTGTGTTTCTGTCCAAGCCCCTCAGATGAATGCTTTCTGTTTACTCTTTACATCAAGGGGCGGCAGACTGCGCTCAGGGCACCACAAACTGCCACTCGCAGCCGCGCCAGTCCGTAGGCCCTACGACGCTAACCTCCCGCCGAAAAAGAACTTTCGCTTTATAGCGACGGCAGCGCGGCGATGCGACCGATTAGATAACTAGCAAGCGCTGCCTGTACGCGCGTTAAAAAGGTGCGCGCCGCTGCGCGACGGCGGCCGGCTGGCGCGGCGCGGGGCCCGGCGCTCCCCGTGGAAATCGTCGCCGCGATCTTTACGGGCCATTCCGCGCGACGGCGACCCTCCCTCCCTCCCGCGCCGACGCAAGCAAGATTGTGTCACTGTTGCCGTGAGCAATGGCGTATTCAGGCGTTTTCCCTGCGGTCGCGGGGGTACCTTTTAAACCAAATGTGTACAAATAATAGTGCACCTTTTAGTTATGAAAGGGAGTGTAATATTGTGTGTGATGAACGAGATATTAACGTGTGGAACGGTCTCCGGATGAATCCACACTGATAAGAGTGAACGTTGATCTTTAACTTCATGGACAGATAGGAAAATCGTGTTTCTTTTACATTTTACGTTCTCACACTGGTGAGGCTGGGGGAGGGGTATTTATACTAGCTGTGAATGATTTCCTTAAATTTGTATTACACATTTTTTCGTGTGGAGTAAATGTCACAAGATATTTCGGTATCACAACATTTGTATTGATTTAATTTTTGCGATGTGGCCATCATTGAAATTTATAATTGGACACCTTTCTGCAGCCAATATATTCCGAGAATAAGTTGTTAGCATAGAGGTGTCCTATCACCCTTCGAATCATCCCTCCTCCTGGAGAATAGTTAATTTGTTGGTGACTTCATCGCTAAAAATTGTCACTGATCACGTCCATCACTGATCATGAATTCTAAGAATTCAAAATATCGGACACGTGATCTAAAAGTATATGAGAAAAACATCAAACCGAAACAAATACATAATTTTACTGAACTCTTAACCAACTTATTAATGTATGTAATCTATTTATAACGATTTAATTAGCCTTTATCTTTCAGTTTTCTTGCTCTTGCTCTTGCACTAAACGAGAGACAATGCACACTAATTTTTATAGGTTCTAATAAACATTTGGATAATGAACTCTCCATACATATAACCTAAATTAAACTGTTGCAGTGTGTGTAACGCTTATGGACACGGTTCAAGTTAAATTCAGAATTTCTAGTTACCATTCTCATCAGAGTTGATAGTAAGCGAAAGAGAACATTACTACCCCAAGACATTAAAGTTGCCGCATCACATGAATACAAAGTGACTTTTCATTTTGCGAGTGGCATGGACGAGTTTCGTCTTTATTATTTTTGAGGGATCTCATTAGAGCAGTGACAAATAATTTGACATGAATATCAATGAAATCTTTTAATAGTACCCCGCGTAAAGTACAAATTCAATAATTCTCAATGTTAGGATATCTTAAAATTTGTAAATCGTGCCATTCCGGCATTTGTTATTTTGTGTTTCCAGACGCGTCGCCTGCAGTATTCAAAGTGCATAATTGAAGTGCATGTTATATCCAGGAAAGTGCCGGTGTTCCACCCAGCTACAACGGGAGTTAACCTCCAAGAATCTCCGTCAGCTGGCCACTTGGGTTCTTTGAGCTCGTGTGTAATAGGGTAGTACATGCCAGTGTGTGAATATATAATGCGAGAGGAGATAACATGGATGAGGAAGGAAAGATCGCGCGCGTTCTGTGGCCCGTTTGTTAAAGAAATTATGAAAAACTACGCATCAGATCATCCAACAGCTGTAATCTTTCTCCATACAGTGGGTGAATTCAACTTAGTTCTGTTGGCTATATAGGAAATGCGACACTGCTGGGATTCGCATTCGTAGACATCTGGGACAGAGACACTGCAACTGTTGTTATCCTGAGAGATCTCAGCCAATCATTTTTTTGAAATAAGTATTTTATTCCCACACTGATTCATTTAAATGAAAATAAAAGCTTGTTTACCGCAAAGACTACTCTAGTTCTATACGAGTAAGTACATATGGAAATAAGTACTTATGAAAGGAGAAATTACTTTGTCAAGTTGTTAAGAAATTATATTGATATTTGACGGTTATGTCCTCCCTAAATTCGTTCAAAACATGTTCACTTTTTATAAGCTCTGTAGCATTTGCTCACCACCCGGTTGTATTACAGCCGTAGAGAATATCATGACCTCTCCCCGGACAACGCTAATATATTTTAATGACCTCTGCGAGCATCAGCGGTCGCGCTGGCTATCACGTTTAATACATTTAATTTGGCGCCATGTTCCCGAATGTAACATTTCAAGCTTTCTAACGGCCTCGTGAAGCTTATTTTCGTGGCGTATTTAAAGTGACAAACGAGACGAAAAACCCTAAAACCACGAATTTTAGCGGAAAAAATACTGCTGGAAGACAAAAACACGCATGGAATCGTAAACAATTCTCGCGAGCACTGGGCCGCAGGGTAATCAGATTTGGGCCCAGGCGCGTCATTACATTTCGTAGACGCACTTAACATCGTGCTAATTATTTCATTCGTGAAATGCAGCGAAAGTTGTTTTTCCTGCGAAGGCGAGGACAACAGTGCTAACCCGTCGAAAGAGCATCATTTTGAAGGATTCGGTGTTCGCGTTATTTTCACATTGACTTAAGTGAGACCCTTCCAAATCCGCTTTCAAAGATTTAATACTGTTTAAAGTTTTGAGTGAGATTATGACATTAAATACTCTCCGATTCTCTTCAAACCTGAAATGAAGGAATAAATGATTTAGCGTTATATTGTAAATCTACTAACTTCCAATCTTAGGAATTTAGTATGTTAATAAATGAAGGGTTTGGAGCAGTAATAAGATAAACCACACTAGGCATAGCGAACCTCTCGCTTTTAGTAAATGTTAATATCTATGTGTGGTTTATCTCGTATATATGTGTGAAAGACTTATGTCAGTAACAAGATGAGACTGTTATGAAAGGCTTGTTGTGACCACTATGGCTTACTATTCCTCGCACATCAGATATAATCGTTCAAAACTGAATTAGTGTTTTCGACTTCAAAAGAAGGATTCAAACTGAAAATGAAGGAAATGTAGTTTGAAATTCGTATTCAATATGGAAAATGGGTAAATACTTTGAATTCGTAAATTCCATGCATATTGGATACAATTTAGATTATGATTTTTGTACAGTTAGCAATCCTTAAAAGATTGTTGCGATAATTATCTTGATTTGAATGCATTTGCTTGCAGTTTCTTGGCCTTATTTCGATCATGAGTATTGGACAGTTAGTTATTCAGCAATTCTTAAAACACTGCTGAGATAATGACCTTGATTGCTTCTGGGCAAGTATCTTCTAGACACATGTATATTTGTGCTTTTTATTCCACACAAAGTTTAAACTGTTAAATGACAAAAGTTTATTATTTTTCCATTTAATTCAATTGAATAGTAGAGCTTTCAACATCTGCATTACCATATACATATTTCACCTGCGGAAGTCTTCTTCGCCCCAAAAGAGACAGGTTTGATGAAAAAGGGTAAGGAATTGGAGTGATTGCAATTGCGAGATGATGTAAAAGGTAGCGGGTGGCTTACTTTGTTACTTCCGTAAGCCCTTTATTTACATTGATTTTATCATTCCCAGGTGTCATTAAAGATTACACCATAATTAGATTATTATCACATAAATTTAAAATTAAAGAAGTACAATTTATTTACATTTTAAAATCGGATATATACAAGAGAATATCAGTTGTCTGCGCTTCGGCCATGTGGTTGTGGCCCTCGTCAAGACTTGGTACTTTGACTTAGATGTAGAGTCAAAAGTTAGTCAGCTGTGCACAGACGATTACTCTCTACCCTACTTCTACTGTTAAGGCATAAAACGTTCTCATTAAGAACACAACAAAATAATCGGAACGTCAACAAACGAATGACCGAAGCATAGACAACTGATTTTTGTATATATATATATATATATATATATATATATATATATCCAATTGTAAAATGTAAATATTTTGTAGCCTACTTGTTTAATTTTAAATTTATGTGATCATCTGCTAATTAAGGTAAAAAATTTAATGCATATTAGTAAATGAAAGAGCAGACGTGCAAAAACATTGGAAATTAAATATTAGGGTTCAAAAATTTCTCGAGAATAACATTGTATAGGAAACGGCAGATGTGCCCCGAGGGTTAACCTTGTTTCCGCCTCTCGCGCATATCGCTCAGCAGCGGCGTCCGGCGGCTTGCGAGACGGGCGCGTCGCCGCCGCTGCGATCGAGTTTCGCCGCCCAGGCTCATCCACGCCGTGCGCCGGTCACTTCGAGGCAGCCAGCGGCGCGGAGGGCGATATTAATAGAGCGGGCGACGCAGCCCTCTAATGGGCTCTTTCTCCCGAGCGCCGCCCCGAGCGGAGGCGGTGGGATACGTTTCCCTTCGCCCATCGCCCGGCGCCGACGCCCCCTTCATTCTCGCGCCCTTCCTGCGCGCAAGTGGCGCTGCCAACGCCGCGGCGCAAGAAATACGTTTAGGCGCTTTTGATGGTCTCATCAGGTGGCCATCAGCGCCTGCCTGGATGGCCGAGGTGGCGAGAGCGTGTGCCGACTCGGTCTGAAGCGTCGCGGGTTCGAGTCTTGCCGTAAGCATGGTTGTTTGTTCTTTGACCTTCAAGAATATGTGTTGTCGCGGAAGGCCTTTTGAGTCTGCTGACCACAGACCGGGAAGCCCCCAAGTATGTGTAGTGTGAAAATGTTAATATGTGTGCTTACGAGGGACATATTGGGTACGCGGTACGGTTGGGCGAAATCAACGTTCCCTGAAGCAGGAAAAATACTCCTGAGAAAAAAAATCAGGTAGCCATCAACATTCATTTTCGTTGTAAGGCAAAGAAAATAACACGGGTTTTCATTATAAAGCGCAGCGAAATAATTCGAATTTCTCTATGGAACATTGCTACAAATATTTAATTCAGTAGATCAGAACATGAAAAATCTTCTTGTATTTTGGAAAGAAAAAACATATTTTCCACGCGTGTAATTAATTAAAAAATACTCAGAGGCTCACTCAACTTTAAAAAGTTGCGACAATGTTCGATGTTCGCACGTAGATTTCTAAACGAAACTTCAATGTTGAACTTAACTATAAGAATTAAATCACGTGCCAATTATAGCGCAACAAAGACAGAAACAATGAAATTATTTTCAAACTTCTTAAAATTAAATATGAACTGTAGGAAAATAAAATAATGCACATTTCATCTTTTGAGAATGGTATTAGCGGAAAATTGGAACACGCTCCTTCCCCCGCAGTAACTTTAATTTATGTACAAATACGAACCAGATTCCCGTCCTGGCGTATTTATTACTCCGTCATCTGCCCTACAAACAGTCCTTCTCTTGCAACCCCCAAGGGGAAGCGTCGCAGGGAGGCAGGTTTTGATTTACGCGCCCCGCGAATCGCAGCGGAGCGCGGGTCAAAGTTTCAAGATAATCCCGGGGCCTGGCAGCCGTCGAGCGCGCCGCCATGTTTGCGTGGGCGGCGCCGGCGCGGCGGAAGGCGCAGATTTATGCAATTTTCATACAGAAATACCACGAAATCCGCACATTAAAAGAGCAATGAATGGTCGCGACGCCCGTATCTCAACGCGACCGCTGGGGTGGGCAGAGGAGGGGGAAATTGGAGTGGGGGACGCGCGCGTGCCGCCAATGTATCGCGCTGCGATAACCCACGTTCGCTTTTATCTTGTTCTTTATGTTCTTTGGTCGCGGGAGTTCGATTTATGAGGACGCTGACACCTGCGGAAGTGGGCGCGCGAGTCTTTTGAGATCGGTTAGATGTGAGTGAGCTGCGCGTCACACACAGTACATCGAGTTATATAATTAGCTGTGTCACCTTTTTTTGCACTAAGGTAACGCGCGCTACGAAAGTCTCTCCGCATCCGACCGAATCAGGGGCTCTAATTAAAAAATTGCATTTGAAGCATACAGAGGAAGAAGGGGCCCATTGCAAGTTTACGAACGTTCTTTATTGGCTTCATCTACAGCTTCTTCAGAACACTTACATTCTAGTTAAAAAACACTGGAAAAAGGTGCTAGTTAACAGAAGCATTCAATTGAGGAATGTACATCAATGAGCAACCGATATTATGATTTCCTTCCTTACAATCGACCGCCTGTAAAATTCGTAAAATATTCATCAGACCCTTCTTACCCTACCTCCTTCATTCATGTTCGTCGCAACGACATCATTGGGAAACAAGTGAAACGGACAACACTTCCGTAGCATCATGATACGATTAAAGCGGGTACGCAACTTACGTTTTCATATGTTAAGGGCTCCAATTTGTGCTGCCAACATAATTTATGTTGCTAGCCCTCTCACTAGCTGCTGATTCCACTGCGGTGACACTTTCCTGGCACACTATTAACCGTATAAGGCATTGTATGTTCAATGGTTACTATTTAGAGCTTGAATACTCTATCTACATGAATGTGTATAATTTGAATAGAGGAGTCAATGTTTAAATCGTCTTTGTCGTAGAGACCATCACGTTTATCATCGTATAGAATAATATCGTGGATTAGGCAGCCTATTCCACCTTACTAACTCACTATTGGTTGTTCTTTTCATTTGTTTCGTAGTTACTGAGAGTGTGGAGCAGGAGGCAGGCCTATCGTCTAAATGTCTTCGCGAACGAAGGGTATTGCATAACAGAAGACCTGTTGAAATGTGTACAAGCGTCGTTTAGGTTCGACGTTCTTTTCTTTCCGCAATGCACAACACAGATCAGATTTCTTTCCTTTCCTTTCCAAGAAAAGTGCATGAATTACTGACTTTCTTCTTAAAAACTTCCTACGACAATGCAATTGAATCCAGCATCACTAGTCGGAATACATCAACTGAATCAACTGAAACCGTAAGTTTAAACAATGAATAATATTAATTTCTATCAAACTACATGACAACAATACCTACAAAACGCACTATCACTTACTTATTAAATGGTATTTCGCTAAAAAATAAAAAAAATCATGTCTTGCCTACTTACAGTTTTAAAGTTTTTAAAAAATGTAAATATTCAAAGAAATATATTAAGGAAATTTCACTTTGTTTTATTTGATTATTATGATTTCGAAATCGCAAAACGGTAAAGACTTGATAAGGCCAACTTCTGTCTTGTTGAATTTCAAATATGCTAAAAACCATTCAGTTATCATGAAACTTTGTTTTAGAGTTCATTAAGTTCATAAAACTCTTTGCCATTTTGAATGCTGGGTGGTGTTTCTAACTATTTCCTAAATTGTAATGAATCGATTTATGTTGTAATTTATGTATGCCAATAATGATGACTTTTTTATAAACTGTGATAATTTGAAGGCGTCTACAAAATATATCACTACTGATGAAACTATAGAAATTTTCTGTGTAAGTTTTCAGAAAATGTAAAGAAGAAATGAAGACATTTTAATTCTTTTTAGTTTCGTGTTAATTTCCTACAGAGACATTTTTGTTTCCTTCAAATATTAATCGTTATGGAATATGCAAAATAGTTCACTTTACTCTCAGGATAGTACATTTGGTTGAGATGAAGCATATTTTTCTGAGTAGCACATCGTCAGCCTTCTTTGTCAAGTTGTAACTATATTTGTTTCTTGATTTTCTGATTAAGTCATGGGTTAACCACGTAATGAGAAATAATGTAACTGAATAAATTATTTTCATCACGATTTAATACAAAAATGAACTGACAAATATTATTGCAGCATAATATATTTTCTAGAAAATTTATCCCCGGTATTATCCGAAAGTAGGACCCGGCCCTCACCGACTTCTCGCAGATGCATCAGGTTCCTAATATGGTTTAATACTGCCTTCTTTAGGTCACACTATCATCATCTTGCTTATGTCTCGCTGCTCTCCTATTCTCGGAGTGTTAATCTTGTACAGCGTCCTTTGACTGTGGGAATGAGAAAAGAAAAAAATAAAGGACAAAAAAATTAAAAATGCCAAATTAAAACACCAAATGTTAATTTAAGTGATAAAAAAGAAAATGAAAATACTTGAACAAAAATATTTAATTTTATTATTAAATTATGTCTTCTCTTTTAGTACATGTTATTTATACAAATTAATTTAAGAGAGAACATAGCACATATTTTCAGGGTTTGACATTCACATGACATTCAAAAAATTTGGTTTATTATATTTCTCGAGTAGTGTTGGACATGTCCCTCAAAATGTACTTTCTCAGAAGCTAGTAAAAGTACATTTCGCATTCTTTTCATGTAAGTGTATTAAATCATAACACACCCTAATAACATCCCATAAATAGAGGTTTCGATTCTAACCCACAAATATTGACTAACCCACAAATATCCCCATAAACGGCTAGTTTTATGAGGAAAAATTGCGAAATAAATTTTAAGTCTCCTGTAATTTACGAGTGTATAGGAACACGGCAATGTAAGGACGCGGAAAATGGCTCAAGAGATTCCTTTTAGATGTGTTTGTGTTAAGCCAAACAATAAAGTCAACTACATGAATAGATGCATAGTATTTTAAAAGTATAAACAAACGCAAATAGAAATAATAATATACATTTTTTGTATTTAGAAATAACAAAGATAACCTTCAGGGATATTACTGAATTGCTTGAAAAACCAATACACTTCACAATAGATTTGTAAACATAAAACAAACGTATAGGTTATTATTTGTAAAAAAAACTATTATAAGTAAGTTCATTCACTTGAGATTGTGAAAATTGCATTGGTGAATGTATTGTACCATGTTTGGAACGAAAGATAGTAATACTGATTTCTTAATTAAGGGATTATTAAATACTGTCTACTTGTATTGTGATGCACAAACATAGTGACAAGAAGCTTTATAAATTAATTACTACTTGTAGAATGAAAGTTTGAAGTTAAAATAAGTAAAAATGGTTACTCCTTACCTCCTTATTTCTAAGTGATTCGCCTGACTTGGCCTCGGTAATGATGGGAGTTTTTGAGTGCGTAGCAACAGTTAATCTCCCCAACACAAGAGCCAGAAGCGAAATCGCTACTATTGGACCCAAATAGCATGCGAAATCTGACCATGGAGTTGAGGTTTCTTCCGGCTTTGTAGAGGTAAAGAAAGAGAAGTACGACACTGGTTCCGCTTGTCTTCTGATGTCTTTTTCTAAGGAGATCCCATACAATTTAAGAATTTGTTGTTTATACTGATATAAAATTAAGGCAAATCCTGAGACTAAAACTGCGACGAAAGCCATGGTGGTGGGCGCGGGTCATTCCATTGTGTAAACTGTTTACTGCGTTGCTTAGATATGAACAAGCGACTGAAATATTTCATGATTGTCTAAGAACTGATGCAACAAAAGCATTGGCGTTGTAAATCATTTCATATTATTACTGTCTCATATACGTATGTAAATATGAATGCAAATTGTATGGATAAAGTATTATGAAGTTGCGGTAAAAAAGGCTATTTTTTTGAGAGAAAACTTAAATTAAGGGGCTTTCATTCCGCAGAAGTGTATAAATCAAATTCCAATATGTTGTAAATTACTTCTAACATATTGTATAGTATGCATCCATTGTGGATACTTTATAGCACCTAAATACTGGTTCGGCAAAACTTCCGTCCGTCCGTTCGCCATTTCTGGACAACACGCTTAAACTGTTCATACGAAGTTCGCCAAAATACATATTTCCTAATATTTCTGGATTGGCCTTGGGAATTTGAAGTAATTTCTTTGAATTTTGGGGACACTTTACATAAAGCCTCGAACATTTCAAAATTTTCTCAATAATTGCTCCTAATTTTTCCATTAAATTCCTTGTATGAATAGCGTGAAATACTCACATAAAGATGGCACAGACAGAATTTTCACTGTTAACTTTAAATTTAAAACGTACTTGACCTTTTGCTACAACTACATTATTGAAAATAGAGATTTTAAAAAAATGGTTTTTTATAGCAATCCTTTAATGTCATGCCCATATTTTCGAAATTTTTGGTAGTTTTTGCGCAGTTAGGGGGAAAATATAGCTAATATTAAAAATATTAAATAAGAATTTCTTTAAAAAGACTCAAAATTTTATTCTTAAAGCTTTTCAATGGAAAGTGATAAATTCATTCAGTACCGCAACACAAACACATATATTCTTTTGATTATTCAAAATTTTACAAAAATGTAATCTTTCGATAAATCTCTCACCTCGCTAATATTTATTTAACGGATGTTCATCACACATTATTACATTTAAGAGTACAAATGCTTCAAATGTTATCTTAGGTAGTTTTTTGAAAACTCAATGTTTCTGTGAAAATAAGCTCCAAATTGCGCATTTTCAGAAACATTGAAAACTGTATTCTCTCAAAAACGTCTTCAAAATGTACAATGAAAATTTGTTTGTATATTCAGATTTTACTCTAGTACTTAAAAATTGTGAAAACGGGAAAAAATGTGTTTGAGTGCTAGTAGCTGGCTGGTGAGAAGAGGGTGGGGCAAATAAGAAAAGCTATTTCAAACGAAAGATAATATACAATTAACTAGTTGTAGATATTTAAGAGCATCACTCGTGTTTCACTGTAAAAGTAAAGTATGTAAATATTATCAGTTTTTGTTACCATTTGTTGACGTCTTAGTACATGTTGGTTGTACAGAGATTTTGATGTGTTGAAGAATATTTAATTCTAGAAAGAAAAAGTACATTCCAAAGAGCACCTAATAAGATATAATTCGTCGCCAATTGCATGTTTGATAATGCTGTTAGTAATGCAAGAAAAATCCCTCTTTAGGTACAGGCATTAAAGATAAAAGACCTTTTTTCTATGTACAGTTAAAGTAACAGAATATCGTAACTCCTATTGCGTAGGACAATTAAAAAAAGGGATTTACACTATAATATTGCTCAGTTTAGAATAATTAGTTTTAATATATAACACACTAAATAAAGATCACTGTTCTATGCGATGTGTGAGACGCCATCGGCTCAAAATTCATGAGTGTGCTTCTGGTGGACTGGAAATCCACACAGATTTTAAGGCGAAGAATGGAGATTTTTGTAGATCATGCCTCGAATGCATCAGGAGAATGTATCCTCAAATCCAAGCTTCCATCTTGCACAATTTCGAAACGATGCTCGATAGACCATAAAAATATGATTTTCGGTTTTCTAAACGGGTCAGAGATATGATTTTTATGCTTTTAGTATATAAATTGAGTCTTTAGACTAATGTGCAGAATAAGATATCTATAAAAAGTGAAATTGAATATTAGATATTTTATGCAAATTACTTTATGGTGTATAAGTGTTTTTGTTTGTTCATAAATTTTTAACAATTTTAGAATGTTACCTCACGAAAGGACCCTGCCTTTCTCGTGTAATGATTATATCATATTCTGGTGAGGGCATGTGATAAACATTCGGAGTTGGCTTCTAATATGAAACGATGTTCACTTTGCACATTGGTACATGATTGTTTTCAATGTTTGCACTAGTCCCTCTACTCATCCTGGTTTTGGTATAAAATTTCATTTTAATACCATGTTAGATTTAGATTTAGATTTATTCAGTCAAAAAAAACAGTAAAAACTGTATGTGACGTAGGGGGGAAAAGATTATCTGGGCACGTTTTCTTGAATTACAGAATCCCTTCCCGTCATTTTAACTATAAATAGTTGAAAGATGAGTAAAAGTTCAACATAAATAAATAAAAATAAATTTTAAAACTAGCAAGATTAGCAATATTTAAAAAATAGTCATTTTCGTTTCTGAGTTACAGAAAACTTACTTGAGTATGGATTGTTATACAGTAAATACATTATATTTATGTCAATTAGGTCGAATTCAGCCGCTGCCTGGAGGAGAATTCAGCGGCCGCCTGCTCTGATCGGCATTCTGCTCTTATCGGCAGTTGTCGTTGGTTTCTCCGTTTACCAGGCGAGTGCCGGAGGAGTACTGTAACAAACGGGCAGCGAACCGCGCGCGATGTTTCCTTCATCCCTGTCCTATGCTCGCCCATTACTAACACCCTACACTCACACATGTCAGGAGACCAGTCGGGAGGGTAGAGCTTGTTCCGGCTGGGACCAGTCAGGAGGGTAGAGCTTGTTCCGGCTGGGACCAGTCAGGAGGGTAGAGCTTGTTCCGGCTGGGACCAGTCAGGAGGGTAGAGCTTGTTCCGGCTGGGACCAGTCAGGAGGGTAGAGCTTGTTCCGGCTGGGACCAGTCAGGAGGGTAGAGCTTGTTCCGGCTGGGACCAGTCAGGAGGGTAGAGCTTGTTCCGGCTGGGACCAGTCAGGAGGGTAGAGCTTGTTCCGGCTGGGACCAGTCAGGAGGGTAGAGCTTGTTCCGGCTGGGACCAGTCAGGAGGGTAGAGCTTGTTCCGGCTGGGACCAGTCAGGAGGGTAGAGCTTGTTCCGGCTGGGACCAGTCAGGAGGGGTCACGCTGGTGGGAGATGTCGCCAACCAGGGGGGGGGGAAGCGATCTCCCGCGGTACAACACTCACACTTACGGGACTAATGACCTTAGCAGTAGACGCGCCCGGAACCACCAGTCAATTAATTAATCAACCGTCTATTTATAGTGGCGCACGGGACCTGTGTACCCCGGGAAAGTGCCCCACCCCCTGCTAGGCCCATGGGCCTCTGGGCGGCGGCGGTCGCTGGTGCCAGCCCAGGCGCAAGGCGGAGGCGGAGGAGGAGAAGGAGGAGAAGGAGGAGAAGGAGGAGGAGGAAGCCCGCAAGGCGTGCACAAACGCCTGTAATGAGCTGCGTTTGAGGCGACCGCCGCCGCCGCCGCCGCCGCCGGCACCGCGGTCGCCGAGACGCCCCTATGATCCTCAAGGCCCGGCCTCTGCCTCAACCCCATCCCTCAACGTTCACTTCCCGGCCCGATCACTCGGCCTTCAGAGCAGCCGGCGCTTATTAATAGTGGTGTGCTAAGGAATCGACAGTTGGACAGTGAGTCGGAAAGTTGCCAGGTTGAATGTGCATCCACCGATGGCTCAGTGACAACTTACGTTGCTTCAGCGGCGT
This sequence comes from Gryllus longicercus, assembly GCA_038098605.1. Taxonomy (NCBI): domain Eukaryota; kingdom Metazoa; phylum Arthropoda; class Insecta; order Orthoptera; family Gryllidae; genus Gryllus; species Gryllus longicercus. Next base: position 811,201 of record JAZDUA010000398.1, read on the forward strand.
TGCTGACTATCAGGTTACTGAGCCCCACTGTAGTAGATTTTCTACATGACCTAGATAATGAAGTCGGATTCAGCCACGGTCTGAAATAGAAGAATTCTCTAATAGAAAAGAATAATTCTATAATTAGAATTATTCTAGCGAACGACTATTGTGATCGTGGGTTGCCGTGTTTTCTCCGATCAAGAACAGGAATATGCCGACACAATTCCCTAACAAACCGCGCGATATTTCCTTTCTTATTCTTGCACCCTCTTCTTTCAGTTTCACTGTAGATTACTGCATATTTTGGAGTTTTACCGTCCTCTTTTATCGAATCACCGAATGTATGTCTCTTGAAGAGTCTTGATTCTGAAGTATGGGGGAATGAGGAACAATAGTGCAAAATCATGAGAAACGGGAATTTTGGAGACCAAGTTGTGGATTGATTTACTTTGGTGCTTCAGAAAAATGTTACAAACTTCTAGGGCATGTATAGAAATGGAAAATAATAACTTTTTGCAAATTGTCAAGTGGGGAGAAAATGTCATGGGACGAAGTTAGACTTGTGACATGTTAAGGATCCCATCCTGCACACATTTTCCGCCGCTAAACAAATCACATTGACTGCGTCAGAAGGAGGCTCACCAAACATCACTTCCTGGTGAGTTGTCTAGAGAGACAAATTAAAATGGAAGAAATGGGAAGTAGGGGACTCAGACGATTCAATGATCGACCCACGAAAATTAAAAGACAACAGACAACCAACATCTTACATTTCCCGTTCAAAAGACAAATTGATAAAAAAATTTCTATTACCTGAATTTTGACTTCTAAATTGATTTATCGAAGACTTGTATGTGTGTACAAACCATATTCAAACCTAAGTTAAAACTCGAAAATAAAATTTGACTACTCAGTAATATTGTAGTGTAAAATTTAGAATGGACTAAGAAAAGTAACTATAGCAACATGCCAAATATTTTTTTTAATTAAGAGAACTGGAAGGGCGTGTGGAAATATTGAAACATAATGTGCAACCACCCCGCTGGCATATATTGAGAATTATAGTTTTCATTAACTCCCTATAGTACGAAAGACATTCAGTGTCTCAAATACAAACGCTACTGATTATAAATCGACAATAAATATACAATTTTAATTAAGCGTATATGAAATATTACTTATAAGAAAACACCAAATCACCTATAGCCCTTTTTCGAAAGAAAATCGAGTTATCACTGATAGTGATGATAGGTTTTCCCTTCGGTTTAAAAGAATATCGCCAAAACACCTAGCGGTGGAACAATTTGCTGCTTTGGCTCAGAATTGCAGACATTTACCCCTAACGTTTAAGTGTCTCCATTGTAATGTTCATTACTCATCTTCATCGCTTCGTCAGCCAAAGTAGTGTGAGCATTTTACGTCCTTGAGGAAACGTGAAGTGCGTACAAGACGGCGCAGGCGGTGCAAAAGAGCCGAGTGGTGGGAGCTGGCAAAACGTGCGACCTGTCACGTTACAACTCCGCTGAAGCTGCCTTCCCGCCCAACCTGCGAATACGCTACGTGAGCGCTTGTAAGGAAACAGTACCTCTTGCTACTCTCTCGAGATTGATGCTGATAGTTCTGTAGCTTTCATTACAAAATGTTCTAAATTTTTCGAATCTAAACAGAAAATGTCGCAGTTATCATTATTAAATAATGCGCATGCGGCCCGCCTGCCACCCGTTGGACAGCTCTGCTTTACATAATGCCTTAGCAATATTTTCCAAACTTTCCAAAAATTAACGTCAATTTTTTTAATTAAATTTTTGTTTCAAAGAGATGAAAATACTTAAAATATCATAGGTTTTATTTTCCATACCCAGTCTGATTTTCCGAAGATTGCAAAAGTTCAATTTTTTTTGGCGATTCCTTTATTTATTGCATTGAAGAAAGATATCTTCTTCTTAATGATATCTGTTTTCAGAGGAAGATATTTAAATTAGATCATGCACAATTTTGGAAAATATGAATAATTGTCGCCTAATGTTACAACTAAAAACAATTTTTAAATAGCTCAATTTTTCTTGATTTTTTATCTTTAATAGAGCAAAATGCACATCTTAAATGACACGGGTCTCGTTTTCGGTGAACAATTTTCGAAAATTGTAAAGAAAGTAACTTTGGTAAACTATGATATTTATGATAGACTCTATCCTGAATCAAAAATGTTCAAAAAATTTAGCTTTTTAAATAAGGTACTTTTTTTACTGGTGTTTGTATATTTTAAAAAATATTTTGGAGTAGTTTTCTCCTTCGCCGGGCTTGAAGTGAAGACAATTTATATTTTTCTCTCAAAAAAGCTCCGCAAAGTTTCTTTTTAATTTCCCCCCCTTGGATAGGGCAAAAAGATACTCAATAAAATGCGCGGGTCTCATTTTTTATGAATTCTGAATTTTTGAAAATTGTGTAAATTACAGATAATTCGAGAAGTATGTACCGTTGTACACCCCTGGTTTTAATTTATCGCAGTATAATTGTCTTTGTTGTAGTGCAATGTGGGATGTCGAATTAACGCACTCCATTCGTGTGACGGCCCGCTGCCCCGGTTACTCCGCTTTCGCAATAACGTCGCTGTATTTTCGTACTGTGAAGGGGACACCTGTAGTCGCTACGCACGCCACTGAGCGGACGGAAACATGACAGCACGGAAGATAAATGGACGTCGTATAGCGTCGTTTCCCTCATCGTATGAGGAACGTGACGTGTCCGCGATATGCAGAAAGTACACAAATTGTCGGAACGTGGCAACGTCGGGAGGTTTTTTAGCCCCCCGCCTCCTGGAATGTGAATACGCTTCCTACGTAAAGGAACGGCGGATTGCATTATGGCGAATGCTTTTACGTTCTCTTGCGAATTCTTCAAAATGTGATACCATCCATTAAAATACGGTTTTGGAGATGTCAGATGCAGATGTTTGTACACCTTTAGCCAGTAGTAATAATAGGAACTGCATTACCCTTAACCCGTTAAACTAGTGAAGTTAAAACAGCCCCTACTTTCTCGCCCATACTTTCACGCGAAATTACGCAAAAAATAATCGTATTTTTGAAAAATTGAACTTGACCTTATTTCAAAGTATATCTTTAAGGAATAGATTTCATTGCTGAAGAATATCTATCTTCATAATTATAGTTGTAGGAAGACGCCAAAAAAAATTTGCATTTTTGAAATTTTCGAAAAAATCAGAGTTTTAATGAAAATGAGACATGCAACATTCTCTTAAAGGTCTTTCACACTATCCAGCAACCAAATTTAATGAAAATTGATGAAGCCATTTTTGGAACATTTTGAAAATGTTCCAGGGCCTACATGCAAAGTACCCGCAAATTAAAATATTGGTTTCAAATCCAAGGGGCCGGACTTCAACCAGATCGACTGGGACAATATCAATTTTTGGGAAAATCGGCTGAACTGTTTAGTTGCTAGCGTTGTTCACAGACAGTTTCTCCGTCATTCGAATTTTCAGTATCAAGAACTCACAAAACGTGGATTCTGTCTACATGACGTGTTAGAGGATTTTTTTCTAAATTTAGCAACTGAATTTATCCTCTTTTCCATTTTCAGTGCTAGGGCACTGTAATAAGAGTTTTTCTGCCAAAAAATCGCAGTTTTCGCGCAGCATTACATAAATGTGTGTTTACTGCGTAAGAAATAGCGAGAAAGTAAAAATTATTAACGTCTGTGAAGATGTCAAATGATTTTTGGCCGAAAATAATTTTGATTTCTACGTTCTCTTTTAACCATCAGTCGAGCACAACTGATATTATAGAGACAATAAAGAGACAGTAAAATTTCACTTCGAATGGCACAATACTTGTTTAATTTGAGTACCCATCTCTCTCAAGATTTTATACGCATCAGTAAATTTGCTTCAAATCTTCCAGTGTTTTAAAAATGTCAGGTACATTGCGCCTACTTGCATTACATTCTGTGGGATACACAGAGCGAACGGAATTCATACAATATGCCATTTGATTACGTTGAAAATATTCACTATAAGTGAAATAAGATGCATTTAGACAGAATATAATATATATAATTTTCAAAGACGTAATTCTTTGTAAGAAAATTTCAAGCCGTCAGGACACCTATTTTTGTAGACTCCCCATTAATAAAATCCCGAATGCGCCTTTGATCTAGTTAAATAAATTAAATTATTAATTGCAGGAGCAAAAAATTTCAGAATGTAGGCAGAAATGGCTACTTCTTAATCAACTGTCCTAAGGGCTGTCCTAAGATTAGGAAGGAAAAGAACGAAGAGCTATGAACACTATTGGTAAACCTGAATGAAAAGTGTTCATCTTTGCTCAAATGAATTCACTACCATATACATTGATTAGCTGTATGCACACCTAAAAGTAGTATCAGAAGACTCAAAAATGTGCCATTTTATGCATTTTAATTAATCTGTGCGCGAAGTCTTAACGTATTATTATGTCTGTATTTTACAAGCAAGCTATTTCAATCAAGTGATATAGACGAAAGACAGGTTTTGGCCTCCCGCGAAAAAATCTTCATTTTTAAAACACTGATGGTTTTCATTTAGAGAGCAATTTGAGCTTTTGACTAAATCAAATTCAGTGATATGATGTTTGTTTTAAATGAAAGAATGTGGGGCTTGAGATTTTTTAGCTTGCTATTTTTCACCAGTTATATAACATAAACACATTTTAATAATATAGTAAATTTGATAAAGGTGTTCATCTTCCCTCATTCGTTTAATATTTCGTTGTGCGCATTGTAATCAATGTAGTGTCGTCACATGGCGCAGGCAAGTCTGTGAGTGCGAGGTCATTTACGAAGGCCGTGATTGAGCAAACATGCACATTACAACTGAAAATGCAAATCTTAACTATGAGATGTCTACTATTTTAAATACTAGTTATGTGATTCTATTCAAAACCTTTCTGCAGAATTTTCGCTTTCAATATTTATGAACGATCAGGTAGTGTGTTACGCATATCAGATTAGACTAGAAAAAACAAATTATTTCGGCCGAAGCGATCACACCCACAAAATTCGAGCAAGGAAACAAAATTCAGATCTTGGGAAGTTTCCCTTTTGTAACAGAACAATTAGAGATTGGAACAGTTTACCTGCAGCAGTTTTCAAAGCTTTTCCTCTCAGTGTCCGAAGTTTTAGAAACAAATTAGAACAAGATATTAAATGAGTATGTGCTGTGTAGTGCGGTGAAGTGCTGTGAAGTGCTGGTCAGTGTAATTCAAAGCAAAAAAGTGTAGTGTAGTGAAGTGAAGTGAAGTGCGGTGAACGTGATCAATGCACTTTTCAATGCTGCTTTTCGTCTTGTACTGTATTGTACGGTATTAGTATTATTATTATTGTTATTGTTATTGTTATTGTTATTATTATTGTTATTATTATTGTTATTATTATTATTGTTATTATTATTATTGTTGTTATTATTGTTATTATTATCATTCTTAGTATTATTATTATTAATGTAAGTGTTGTAATTTTTGCAATTATTGTCATTAACTGCCACCGGGTTATACCCAATTGCAGTTCTAATAAATGTAATGTAATGTAATAATATATATAAGTGTATATCGGTTCATTCGCCCCAAGTGAAGAATACCTGGTTGGGGAGAAACCCGCAAGCTTACCGGGAGGTCGGCGCTGGATCTCGCCTTTAGAAAGGGACGAACACCGCCACCTCCCGCGACAAAACATGCACTACGCTCACGAGATAAATGGATTATCAGTTGAAGGTCCCGGAATACTCAATCGATCAACGACGCTTCTGAGGCGTAGTTCTCCGCGTCTATTAAATGCACAGAACGCGGTGTTTGGTTTAATTTAAACAAATAAACTGAAACCACAAATATTTTCGTTTATCCTGAAACAGTTTATTACTGACACTTATGGCGATTTCTTGTTAGTTATCGTCTAATTTTGTCGGTTTTCCAATAATGACTATAATTGTACTAAACTCAATGCATTTGAGTTTTTTTTTTAAAGTATACGAAGTGGTTTTGGATGTAAGTTTACAAAAATACTATTTCATTAAATAATTTCATGTTATTTGTAAACAATTTTAGAAAATGGTATGGTATTCGGAGTAGTATAACACAACAAGAGAGTTTGCTTAATTCACCAAATATTATTATATTACATTACGATGACATATCAAACCATTACAAATCAATCGTATCGAACCGTTACATATTATCGTCTCGATAGCAGATCAAATACGATTCCCAGTTGGAAAACACATAAGGTTTTTTTGATATCCCGCCATCGTTCTGTATTCTTCATTTCTAATGTATACAAGGGATTCTGGAAGGAACGTTCAAAAGGAAAGAAAATTCGATGAAATACTTCTTACGCTCCGATGCTTCGCAGCTAAGACACATCACATTTACATCGTCTTCTTTTCTTAAACCGAGCGCCACGTCCACATGCGAGGTTGGGAGCGAGCTCAGCTTAAATTTGAGGAATTGGGGAGTTGAAGGCGGAGGCACCGCCCGGACGGTTCTCTTGAGAGCAGTTCCATCGCGAGACGGCGGAGCGAATGGTGTTTTTATCAATTTAACATTTCCAATTTCGGTGCCCGCCCCGTCCCGCCCGTCCTGCCTGCCTTGCCCCGCCCTTCCCAGCTCATACAGCCTCGCCCGATCCTCCCGTCCCAACCGCTTTCCGTCCCACCACGCCCCACCCGATCCACCCCCACCACCTGCTCCACACAACTCTCTCCGTCCAGCCCCCCCCCCCCTGTACCACGACGCTTTACCCCGCTCCACCTCATCCACTCACACCAGCTGTTCCGCTCCTCCGGCCCCACCCCGCCTCTCGCGCCCCGTCTTCCTACACCCGCCTCCCCGCCTCATCTACTCCACTCCGCGTGCCCCGCCATGCCTGCCGTTCCCCGCCCCGCCCCACTCCGTCTGCCCTGCTCTACCCTGCCCCTCCTACCCCACCCCACCTGCCTCCGCGCCGCCCCAACTGCTCTGCCTGCCACCCCGCCTTCTTTGCTTCGCCTCAACTACCCCATGCGCTCCGCCAATTCTGCCCCGTCTTCCTCGTCCACCTACCGCGCTGGGCCTACCCCGCTCCGTCAACACCGCTCTAGCTGCCTCTCCCCGCATGTCCCGTCCCGCTACATTTTTCTCGTCTCGCCTCACCTGCCGTGCCCCGCCTGTCCCGCGCCGCCTGTTCCGGCCCGTCACACTCCGCCTGCCCCGCCTACCCCTCCGCGCCTGCGCCGCCCCACCTGCCCTGCCCCGCCATCCTCGCCCCGCCTGCCATGCCCTGTGTGTCCCACCTGCCGAGCCTCTCTTGCCCTGCCCCGCCTGCCACTCTCCGTCTACCCCTCTTGGGCGCCCACACAGAACAAGCGGCTCAGGGGAGGCTTGGGCAATGGAAAGGGTATGAGGAAGTGGAAGGGTGGCAACGTAAAATGACTCTCGCGGGACGAGGAAATGAGAGAGGAAAGAGAGTGTAAGAGTGGAAAGGAGATAATAGGAGATGAAAGAGCAACAGATCGTTGGAGAGAAAACACAAAAGTATTAATGGGAAATAAGCGTTGTACAGAGAACTAATTAAGGACAGCAGAGTGGATTAATGTAATGAGAAAGCGGCTTGTCAGCGGCAGTAGAAGTCGTAGGCAAGTAGAAGGACGTAGGGGAAGTGAAAGTAAAAGTGAAAATACATAATAATATGGCACTCGTAATTTCTGAACTCTGATTGCTGAAACGAATATAAGACGAAATTGTAGTTATATAAGAAATAATATAGTGAGACTTCTTATCTTCAGTCTAGAATAGAGAACATGAGCATGTAGCGTGACAAAATCAAATGGGTAGACAAACTCATTAAGGAGAGACATTTTTAAAAAACATGATATCCAAGACAAGTTATCTTTGTAGTCTTAACTTAAGGGGTTGTCCTCCGATATTAACGATAATAATAAATTTATTATGATTACTATAATATAATATTATATATTATATTTAATAATAAAAATGCATTTGGTCTCTCAGCCAACCACGCGGCGTCTCCCGGATAGCCAAGAAGTTTTTGAAATATAATTGTTCGAATTTTTTTGAGTAAAACTCTCACTGTACAATTGACGCTGTCTGTTAACTACTGTGTTAATAGTTTCTAATGTGAATTAATTAAGTATTAAGTATTATTTTGGGAATCTGAAAGTCTATTTAATACATCGCTACTCCCGTTAAATAAATAAATAATAATTTTTATTTCGCCACTCTCTCCCCTCGAAACAAGCTTAAATCACGCACGAAACAAAAAACGTACAGCAACACATAGCACAAATAGGAACTGAAAAGCCACTAAGCAAGAATAGACATGCCCATTACCGTGATCAAAGTGATGAGCTTTACGCTCTTAAAAAGGTCCCACACTTGTTTTTATTAATCCAGCGTCTTCGATGCAAGAGAAGGTTTTCCTTTACGCCTGTAAGAAGGTACCAACTTGTGCTTTTCTCGCTTCGCGTCTGCGATGCGCGCACAGCTTCCCCTGACGGAAAACTGATCCTGTGAAGACAAATCGTGAACTGCCTATCCTCAGGCGTTCCCGCTGTAACGCTGGTCTGAGGTTCTAGGGTTTCTCGTGACAATCTTCGATCCCTTTCCTCAGAGCCTGAGCAAATTTAAAAATAAATTAGTTTCTTGAATGTGGATATGTTATAAATATATTTAATTAAATTCAGTGCAATTACCTATGTCTTCTTTGTAATTAAGTATTATTATTATTATTATTATTATTATTATTATTATTATTATTATTATTATTATGTGCAGTGCAGTGGCGTGAAGTGCAGTGACGTTGTGCAACTGAGAGAAACGAGTGAGTAAGAAAGACATTACAGCTCGCTGTATCGCAGTGCGGTGAAGTGTGGTGAAGTGAAGTTTGGTCAAGTGGAGTTCTATGAAAGACTGCGCGGTGAAATGTTCATGAGATTTGTAACGTTGGTAGAGTTTGTATAGTTGTTAAGTTCTGTAATGTTAAGTCAGTGTATTCTGCCACCAAGTTCTCACACTTAATTGCAGAATTATTAATAAATCTAATCTAATCTTAGTTGCCGGCAGGGCACTGACTAATCGCACGGGCTTCGACGTTTGTCTCCCTTTACAGAATTAGGTTTGAAGAAGAATATCTTCTATTGATTGAATAGAAGATTATTTTGTCTTCTATTGAAGATAAAATTAAATGTTTTCGTATATTCTTTCTCCATTTCTCTCTGTCTCACTAATCTTCCGCAATTCAATTTTTTCTTTTAACATTCTTCAATTTCCCCAAACCACCTAGGTCTTCCTCTTTTCCTTTTCCCCGTAGGAAACTACTTAAATAAATCTAAGGTAACCTATTTTCTTCCATTCTTTTCAAATGACCATGCCTGTCCAGTTTTATAAATTTTATACTCGTATAATAAAAAATTGAATGCATGTTTTCCATTTCAATACATTTATAATTTTGTCTAAATTTGAATATTATACTGATTTTCTCAAAAAATCAGTCATCACTAATAATTTTGAGCGGAGTTTATTTTTTTATGATAATATTTTTGCTCCACATGTTATCTCACTCTCGATACTTTGAAAAAATACTCAATTTGACATTATGAGATAAAACATTTTACATTAATCTTCTCCTTGGGTTGACAATGTCCAATTATTACAATGCGATTATCATTTAACGTTCATTCTAAAAATAATTCTAAAAATTCATTCTAAAAATACCTATGTACTATAATTGTCTTTTAAATGTTGTCTATTTATCCGGTGAAAGGTGACAGACTGATGTTGCGCGGTAATAGAGCACCATTAATTATGAAAATAATTGTGTTCTAAAAATCGTATTACTAAACTGATTGCACACGCTGTTTCAGAACAGATGTTACGAATTTTTGGCCATGTACGGGGTCGACAAAGAATGTTCGACAAAGAACATATGGAGAATCTCACAAAACCAAGTTAAATATACGACATTGCCCCTTAGTCGGCAGGCAGTCCAGGTTTGGCAAGTGCGCGTTCTGACGCACAATTTCCAGTACTTACAAAACACTAATGCACGATGGGTTGCCTGCAATCAGGGGTAAAATGTATTTCATGGGTTGATTTTTAAGTACATAAAGTTTTAATGTTTCGTCATTAATAGTTCCTGAGAAACGTGTACCTATGTTGAGGAATGATTAATGGCATTTGGTCGTATTTGTAATCCGGTCCTAGTTTAAAAGATAAAATGCCGGACGAACTACCATTGGTAAGAAAGACGGTAGTGACACAATTTGTCAGTAGTAATTGAATTTTTCCTGTCACAATTTTATCTATCGAAGTGTTTTAAGGAGTAACGTCGATACTCACAATATAATTTGGTCTTCTGTAAGTTGAAAACTCTGAGCAAGAACTTTAAAATCAATGATTTGTTCTAATAAGATTTTAAATCAATATATAATATGATGCAGCTTCCGTTTGCGCCTATTGGCCATACATTTAATCAAAAGAGCAACTAAATATTTTCTCTTTTCGTATCTGCAATGACATTTAGAAAATTCTGAAAGTCTCCGACTGAGTCATCCTCATCACAAACTCATTAACAACAGAGTGCATTTGATAGTAGCGAGTGGCTCCGGAAGTTTCATAAGATGATTCTCACCCAAAGGTCGGCTTGTGCGAGTCTGAACTTGCGAAATAGACCGGAAGAGGGGGGGCGGGTCCGAGAATGGGCAGAGGCTGCGGAAGTGTTGGCGGAAATGGCCCGGGAGCGCGCCGCAGGTGCTGCATATTGCATAAGGGCGGAGACCCGATGGGCGACGGGGCTTGTTTTCTTTCCGCAGCGCTTCGAGACTCGCGTGACCCTTGGCCATCTGCTCCGAAGCCCGGCCGCCCCCTCCGCCCCCCCCCCGACCCCGACCACGTCTGCGTCCATGGCAGAGGACGCTATCGGCGGTCGCCGCTTCCGCCGGTAGGCCTCGAAACGGAATCGCTCCGATTTCTCGAATGTATTGCCTCGCTCGCGAATAGTCGCTGCAGAGTTTTGGAGAGCCGATTCCGGTGAAGTTTCTGGAGAGCCGATTCCGGTGAAGTTTCTGGAGAGCCGATTCCGGTGAAGTTTCTGGAGAGCCGATTCCGGTGAAGTTTCTGGAGAGCCGATTGCGGTGAAGTTTCTGGAGAGCCGATTCCGGTGAAGTTTCTGGAATTACGTTCCGATAAATTTCTTGTAAAATCTATGGATGATGCTGTATAACTTTTGACACTATCATCATTGTTCTAACTCTTGGCAGTTGCACATTATTCACAATTAATAAGTGCCACCCAAAATTGGATAACTGCCATCCAATTTTTTTATTAGATTTTTTAAGTGAATTAAAGGAAAACTTTATTCCTAGTTTGTGAACAGGACATTTATATTTTGAATATTAAATTATACATATAAAATAAAATTCGATTGAGTAACATTCTTTTATATAGATTGTTATCACTGCAGCTCAAAAAACATAAATATCGTTTGAAATTATTTTTAATTAATTTCGAATATTAACCCAGACTCTTTTACAGTTTATTCATAATGTATGAATGTCATAAAAATTCTCTTTGTATGTAGATTGTTTTAAATAATTTAATTCAGTTGAGTTTGTGTTTCAGTAATTATTTATCGCTGCAGGGGAATGCGACATAATACAAAATTGTTTGAAGATCATTTCTGTAGCGTTATTGATCTCTGAAATCTCTTCGTGCTGTTCATGTGCATTCTCCCTTCCAAGGTTTCTTACAAATGCTCGGTGAGTCGTGAGTTAGGTCTTCAGGCTTCACTTCCCATTGGCGCATCCAATTTTTCAGACCGCAAAGGCATGGGGGGAAGCGCTGTCTCCTCGCGCGGAAAGAGTGCACATAACACGCGAAGCAGAAACACGCAGAATGAAGAGTAATTCTGTCAGAGGCTAAGCTCACCTTCTGTGGGACTGGTGTTCTGGTGAATATGGTGTAGGCAGAGGAGGAAACTAAGTTGAGGTTTACGCGATACACAAGGAGGGAGCTGCTGCTGCTGCTGATGATGATGATAGTAAAAGTTATTATTCCGTTTTCTTCACTTAATGCTTCTCATTTTTTCTAAATCAATCACACGGCCATTCGAGGATGGGTGATCGTTTTTTCTCTCTCCCAAAGAATAATAATATGTTTGGTGTGAGGAAGGATCACGCCCGGTCATCTCATTCATACATTGGGGCGCGACCGGGAAGTGTCTGAGAGAAATGTTGGAAACCATTGATTAAAGCAACCTATTAGACTCTGCATTAATAATATTTAAATGCATTATACGACATTCTCTAACCTACGTCTGCCAAATATGGGGAGGTTCCGCTATAAGCAACTGGATGGCTTGAAACTAGGGAAACTGGAAGTACTGCAAAACAAATCCTTAAGAGAAGTTTTAAAAGTATTACGGTATATCAGGAATGACCAAATTTTAAATGAATGGTCTATAGAACCTCTAAAAAAAATTCTATTCTTAAACTTAATTCCCATTTCTCCTCTTCTATTCCATCGTGCCCAGCCTCTCGTCTGTTCACTCTCGGTAAATCAATCTTTTTTCACGAATCAAGATAGTCTAAAGACCTACTACATTCTCGTTAATTAGCTGTAAAACAAGTGCAAACATTCGTAAATTCAAAATGTCTTTTCTACTCCAAATATTTTATGTATTTTTCTGAAGGACCCTTCCTGGGTATCCTTAGTAGTTAGTTTCTAATATATTTGCTTTCAAACAGTGTTCATGTACGATGAAACGTAGTACAAAAACCAATTATGTATACTATGTAGCCTGAAAACTCGCGAAAGGCATAGTTTTGTCGAACAAGGATAATAAAATAATTAAAAAGAGCAACCTGCCAACGAATTCGATTCTGGCAAGAGCTACAAACTCACCGAAGTTAAAAGTATCAGGCGACTTGTCGGGGTCGAACGCATGAATTCCAATCACTGGCACCCTCGAGCGGTATAGCGCTGCCTTTCCCTTCGCTACCGGTTGTCTGTTGGTAGTAAAAGCGATAGCTAAAATACCGCAAAGGGCTCAGCTGGCGCGAGATCCCTCTTTGCAACCGTCAGTGCTAGATGGGCAGCCGTGGCAGAGCTGAAGTGGTAGCGTGGCGGGAAAGAGACGGTCGTGGGTTCGGCGGGGAAAGGGCGACGGTCGATGTCGAGGCAGCTGTCGCTGGGGCGCGGCGCGGGACGACGAGGGCACGTCGGCCGGCAGGACGGCCAGGGGTTTGTTCCGCCGGCGGTTTGGGTTAGAGGTCGTCGGTCGCACGGGGCTAGCCCGCTACTGGGCCTCCGCAACACAACGCACATCTGGCGAAATTGGGCCAACCGTTGGGTGTAACGAGGATCAAGAGAACAACAACGACGACAATAGCATCAATTAATTCTATGGTATTGAATTTTAAAATTTTTCATATCGTGCAGTATACAGCATTTAAAATATGGATGTTTCGCCAACTTATCCAATCTACCTTCTAACTGGGCTACCTGAAATAGTTTGTGATTACTCTAATTCAAGAATAAAAACCAGGAATGAAATTAATTAGTGTTCTACCCAATAATAGTTTAAGTCGTTAGACCCGCTATTTTGATTTGTATGTTACTCAATACGGCTTATATCACTTACACGCTGAACATGTATTGTTTAGATCTTCAAAGATCATAATAATTTATTGTTTTCAACATGATACTCGTGGGAGGGGAGTTACAAACTCTACTGTGAAAATATAACTCTCTTTCCCGTGTGTTTCGCTTTACGGCAGATTCAATAATACAATCAACGGAGAAGGAATACATAGGCGTAAACTGTTTTAAATGACTCGAAAATTTTCAAAATATTTATTTTAATAATATAAAGCTGGAATCATAACTTCTCCCAAAGGTGGATCTATTTATTTTTACTGACCATTTTAGTTTGTTATTGCTTTTGATACAGAGCTCGATATACACTGCATAACTTACCTGGATTGAAAGAATTGTGGTTACGAGGGAAATATGAAAACAGTTGAATGATGCTACATGTTTTCTTACGGAGGTAATTATGAAAAGACAAACCGAGACAAGTTATCTAGTTACTTAATTAAATAAGTAAATCTGAATGAATAAAATTAGTTAAAAATAAATGTATATATGTACCACGCCCGTGAACTGGTTCTAATGATCTCGGGTGACAAAGAACTCTCGGTCATTAAGTCGTCGCTCAATCATTATATCCCTTATAACGTCCTTCGTTTAAAAATAACTATTCTACTGCTATATTTGCTTAACCAGCCGGGTTAATATTCTATTTTACCGAGTAATATGTAACCTCTACACGTGTATATATTTGACATTTTGGGTCGATTGTCCAACTTTGCCGGCTAGGTAACGGTGTCCCCATGGTATAGCTGGCCTTGGTATAGTTGAATTCCAATTCTTGGGGGTAAGAGAGACATGTGGCGAACATGATGTTTTCTCTTCATCGTAACTAGCAACCTCCTTCGCCTGTACACATTATTTACTACATAATGCTTTGGAATGGTCTAATTGCCAGTTTTCCATAGATCTATTAGGTGGCGGGTTTTTTTACTCTAGCTCTACAACTAAAGTCGAATTCAGCCGCTATAAGACTTCTAGTATCGGGCTGATATGATAATATTTCTCTGGTCATTTCCAGACGAATGTCAGAGCAGTTAACGAACAATCCATATTTTGCGCTATTCTTTCTCAATTCTCTCTTGCGCTTCCTCGTTATCTCCTCTTCTCTTACACACACGCGTTCGGGGCGGGAAGAGGGACCTCTCGAACTCTATTATCTCTCGAATATTCCACGAGGAATGGTTTATCCAATATATATGACCATGCATATTGGGAGAACTGTCGGGAGCTAATAATTTATCCCGGCTGGGGCGGTGCGACATTGGTGGAGAGACTTCTAGTGAGGGACTGCACAAGCTGACTTTTATGTCGGCGCCATGTCTATCTCTTTCCAGCAGAGGAACAACGTCCTAACCCGTGATATCACATGCACTACATATTCAAGGCTACTGACCTTAGCAGCTGCTTCTGCTAAGGTCAAGAAAGAATGCCCCCCAAGGTCATGAAAGAATCAATCAGTCCACAGACCTGCTCTCAGTTACACCCTCTGTTCGTTCTTCCTGAGCCACTGTGCATTGTGCCGGGGACTACGAGGTCGGCGGGCCACGAGGACAGCCGCACAGAAGCGGGGGCCGGAGGTCGCAGAGGGGTGAGGAGGAGAGGGGCGGGGCTCCAGTGGTGCTCCGGCGCCTCCTGAATATTCCAGGAGGAATGATGCGAGCGCGCTCTGCGGGGCGAGACGGAGCGTCGCGTCGCTTGGAGAACGTCGCGAAAGCCGATCTGCCGGCCGCCCCGGCAGGTGGGGCGCTGCGCGTTCGCGATGGGGCCATGAATTATTGAAGATGACATTTGAAAAGGGAAAGAACGTCGTTTTTTGGAACGATGTAGGGAAATAATTTGAAGATTAGAATGCTTTTGTTAAAATACAAGTACAGCTCGATATGAAATTGCGTTAGTTTTATATTCATTTCAAATGATTTACAATTTTATTATTCTCGCCAATCTTACAATTTCAATGGTTGGAATGGGAACATGAATTATTAAAAATGAGATTTGGAAAAGATAAATACATTTTTTTGAAGACGGATTGAGAAATCATTTGAATATTGCAATATATTTGACAATATGTAACTTAATACATAATTCTGAAGCAGAATTTTCATGTTCGGTGGTAGATTTGTATTTTATTATATCCCTCTCACTTTCTAATTTCAATTGCAAAATACTTACTGGTATTATATATAATTTGGCAGCAATATAAGAATATAATAATAATAATAATAATAATAATAATAATAATAATAATAATAATAATAATAATAATAATAATAATAATAATAATAATAATAATAATAATAATAATAATAATTAATAAAATGAGAATAATGATTATGTTGTTTTCAAGCTACAAGTCGAATTAATTTAGGCTGTAAGTGTTTTAAAACGATTATCAATAATGTACCTGGGTTTTGAGTGGAATAGAAGTGGGTTTCAATTATAAACATAGGTAAATACAAAAATCAAAATATGGCATACTTGAAGCACTGATTCAGGAATTCGCTGCAGTACCCTTAAGGGTAATATGTTCCACAGACTCCTAGGATTGGTGGGGGAGTATTTCCCTGCGTGGTTGGTTCACTATGCAGATTTTTGTTTAGTGTTCATCATACATGCGTAGGATTATTTATTTTTTCTTTATTCTTGTCCATGGCGGTGAGCCCTTCCCCGTGATATGCTGTAATGAAGCAACATAGTAAAATCGTCTTTCTTGGCGCCCTCAATGGTTCATAAGGTTTCTAATTACTATGTTCTAACTAATTTTATAGCTCTTATTTTTTTCTAATTTTTGCACACGCCAATTTTATGCAGATCCCACCGTGCCGTCGCGCTTTGCAGAATTGACCTGATCAGAGACGTGAACGCTAGCTTCCTGCTTTCCATGTTACCGTTCGTTAAGCTCCTCATTACGATGTAAAGATATTTCCATGCCTTACACGCTACATAATTTACTCGGACTCTCCATCGTAAGTTTACTTCAGATATACTTGAGATACGTCATGCTCACGGGTGTTGCGTCCGGCTACTCAGCACGCGGCAACTCAGTTGCCAGCGGGACAGCGTTGACACTTGTGGAGTGGATGGTGTGGAAAACGCCACCGAAGTCAAGAGGGAGTGGGAGAGAGTGCAGGGCGTGAGGGTAGGTGCCATGTGCCATGTGTGGCGCCAAATGTGTCGCAAGGCCGTGCAGTGGCGACCGGGGTCTGGCGACGTGGTCACGGCGAGCTTGTGAGAGCTGGTGGTGCCTGCAAAAGGGGGCCCTGTTCCGCAAACCTCTGTTGCGAGGACGCAGGGTGCATGGGAGGCAGCAAGCTTGCGGGTATGAGCGCCAGCACCAGGCGCATGTCGAACAGTGTGTTAGATGCGAACGGGGAGCGAATGCTCCGGCAGTAAACGGTACGACTCACGTGAATAAATCTATATAAGATATACCACATAATTCGAAAACTAATATTTTTACTTTACTTTTTTGTTAACTTACTCAAACTGGACATTCTGTTCTTGCGTGTTTTTTTCGTTTTTATGAATATATTTTTATTTTTAAAAAGAAATGGAATATGGTTTCAGAAGATGTAGTCATTTGTGAATTTGGAAGTAAAATTGGACAATGTTATATGTTTGTTGAATTACGGAAAACGTTGTAGAAGTTTAGAACGTATGGTCACATCAGAATTGATATAAACACAAAAATAAAACTAACAGGACCACGGATCGTAGCCGACATGGCTTTGAAAGTAAGGTACTTCGTAAGGTACTTCGTAAGGTACTTCGTAAGGTACTTCGAACTAGGAATGAATTGTATACAGTTCGATGTCGAGCATAGTGTTTTACGAAGACGGTACAATTAACTGTATTTTAAAATAAAGTATCGCTACATCTCTTATAAATACCCTCGTTGTTTCAATTCGAAGAACTTCGCTGAGAGCTGGTGGACGGACTTTAGGTTAAAGGTTCGTTCGACCGTTTATCGCACGCGTCTTACTGCCGGGGTAAGGACTCGCTCCGAACAGTGTGACGAGGGCACTACTGCCGCCAAGCCATCGCAGCGACTCCGGGAATGAGCTCCTCGAGTGCCGCTTGCTCTTTTAAGGGCTCCGTCGACCGTGTAGCCCCCGGCCGCTGGCAGCCAACGGGCTCGGAACGGCGCGCCCGTGCGGTCGCCTCGTCACACATCGCGCAGTGTGTTGCGCGTCTGCGATAAGCCATAATGACCCTAATGAACATGCTCCCAGCGACCACGTAAACCCCCCGGGGTGGGGGTGGGGGGGGGGGGCAGACGTTGGCGACTGCGGTGGAAGCGAGGGGAGGAGAGGAATCGGCGGTGCGTGAGACTGATAGCCGGTGGCACGCGGGGAGTGCGGGGCGCGAAGCGAGGGAGGAAGGGACAGAGAAAGGAATGTGAGGGAGAGAGACAGAAAGAGCGACCGAGGGCGATTGAAGAGTACGATTGCGAGGTGATGAATGAAGAGGAACGAGGAAGAACGGGTCTTGCAGGTCCAACATTTAGTTTGAGAAGATATTCTAATGGTTTTCTTCAGCTATGAACTGGTGAGTGGGATCATTGCGAAGTGGCTAGATGGAATGCAACATCGCCAACAAAACGCCGATGTTTCTAAACAACAATGTTCGAAATTAAATAATCAATGTTAGTAAAAAATCGTCCTAAAACCATCCAGGTTTTTAAACCGATGTTTTTTTTTAAACTGCATTAGTGACCATTTATGTACACGCGGGGGTGGGATGATATTTATTGGTGGTAGCGTGTATTAAGTTTTAACGGACAAACAACAGACCCAAATGATTAGGGCATCTAACAAAACATACTCATGTGATTGAATAAATCGAAAATTATATGAACTTTATTTACCAACGAAATCTCGATTTTAATTATTTTTCATTCTTGCTGGTCCCTTGGGCCTGATTATTCAATTTATGCGAAAACTATTAGAGTTTTTTTATGATGGTACTTTTTTATTCAAAAATAAAACATTAACCACGTAAAAACAACGAACCGAAAACATCTGTGTTAAAAATCTATGTTAAAACCATCGATGTTGTATCCTTAGTGGCTATCGCATACGTCTATCGCATTTACCTATTGCATACGCCTAGCGCATACGCCTAAGCCGCCGGTGTACGACTTTTATTCCCGACTAATCCATTGTGGAATTTTGGAGGAAAAAGCGAAATCTCCACTGGTTTTATCGGAGATCTCCAGTTTTCTCTTCCTCCCTTTCCACCATTTCTCCATTGTCATTGCCCCCCCAAACTTCATCGCCATCACTTACTTACTCAACAAAATAAATGCAGGTATTAATGACATGATTCTTGATGATTCCCAGAGATTAGTTTACACCATACGACAAATATTTTTGCATGCGAAAAATAAGACCTCATATTTAAAATAAATGGGTGAGAACCTGAACGGTATGTGACATTTTATAAATTCTGAGAAAGCTGTTTACATAAGTCAGTATTACAATAAAGTCGTGGTGCGCTTTGTTTCATTATTAAAAGCACGGCATTTCAATTGATCATTATAACCACGAAATTACATTGTGAATAACTTATAGATTAAAATAAACACTATTTTATCAGAATCGAAAAAATATATACCGTTAATTTATACCTTTCTGGATTGCACCCATTCAAATAATGTTTGAAAATGTTTACATCCATGTTACAATTATGGCATACTTCAATTCTTTCTTTCACAACTTTTAAAATGATTCCATCTGACTCTGGAAATATAATATGACATACGAGTACCGGCTGCACTTCTATCACACGGGCAATGCCGTACCACCTCCTCCTCGATCGCCGGCGCGTGACGCAAGCGTCATCGAGGGGCAGCGGCGGGCGAGTGAGGAAATGGGCCTGCAGGAGAGGGGGTGCAGGGTGGAATTTGGGGGACGGCTGATGTGGAAGCAAAGTGGATGCGGTGGCGCCGTTGACGTGAGGTGCGGGGGGTGGCGAGTGCGGTTTGGTGGCGAGGAGTAATGGTCAGATCGGGAAGGGCCCGATGTCAACGCATGTTCCACTTCCTGTTACGCTTTAGGGCCACAACGATGGAGCCCGCTGTCCACCATTTGTCGATTAAATTGTTCACATGGATACTGCGGTTGCTAAGTAGACTCGATATTGGACTCGCTCGAGCTTGGTCATAGTGCTCGGTACTTCGAATCAGCGAATGGATGCATTGCGGAATATGGCGTGAACGTGTGCAGGAGGTGTCGGTCGACAGATCATGAACGAACACGTCGAGTAGTGTTCGTCACAGAAAATTGATACTGACACTAATATTTGTCACTAAAAAAAATGATGACGTTTAGAGGAAAATTTTATTTTAAAGAGAGATAATATGCTTGCTTTAACACACAGGATAAAAAGAAATTTAGCACAAAAATTTTAAAATCGATGTACAATTGCTACATGTGTAGAACGTTGTAGCTCGTATTGCATTAATTAAATTAATTAGAGAAACACAAAGTTATCAGTGATGGTTGAGAGGTGATTAAATATCCATAATTTTCAGAGGAGGAAATACATTTCTTACTTTCATAATTTATATTCTGATTTAGAAGGTAATTGTTAACTTGAGATGGATGAAAACGTTTTATAATTTCTTTCCAATCTAGATACTTTTTAATAGTTTTAACTTTCCATCTATTATTTCTGCCGAAAACAAAAACGTTCGAGGTCGTTACCTAATGATGCTATTTTGTAACCTCTCCTTGACCTACTTCGTTACTTGTTGAAATGAATATTGCTTTTCGTATTGTAAACATAATCTCGCTGCTCGTAGCCGCAGAGCTGAGACGGCGCTCTGAGGGAGCCGGCTGGCGCTTTAATTACTCGGCGGCTAGTAGCCGGCGGCTCCCACTAAAGGTGTCAGTGGAGGTGGTGCTGGTGGCGGTGGTTGCAGCAGAGATGATCGGCGCAGCGGCGATGGAGCCATGGGGCAAATGGAGATGAAGCTGTCGCGGAGGTTTTAGCTGAAACTGGCGAGAAGATGCAGCGCGAGAATAGAAACAGTCGAGTGCCGTTCGGGTGAAGCGGAGGCTGCAGAAACAGAAACAGCGGGAGTCGACGAGGTTCGTTATTTTGGTTACAGGAAGTGTTTCATGTGTAATAAAGTAAAGTTAGTGGTACTCAAACATTTATGATTCGTGGCACATTATTTCGTCGTGGGAAACAGTGCCATACCCGTATTGAAGAAGAAAAGCAAATTCGCTTACAGTGGGACTTCAAAATCTTAAAAGCTTTGGTCTACACTACAGTTTTCAATAATACACCTACGATATATTTAGCATTGGTTTACATTAAATCGTGAGCGAATTGTGGTTAAAGAATGGCGATACGATTTAATTTTCTCCATTTATTGTACTGCTGGGCAAAAGTAAAAAATACAAATTTCTCTGTAATATATAAAAATAGTATAATTATTGATATCATAGTTTACAATCACTTTGTGATACCATTGCGTGATCTTAAAAGTTTAAAATGTTTTAAGATTTTTCTTCTTAATTATAATTGCATCCACGTACTTTTGCGCCACGGCACACCCTTTGCGAACTACTGCTCTCTTTCAGAAACAATTTTGTTTGAAGATATTAAAATGATTTCTTCATTACGGGCTACATGGGATCAACATTTAGCCAACTCGTTTTATGAAGGTTAACATTTAAAAATGATGGGTGGGAATGAAATAATTTTGCTATTCTCAGAAAAAAAACGAGTGATGGAAGGGGGTGAGGAGAGTGACAGGGGTAATTTGAAGCGTGTAAAATCGTAAGATTGGTTGAGCTGGAGGCAAATAAAACCTGTGAAGTAGTGGCTGAACAAGGCTACAATGACTGAAGGGACCATAATGGTGGAGGATCCCGGGGACAGCGATGAAGCCGAAGGCGACAGCAGTTACGGCAAGGCCGTGGGTGGGGGCGGTGGTTTCTTGGGGGGGGAGTGAAGGCGGTGGCGAAGGCAGGGAGCAGCGGAGGGTCCCAAGTTACGTTCCTCGTCTGCGCTTCGCCTTCGGCGCAACTAATTTTCCGCTTCCCCCGGGCGGCGGCGCTGGCTGTGCCTCGGCGCCCCCCCCCCCCTCCCGCATAGGCGGCGCTGTGTCACTATCTCGCCCAGCCGAGGGCCCTCGCCGTTGAAGCCGCCACCGCCGCCGTCGCTGCCGCCGGCAACGCAAACCCTGACGTCCCGCTCCGGCTCAACTTTGTCAGGCTGCCCCGCGAGACAGCGCCAGGCCAGTGTCCGGCACTCCGCCCCGCCACGCCCCACCCCTGCCCTCCCCTCCCCTCCCCACCCCTCCCCTCCCTCCTTCCCCGTCGGCCTTTCACTGTCGCGCGCATCATCCCCGGCCCTTCTTCTCCAGCTGGGTTCGGGGTCCCCGTGGGGGTGGCATTCTCCCTGCCTCAATTTCGCCCTGCCCCGCCCCGCTCCTCCCCTCCGACCTCCCATCAATTTTTCTAACTTAATCAGTGTTCCAAAAGAGCTGGGAGCCTGGGCCCTTCATGGACTTTGCGCATTGTGAAAAATTCACATTCATGTCGGAATAAGTTTTTTACTCTTTGGAGGGCGTGGGGATTTTTGAATGAAGGTTAGGATTTAATTATTTTTCCTTTTTTTCTCGAAAGTTGTGTTGAAATGAGAGTCTTTGATCTTTTGTCTAGGAAGTGTGGAATGATTGTCAGCAGAAAATTTTTATTTGGAATTAGTGTGGGAAAATATTTTTGGAAACAATTCTCTGAACTTCTTTCTTTAAAATTATCATGAAGTGTTTAATATCTATTTTATATTATTTTAGATATATAACTTTCCTGTTATCCTCTGTGACAAAAAAATTAAAACACTATTCGTTATTAAATGCACCCTCCTCGATTTAACACGAAAAAGAGTTTATTTTGAGTTGTTAACGGCATTTCGATTCTTTAAAGAATTAAGCATTAATTTATAATTCTCTGGAGATTCATTACTATCGTGAGTTTCGTCTTAGTTATATTGAAATCTAAATCAGGGGCGTGGGTGGATTACTATTCAGACAGAAACTTACAACAGTTTCATTATGCACGTGAATTTGCATAATTTGCATACGTTCAGAAAGTTTGAGGAGTCCGTGTAGCTCTAGGAAGCCTGCAAGTAGCTGATAAGCCCAATGTCCAACTGCTAGTGAAACTGTATCTATTCAAAGGTCAACTATGAAGGAGTATTTTCTATCCAAATAGTCGAGAGTTTAGATGACCAATAGGCGTTATCTGGTTATTAGGTCTTGAGATAGCATTAATAACAATTCTCGTAAAACAAACCCTTGGTAATATGAAACCAGTGTATGAGGCTAAATGTGTGATTTGCTACTACCTCTAAACATATGTAAAAAGATAAATTAAACCAATACAATTTTTCTCTGCTCACGCCGTAGAGTTACATATGCAATTTATTCATGCCTAGAATGAAAGTAGGTCTGGAATGTTTTGTATTTTTTTATATTTCATGGGATGCAACTGCATCGACACATTTGCATTTTTTGAATGCTATCGTTATCGTCGAGAACCATCATTAAAAAAATTAAACGTGCACATGTTACTCTGCCAATTTAATATTCATTTGCACTAGAAGACCATTAACGTTTGGTAATCTATCAAAAGGAAATAATCTTGTCAGCCACTTGCAGTACCGTGATAGTACTAGTAATCAAATAAACTTTAACATATCTATTTTCGAAAACTGGTTATGTTTCCCTCTCACAGTAGGCGTTTAGAAAAGATCCCCTGCGACATGTAAAAACTCACAAGTAACCCTTATATATTAAACGAATAACCTACGTCCGTTCACTCGTCCCTACGTCCCTTTCGATTAGATCACTTCCGTCCGTCAATAAAGATTATTGAAGTGACATTCGACACGGGATTTTGATGTGGAACTGATCACTTTTTGTGGTTACATGATAAGATTGTAGGAAATTTCTCTGCAAATATTTTTTATTTCGTTTTTGTAACTAAAACGCGTGCTGACTTACAAAACCTACAAAGATGATCAATAGCTTCTTGGATTCCTCTTGATAACCCAAATAGATTCGCACAAGTCGGTGCTCTCTAGAATATTTTGGAAAAATTCTTTATTCGTCGTTCTCTCTAGAATATTCTTCATACTATATTCTGTGTAATACTATACACCTGTTTTATAGTGATTTCAATGAATCACCAAGTACATTGCTGAGAATTAACTACACTCTTTTTCCAACATTTATATGTATCGTTGGGACTTAATTCATGAAAATGTCGATTATTAAACCTAATTTTTCTATGAATTAAAAGTATGTTTATGTGTATATTAATAAATACATTTTCAAGAAACCTATACATATCTGGGAATGGAGCCAGACATCTGTAATATGTTTAAAATGTATGGTAATTATGAACCTGCCAAACACAAATACAATTTTTAAACTTGAGAATACCAACAGGATGCACCATGCTAATCGAGAGAAATAAATAAACGATTACATGAACAAAGCAAAAAAACTGAAATATTTCCAAGACGTTCGCAGAGGTTAGCTATCCCAGTGAGAGATGGCAGGTGCGTTCCGGAGGGTTCCTCGCCCGGCGGCAGCGAACGGCGCGTCCCCTTTAAGCAGGCGGCGGCGGTGGGGGCGGGGAGGGTCAAGACGCGGCCACCTGTCGCGGCGCCTGCCGCGCCCTCGCGCCCACCCACGCACTCGCGCCGCCCGCGCTCCCCGACTGCGCCCCACGGCTGCGCCCCGCTGCGCCGCAAATAGCCGTCGCGCAGGGGCACGCCGCGCGCAGCCGGCTGACCCTCCTAGCCCCCTCGCCCTGCCGCGCCGCTCTCCCCGCCTCGCCAGCTCTCTCCCGGCCCTTCCCGCCTTTCCCTACCCCGCTCCGACTCTCCTCGCCCTCCAGTCGCTCGCCCTGCCATGCGTCTCCTCGCCTCGCCAGCTCGCTCCCTGCCCTTCCCGCCTTGTCATACCCCGCTCCGCCTCTCCTCGCCCTCCCAGCCTCTCGCTCTGGCATGCCTCTTCCCCGCCTCGCCAGCTCGCTCCCTGCCCTTCCCGCCTTTCCCTACCCCGCTCCGCCTCTCTTCGCCCTCCCAACCTCGCGCTCAGCCATGCCTCTCCCCGCATCTCCAGCTCGCACCTGGCCTTCCCGCCTTGCCCTACCCCGCTCCGACTTACCTCGCCCTCCCAGCCTCTCACCCTGCCATACCTCTCCCTGCCTCGCCTTCTCGCACCCGGCGCTTTCCGCCTTTCCCTACACCGCTCCGCCTCTCTCGCCCCACCCCGCCCAATCACACCGCACACCTCCCCGCCCTTCCCCACTCCGCACTCTCTCCCCTCCCCTTTAGATATCACCCGCCCCTCGCCTCTTTCCCCGGCACCTTGCGTCGCCTGGCCCCGTCCCACCACGTTCCACCCGTCCTTTTACCCTCTTCCGCTCGTCTCCCACATGCGCCCGCTCGCACTGCTATGAGCCTATAGTCAGCATCTCAATCCACGCCTTTATTCCCGCCCGTCCACTCGCCCGTCCTCTTTACACGTACCCTTGATCCGGTCCGACCCTCTTGTTACCCTCTTTTGCCATAATTACGCCCGTCACTCGCTCTGCTCCAACCATCCTTTCCGTCCCACCCGGTCCGACTCGCCCCGTCCCTCTCGCTCACGCTCCGTTACTCTCCGTCCCGTCCGGCCGCTCACCATCGTACATTCTCGATCGCCTCACTCACACCTGCCCACTCCAATCTGCCCTGTTTTTCACACCTGCCCGTCTCCATACGATTCTCTCTGATGCGCCGGTCCGCCCGTACTCGCTTGGCCCCATCCTATCTTCCTCCCCCGCACACACGCCCGGCCCACGCTCTCCCTGCCGCACGCGCCGCGGCGATGTTTACATCCCACTCTCAAGGAGCCGATTACGGGCTTCTACTGCTTCGAGCTATTGGATTTTCAAAGTTCTTGAGGCAACGTCTGGACGACGATTCCCTGCCAATGTGAGAATATGATTTCTTCGGACGATGTTTTTTTGTTTATACAAGTTCTGACGGAAGTAACGTTTTAACAGGACCTTAATTTCTTATATTGTGTTTGATTACGGTGAATTGTGTATCATCTTTTACAGAAAATATCTTAGGATTATGAGTGAGCTATTTATGTTAATTAATGTAACTAAAATACTTTGCAGTTAGTAAATACGTAAGTTGGAAATAGGTTTCCCTCTAAGTGTGCTAAAAAAAACTTGATTCCGTTCAGATTATACCAGTGACCATAAACATGTTTTTATACAATATTTTTAAAGTTTTACCAAAAATTAGGTCCTCCTCCTCCTCAGACAGTTATCTCCAAAGGTAGCATGTGAATTGTATTTTATTCGATTGTTCATCTTGAATCAATTGGTTTGTTCACATTAAATGAAATCTATGGCGAAAATTCTGTTAGCCTGTAAGCCCTTCAACCGTGAAAGTCAGATGATAAAACATCGAAAATAAAACTAAAATATTATAATAAGTATTTTACTGCTAAATTACTTTTAAATCTCTAAGCTTGGAAATAAATGACCACATTTGTTCTCTGCGTGCTCTCGTAAAACCCGTTCTGACGTGGTGCTCCCCACTCCTGCTCCGCAGAGCCGCTTTGGAAGTGCGGTGCAGCGGTGGCGCGCGCTTCCGACGTGGGGCGTCCGGCGGCGCGCGTTTTCGCGCGCAGGGGGCGGCGCGGCGCGGCGCAGGTGAGCGACGCGGATGGATGGGCTGTCGCCGCGCGATGCAGCGGTCGGCGCTTCGACACGTGCAATCTCACCCCGCTCCCCTCCAGTGGCCCCCGCACACAGCTCCGCCCCGCTCCCGCACTCGCTTCCCGTTCCCCACGTGGCCCAGCCCCGCCCCTCGGCCTTCGACCTGCTCGCTCTCCCGCTCCACGCTCCTCCCACACACGCTCCTCTCTCCCACGATCCTTGCTCCCACGCTCGTCGTTTCCACGCTCTCACGCTCCCTCTCTCTCACGCTCGTTTCTTTCACGCTTCTCTCTTTCTCACGCTCGTCCCTCTCGCTCTAGTCGCTCTCACGCTCCTCGCTCTCGCACCCCATTCCTCTCACGCTCCCTTCCTCTCACGCTCCCTCTCTCTCACGCTCCCTCTCTCTCACGTTCGTCCCCCTCACTCTAGTCCCTCTCACGCTCTCTCCCTCTCAGGCTCTCTCCCTCTCAGGCTCTCTCCCTCTCACGCACTCTCCCTCTCACGCTCTCTCCCTCACGCTCTCTCCCTCTCACGCTCTTTCTCTCTCACGCTCCCTCCCTCCCGCGCATCTGTTTTCTTTTCTCGCCCCGATCCGTCTGCTGTGCTCTTTATCACTACGCGAACGTCAAGGTTCTGTTTCGCTCCTTCCCGTTCCTCATACTGTTCTCTACTCCACATCTCGTTCGTCTTCCTTCCCAATAACACCATTCCTTCCACTGCACCCCACAGCGCCTCACACTTACCGTCTCTATCCCGTTCATACCGTATGGTTTGTTTGCATATTGTGGAATTCCTAAATGCCTTGCTTCGCGTTGCTCCGCTCGCCCCAACCCATTCCGCCTTGCCCAGCCCTTCCCAGCCCTTCCCTTCCCTGCCCTTCCCTGCCCTCCCCTGCCCTTCCCTGCCCTTCCCTGCCCTCCCCTGCCCTTCCCTGCCCTCCCCTGCCCTCCCCTGCCCTTCCCTGCCCTTCCCTGCCCTTCCCTGCCCTCCCCTGCCCTTCCCTGGCCTTCCCTGCCCTTCCCTGCCCTCCCCTGCCCTTCCGCGCTCCGTGTCGCCTTGCCTTGCTCTGCGTGCCCAGCTCTGCTCCGAAGGAATCCCGCTGGCTCTGCTTTGGCCCGTTCTGAGCCTCTTCATCTCGCCTCATACCGCCTCTTTCCATTGCTGTCCGCGTGGTCCCATTCCGATATTTCTCGCTCCCCTCCGCTTCTTTCCACCCCATTCCACCCTGCCTGCACCGCCCCGCTGTTACCTGTTCCATTACGTCCGCCTCGCCCTACCTCACCCCGCCACACCGCTCCTCTCCCCACACCGCCTCGGCATTGATCCAACGCCCCACGCGAATGCCACGCAGCTGTTGCTTGTCTGTTGCTCTCGCGTCAACCAGGTCCTTTGTACAAACTTAATTAGAAGGATATATCTTTTTCTCAAAGCAATCGTAAATGTTTAAGAGATTATTTTTGTAATATTCAAATTGTCAGAGTTTATTATGAGACCCAATGTGAATGACATTGATATTAAACGCCGTACAACAGAAATTAGTAGTCATTTTGAAAAGAATATACCGAAGTTATTTTGTATTATATTATTACAAAATATTTTTATTTACTAAATATGGAGATATACACGAAGTACAGAGAATCTCACGTAATGATTCACCGAAAAGGGCCATTTTAACAGAAACTCTCAGTTTGTGGGTCCCTAATTCCGTAAAAATGCGTTTCTCTTGCTCCTAAGTGTAGTATATAACTTCCTCTAATACGTAGTATAGTCAGAATCTACTTTGTGCCTGGAAAATTATACTTGGCAAAAGTCTATCTTTCTCTCACTCACTGCGACCGCTGTCTCGTTTTGAATTGTCTGTGAACAACAATAGCGCATAAACCATCTATGAGAGTTTTTCATATTGAATATTATTCGATCGTTCTGTCACGAATACAGGCCTTGCAAAGAAACCATTTCATATAAATTTGGAGATTCTTCACATAAATCTCCTGAGACCATTTCATTATTTTCAGGGAAATTACTTCCAATTTTTCCTTTAAACTTTTTATACGGTTGGAGCAATATACACTTAATTACACGACGTATGCACAATTTTGGTTGACACAAAATTTTTGAAAATGTGTATCACGTCGGTAATATTTTGTGTATAAATGTCTTTTAAAAGGTAATGAGGCGTTCGAGAACTAAAAATGGCGCTTTCTCGAAAATGATCATACCAAACTTTGTCAAAAACAGTTGCATTTTCTCTCTCGGGAATCTTCATCTTGCCAAATGATACAATTCTCTACCATATAATACGATGTTTTGATAAAGCTATTAGATAGGCCGAAAAAAAGTCATGCACAATTTTTGAAGGTATGGGTATTACTAAGTTTGAAATATATCGAATAAATTAAAAAATGGAAGTAAAGAAGATTTTCTTAAGAACGGTATCGTATTTTTTCTCAGATTTAGAATTAGCATATGTTACAGTACAAAAATGCGCTGAGAATAAGGGTAATCAGGGCTTCTTGATCAACTTCCTTGCGATCTTATACTTGATCAGCTTGTTAGAGATTCATCACTTGCTTGATGTGTGTGAAAATCCTTTACTTCATCGATTTGCAAACAAAATAGTAATTTATGATAAGAGTGATGAAATCGGCATTTTATTTTGCAAGAAGGAAATGTTGCGACACGAGTCCGATAGATTGAATGGTGCAATCATACGAGCAAAATAAAATCACTTTTACCATGTGTGTTATACACCGTTTCTTAGAAACCTTGTTGACAATATATTTGAAATGAAATATATACAAATCATTTAATTGGGTACCATGCTACATCAAGATAAATTGCAGATGATCAGACGAAAGTATTTTGTTTTCTTTCTTGCACTCACAGTTTTATCTGAACAATTAAACATCGTTTCACTTTTCACTTGTGCTAAAAATTGAATTTTTAGCTCGCTGAGCCTGCGCTAAAAGTAACAGATTTTACTAGAGGCCGTCAGATAATAGCTTTCCTTGCTTTGCAGAAACAGAACATTTTGCGGTAGTATTAAGCTTATTTTACCTTCACCTTAAACACAAATTACATTTTGGTTTTTAATGTATATTACGTATTATGTGCAATTCAATTATTCAGTATTGTAGTCAAAAACAGTAATGACATCAAATGGAATAAAGGTTTTTAGTCTTGAAATAGAATTGATTAAAACTTTTTGTTTTCCTTGATTCCGTATTACAGTCAATTACAGGTTTCGCATTCTACTGCAAAAGGCAGGAGCTCCTGTGTTCGTGCAATTATCAAGTTTCCGAGTACATTATTCCCTAATGCAAATCGTGGAGACGCATACCTCGCTCGCAAAACCTACACGTGGGGCCTGAAAGTGCTTCGCGCGGCAGGGCGCAGTTGGGCGACTCGCGGAAGTTCATCAAAAACTTTTGGCGCGGGGCGCGCTCTGTCGGACTGGGACCGCGCGACGGGCAGCTGCGATGTCGGCTGCGACGCTGGTGACGGCGGAGGTCATGGTGATAGAGGCGACGGTGATAGAGGCGACGGTGATAGAGGCGACGGTGATAGAGGCGACGGTGATAGAGGCGACGGTGATAGAGGCGACGGTGATAGAGGCGACGGTGATAGAGGCGACGGTGATAGTGACGACGGTGATAGTGACGACGGTGATAGTGACGACGGTGATAGTGACGACGGTGATAGTGACGACGGTGATAGTGACGACGGTGATAGTGACGACGGTGATAGTGACGACGGTGATAGTGACGACGGTGATAGTGACGACGGTGATAGTGACGACGGTGATAGTGACGACGGTGATAGTGACGACGGTGATAGTGACGACGGTGATAGTGACGACGGTGATAGTGACGACGGTGATAGTGGCGGTTGTGGGGGCAATAGAGGCGATAATATTGTTAGAAACGAAGAAAATGGTGGTGATAGAGGCGGTGTTGGTGGTGGTAACGGTGGTGATGTTGGAAGTGTTGATGACAGAGGTGGTGATGTGGGAGTGGTGGCGATGTTGATAGTGGTGGTAGAGACGTTGATGGTAGTGGTGATAGAGGCGGTGACGGCATTGGTGAAAGAGTCCGTGATAGTAGTGGTAGCAGCGGCGATGGTGGTGTTAGAGGTGGGGGCGGCAGCTGCAGCCAAGGCGAGCGTCGCGTCGCGGCGAATTTCGGGGTAATTGAGCGTCGGCAAAGCCATAAAAACGGCGTCGCCCCCGGCGTGAGGCGGCCCGATTCGGAGCGGCCGCCCAGTGGACTCGCAGAAGATTTCGGTACTAGGTTTTGTGGGGAAGTTAATTTTCTTTCACAAATTGTTGGAAGGAAATGCAGATTAAATAATGTGTGGGCAAATACTGAGAATGTAATATTTGCAGAACCCATTGTTCCTGATACGTTGAACTTTTGAGATAGCACAAACTTTTCTTACGTTGAGGTGTTAGGCCAAACAAAATATAGGTGTTGTAGTGAGTTATCGTTGGCATTTCTAATGAAATAATTATATGCATCGTCATTGCCAAAATATTATTTATTAAAAAACCAGCTTTCGATGGCTTAGCCATCATCATCAGTTTTGTGATGATGATGATGATGATGATGGCTAAGCCATCGAAAGCTGCTTTTTAATAAATAATATTGTTGGCAATGACGATGATATTTATTTCAAACAAAATATGTAAGCCTCACATACCAAAATTACGCATTGATGAGCTCTTTTTTTAAAAAAAAGTAAAGTAACATTCTCACTATTAATTAAAATGTACGCGAGAATGTGTATTTAAAATTGAAATAATAGTCGAGAGAATAGTGTGTTTTGTGATCAAAAGGGCAATCATGATTTGTATTTTCAGAACGAAAACAGAAATGTAACGGAAAGTGCAGCATCGGGTAGCTAACATTTTGTTCCTGAGCTTACCATCAAATTCTGTTAGGTATGGAGTTTCTATAATATGACGCCTAGCGTAGCAGGGCGATAAATAATGCCCAGCAAGCTTAATGAAACTTGATGTCGACAATTCGAGTGGTCGGTGAAAGTGAATGTCATTGTAAAACAAGCAAACTACGCTGTAATTAATCAAAGAACATAGTGACCGATGATATCTTTAGAAAAACGTGATCTCAAATTCCACAAACTGTTAAAAATGTCAATTTGTAGTTGAAGTATAATGGTTTTCTTGAACTTTTATTTATTAACGAAGGAAAAAGGATAACTTCCGTGCATCTAGTTAGACATACTACCAGAGAAGCTTATTGTTGCTTCCGTATTCTTCTTTATTATACTTTTGGATACCTGTCATCCAGGTCTCTGTAGTCACATTAACGTCAGATATGGTATTGTTCTGCACTTGAAATGGATTTTCAAAAGAATACAGAGTAACGTATTGTTACTACTCAATCAGACTGGTTTGGGAATACAAAAAATAAACATTAAAATATATTATTATTTATTAAGCCAAAAGTATTATTTAATATTTAAAAAAACAATTTTGTTATAGGTAGAAAACGCCAAGAAATCGAGCGCTGAAGAAAAAGAGGCCAAAACTCTGCTGTAATGTGAGTTAATATTATATTGATGGAAATACGTATATAATGTAGTAAAATATAAATTATAATATTATCGTGTACGATATAAATTTGTTTGTGTATACAATTATTTGTGGACATAACTCTTGCTTAAAAACGAATAATTTTTTAAATTATTAAATAACTGAATATTGCAGTTGAACGACTGAGAAATGACACTACAAAGATCGCAAATGTCATCATAGCAGCGAGCTAACTGAAGCATCAGATAAATACTATCTAAATGTGTAATCTGAAATTTGATTTTAGTTGATTTAGTTTTAGGAGTTTTAGATATGAGGGAATCTGAAATTTGATTTTAGTTTATTCGTCTCTGCTGATTAATGCCAGAATATTATTTATCATACTTTTTATACCGCTTTGATAATCCATATAACGGATCCGGGAAAAGGGATTACATTTATCTTAATTCATTGTCAACTACGTTATTGAGAGGACATCTTTCTTTTGGACTAAAATTGACACGAGATTATTCGTTTTGAAAAATCAAAATGATAGGGATGTACTTTTTATCATTGACTGAAATTGCTCCAGATTTGCATGCGTAGAGATTTCATCTAAATGACAATCCAGATAAATTTGAGCCGTACCCCTTCGAGATTACCACATTGGCGGAATCTTTAAATGACCAAATAATAGAACAGTTAGACGAGTTCAACGTAAAATAAAAACCTCTCTCATAATTCGCTCTAATAATTCATTCTAATAATAATATAGAAGTAGAGCGGATGAAAAAACATTAATGTAGGGGAATGTGTAAGTTTTTAATTAAAAAAATAAATACTATACTGTCTGTACAATATTGCATGTACAGATTGTCTTTTTCATGTACAGTACATTCAGGTCTACAACTAACTACAGAATATACAGTAAAGTTTACTAATAAAAAGCTTTTTCTCGCCAGAATATAATTGAGATTACCGACTGGCCGGATATTTGACGCACAAATTATTTACACTCCACTGAACTTACATTTTTGTTCTAGGTACCCTGATTTTCACTGATAAACGTTATATATCCATGTTTCAAAATTTTTCTGAAAAATGTAAATTATTACTCTCAACCAATTCCGGATTATGCTTCTTCATCTCTTCTACGATCTTCACATCTTTTATCTAATGGTTTACATTTCTTTAATTGTTCAGGGCTTCTTTCAAGCTACAATGTTCATGATCTCTCCATTTTTATACTAGATTTATGAAATCAATGAAGCTCTTTCAATAGAGATGCTAATTTGACGTGATTGCTCATTCTATTAGAGAATTCTGTTATCACCAATTCAATAGATCCTGCTCAACTCTGAGCCCCTGACCGCATACATTTCGCATACAACAATTAGCAAATGGAGTTCAATCGTACTGTAACTCGAGTTGCACAAAACAATGGAGTACCAAAGCATAATCTTGCTAAATAGTTGAAGCGTAGTATTGATTGACACATCCGAACACAGCAAGTGCCACGTTCATTAGTCCATATGGTGTGGGGCCCGGGAGGAAGTGGCGATTACTTCGCCGATGGATAGTGAGAACCGGCGCCAACCTACACGTCGGCTTTGGGGTTTCCTTCCTCAAGTATCTCCCCCATCGGCGCACCGGACAAGCAGAGGCACGCTCTAAGCTCCCGACAAGTGTGGTACTAAGCGTGTGTGTAAGTAAGGGTCCGGGAGGGAAAAGGAAGGAAAGATTGCGCGCGGCCCGTGACCCGTTTGTTAGCGTACTGCTCCACCATTCGCCTGGTGTTGTTTGGAGAAACCGAAAAAAACACTGTTAAGATCAGCTGGACTCTAAAATTCTCCTCCAGAGTGCGAATTAATTCGATTTAGATCTATAGCTTATAACTAGAGGTCGGATTTGATGACCTAAAACATTTCTATAGTAATCTATAAAAGGCATATAAATGTTTTTGAAATGACCTAAAACAAAGAAAAGGATGGTGTAACAGCGTATCGGGCTGTTATATCCAAGCTGGCGGGTTCACACCCGAACGACGCCGTGAATTTTGAAGGACGAAAAATCCTTCGTACGCCTTCCTTCGGAGAGGAGGTAAAGCCGGCTGTCTCATGTTAATAGATTTACTTAAATGTAAAAGATCCTCAAGCCTAAATGAGGATTCTGAGCTAAATTCAAATCGCCTGTAGCGTCGCTCAATAAATACCTTCTTTCTCCGCTAGTTGGAGAAAGGACCGTAGGGAAATTTGCATGGAAGTGCGGGCCTGATGACCCGAGTCTCTCCACGTAAAATAAGGCATTAATTCAATTCAATTCAGTTCAGTTCAACTCGAGCTGTTCGATATTGTACTGCATAATCGAAGCTTCTTCCTTTCGTTCAAATGAACTCAGCTTGCAAACTGTTAGTTTGAACTGTTCTTTACCAGGAAATCTCTGCCTTTAGTTATCCGGAAATCAGCTGACCTTACAATGGCGCCGATAGGCATCGCAGGAACCTTAGATTACATACTCACAACGGCTGACATTGCAGTTTCTGAGCGAAGATCGAGTAGAGTGCTCAGGAATTCTGTGGAGACCATGTTCCATCTCGTAGATATTATTTGAAGTTCCATTAAAATGGTATTAAAATCGATGAAATTGGCAAAAAAATGCTTCAAAATGACGGAAAAGGGTGAAAAATAACTTATTAGTTGAAATCTACGAAAAAGAAAGCTTGCTTTACGATGAAAAAGAAAGCTTGCGACGAAACAGAAATGCTTTATAAAAGCGTGTCATTTGCTTTTGTCCAAACATAAAATTGTTAAAATTACATTCAAACGGGTATTTTTGTAAAGTGGAAAAAAAGGAAATTACATTTCATTAAAATCCACTCCTACTAATAAAGAAAAGCCGCCACCGGTAGGTCTCAGTTCGAGTTGTTGTCGACAGTGGTAAGATAAACTCAACCGGTTTAAGTAGAGTTTTGTACAGAATAAATGTTACTGCTCTGCAGACTTTGTTTACGAGGTAGCCGTGTGGTCCTCCTCAAATACTGTTTGCTGAAAGGCCAAAAATTATGTATTATAATAAATTGTAAATTAAAACCCCTGAAAGGCATATTATGCCGAACAGGCAGAAAAATAAATTTAAAAAAAAGAATAAATGTCAACACCCACAAATATTATTTCCGCCGGTGCCGTATGTTCTCCATAAACTACAATGTTTTAAATATCCAAGATGGTCAAGAGTATCCCTTCAATAAATTTTCCTTCCCACTAAGAAGTATAGGGAATTTAAGCAAGTAACATTTTTTTAACAAACAATATAGTAGTTACCAAAATAAACACTGTATCTAGTTATAAGAAAACATGCGTATAAGAGAATCACGTTGGTGAGAGACAATATGGGCTGACCCGGGTGCCAATGTTTAAGTTGAGGGCATTATTTTTCCGCATGTAAGATGCCCGCATATAGAATTTAATGCTTGTTCTAGACATAATAGTGACTAGAGTTTTTCTCCACGAGAAAAGTCGAAACGACAAATATTCCCCACACGGCGAGCAGGTGATTCATTGGATTTAGTCCCAAGTCACTTCGGCAAAATCTCATCTAAATGTATTTCCGTCCTCGGATACACCTTTCCAGAAATAACTCATATCATCGGCGAAAAGGAAATCTTCTCTCGCTTTCCCCGTGTATTGTTTTGTAGAAGAAGATAAAAGATGCGGGGTCTCCTTCAAGAGCTCATTTCTGCTAAAGCCCAGATTGCATTCAGGCGAGCGTGAGATATATACCAAATCGTAAGACTCGTCACAGTGTTATTTGTATTGAGCTTTTCACCACATGTGAGACATTGGTATTTATTGACTGGTTAGCTGTAATCCGTTTGCTTGAATGTATGAGTTCTTTTTCACGAAAGACATGTCAATATGCAGATACTATTTTTCGAAAATTCCAATTATGATAGCTGCGAAAAGAAAGTTAAGGTCAATGTGCCTCAACCTAGTTTGTAGTAATGCAGCAGCATTGTTCAGAGAAGATAATGTCGTAACACGTATGAACATTTTTAATATCTGAAGTCATCGCACTTTTCTTAGTATACTTCACTTCACTTAGTATACTTTACTTAGTATACCCTCACTTCTGCAATTTAAATTTGAATAAGTTATTTCTCTCTTCAGTTTTTTCACAGCTCTGTGAAAGAGGGTATTTATGTAATAATCATTTTTTTATTTTGTAATAGTTATAGCATATCGTTGATTCTTCTTCTATGACGTAGATATGTGAATTTTACGACCCTTGCTAAAGAGGTTATACGATGAAACTTCATCTTTGGAAATCTTCTGCTTGTCTCGTTGGAACTTTGGCGCCATTTACTGATTCAATACCATTTAACCGAAGTTTTTGTTTAATTGTACTCCTTTTCATGTTAGGTTTCTGAATCTTCATTAGACTATTTCCGTTGTTTAAATTCTCTCATCGTTACCTTATATATTAGATTTTATTTTCTGAGTAATAATTCCTTAGATCATTTACACATCTTTTTGTTTATTTTCAACTAGAGATATTTTTAGATTTTAGTTGTTGCAGAACAGTAATTCAGAAAGGATATACCTGAAATCTTTGCCTCCGCTAATATGACTGATTAACCAACCCATTAGAAAAGCTTTTTTTTTTTGGGTTTAAAACTGATACTACCATCGTTTACGCAAATGCCAGGATATCCCCTACAGAGAATAAAGACCCGCTGACAATGACCTACCTCATCACTCGGCGCCCCTTTTCAATCTTCTCGAACTCTAATTGGGTCACCGCCGTTGAATCATCTCCTGGTCCTGCCAAATCCAGGTCCACGTGCTGTTCGACCAGCCCAGAGCGGCGCGACGGGTTCTCAAAAGCTCGACAAAAAAGCACCAACACACAGCGCGTGTGATAACAGGGGACGTCATCGTTTGCGTCTGTTGTGCGATGAAACGAGGGTCCTATTAGCACCGTTTATCGGGTTCGAAACTGAATCTGTGCGAATGGAGTCGGATTTTCAGGGGCAACCCCCGACAGCCAGATGGGAGGGTGGGCGGTCGAGTAGGAGGAACGGGAGAGGGCAGGGATAGGTGGGCGGTCATTTTGTTGGCGAGTGAAAGGGTCTGAAGGTTCGGCACGCGGTGAGGGTCGCATGTAGGCGGTGAGACTGGTGGTGGGTTGCTGAGTTAGTGATGCTGCTGGGTGGGTGTCTCTGGGAGACGGACGAGTGATAGGTGGGTGAGTCTAGTGTGCATGTGCGTGGTAAGGGTGAGGGGTGGGTAACCGTTCAGGCCGGCGCGTTGGTAAGCGATGAGGCTATTGGGTATGGCAGTGGCGAACAGTGAGTTTTATGGGTGGGCGAGTGTGATGGATGGGTGAGTTTGAGGGATGAGTGAATCTAGTGTGTAGGTGAGTGGTGAGGCTGTTAGGTGTGTGAGCGAGCATTGAGGCTGGTGAGTGGATGAGTGGTCAGGCTGTTGGGTGAGTAAAGGGTGAGGCGGTTGGGTGAGTAAAGGGTGAGGCTGTTGGGTGAGTAAAGGGTGAGGCTGTTGGGTGAGTAAAGGGTGAGGCTGTTGGGTGAGTAAAGGGTGAGGCTGTTGGGTGAGTAAAGGGTGAGGCTGTTGGGTGAGAAAAGGGTGAGGCTGTTGGGTGAGTAAAGGGTGAGGCGGTTGAGTGAGTAAAGGGTGAGGCTGTTGGGTGAGTAAAGGGTGAGGCTGTTGGGTGAGTAAAGGGTGAGGCTGTTGGGTGAGAAAAGGGTGAGGCTGTTGGGTGAGTAAAGGGTGAGGCTGTTGGGTGAGTAAAGGGTGAGGCGGTTGGGTGAGTAAAGGGTGAGGCTGTTGGGTGAGTAAAGGGTGAGGCTGTTGGGTGAGTAAAGGGTGAGGCTGTTGGGTGAGTAAAGGGTGAGGCTGTTGGGTGAGTAAAGGGTGAGGCTGTTGGGTGAGTAAAGGGTGAGGCTGTTGGGTGAGTAAAGGGTGAGGCTGTTGGGTGAGTAAAGGGTGAGGCTGTTGGGTGAGTAAAGGGTGAGGCGGTTGGGTGAGTAAAGGGTGAGGCTGTTGGGTGAGAAAAGGGTGAGGCTGTTGGGTGAGTAAAGGGTGAGGCTGTTGGGTGAGTAAAGGGTGAGGCTGTTGGGTGAGTAAAGGGTGAGGCTGTTGGGTGAGTAAAGGGTGAGGCTGTTGGGTGAGTAAAGGGTGAGGCTGTTGGGTGAGTAAAGGGTGAGGCTGTTGGGTGAGTAAAGGGTGAGGCTGTTGGGTGAGTAAAGGGTG
Organism: Gryllus longicercus; assembly: GCA_038098605.1. Classification (NCBI taxonomy): domain Eukaryota; kingdom Metazoa; phylum Arthropoda; class Insecta; order Orthoptera; family Gryllidae; genus Gryllus; species Gryllus longicercus. The sequence goes on from JAZDUA010000398.1 coordinate 849,425, forward strand.
AGGCTGTTGGGTGAGTAAACGGTGAAGCTGGTGGGTGGGTGAGACGTGGGGCTGGTGAGTGGAGCAGCGCTCTTGCGGGTGGGTGGAGGCTGGTGAATGGGTGACTCTTGGCAGGCAATGGGTGGGCAGGCAAATGAGTGGACGACTAGTACAGGCGAGCGAGCGAGTGGGCTGGGGCGTTCGAGTCCCATTGTGGCCACACAATGCGGGTGCCGGGTGGCGAAAAACGGACGCGGAGCCGAGGGCGCGTGCGCCGATGCGCTGCTGTCGAATTTGGCTTCGTCCCACGACGGAGCCGATGTACTCTGTGTTCTCACCTGTCTGGCCGACGCGATATGGAAACGTGCAGTCAAGTTTCTTTTACATAGCGATTCCTTCAACTTCGCTTCCTGTTTTGAAACAACTAGTTATTCTTAACTCTTGTAAACTTTTCGTACGATGACTTCAAACATTTCTGGATTATTTCTTGATAGAATTTCGTTAAATCAAACAAATATTTTTTTATTATTTGGAATTACGAATGGTAGTTTTAAATGATATCGAAGGCTTCCGCGGCCAGAGTCATGATCTGGGCTGTCTGTTAACGCCGCGTTGAAGGCATGCAACTTTGCAGGGTGCGCGGTCGTGGGAGGCCGCCCGCCCGGACCATACCATACCATGCCGTCCGATCCCCGAGTTTCCTGGACCGCACCATACCGCCAGCTTCGGTCCATCCGTTTCTCCACTTCCTTTTCTCTTCCTCCTAGTCGCGCCCGATTGGCCATCACCTAGGCCTATCACAGCCTGGCCCACCTCCTATAGATACAGGAACGCCCAACATCCTGGCGCAGTAGAGTACGCAGTGAAGAGGACCGCGATATGTCGATTCTAAAAGGGCCTCAAAACAAATGTTGCAAACTTGTAGAGCATATGGATGTATAATTACTTTTTTGTCAATGTTCGTTTCGTGGGAAAGCTGATATAAACGTTACCCATTTGCACCCGATTAATCGGCAACTTATCATGCATTGATAGTATCATGCAAGTACACGTTCTGACGCAGTCAAAGACATTTCAGATAGTTTCCTCTTTCATGACCTAGTCGTGTGCAGTATTTATTGGCACATTCTGTACACACCTTACATGTGATATTTACATAATTAATTTTTCGCTCATTTTATTCTTCAATTTGTATTTAAAGGCATCAACAGTTTCCATTGATATTGTGTAGTAATTTTTTTCAGATAACTGATTTCCTTTACTCACTAAAGTGAAATCATCTTTCTCTCTCTCTCTCTCTCTCTAGTTGTCTTTCAATCTCTAACTCCCCCTCTGTGTGTGTGTCTCTCTCTCTTCTCCCTTTCTCTCTCTTCTTTCTCCTTCTATCACTCTCTCGTTTCTCTCTCTTTCAGCGACTATCTGAACACATTCAACGACGACGTCTCAATGAGCTCGAAAGTACAGAACTAAAACTAGCCATTGTAATATTTTTGTATTACTTTAGCCTGCGATTATACATTTTCATGCGGAAGAACCAGTGATCATCGTTGGCGACCGTCTGTTCCCAATGACATTTGAACTCTTCGTTTTAAAATACGACATATCATCTGATAATTCGGTGTTGTTTTTTTCCTGCTTTGTTCTAAATCAGGTGACGCGAACGACAGCAATATTCTCGGCCGGCGCTCGTCAAACTCTCACAATGGACGCCCTTTATTGTGCGTGCTATTCCGCCGAGTTTTATCCGCGCGCGCCACAGGAGACGCCGCGGTCATTGCGGGTAATTGGAAGCGGTAATTGCGGTGGAAACAATTGAGGCCCGCGGCCGCGGTCGAAGCGTCCTTCGGACTCAGAGCCGCCTGCGGGCTTTTCTAAAGGAAGCGCGCGTTGTCATGACAGATGGTTTTGAACCTTTTCTTTTAGCATATTTCTGACAGGTCGTTGAGGGATCAATTGCAGAGAAATGACATTTGCTTTGCTGGCCAGTAATTAAGTGGTGGAATATAATTTAGAAGACATGTTATCAGAGTTTCTGAAGATCGTAGTTTTTACATATTACTGAAGGTTAATGTACTTCCACAATGAAATGACGGGTTTAAAATAAGTTAAACCTAAATGACTGATGTTTTACAATTAATTTAGGAAATTATTTTGAATTTGCGCAGTAAATGATACAAAAATGGGAAAATGAAAACTTTATAACCCAAAATAACAGTGTAACCACTACCTGGTGTTTGTGTTTCCGTAATACATGTACACAAACGTTTCTGTTTGTATGTCACAACCACACATGCAGGAGATCAGCCGGGAACTTGGAGTTTGTTCTAGCTGGAGCGGTACTCCGCTGGAGGATATCATTGGAGGGAGATATCTCTCGCAGCCGACGAGTGCGGCGGCTTTGGATCTTATCCTATGGAAGGGAGGGACTCCGCCACATCCCGTGATAATAACATTCACTAAACTAACGTTTAACGAAGGTTAGCGCATGTAGCTGTGTTCAGAAACGTTAACAAACCAATCAATTCTCTTTGGGTGATGTATATATATATATATATATATATATATATATATATATATATATATATATATATATATAATTTTTTTACCTAATTTAGATTTACAAGGGGAACATATTCTGTCTTGTAAAATTAGTTCATCACTGAGATTCGAATACTCGAGTAAGGAGTTTCAATTTCTTGCAAGGTCGCAAAACCTACATTCACAACATTACACTCTCATCGCATATCCCTGTAAGAACACACATATTACAGTTTGCAAATCTCTGATTCAAGTGAGATGATGGGGAATAGTTTGCATTTCCTTATTCCACCACAACCGGCATGTGAAAATAATAACTCGGGATAGGACCATTACAAAGATCAACCATCGCAGAACCATGGCCCTACCGAGCAACTGAACTAATCAGGCCAGCAATTCTAATCGTGTTGGTAACACTGTAGCGATGAGGAGGGACGGAGGATGCGTCGAACATGTATTTATTAGCAACGCCGAAAGATGTCTTGAGCAAAAATTTCCATATAACGCGGTGTTGGCCAGTAACGTATGAAATCGTTATTGACAAAGAAAGCATTCTACATATGGACGGTGAAAGTCTAAACGTGGCCATCCCTTGTGAATTTTATTGTAGACAATTCGGGTGAGCGGTAGGTCTTGGAATTTTCGCCATTCTCCTACCTTTTATTTCACCTTTGCTCTACTAGCATTCAAACCGTCTTAGTTAGTCGTTGACCAATCCTGATAAATCCCCATTGTACCCATCCCCATAAGTCCCATTTGTATGCTGGATAATTTAAGTTAATCTGTAGGAACGGTGGCAGATCAAGTATGCGAATGGAACAAGCTCAGCAAGCGTATACATATCCAGTGGCATGCAACAGCTAAGAACGGTTTTAGGTGAAGATTAGTACCGACGTAAGTCATTAGAACGCACCGGTCAGGTGTGAACCATGTCTTAGCAATCTCCATTAAATCGACATAAAGCACTCATGAAAAAAATGCTTATCGTATCATTTAAGATATCTTCGTCTATTGAAGAAAAAAATCGTAAATTAGTGAAAAAGATGAAAATGTGAGTTGACCAGAAATGTGGTTAGATATATGTAACACAGGGCGTTAAAGGTTAAAAGCATTTGCAAAGATCGCTGTTTTAATATCCTAAACATTATACTTAAAGTAAACGCGTAATACCAACTTGTATTCTATCAGATCTGCCTTTATTCGGAAACAACCTCGAGCATTTAATACGCTACTACTGCACCATCGAATGATAATCGCATTTGTGTGATTAAGTGAATTGTGTATTACATACTCTAATACTACTACTTATGTTCTATTATACGGCTTTTAGCATCAGCATGATTTTATATGGCTCTTGGAATTCTGGCATTTTGATAGACTTTACTTCCAATGAATTTGTCTAAGGCTCGTTGCAGAAGATAAAAAAGATTTCTATCATCTATCATAAATTGATTAATATCATGAATCATAAGATTAATAGATTGCACTGCGATAATGTTTAAAATTGGTAATTTATTATCAAAAGGTAACACACATATGCGTGCGCATAGTGGAAGAGGCCAGGGAGCCGTGGCTTCCCTGAAAGTTAAAAACAAATACAGTAGTTCTTCGTAATAAAACATTTTGTTTGTGCAAATAGGTTCAATTCTTGGAATCCTCCTTTTTAAACGTTTTGGGAATTGTTTTGTTTATTTTTAATATATTGTAATATATCACGTAAATAAACTATTTGTTTTGTGAAATGGAATAGGATGCCCTGAAATGAAGTTGGCCTCGTCTCCTTTTTTACGTCTGCGCAAACCTATGGTTTCAAGTAATGTTTTGAAGTCTAAAATCGTGTTTGTGTTCATAAATTGACGTGAAAAGTGTCAATTCTGTCTAAAGTTAGCTACATATTAGGTATAGGAATTATGGCAAATGACAGTTTTGGAAATGTTTAATGCATTTATTTTTTACTTGTTGCATACGTTTATTCAGCGTATAGTATATCCGTACGTTTATTATACGTTAATTTATATTGTATACGTTTATTCATTACATATACTCTCTGATTCAGCCTGTCGTCGTCGCGGCATGTAAAAAAATGTTTATTTTATGATTTAAAATGTTCTGCACCTTAAATGTCCAATATTTTGTAAGTTATGTAGTATATTGTTTGCATAGTTTGTTGTGGCAATAAATGCAAAAGGTTATATGCTATATATTTTAAGATTTTTATGAAAATAGATTTTTATGAAAATGGTACAATCTGCTATCTCTTTTCTGTTTGATAGAATTGATTAAGATTATTTCTTATTTAGTGTAGAGGGGAAAGACGTCCAAAATGGGGACGCTAACATATTTGAACATATAACAAACGAAAGTATTAGTAACAACACAATTTGAAAAATATTTCGATGTTAAGTAGAATTTAGACTACCAGAAATAATGGTTTTTATATTTACAAAAAAATTGTTTTCCTCCGAAAAGTAATTTCCCTTTCCATGAAAATGTGCAATGTCCCTGTTTTGGAAAACCGGTTGACTAAAATGGGGTACTCACATTAAAATGGTAAAATATTGAAAACATGTATTACAAAACAATTAGAAAGTCAATAATTAAATTAAATAAACTATGGCGAGTTCGAATCATAAGAATAAACATCTTGTCGTTTTGTAAATTTATTTCTTATTATCATTCTAGTGTGTACAGGAACAAAATAGGGCCGAAATCACGCAAAAAGTCGCAAATAAACGTGTCATCCCTTCTTCAGCATTTGTCCAGGCTTCACGTGCCCAACATTCACAGGTACCGCACTCTATCCAGCTTTCGATCCCCTTGGAATTTGTCTAAAGCTCCCCTTGGATCCCCTAGGAATTTGCAGAAGATAAAGGCATCTTCATCCTTCTCGGGGGGCGTCTCCGTTTTGGCCGCTTCGGGGGGCTCGCCGTTTGGTCCCCATTTGAGTAGGCCATGACGACCGCTAACATGGCGTCGTTTTACCATTAGAGATAATGTTATGAATTATGTGTTAAAATGTACCTTAAAACTAGGGGAATCATTGCTTTACTCATCAAAAGTAAACGGCCAAACGTAGCTTGTTAAGATCCAATCCGTAGATGAAATCGTAGCGGTTTTCAACAAAAACATGGTTGAAATACTGTTGAAAAAACAATTACAAACACACACAGCCACTACTCCTCTCAAACTGTTTGTCAGGCCCTCTAGTGTAGTAGCACCACGTTTGGCTACCCGAAGCATCCCTTATCAGTAAGAAACTGAACGTTCCCGTTTGACCTGCCGTCCCCATTTTGAACAACTTTCTCCTACCTACGTGATATTTTAAATTACACATCCCTTATCGTTTTAAGATGCGGATTGTTATTGTGAATATGTTATGCTTTCGTTTCTTTTCATTTTGTTGGAACCAGTGAATGCCTATCATCTTTAATCCAAGTAAATACAACGCACATTTTCATGCAATTTTTCCACTGAAAATATTTAAGGAATTAACGCGACAAACTCATACACGAAATACATTTACCGAAAAACCTGATCAAATGTCTGTCTGGTCTGTTTAATGGCTCAAACAACGATAAAAAGAAAATGACGTCTCTTGACAGTTTCAATTAAAGACTTCTCCAACACGATTTTATTCGCCATAAAAAAGACTGGTTATATCTTGTACAAGCAATAATGCAAACCTTTAAAGATAATAAAAATCCCTCTAAAGCAAAACATTAAGCTGGTTAATTTTCGAGTTATCTAAATGCATTATTGTGAGCAGAGAGAACACAACCTTACGATTTGTGTTTGAAGTGCATTATTTGTAATTACTGTTATAGTCATTTTGTAAGGAGCTTGAAACAAAAACTTCAGTATAAATATGCGAACCCTCACGTATTGCATCTGCCTCATGATTTGAATGTTACTTAGGACGCTTGGTGGCAACTAGTATGGCAATGTTAAGTTGAAATAGAAATAATATTTCCTATGAGGTCACGACAGTAGAACATTGACCTAGAGAGTACAGTCAGTTTTTGAAGAAACATATGATACCCAGCTTCCTGATTTTTAATGACATTGATTATGTAAGAGTTGAAATGGTACAATTATTAATCAGGCATCAACGCGAGAGGTTTCGTAATACTCTAGGGTATTGTAATACGTCCGAGCAAAGTGAAAAATAATGAACATTAAACTTTCTGTTTGACAAAGGAAATTTTAGGTAGTGCTTGGGTAATTAAGAGTGAAATGCGCGTTCGCAAAATTAATGAGCGGAATTCAATAAAAAAAGAACTCATAGTACATTATTTGTGGTATGTGTAAAATCATACATTTGTGATTTACGTCCTTTTTTATACCCTAAATAACTGTATTTGTAAAGCAGATCCAATATGTTTGATATGCTGGGAGAGAGAGACTATTAAGCTAAGCGTAATAAATAAGAAGTTGAGGGAGTGACAAATGACTTACCGAGCAAAGGAAGTGACAATAGCAACTTCTTGCATAATTTTTCTAATGATTTCCGAGATATTGTAACTGTGCAGCTGAAAAGAAATTCTGTTAATATGCAACAACACATGAGCACGGCGCCTCACAGTACCGTCGCGCTCACACTCGCATCGCACGCACACCGTTGCACGCGTAACTGCTCCGCGGAATACTCTCAAATGACACGAATCAGTTTCATACAATTCTTGCATCCAACGAGAGCGAGAATATTGTGAATTTTTTCATAGTTTTCAGATTTTCTAAAAATTAGTTACTTGAATTTTGGGATATCTTCATAGAATAATGTCAGTGGTACATTAATTAAATCGGGAGAGTATCATAACAAAAAAAAAATAAGTATCACAATTTAAAATCATCTCCTATATAATTTCAGTAGTGTAAATACCTTTTGTGACTCTCGCAGACAACCAACCTTTCTAAATGAGGTCTCTAAAGAAAATTTCACGGAGACGTGACGAATTGCATTTTTACTTTAAAAATGTGAAGAATTTCTTGAAAAACAAAAAACAAAACGCAGTTATATATTCATTTTAAATGCAGCCCACAACACTCGATAGCATTGTCAAAATCTATGTATGTATATGACTCCTTAAGGAAGTGTTTTAAAGTCTTAAAACATGGAATTTCGGGGCCGAAGGTGGAGGCGAAATTTAATATGCGAGAGTTCTCGCACGGTTACACGAGTTATTAAATTAATGATGGAACATCCACACAAAATATCACATTTATGAGCCTCTGAGAGAATCAAGGAATATTCAGTCTTTCAAAATCACGTACGGAACACTTCGGAAGAACACAAAGACAAAATAAACGAAAACGAACAGGGAATTGTAGAGAAAGGAGGTCGTCGGCGAGTGCGCGGAGTTCTGAGGCATCGGAGGTCTGCGGCCGTCCCCCTCCCCCGCACCCTGCGCGCCTTCTGGTTCATCTGTCGCCAAACGCCCCGTTCAGCAGCTGAATGCAGCGCCGGTCGCGGCGGGAGGGCCGGAACAAGAAGCGCCTTGAGCGAGCGGCGCGCGCGCCTCTTCTTTCGCGTCTCCTCCCGGAAACTCCGTTGATTCGCGCCCGAAAGAGATTGTAACGAAGCTGGAGGACGTGAAACGGGCGTTTCGTGCCGCACCTCCCAAAGAAGAGTTTGGCCCCGCTAAATATTTCAGGGAGAGGGAAAGAGAAGTTTGGCACGCCTTTGCTAGTGGGTGAATCGAGAAGAAGAGGCGGCATTGAACGTTCTTGTTTAGAGGCTTCTCTAGAAATGTTGGTCATCTGTGTGAAACAGAAAACATTTTATTACAATGAAAATATGATTTAAAAAAAAAGTGCGAAGTAATATGAAGAACTGCTGATTTAATTCATTTTAATTGGGACTGCGGATAACGTTTTATTTTGTGTGTCATATTTGTACGTCGAATTACAGTGAATTTGTCTACTTCTTAACTTTTTCCTTTTTACAGTTCGCAATGGAAAAAACAATAATCGTGAAAGGTTTTGAATATTTCTTATATTAGGATGTTAGCATTTCATACGCCAACGTTTTGAGGTAGGAAATAGGGACAAAAATACAATAAATCTTGGCATACAGCGTAAGAGGAACATTCGTTGTGAATTCTGATCTCTATATTTTTTCATATTGTAGATTCTTGTGTTATACGAGATGTAATAATAGAATATGATTTTACTGTATACTCAACCTTCAAACAATATTATTCCTTCGTATGATCGAATAGCCAAGGTAACAAAGAGTTAGTGTTGAGATACCATGGATTTATTAGTAATTGATTGAATGATACGACGTTTTTTAAACACTGATTTTTTTTTAGAAAAGGGCGTCGCTTTTAAACTTATTTTTTCAGCATTCAAATGAAAAGAGTGTATAATTAATAGAATTCCCTTTGCCACAATGTTCCCCGCAAATGCTATTTTCCTATCGGTTAATGAATCCACTGTTATTGTATTATCGTCTATTTTTACTGCCTACCGTCTAAAACGTTTTCCCTGCAGCTGTCAAAACACCGTCTATTCTCTCTGGCGCTTGTAAAAGGTTTTGATTCATCCGCAGCTCCGCCGGTTCCCACAGGCGGCGCAAGGGAGCCTAAGAGCCTTACAAAGGGCTCCGCAGTGAGATCCCCGGCGCTTGCTTCCGTCCGCGACCGCCTGGCTCGTCGGGATCGAGCGCGCAACGAGCGTCGTTTGTTCCAGCTCCCGAGAAATATGTCGACCTTTCGCCCCCCCCCCCCCGTCCCGTTGCCGTCCGCCCGTCCACCGGCGCGGGAGGTCGCCTGCGGGGGCGGGAGCATTAGCGGAATGAACGAGTGTGCGAACGAATCGCCGGATCGCATGCGGGGCGGGAGAAGCCTTCGTGTAAACGTTGCGGGGCTCCGCCTTCTCTTTGTGCGATATCGCAACAGGCGCCTGCTGGAGCTGAGCGGCGCAGAAATGAAAGAAACTTGCCACTGCACAAAAATTACGAATGGCAGCTGAACTTCTATCATACCCACCGGCTGTTTTCTCCTTCATCATTCAATATGATGTCGCCGCGCGTTCGGTGTCGGTGACTGTTGATGGTTTTATTGTTTATTTATTTATGTTATATTTATTATATTAGCGTATTTATTAAATCGTTGACGCGGATAGCGCAGAGAGAAGGCTGACTGACGGAAGGGGAACTTTGTGTGCTGCTTGTGATACAAAATTGATTCTTTTAGTTTTGTTGACGGCGTCCTTCATTCCTGGTCGTATAAAGCGATAATAAACGCAAGGAGTTCAGTTCTGTATACCGTTATTGATTGAGTTCCGGAAATTCATTTACATTAATCTCGATTCAGTTCAGAACGACAATTGTATTATTCAAAGAAGTGACATGTTAATTAATTAATCGTGCTTACCAACAGTTTACAATGCCCCCTTCAATCATTTCAAAATATGGTGATTCCTCAAACATTATTTGTGATAAAATTATATATTGTCGATTAGAATAACTCAAAGTCTGCATCTCGGTAATTGTACATGCCAAATCGATAGTAAAATTCTTGTAAAATATACAGAACATAAAATAAGTAAACTAGTTTATATGCAAATAGATTTAATTAAGTGGATATTACATTGTTCTGTCCTGAAAGTAAAATTTCAGAATATTTCCAATAATTATATTTTATGTTATTTCCGTACCAATTGTGTTATATTTTCCTTGATTATTGTTTTAAAATTATTATGTAAACATCTATTATTTGGATCGTTTACTAAATGCAACAAAACTGTCATTAATTGAAATGATTTAATTTATTCGTTGTTGTATGTATGGACATCATTTTACTTCACATCACATTGTATTACGTTCGTTGAATAAAAATATGTCTGCTTCTTTTTCATGTACCTCATTAATAAACAGAAAATTGTTCTGTCATTTTTGAACGATGCTTAACTGAACATGACACTAGCTAATATGTTTCAGTACAATGGATTTCCAAATGACGCTTATAAAAAAAATTTAACATTCGCGCCAACCAATGAGAATCTAGGACACGAAGGACAATCCAATATGTACCTATATGAATATGAAAACAACTTATGTTGTCTCTAATACTTGATCAAATTGTTTAGTTAATCGTGTCAAAACATGAGAGAATATTTTTTCCCATGTCAAATTTGAACATACAGAAAATTCCATATTTGTTCTCCGAGAGCGTCGCACAAAAGATTATAGTTCTGACGAAATCCTCTCGAAGCCCCGCGTGAAGTTTGATCGTTCCCTCTCCCTCTTTCTCTTTCTATTCCCACCCCCCACCCGCTCGTTCCTCTTTGCTCACCCGTGCGATTGCTGCTGCTGCTTCGTCGCCTGCCCACCAGACGCGCGCTCGCCCCCGAGTGGCGTAGCCACCAAGAGCTCTTGGGGGACGCAGCAGCCCGTCCCATCGCCATCCCTGCTTCACTTCTTCATTCCTCACTGTGCCCCGCCCCTCGCCACCCTGTCCTTCACCGCTGCCGCCCCTGCCACACGTCATCCAGTCCAGTGCCATCCAGTCCACGTCACGTCAACCGCCCCCGTCTCCTCAACCGCCCCCGTCTCCTCAACCGCCCCCGTCTCCTCAACCGCCCCCGTTTCCTCAACCGCCCCCGTTTCCTCAACCGCCCCCGTTTCCTCAACCGCCCCCGTCTCCTCAACCGCCCCCGTCTCCTCAACCGCCCCCGTCTTCTCAACCGCCCTTCAACCTCCCCAGGGCCTTGTAACTCTCCATCAAAACCGGAGACAAAGCTGGAGGATGCTACGATAGGAGGCGCTAGTGTCGCCGGGTGCAGTTGCAGGTCAGGCTCACCAACTTTCCCCTCCTACAAATTGTCTAATTTGTGAGAAATAGGAAAAGTGTCTTCTAAATGTTCAATTATTCATAATGTACTCATAAAACAAACCTCTGAAGAAAACGCAACCATGAAGCCTATCTTTTTTTTACATTATGTGCCTCTTTGCGTCTCGCGAACTCACGCAGCAGCCACGCTCGCTGTAACATATCACTGCCACGTATCGTTGGAAGTTCGTATTTTAGTTCCTGTAAGAAGGTGCTGCAGGAGAGCACGCCACTGTAATGGTTTCCACCACTTTATATGTCAGTTGAAAGGCTCTGGGTCCCTTACTCACCCTTACTCCTCCGCCCCTTACTCGACTCAGTCGGAGGCGCCGCTCGACTCCCCGTACCTCCCCCCTCCCCTCCCCCGCGCAATCGCAGCGCACACAGCGCCGCCCGGCGCGGCGCCCGCGGAAACCGCCAGCAGCCGGCGGAAACGAAGCTGCAGACGCCAGGAAGGGCCGCTTCGCCCCAAAGCGGCGACGCCGGAAATCGTGCGGAGGGTCGGAACCCACGGCGGGCATTCAATCCACTCGCGACAAATACTATTTTGTGGCAGTTGTGACACGTTTCCTTGGCATTTTCTATTTTATTTATTCAATAAACATATTATAAATGATCGTAGTAGTTTCCCGAAAAGTAGACTTACGTTTTTGTGTGAAGAAACTTAAAGTAGACAAGTATAGAAACATACAAAACTTAGCAGATAAAAAATGCTATTTTTATCCTTCACTGTAGAAAACTAGAGTTGGAATTTCGCTTCTTTCTAGTAACGAGCAAGCTTGACTCGCTTTAGAAGTAACAATTTGTGCAAGGTATAATTTGTAAATTAGACATATAATCATTACTATCACTACATTTTACAACTATCGCTAAACAACTATTAAATGACCCAGATATTAATCATTAAAACGTTTACAGTATCACTTAACAACTTTATTAAGAGGTTACCCGTTTTCTTTCCTGCTTTGTAACAAACACTAAGATTACGAGGATATTAACGTTCAGAAAGTAAATACATGTATACTCCCATTGCACTAGATGGAGATGATATCTTGCCACACCACACAACAATGTTGTCTGTAAACTATATCCCAGTTAGTAAATTCATCCAGTACTATTGGGTTAAATTCGAGGTCACAAGGTTACTCGCTAGAGATCATTTACTAGTCCCTCAGAGAACAAGAAAATAATTGGGGAGTAACATATTTTCATTACTTATCGCCAAAATTCCACTTGCTTTATTTTTTCTTTCCTTATATGGTGATCATAAATACGGTCATCTTGCATGACATAAACATTCGAAACGACGAACAAAATTAGTATAATTTAGAATTATGAGTATTTTCTTGTCAGATGTAAATTCACAAAATGGGAACTGGGAAGTAACGCGATCCAAATTACAGTGGCACGATGCATAATTCTTCAATTCGTATTTTCGTAAGACAATGATTTAAAAAAAATAAAATGCAGATGACGATTAATTCAAGAAGGAAGTAAAATTAATTATAAGTCTCTAGTTGAATTTACATATTCTTGCAAGATCACAAAATTTAAATTATTGTTCATCAGAATTTTGAAACACAATAGCTTAGAAACACTTTTTATCGGTACATGCTCTTACTTCTACTGAAAAATCACTTGGAAAGTAATATTGACAAAACATGAATCTTCACTGAAAATTCGCATGATAATTTAACGAAGTTATCGACGAGAAGTCGAAAATTTTACAAACTTTGGCAGGAGGCCTAATTTCAGGATTTATTTTACCCGTTTATTATAATTAGTGATTTGTATTATTTTAATTTACCCGCAAAAATGTGTTCTCATTACGTTATTACTTGTAATACTTGGCGTATCCTACTGAAATTTCCAGTTAAGCACTTTCGACTCGAGTCGCTGGTATGGGCCACGCATCCCAAACCTCCATCTACCACATTAAATCCTATGAGCACTATCGATATTTTGCTCCTGAATGTTCCTATTTCCATTTCTCTCTGCGCGCGTGACCCTGATCTCCCCTCGCTACCCCTCCCCTCCCCTCCCCATACGATACATTGCGCGCCCGCCGCGAAAGCACTTAATCTGCATCGCTTAAAGCGAAGTCCACCCATCAACCTGCCCGACTCCACACCGGCGCTCGATGAAATTTCCTGCGGGGCAAGGGGGTTGGGAGACCCGTGGCGTGGCGTGGATTGTGGATGCATGGAGGGGTGGCGGGGAGGCTGTCATGCTGGGAGGCATGGCGTGGACAAGGAGCGCGGCTTGGCGGTTGGGTGTTGTTGCGGCGGGGGGTGGCGTGGCGTGGAGGCGCGCTTGAAGGGAATGCCAGGTTAGAAGAGGCGGAGCGTAGCGGGGAGGCATGGCGAAGAGGAATGACATGGAGGCATGGCGTAGCGAGGAGCATGGCGTGGCGGGGAGGTAATGCATAATGCCAGGGAGGCGAGGCGTGGCGGGGAAGCAATACGCGGCATTACGAGATATCGCGGCCCGATTTGCGGCCACCTCGCCCAGGCCAATGGGACGCTTGCGGCGGACGCGGCGGAGAGATTCGCGGTTCTGCTGACGCCAAGGGCTTCTACGCGGATATCGAAAGGGCTGGAATATAGGTCATTATGGTATTGCGACTGGTGGGTATTATTACTGCGTTGGGAAAGTGAAAAGCCAGGGGACAGAGGGACTATTTTGATGAATGGAGTCGGTGAGGGAACGGTAGTGAACGGCTTTACTCAAAACAGATGTTAATTTACTTAATTTGGGGAACTTCGGATTGTCACTAGATAATGCAGTAATAGTGTACATCGTATGATGTGAATCGCTTTAATGAGAATAAATCCAACATTTTGTAGGAATTCGCGCAGGTGTCTTAAGAACAACATTTCTGTGTAAATATTATTTTATGTGCATTTGCATGGAATTTTTTAGACCCAACAATTTCGCATCAACAAATTTAAAAGACATTTTAAGACTTTCTCGTGGATCCACTAAAATTCTTGAAATAGGTTTTTTGGTTTGGTGCTAATAATATAAATAATGTAATTTACGATTAAATATTTAAATAGGCGCCGAAGATACTCCAGCATTTAATCTTCGAAAATCAGCCACAGGAAAAATCCGTTCACTCTTTTCGAAACAATTTTATCCATGTCAAATGTTTTGTAGAACCTTCTTCATTGTTTTCTCAATCATTTTTTTTTTTTGAGTTTTGTAGCTCCTTTGATGATGTGTATATTTTTACTAGTAATATTTGCAAGAAATATTATTTAAACATTTTGAAACAAATTGATATAATCATTTTATTATACATGAAATTATACATCGATTTGTTGTAATAAACGCATTTTAATCCGCACCTGAACAGGCGCTGAGCGACTTCAGTTGCGCATTTCAAAAGGCTGAAAGCCGTCCGTCTCGCAAAGTAAATTCAAAGATACACTTCTCCTAATTACGCGCTCCACTTTTCCTAATTAACTTAATTTCGCGGACGACTAGGAATAATTAACTTATCACCGCCTTTCCACTTTATACGAAGTACGGGTCAAGTTGTTCGCGTTTGGAAGTCCATCAGACGAAGGAATTCTCAGAGGCTTACTTTGATTTCAAGGGCAGTTTCAGATTAGCTGTGAATGGATCTTCGTTTAATTCCCTATTATCTTGCTTTCATACTCAACTACATTTATTTTGTTATTGTTTGGAATACAATATTGTTGATTAACTTAGCCTAACAAATTAGTATGCGTGCAAAAAGTTGTACATTATACTGTGAATATAATATTTCTGTTCTGTTGCAAATAATGAACTACAATATATTTGTGTTAGGATTGCATGTAATTTAAATCATTGTTTTATTGTATATCAGGTGATGAATTATGATATATCATATTGCACTGGATGATAAAGAACCATCCTGCAGTTCAGTGAGCGATGGCAGAATTATCGTTCTGTGTCTTTTATCACATCAAAGGCGACAGTGCCTTCCTAATTATAATTTTATTTCTTCAAAATTAAAACAGCTACATTACACACATGCCACATTATTTTATATTGATATGCTCTCCAAAATTGTGCACTGCATTTGTATTGCCAATATTTAGATACTAGTAACATTTTTTAATTTGCATTTGCATCCTTATTTATTAATAAGATTATTATATTCATAATAATATTAATTCAGCAGTACATTAAATTGGATTCTTAATTATCCAGATTGTGTAATTTATTCAAAATTGTTCGCTCAATAATATTTAGATGAGTGTTTAAAAATGAAAATATAAGTAAGTGATGTATATGTAATTTAATATTATTTTTTATGAAAATTACTGGAAAATTGTCCCTTTATAAAAAGTATCTAACAGAACATTTTATTAATAACGATTATTTGTTGTTTATCTGACAATTAAATTAATAAAGTATTTTTCGCTCTCAAGTGTACTCTCGTCATTAAAGTGTCTGAGAAGTAATAATTATTTCTCATGTAATTATAATTAATTTTCATGATTTTTTTTTCAAATGCAAAGTAAACTTTTCTTAAGTTTAAGTATGTTATCCTTCCAGTTTTCTTAATGCTTTAATTGCTGTTGATAAAATAAAGAGCGTTAATGAACGACGGTCATTTTTCATTATGAAAACTCTCAAAGAGAAAAATATGACTTGACAGACGGTAAACAATGTCTGGATATTTACTAATTATATTGGTCTTGTCTCCCTCTTCTCAGCTCTTAAAATAACTGGAAATAATTCGTAAAGTCTACTTATGCATAAAAATGTAAGTTCTACTGAGAGCCCCAAAATCACGAATGGAATGTATATTACAATTCTAATTATTTTCTTAATTTCTTATTGACTGATAAAAATATTGTTTAATTCTCGTATTGATTAAAATAAAACATGTTTTTATTGACGTTCAATATCCTTCACACGTTTAATATCCTTTGTTCAGTAATCTGGTAACTTGAATCCTGCCGTTACACTTATTTTTTCAATGTCGAATGAAACTTGCAAATAAAGAAATTAGATTATGGTACCAAACAAATTTAATAGTCTTGTAATATTAACTGCAGAACGTGTCTACCTTGTTTCGACGTTTCTTGTTATGGACTTACATTGTTTATATAAGCCAATATAAATTATGTGTTTAATTTGTTGTAGTTGAAAGTGATCGAAAACTACCATTGGCAGCAACTTGACAATGGGATATTTATTGAAGCATGGTAAAGGGGCGAAACACAGAAAAAATAACTGTGTTGGTGCACTTTTAAGTTAGAGTTATCTCAGAACCATCAGCTCAACTTTGATTTCTTGGCCGCAAGCGTAAAAACCAGAGCTCGAAGATGGTCTGCAGTCATAGGGCCGGAATGTTTTAAAAAAATGTTTTCACTTTTAATACTTACTGGGAGATAATTTTTGACATTATTTTCAAGAAGAAAATGGTCGAGGCAATCAGCTGTATTATATTTTAAATTTTGGTTTATGAAGACACGTAAAATATGTATAAAAACGCAATATGCGCCACTCAAGCTAGCAATAAAATATTATGATACTTGAATATTATGAGGTGTTATATATTTACTTTCGTATAAAAATGAGGAATTTTACATACTTCTACTTGTGGGGGAAGTTATCAGTTTCTAAAGATACATGTAAGTTATGTCTGAAAAAGTTATTTATAATACGAGTAGTAAAAGAGACATTTTATTTTGGAAGTTGGAAATGTCAGGGCCCGAGGTCGGTGCTTTAAGTGGCGCAATTATACGAGCAAAATGAAATCAACTTTACTACATGTGCGGAACACTATTGTTTACTGTTACTCTTTCTGACTTTTATTTTATGTCAAGTCCATAGCAGACTTTAAGCACTAGTGCTATAAATCGAACTTTTAGCTAGCTATTCATGCTCTGAAAGACCTCCGTTTACTAGTGGCTGTTTAAAATAACACTTTGTATTTTCTAGTATATGTTACTTCTATACACGGATAACATGCGCAGTATATATACATTATCCAATGCTGTGAAACCCCTTTTGTGTCTCCGTTACTATAAAATATGATTTTTTGTGCTCCTATACAAAACAAATTACTTTCTCTAACACGTCACATTCAGAAACAGTTTTCTGCTTCCTTAATACTGAAAAAGTTGTTTCTTTCAAAACGTCTGTGCGTCTGTCTGTGAACAACAATAGCCCCTTAACTAAAATATTGTAGGTATTTAAAAAAATGAACATTCCTGATCGATCTGACCCGAATTGAAGCCACGCAATTTTGGATAGAATTCTCTAAATTTTGGGGGAGCTTCGCATGAAGGCCCTGGAATGTTTTAAAAATGCCCTAAAAAAAGGGTTCAATTTTTTTCTTTAAAGTTATTGAAAGAGTAGAGTGAAACGTACTTAAAAAGATGGCAGACGTGCAATTTTTAGTTTCCCTAAATTTTCGAAAAGTGCAAACGTTTGACATTTTAACCCACTTGTACAACTATATTATTGATTTTATTCTTCAAAAGAAATATGTTCTCCACAATACATTAAATTTTTCATTAATGCCATGTACATTTTTTTGAAAATGTTAATAGTTTACGCGCAATTTTCAGTAAAGATGGTCAACACAAAAAATATTAAAAGCAAGATTTTCTAAAATACTACTCTAAAGGTTTCTTTAAAATTTTTGGATGTTTGGTATTAAATGTACATGGAATGAACTCCATTTTGGTGCATTCTTTTCTTTTCTTAAAACTTAGACAATTGATTTTTTTCAATATCCCTCACGTTAAAATTTACAATAGAGTTGTATTTCATTATTTTGTAGGTATTATAACACACAAAACATTACTAGGTGTGCAGTTCTTAAACTACAAAATGATATTTTAGGAATTTCCCCATTGTAACAATTGATAAATACTTACGAGAGTGATATCTGGTCCAAAATAATGGTACCATACTTCTGGTCCATCTGTTTTCGTTAATGACGAAAGATGTACTTCAAATATTACAAAAAATTGTATTAAGTATTAATTTCAATAGCTATATATTTTGTCCGATATATGGCAATATTTTCGGCGTTGAGTAAGATCAGGCAGATACTTTTTACGTACTTGATTTTCGGAGAACGCTTTAGACTTTTGCTTTTCTCAAAATTGTCTTAGGTTTGGAGTGGCAAAATAAAAAAAAATAATTAGCAGGCTCTTCTGTTGATTCCTTGGGAAACCATTGGAAAGACTCGGCCGCGTTCTTCTCCGGGCTTACTGCCGAAGGAGGAACGTTTGTAATGGGTGTGGCGGCAACTCATTAAAACACCGCGTCGCCGGGGAGCCCTGGAGACGGCGGGCCGCCGCCGGGGGCGGGGGCGGGGATGGGGACGGGGTCGAGCGCCGGAGATGGGCGGGCCGGCCGGCGGGCCCGGTAGAGGCGCCGACGAGAATGAAAGCGGGTAACGGCGTAATGGGCGGAGAAGGGACAAAATAACGCAGCGGGTCGGGGATGGCACTGGTAAAGACGGGTGTAGGGAGTGCGGGGACGGTAGAATGGGACGGGGTGGCGCTGGGCAGGATTGGGCGGGGCTGGATAGGGCGCGCCACGGTTGCGGCCTAGCTGGAATGGCTCATGCTGGGATGGGGTTGGGTTGGACGGGACGGAGCGGCTGGGACGGCGGAAGGACGAGTCGGGGATGGAACGTGGAGGCTTGGAGTGGGGTGAAGACGGAAGATTCGGTAGAGTGTGAGGAGTCTGGAAAGGAACAAATGGGAAAGACAATTCGGTGGCGAAGGAGGGGGCGAGAGATGGGGTAAAGGTCAACCTGGCAACGGAGCGGAATCGGGAATGGAAGTCACAGCAGGGACGGGGGGGGGGGAGGACCTTCTGTTTCGGCGCAAAGCGGTGCTCGCTCGCCTTATTAACTGCGACCGCCGCTGCCCTCTGAAATTACGAAGGCGGCATCAGGAAACAAATGCGCAACGACGAGAGAGGGGCACAAGAGAGGCGCGAGATAGATGCCCAAATCCCAGAGGGGGGCGGAGAGAAAAGGTGAGGAATGTCGAGCAAGGGGGAAGACAGGGAACTTAAGACAAGAGAAACGCTTGCAAGAAGTTAAATGTCACTTCAACAGGAATAAATAGGGTAGAGTGGCCAGAAGTGAAAATTCAGAGAAAGGAAATGTAACGTTTCATTGCACGGCAAGTTGAAAATGAAAACGGCAGACTACTATCGGTGTTTTTCATTGGACTACCTCCACTGGCGGAGGTCTCTGCTAGCTCCTAAGCCAGAGCGTGTCCCCAGCTGGCATTCCTGCTCGGAGGAGCTTCTGAGAGATGTAAAGCGGCGTCTGTGAGCGGGAGCGCGGATAAAGAGGCAGCGGCGGCGCAGGGGGTGCGGGGGCGGGACCGCGAGGGGGCGTGGCCGATAATTAACGCGGGGCGTCGGGCGCAATAATGAAACGGATGCGCGACGGCTTTGGAGGGCGGCTGGTGCGCCCTCTGTCCTTTCGGCGGTGTGCAGCGGACGTCGCAACGTCGGTCCTTATTTCGTCCGCCTGCCCTGCTGCATTTCCGCCGGTGGCTGACTGCTGGGTCGGCCGTTGTGACCGGACCAGTTTCTCCAACTCTCGTTCTCACTTTGAATACTTATAATTGTCTGCCTTTTTGGTGTTGTTTTTGGCCACTTACCATCCATCTTAGCGCCTTTTCAGATCAAGAAAATCCTTCCCTGATTTTGCATTTGTTATTTTAAAAACAGTCTAATATTTCTGTGTTGGGATTGTGTAGTTATTGTCGTTTACTTTCTATACATGTTTTTTTCTTTTCGTATTAAACTCGAAAGCTTTGAATACGTGTTTTTAAAAGAATGTTCTTTGCAAGTTCTATCTTCTTTTCGTAATCTTACCTCTGATAACATCACGCGTTTCATTTATAACGGGAGAGGAAATCGAATTTCTTTGCTACCACATATTTAATTAAATACTAGGAGAGAAACTGAAAGTAATACTAGAATTTGAACACATTGAATAAAATAGTTTGCAGAAATGTGTTTAATGTTTTGTTACTGTCACAATTGCAAGGTTTGCTTTTGTTTTTAGAGTCCACATTAGTTATCCCATTACAATGCATTTTGAGCTTTGATATTCAAATATAAGTAAAGAGTTCAATTATGAACTAGTGCAAACAATTTCCTTTACCGAATTAGATAACCAGTACCATAAATAATTCAGATAATAGTATACGATAAGGAAGGAAATTTCATTTCATGAAGCTGAAATTACTAGTGAAGTGTTGGTCCATCCCCTTTGTGATTTTTTACACGAGGAGCAGCTCTCACATATTTGTAACTCTCCTTGGATATAATTAAACATCATTAAGTGTAGTAAATATTATTCCATATTCTCTCCAAATGTGTACCCTTCTGAAATATTAGGTTGACAACTTAATCCCCATTGAAAATTCTAGTGCCGAGAGCTTTCGCTTTCTCGCTTATCCTCTACCGCCGGTATCGACTACCTCAAAGTTCCCGCTTTCGCCAGTCTCGCATCGTTTCCAAAAGACATTCCAAAACTCTCACGTCTTCGCAAGTTGGCGACCACCTCTCATACGTCTCTCCCAATCGACCCACCCTTTCACCCGGCCTTACATTAACCTTCCACTTCCTTTCCAAAGCCCCCCTCTCCTTCACCGCCCCCGCGTGGCTCGCCCTGTGCCTAATTGCGGGCGGCGGAAAGGCCTTCTCAGCCGCTAATTCTGCGGGAAACGCGCGGTTCGACGCGCAAAGTCGGCGCTCGGTCGCCGGCTGCCAATGGGTGATGGATGGTTGGGGTCGCAGCCGCACGGAACGCACCGCGTGGTGTCGACGCTCAGGCGCAGTGGCCGGACCAGCTTAGGTGGCCCAGGACGTCAACTGACGTCACTGCACTGCCTTTGGCCGGGAGGTCCTAACTTCGCGTTCATGCAGAGGAGGGAATTTCGGCACTAGCAGGTCGAATTCAGTCGCTGTGGGAAGGGAAATTCTAGCGGCCAGCTACTCTGATCGGTACTTTTCCGTGATTTCTCCAATCAATTCCAGGCGAATGCCGAAGCATAACAAAACAGCCATGGACCGCGCGCGATCTTTCCTTCCTCTTCCTTGTCTCACTTCGTACACTTACACTGACATGCACTACACTTCCAGATACCTCGGGGATCAATCGAGAGCTTAGAGCTGGTCTCAGTTGGGGAAGCACCCCGCCGGTGGAAGATGCTTGGATTGGCGAAATCCCTCTCGCGGGAGGTGGGCGTGGGATCTCACCATCCATCAGGGAAATGTAAGTGCCACATCCCGAGGAAGACGTGTATTGCATTTACGGGAATAATGACCTTAGCAGTTAATGCATCGGAAAACACCACTTAATTAATAATGGCCGGGGGTGACGGCGCATTCTTAACATCCGTTGCATCGTGGAGCATCGCTGATAAGGAGGTTCTGGGATTTGACTCCAGTCTGTAGCTAATTTACAAAACTGGGCGTAGTTCTGTTGCTTCGTAGAGAATTCAAAGCGGCTAGCCGTTTTAAAACGTTAGTTGCAACCTTCATTCCTTCAAACGTTAGTTGCAACCTTCACCGATCAATATCAGACGAATGCTGGAGCAGTTCCTGAAAAATGTACCATAGACCGCGTGCGATATTCCCTATATTCATTGCTACTAAGTGCATAGTCGGGCACAGTGGGGAACGATTCGCAAATGGGCGCGGCCCCTCTGGAGGAGATATCTGGAGGATGTGTAGACGCGAAGATCAATATAGGATCTTCCATTTTTGCTGGAGTGAAACACAAATATCACTCGTGATTTAATAAGCACTACACTTTCGCGAAAAATGGCTATAGGAGTTGACGCGCCCGAGACATCTAAGTACTCACTAAGTACTCACTAAGTACTCACTCTCTAAGTACTCACTCTCTAAGTACTCACTCTCTAAGTACTCACTATCTCTAAGTACTCACTATCTCTAAGTACTCACACGTCGGCCGTTGCGCTTCATTCCCCTCTGAAAAATGGATCGATTCATTAATGTTTCTGGTACTTCAACCGCTTGGTCATTTGTTCCGTAAGTATAGGACATCTTTTTATCACTCGAAATGGCGGTGTTCTCCCCCTACTGGATGGTGAGAAACGGCGCCGACCTACTTGTACGCTGGCGGGGTTTTCCCATCCAGGTATCTCCCACCAGCTGGGGACCGCTCCAGCCTGGACAAGCTCTTAGCTCCCGTCTGGTCTACCGACATTCGCGGTGTAAATGTGTGTGTGTAGTTAAGGGGTGAGGATTGGACGAAAGCGAACTGGAAGGAAAGATCGCGCGCGTTTCATTGCTAGGGCACTACTTTGTTAGAAGGAACGATAGCGCCTTTGTTAGAGTACTGCTCCGGCATTCGCCTCGTATTGTTTGGAGAAACCACGAAACACTACCGATCAGAGCAGCTCGCCACTGACGGCGTGAGGATAAGGCAAGGAAGAGGAAGGAAATATCACGCGCAGTCGGTGCCCCGTTCGTTAGGGCACTGCTGTGGCATTCGCCTGGTGTTAATCGGAGGAACCGAGGCAATCTACGTATCAGAGCAGCCGACAATTAGAATTCCTCTCCAGACAGCGGTTGAATTCAACATAAGTATGTAACTGGTGTCGAAAGTCCACAACCGTCGGGATTCGAACCCTAGGTCCTCCCGGTCAGATTTTCTGCAGAGTGAGTTGCGACGCTGGTTAAACTGCCTAAACTCAGCCAGTCCTAAAATATTGGAAACAAGAAGGGAAGCATTCGGGCGTTACACGTTTGTTGCGACAGTTAAAGCGACCTCTACTAAGAGTAATATGTTACGACGCCGATCTAAGTAAGCGGGAGTCAGGAGTAAGACAAGAGCGATGTAACTGGCTTGCTTCGATGGATAGTTCTTACCATTATTATTATTATTATTATTATTATTATTATTATTATTATTATTATTATTATTATTATTATTATTATTACTATTATTATTATGATTATTATTATTATTACTATTATTATTATGATTATTATTATTATTATTATTATTATTATTATTATTATTATTCATAATTACATCAACTATTACTCCAGTAGCAACACTGACAAACTGGACTGGAATTTTTACAAGATAATTTTTTTACATGGTCAGTTTTTTATTGTACGATCAGAAGCATTGGAATTTTATATCACAGCATGAACAATATATCAAGATAAGAGAAAAACGAGTAACAGTGATGATTATCTCCTGCTGACAGGTATAAAAGGCATTTCACGAGCTATAAAGATTCGAATGAGAGAGCTCTCATCAACCTGAAAGCATAAACGAATGTGGTTGCAATTGAGGAAATCCTGTGAAGAACTTCAGACGAAGGATGAGCATTTGTCGGAAAACAAGGAATATAAACTCACGAAATCAATCGTAAAACTTGTTGTTTTGTTTGTCGAGCGTTGGGATAGCTTGTCTACAATAAATACTCTGAGTTTTATGACATACGTGTACTTTGTTAGGTTTCTTTCCAAACAAGACTTTGTGAAAGGTAAGAATGCATTGATCTGCAAAACTTTCGTTCAGTTTGTTTGCCCATTATAACTTTTCTTTGTCAGGTGAATCGCGGCTTGAATATCTACATGTTGAAATTAAGTAATTATATTAATTTAATCTTAATTAATGCGTGTGACCAATATGTTAGAGAATTTGAAAATGTTTCGTAATTTTGAGATAATTGATCTTTCGTTATCCATTTACGCATATGAAATTTTCAAGATCATTATAAAGAATAGAATACTGAGCTACTTTCTGTTTCATTGAGTGAGTTTTTCAAGAAAGTTTACAGGGAAAAATATACTGAATTTGGTATATTTCCTTGTCTCTCTTTCTTTATTTTCTTGGTCTTTTGAAAGTATAGATCTCATACATTTCCCTTGAGTAAAAGTCAATTTGGAAAAGACTGATATTTGAGTACGAGAGAATATCGTATGTGGAGGACATATTGATGACAGCCCAGGCTCATAAGCAAAGTGAACGAAGATGAAAATAATTGAAAAAGCATCCCTTACTTATTATTCCAAACTTCCTATTAGGAAACGTAGAACAGGAAAACAACCGATAAATTATAAAATAGAACATTGAAATTTGAACGTAAAATAATGAATTTGAGAAAACAAAATAGCCTTAGAAGTGGCAGGTAATTCAAAACCTTATGATTTGATATTGTACTCGTTCACTACAGTTACTACTCTATAAAAGTCAGTTAATTCGTCTAAAAAATTCTGAAGTTATGCTTCCAAAACCTCTTCCAATACTCTTACCTTTCACTGAAAGTCACAATGATATCGGGTTTGTTGTTTTTGATATTAGAAAACACAAACGGATAGGTAGGCAAACATTATTTGGATACTAACAATTGGGTTATTATATCATGTAAATAATCACATTCATTAGTTCTGGTCAGTTAATTCCCAAACACTTGAAATTCATTAATACCTAGTAGTAAAAATTGGTTTTCAAAAACATAAGACGAGTAAATCGTATCTTTCACGGCAGGCGTAATGAAACATGAAATTGCTGTATAATGTGTTTCATGTGTTCTTTAATGCTGTTTTAGACACAGCAAAATTATGAACCAACTTAGAATCTTAGTGTATCACTTTTATGATCAACTATCAATATACATTGATAATACAATTTTTGTTTTCGTCGCTGGAATTTTACCACGAAAGTGCAACAAGGGTTCTATTATTTGCAGCTGCCCGTAGTACGGATGGTGATATGAACAAAAATCGTAGCGAGCGTGGGAGGGTGGGACGGAGCAGGATTGAACGAGGACATTTTGTAAATGGAATTTATTCCATTTCCTGTGTAATAGATGATTGGATAAAACCTAAGTTACTTCAGCTAGTACAAAATAACGTTCCCTGACACCAAATATTAAATATCTTGTTGATTAGCACATTTCCCCTCAAATGTTGGAGAATATCTTTAGAATTCTCTAGCCCTGAGCGCGAGCCTTGTGGGAATGACAGTGTACGCGGGTATGTCTCGAGACAAGGTAGGCGTATTTGGAGGCGTGTGGCGCCGGCGGCGATTATTTCGCGAATATTCTCGCTCGGGGGAGGAGGGCGCTGCCGAGGGCAGATAAGCCTCGGTCTTAATTGGCGTTCCCCCTCCCCACCCTTCCCCGCCTCCCCCGACAAGCCCCGGGCCGCTCGGCTTGTAATGGAAGCGCGGGCGGTGGCGCTGGTGAGAGCGGGAAGTGGCAAGGCCACGAGCGTGGAGAGGTGACGGTGAAAGAGTGCTGGAGTTACGGGATAGTGGCTAGTGGAGGATGGTCGCAGGGAGGTGAGAAAGACAAAAATATCCATTTGAAAAGCTTTGAATACGCAATGGTTTCCTAAATGAACTCTGTGAAAAGTAATCGTAGGTTTTCGGGGCGGGAAGAAAACCGAATCGATACTTATTGTTATTGCGGTCTTAACATAAATTAATTCTGTGTTCTGAAGTAATTTTGTATTACCTTATCATTTTGTCGAAAAAGTATTACAAGTGGATGAGAAATAAAATGTGTATTCCATTATATAAGAATTACATTAGGCATTTTTTTATTGTTACATAAACAACTGCAAGTAGAGACTGTATTTTTCAAAAATATTTGTAAATCGATGATAATTGTTTCACATTAAGTTCGCTGTTAATTTATTTTACACGTATTACTGCGTTAGATTTTACAGATTGTTTCAATATTATACTGTATTTCGTTAAAAAAGCTGGGAAACGTTTTCTCTAGTTTTCGTTTCTAGGCTTGTTTCTAAAGAAATGTTACCATTATAATTACTGACTCAGGTGCAGGTTGTTCTTCATTACACTTCAAGGAATAATCTGGTTTGTGATTTCGGTGACAGCTCTGAAGTAATTTCACTCACCAGATGCTCGAAGGCAGCATCACCTCTCGATTGGAGTAGCCTATATTGGAGAGCTCGGTTTCAATAAAGGACGAACGGATTACATCGCATCGCTGAAAAGAGCTCTGTTCCCTTTCAGTATTTATTACTTCCGGGAATCGTCGCGCCGTTTTATGAGAAACAGACCCGCGAAAAGAAGGAAATAATTATACTTTAGAGACCAGCTTCAGGTTTCTCAGGTCAGAATTGCCGTGCACGAATATGACAATTCTAGATATCAGGAATTAGAATAGAGAGAATGCAAATAAAACGGTCGCTTTAGATAATATTTATGTAGTAAGCATTCAAAAATAACATTTCTATATGCAACCCCAGATAGTTATTTCAGTAGTATCTCAACAGAAAAATATTGTCGTCATAAAAGCACGCATACGGTAATTGTTTTTTTCTGATACTCATCATAAAGCAGTCACAAAACCTACCGCACGCAAGCGCTTATTTAAACATTTCGCATTAAGAAAATCTTTTATTTTCGTAATGCATGTACTCTGTAGCGTAGCATGTACTCTGATAAATTCATGCGTAAATTGACTCGAATTAATTTTAGAAAACAGTAATGCTTTTCGTCCTGATCTTCCTCTTATTTAACGGCAGCATAAATTCAAATTGCATTATGTAGCTTTGAGAAATAACTTCAATGTGCTGCAGGAAAGGTGTGACCTTTAAAGCGGTAATTCTTGGAATTATTTGCGCAATTTCTTTTGTATATTCTAATTACTTTCTTCAATGGTTCTTATTTTTATCAGTTCTGAGAACTGTGTAAACAGTGTGGAACAAGGGAGTTCTTTCTTTGTTTCTGTATAGATTGACAAATGGTAAACTCCGACATTTCATTAGAACGTTCAAGAGACGGCATTCGAACTTTTTGCACTTCAGCTTTTAGCATTAAAAAGCCCTCATTAATCATGGCAGTTATCTTATTGACCTCAGTAAGCTCGCTGTTTATTGAGCGATTTGAAGTTCAATAGACTATTTCTTTGGTGCCTTAATTTCTTTTGTGATTTTAAGAACGAGCATTTCTTCGAAATATATCAATAGTTACAAATCTCTTTAAAGGTATTGCGGTAAATTCATTTTAAAGAAAGGCAATTAAAAGTGGTGTCACAAATGTCAATTTGTCCAACCAGAAGAATTTTCACGGATCTCTGTTGTCACTAACAGTTTTTCTTATTTCGACGTGGGCATCAAGGCTCATGACAGAAACCAGTCAAGAGGGAACCTACGTTAATAGATGATTGAAACTGACTAAATTATATTTTTTTATTACATCATTTATTACAAACATTTAAAATCATTAACGCGAAAACACAATTTCTTGACTGTAAAAACCAGTCATTTACATTTGCAAATGGCAATGTTAGATCATGCTTCATACATAATCACGTAGCTTCTTCATCGGTGTGAGATTAAGGGCACCTCTCCATCACCCGTGCTCAAGCTCATTTACGGCGGAGGCCGCAGTCGAAGGCACTGCCGCGGCGATGGCGGCAATGGGGCTGGAGTATGTGCGGGCGGAGGCGTGACTGAAGATGACGGCGAAGATGGTTGTGAGGGTGGTGGGAGTACCTGGTTTAGTGGTGCGGATGTTGCTGGTGTCGGACGCAGTGGCGGTGACGGTGACGGTGGTGGTGACAGTGACGGTGACGGTGAGGATGGCGGTAAGGGCGAGGGTGGCGGTAACGGCGAGGGTGGCGGTAACGGCGAGGGTGGCGATGAGGTTTGGCCGTAACGGTGACGAAGGAGGTGACAGTGACGGTGATAGCGAAGGAGACAGCGGCAGGGCGGATGAGTGACTGAAGGGGTGACGGATGTGGCGGAGGGATTTGCGTGCACGATGGAGGGAGGTTGTATGGTCGGTGGTGGAGGCGGGGTGGCGGGGTGGGGGGAGGGAAGTGAAGGTGATGGTGGCGCCGGAAGAGAAAGTGACGTGGAGGGCTAAGGTGGTGGTGGGATGGAAGGAGGAGAGAGTGACGGCAGAGCCCGTTGAACAAGGGTCGGGCGACGTGGCAGGCATTAGCAGTGGGAAGTGGCGTCTCATTGGCTGCCCGCTGAGTGACCACCCGCGAGGCCCTCGCAGGAACGGAGGCCGGCTGCGCCGGTCGGGGAGAACGCGAGAGTGTCGGGGCGAGGCTCCGCTTTTCAAACTGAATAGAAAATGTGGTGGGACACTGTCGGAAGGGTTCGTGCAAGTGCCAGTCGGCGGACATCATTTCTCGTGTTCTGACACACTCATATAATAGTGAAAAACATACATTTTAATTGCCGTCTCCGCATTGCCTCGCGATAAATTAGCTCGTACGTGCAAACAGAGACTGGATGCAGGGCACTCGTGCCCAAGGGGCTCTAATTACGTTTACTCCGTAATCTACAAAATGAGTCCTGTTTGGGCGTTCTACTAGTTTAGGATGCTTTCCTTAATCTCTGACTCGTGTTGTCAGGACCTTTCGAATTGGTTCCCAGTTTAAAGCTATTTTCTCTTTTAGGACAACGACTTAAAAAATGTTGAACGCTCACTTGGATTCAAGTAGTATCTATTAATAATCATTTTCGTTGTAGATAAAAGGATAATGAAACAGAAAAACTCGTTAAATAAGCACAATGGAATGCCGAGTAAGAAGGAATGACCAAGAAACAAGCAAATTTGCTAGCAAGAGAAAGTACGGATTAATTACAAATTAAATTTAATATATATTAGGTTTTAATACTCATTGACCTTAAGTGTATAAAATAGAATTTAAAATGTGATGTGATGTAGTTTCTAACGTGGTTTTGAATCCTGGCCTTTTATTAAGATGCATTAAGAAATTTGTGGCTCACCAAGTGAATGCATTTCTCTGTAAGTTGTATTGGTACTCACCTGAAAAAGGAAGAAATACTTGGTTAGCTTTACACAGTTCACATCATCATTAATAATTACAATAATTACAATAATAATAATAATAATAATAATAATAATAATAATAATAATAATAAAACAGTGAAAAGTTTATGTTCATTTGTTATGCATAAACTTGCTGAGTTTATCAACAGTTTGGCATGATCAAATACATTTTTATATAAATGTCACACTATTTTGTCGTTAATTTTTGCGAATGTTACATATTTCAAGTCTGTTTTGTTAATCATGTTATTTTATGTTCTTGAGTGTAGAACATTTTCTAACCCAAAACATGTCATACTGTTATAAGTCGTATGTAAGGATGTGCGTGTGTGTGTGTGTATGAATTTGTAAATGGGCGTGGGTATGTTTGTAGGTAAATTTGATGTGTACAGTACGTGATGTGTGAGAGGATATTAACCGGAAATGAGCTACCCTTGCGTAAAGAGATATGCGCAAACCAACATGATGTAGTAACGTGCCTTTCACTGCATTATCATTGAACAGCGGCTATAACACATTTACACCGAAACTATTCTTCAATATCTGCGTTAACGAGACTCTCTCGTAATAATTTTTAACTCTTCCCCGAGGGCACTATAATTCAGATTTCAACTAATTTAATTCTTAATTTTCTCAAAACGATCTCTCCTGGATGATATTGTTTGCTTATTCTCAATGTACGCTCATTGTTACACTTTAGTCTGAACAATAACGCGATTGAACCTAACATTCGTTGGTGAACTATTGCATCTAGGCTCAAAAATTACTTTGGACAAATCCTTGCTGTGAAGAGATGAAAAGAGGGTTGGAACAACCGCAAGCGCCTATTATTAATAGAGTTGCCACCTCTCCGGTTTTAGACCGGAGACTCCGGTTTTTGAGCTTCATCTCCGGTCTCCGGTTTTTTAAAAATTATCTCCGTTTTTTTTTCTTCAATTTCAATACATTTTCAAATTTTTTACAAAATAAATAGATTTTTCAACTTAAAATTTAAAGCTTTTTCTATTTCATTAGAAATCTGTCCTTTCCTTCTTCATTAGAAAGATAAAGAGCAGAACATGAAAATTGGTCTTGCGATTCTCGTGTTATCGCCATCCGCTGTCTCTTTCTTTCTACGCATATCAGACAGAGACAGCATCTAGCGATTATGCGAGAATCGCATCGCGCAACAGTTTCAAGAATAATCCCTAATAATGCATCAGGTGATAAAATATTTACAGAGTTGCCTAAACTTATCGGAAAAATTTTATCTATCCCAGTAAGCAACGCTCCTGTTGAGATGATTTTTTCGATAATGTTTAATGTTTGGACCGATAATCGAAACAAATTAAATCTAAGTGTCGTAAAATCTGAGTTATTTGTAAAATTGAACTACGACTTGAGTTGTGATCAATTCATTGATTTTCTTAAAAAAACTAAGCAAATATCTCTGCTAAAAAAAGCTCTGAGCAACGAAAAGTATAGCTGGAAAAAGTTGAATGTTAGCAAAGTGTAACACTATTTTGAATAAATGTTAATTATTTATAGATCACTAGAAACCAAAGATATGTAAATATATTTTAAAGAAATAAATAAAAGTCTGCGTCAATTTCTTTTTAGATTTCAGTAATTACCCCCCCCCGCCCCGGTCGCAGCGGTCTCCGGTTTTCTGGAATTGGCAAGGTGGCAACCCTAATTAATAACGAGTAATTGATGAGAGTGCTGAACTAGAAAAGTTTGGACTTGTATTAGAACTTACACAAACGTGTCAAACGTGAATTCAAGAAATCTCAGTCAATTCAACTTACAACGAACAAACAAGCTTATTGCCGGAACGAGATAAAAACCTTATTGTTGACAGTAAAACAAAATGTTAAATCAAGTTGAATAGCACTCTTGAATACTTTGCATTGTTTCTTTCGTATTGCGTAAATCACATTGATTTGTTTGAAATTATTTGTTTCGTCTACCTTCAGAATTCGTTCAAATCCTTTTGATTCAAATCTGTTTAGAACGGCAAGAAAACGAGGCCCCCGGAGAAAATCATAATCCTCGTCCCTCTGCGTAGTGCATCCTATGGGTTTCGCCCGAGTCTGCAAGATGTACACCCATCCGAAGTCAGGTTCGCGATGGGCGAGCGCGGCAATTGCGGTTGTGTATGTTTCTCGGGGGCGTGGCTGGGAGAGGGAAAGGGTTGGACGGGGAGGTGACGCGGCGTTAACGAGGTCTCTCCATCGCCTATTGCCGAAACGCGCGCACCGGCCACCCTCCCGCCACCACCACTACGACTCTCACCCCTCTGAGAGTCGCCGCCCCACCTGCCTTTCCGCCCCACCCCGGCAATGCCCCCGCTTCTCCCCACCCGCTCCCCCCGCAACCCCCACCGTACTCGCTGTCACCCCGCCCCTGCCGCCGCCGTCCCCCACGTCCCCCGCCGTTTTGCCGCCCGGTTTGTTCCTGTGGCCCACGTCGACCCCACCGGTCCAGCCGCCCCCATCGTCCACATGGGCCCCGTCCACTCTATCGGCGTCGTCGCCCCTGTCGCCTCCGTACCCCTACTACCCCCTTCGGCGCCGTTCAATCATCCACGCCACCCCACCGCCCAATAATCCCCCCCTCCCCGTTTTCACAACTCCTATCGCCAACCTCCCACCCGTCCGCGCTGCCACCACCCCGCCCCCGCCAGCGCTGCCTCCGAGCCGTAACGAAGCCACTTAACGGCGGAGCGGCCGCGAGGGCGCGGTCCAGGGTTACTCGATCGCGCGCTCTTGACCGCCGTTAACAACGCGGGATTTAGGATTCAAGCTTTTCAGAATGGCTTTGTAGTGGGTCGGCGGCGGAGATGTCGATTGTTCACTCTAATCCAATTATTCATCCCTTCACTAGATCAACGATTGTTCTCAATTGTAACGAGAAACTAATAATATTATTATGAGTAGTACTTATTTACCTACAGTTGACTTGGTGGTCCTAAGGTTGCCAGGAGCAAGGTTGGAAAACGTACTATAATGTTTGGTTCACTGTGTCGGATATATGTCACAATAAAAAAGTTTGTCCGCTATGGCTGATTTTGTTATTTCAGAGTTTTAGTAAAACATTGGCACAGCAAATTTAGTACATCAATATGTTGTTTAGATTTAAAATAATAGAGTTTATTACCATACTATTTGTTGTGTACATTTTTTAATTAATTCTCGTGTATCCTTCTCTGGAGCCCGTTAGTTCTCCAAAGTTAATTCTGTAATGTCCACAACCCAATTTATTTTAATACACTCTTTATACTTTCATGACGTTCGTACTGTCAAACATTTTTCTTTATTTTTATTCTCTTTATCGTCACACTCTTATTCTTCCGTTCTGGAATACTCTTTCAACGGTTTTGCGATGTTCTACTCAGATGAGATTTTTAATTAGTTTTATCTCACTGTACGCAACGAGTAAGTTTTAAGGCACAACAGAATTCCCATAGACAGCCTGAAACTAATTCCTCAGGAGTACGTTCCCTGAGGCTCTTTAGAACGTAAATTCTACAAAAATAACTCGCGAGAATTGCAAGTTTTTAGTGTTACTGGAATTTGCGCTCCTGAAGCGACGTTTTCCCCTGGAAGTAATGTTACATGTGTTCACTATAGCCCATGTGGAGAGTTCACTACTCCCGAGTCGACTGCATATTAACATTACCTTAATGAAGGAAAAATTGGTAACATGTATTTTTTTATTTATTGCATGTTAGCAGTCATGTAGTATCGTATGTAAGCAGACCAGATAAGCGGTCATTCTACTTTCATTTAGATCAAAATGTAGAGAACGAGAATAACACAATTGTCAATAAGCAGAAAATTTGATTTCAAAACAAAACGATAAGATCAGAAATGTAAATGAAAATGAAAGACCTAATTTTTAAGCCTACCACTAATCGGTAAAAGTTTACAGCTAACATCTGTGTTTTGCGATTCACAATTTTCTGCTACTTCCAGTTCCAACATCAACATTTCGCTCAAATTTCAAAACCTAAAATTTCCAATTGAAACAAAAAAGACCTTTTTTATCGTCGCTCCTCTTGCCTTGAATCCCGTACCTTTCCTTTCCCCAAAGCTCCATTTAACTAGAAATTGTTCATCCTGATGAAAGGCTGAATGGTAAATAGCCCGAGAGGAAACGAATTGCATGCAAAGCGTGTGCCCCATCTGTCACTTTGAATGTGGACACCTTCAGTTCTCCGAATGCGAAAGAGCAAACGCCGAAAAGGCACTTAATCTTCGCTCCTCATAGGAACGCACCGCACACTGGCAGGTCGGTCAACAGCAGCAAATGATGTGCCAACCGCACGATGATGAGATACGACAGGCGGAAAAAGTGAGAGAAAGAAACAAACTAAAACAGCAGTTGAAAGGCTACATTTTTTTGTTTGGAGTATTATATTCTATTTTATATTTTTTATGTTTATTACTGTACTGAATATACATTCATCAAACGGAGCTTGCATACACACACGTTGCACATTAATGTTTATTCCGATGAGGTTTCAAAGGTGTTTTTTCCCCATGTTTCTTTTTTCTATATTTATTGGCGCACATGAAAATAAACATGTTATTAAAAACACGCCATTAAAAATATTTTATTGGGATGCAGAAAATCTAGTGGGTTGATTCCGGGCGCGTCAAGTGCTAAAGTCATTAGTATTGCAGGTGTAGTGCATGTCGTGTAGATGGGGGGTGACCTGTACCAGCTGGATGATGAGATCCGGCGCCGACCAATCCGACGGCGAGCGTGGTTTTCCCCGACTTGACATCTCCCACCAACGGAGCACTGCGCCAGCCGGGACAAACTCCTAAGCTCCCGACCGGTCTCCCGGCATGTGAGCTTGCGTAGTGCGTGTTAGTGTATGTGAAAGTAAAGGGTGACGACATGGCAAGGAAGGTAGTGCGCGTGGTCTGTGGCCCGTTTGTTAGGGTAATGCTCTGGCATTCGCCCGGCATTGATCGGAGAAACCTCCGAACCGTTGAAAGCATCTGGCCGCTAGAATTTTCCTCCAAACAACGACTGATTGCGATTTAGCTATCTAGCTGGTGTCGAAAATTCTGCTTCGAGGATTCCATCGTAGGACCTCCGAATCAGAGGCACTGTGGTGACAGCCGTTGATGCACTGAGCCACCTCTCCATGAAAATAAATATGAAAACTATCGAACTAATTTGAGATAACCTTTGGTAAAATTTAGAATAATCCATTTTTGTTACTTGTTGATTGCTGCAAAAAATGTCTAATATAGCTATGCATCTGTTGCAGCTCTAAGGCAACTGTGCATCGATAAAGTTACCTCAAAAAGGTGTTTCTTCAGAGTGAATTGAACACCGTAGTGAGTAATAACATGTGATTTAAAAGAAATATGGATATGAGTTCTTTTCGAAACAACTTTAGCTTTCCGGATGAGTTTTAAAGGGAACCGCCCCAACTGTTAAACAGTGTTCGAGGAGGACGAGGGGCGAGAGACAAAGTAATAGCGTTATCTGGTCTATTTATCGGAATAAATCAGACTTTTCAACCTACGATATTTTTCATTTTAGGAATGTCTAAATTGAAATCAAACACGTTATCCTAACAGTGAGAGCGCATAATAGATCTCCCAAGATGGCGGAAGAAAGTGACTGCCCGGCTCACACCGCTTGATACGTTTCGTGTTGTTGGACACGGCTTGCTCACAAAATGTATTACTTGTGAAGGAAGGTGGCAATTTACGTTTCCACGGCTCTATGGATTTCTGTTGCATGGCAACCTCGATGAACGCATAGAAACACGATTTCCCCCCGCAAATGATCTTCGCTGTCCGGGTGACGGATTTTCCCCCCATATTACGAAATAAAAGAACGAGTTTGCGTAACCCCTCGGCCCCAGCACGGCCCCAGCCCGGCCCCTTTTATTTCGCCTTAACGCGCGGGTAAATACGCAAGGGCCAGGCACTTCATCTTCGCCTGCCATAACCGCTCGACGCCAACGTCAACGCGCAAAACAAGCGAAGGGCCAATGAAGCGTCAGCCGCCAACGCCGCGGGTGGCGGTCTGCGGCACTAACGGTCGGGCGGGCGGGCGGGCGTCGAGACGGGGTAAACAAGCGAGTAGCTGGGCGCGCGTGCGCCTCCAATCGGCTGCGGCCGTCGCTGCGCTTTGCCGCGCCGCCGCCCGCGCTTGTTTTTCAGCTGCCAGGGAGCTGCTAAGAATAGTGAGGGGGGAGATTAAGTGCTCTGTCGACGCCGGTGCCCTTCCCCCCCCCTCCCTCCCCGAGCTTCCCCTCCGACGCGCCGTCGAAGCGTCGCGCCGCCCCGCAGGCATTTGCGAGCCCGCGTGCGCTGATGGGTCGCAGATTGTCGAGTGGCGCGCTGCCACGGGGTGTGATGGTGGTGGCGGTGTCGCAATTTCAAATGGATGCCACACAGGGATAGCTTAACACTACTTCCTTTTTACCCTTCTGGTTCTTCGTCCTGTTCGGCTTCTTACTCGTCTTATTCTTACCACTCTACTTATTCTTATTCTTACTGTTCTTTGTTACCCTTCTTATCTTTCTTCTCATCCTCCTCATTCTGGTTTATCTTTATGCTTGTCATTTTTTATCATTTTTCTTCTCATCCGTTTTCTGCGTATCCTTCTTATTTTTATCCTTCCCCTTCTTATCATTTTTTCCTTCTAATCCCTTTTATACTTATTTTCATTCTGATTATTTTTCTTATCGTTCCTCTGCTTGTTATTTTTACCTTTCTCCTTTTTATTCTTCTTTTTCTTATTGTTTTCTCATTCTCATCTCTTTTGTTATAATTATTCTTCTCTTTATACTTCTTATTGGCCTCCTTTTTATCCTTCTTATCAGTCTTCTTTTGTACGGTTTCTTCTTATACTTATTCTTCCTCTGGTCCTGGGAGCGGCTCTATAGTCAAAGCTCTGTCCTCCCACTTCTGGGAATCGAGGTTCAAAGCCCGGTATATTCACGTGGACTTTCTATAGTTCAAAGCGGGTTTGCGGGAGGTGTTTTAGAGTTATTCCGTTTTGTCCGCCTCTCATTTCCCCATTCAAATCACAACTTCATCACCTACTCAACAAAACTATTCCTCTCGGTTATTGCCAAAAAGGCTGAGTACTGAGAATCATAATAAAGAGGAAATAAAACTCCTCTGGTCCTTCAACAGTCCAAGGGGTATGAAGCAACCTCCATGAGTTGCCTGTCGTCCGCATACTGCACAGTGTAATTGTGTTTTTCAGAACACTATTCATCTCTTGTCACTTGCATCTAAGCCTTACACATCCCAAGAGCTTTACAAAATGTGAAAATGTTTAAATCCGTTTCTCTGAACTTCTCTGTTCACTTTGACGAGCTTTGGTCCGAATTGTACTACAGACGTGTAATACAGACTGAGTCTTTCATGAGTAATAAACCAAAACATATAGGGTTGGGGAATCAGACCATTTCCCAAAGAGTACCATAAAAACGGGTGGGAGGGAATGAGGGATAAGGAAATATTGAACTTGTTCCTTAACGATAGTTAATGGCTGCTCAAGTAGGCGGCCCACGTGGCATGCACTATCCCAGCGCTACATCTGGGGACAACCATTGTGCCCCGCTGCTTGTCGAGTCTGCCTTACGGAAGGGCAGGAGAGGAGAGACGCTCGGGCGCGATGGCTCTAGTCCAGTGAAAGGGTGTGGCTTGCGGACCTCTACAGCGGGTAATCGCAATGCTTGCATTTGAGCAGCCATGTTTTAAGTGCGCGCTTCTTTCCCTTCTGCCAGAAATTGAATTTTGTCTAAACTTCTATTCAAAACAAATGTGAACTAACACTACTATCGCTTATTCCTATTATACTTATATTTTTTTGTAAAAAATGAACTTAAGCTATTGAAAATAGCTTGTATTTATCTTTTTATATTACTCGTTTAATTTTTCTGAGTATTAACTGAATCGTCAATATACACTTGTGTGAGGGTGCATTACCATATTTGTGCACAAAAAACTATAATGAGCTGTGACAAAATGAATTTATTTTGGCAATCATTTATTTAGTTAAAATTTATTAGTTTGGAAACCTAACTTAAGCCCGACTTTAAAAAAATTTGAAGGAAATATTATTAGATACAACAATTTAAAGAATTGAGTTTGCTGTGTCTTTAGGTCACATTCACCATTCAAAAAATATTCACAGACATATGAAACATTGTTATATTAAGATATGGTATATCTCTAAAATATTAAAAAATCATTCAAAATTCATTTTTTTGGTTTTTAACGTAGTTGTAACCACTGATATATTCTCTTTAATAAGACAAAACCGGAATTTTCCTAAAACCATTGTTTTGTTCTTTTATTTCGATTTTATGAATCCATACGTTGAAGCCATGCTCTTATTTTCAAACTGGAAGTAATGATAAATGTTAAATAAAAGAAATGAAACCTTGCGAAAAATGGATAACATTACAGTATAGGGGATTTTATGATAAAAAATAAGGGAGCATACGGACATAGAAATAAAATTTTGCTTTCTAGCATATGAAACACTTTAATGCCATTTTCCTGATAGTTCGCTTTTTGACTAATCAGTTAACTGAAACGTTCTATGTACGATAGAACGGAAATTCTTTCTTATAAACTACTTTTAAAGTGTTAGTGCAAACAAAATTAGACATTTTGACAAATTACCTCATTAAAAAAATGTGGCTTCAAAAAATTTCAAAACAAATTTTGTCTTTAATTTAACACGCATGTTAAATCTATAGTTTAATCTGTATGCATTGAAAATTGCAATTGAAACAAAGTTTGAAAGTTGTATTATCACATCTCAGGAACTGTTTTTCTATTTAAGGTGTAGTATTTTTTTCAAAGTAAATTCTCCAAAAAAATTGTTTTCATATTGGTTATTAAAATCTTCATTGACTAAGAACATTATAAAAGACTCTTTTTAAAATGAGCATGTTCTGGGAGTAAAATGCCTTATTATCGTTTCGGTAGAATCTCGCAGTGTTTCTCGAAACCTTTGCTCTGTGCGTATCGTGCTCTTCGAATTGAATGCGGGATGCGGGGCCGCCTTTAT
The DNA here is from genome assembly GCA_038098605.1 of Gryllus longicercus. Classification (NCBI taxonomy): domain Eukaryota; kingdom Metazoa; phylum Arthropoda; class Insecta; order Orthoptera; family Gryllidae; genus Gryllus; species Gryllus longicercus. The sequence continues at coordinate 887,651 of JAZDUA010000398.1, forward strand.
TCCGCTGCGAGAGCGGAGGCAAAGAGGCAAAGACGCGGACCGCCAGCAGAGCGAGCAGCGGAAGGAAGCGCCGCCTGAAGGTGTCCTGATTGCGCCTGCGAATTGACGCGCGGCACTTCGCCTCGGGCTGCCACAGAGATGGCGGTGCTGGTGGTGGTGGTGGTGGTGGACGACAGGCACTGGAAATGGCGGGGTAGGGTCCGTGTCAGAGGCGATGGTGGCTGAACAGGCAGTAGACAAAATGGAAGCGGTAATATTAGCGACGAGGATGTTAGCGGAAGTGGTGACGACGTCAGCGTTGGCTTTACTGATGGTGATGACAATAACGACTGCGATGAAAATAACGGTGCTGGCGATGGCTGAGGTTGTAATGGTGGTGGTAGCGAAAGCGGGCGTAGGAGACGATGGCGGTGACGATAACAAGGGCGATGACGATAGAGATTGCTGGCGATGGTTGGATCTGAAGCAATGATGGTGGCTGCGGTAGCGGTGGCGAGCTTTGGATGAAGATGATGGAGTTGGCGGCGCCGGTGACAGCGATGGTGATAGCTGGGACTGTAACGATGGTGGTGGATGTCCCGTTAAATGGGTTGGTGGAGATGGTGATGGCGATGGGGTGACAGGACGATCAGGGACGAGATGGCGGAGGTGGAAGCAGTGTTAGTGACGGCGGTCTCAGAGTGGCGCTGGCCGCAGAGGTGGCAGCGGTGTGAGTGGTGGGGACTGTTGTCAGCGACGGAGGCGGATGCGGCGTCGCGCCGCATTTTTCGCGTGCCGGGCTCTCGCCGCGTGAAAGGCGCCGGAAGGATGAGGAATGAGGAATAGGGAGGGCGGGAGGAATACCTCAGCCTCTGCGAGGCCGCGGCTTCAGAGTGCTTCATGTCGCGCTCTGGGTCAATTGAGGGACTTCGCAGAAATGAGGCTGTGGCCGATAGCACAATGCTAAAAGTTAATATGAAGTACGTTTCTAGATTTTACGTCTTATAGCATAGTTTGTGGGTTGAAATTAATTCCCTAGACAATGATTGCAATTTCTCCAATGAAGAAAACAAATTCATACTTGTATTGTAATATAATAAAATAATTGTTTAAAAATTATCAATTAATACTAAATCATTTAAAAATTTATAAAAACTTAACTGAGTAGAAAGGAATTTGTGACATTTTTTGAAAAATATATTTCAGCACGATTTGGAATCCTTAGTAATATTATAATATTTAAATTACAGAACTTTAAATTAAAATTAAAAGGTCTTGGGGCGGTAACAAGGTAAACCACAACAACTCTACCGATTTTCGTAAATGTTAATATCTCGATGTTGGTCGAAGTGTGACTCGCGCTGTTACGTCTTAGCTGGAGGATTGTTATATCTGGTGTGGCTTATTTAGTTACTGTGTCAAGCCATTCAAATATATATTGCATTTTGTATTACACGTTTTCTGTTTTTAATGAATAGTCTAACTTGTCACGCCACTTACACTTCACCTGCAGCGATATAAAATGTACCCATGTCTTGCGTCCCAAGTGAGGATCCCTAGTTATTCATATTGAGCTTTCCTTTGTGTTCAATGACCACGTCGATGTCAACCAATTACGTTCCCAGGCGCTGCAGAGCTCCGTCGCCACCCGACGCCACCGCCGACCGTTGCTGCTCTCCGTCAAAATGATAAAGAGGCCGCAGCGTGGGCGCGACGTCGATTACGGAAACAGCTCGCTTTAATTTTCCTGACACTTGGCATTGCCTCTCCAATTCTCTTCTCTTACTGCGATGCCAATATTATGTTCCAACCGTTCTAGTAAATCAGCGCGTCGTAAGTACTCACGAATAAAAATTACATTATTTGTAAAATCTGCTATTTTTTAGCAAGTATAAAATGTTATATTACGAACAAAGTTTGCGAAATAGGCGCACAAATCGCGCACGTGTTGCGTATTATCTTTTTGTTAACAAACTGTTAACACCAATGATGTTTCGCGCCCACCTCGAGGCAATTCGCGCAAGCTTCGTAATGTTTCGTATCGTTAGAATGAAAAAAATAGCTCTTTTACATTCAGAAAACAAGCATATGAATTTTAGTTTTGGATATTTGGCGTTCGGCGTGTTAAATTTAAAAAAAATACATATGTACGTATTAGTTCCATGAGAATAGAAGTGGAAAGTTCTGCGATAATACCACAGTAATTCAAACGAAGATTGGTTTATGTATTTCTTGTACATTTTTCGTAAACATTATGTAGAACAATAAGTTATCATATCATTATGTTATGTCAAGTTTTAAGTAAATTAAATATTTTATTTATTTATTCATTTATTTTTACATCTTTACAATGTACAAAATATATTTACCTCCAAGAGAATGACATTTTATAAATGAAATTAATTTAGATTCTTCTTCTTCTTCTTGTTGTTCTTGTTGTTGTTGTTGTTCTTCTTATTATTTTAAAATCTATAATTACTGTAATTTTGATTTGTTTTCGCCACATTTCACAATCGTCTCATTCTCTTTCCTTTAAGTTTATTTTCTTTCTTCATATGTTTTACTTCTTGGATTTATGTTCATTTTCGTCCTTTTCTCTATTACACATAACAAAATTGTTTACGGAATTATTCAATCATATATCCTTCCCGCATGTTATTACAAATCCTGTTTTTTTCTTTATGGAATGTAATTATACAATATTTGTTTCCACTGTTTCTCTAATTTTCAAATTTCTCGCCCCAAATAATTTTAAAATGTGTCTCAAAGGTCTCTTAACGCCCTTTCCTATTGCTAATAAAATTAATGCCAAATTTCTGCCCCATAAATAATTAAAATTTCAATTAATCTATTTTCCGTGCATGTAACACATTTATTCCCCTCAGCCATGATACACACAAAACTTTATTTAATATAGTAATAACAAACCTTTCGTTATTCTTTTTAAACTTTCTTTTTCTTGAGTACCAGGTCTGATAATTGTAACATTCAATACTACTTAGAGAGTAAATTTAATGACACCTTAAAAGCCATGTAGTATATTAAAATTCGTTGATAGTCATTATTGAAAAAACAGTACAACTACAATATTTGACGTAAGTGATTTTAAAGATTTCTATTGAACTGACACATGAGTATTGATCTCTTTTAAGCGATAGCGAATTTTCAGTACAGTTCATTAATTTCTTATTTTCTTGTTTTGGTCATTTTTGTGACCGACTTCGATGGATCTCGGCATCAAATGTAGTGTATATCGCCGGGAAGTTCTAGGGTTCGAGTCCCAATGGTGACAGAATTTTCGATACTAGTTAGATAGCTAGGTCGAATTCAATCGCTGTCTGGAGTAGAATTCTACTGGCCGGTTGCTTTGATTGGTAGTTTTCCGTTTCTCCGGAATGCCGGAGCAGTACCCATACAAACGGGCCACGGGCTGTGCGCATTCTTTCTTTCCCCGTCTTTTTCCTATCCTCTCCCCTTACATTCACAAGAACTGTACTACAATACATGCTTAGAGACCAGTCGGGAGTGTAGAGCTTGTACGGTGCCTGGGTGGTGGGAGATACCTGATTGGGAATACACTGCTATGCAACGTCAGGGCGGCGCTGGATTTCACCCTCCAGTGGGGGGAGATTACCGCCACAACGCGGGAAAAAACATGCAATAAATCAATCATCTTTCCGTTTTTCTTCATATTGTATACGATGATCAAGTTTGAAAGTGCTTGTGTTGAGGTCAAACAATGCAGCCCGCAAGACCCAAGTGTTAGAGTAGTTGCATATACAATAGCAATCAAGGAGCAACGTTCACGCGTTGCTCTATCTAGTTTTCTCACTCCAGCTGTCAGTGAAGGCATTAATAAATACGCTCTTGGTTATTAATTTCACTTTCCAAGAATATTCAGTTTGGATGGTTTCACGAAAAACGTCAATACATTTCGGATTGTTGCAAAGATGCGAGTATACTGTGCCGCTACAACAACACATTTTCTCGTATTATTTCTAACTATTTTTCAGAAATTAGAAAACATTACACAAAAATGAGAGAGTCTTTTTCCCCATCCGTGGAAAAGTTTTTAAAAAAACTTTAAGAGTCGTTTATGAGAAAATTATATCTACCAATTTCGTGTCAAGGACCCACGAAACATTGATTCTGGCTACACGATGTGATAAACGAAGTAATTTGCTACGACAGAAACGAACACGATTTATCCACTTTTTAATTGCCAGGATCCGTCAATAAGTTTTTTCCTGACGAAAAATGACGATTTCTATTGCACGATTCCTTTACTTTTTAATCTTTGTAGTAAGGCGAGAAAGTCAAAAACTAGAAGGAAATTATTTACATAATCGAAAGAGTTACTTTTCAGTAGGAAAATTGTCTTTTGATCAATAAAATAAATTAATAATGTTTAATTTAAAGGTGAAATTTAGAAATATGTGTAATTTTTAATGAAATGGAAGTTTGAATATTTTAATAATTCATTTGGGGTCTGTTACATGAATTTACAAATGTATTACTTATTTCCAAATTTTACGATTACTGTTTGTTTTATGTAATATGGAAAATAATTGTTTTTCATTACAAATATATGTTACTTTTAATAAGAAGAGCATATTTAATTTTCTCTTGATTCTATTACTACTTCCTTCGTGATAATGTTTCGTACATCTAGACGTGTGGGGGCTTGAATATTTTTCTGTATGTCCGAAATAATAAAATCAACCATAAATGAAAATATGTATTATATTTTGGGATTTTAGGATATAATGAACCTCTGATAGTGTGAACCAAAAATGTTAGTCCCCAGAGATTAACTGTAATCAGAGTCAACTGTATTTACAAATTTCAAATTGTTCACACGGGTCCAACTAATTATTATACACATTACATAAAGAGCGAAGCCCCTCGGGTGGCTCGTGGACAGCATGCTAGCTCTTCGTGATGCGATCGTGTTCGATTCCTGGTCGGAGCAAAAACAGTGCTGTAGCTTTCCATTACAATCGTCTCAGTTTCTAAAGTTGTGTGCCGAAAGAAAAGCTCAGACAGACTATGTTAGTTACGTGAATGCGTCAACCTCAGATGTAGAAAATGAATAAAAACTGTGTCCAACCTCAGAACACCGCTAGCTGGGTAAGACGATTTATGACGCCCCTAACTTGCCAAATACATACATACGTACTGAATAGAAGAACTGCATCTAATAATAATTATCTTAATTCTAGGGCACTCTTAATTTACATTAATCCGCCTTTGCACACGGTGTATATTTCCTCAGGAGTTTAATTAGTAGCAAATACATTCGATGGTCTTAGTCACATTATTATGTCAAGAACAAGGATTTACGTCATATTTATTTATACATTACACTCCTTGAATGAACAAAAAAATATAAAGTATTTAGGATTGGAATTTTTGAAGTGTTTAATTTTGCTGACCATTTAGTGAAGGTAATTTTACTTACTCATATCATTACCGATTCCACTCGTACACATATTAATAGAGCGAGAAGTATGAACGGAGGGAGGCCGAAAATTCGCCCACGGGCCGCGCGTGAGATGGGCGCTCGCCTGTGGGGCAGGCGTGGCCGGCGCGAGCGTGGATGCACGCGCGCGCATGCGCGACGATGGGCGTCGGTGCGAAGCGTCGCGTCGCGGCGCGGCGGCCGAGCCCCACAATGAAGCCGCGTCCGCCCGCCAGCGCCTTTGTGCCGTGATGGATCACGCCACGGCCACCGCCCCACGCACAATGCGCCCGCCGCGCGTCCGCTGTTTTTGCACCCACGCACCCGCTCCACGCGACGCGACGCGACGCGGCCACTCTCCGTGATGGCATATTTAACCTGCGTTTCCGTTAATGGCGAGGTCGAATTTCGAGTGATAATTCATTTTGTCGGAACATCAGGAGGATATAAATGACGTGTCGAACATAGAGAACGTCAACGTAATTTTGTTAGAAAAAAATATTCCTTCGTTCAAGGAAACGTGGCTCCCCTTTCCTGTCACTAACTGTACAATATGAAAGGGATGCATGATTTATATGTAATTTAGAGAAAAATTGAATAAATAAGGGTCTACCAGGAAATGTTTTGAAATCTAGAAATGTAAAGTTCATCAGTCAAGATAAAGCCTCAAGCTTTGGCTTTGGACCAAAATGAATACGTTAAAATTACTCCACCACACAAAAACAATTGTAACCAAGTCTGGGGATCAGGCCGGTTTTCTATATGATTTTTGGGTCGCTACATCCGAATCCGGCGTCCATTTTACTCCATCACATCAGGGTTTAGACAGACTCTTAAAAAATACAATAAATACAAGATATTTCTGACCGAGGGGTCATACCATGTTACCAATATGTATTTGAGGTCGCTGAAACCAAATCCGAAGTCCATTTAACTTCATCCTATCATATTTTTTATTGATGCAGGAGGTGGCACCGGCCTCTGCCGGGAGAACACTCATCATGTTGTTGTATGGCAGATCACTATCCTTCTCTCAAAGCACACACAGGTTTTTCAAATTTTTTTGAAGTTCTGTTAAAAAACTTATGTGATGAAGTTAAGAGGACTTCAGATTCAGTATTAGCGATAACAGAAACATATAGGTTATATGGTCTGATACCTCAGTTAGAAAGTTTTCATTTTTTATATTTTTTGATATTATATCAAAAACCTGAGATGGTGGAGTAAAATGGATCCCTGATCCGGATTAAGCGACCCCAAAAACCTAAAATACATAGTCTGATCTCCCGACACAGACACATTTTTTCTGTGGCTGTGTTATGAAGTAATTTCTAGATCATAAATCATTCAAAAGAAATCCACGTCTATGGTATAATGTAAATTACCGTGAATTAACTCGTCATTGTCTTCATCTGCAACAACAAGAATTAAAAACTTAAGGAATGTCAAAACATTAGGTGCATTATTGTTTCTCTTATCATACCACTTCAGAAACACAAAAAATACGTCTCACTTTGTAACATCCTGATCAACAAACCCTTAGTTCACGTATGCTCGCCAAATGTATTTCTCTTTATTCTTTACGTGGTATTTCCCAGAAATGTAATAAATCGTTGCAAGTTTTATCTTCCTCGGAATATGGTGTTGACGAACTTCCGTGAATTAGAAGCATTGGCAGGTAGGGTTTCTAACAACGGAACTGTGGAATCAGAAATTCCAGAAGAAATGAAATATGGTCTTGCCGTAATAAATGAGACAGAAAGAAAGAGCTCCCTTCATTTCCAGTTCTCATAATACATCGAGTTATATTGTATTATTGAAAAACGGAAAAAAATTGAAGCGTGTTCGTAGAATTGAATTATACCGACTAATTTTATGTAATATCTTTCTGATAACCTGCGGCACAAAATTAATACCCGCGTTCATCTGTAAAGAATCAGGGATGAAATCGTGTATTGAAAACGGGATCAATGCAATTGGTTTTCCGAACATTTTCTGCATAATTCTCCTGTGAGATTCCTCGTATGTGTAATTTAGAACACCGAAATTTCCAATATGATATTCATAAAACATTACTAAGCGTGATTCGTATCACAAAACATAATCGTTTCTATGTAGTTTCACGAGTCTGGAAAATGAAGCCAGGGAAAAGATGGAAAATGCGTCCGGGACAAACTATGTTTTGAAATTATTACTTTTCTCGTGTTGCATTAGAAAACTCTACTGCAAACCATGGAATGATGCAGGAGGTGCTTTTTTGTTTAAGTGAACCCAAGAGCCTCGACTTCTGGTTCTTTCGAATGAAACTTGATTCTTATAATTACCTTCAAGAGATAATTCGGAATTACCCCGTGCTTCATTATGCAAATTAACTTTTATTGTTAATTTCAACTTATATTTTCCTTAATAAAAAGGCGAGTGAAGTAAATAACTAAAGACATTAAAATAAAATATGAGAAGTTTTTAGTATATACTTGTAATATAGTATTATTCTTAATCTTGAACATTTCCACTTTTAACTACTAGGCCATGTAGAGACCTCTTTGATTATTTACAACGGCGTAACTGTAGGGGAAACACGACACGTGCCCCCAACAAGCATCCAGAAACATCCATGCCCGAGGTGTGATTCAAACCCGCGACCCTTCAAGGCAAGGCACCTGCGATCCTACATTCGCAGCAACCTTGGATATCCAGGCCGCCTTTCGACTGTTTGAAAGCTTAATTATTCAGGCAATTTTCTGTAATGACGAGATAATGTACGAGCTGCAGTGGGGGTTAACGTTTGGCTTACCTCAACAAACATTCCTAACGAAAAATATGATTGGTGGCATGGATTAGTAGTCATCAACCTCTTCCCACTTACCAGGCATCTTCCCCTCCCTTTCTAGAGCTTTTTAAATTAATTTATTTAAGATCGCTATAAAACAGCTCAGGACATGAGCTGCCACTAATATTTACACAATTTTACAACGGTTAGATAAGGATCTATCCGTTGTAAATACATACTATAAGTAACGATATTTTTCTTGCTAAATGCAAACACCCAAGAACAAGATGGAATGTTGACACTTGTGCTCCACCCCGGGGACATGCCTGTGGGTTGATTTTCCTAATTAGGTGATCATGACTTAGTTTGATGGGTTTGATCCTCAGTCTGGTAAGGATGACTTGCTTGCTCCTACTAATTTGCATTTTAGGTAATTTACTTTTTGCACTTTCCTATTTACTATTTAGCCACATTTCTACTCCATCTTCTGCGAAGCATGATCAGTACTAAAAATGAATGAAATGAACTCTCAAAATATAGACCTCCCAAACTTAATTATCTTTTCTGACTCGATGTCCATTGAAAGCTGTAGAAAAGAGATTGGAATAACGTCTTTATCCAGAAAAGTTAAGAATTTTCATTTAATTACCAAACCAAAATTGGTAGTCAAATCATATGGTATGGATCCCTTCCCACAGAGGAATTTTCTCGAGCTTTCTCTAAGTTATTTTACCTCACAATTCTCTAGCCTCTGCCATCATCACCACCATCCAACTTATCAAGTGCCATGCACAACGTCTCTGGTTCTTCCCATGTTTCAACTAGCACACACACTCATTCACACAAACGTATTCGTACATGCCAGTAACGAATCTGTTCATTTTCCGAAATACTCTCTCCAGAATACTTCATTTGCTCACCCTTTCTTCACATAACTTCTGACAATTTTACAACTGACTCTCTTTATCTGAGACTTGCAGTTGGTTGCCACCTTCTGCAAGCCCTTGATTTTGAATCGGAGGGGGGGGTGTACAAAAATTATGTCATAATGAATGTTTTATTTTTAAATTATCCTGTTAATTATATTTTATATGAAATAATAGAGATTTTTAATATTACTTTTTACATTATAGAAATAAATTGTCACTTAACAAGGACGCATATTTTCCGGTCTCTATTTTCTAGACCGTAGAATCTAGGAGTAAATATAATAATTTATATTTTTATGGGTTATACACATTCATGGCACGAAGTATAAATATTACAGTTATTCTATAGAGAAAAATGTCATGAGACTCATGCGCTCGAATCGCATTATATCTCATTACGGCGGCTTTCGAAATTTTCCATATTGGTATTATTATTTATTGTAATAATAATATTCATGAAGGAGAAATAATTTTAATGTGAAATACTTTTTTCACACTATAGTGTGGACTAACTGCCACGAACCAAAGGAAATACTGCTATCATGCGCATCACATCACGTTTTTCTGCCACAACTAATTAAATGCTCGTATAACCATGATATTTTTCATATTAACCCGGAGTCTGGAGATTACTTCTGAACTCCAGAGACTCCGGGTGAAACCCGAAGAGAAGAGTTGGCTTCCCTTCTTGCAGTGCAGCAGTCAGACTGGTTGCCGTCCGCCCGCTGGGGCCAGGGTTCAACTCCTGGTCGATCCATGTGGAATTTCTGGTGCAAAAAGCGGGATCGCTGCAGGATTTCTTGGATCTCGTTTCCATTACTGCTCATGCTCTCAATTCTCCATCTTCATGCTCATTACTCTCATCATAATCGTTACGTCTCAACGCAAATGCCTTACCTCGCCCGGCTGACCGTCTGCCCCTCCTCCACCATTCCCCGGGGCGATTTACTCGCCTTCCACAGCTGGGACCGGGGTTCAACTCCTGGTCGATTCATATGTGGGATTTGTGGTTTATGCCATTGATTCACTATCATTCGTATACTTGATAATCACCTACCAATCAAATCCATTTTTCAATCATCAAAATCAATCCTCATTTTTAGATTCGCGCATCAGACATAACAAAAAATGTAGAATAACTAACTCATCAACCATTCAATCTATCATCATTCTCTTTTCCAATCTTCGCGGGACTGTCCTAACCCAAGAACTCAGCCAATCGCCGTCCTCTTTACCAATCAAACCGTTTATCCCATTTCCATCCCCTGTCCTAACTTGCACCTTTCCCGTATACACCCGTCTCTCTCTAACTACCTTCTCATTAGCCTCCTCCTGCAACACTCCCTTCACCGCCCCCGCCTAACTGCCCGTGCGCTGCCCCGTCGCAGCGCCGTGGATCCGCCGCGCGTAGGCGCTGGCGACGCCGCGTATTAGCCTAATGGGCGCGCCGCCGCCCGCCGCCCGCCGCCCGCCGCCCACCGCGTGCAGCGCTTAGTGCGAATCGCCTGAAAGATGGCAGCGCGCACATGACGCCCACCGCGGAATGGAAACGCGCGAGGGGCGAGCGCGAGAATATTGAGAGGGAAGTGTAATGTGAAGGGGGATGTTTGTTGCACATGTGCGTCAATTCAAGACTTATGCATTGGCAGAATTCGGCTTTGTGATCTAGAAATAGTAGTTTCGTGATTAATAGAACAAGTTAAACAGATCATAAAGAAAATTCACGGATCGTAACGTCTATCTCTACTTACCATCGTACAGAAAATGTCTTGTCCTTCCGCTCTCATTCTTACATTTACGAATATAACTAGAAAGCCCTCGTTATAACTTTTCTCCCTCAAGTTTCCATTCTGACCTGTTTCTATTATTATTTTTCTTACTATCTTTCCAGATCTGCTCAATACATTCATTGTTCCCTTGTTTCGCTAGTTTCTCCCACTCCCTTTCCCGCCTCTATTCAGTTTATTCGAAACTAATGTTTTCTCACTTAGATATCTTGGGGTACAATAATGTAGAGCCAAACTCATATAATTAATTTTCCTGAATCCTTTCAATGTTCCAAATTAGAAATTCGTACCGTCTATTTCTTCAGTAACAAAACGTCTTACATTGCAGGATATGTGCACTACTAAAAGACTGTAGATAGTCAGTGTGAGGATATCAATGCGATTTTCATAATAATGGATAATTGTAAATTTAGATACTTATATCTGACGAAAAGGGGTTTGTATTTGCTTTCCAGGTCATATTTGACAAGGAATTTAAAACCCTCCAATCACAATTAAGAGTACCCTATTGAAAGAATTTAATACAAAAACCAAACTGAAATATCTAGAAATATATACAATGCAGTTAGAATTTTTTTCAGAGTTCTGAAGACAGTTTTTCATAGAGTGATGATTGATGGCACTTAAGTTGTAATAAAAAAGAAAACTAACACTTTTAATTTCTCAATATTTTGCTCTTCATTCATATCGCATCGTTTCAAAAAATTATTAAAGAAGTGGGAACATCAGCAATAAAGCATTGAAAATCCACCTCTAAAATTATGGTGACTGCAGTAAATCAACTTCTGCCACAAAACAAATGTGTATTTTTACCGACTACACTACCAATAATATAATATAGCATTGTTTCAAAATCCTATCTAAATAAAATTTAAAACAAAAATGTTTGCGATTACGTAAAGTAATATAAATTACAATTATTTATCTGCATGAAAAACTGGTTTCGTCGTTTTAACTCATCATTTCTACACCTGCTATATTTTCCATCTGAAGGAATACGAGTCTGTAAAAGCTTGACAGAAAAGATGAAAAGACAAACTTCCCGACCGTAACGTCAAGACAAAACGCCCTGCAGCAATCTAGACGAAGTGAAATGAGTTGCTACCGAAATGTGTGGCGACATGGGGAGAAGCGTAATCTTTTCATATAATAGAAAAATTTCGCGAGGAAATTTACGAAAGCTCTCACGAGAAAAAAGTGATTACATGTACAAGTATTTTGTCGAAAACATTAATTTCACTGCGTTATATAAGGCTTAATTTTATTATTTCCGAGGTTCAGTAAAATATCCAACCTTTTCGAATTGAAAATTTCAATATCTTCGTCCTTTCTTCACATTTGATTCTACATTGTCACACACTCTAAAAGTTACACACATTGTCATTGTCACACACTTCAAATCTTAACACCTCTTGCACCGTTGGAGCTCTTACTTCACTTTCGTAAGTTCTTTACCACACTCTTCTTCTTCTGTTCTAAAAACCCTTTTACCCTTTTCACGTCGTTCGTGGCATCGTCTTTCACTTGCGGTCCTCGTAGACGAAGTCTTTAGGCTGGACAGAACTACTATCATTGATGAACTGAACCAATTTCTTCAATTTCACAGTTCCCACGAACTCTTTCACTTATCATAAATGTTCTAAAAACTTTTCTGGAGGCCCTTTTTCAAAAAAATCTTTAGGCTCATACGTGTTTGCTGTAATTTTTTCAGTGAAAACTTAATTGAATTTCCTCGCCTAACCAAAGTTACGAGATCGGTAGAAGCTGATATTGTAGTATTTATTTGTTATGTAAGTGGATGGGGATCAAAGAGATCATTTAACGGTTTCTAAAAGTTGACTTCATTTGAATTAACTGAATTCAGTGTGAATGTTATAAAAGGGAAAATAATTTCATAATAGATCTTCACTTCGAACTGTAGCCTCTGAACTGTGCTTTACAGCTTTTTACGCCCGATAAAATTAATATTGTAACATTGCCAAGTGTTGAGACCTTTAAAAGGACATGCAAACCTTTGAAATACTATTTCTGTCTCCATTTCTTCACGTTAATTTTTCATAGATTTCGAATGACGTCTCGTTTCCGATCACCCATGCAAATCCGTAAGGATCCCCGAAAGACCTAAGTATACAAAAATGTAAAAGAGAATGACGGAACTCGTATTTGTGGGACCAAATTTCAAAACAATAACAGGATAAAAAAATTCAACGATATATTTAGAGTAATGAATTGTCAACCCTTTACAAAAAGCATGGTGCATATTGCACTCATATTTTGATACTAGTTTATTTTAATACATATTTTCGAAATTACACAATTACTTGGCATAAAGTATAATTTTTCCTTTGAAAATCAATGAAAAAAGAAATAGCTGATTTACTTTATAAAATTTTAAATAAAGTATATGTTGAATCATTTCAGCTTTTTAACTCTTGAGTGGTTTTCTTCGAAACCAATGCTGTAGAAGACGTTAGCATCAGACTTGCAACGAATACTAAGGATAAAAGGAGTATTCTCCTGCACCGGCTTTAACAAGACGTAAATTGTCTCTTGACGAGAGCTGTGGGATTGAAGATGTGATTAAACTTGATCCTGTGTGTCGTGCTTCTCATGATTCTTCTTTCAGGTAATCCCTAATACAATTTTAAGCCACCCTCGGAAGCATAGAGTAAACTCTGAGAAGATTTTTCAGTAAAATGTCTCAAAAACTTTTGTATACATACGCTTAGCAAACGAAAACTTCCAACCAACAGCATTACACATTTCAATGTAACAAAAATGTGTAATATTATAAAGGAAATTTGCCAGCAAGAAATGAAGAGTAATATAATTTTAAATATAAATATTTAAAAATAAATAATACCAAAAGTGTTTAAAAAGTGAGTTCTCTGGGTAAGTAATCAAGAAACACATGAATACCTAAAAAATTAAGTTAGAAGAGGTTAGAACAAAATATTAAATTCGCAATATGAATTAATTCAAGGTCGTGTGTAACTGTCAAAATCCTGTTATTTTCGTACAACTTTTTATGAACTAGCAAAATATAAAAACGCCTCATTCCATTTTGTCTTAAGTTAGTTTTTACGAAGTTTCCAAAAGCAAAGTACCATGTCCTGCAAAACTTCCTCGGAACACGATGAAGGAGTGCAATAAATAGTTCAGCTTTCTCCTTGTGTTGTTGGGGAATTAGATAAGTTATTTTGGGGAGTAACAGTCTTGCCGTTATTTTTTTCAGATTATGAATGTAGATACTACGAAGTTGTAGAGTGATACAGCTGATGAATATAATTGCAGTTAATTAAAATTAATACTTAAACTATATTTTCAGCAGTTTATTCATACATTTCACCTTTTCGATGTAAATAAGAATCAGGCAGGTGTCATTCAATACAAAAAATATTATAAAACAAATATGAAAATAATACATTGGAACCAACTCTTGAAATAATTTTCTTTTGATTAATATACTAATATTCTGACGTATTGTGTACGACCGAGTAAAACAGAGTATAACATTCACTTCTTCATAAATTCATTGTTGATAAACTTTTAAAGAATTGAACATAGTGTTAAAAATGAGTCTGAAATATTAGGTTCTACATGGTGTTACCATGATTTAAGTTATTGAAAATGACTCAACATAAATAACCAATACATTCACTCTACCTTCTTTTATAAATTCTTCCATTTGGTAATTTTTTTTCCACGGGACTGAAAACTGTTTGAATGGCAAACTATTTCCTAAACTTGCTTTTAGTGTTGTTTTATCTAACCATTGTTATGTGTTGTATGCAGAAACAGTGTGGAATAAATTAACAAGATTCTCTTACAGACGCACTCTGCCTGCGACTTTGACCTGCGTGCATTCCACATACGAGACTTGACCACAGCAGTTGACACACGCAGTGTTGCCATATCGTCGGAATTCCCGCCGTTTTCAGCGGATTTCTAACTCGTACGGCGAAAAAAAAAATAGTTTCGCGGACAGTGGAATAAACGGCGGAAATTAATAGAGACGGTGGAAAATAAGCGGAGTTTCAAATCTTCACTATTAAGGCCTGGACACATAGAGTGTTCGAGCAGAAACATTTTAAAATAATAATAAAAGACAGACAATTCAGTCTACATAAGTGCGTCCTTTATTATTATTTTAAAATATTGGGGCTCGAATACGCCAATAACGACGGCTATGACCAAGAATAAGCAATTGCCCTTATCTATTTCATCCATTCATAAGCATTTGTTCTTTTCTATCATTATTTTCTATCGTTTGTTTTAATAGAATAAATTAATACAATATTTAAATATGGAAAAATAATTTATTTTACGTTTAGCGGATTTAGGCGGGAAATTTAAAACCAGTTCAGCGGATTTTCGGCGGAAACTGAAACGAACATGGCGGAATCCCTCTAAACACATCTGGCAACACTGGACACACGCGGAAACACGAAATGCGTAATCGACCTAGCGACTACAGTCAGATTCATACTTGGAGAACGCATCAAGAATAAATTTGGTTTAAACTGAGCTAACTGCATGGGTGCGCTCTTTGAAGTAAATCTCTCATTCCTCAGCATTCTAGGAAACGTGGGAGACCTGCATCTGACATCAACCACCATATTAATCTCCCAGAGCAAGTATGTGTATCTAGAGATTTTAGAAGTTCTTAACTTAATAAATTACGATGTTCCATAACTTATTAAATAACATTACCAACATCGTTTGGCTTCGAGTTGACGTTAATTTCATAACAGAAATTGGTAACTAGCAACATGGAGAGAGCCAATGAAAAGGGTTGTGTTAACATGAAAAGATAACATGAAAGGCGCCAAAAGAGATGTGTTAACGTGAAAAGATAACATGAAAGCCGTGAAAAGAGATGTGGAAATGAGAGGCGATGGATGTTGAATAAAACTGAATGAAGGGTGAAGGCAAATCGTGTACATAAAATAACTTAAAGAGATTTTTTTGTTAATTAAGGTCGCATCAACTTCTAGGTCATTTGTGACCACTATTGATTGTAACGGTATGGTAACTGTGAGAATGACACGATATGATGATGATAGGGGTGAAAGGACGATCACAATACAACCATGCCCGAGGCGGGACTCGAACCCACGATCCTTCGGTCCGCTATCGCTACGGCACTACTACCTTTGCGATTTCGGCGAACGGATCGGCAAAAGGGAAACTTGTGTTGCCGAAAAGGTGTATATATATATATATATATATATATATATATATATATATATATATATATATATATATATATATATAGAGAGAGAGAGAGAGAGAGAGAGAGAGAGAGAGAGAGAGAGAAATAGATAGAAAAGAGTGAGAAAGAGGAAATAGCGAGGAGAGAGCGATATAGCACGGAAATTTGCATTACTAGACGAAGAATTAGGTTGAGAAAATGTATCTAAATTTCTAAATCGGAATTCGAAAACGGGTTGTTTGTCAGTTTTTTATAATAAATAATACAATTTCGCAAATTAATTTATTTCGTATTGCTTTGCGTCGTAATTTTTTTTCTAGCTGCCAGGTGTTTCTCAACTTTCAGGGAGAATAGTTTTGTTGAATGGACACACAATATGGCTGTTACTGTTGTTTCTTAAATAAAAATGAGGTTGCAAATATAAATGAAGAAACACTCCATTCGATCTAGCTCGTGTTGAAGAACAGACAAAGTTGCGTCGGGTCTTGAAGACCCACCGGTCAGAGATCCGATGCCGACCTACCGCCGGCTATCAGGGTTCCCCTAACCAGGTATCTCCCACAAGCGGGGCACCGCCCCAACCGGGACAAGCTCTAAGCTCCCGACCGGTCTCCCGGTATGTGTGATAGTGTGGTACATGTCCGTCGTAGTGTAGCACATGTATCGTCAAGACTTGTAACTATGTGTACATATGTGGTAAGGATAGGATAAGGAAGATGTAGGATTGCAAGCGGTCCGTGGCCCGTTTGTTAGTACTGCTCCGTCATTCGCCTGGTGTTGATAGAAGAAATCACGGAAAACTACCGATCAGAGCAGCTAGCCGTTAGAATCCTCACGCAGACGCGACTGAATTCGACGTAGCTGTTTAGCTAGTGACGCAAATCCTTCCACCGTCGGTGAAGCACCTCCCAGTCAGAGGCACTGCAGTGACATCAATTGATATCCTGAGCCACATCTCCCGGTAAGGTATTTCGAAACATGTCTTGGGGCACAGTTTTGCCAGCTCGGGCAATCCTCTCCGTAATCAACGGGCTCGACCGTTGAAAGTCTGGTTTACGGAGGGACTGAGAACCAAAAACACAACATATTGAAACATACGAAATAGTTCCGACAAATTAATGTGCAACTCAAACGTGAGTCGTAAGTGCTAAGGTAAACTAAACTTGAGGCGTAACTAAATTGCATTGTTTGGTGGTTTAATGCGTTTAATTAGTCATCGAAAGCGTTTGAAAAGTGGAGCGCCGAAGAAAGGGACGTCCTAAATAATAAGCTGCACCGATATTTTAAGAAATTTTAAATCGTTTCACTTTAATAACACACCAATTTTTAATCAATTTACTTTTTATCACATAAAAAGGTCGATTGAGAAAGAGTGTGCAACGTAGCGATTCCGATGTATAAAAACGCGCCCTAAAACCAACGCGAACAGCGGTGAATCGCGGGCCGCTTGCGTTGCAGCACCCCATTAGTGAAGGGTCTCCTGGCAATATTTGCTCGCGAGTTTGGAATTCGTTTCCGCACTTTGTGCTTTGTGGGGCCGCGCTAGCGAGAGCGTTAAATTCGTTTTTGCCGCCAATCGCAGCGCTAATCACGTTAATCGCCCGTCCGCCGCCGCAGCTTTTGACAGCCCTCGCCGCCCCCTGAGACCCTTCGCCCATCCTGCATGGGGCGGGGCCCTTCACGCCTTATGGTGGAAATGCTATGTTGAAAATCAATAAAAACGTGTTTCGCTTTAGGGTCTCTTAACTCACTTTGAATTTTACTAAAAAATAATTGAGCACTCTCAAATAAATTTATTCGTGTTGAATATAATTAAGTTGATTAAGTAGTGTTCATATAGTGCGCCCTATATTAATGGATTGCCCGCTAATTTGGGGGAGGGGTTTTGATTCTCTGTTGCTCATTACAACGTAATTTGTGGCAAATTAATGATTTCATAATTGCTGCATGGGAGCCGTTAAAAATATTACTGAATAATAAAATGAGTACATACTTCTGTTAGGAAAATATCAATTTTTACATGTTAACGTAACTTTCTTCAATTCTTATGTCTATCGCAAATACCTTCGCGAATCAGGTATATACCTCGCCGGTTCGTTCTGTTTCATAGAAGGCGAATTCGCGATGAATAGACTAAAATCAATGATAATAAAAGCTCACAAATATCTATATATTATTATCGGGAAAATGCACAGTAAACGTTATTTCTCGTAATGGACTAGCATTTCCGCAGAACTGGTCAATGAGCTAATTTCAAAATTATGACGCTACATTTTACATTTTAAATCACTAAATTGGAACGTTTATTTAATAACCATCAAATTGTGATAAATGGAACTGACGATCACCCACATTCATCGAGGTGTCGATAATCTGAATAAATTCGCCCTAATGTAATACCGTTTCAATATTTACTTTTTACAAAATGTTTTATAGACTTTTAAATCACATTTAGTTTACATCTGTAGTTTATTGAATGCCAAATGTTTAAATCTTTTCTCTTATAATTTATTTCCTAATAATAATAATAATAATAATAATAATAATAATAATAATAATAATAATAATAATAATAATAATATAAAACTCACAGATTTTGAATCTTCAGCGAAGGGTTTCACAGAGGTTAAATTCTGACGACAAATAGAAATATAAATTCCGTAATAAAATGAACAAATGTGACATTTATGTAAATATTGAATCTTTCCTAAAATTAATCTTTGTAATAATTTAGATTGAATCTTAATAGATAATATTTAATATTTATTAGAAAAATTGCCACTGTTATTGATATCAACAATTTTTTCTTTGAACCCAATTTTTATCCACAGACAGGAACATTGCATGTAAGATTTATTTTACATTTCAAAGCTACTACTTTCCTCGAAATTAGTACGTTAGAACAAACACAAACATTTATGTAAAATCTCAGCGTAAAGATAAACTATAGTATTTGACATTTACAATTAATCTGTTTTTGCCGTACCTAATCTAGATAGTGCTCTTTAAATTTAAATTTCAAGCAGAAAGTATTGTATTCGAGGTAAAAAGGGAAACAAATGCTATGAGTGGTAAAAGTGGCATTTTATTTTTCGAGAACGGAATGTTGCGACTCGATGGCGATAGGCTGAGTGTCACAATCCTATGAGCAAAATCAAATCATAACTACCACGTGTGGCATACACTATTTTTTAGGCACACTTTGAAACTTCCTTTATTTCAATTAAAGAACCATAAAGTACTTAATTGGCTGCTGTGTTACATTAAGACCAATAGTAGCAGATGCGGTCAGACGACTTTTGTTTCGTTCACAGTCAGACGAACCGAAACAATTGAACATAGTATCACTTTTGGCACTAGTGCTTAAAATCGAACTTTTTGCTCGCTGTGCATAGCCTGGACGAAATCACTATTAATAGTGTCTTGTCTAAAAATATATTTTTATTCTATTTAAAGTCTTGTGTTTCTTGATAGTGATATGTATTTCTCATTTTGGTTAAAAGTGATATATTTTATTGATGGGTCACAAAATACGATAATTATAACAGATGCGGAAACAAATAATATTTAATATTGTTAAAATTGTAAATAGTTTTAAATGTTTAAAATACTGTGATAACACAATAAAACAAGCGATGCAGGCTTGATCTAAGAGAGAAAGGTACCACAGTAACAGTTGTATTATTCAACAGCTAGAAAATCAAGAAAGATAATGATTTTCACAGTAGTCAAGGTAAGACAAACTGTGGTCATGTGATGTAAAAGAAACGCCTTTACAGAGAAGTTGTATAGTGATCTAGTGCGGATATTGTGAAAAATATGTTGTATAATACAGTTGAGGGAATTTAAACAATGAATACAAGTATTGTTTCAGTTTGATACTACGGAGAAAGTAAGTTGTATTTACCATTATGACGTTATTAATATCAATTTAACGTTACTGCGAGAGTTGATATTGAGGACAGAAATTGTGGATCTTACGACAAGGGAGAACAGCTTAGTATGTTGTTTTCGGACGACTAAAGACCGACTTCAAATGAACACTAAGTTTGGTCGTATTAAAAGACAGTGTTATTGGACCTATTGTGGCCATCCGCTTGTCGACGATGCCAGGGACGTTTAATAACAATTTGATATAAAGATCAATAAGATACCGATTCACATAAGGTAGATGATGTCAAGTTGTTCTGAACAGTATTTGGTAAGCTTCGGTAGAGCTCGATTAATAGATAATGGTCTGAGGTTCACATAAATGAATTCAAAGCAAACTTTAATTTAAAACGGTAATTAAATCGAATGTATTATTTTTAATTGGCATTTTCTGATACTAATGAGTAAATTATAAGACAATTATTCCCCGTCTTTTATTTTAATTTTTAGTAATACTGTTTGGTTTATTGGATTACTTTTTTAATTACAGCACTCTTAAATACAAAATTTTAGAAATCTAGATTACCCGGATGAGGGGGGGTACAAGCACGGGTCTGAGCTCTCTGATTTGTTCCGCAACTTGCCTAAAAGCCCAGGTCATTTAAAAGATTGGGAATTCCAAGACATTGCTCTATTGGAAATTTTGTGCAAAGCATTCTTGAGGCACTGGCATCGCCTAGATCTGCTCCTTAGGAAGCTGTTTGCCACTGGGAGCAGATTTTGAATTCAACCGCCTCATGAAATCTTTAGTCGTGAATTAGAGGAATAATAATAATAATAATAATAATAATAATAATAATAATAATAATAACCACATAGAGATAGAGTATTACACAATGTTATTTGTAGGGTCTTATTTCATAGGTCATGACTGAATTGATGGACGCATTTTCAACGAAATGTGCACTTTTATATCTTATTTTATATATCACAGAGCGTTCTACGGATATAACTGATGAAAGTAGAAAATAAATATTACAACAAAAACGGAGGTGCGTGGTAAATGTATGAATTACTCCAATTTTTTATCTCAAAAGAAATACAATTTTCCTCATTTAACTTTACTGCCCTTTGTGGAGCGGACAATTTTGAAACTGCGAACAAGAAATTAGTAATTCTTTCTGGATGTTCATAAAACAACAAAGAAAAATTTCAATGGAATAAAAATGCGTCACGCGAACATTCTGGTAATCGGTAGTTCTGGCGATAATGGATATTTATCGCCAAAACTGGTACCTTGAACAATAAATATCTCTGAAACAGTTTTTTCAACGCGTCAGCGAAATTCTTATAAAAGAAAAATGCGTCTCGAGTAGTAGGCGGCCTTAAGTTGCGTCACTGCATCGACTAATTGATTATTTCGTGGTTTCTGGTCAGTCAGCGGCTAGGGACATTAATCCCGTGAGTGTAGTTATTCTAGCAGCCATATAATGTGACACATCTGACAGCCTAGTTAATATTTGTACATATTGAATCTTAACTTGTATCATTTTGCACAATAAACTAAAAACACCTAAAGTTGTTAAACGCGCTCCTGCCGCCTGGTGTTCACACTAGCCTCCGCGACCGCTGTGGCCTCTAGCTAAACATAGTCTAAGGAGAATGCGTTGCTTTCAAGTCACTTCCGAGGAGAAAGCGATCCGTTCTGCCACTGCATGTTCGCCGCCATTGTGAAAGTAGCTACGCTGGTCTTCGGGTAAGATGTATCGTTAACCTTCGCAGAAGTCGCTCATTACTCACCACGTGTGTTGAACGTTTGAGTGTTAATAAATACTCGTGTGATATTGAACTATAATGCGTGTCTTTAATGTGAAGAATGTTAGTTTTACCACCGTAATTTTGTGGGACACCCTAACATTCTGTCTCCCAGATGAGTGAACAGCTGGCAGGCGTTGGACGTTGTTCGTCGCGCCCATTGCATTTGAATGGACAGTAAGAATACAAGTGTTGCCACGAAGTGTCGTCTGCGCCACAAAATATGAAAGTCTTGACAACGCGTGCGCAGCAGTTCGTAACGACATATCTTGTTAATATCTTAATATGAGCTCTTAATGAATTTTTAATTATTAAATAATATAAAGAACATATGTTTGAAATATCTTAATTACACACCTATTACTTTCCTGTGACAGGGGCTCCCTAAACCTCAGTTGTGCTACCTCTGAACTACGTAGGAACGAGATTCGTTGCATTGTAATTTTTCAGACCATTGTCTATCAGTAATACGGTCTTTATCGCTGTAGTGGCGGTATTCTTCCCCGGCTGGAAGTGAGGTCCGGCGCTGACCCACACGTCAGCTTGCGGGGTTTCTCTTACAATATCTTCCGCCAGCAGGCACCGCCCCAGCCGGGACAAACCCTAAACTCGTACCTGATCTCCCGATAGTATAGTGCATGTGTAAGGGGTAAGAATAGGAGAAGGGTGAGGAAGAAAGATACGCGCGGCCCGTGGACCGCTTATTAGGATACATCTCCGGCATTCGTCTAGTGCTGATCGGAACCGATCAGATGCAGATAGAATTCTCCTCTAGACAGCCTAGCTATCTTGCTAGTGTCGAAAATCCTAGGACTCGAAGCCTAGACGGTGTGTAGCTGAAGCAAGTACCTCGAACAAGATATCCGAAACAAAGTTTTACAATTTTTAGCATTTTTACGACGGATTTTTACAACTTACAGTTTTTTCAAATTTATTATTATGTAATATAAGTTAACTGTCAACCTGTACAGATAGTAACTAGGCTGCCATGTTGTCTCATATTGTAAATATATGGCTGTTAGAATAACTACACTCACGGGATTAATGTCCCTGGCTGTTGACGTACCAGCAACCACGAAATAATCAATCAGTCAATGCAGTTATGCAACTTAAGGCGGTCTACTACTATAATAGGGACGCCTTTTTCTTTTATGAAATATTTTTTATAAGTTTCTTGCGCTGACGCGTTGAAAAAAATTCAGAGGTATTTATCGTTCAAAGTACCAGTTGTGGCGATGTATCTCCATTATCACCAGATCTTCCACTTGTAACAATGGCGTCCAAAGAAATAATATAGAAATAAAAATCCCATTGAAACAAAACAAACGAGACATCGATAATGTGTCGATTTGCATGACTGAATCGGTTACCGGGACATGTGATATGTCACATTTTTTTTCGTCCACAATGAATCAGAAAATGACCAGAAAGATTAATATAATTGGAGGAAACTTTCAATAATAATTATTTCTCCAGAAATATAAAATTACGTCAATAATTTATACGTTTAGAATTTATTAAAGAACTTGATATTAATGCAACTCTAAAGTAATGAAATAAAACAACAATAAAAAAACTATAAAGAAAAAATGTCGATAAGAAATTGTAATAGACAGGCGCCGCGGGTATTCCATTGAGCGAATGTTAGCGCCGGGACGCCACGCGGGGCGTCGCGTCGGGGGCGTCGCGGCGCGGGTGGGGGGAGGCGGCGCTAACGACGCCCCGCAGCGTCGCTTTGATCGTCGGCGCGTCGGCGCCTCAAACGGAGGGGCGCTCGCGGGGCAGGGCGGGCACTCGCTCAGATGGGAGGGACGTGCGCTGGCCCTCTTTTTGCAATACGGGGGTAGCTCGTTCTGATATCACTTGTTAGTGGGGATTTGTTACTATTGCGTCTCGGCAAGGCGCTCAAATCCTGAAAGTTAATCACCGGTTGAGGCTCCGTGACATCGAATTGATTTGAATTGAATTTGCCTTATTTTACGTGGCGAGGCTCGGGCCATCAGGCCCGCTCTTCCGTCTGACCACGCAAATTTCGCTACGCTTCTTTCATCAACTAGCAGAGAAAGGAGGCGAGAAACAGGCGATTTGAATTTAGCTCAGAGGCGTCATTTAGGCTTGAGGATCTTTTACATGCAAGTAAATCTACGAACATGGGACAGCCGGCTTTACTTCCCCTCCGAAGGAAGGCGTACGAAGGATTTTGTCGCCCTAAAAATCCACGGCTTCGACCGGGTTTGAACCCGCGAGCTTGGGTATAACAGTCCGGTACGCTAACCGTTACACCATCCCCGCCGCTTAACACCATCGCCGCCGCTTCATTCACCGTTGTCTTGCAGCGACAACATTTTTTGAATGGTTGACGTCTTAGAGTTCGGGTCCAGACGGTGACGGATTTCCTAAACCAGCTCCGTAGCTAGGACTAGTTCAAGCACTGGGTTGGAGGAGCTAGTGGACGGCTCCTCGGATCGGTAGTTGTCCGTGGTTTCTACGATAATTACCAGGCGATTTGTGAAGAAGTGCTCCAACAACAGAGCCATGGGCCGTCCGCAATCTTACCTGACTATTCATTGTCCCTCCTCTCTTCACACACACACACACACACACACACACACACACTTATTCTTACGTGCGCTAGTTGGGAGACCAATGGAGAGCTTAGGCGCGTGTTCCGGCCACACTGAGGCCCCAGTGAAAATATATTCGTGGAGGATAAAACCCGCATCCCCACGGATAGCGTGGCACCGAATCTTAGTATCCTTCGAAGGAGGAACGCCGCCATCTCTTGGGATAAATATATTAAAGGACGGAAATAATAGCCACATTTGATTCACTTGAAAACACTAAAACGTCATTGAATAGACGTGAAGTTATAATGGAATATGTGTAATCTGATGGCCCTTTTTTTTGATGCTGTATTTTCAGCAAATCCGAAATTCAACACTGGGAGTTCATTTGTTAGTGAGGTTTAGTTACTTTGGATGGAAATCAAGAAAATTACTACAGATCGTCAACGTGCGGATTTGGTTACTTGTAAAACCAGCTGACGCCCCAAAAGTTTCTTCTTTTGCCAGGTATTGGTGGTTTTGTGCGCTGATCTGCGGAGACGCATCACACATTCCCTGCCGCGGAGAACCAGAAGAAGAAGGAGAAGGCGACGAGAACCGGAGCGAACACTTGCATCAGAAATGGACTAACATTTGATACGAAAATGCACCTGAACGTACGAACGATGCTATATAATTCTGTGTATGCAGAATATCTATCACCTGTCAGTCCTTTCTCTGCATATGAAAACAACCATCATTATTTCTGAGTATGACAAGTATGATATAAGAACAGTCTATATAGGGCTGTAATATTATATTATACTTACGAGTATAAAATGGAAGTTTGAATATTTATTTACTGCACAGGAAGTCATTATGATATACGATTCGATGTCTTTATTCGCTTCCACGCGAGATACCCTGATGCCATTATGATAAAAACGAGTTGGGCGTCAATCTGTGATGGGATTAAGGGTTACCCATTAATAATAGTCAGTGTGATAATGATTTAGGGATGATACATTGTCGAATTGAACTATTGACGTGGAAGGGAATGTGTTTGTGCAAACAGTAACCCGAATGTATGATTGATTAGGGATTCCGCACCAATAAATGGAGACTGGATATGGAATGTTAAGCGGGATAATGTTTTGAATTGTTATGCAAAAATGTTAGAATTTCATTATAAAACGGTTGTCCATGGTGGAGTAAAATACAAGTGTCAAAACATACTTCAAAAATGTTTTAAAAAACAGAAGGTAAGGTGTTGTGTCATTAAAAACTAGATAAACAGCATTTTACAAATTAGAATGCAGATTCACTGATAAGGCTTTTTAAATAAAAAAATGTCACCCTAGAAAGAGAGTGGAAAGAGCCCTGGAGGCTTTGATTCCTTATTAAACAGGCTATTATTGATTACTTCCTTACAGACACCGAAACAAAATTAAGAGTTGGTCATCTCTCGAGAACGCAAAAACGAATTGGCAGAGGAAGTATTTAATTGGCTGTCCGGGTGACGCTGCGTCCATGGCAAAGGTGCCCACGTTTCGTTCATCATTCTGTCACCTTCCTCAGGGCGTAATGCGACTCCGGCCGCGGAAGCCTACGCTCTCTGAATTGGTAGAGATGGTAGAAACGCCCAAGTACTCCCATTAACAGCAAAAGTGAACGTTCTGCAAGCAATCGTTGCCCAGAGATTCCTGCTGCCCGAGACTCGAGAGGTTAGCAACTAATTAGTACGTGTTCATAGATATACTGAAAAAATAGATTTATTGGATTGACGGAAAACGAATTACAGGAAAAACGCTCGTTGCTATTGTTATTCAAATAAGTATAGTAAAAAAAGCTGTGATTCCGTACATGAAATTGAGCTCAAAAAATTTTGCTGGAAATGTTTAAGTGTTTTTATCGTTAATCAAATAAATAAGTAAAAGAAAACTAAAAATCTCATAAAAGTTAATTGGCATTGCTGGTTTCATTTTCGAAACTGAAGGCATAAAAATGAACATAAAGATCGGAAAACCTATGTATCCTTCGATGTCTCTATGATCGTCTTAAAGCCGCAAAGAGTGGCGAAGAGATGGGGCAATGGGCGTTGCAGACCCGTGAAAGCACCGAGGCCACTGGCTGCCTCCGGAGGGCGGGAGATTCTGGAGCCAGCGGTATGGTTGCGGGTCTTGCGGTCTCCTAGCCTCAGGCGGCCTTCTTTCAATTTCTGTCTCTTGCGCCGTACTTCGCCCCGCTTCGTCAATCTCCTATCCGCGCCGCACAGGCTTCGCCTTGCTCTGCTCCGCCCCGCACCGCCTCTTCTCCCCCCCCCCGCTCCGTGGTTCCACTAAACACCGCTCCGGAACTGGCCACTCCGCTCTGCCCGGCACCACTATGCCGCGCCCGCTCAGCCTCGCTCCGGTTTGCTCTGTCCCGCTCAGATGTGTCCCGATCCGCTTTGTCCCGCTGCGCTGTCCCCCTGCAGTGCTCCGCTAATGTGTGTCGCCCTGCTGGGTCCCCCTGCTGTGTGTCCCCCTGCTGTGTGTCCCCCTGCTGCGTGTCCCCCTGCTGCGTGTCCCCCTGCTGTGTCCCCCTGCTGTGTGTCCCCCTGCTGCGTGTTCCCCTGCTGTGGGTCCCGCTGCTGTGGGTCCCACTGTTGTGTGTTTCGCTGCTGTGTATCCTGCTTCTGTGTGTCCCACTCCCCTGTGTCCCGCTTTCCTGTGCCCCTCTCCGCAATTTCCCACTCTGCAATATCCCACTCTGCAATATCCCACTCTGCAATATCCCACTCTGCAATATTCCCCTCTGCAATGTCCCGCTCCCCTGTATCTCTTTCCCCTGTGTGTCCCCCTTCTCTGAGTCCCGTTCCTCCGTGTCCCGTTCCTCCGTGTCCCGTCCCTTCGTGTCCCGTTCCTCCGTGTCCCGTTCCTCCGTGTCCCGTTCCTCCGTGTCCCGTTCCTCCGTGTCCCGTTCCTCCGTGTCCCGTTCCTCCGTGTCCCGTTCCTCCGTGTCCCGTTCCTCCGTGTTCCGCTCCTCTGTGTCCCGCTCGCTGTAACCCGCTGTGCACCGCTTTACCACATTCCCTCTGCTCCACCCTGCTTCTCTTCGCTCTCCCCGTCTCTCCAATCCGTTCCACACCCGGACTCCCGTTCCAATCCTCGAGCTTTCCCTCGCTTCGTTCCCTTTTCTGTTCGGTATTCCACTCCTCTCTCTCCCTCCAGCCTCTCCGCGCTCCTCCTTGCTCCGCTCCGTCAAGAGGTGACATTTCACTCTCTTTGAAGCCCAAAGCAGTAATGCGTGGTGTGGAAGTACATTTAATTACGACCCGGAATTGAAATCTTGGGTAATTGGTTCGGAGGAAACCTTCATGTGGTGAATTGGGGCTGGGGAATGCATTCCAATGAATGTTGTATTTGTATGATTGTCGTACATATACCTTTTGATGTACCTTTTGAAGTTCTTAGTTAGGTAATCTTACGTTTGGTGCTGTTTTCCTGTTTGATCGAAGGAAAACGTTGGTGAGTCTTTGGACGTTGGAAAATTGTTTCCGCATTTAGTTTGCTGAGCAATTCATTGAGAAATTAATTACCACACTAAATATATTGTTGAAAATAATTTAACATGCCTCTTTTGATACCTCTCTTTTTATTTTGTCAGATTTCTCTGCCAACTGAGTTTGTTCGTAAAAAACACATGCAAATATTATATGATTCCTTGGTTTTACAAACATGTTTGCGTAACAGTTGAGAGATTTTAAAGTTTAATTTAACATGTTCGAAATGTTTGTTTATGAATAAAATACCTACAATTGTGACTGGAAAATGTCTTCCTCCTCACAATTGATAGGTAAATACCGTCAAAATAAATATGTATTTTATATCCATTTAATTAGAAATACCAAATATGTACAGAGATTTTAAGGTGTATGGATTTCGGAATTTATAAAACAACAGAATGTTATGCTTACATTCTACACTTTATTTGTATTTGGATATGGAATTTGTTGACAAGTGATGCATAATAGCGGGGGAAATCAAAATTTTTAATACTAACTTCATTCTCAAATTTGATTATTTTGAAACATTAATCATTTAATTTTCCTGCTATCTTTGTATACAAGGATTGGGAGAAAATTGCAATATATTTTTAAATTGTTAATACTAAGATTAAAATTTAGTCAGAAATAAGTATGTATTTATAAGATAAATGCGTGTTTGGTAGTTAAAACTACTCTGTTTTCAATAACTAATGTGTGATGTGTTTGAAGACAGTCCAACCTAGCAATTTTATCTTCTCCGTTCACAACGATATTGTGAATGTAATGCACAAACGTTCTGTTACCGTTGGTCAAATGCTATAGCGCCTTATCTGGGACATAAAGAAACATTGCCATTTACTTTTTAATAGTTCAACATGTACCCTAGAGAATGTAAGGATCACTTCATTTCCTCAGACTCTTGCATTATGCAGCGTTTTAGAATTGAAATGCAGTTGCGAACGATTGCAGTTACACACGGCTGTACACAATTGAAAAAAAACAGCCTAAGTAATGTCTAGGAGTACTCGAAGAAGCTGTGTGTTGCTCGACCTGACAAGCTAATGACATCTCTATGGAGAGTCGAAAGCGTTAGCATTCTAAAGCGGGGGAGGACGGAGGAAGAGAGGCAGACGAAGGGAAAGGATCGGATTGGAGGAAATTGCACCTATCGATGGAAAATGGGGAAGGAAAGAGAGAGATCCCGGATTGGAGATAGAGGAGTGGGTGGTGATAGTGGCGCTGGTCGGAGGGTGCGGAGCGGAGTGGGTGGTTTGTTCCGGAGCATAGTGGGTGGGTTGGTGCGGAGTGGAGTGGGTGGGTTGGTGCGGAGTGGAGTGGGTGGGTTGGTGCGGAGTGGAGTGGGTGGGAGGGTGCGGAGTGGAGTGGGTGGGAGGGTGCGGAGTGGAGTGGGTGGGAGGGTGCGGAGTGGAGTGGGTGGGAGGGTGCGGAGTATAGTGGAAGGTAGGTGTGGATCGTAGTGGGTGGGTAGGTGCGAAGCATAGTGGCTGGGTTGGTGCGTAGTGTAGTGGGTGGGTCATAGGTTGAAGTGTGTAATTGGTCCGTGGGGGCGGAGCATAACGGGTCGGAGGGGTGGAGTGTAGTGGTTTGGAAGGTACGGAGGATGCACAGCGTGCAAGCCGATGTTCAGCGCGCGTCCGAGAGAACACAGCAGGGCGGGTGGTCGGAAAGGGCGTGATGGGGCGGGGCGGTTTGGAGGGAACACCCCGGAGCGCGAGGGATGGGACACGGGAGGAGGCGGGACAGAGGCCGCGTTTTGTATCAGGCAGCTGTTAGCTGTGGACAGTCGTTAACTCGGGGGCCTTTTATCTGCGCCCACAGCAGCCGCCCCCGCCGAGTGTCCCACAGCCGGGGTGATCGCTCGCTTGCATATTTATAACGCCGATGTGCCTCCGTTATTTACATGCAGGAATTAGCGAGTGTGGGGTCGCGGGCGGCGCCTGCTGAATTATTCGCGGAAAGCGAGATCGCAGACAGTGCGTCAGCCCGGACCCATCTGGAACCAGTCGGTACCCCCCGTACCCCTTGGACTGCGCTAGTGTTGGGCCAGCGAAAGCAAATAATGGCGACAGTTTCATCACAGCAACATTGCGAGGTATAGCTTCATTCTTCTGTTGCTGTTTTTATTTTATTATCATAATTTCGGCAGTTTTGAAGAGAATAATTAATTGCAAATTTGATTTAAATATTCAATACATTAATTTATTTAATTGACAATGTGAGCTGTCAATTTTATTGATATTCCGAGGTTGTATCTAATACTGACCAGTTTCAAGTTAGGCTTGTAACAAAAACGAATCTGAAGTATTGATTTTGGTAACACCTGATATTCTGTTCAAAGTTGGGCTTGCTCATGAAACATTTACTTACTTTTAACAGTCAAGGAATCTTTGATGTTAGTTTTAAGAAATTGTCTAACAATAATTATTCCAAAAATAATGAAAGTATTAACAAATAACGTGTTACAATTATGAGATGTCAGACCAAGTTTCTGATATGTATTTTCTGCTATGTGTATTCGAGGATGATGATTGTTCATATTAATATAAAAATAAAATTATTTGGAAAGTCGTGATATTTTACTTTTGCTTTCGCATTATCTATTGTTAAAAGTTTTCAATTTTTATCAACCATTTATTTATCGAAATGTATTATCATGACCAAAAACTACGCACATCAGAGATGAGTATTTAGTTTATTTTCCGGAATAAAGTCCCACATACAATATGCATTGTCACACTAGTATTATTTTGAAACATTCTTATTTGGCCCAATTATTATTTCACTTAGCAAGACGTAAAGTTTCATTGTTTATTTGAAATGGAAAGCAATGCAACTAATTATTAATATGATGTAATTTCACAAGATAACTTTCTTAAAAACATACCTATTTGAAAAATAGTTGTTGCTCACTTTCTTTCACACAGAAGTAATATAATGCAGAACAAACGAGTAGATAAAAAATAACATGGAATTTTTAGAATAGCGAAGATACGCCTTTTGGCTTGGTGCCTCTGAAGCGACTGTTCATTATGTTTGAGTTTCGGCCTTGAGTGTTTCTTCTCAATGCTCTCCAGGGAGATTCCTGGTTGCCTGTTCTCTTATCTACATTCTCCTCGAATTGCGACTGCCTTAAGTGACTCGCCAACGGCTTCCACCCAGACCCCTCTGTAGTCTTTGCTCGGACTACCCCTTCACCGACGTCCTTACAGCCAACCTCCGAGCCAACAATTGCTCGCCTGCCTTCAACTTTCGCGTTCTGTGACCTAGCCCTTTCTCGGGGCACCTCGCTCGCCTCCAATTCTCTCTTCCCTCTACGAAATCCCTCTTCTCGCCAACAACCCTCTCCTTTACCATTCACCATCCCTCCCCTCTGATATCTTCCCACCAGCCCTCTATTGCGCCCCACACCCATAAACCTTGCCCTCTGCCCTCTGTTCTTGCCTACCATACGCCCCCAACCGACCCTACTCTCTACCGTCAACCAACCTTCCTCTCGGCACTTTACCAGCGCTTCCACCCTTTTCTCTCCAACCCTTCCCTCTCTGCCACCGAACAATCCTCATCTCTCCCTCCGCCCAACCCTTCGTCCTCCAACAACCCTCCCCTCTGTCCTCCACACACCGTCCTCTCGGCTCACCAGCGCCCCTTTGTGCCCTCCCCAACTCTCCTCTCTGTTCTCGAACAACCGTTCTCTACTCTCCTACGTTTTTGTGCCATCCCACAACCATCATCTCTCCCAACCCTCCTCTCCGTTCTTCTTATTACTTCCGTGTGCCTTTCGCCATCCTACCTCTCGACTCTTTACCAGGACCCCTCTCTGTCTTCCACCATCCTCCTGCCCGGCTTCCTCCCAACACTCTCCGCTCACTAACAGCCCTTTCGCCAATAGGCGCTTGTCTAATTATTCCGAATCCTCCGACACCCCCGTCCGTGACAAACCCTAACTTGCCCCTCCCGTATCTTCTCGCGTCCGCGCCCTGCGCCGTTCGCTGGCTTTGTTTCGCCTCCGCCTCCGCACGAGTTTTGCCTCGGACCGCCCACGCGGCCTCTCCCCTCCCCCGCCACCGCTCGCCGGGGGCCCTCCTCCGCGCCGACTGTCTTCGCGGGCGAAGGCGATAAGGCGTCCGGGCGGCGATAAGGCGACGCGCAGCGGCCGCCAGAACTTGTGGCCACTTGCCTCTTGCCCTGGCGCGGGTGGAGGGAGGAGAGACGGGGTGGGGGAGGGAGGACGCGGGCGGAGCGGGCAGAGACGGGGTGGGGGAGGGAAGGGGGCGGGGTGCGGACGGAGAGAGGAGAGACGGGGTGGGGGAGAGAAGGGGGCGGGGCGCGGGCGGAGCGTGGAGAGACGGATGGGAGGGAGGAGGGGACGGGGCGCGGGCGGAGCGAGGAGGGGCGGGGTAGGAGAGGGAGGGCGTGAGCGGAGCGAGGAGAGACGGGGGAGGGAGGAGGAGCGGGGCGCGGGCGTAGCGAGGAGAGACAGGGTGTGAGAGAGTCGGGGTGGGCGTGGCGCGAGCGGGGTGGGGGTGGGGTGGGGCGGAGCGGGGAGAGACGGGTGGG
The DNA here is from genome assembly GCA_038098605.1 of Gryllus longicercus. Lineage (NCBI taxonomy): Eukaryota > Metazoa > Arthropoda > Insecta > Orthoptera > Gryllidae > Gryllus > Gryllus longicercus. The sequence continues at coordinate 920,127 of JAZDUA010000398.1, forward strand.
GGAGGGAAGGGGGTGGGGTGGGGCGGAGCGGGGAGAGACGGGTGGGGGAGGGAAGGGGACGGGGCGCGGGCGGAGCGAGGAGGGGCGGGGTAGGAGAGGGAGGGCGTGAGCGGAGCGAGGAGAGACGGGAGAGGGAGGAGGAGCGGGGCGCGGGCGTAGCGAGGAGAGACGGGGTGTGAGAGAGTCGGGGTGGGCGTGGCGCGAGCGGGGTGGGGGGTGACGGGGTCGGCGGGAGGTGGATGCGGGGCAGCGGGCGCACTTGGACGGGCGCCTATCCCGCGCCTGGGAACTTCGCGGTCGGTGGCTCGGAAAACGAGCGCAGCCGCCAGGCGGAGAGCCCAGCCCAGCCCGGCGACGGCTGCTTCGCTCTCATCACTGTTGATGGTGCGTCGGAGTAGTCCGTTCCACCCGGCGGTGGATGAACAACTGTGGCAACGCCAAATGAAAGGAACGGAGAATATCCTAGCCAGTGTCCATGGACACTGCTCAAGACGTTTTAATTCAAACTCCCTTGGGTCTGGCGAAATCGTGTTATAAAAGATTGAAACGTTTTGAAACTGAGTAGGGGATGCATTACATTAACTCTCTTTCTATCATAATTTTAATCTTAAATTACTTAGAACTATTTGTTGCCGTGCCGTCGAATTATGCATTTATGGTCTTTATACAGTTTACTAATCTTCTTTAGTATTCAACATGGGCCATTGCTTAGTATCACGCGATTTGATGATATTTTCAGCATTTCCAAAACATATCCGTGAATGGAACGATATATGCCATTCATCCTACTTCTAAGCCATTCGCTGAGAGCACTCCGCCAACTTATGATTTTCGTGTTATTTTTACGCACGTCTCCAACGCTAATGACGGAATTCTATATTTTTCAGTTGTTTGTTCTGATTCGTTAGTACTCGCTGTACTTTTCTAAACATTTCGGCTAGTTTTTTACACTTACGGATGTGGCGCCGCTGCTTCATTGTGATTGCAAAACATAAAGTTTCCCAAATACTTTAATCAAGTAAGCAATGTAAAATTATTTTCTTTTCTCCGACATCTCCGATTATTCTTTCTCACATATTTATTCCACTTCAATTACAGTTTTAGAACTTTTTACTATCCGAATTCTTGCGATGTCATCGTGCCTACGCATTATAGAATTAAGCGAAAACCATAAAAATACTGTTTCATATCGTTTAATATTTATTCTCTAAGACTAACTAATTGAGGTAAATTTACAAATACTGGATCATTGTAATCACTATTTACAGAATGAAACATGTTTCTGTAAATGTAATTGAAATGTTTTGTACTTACCAAGCTTAAAATATTTTTCAGCATCTTTATACAACTATAATATTGAAGGTAAACATACTTTTTGTTAATGAAATATGTTCCTCAAAATTAGATCTTTAAATGAGATCGTTGTACATTTTTGCAAAATATGAATAATTATTTTCGTAATTTTGCCCACAATAAAAGTAATTTTAAACCCAAAATCATCTAAACCACGGCTCCAAACCCCTGAAAATTTTGCAAAGTACGCAAATAGTGCAAAGTACGCAAAGTATAAAAGTGGCGCAACACGATTTGCATTGAACTCTCTCAATTTTTTTAACATTGTAAAAGAAAAAAAATGCGAGAAAGTGTGCGCTATTGAAGAACAGCAAGTTTTTGTAAAGGAACTCATGTGACGTATGTTGCATTTAAGTCTCTCACTAATCCTTGCATTTAAACACACTCAATTTCCGAACTTAAAAATATTTTGTATCTTCTCTTCGCTAACATTGACCTCACACTCACACACGTCTGCTCGAGCTGGACCAATTCTATTTACGTCATACATGCAGATGATCTTGAAACGCCAACCTGAACAAATGACAGCTGACAAACGTTCCTTCCACTAACTTTAAGATATTATTAAAATATACTGTTTATACTATTAAACCAGTTAATAATTATTAGCAATAACAAATTTTGGGGCACACACTATTCATTTAAAGCAGAATTCACGACATTTGGTTGGGTAGAAAGCTCAATTTTTTTCTAAACGAAGACCCTTAGTTTTTTAACTATTCAGATAACTTAATTTACTGTAATAAATGCCCGGTTAACGCCGGGTACATTAGCTAATGTATGAATACTAAAGGAAATAATTTAAACTAATCTCAAATAAAACGTTTTATTAAAATCTCGTGAAGTCCAACATGGGCCTTTCTCTGTATGGTGGTATTAATAAAATCAAGTAGGTTTGTCTAACGCGCGTTACGATCTTTTAGTCTCTATGGCTGAGACGTTCTCACATTTCCGTTGCTCAGCGAATGCCTTGAAATGCGGTCCACTCTTCACCGTGACTCGCGTCCCGTCTCAGGGCCCTGAACGCGTCCCTGAACGCGGGCGGTGTCTGGTCGCGGCAGCCATCGCTGAGGCTGGAGGGTCGGGTTGCCTTTGGCAACGCCCCCTCCGACCACTCTCCGCCATCTCCTTTTTTTGCGAGCGCTCGCATACGTGATGACTGCGCTTTTGTGCAACGGAAGACGTCCGACTCAGCGGAGACAGTCCCTCCTCCCGCCCCCAGGCGCGGGGGTGCGGCGCGGGCCGCTGCCTGAGCCCGGCTCTTCTGTCACTCCCCGACCCGCGCGTCATATCACGCTGCTCCGTATCAGGAATGCGGCATTGCGGCCGTTGTTGGTATTATTATTTTCTTTATTCTCAAATATTTGGTGTCACACGGAAACCATGAATACAGAGTAGCAAAGCAAGCATTGATATGTTTGAAACTTACAAAACATGTGAAGATATTCTAACGTATTAACAATTATTAACAACACCATTTTTGCAATAAATAAAGCCATTTCAACTGTTAAGTTTCCAAATTCCATGTCCCTCCATGAACCTCCTCTAGTGAGCACGTACTGATGAAAACAGACTTCTGGAGACCGATGATAATACTCTTCTCTATAATTAGGTCTTCAAACGAAGACCATACCATTGTTATTAATTATTATTATTATTATTATTATTATTATTTACTTGTGAACTCAATGAAATTAAATTCTCTTATGCATAATCGTTAATGTTATAGGCTCTAAAAATAGAGGGTGAAGGTGATTAAACACCTGCGGTATATTATAACATCTGTGTTACAATTTTGAATATTGATATTTTAAAACATAGATGTTCTATTATCGATGTTGCTACCAGACAGCTTCTGTGTGAGGGAATACGAGGTTGTCAACGTCATTTAGTTTCGATAGAGTGACTACTAGATATGAATGCGCTGAGATAGATTGAAGGCTTTTCTTCCTCGGATAAATAGATTAAAAAAATATTTTCAGTCCCTAGATTTTTTGTCTATACGTGAGATGAACAGTTTTGATGATGGGCCATAATGATAATGTGTTTTGAATGAAAATGAGTCAAAGGTGTAATGAGAAAGTGAAGTGAGGAAACCTCTGGGAAAACCTTCAAGGAACATCTTTACTTTCTCGCAACGGAGAAACGTCTGTCGGTCCTTCCGTCTGTCCATTCCTCTGAACAACGCTAGCGGCTGAACCGTTCAGCTGATTTTCTCCAAAACTGATATTCCCCGATCGATCTGGTTGATGTCGCCGCTTCTTGAATTTGAAACAGATATTTTAATTTTGGGGTTCTTTATATGGAACCAGTGGGACATTTTCCAAAATTTCAAAAAGTGACTCCATCGTTTTTGATTAAATTTTATTGTTGGATAGTATAGAGAACGTTTAAGAGAATGCTATAGGTCTAAGTTTCTTTGAAAACCTTGAGTTCAGAGCCAGCTTTACCTACGTCTCTGCAGTAACTCTGACTGGGAGATTCTAGGGTTCGAGGCCCGAAAGGTGGGGGATTTCCGAAGCTAGCTACGCAGCTAGGGCGATTTCTGAGAATTCTAGGCCGCCTTACCTGATAGGTAGATTTTCGTTGTTTATTCGATAATTTCCAGGTGAATGCTGAGGCAGTACCTTTGATATGGTCGAACGCGCACCTTTAAAGTTGCCGCCGGAAGGTGGTCCCGGCGCCGCTCAAGAGAGGGCGCCGATTACTAACGCCGCAGCTCCGTCACGCTCGGCCAAGCCCCGGAGCCGGAGAACCCACCCTTATCGGGTAGCTGGCCGGCGGACCTTCAGCCCGGGCGGGCTATAAGAGCGGTGCCCGGCGAGTGGTAGGCAGTGAGAAGTGCCTGCCTGAGCGTGTGTAGTGACAAGCGAAGTGCATTACAGAACGGTTACGGACTCGGACTCTTCCTACGGCGAAACAGTGAACATCGCAACGTCTACGGTATATCTCCCGGAATATTGTTCGACCAGGCTTGTATTAGTGAATCTCTTGTTGGCTTGTGGTAATAAAAAAACAGTTTTAGAAATCGCTGTTCTTTTTTTTGGATATAACAACCTTAACAAACGGGCCATGGACAACGCGTAATCTTTACTTTATATTCCTTGCATATTATTCCGCTGTACAACCACGCGCGTCGAGAGACCAGTACGGAGCTTAGAGCAATTCCTGACTGTAGCGATGCCTCGTTAGTGGGAGATATGTGGTTGGAGAAATTCCCTCCAGCCGACGTGCAGGTCGGCACCGGTTCTCACCATCCAGCGAGTGACACCGCCACCTCCCGCGATAAAACATTCACCACACTTACGGGACTAACGAACACAGCTGGCGACATGACTGGGAAGGTCAATCAACGTGAGGAAGAGGGAACTACAATGTGAGACGTACATTGAGATAGTTAGCGAGTTGAATATTGCGCTCTCTAAGAAGTAACTTTGAATAGACTTTTGGGCAAGCGCGTTTGCGGATTTGCTGCTCAGCGCGAAAATGATGATGTTGGAGCAGCTTCAACGTAGTTAATGAGCTTTCAAAGCCATCAAAAATCAACAGATAGTAGTTATCCGTTTATTTAATGTACTGAAAATAATATTTTAAGACACTATAGAAGTAAATGGAATTTGTTTTTATTTTTTTAATATTTTACAAGAGGGATAATTCCTTCATATATATTGGTAATGTTGTTTATCCTGTAAATTTACGAAACGAAATAAAATGGTGAATGTTGACTCTGCATTAACATTGTGTATTGAGTTTCTTTTTATGAGCAATGAGATAAACTCGAGCTCGGTACGGAGTGAAAAATTTCGATTGTGTGGGAAGCGGTAAAAACAGGCAGCTCCAATTGATGAATGGGGAAATCTCTCGTGACTGGTTATTTATTCAGAGAGTTTTGTTTCTGTATCGAAGCAGCGGAGATTTCTCCCATCCATTTCTTCCGATCCTTTTTTCCTCCCCGCGTCCTTCTCCGATACGCAAATCCGGCCGCCCCGTTGCCAGAGGAACCAATGGAGTTTCCGATCGTTGCGAAAAATCGCGCAGTGACCGTTGCGCCGTCGTACCTCTTTCCGGATTCATCGCTCACAGGCAGCGAAGCGCAGTCGGTTGCCGACTGGAGTCGGGTCACATCAGACCGGAACGGGTCGTGGATTTCGCTCCCGAAATTGGCTTCGCGAACACACGTGCGATTCGCCCCCGGGAGTGGCCCCTCTGCGGAATCGTTTTCCCGCAGCGACTCCCTTTGCTGCCCCCCTCCCCCCCCCCCCGCCGGGATTTGAAGGGTCCGCCCACGCGTCCGTCTACAGTCTGAAGTGAACCGAATGGAGCGCGTAGGAGTCCAACTTTGGCAGAAGAAAGTTATCAGGCGCATTCAAGTTGCAGATTTATGGTACTCGAACTACGATCCCCCAAGTAAACACAGGATTTTCATGCTTCATCAAGTCCTTAATTATGCATTCAAACATGCTATATCAAATACCACTATCAAGTTTATGTATTTTATCATTTTATATTTCAAAACAATTTTTTTAAATTTTCTTCCGTTACATTAATTTACTTGCCTACATTGTGTGTCAAAAATAAGTCTGAAACGCCAGAAGACGAGTAAGATCATACTTAAAGGACGAAATTTGCCATTTCGCTACTTTCAAATCAAGAACACCATAAACTCATTTGCGGGAATGTCTTTCCTTCACCCTCAATGGAATTTGCAATATTTCGGGGGTTCCTTGGCGTGGAGCAATGTCCAAGTACTTTGTATATAACTTCTCGCGGCAATATTAATCCAGTTCATAAACGATCCTACCTGTGTTCGGGCCGGCCGGGACGCAGATCCCCGCTACGATTCTTTCACTAGCCTCTCTAATGCGACCTCATATTCTTCCGTTATCTCTGGTTACAAACAGGAAATAAATATTTTGAGCTTGTATCACTTAACGAAAACGTCAGTCCTAAGTTATGCAGTCAGTTTGAAACTTTTCAAAAGGTTTAAAACGTGCAGCTTAGCAATAAAATAAGCGACAACAACACATTACAAAAAGTATGCATTAATTTTATTGAGAACATTATTTATGCTAAAATCTTAATGAAAATTGCTTAACATGCTAGATAAACGCCTAAATATGCAGCATTATATGGCAAAACAAAAAAATGCAATATGCATGAATTTCACCTAAAGAGTATCGAAACATGCAAAACTGCGGGAAACAAGTGAACATGTTTTAAATGAGCATGCCATCAAACACACAATTAGAAATTTTAAAAGGTGTAGTAAGATTGCATTACAACATGCGTTTACTCGGAAACCTGTCTGTAGTAATACCAAGTATTCCGACATTCCAAGAACTCCAGAGGACTTTTTGGATATATAAACGAAAAACGCCGATCCGGTGGCCGAGATCGCTAAGGCACTAGTGCCGTAGCGATCTCGTACCGAAAGATCGCGGGTTCGAGTCCCGCCTCGGGCATGGTTGTATTGTGTTCGTCCTTTCACCCCCTATCATCATCATCATCATCATCATCATCATCATATCAGGGAAGGAAACGGGAAACCACCCTGAATAATTTATCCCAAGAAAACCCGTCACCTAACTTCCGTATATGGAAGATAGGACCAAAGAAGAAGAAACGAAAAATATACACAGTATTTTAAAATGATTGAATATGGTGAGTTGAGACTTTTTTTACAAAATACTGCTTAATGCTGTAAAGGGATTAATGAGAGATACAAGTCACCCTTGCGAATTTGGTGATTAAGCTTGTTTGTCCATCTGTGAACGAAAAACCAACCAGATGTTATCCTGACATCCTAAGAACACATTGAAACCTGAAAGAGGGATGCTCAGTGAACATTGATGTATGTTTTATGACTATCTTATACCTTTTCGTATTGAAAAGTGAGTGAATTTTTTAAATATTGTTTTTAGACAACGCTAGTTAAAATAATTATTTTCAAAGCAAGCACAGCGTGCTAAAACTTCAATTGTTTAGCACTAGTGCTAAAAGTGACATGCTGCTCATGTGTTCATATAAATCTGTGATTTCAACAAAGAAAAAAAACTCTTATCTGTCCTCATCAGCTTCAAACGATCTTAAAGTATCATTAAATCATTTGTAGACTTGAATTAAAATGAAAATCAGTAAAACTCTTAAAAAATGTATGACACACGTGATAAAAGTGATTTTACATTGGTCATAGGATTCTCAGCCTATCGGCTTCATTTTGAAACCTTTCGTACACGGAAAATAAAATATCACTTTCACCCCTTGTATCATAAATATTGTTTTGCTAGGATAACATAGAAAAAGGATTCAGAATTGTAGACAGTAATGTTAGAGAATCTCTGACTTTGGACATTATTCGCCTTAAACATTCTACCTATTTGTAATATTTTTCAATAACTGGAACAATAAAATATGACAGTTCAGTGTTGATTTATAGTAGTCAAATGTAATATTTATCTCGACAACTAGAAATGTACTCGAAATACAAGTAAAACCGGTTTCTAGATGGCTTAGTGTTCGTTGCCTGCTGTGTTTTAAAGCTCTGATAGCACAGTCATTCTTACTGACTCATGCTGGCAATAAAAAGAACGCCATCCTGAGTGACTCCAGGTGTTCAGTAGTGGACATGCAAGTGGTTTGGAATTGGTTCAAATGCATCACATGGGAACGAACGATCCACATAGGTTTTTATAGCTTTCAATTTTTTCACTATATTCAGTAGAATTTGTGGAGATAGAAGCTATAACATCATATTTAGTTACATTTGCCACCACAAAAGTTCATTCGGAAATTATTTTATGAACAGTACAAACGTTTGTTAGTGAAATATAGAGGTCTGTGCAACTAATTTTACTAGTAATCCGAGATAGTTTATAGAGGATCTTTATTCTTCTGGTATCAATTTTCATTCACTTCATTACATTCATTTTATGTCAAAAAGAAGAATGTTTAAAATGGTTTGGATCATCCAAGTGTATTGTAACTTATATTCAGCAATTAAACATTCTCTTATACATAATTCTGTTAAATTATCCCATTTTCTGTTTATTTTAGTTTTTATAATTCGAAAAAATGCTTAAAGAATGAGACGTGCGAAAAATTAAAATAATTTTGGTAACGTCATAAAATAATCAATAATTTGACAGATGTGTGCTGAAATATAGCATAAAAACTGTGCGTGTTTTGCCATTTTCAATTGTTGATTGCACACCATGTTTCTCTCAATGCAGTGATTAAAAATAAATTACTGTGTAATACTATTGTTTTCATTCTATGAGTTATTCTGAATTTACGAAAATTTCAAAACATGAACATTGCAAACTTACAAAATTGATGACAGAGATTTTCTCCTTAATGAACTATGTTCTAAAAAATAGATCTCGCGTACAATATTTTTTAAACGAGTAAATTTTTCGCAATTTTCTTTAATTTATAAAAGTGCAGCTCTGGAAAACGACCAAAAATTTGTCCTTATTTTTTTATGGGAAAGAGCATTGGACATTTAAAAGATAGCACATGACGCACTTTTAGTGAATTCGAAAATTTCAAACAAAGGATTAACATTGCAAAACTACAATGTTGATGATAGAGATTTTCCCTTAGTAAAATACATTATTTAGAAATTGATTTTAAATCACATTTTTGAAAGTTGAAAAATGAAACCTTTTTTAATTCGCCGGAAAGTGTGTGTGTAACGTTATGGCCGGTGACGTAAGGCTATCTTCAATGGCGAGCTAACTCTGAGTTAGAATCTCTTTCTAAAAGAACATATTTGTTGGTTGGAAACACTTTTGAAGATTCTTGTGGTATTTTAATATTGCGAAGCCGATACAAATAATGAGAGATTATATGTGCTGTTATAGTACCAATATTTTGATATTATTGGTATATAAAAATTATTGAACACTGTATACTAGACTACAATATTGCAGAATTTATTAGGAATTGGTTTGTTAAAAATAATTTAATGTAGTAGTGTTCAATAAGATGGTTTGATTTATTTTTCTAGAGCGGTGTGGGGACTACATTTTGGGTAAACATTTTATGTGGTGTATTTCAACAGCATTTCGGTGTGTCAGGTCTCTAGTTCCACAAAGAATGGACCGTTAATCACTCTGTTATCGTAGTATTATAGTAATTACCAGGCAATTTAAGCTAGAATAAATAATGCAAGCAATTACGATTTCTAAAGAACTGTTTTAAAAATTACTTTTCCCCCTAAGCTTCTTACTCTCACTAAAAAAGTGAAGGCGATCACATAGAAATTCACTTTTAGGACTTTTAGGATTTTTAGTCACCCAGTAGAAAATTTCCTCATAATTCACCGTTGCCACCGACGTACTTTTTAGGATTTTTAGTCACTCAGTAGAAAATTTCCTCATAATTCACCGTTGCCACCGACGTACTCCCTTTCTCCGTTTGTTATTACTCTGCACTGCCGTCGGCTATCGATTTTGTGTCACAGGCATCGGAGCACGATCTGTGGTTGGTCCGAGGCGCTCCTCTGACCTCCCGATTTTCCTTCACTCATTCTCTTGCGAATATTCCTCTACCGTCTTGTTCCCCTGTTCATTGACGTAACGTGAATTACTATTCCACCAAATTAGAAAAAAAAGACCATAAGGAAGTTGTAAAACTACAATATAATTATCAGTATGGAATTTTACTGAGTTTCCGTCAGTAAAAAAAAATTAATTGCCAACTTTACGACTTTTATTAAGCCTTCATCAGGGCTACAACAATGGGCTTTTGTCATTTACTGTATAAAATAAATGTGTGAAGTCCCTTTGTTGTAGCCCTGATGAAGGCTTGTACTGAAGCTTGTGGATGAAAAATCAAATTGTTAATGATATTAATTTAATGTATATAAAATAAATGCCTTTTAAAGAAAAATATTCGAAAAGAGCGTTACAAACTTCTTTCACAACGACGAGTTCTTACTCGCAAACACACTAATTAGCGCTTAGATAATTTTGGCATGACATTTTGGGTGGCGTTTGATCGGCTGCCATCGCGCATCCCCTGCGTTGCGGGCGCGTGGTTGGTACTTACGCGTGGGGTCGAAGCCGAGGATGAAGGAAGGGCACGGCACGCGCGCCGCGTGACCAGCGGGCGTGTCCGGCCAGCACGACCAGTCGTCGAACACGTGCTCGCAGTACAGGCCTGCAACAAACGCACACGCCCACGCACGCTTAGTACAAGTTGTTGGCGCGCAGGGCACGCACGCTCAATGCGCGGGGTGGGGTGTGTGAAAACTATTGCAGTTGGCCCAGGGGATGCCACCACGTGCGATAGATATAGGCACGCATGAAGATGCTTCGCAAGCTGTATGAACCTGTTGGAATTTCCAATGTTTCAATACACATTTCTCTTAAACCACTCAGGTTCTACGAGCGGCAGATATAGACGCTTTGCAAGCTGTATGAACCTTTTGGAGTTTCGAATGTTTCAATACACATTTCTCTTAAACCACTTACCGTTCTGTAATAAATTATTAAATGTATGATCCCTATCTAAAACTTTAAAATATTTTTAATTTTTTTAGGAAGATATGTTGACGACTAGGTGCATATTTCTGGATTTCTTGATCACTGAGTGCATTATTTGATGTCCACTTCAAAGTTGAAAATGTTTTCAATGTTACGATTTTAAGCTACACTGCGAATAAAACTAAAATAATATTTCCCATGCATTTCTCCATTTAATAAGGTGTAAAAATACATATGATAGGTTAATTTTACATACTTTTTATAAACAAATAATCATTTCATGATTTACTGCACTTCTGTGATATTTTTTCTTCGAGCACCTAAAGAAAAAGTAAATTTTAAACAAGCAATAATATTTCTCATCAAAAGTTAATTTGAAAACGTTCTATATTTATACCACATTTTTGGAAAATTATGAACATACAACATATGTTTTGTGTCTTGTGTATGTCCATTGTTCGCCTACACAGAGCCAATAGTGATTTTCCCGAGGTTGTGTGTAGCTCAAAAAATTGTTATTCTATGAAATACTATATTAAAAACTCACAGGAACAGAAATAGAGTAGAAAAAATCCTACAAACCTCGTACTCAGAAAAAAAAAGTAACAAGATTTCAGTACAAAAACACTAGAATTTTGTATGCATTTGAATACATAATTAACTAATTCGCTCCAATGCCTCGTACTGGGAGGCTGTGCAACGATGAAGTTCAGGAAAAAAACGTGTTTACTGGGCATTAGTTATTTAATAACGGCGCCCATCGCAGGCTTAACATTGTGGAAAGCGCCGTGCGAGAGTGAGTCGTCAATACGTGAGCAGCCAAGTTGGAGGGCGGCCAGCGCCGCGGCGGCTGCGATTCGGACGTGGTCCTCTTTTTCGCTCGCGCGGATCCGAGTGGGCTTAGCGCCGGATGCGGACGCGCAACGGAGATTCTCGTGCAGCTTCCGCCCCGAGTGGTGGGGCTCGAGTTGCTGCTGGCGGAGCTCTGGACATGACGATCTCTTTCGTGGTATACAAAAAATGATGATGGGGTGATGCTAGTGATAGTAGTATTGTTAGTTGGGTGATGATGGTGGTGCACGTGGGAGTGGTAGTGGAGTTGGTAGCAGTAGTGATGGTGGTGGTGGTGGGGGTAGTAGTAGTGGTAGGGGTAGTAGTATTGATCGAGGAGGTGTTAGTGTTAGTGTATTGTTGTGGTAGTGGTGTTGTTAGAAGTAGTGGAAGTAGAGTTGGTGTAGTAATGATGATGGTATTGGTGGTAATTGGAGTGGTGGTAGGGGTACTGATGGTAGTGGTGGTGGTAGTGGTAGTGGTGGTATTGGTGGTGGTGACGGCGGTGGCGTTGGCAGGGCGGCGGTGGTGATCATCATACCCATTACCAACACCGTTAGCGGAAAACGTCAACGAAACGCATTACGTCTCGGGCATAATAGGCACGTCGTGAGTTCGGTTCTGGCAAGTACCAGAAATTTGCTTCATATGTTGACTGCCAATCGATGGGTTTGAGACATCTACCTCATGTGTATGCGACTGATGGTTGGTTGGTCGGATTAATGTACGTGTGATACCTAACTACTTCCAAGCGAATGCCAGAATAGTTACTACATACAACGGGTCACGCACCGCAGCGATCTTTCTTTCTAGTTCCATCATTATCATAATCATTATCGCATCCTCTCCCCCAAAATCAACTGTGTCATTTGAGGGAGTAAGTCGCTTCTTAATACTTCGACTACCGTGTATATCCTAAGCGATACACGTAAATTTTACTCCTGTCCAAGTGTATATTTTTGTTACTCACGAGTAGACATTGCATTGCTCAGTGTATCCTCTGGCAAAACGGGTACAAGCAAACCAAATGGTACAATTGTTGGTAAGGACTCTCGGAACATATATGTGATATTAATCTGAAGTTGGCGGTCTTATAAAATGTCAATTCCATTGTTGAGATTTGCATGCTCTCAATTGGATCGACAAAATTGTGTGCCTTATCGCTATTAGGGTAAAATGCCCTGGTAGTCTGTGTTAACCCTCTCCATCATAACCTGCATACACCGCCGGCGAGGCGTTCGAACCCCTTAACTACGCGGGACCAATGCTACGAAAAACGAAATAACCGGCAAAGGTGGCTCAGGGCATCAACTGATGTCACTGCAGTGCCTCTGACAGAAAGGTTCTAGGGTTCAAGTGTTGACGGTGTCTGGATTTTCGACCCCATCTTGTCAGCTAGGTCAGCTGGTTTCTCCGATCAACACCAGGCGACTCCTGGAGTAGTACCTTAACAAACGGGCCACGGACCGCGAGCGATCTTTCCTTTCTCTTCCTAGTTCTGTCCTCCCCCTTAGTTTTGAAAAATCGCTAGTGCCGGAAGTGGCCCGTCCTCGCAGGGCTGCCGAGGCGGGTGCTCGTTGCTCAAACCACGTGCGGGCGCGGTTTGGCATGCCTGGCTTATATGGACGACTACAAGGACATTTGTGCGGTTTTCCAAGACGTTATAGTCTTCCATCAACCTTGTAATAACTGTATGATTTTTTCCCAACACTTGTGCCGTAGCTTCATGTACTTTGGGCACAGCCAGGTCATCACGCAGATACCTCGCTTTTCCGAAAACAATGTCCTCTTAGAAATAAATTAGATCTGTACTTGGCTCAAAGCAAATTTAATTATGGTTTTAATTATATTTTTCGTCAAGTCTCCGTTTTAAAGACACTGAAAAAAATTGAACCTAAATCGATTTAGGAATGCGTTATATAGTCAAATTAAAAATTTATCCGATTTGTAAATAACCTGTCTAATTTTTGGAACCCAAGTTTTCCCCTAGCAAGCAGATTGTGCATCTGCGCACTAATTAACTATCATCCGGAAACTTTATTGTGTGCAGTGATTCTAAAATCCTTCGCCGAAACCGAAATGAGTTTTAGGTGTATTGTACTATTTCGTCTCGTAGTACTACTCACCTCTACATATCATTCATTGTACCATACCACACATAATACAATTATACTGTAAATCCAAATTGGAACTAAGATGTTAAATTTGATATATTACATAACCGTCTATTTGACAATAAATACTTTATTAGAATTTTTTAATGAACGTGTTTGTTAAACGTTTCATGTTTGCATAATCTACCATTTGTACCAAGGAGCACCGTTGCAATTTAAAGATTTGTCGAAGACAGATTTTGTGAAAATTCGAGTTTTAGACAAATTGACAAAAGTCGTCTAGATTAGTCAGTTGGTACAATTAAGTAATTTAATATTAATACTTACAAAGTTCATGCAGTAAAGAGCTAGTATACCAGTATGTATAATACTTTACCAGTGTGTCTGATGTGATTGGTGTGGAGAGATTTAGACGTAATAAGACGTAATTCAATGAACGTTGGTCTTCGAACAAAATAGTCATTTATGAGAATCACTCTTGTGTACATTATTGAGTGTGTACACATTGTTAATTTGTTTGGGTGTGGGAGCTGTTGGTTTACACATGAGCCTACGTAGTAACAGGCTTCGGAAGTTTACTGTGGCTCTACGCATAACCCTGCCTGTAAACACATTCGAATGTTTACTCTGGTAATCCGGATCCCGAGTATGAGAGAGATTCAATAGAATTTTGAAGCAGAACATTCTATTTCGAGAGCGTATAGTCTATTATAGTGCCGCTGTGGATTATAAGAAGGGTCTAAATTAAATTCTGCAATTTTTCAGCCAAACGGATAGAATCCAAGTACATCATTATACCATTATACCAAGAGTTCGCTGATGCTATCAATTGGAAGAGCTGAATGCGTTGGCAGATTATGCAAGGGGTAAATTTTAATTTTTTTCAGTAAAACGGTGGTATTCGACTACATCATTGACTTTCATTTAAAAATTAACAGTTCCATGAAAATCAGTCATCAGTTTGTAAACACTAATTTTTGATTAAGTAGTTCCAAATTAAAATATTTGAGACGTTTATTCAGTTCAAGTCCATCGATGACAAACGTTCCAAGAAATTTGTACAAAGAGACGAGTTTATATTCACCAAGGGTATTATTGGACAAACATATTTTTGTGATAGGTTAAAAAGTAAAGTTAAGATAACAGATAAGATGAAATTTAGAAAAATCTTTCTATTAAACTTAATTGACAATTTATATTACTCAAATATATATCACCCCATCAATCCACTTTTCAAAATTCCTCTCATAGTTGGAATGTACGAGACGTTTCGTACCAGATGATTTCACCCTCATTTGAGTACTCGTTAGTACTCGGCATACGATTGAACGACGATTTGAGCATCAAAGCCGTAGAGCTCTAATTTTGAATTCTAATTTTTATTCAATTTTAATGTGAAAAGTGCAGTTTTTTGTGAGAACTTTTACTACACGCGTTCACGATCATGAGTAGATATCTATTTAGTTTTTGTTTTACCTATAAAAAATAATAACCCAAAAAATACTGTAAAAATCTTCAAACAATCAGTTTAGGATGGTTTAATATCATCTAATTACTCTAAAATTTGCACCGCTCATTTTTTCACAGTTTAAACACAAAAGGTGGAGATTGAAAAAGCAACTTTACAAAAAGAAAGAAGCTCGTATTAATCATGCAGGTGAGGATGCCGGCGCGAAACAATTTACTTAGACATTCTCTTCCAGCCTGCGCAGAAGTAGGCATCAAGAAGCACGCGTGAACTACGCCCAAAGATTATCAATTGATGTGTCTCGACTCTCGTATGCAAATGGCAACCGTCCTCTGGCTTAGAGGCATCGACCTAACTGTTCATGAGTTTATGCGCTGAAACTATTTATAAGAAAATTGTTCCTTCTATCAAAGGGTCGTTTGCGTTTCATGTCCATGTTAGGGTAGATTTTACATTCCACGGGTATGCATGATGGATGTAGCGTGAATGTTTTTCTTCCTGGAAATCTAATATAAAATGAGCTCGTAGAAGTGGCGCCAGTACGTGCTTCATTTCACACTGCTCTGATACTTTACTAGAAATGAAAATTTACATTTTTTACTGTACAATAGAACACGCTTCTACAAGAAAGCAACGCTGCAAGAATATTTTAGTAGATTAATCTCTTTAAAATTACCTGGTACATGGCAGCAGACTTTGTTAAAAGAAACAATAGAACATTTGTGAAAAAATATTGCAGATTATTGCTCAGAATTAAAACGTTAGTCATTTTGCTAGCTCACCGCCGCAAATTAATTTATCAGTCACATCAGTCCAAACATTTCTACCTGGCAGCAAATATAATTGCTTAGTATGACACCTCAGGTGACACGATTCCAGAGGCAATAATACTAAGACGTTTTGTAATGAACTGGATGTTAAAAATACAATATCTTTTGTCTTTTTTGTCTTTTTATTTGAATTTATTAACGCAAAAATTAATTTATTTGCGATAGAGTCAAACTAAATACCACGAGTATTTTGTACATTCTGAAGGAAAGTTTGGAGAATGACAGCAGTGGATCCTGGTGCCGGACTCGAAACTCCAGGCGCTACCGCTTCGCATTAAGAATACTCTTGCATCGCACGTCTGTGAGGTATGCTTGAGGGGGAACATTGAGAAGGAACTTTGCATGACAACCAATACGTTCATAAATCAAGTGAAGCATTCCTTTTTATAGTTCTAGCAATGAAATTAATCAGAAGACAAAAATTGCACACAGAGTTGTTGCTTTGCGTGTTGGATCCAAAATGAATAATAAATGTAATACAATGAAGCTATATTTCCTATTGTAGGAAAAAAACAAAGCAAACGGTCAAATAAATTACGTTTTTATTCAGTTCTTGTGAAAACTCTGACATGATTAAATATAATTATTGTTTGTAAATGCAATGATTGGCGGCGATATCAGTAAAATATTACTTTAAATATTGTAAACTTATTATATGGCATTTCGCCATCAACGTCGTTGTAATTAAATAAATAATACACAATTATTTCCACAATGTGTGATCACTTTATGATATATAAATATTAACGTCAATGCCGACTTAAGTAGCAGTGGAAATGTTCAAGTGAAATAACAAAGATCGTGATCAACATTCAACTGAGCAGAATAACTAGAAACTCGTAATTTCCTCAAACGATCCCTGGGAAAACGGCCGATTGCAGAGCGTGCTTCTTGCGGCATCGAAAAGGACCCGAATGAGCGAGCAGAAGGAAATATTGGCGACAGCTGCGCATTCTTCGTCGCGCGCCGCTGCGCCGCCTGCCGGGCTCCAGACGCCGCCGCCCCCGCCGCCCCCGCCGCCCCCGCCGCCCCCGCCGCCAATACATGCTGCCACTGTCACTAGCCGTCTTGCGTCTACTTTCCCATCATTACTACTTGCGTTTGGATTGTTTTAGTCATTCTCTCGTGATCATGATTCTGTGACGCCGGCAAGAGCTTTTATGTTTTTTCCTTTCTATCGCCATTTCCCTCTTTGCAACTAGTTTTTCCATCCCTTTAACTTTCCTTTTCTCTCTTTCCATCCCTCTTCTTTCCGTCCTTTTCTCTTTCCATCCCTGTCTTTTCCCATTCCTCTCTCTTTATATCCCTCTTTCGTACCATCCCTCTTTACTTCCATCCCCCTTTATTTCCATACCTCTCTCTTTCCATACCTCTCTCTTTCCATACCTCTCTCTTTCCATACCTCTCTCTTTCCATACCTCTCTCTTTCCATACCTCTCTCTTTCCATGCCTCTCTCTTTCCATGCCTCTCTCTTTCCATGCCTCTCTCTTTCCATGCCTCTCTCTTTCCATGCCTCTCTCTTTCCATGCCTCTCTCTTTCCATGCCTCTCTCTTTCCATGCCTCTCTCTCCACACCTCTCTCTTTCCATACCTCTCTCTTTCCATTCCTCTCTCTTTCCATACCTTTCTCTTTCCATACCTTTCCCTTTCCATACCTCTTTCTTTCCATACCTCCCTCCCTTTCCATCATCTCTCCGTTTTCATCCCTCTTTCCTTTTTTTCTTTTCTCACCCCTCTCTCACCGCTTACCCGACCTCCTGATCTCATTCACCTATTCGGGAACACTATTTCATTCTTCCACCTTCCTCCTTACGCCGTCGCAAGCGCCGGGGCTGCCCAGACAATCGCGGGCGCACCCACCCGTTGCGTCGCCCTCGCCTGCCTTCCAAAGGCCGTTCAGACTTCATGCACGGCAGCACCTGCTTTATCGTTTCTTCACAGACACCACGTATGCGTTCCTCTGTCTCCTCCCCAGATGTCTCGGTTCTCCCACCATTTCAAATCCAGATCCCATCTCCGCCACCGTCTCCGCCTCCGCCTTCGCGTTCTGAATAATGGATTGTTGCCTTCTGTGGTGGCCGCCGCCCATGCCGCCTCTGCCAACACATCCGCCTTCGCTATCGCCTTTGCGTGAGTGAATATGAGTTAGTATTTCGGTTTTCCAACATTTCAATAATTTTAGATACTGTTCCCATAAGTATTGTGCATGTTGTGGCTGGTTGATGGTGGTGGTGCTGGTGGCTTGGAACGTGACGTCCGACACACGTCGGCATGCAGGGTATTCCTCCTCTAGGAATCTCCTCCAACGAGGTACCACCTTGGTCGAGATAATAGTATGTTTGTGGCACCTCAAACGTTAAAGCACTATCGATCTTTTACGTATGCGCAGTTGAAGTATCGCACCGCTTTAGTGCATCTGATAAGATAAATAGTACTCATGCTATAGCGTGCACGAACTCCCAAACTTCAAACTTCCTGCCTGGAATAACTATTTGTGTGGTAGTATAGTGCATGTAAATGTAAGTATGTCATTGTAAGTGTATGTAGTATATGAGTTAGGAACTGCAAGAGGAGGAGAGGGAGTGGAATCAGGATGGGAAAGGAAGATCGCGTGAGGTCCGTGCCCATTTTTAAGGTATTTCTCTGGCATTTGCTCCGTAATGTTCGGAAAAACAGTAGTTATTTTCAAGGCAGAGGTTGACTGTCAGGCAACTCTGCGGCCAGTGTCCGCCCAACCCTTGAATCTTCTAGTCTGAGACACGTCATCATTTCTTGCACACAGACATTCGAATCGGTCCCTTACCGTCACCATCGTCGTGCCCATCGCTGACTCTATGGCCAATTCTCCATTGCACGCCTCCGCCGCCTCTAATTTCGCCTCTGCCTCCGCCATCGAAATGATGGATAGCTGTAGTCTATGAGGCGCCCCCACAATAACTACCTCAATCGTCGCTTCTTCCACCTTAGATTTCGCATCTGCCTCCGGCTCCTTGTCCTTCGCTCAGCCTCCGGCTCCGCTTCCTCCTTCATCGTTGCATCGCCTTCGCCTACGCGTTCACCCGCTCCCTCACTTCCATTCACGTCTTCGTCCTCGCCTTCTGAATCATGAATTGTCATCGTTCGTGGATCGCTGCCACAACTAAAAAATTCTTATCCGCCACCACATGGGACCCTGACTCTGCCTCCACATACACCTCCTTAACCTTCGCTTTCGTTCAGCCTCCGGCTTCCTCTGCCGTTGCTTCGCCTTCGATTTAGCTTTCACCTCCGCCTCCTCCCCGACTTCCATTCACGCCTTTGCCCTCTGAATCGATTGCTATCGTTGCTGGGTCGCCGACATCATTACTAAATTCATCTTCTACTCAGCGTCCGCCCCCACCTTAGACCCTGAACCTGTCTCCATCTACGCTTCTTTGTCCTTCGCCTTCGGTCAGCCTCCGGCTCCGCTACCACCTCCACCGTTGCTTCGCCTCCGCCCCCACTGCCATTCCTGCCTCCGCCTTCGCGCTCTGAATAATGGATTGCTATCGTTATGGGGTGGCCGCTATCACTACTAAATTCATCTCCTGCATAGCTTCTTCCTCAGCCTCCACCTCCACTTCCTCCTCCTCCTCTGTTGCTTCTCCTCCAGTTTCCTTTCCCCTCTGATTCCGCCCCCACCGCTCTTCCCGCCTCCGCCTTCGCGCCCTGAATAATGGATGCCTGCCCTCTGGTGGCCGCCGCCGCTGTCGACGCGACCGTTCAAAAGCGATTTCCGCACGAGCGTTAAATAATAGCACTGGACGATAATTAACTTTAATAATCTCAGATTTCCGTAAGTTGCCGCAGCTCTGCCTGCTGTGGAATCGTAATGAATTGTACTAAATTGCAACGTGCGGCGGCTTTATTTCGTTAAGCTCTTAAGAGGATGTGGTTGAGGAGATGTGGTCAGACCACGTGTAACTTTTACTAATGTTCAGCGTTCTACTAACTGCCCGAGAGCGTGGATCGTCAGAACATGCTGGCGACGATGTGCGTGTGAGAGTTCAGCGCACTTCTGCAATTGATGGTGCTCTTCAGTTTGTTTGAAAAAAAAGAGGAAAATTGTACGTAGTGGGATGTTGTACTCATTTATGCAGAATATAAATCGTGCGTCTATTTAATATGAACATAGCTTATAGAAGGTGCGAATAACCGGTGCATAAAATCACTTGGTGCATAAAATCCAAGAGTAATACTCGTAGTTATCGACTCATGTGCAGTCGGTTTCCTTCCTATGGCTCTGCTTCACTCAACGGAATGTTTGGAAATAGCATTTTCAAACTGCAATCTGATTTAAACCAAAGGCTGGCAATGGAGCGAGAGCGAGAGAAAACTCGAAAGCGAGAGAGCGGGAGGTGTTATTCCGGTGGACGTACCACCAAATCATTGTTTCCTTTCATAACAGCCGAGATTTCAGAGACGACCGGCATATTTTGGTTTTAGTTTTTTTCTGTTGTTCTTCACCCAATCGAATTTACAGTCATGTTATTATGTTCTGCTATCTTCTCTAGCGGATGAGATCAAGAACTTGTACAAGCGAAATGAAATGAGAAAGAAGGTGTTAAAGAATCACAAAATGTCTGTTTTGTGTTTATGAATGAATTTTGAAAAGGAAAAAATATAACGTGATTTCTTTTGCGAGAGAGTAATTTTCTTGAAAGTCAGTGGAAGTCCTTCTCTATGTATTGGAACGAATGAATAATAAGTATGTCGGAACACTACACTACATCTAAAGAAATCTATATTGTATGTAAACTATTATAACAATTAATGAGAATACTTGCGAATAACATTATTTACAAGTATTCTTATTTACAAGAAAATCGTCCTAATTCTTAATTACCTTACGTCTCTAAAAGATATCAAAAAATCTGATTAGCGGGATCCCTTAAGTGCTATGTATCAACAGAACAATCATGCAGTTGAAGTGTTTTTTTAACATTAAATGAGTCAACATAACTTTGAACTTTTATTTTGTGACTATGAAAGCTCAAATTTCTTATTTCAATTACTGTAACTCTTGGCATAAAAAATAATTTTCACACACTAATAATAATGTATATTGAAATTCGAATCACATTTTAAGAATGTATATTACATTTTAAATAAGTTAAATATTACAGTTACTTTCGCAATATGGAAAGGCATAATTAGGTTAAAATTTCTGTTAAATTCACTGATTAATAGTATTGTATCAATTGAATACCGATAGCTCTAAATATTACCGGCGGATTTATACTGCTTTGACATACATTTTTTGTCTTGAAATTTCGTGTATTAATGTTTAATAATTTTTTTTCTTCCTAAAAACTACACTGTGCAAGATTTTATTAAGTAAATTATGTGCGCTGTGCAAATTTTATTGAGGAAATGCTTTCCAACTGATACATTTATCATTTCACTTCGTTATGAACTCAAATCAAAATTGCTACATCTTGCATTTCATTACCACTCAGAATGAACTCTGGGCACATGTAGATGACGTGAAAAGGGATTAGCAAGTCCCTTATGCTCTCTCACTGCGCTCGTAGCGAGCGTCCTGTCTCACCTCTTGTCACTCGCACTCAGCTCCGCGCCCACACGCTGGGTCCAGCTCATCAGGGAATTGAATTGAATTGAATTGAATTTGCCTTATTTTACGTGGCGAGACTCGGGCCATGAGGCTCTTCCGTCTGACCACGCAAATTTCGCTACGCTCCTTTCACCAACTAGCAGAGAAAGGAGGTATTTCTTGGGCGAGAAACAGGCGATTTGAATTTAGCTCAGAGGCGTCATTTAGGCTTGAGGATCTTTTACATGCAAGTAAATCTACTAACATGGGACAGCCGGCTTTACTTCTCCTCCGAAGGAAGGAGTACGAAGGATTTTGTCGTCCTTAAAAATCCACGGCTTCGATCGGGTTTGAACCCGCCAACTTGGGTACAACAGTCCGTTACACCATCGCCGCCGCCACCCCACCAAGGTGTGTGGGATTTTGGGGTGGAGGGAACAGGCACAATTACTTCACCACCCGCACTCTGCTACTTATAGACGAAAAGGGATGTAATGTTTTATTATTAATGTATTTGGCATTTAAGAGTTAATCCGACGTTTGCTGGCGGGCGGTGTTCCCAGGCCTGGGTTCTGTTTTTATTTTATTATCGACGCCTGGGGGTGTGGTGGACATGTGGCGAGTGAGCATGCCTGTATTTTTTTCATCAAAATATCCTAAAAAATGGCTTCATTTTCTCCTTGGTGTTTGGAGTTTGAAATGTCGGCGCGCAACAGATAATTTCTGCGTGCACGAGTGGTGTCCGGCCGACCCAGTGCGCTCGCTCTAATAAAGCCCAGGAAATTAACGAGAGCACCTCGCGGCTGGGAGGCGGGGGCGGCCGCGGCGAGAGGCCTTTATCGCCCGTAAAAGCCTGGGCGAGTGCCACGCGGGCGACAGGGCGGCCCGGGGTGAGAGGGCGGTTCCCGACCGGAAGGTGTGTGGGATTTTGGGGCGGAGAAAGGGCTGGATAGCGCGTTAGCGAATGCAGTTACCAGTCCGCAACGAAAGCTTTGCAGACAGGAAGGTTCTAATTCTTGGGTTTACACAGCCCGCTAGTAGACTTTGCGCGAGGAATCTGTACAACCACCTGACGTCACCTGCGTCACGAAGCTGCTACACTAAGTACAGTTCCAAAAACATTGTCTTCCCAGCTTTTCGACGGGCAGCCTCGGCGCAAAAAAATACATTCACATTTCACGTACGAACGCCCACAAGAAAACCAATGTAACAAATTACCGACGCAGGGAACGCAAATTGAGAAGGGTGTTTTCAAAACCCGATAAATTCAAAGAGATACAATATAAGTTATACATAGTTTGAGCATATTTTAATCTGGTATTTCATCCCTCCAATTGCGTTTTATCCGAACTCGAAACGATCTATAGAAAACTATAGATTTAAGCTTTCAAAACCGTGAGGTTTTAGCAAATACCTATGTCAAGGCATTCCGAACAAATCGTTTTATGTAAAACTATCTTTTAAATTTATCGAGTTTGCAAAAAATGCTAGTCAATTTCTGGGTGATTACAACCCCCAGCTCATTTTGGGCTACTCAATGTTGTCTGAACAGTGTTATTAGGCGTAGATGGCTCTACTGCGCATGCGCAGTCTGTCGCTTCTCGTGAGTCGCTCGCGCTTTAGCGGTCGTGGAGTGCATGGATATCTGGCGTGAACTGCACATCCGTAAAAGCCGCAACAGCTTGCCAATCCTCACGAGATACAGCGAACGGGCAAAGTTTCACATTGTCGCCGTTAGAGGGCTGCTCACCGACCATTCGCACAGCCTTCGGGTCGCTTTAGCATGTGGAGAAACGGCCGCGTTTTCGTAATTTACAGCGAAATGGGTAACTGAAATTGCACGTTAATAGTCATATGCAGTAATATTACAATTATCTCTTTATGTGCAGTTTAACTTAAAGTAATACATACGTTTATATAGCAAATAAACCTTAAAATAGCATGAAGGGAATCTACGTGGCAAGTACGACAGGGTTGTGTAATTTATTTTTACTTATAAATAGAACCGTTTCTTTGAATTATCTTTAATTATTACCCTCAAAGTAGAAAAAGGAAAAGGCTAACCCTTTTGGTAGAAATATTTCAGCAAAGAAACTAAAAGGGATGTCGTAGGCTGATATACAATAGTAACTTGTATAGTAATAAACAAAATGCCCTAATGAAAAATTAAATTAATTTCATCATTTTCTTAGTATAAATGTTCCTGAAAAGAAATCATATAATTTATAAAAATACAATTATCGTAAAAGCGTTGCATGAAAATATGAAAATGTAAGCGTGTTATAAAATATTTTTACTCAGAGTGATTGAATTGAAAAATAAAAATTATTTCTAAGTCTTTTCGCACGCCGCGCCGCCAAAACTCTCCACAATTACATTTGAGTGCCTTCAAACACCGGAAATATACACCATGGCGAGAAACATCCAGAGCATTACATAAGATTGTGTGCGCTCGGCGCTGAAAAGAGACAGTTCAAAACTGTCTGTAATATTTTTATATGTATGTGTTTGCTTTATTTTTTATCAAGATTTGATATTAAACGGAATTATTGGGCTGGATACAAGGTAAGCTTTAGTCTATTCGAAGTTGTAACATGCAGCGAATCGAATTGCCAAGGCTTTTACGCAAACTGTCGGGTTCTGCTAGTTTTACGTTCTGTAGTTGACGAATTTTCCAAATTCGTACTTTTCCATCCAGTTCCAACCTCCATTGCATGCAAGGAGTATTTTAAAGCTTGCTTCGCGTTGAAGAGACAGCCAGCTCTCCAGCACGCGTTTGGCTGCAATTTTCTCTTTGCTTCTTTCAGTACACAAAGTTGTCAATTTTTTTATGTGTCCAGTTAATTCTGTAGTGATCGAGTGCTTTAGTGAGTTTGCAACTCACATTGAGTGATTAATTGGTTTCTAGGCACATTCACTGCTATGGTCATTGGTGTTTGTGAATGTTTTATTCCGGAAGGTGTCGGGGATACCTTCTCCGCAGGGTAGACGACTTGTGGGGTTTCCCACTTCAAGATATCTACCTTCAGCGCGGCACTGCCTCAGCCAATTCCAAGCTCCAATTTGGTCAGCCGACATTTTTGGTAGTGTAGTGCATGTAAGTGTATGTAAGAAAGGGGTAGAGCTGTGACAAGGAAGAGGAAATGCGTGAAATGCGGAAATGCGTGAAATGCGTGGCCCGTTTGTTAGGGTACTGCTCCGGCATTCGCCTGGTGTTGATCGGGGAAATCTCAGAAAATTACCGATCAGAGCAGCCAGTCGCTAGAATTATCCTCCACACAGCGGGTGGAAAAGTTTTACTACACTAGCGAGACCATTAACCATAGCAGTTGCGTTCCTGGAAACATCAATGAAAAACGACGGATAAATGGTGATTATTATAAAAATTCTAAATATTTCCAAAAATTGAGGAACGCGCTCTGCCTTTCTTCTCACGTAAATATTTGTTAGAAGTACAGTAATCATGATCAACTTTGCGTAATATTTTAGTAAAAGATGCTTAATTAAACTATATTTATTGGAAATTGTAGTGAGAATAGCAGCTCACATTTAAGCTTCGTGTTGGAATGGCAGAGAAAAGAATTACATCATAAAACAAATAGAATAGGATTCAAATGTTGAAAGAAAAGCTTCTCAATCTAATAAAAATTGCGAATAATTTTTGCAATCTGTGCATTTCGGTCTAATTGCGAGGAATTGACTTTTTATACATACGCTGAAATCATTCTAAAAACATTCAAAAAATGACTTTTGGTGTTGTTGAAGCACGTAAATCTCGATTTTGAGGATTTTAAGGCACACAGATATGTGATTAGTAACACTTTCGATTCTTTCCAGAAAGGTGAACTGCTTGGCACTGGTATTAGCTGGATATTTTGAGAATATATTAAAAGAAATCTAGAAAAAAAGCACAAATTTATGAAGCGATGCAAATTACTATACTGCCTTCCCGTCATAACATGAATTATAACGTTTTAATTCATCCGGTTGTCAAAATTCAATATATTTTTTTAATAAAAGATAAATATTTCTCATATTTACAGTATTTTATCGATTATTTTTTATGCACATTTTGTATGACTGTTGATGGACAAGCAAGGTATCTGGGTTCAGTTTTATTTCTATTATCCACTTTCATAGCACGTAAGAACATTTCAAGCACGAGATATCCACTAGATGCGCCACGCTACACTAGTAAAGAATAATATGATTCTCTAATGATGTTGCTCACGTGAGTCTTATTCCCCTGACTGGAATTGTTCCACAAGGCAACTGCACCGGCGGCCCCAGCCTGCCTGTGCGACGTGTGACAAATCTGATTCCACGCAAAGCAGCCGCGCAAACGCACTCCAGAGAAAGCGGCCTTGTGTTCGCTCGCCGGGCCTAAAAATACGGAAGCAGAGCAGAGGCGGCGTGGAAGGCGCGCAGGGGGCGCGGCGAGCGAGCGGAGCGGGTGGGTGAGAGCGCGGGCGTGGGGCGGGCAATGGGCGAGTGTGTGCGTGTGTGTGTGCCGGCGGGCAGGCAGTAGTGAAGGTGACGGGATGGGACGTGCGGGTGGGAAGGAGGGATGGTAGGAGGGCGGGAGTGAGAGTGGTTGAGAGAGGGTAGGAGGTGGAAGGGGAGGGTCAGAGAGGATGGGATGAAAGTTGGGAGAGGAGGTTAAAGGCAGAGAGGGAGGCGGTAGTGACGGAGGGAGAGACGATGGATGAGCGGGAGAGAAATTCGAGAGGGAGGGTCGGAGGGTTGGGAGTGAAAGGGGGAGGGAGGGAGAAAGAGGGAAGGAGCGAGTGGGGCGTGAGGGTAGGTGGAATTGAGGGAGGAAGGGGGAGGGGAGGTTGTAGGGAGGGTGTATGAGAGAGGTAGGAAGAAGAGTGGTGGAGACGGAGGGAGCGTGGGAGGTAGGGTGATAAGAAGAATAGAAGGGAAAGGGGGAGGGTGGGAGGAGGAGGGAGGGATGAATGAGTGGGCGGGGGTGAGAGAGAATGGAAGGAGTGATGGTGGGCGGATGAGGAAGAGCGGGTGGGCTGTTGGGCAGCCTGGCCAGCGAGGAAGGAGAATGAAGAGGAAAGGTGGTGGGTGGGAGGAGGAGAGAGGGATGGAGAATGAGAGGGCGGGGGTGAGAGAGAATGGAAGGAGTGATGGTGGGCGGATGAGGAAGAGCGGGTGGGCTGTTGGGAAGCCTGGCCAGCGAGGAAGGAGAATGAAGTGGAAAGGTGGTGGGTGGGAGGAGGAGGGAGGGATGGGGGATGAGAGGGCGGAGGTGAGAGAGAATGGAAGAGTGATGAGAAGGAGTGAGGGTGGGCGGATGAGGAAGAGCGGGTGGGCTGTTGGGCAGCCTGGCCAGCGAGGAAGGAGAATGAAGTGGAAAGGTGGTGGGTGGGAGGAGGAGGGAGGGATGGGGGATGAGAGGGCGGAGGTGAGAGAGAATGGAAGAGTGATGATAAGGAGTGAGGGTGGGCGGATGAGGAAGAGCGGGTGGGCTGTTGGGCAGCCTGGCCAGCGAGGAAGGAGAATGAAGAGGAAAGGGGGTGGGTGGGAGGAGGAGGGAGGGATGGAGGATGAGAGGGCGGAGGTGAGAGAGAATGGAAGAGTGATGAGAAGGAGTGATGGTGGGCTGTTGGGAAGCCTGGCCAGCGAGCAGCGGCGAGGGAGGGCGGGCGGTGGGCGGCGGGCGGCGGGCGGCTGGTGGCGCCTTACGCGGGTCGCGTATTTCCAGCGGCGGCGGGGCTGGGGGCGGGGGCGGGGGCGGGGGCGGGGCGGGCGCGTTCCGGGGCGCAACGCGGCGTGGCGGAGCGCTAATGGCGCCACATGAAAGCGCGGCGCGCGGCGCGGCCTCCGGTGTAATGACGCGTTCGCCCCCGCGCCCACAGTGCCTGATTGGCCCCGCTACGCGGACCAAAAAGCACAGCTCGGAGCGCGTATTTTCCTTCATTTGCCGGGGCTATGACAAAAACGTATGCTTTATATTAATCCGTGTTTTTTGTATGGCGCGACAAGCCAATGTGTGAAACGGCCGCACATTTTCGTAAACCTACAACATTCCTACACCTACATTTCTACTGTGACATTCGTATGCAACTGGACATAAACGAGCAATGAAAGCTGTCGGTCTCTAGAATCAACCAAGTAGCATCATAGACCAAATCCGATGCTTAGATGGGGGTGACCCCGACTTAAATTACGAAATTCGGGTTATCATATTCTGTCGCTGAACTAGAAATTGGGGAAAAAATCATTGTCTAGGTTTTTTATGTATATGCATATTTTTTAGAGTTAAGTGTCTCAGAACTACAACAGTGTATATTTTTTTAAAAAAAATTGAAAGATTTAAATAATTAATCTACGTAAAATACATTTATTTGGTTACTTGGTTGTTGTAATAAAATTATTTGCTTTACACGAATTTCAAATAAGAGTTAAACAGTATTAAATGTTGGCTCACATGCACGATTTTTCTAAATTGATGTTTGTGCAAATTTATTCAATTGTTGCATTTATAAATATAATAGTAATAGTCACAGAGAAAACGATTATTTCTAACATTTTGTGACTAAAAATGTGTGCAAATGCCTTCCATATTAAAATAGGTGCAATGCTTCTATCATTTCTACTACGAGGGACTTATGACATAAGAGCTAGCCAATACACAATCCAACCCTAAAGAAGGAGATTAATTCGCGGCCAATCCGAGTGGAATTGATGGTGCACAGACGAATTCTCTTGGGTATCATCTGCTTCTCTTCGCGCCAATTCACCATCATTGACTGATTAATTTCTTTTCGTGAGCACGTCAATTGCGGTGGTTTAGTTCAGTAAGTGTAGTGTGTGTTTTATCTTAGGAGGTGGCTGTGTTCCTTCGCGTTAGAAAGTGATATCCTATGCCCACTTACATTTCGTCCTGTTGGCGTCTCCACCAGCGAGGCACCAGCCGGAACAAGCTCTATGCTTCCGACTTCTCTAATGTAGAGCAAGTGTGTATGAGTAAATGTGTGTTTTAAGTGGAGAGTCTGGGACGAGGTTGCAGTAGGAAAGATCGCAGGCTGCCCATGGTCCATTTTTTAAGATAGTGTTCCAGCATTGATGTAGGGTTGATCGGAGAAACCTGGGAAAACTACCGATAACAGCGGCTGATCGCTAGAATTCTCGTCTCGCCCCGTAGTGAATGCATTCGACCTTGCTATCGGAGTCTCCATCATCATTCATCATATCTTTATCGTGATCAGCTTCTCATGAGGTAATCACTCACGGACATCAATATCCTTAAAAGTTAAAGGTCTTCTAAACCTAAATAAATAATACATCTCGTGTTTTCTTCAATTTGTGCTCTACTTTATTTTCAAAATTATATAGGTGTAATTGGGTATCTCGCAATGAAGCCAAATAAAGTTTTCAAAATTGACTATTATTTTTCAAAAACTATTACAAATAGATATACATGTTTATTTCCTACATTCTGCGTGCAGTTTTCTTAGAACCTGCTGACAATGAAAGTTGCAGGAAATTAGGAGTTTTCAGACAACCTTATGGGGGATGTATGCGAGAGGGGGTCCTATAATCGAGCAAATACGATAAATCATATGTATCACATGATATTTTACAGAATATAAGATAAGATTTGGCTCCCTAGACTCACAACATGACACACTTCCCTGCGCGTTGGAGATTTCGTCGCAACACCGCGGCTTGTTTGGCTCAGCGACTGGAAACGAGCTCCTCATTTTCTCGCTCGCCTTCTTGATCTAAAATACCTCTGGTGTTCGGAGAGAATTCTCGAAATTTCTTTGGACGTGGCCCTCTGTTCCGGTGGTGACCTTTCGTAATTCCTGCGATGAAATGTGTAGAATCTGGACGCACATTAGCTCAACTGGCGAGCTTCAGGATGCTTAAACTCATTGAAGCGAGCAAACCCGAAAATGTCATAGTGGAGGAAGGAGAGAACGACGAAGAATTACAGTGTGTGTTTGCTTGTATTAATGGTGCGTCTGACCTACAAAGAAGAATCCTAGATAACCCAGTTAAACAAGACCAAAAACTGGTGATTGAAGGAATAAAATTCCAGAGTATTGAATGTTCATTTGTGAGCGCTAAGTATGCAAATAGATATTGCTGATAAATGTTACACAAAAATAAAATTTGCATTGAACATATAAGATCATTTTTATAAGGGAGAAGAAAGGGTCTTGCTGTAAATAAAAGCATGAACTTTTCGAGCCTACACCTTTAAAATGATTAATTTTATAACAAAACCTTAAAGAAACGCTTTGTAGAAACTTAAGCGTTCTGAATTGTAGAGAATTTGCAAAAACGTCCGAAAAACACCTTTAAAAGCTTCCACCTCCGACTCACTTCCACACTTCGGGATTTTTACTGAGTCGTAATACCAACGGACAATCATGCTAAATTCCAAAACTCTGTTATTCTTTCACTTGATTTGTCTAATTTGACCGGGCTGAGACGAGAAATAAGACCGAGATGAAATTGGATGGAATTGCCAGTTACACAGGAAATTGGGTTTGAATTAAAACAGATATATCAAATGAAGTAGCAGATATATTTCCCAAGCAGACATCAGTGACTTTGACACTTAAGAGACTTATAATTCGTGAAGATGATCACAAGTTTAAGGCAAATATAAAGAAATAGCAACGAAAAACGTGGTTAGTACTTTGGCCATATTCAAGAATCATCGAACAAGGCAAATGCAAAGATGGAGGTGGAGAGACGCCTTCCACAGTTGGGATCAGAATTTGTTCCTCGGCAAATCTACGTTGAATTTGTGGTATTCAAAAGAAGATTTCGACAGGTTTTCTCGGCGTTTACACGTTTTTCATGTCTGTCATTGCCGCATTTTTCATCACCATTCAACTACTCATGACTCATCTACTCATTAGTTCATCAGTGTTGGGTCTTAGTGACTTTAATAGTTGAAGTGTCCCTCTTCTCTAACAAAATAAAGGTAGTGAAAGTAATGGAAATGTTCAAATAAGGACAGATGTTAGAAGTATTCTGGTAGATTATAATTTCGAGTCGTGGCTGTGGCTGTCGTTTGGAATTCAGCGACGTACCTGGGTGGCACGATGCGATTGTTCCATGATTGCCTCCCATTAATCAACACGAGGTGGATTCGAGAGCAGAACCTTAAAGTACGGGATAGTCCAGCGAACCGCGCGGGGTCCTTCCTTCCCACCCTGTGCCCACTCTCAGGCTCAGGGCGGTCGATGGACTGACCCGCACCCCATTTGACCCCTCTTCCGCGATCACGACAGGCACCGGCATTGCTACACATGGGTGTCACGCCGGAGCTCTTCCCGGGTTTTAGTGCTATCGGAGCGCCAGAGAGCGCGGAAGAGTGATGGAGAGGGCGAGTGAAAAAGGGAGAGGGCAAGATAGAGTGAGAGAGAGAGTGAGAGAGAGGGTGAGAGAGAAAGAGAGGGTGCGAGAGAGAAAGAGAGGGTGCGAGAGAGATAGAGAGGGTGCGAGAGAGATAGAGAGGGTGCGAGAGAGAAAGCGAGGGTGCGAGAGAGATAGAGAGGGTGCGAGAGAGATAGAGAGGGTGCGAGAGAGAAAGAGAGGGTGCGAGAGAGAAAGAGAGGGTGCGAGAGAGAAAGAGAGGGCGCGAGAGAGAAAGAGAGAGAAAGGCTGAGCGGGAGAGGAAATGAGAGAGCGAAAGGAATAGATAGAGAGCAATAGATAAAGAGGGAGCGGCAGAGATAGAGAGGGAGCGACAGAGACGAATGGAGAGTGAGATGGATAAAGAAAGAGCGAAAGAAATTAAGAAAGATCATGAAAGAGGAAGGGCGAGAGAAAAGAGGTAGCGAGAGAGAAAGAGGGAGAAAGGGAGGTGGCAGAAAGGAAGAGTGGGACCGACAAAAGCCAGACCACCGTCCTTCTGCCCGCCGTTAGTGGCGCCAGCTGTGTGCGCGGTCGGAATCCGTAGACCCTACTCCTCCCCCCTCTCCCAGTGGCATTGTGCGACTTCATTCACCTGAGCACCTGCGAGCTGCCAGCGGCGGCCGCCGCAATCACTGCGTGTGAACTGCGGCCGCGCACAGCGCCCGACGGCCAGTGCCCCGTGAAATTACAACAAACCAACAACAAAAAGCGTCCAGAGAGAAAAGGCACGTTGCCCATCCGGCGACCGGCGTCGACCCGAAGTTCAGAGGTGGCGCGGCGCGGCAGGCTGGGGAACGCGGTGGCGTTTCGGCCGGCGCCTCCGCCCACGCGGAGCATTAGGCCGCTGTAAGAGGTAATGAAGTCTGTGCACTTGGGGCGCGTACCTCTCGTCGCGATGCGCGGCGTGCGACGGCCGTTGCCTCGGCATTCGAATCGATGGCGGCGCTCGTTAGCCCGGTATTCGCAAACGCCTCACGCGCCACTAAAACTTCCTGCGCGGGTATTAATAATTAATAGATACCTTGTTATGCGTTCTTCGTGTATGGTATGGACTGTTAATTTGTGAATAATTTGCCTCGCCTTCTTTTTTTCTATCCCACATTACACCTCGCCTATCTGTTGAATATAATGTGTATGTATGAATATACTTGTTTTTAGCGTCATTCGGCAGATATAGAGGAAATAAGAGTGGTTGAATTTTCTAAACCGAGACGATCCCCGAGTTATATAAGAAATCAAGTTCAATATTTTTGACTTCGGACGAGTGTCGTTTAATACTTTTCATAATATGCCACGTCTAAAAAATATGTTAATTAAAAATACATTTCTTTGGAATAAGGATGGTCATACTCCACTTTTGAATACAATTCATTTGTGACGACTTTCTCAACGGGTAGCCTACTGTTAAAATACTTAAAGGACGCCGACCGTTAAAAGTGGCTTTTTCTTCCTCTGTTTGATTTCTTAAAGTCGGTACCACATTACGAACATACACACATTAGAGTACTACAAACAAATGAAATTGCAGTGACGGGCAGCTTTTTTAATTACACGTAAAATATGTTTCAATTATCGATCATTGCCTGGAGTTATTTGAATATAATATTCTGAAGATTTATTGGAATGGGAATGTTTAGATGAAGTAATTAGCACTATCAGAAAAACAAAATTGTTGCGAATTTATTATTTTCATGTTCATTTATCATGGTTCTCTAAATGTACAACTAATAATTGTTTGATTTCATGATGAAAGCTTTAAAAGGTAACAGAATTCACGAATTCATAACTGCGCACCTTCGTGAGTGGTTAGCTTGCCGACCTTTCAACTTTCATAGTGCGGTTTCGAAGGGTGAAAATATGTGCGTTGTGAACACATCGTGATAGTCGCATGCCAGTATGTGAATGCTTGTCAAAATTAAGTCCTCTGACACTTCCCCTCTTCATCAGAATCCCTTGTTCACTTATCCGGGTAGTGCCTCATGCAGTGGATAAATATTATTGAGTATATTTTCTGCAGTTCTCTAGTGAAAACAGGCAGTACAAATGTAATGGCAATGATGGACTATGTAATTGCCCCCTAGAAAATTCTCAAGATTTTCGCCTATGTCGAAACGGAGACAATGTGTCAGATTTCAATTGCCCGAGCATTACAAAAAAAAAAAACAACTATAAACTCAGCCTATTATAACAGACTGATGCAGAATGTCTTATCAACCTCTACCAAATCGAGCAAGAAAAAATATTTGCAAAAATAGTACAGAGGCATTATGAATTTTTGCTTTTAAAAATAAATCAATTAAAATCAAGAATCCAGTAAATTGTGGGCAGCATTATCTCGATGCTGTGCCTCAGTTCAAAAATTCATTATTTTCGATTTGAGGCATTTAGCATGAGACATAAAGGCAGATAACCATAGTCCACGAACGCGACAATGTCACTTGTGATTAGGAAAGCAACGTGAGTGGCCGGATTCGCAACTGCCCACCCGAGTGTGTCTGCTACGCTTCACGTTTCTGATAATATTAAAATCAAGTGCCCGATTGTGGAATAACTTTTAAATTTTCGTCTACAAATAAGCACAAATTTGAACACTAATGTAAATAATTACTTAAACGTGTCATTTATAAACTTGCGTTGTTAATATTATTCACATAAATCTACTAGATATTCACAATATTTCGTAATTAAAAAAGGTCTACATATTTTCCACATTAGGCGAACCCTGTTATTTAAGTGGAATAGTGAATGCTTTTCCTTTTTAGCAAATAATAAATACATTAACGTCTAGAACAACGTTTTTTAAGCAAAAATATATATTTGGTTTAATATTGAGACAATTCTTGCGGACGAAATTCTTTTTCGGATTACCTGGATATGGGGCATGAGCCCGGTTCTTACATTTCCGACACTGATTCTAATCAGTTGAGCTCTGGGATTATTCAGTTCCACAGTACGGTATAGAATGTTAACATTAGCATTTTAGAAAATGCAACTAAATGAATACAACCAAAAGAACCTTGTACATTTTACATACAGCAGCAATGCGGAATATTCTACATTAGGGTAATGCTTGTATTCCACATTACGGACATAGCGGTCATATTGCTTTCAAGCTGTTTCGCGGTCAAAATCTGCATCAATGTTCTTTATATATTTTGTGATATTTCCTTAGTTAAAGAACTAATCCATACTATAGATATAATTATTGTAATATTTACGGCACACGAGTAACAACAATTCTTTTGTTTTCTGCTCCAATATTTTTGTTGACGCTCAGAAGAAAAGACGCTCTGCTACTTCACTCAAGAGCTTCAACTCAAAAAACATTACCTTCCCTCGATCAAGGGCCTCTTCAAAGTATTTCCCAAATTATGTCGCGAGACATCAGCTCAGCTCAGTCCAATACTTCGGTATTTCTCATTAGCAACGTATTCCATATTAGGGGACTTTACCCGATTATTGAATATTTTTAATAATATAATAAAACTCCTTCGTGCCCGATTAAAGATGTCTAGTGGTTGAGAGTACCTCTCCAATTCTTTGAGAAAAATATGGGCTATTCCCAATAACACGAACTCTTGCACTTCCCGGATCTTTGAACGACCTGAAAGTTTAGACAAGTTGTTACATAAATTTTGTGGAACAAATTCGAGTTCCGATAACTATCGGTTCGTATATGTCGACCTGTGTTTTTACGGCCCGCATCCAGCTGATCTATATTTCCAAAGTCTTGTATTCAAGACATTTCTCTGCCTCCTTGGTCTCTGTGTTGGGCGTGGCACAGCTGTATCTATTAGGAGACTCGATTTTTCTCCAAATCCAGCATACCAACATCCGATTTCTTTGTTAGTGTTGTACATGCAATGTTAATTTTGTGGTCATACTTTATCGCAGGGCGTACTGATTCCAACAAACGGTTAGAATTGTGCTAACACCACAAGTGTTAGGTTTTGGTGAGTGTTCGTATCCCTTGAAGGATGTACCTGGAGCTTTGAGAGCGATACAGATATTCCAAATGAAGATACCTACTGCTTCTATGGGACCCTTTGATGTATTCGTTCTTAATAAAACCAATGCTAGAGTTTGTCCTGTTGAGATTGTATTATTATTATTATTATTATTATTATTATTATTATTATTATTATTATTATTATTATTATTATTATTATTATTATTATTATTATTATTATTATTATTCACTAACTTTTTGCAGTTGATGTTCCCATGTGGTTCAGACTACGACAGCTCTCCAAAAATTATGTCAAATGCATACTACGGGTAACCCTATCTCTGGTATAAAGGTAGACAACTCATTTATTGATAATGATATTAATAATGAATAATAATTAATTATAAAATTAATAATGCTGGTCAAGAACGTTATGACAGTAGTGCCATAGCGGTCTCGGACCAGACAATCGCGGGTTCGAGACCCGCCTCGGGCATGAGTGTATGTGTTCTTGTATGTATGTCTTCTCACCCTTATCATCATAATCATCATCATCATTTCATCTTCCAGACCCTCAGGTATAACAATCCTGGGGCGTAAAAATGGACTCGGCAGAAATGCTGATCCTCTCTAATAATGTTTCACGGGCATATCTCCAGGCAAAAGTACGACTGGATTTTGGTAGGTATAATTGCACATTCGCAAAAAACATAATAATAAAATTACCAATAAAATTAATAAAATTATTATTCTTAATAATAATAATAATAATAATAATAATAATAATAATAATAATAATAATAATAATAATAATAATAATAATAATAAAACGAACACAATAACCGAAGAAATCAGGAAACGTCGAGCTAAGTTCTACACACACATCTACAGAATGGAGAACACCAGAACAGCAAAGAAACTACTGGACATAATAACAAAGAGTAAATGCACCACGGAGTGGCTAAAGGAGGTCCAGAGGGTCATGCAACAGATCAACATAGAAAATCTCAAAGACCGCAACGAGTGCCGGAGTAAAATCATGAATGTGAAGTTCGAACAAAGAACAATACAACAACCTGGTAAAACGTGGACAGACAAAAGGAAGAGAGAACATTCTGAGTGGATGAAGAGTTTCTGGAGGAGGAAGAGGGAAAACATCCAAAAACAAAATCATGAATTCAAGTTCAATCGCTCTCCTAAAGAGGAATAATCGATTAAATAATAATAATAATAATAATAATAATAATAGTAGCAGCCCGCTGGTGTGCTTTTTGCACCCGCGCCGCTATACGCATCCGGGGCCTGTCTGTCGGTGCGCTGGCGTCGTAATTGCATCCGCTGGGCCGCTGCCGCCGCCGCCGCCGCCGCCGGCGTCAGGCGTCGAATGACCCCCGCCGCCCCACAAAAGGAGCGCGACGCCTCCCGGAAACAATTTGGCGAGATGAATCCAAAAGGAAACACTCGCAGCGGAGCGCGCCCGCGCGAGCCTCCAACCGCGCCTTCTTCGCCCGACGATTCATTAGAGCGAGCGGTGCCATAGGCGCGGCGACGGTATGCAGGCATCTTTCTTCCTCAGTATTCGTGCGCGGGGGTGGAATTATTTTCATTTGGTAATAGTAGTAATTCATTTAGAGTCAATTTACATTTTCTCGTATAATTTTTACTCCCGCCCCATTGCTTTATTACATTTGATGTCTTCGCGTAATATTTCTTCTTTTGGGGCACTTATTTGTTCTCCATAACCATATGTTCCACTGTTCTTTATATCATTTAACCGTGTTACATCCCTTCTTGTACATAGTAAACCCGGTCCTTTCCTACCAATTTCTCACTATCTATTATCCAACGACGGACGGACTGAAGGACGGACGGAGCTTTGCATAACTTTCTCTCTACACCGTAGCGAGAAAGTAAAAACTCTCAACAAGAAAAAAAAACTTTTCAGAAGACGCACTCTGTCTAATCTAAACTCTTTTTAACCTAATTAATAATGACAGTAGGGACATTCTCCCCTTCCATGCTACAACAACCAGGACCAGAAAGAAAATATAAATTAACTTAAAAATGTAAAACATACTTTCATATATAAAAACGTATTTAAAAATAATTTCGGGGACATATTAAGTCTTTAGATTCGGCAATGACATCATATAATAACTCATTTCATTTCCGAATACGAAACACTAAATATATTTTCGAAACAATTTTTATAAGTTTTTGGGGTATTTTTATATTTGGAAGTCAATTTGGCATTTTATTAACTTGATTTGACTTTTAACTTTTCAACAGTTTTGATGAGAAATATATTGTTCCTTTTTTACAACGTATTTCTTTATCGCTGGGGAAAATGATAAATTTGTCGTTCAAAGTTCATCAAAGAAAGTCACTTTTGCTTACTTTTGAAAGTAATTCAAACGTTTAAATTGAAATATCACTTCTGCTTTGACTCATGTTTTATTAATTATTCATTAATAAGTTTAAAGAAAAAATTGTATCAATTTATGAAAAAAATATTGACATATTTTCGTAAATTTGACTCATTTTTTGTAAAATCTTTGCATAAAATAACGTGAAAACTACAAATATTTTGAAATAAATATAGCACATAAGATGAGAAGTAATGATGATTAATTGTATTATGACTAAAAAGTTTCAATAAAGGTGTAAGAGGTGTTCGAATTAAGTTGAACTCTTTCAATTTTCAAAAACTTTTTAATGAAAGAGAAATATTAATTATTAGCCCACTTTGTTCTATTTGTGGAATAACAACTGGAAAGATTGGAACCATTTTCAGAAACATTTGAAAACATATTATAAGCATAAGATAAAGTACCTCCCATGATTAAAATATCCCTTTCAAATTTCTAAGGTGTAAGTTGAAGTCAGGTGGATAGGAATATATCAGTTTTGGAAAACATCCTGCATAGTTTAGACGCTAGAGTTGTAAATGCACTTAAATGTGTCGCTTTACCGTTTTTAAATATTTTGACTCATTAACAGATTACCATTAAATAAATGTGGTAACAGAGAAATTAAACTCTTTGAAGCAAAAGACATTCGTTTAAATCGGGAAACACTTGAAAATTATGGCTGTACAAACAAATAAATATTGATGAATTGTTTATAAACTCCTGCTATCGAAGAAAACTCCTCAGATCCAACCCACAAATCTGCATAAGCTGGGTATCATCATCCTCTCACACATCGACAACTCAATACCTCAATACGATCCGATTTTTCAGGATATTGTCAATTATTTACTAACAGAATAGAGGAACAAGTTTCCCAGGAATATGTTTCTGCCTGGAGGGAATGAAATATTATAATCCCTCGTACTCCGTATATCCACAACGGGATGGCGAGACGTATTTTACGTCGTCTAAGCTCGAAACAAAATAAAATGAAAACACAACTTTTAAATTTATGGGAGTTTTGTGAACATTTTAAGGAAAAAACCTACTCTTATTTTTCTTCTTATCCAGGGCGGCGTTCCCTTTCTCTATCAGTCAACGTCCGCTAATTGCTTTCTGTGCTGTGGGGTGGTGCGGATGGAACTTGAAGCGACTTCCGTTAACACAAATTATAATTGTCTTGTTTTCCTTCATCAAAATTCAGAGTACGCGTATTATGGCACATGCCATTTGGCGGCATCTGATAGAATTATATTTTGACAAGCTCCATTAGCGTCGGAGGCTGCGCTGCGCCGCGAAGATAAACCTCGCGGCGGCTGAGACGCCATCGCCTCCGCCATCTCCCTGCTTCCGCTGCATCTTCTCCGTCGCCCCGGCCACCGCCATTCTGCCCGCCTCGCCGCGCCGCCCTGCACAAACCCGTCCTTCTAGCCCTCGCCGTTTGGCCCGCCCGCCCCGTCAAAATCGCCCGTTCAACCCACTATCCATCCCACCCTACCCACTGACCATCCCGCCAACCCACTATCAACCCTTCCCATCCATCCAGCTCCACCAACCCCGCCCCGACCATCTCGTCTCGTCTATCCCATTCCACCCACCCGTCCCACTCCACCAATCCCGCACCTCCCACTTCGTCCCTTCCACATCGTTTCACCCACATCACTGCTTTCATCTCTCCCATCCACACAGCCCAATCCACCTCATACTGTCGACCCCGCCCGCCCACCCCTCCCCAACCACCCTCCACGTCCACTGCCCGTCCGGCCCCCATCCACTCCGTTCTCCCGCTCACCACGTCACCACCATCCGTTCCGCTCGTCGAACCTCACCCGCCCTATCCATTCGGCCTTATTCACTCTGTTCACTCCGCCACATCCACTCGAACACCATTTCCCCGTCGATACACGTAGTTCCCCCGAACACCCCATCTCCTCTTTTCTCCCGACTGTAGTTATATCATGTACCCTTAACTTTGAAGCTTTTCGTCATGGTGATCTTCAGGCACTTCTGCATCATCACTCTCCTCTGCCCCGCCGTCCCCCGACTGCCCCCGCTGCACTATACTACCACACACGACCGGAGAGCGCTCGGGAGCGTAGAGCTTGTACCGGGGCGGTGCACCGCTGGTGAGAGATAGCTGGTTACCGGACAGGGTGAACCAAGCCGAATGGATAGGGCGGGTGAGGTTGGACGAGCGGAAGGGATGGTGATGGCGTGGCGAGCGGAAGAACTTAGTGGAGGGGGGGCGGACGGGCTGTGGACGTGGAGGGTGGTTGGGGAGGGGGGGGCGGGGTCGACAATATGAAGTGAATTCAGCTGTGTGGATGGGAGAGTGGAAAGGACTGATGTGTGTGAAACGATGTGGAAGGGACGAAGTGGGAGGTGCGGGATTGGTGGGGCTGGATGGACGGGAATGGGTGGAAGGGTAGACCGGGGTAGATAGTGGGTTGGCGGGGTGGATAGTGGGTTGCCGGGATGGTCAGTGGGTAGGGTGGGATGGATAGTGGGTTGAACGGGCGATTTTGACGGGGCGGGCGGGCCAAAGGGAGAGGGCTGGAAGGCCGGGTTTGTGCAGGGCGGCGCGGCGAGACGGGCAGAATGACGGTGGCCGGGGCGACGGAGGAGATGCAGCGGAAGCAGGGAAAACCTCGCTAGCCGGCAGGCAGATCGGCCTCAGATCTCACCATCCAGCGCCGGAAGATCACCGCCACCTTCCGAGGAAAAACGTGCACCACACTTACGGGATTCATGACCTTAGCCATTGGCGTGCCTGCGATCACCAATCGACCATTGCTGACCCCGCCTCGTTCGCCTCGCCATGTTGGCCCCTCCCCGGCCGCCCCGCCACTCCGCCAGGGTGCCCGTCCATTTGCGCCCGCCCCGCCCCGCTCGCCGCGCGCTCGCCACTCCGCTAAGAGCTGCGCGCGATGCGATCGCCGCCCTGCAGCGCTAATTGCAGCGGGCCCGCGGCGCACTGCAGTAATCCGGGTGGGTCCCGCTCTGCAATCGGCCGCCGCTCTTCGCGCGTCCATTAAAAATACCGAGCCACGCGCATGACGTCATAAACAACTCGATGTGGTTTTTGATCGTTGCGCCGTGTGGCGGGTTGAGACGTGGAGTTTTTCCTCGTCTTGGGAGGACATCATACGTATATACTAAATTAAACTCATGGACATGGAATACACTCACTCACCCGTATTACACTCATGTATGCACTCATGGAATACATGTGAACAATAAGACTTGTGAATCCTTTCCTTCTCAACAAATCGGGGACATCTTATTAATTACATTGTTTAATTACCTGGCCGTTATTCATATCCTGTAGCCTGCGTGTGCTCTTAAAATTTATACTTAGATATATTAAATTAATAAATTATACTGAATTATTAAAATACATTATATGAAGCAATATTTTTCTTATAATTACTATTTCGCTTATGAGGTTTCCTTATTAAACATTAGTTTCACCTGATACATGGCCGGATGCATCAATTCACTGGTTCGTGCTCATATCGATCATTTTCAGTATCGGTAGTATTCAGTAAATACCCAATGTCTTCGAGAGCTTCTTTCTCGCTGATCCCATTCGTCAGTTCACCACGTTTAATAGATTGCGTGTCTTACGTAGCTGCTAGTCGAGCTATCAACTTGAGCCTCGCACTCCGGTCGCAGCCGCAACATGATCGACGGCAGCGCCCTGCTCCGCGTCCCTGCGAGACACCGCCGCTGCGGGGGGAGGCGGGGGTGCGGCCGCCATCAATAACGCCGCCCCAAGACGCCTCTGCCGGGCGGGGTGGTGACATGATCGGTGGCAACGACCACGAAGGCACGTAACGTTGGCGGTGACAATGATTTTTTTTTTGCATACCGTCATTATCAACGACCTTTTCCCCGTTTGCCCCGTTCGTTTCAGAATCGAGGTTTTGGGTACTAAGTATGACGTCAAAAGTAAGGTTTTTATCATACAGGTTAGTGTTTATTGTTGTAGTTGATAATTTATTTCGAGATACACTTGTTTCGTGAGACTTGTTTTGTAGATAGTGATGACAAAGTCTTTCAATTGATTGTTATCGATGAATTACAATTGAAAAAAATACCAATATATTAATTAGTTGAAAACAATCAATTAATGGATTGTTTATTCATTGGAGTAAGCTATTCTTCCGCGTAAAACCTTACATATTTGGCAACATTTAAAGGAGGATAATAATGTGTATGAGCTGTGGTAGATAGACCGTATCGTTTCACCATCCATATCTGTAGATGTTTCAGCTCTAAATGTTGAAACATATTTGATACACTTTTTCATGATTTTAACTGTTCATGCCAGTGATCACACTTTACTAAATCATTCGTTAGCGTCGTACAATTCTACCATGCCTTACTTTTTTCTGAGGTCATTACAATTTAATTATAGACTATCAATGGAAACTTACACTCGCAGATATTAAAAATATGCGCGTAAATTAAACAATACAAATCGTCCAGAGCGCTAATCTAAAAATATCTCTGAGACAACTCAGTCAACTGGAGTCAGGTCAAAAGCCAACCGTCTTACCGTGCTCTCACTTTGTACTCTTTGCCACTTTCTGCAGAAGGCTCAGGCAAACTGTTTACAATAGTTTGGATATTTATTTAATCTCTTTTAGTATTGGCTTCTGTATGTTTTATCTTCAGTCTAACGTAGGTATCGATAGATCGTTATATGGTGTGACATTCTATGCAAAACAATGAGCGGTGGGTATTCTCTGAAATGATTATAAATACAATTTCTGAAAAATCTGTTTTTCGTAACTGTACCTCATTACTTAATTATTCAATTGGTCTAATGTTTTATTTGTACAGTAAAAGTTTGTTTTACAAAGACAAGGAATGACAAATCATTCATCTCTACAAAATGCGAGTATTGCATGAACATTTTCCTTTTCTGGTGTCATGATAATAGTGTTACGTTGACAGCTACTGGGAATACAGGCTCTGTCACAATATAGAAAACGTGGACGAGGGTAATTTTTTTCACATATTGTTATGAATATTCAGAAGCCACATTAATTGAGAACAAATTACCTTCCATCACATTATTCACTTTCATCTGCATATTACTCAACACAATTCGTTATACATCATAACGCTTATGTACATGCGATTCTATTGATAACGAACTACCGTGCAAATTTACCAATTAGCGATTAAAATTTGTACTTAACTCTCAAATGCTGGTTTCATGAGTACTCTCAAAATAATTATTGATAGAATGTATGCATTTCAAGAATTGAAGGTTACATTAAAACGTTCCACAAGCCAGAATATGTTTGTATCAATTTCTTCCTTTATTAGGCCTCTAAACGTGGGTGAGTTAACAGAAGGAAAATTTCTGATTGTATAGGAGAACGCTGATTTTAAGTCAGAAGCAGATGTAACGAAGGAACACTAATAGGTTGGTTTCTGTCTTTTGTTCGTAGATATTTCATTGTTACTTCTACATTTTCTACAAGCTTACAAACAAAATAGTACATGAAACACGGGGCAACAATTGTCTGATAATGTGACACTCTTAAAAATAGTCACAAGGCTTCCACAATATAAATTA
The DNA here is from genome assembly GCA_038098605.1 of Gryllus longicercus. Lineage (NCBI taxonomy): Eukaryota > Metazoa > Arthropoda > Insecta > Orthoptera > Gryllidae > Gryllus > Gryllus longicercus. The sequence continues at coordinate 963,130 of JAZDUA010000398.1, forward strand.
TTTTCACTCTAATAAAATAAAAGTATTTTCACTAGTGGTATTGAAGGGAAGCAGAAAGTAACACATTTCATGTCTTAAAGAGTAGTTCATGCACAGGTAGATATTAACTTTCAATTTGGAAAGTGATAGCGATCGTTATCTTATAAATAAAGGACAATGTCTGTTTGTTGCTTGGTTCATACTCGTACATAATACCCTATCGTTCAATAAACCTTTGTCAACTTACTGCTTGCACTTCCGGGAAGAATATAGGTACAGTACGATGGGGATGTGGATATGCCTGCGCACATAGATGCGCGTTGATGATTTTGTGCTGACTCAAGCGTCCTGAATACGGCGCTCTGTGTAATGGTGCTTGACGTAACCCATTGCACACAGAAGTACGATTATTAAGACGACTGATTTGCGTATTATGCCCCTGCGATTGTGAAATTTCTGTCGGAAGAGACAGAGTAGCGTGTGATATATTGTATTGCCGGGTCCACTAGCGATTTAATATAATGGTAATGTGAGATAATTATCCACAAACAGGTGTGTGAACAATTGTAGTCTGAGACAGCAGAATTCTGTTATACTTTCTCGTATACGTACGGAGTAATATAAGTAGTACAGAGTAATTTATGTAACGCAGAAGAAAATAGTATTCGGAATTTCAACGGGAATAAGAGGGTATTGGAGCCCTTACACCAAAAAAAATATTTTAATTTAATAAACATTCGTTATGTCCGTCTGCCCGTGTGTCCGTCTATATGTCCATCTGTCTGTGTCTGACTGTTCGTCTGTGAACAACATCAGTTTTTTAAATTAGACAATTTTTTTAAAATTGGTCCAAATGGTTCTAAGGAATAAAAATTTTCCAAAGGATAACACTTTTTAGTGTTAGGATAACACTTTTTAGTGTTAGGATAACACTTTTTAGTGAAAATCGTAATTCGAGTGTAAAAAAACAGCTTTTTGTTGGATTTAAATCAGTTTACCCGGAGTACTTCGTACAAATAAAAAAACCTTTTTAGTTTCTTATGTAAGATAATTTATTAACCACATTACGCCGACGAATATTGAATTTAAGTAACCTTGTGATTTTCTATAGATGATTAAGTGTTTCGAGTTTTTTTCAGACAGTTATGTCCGATTTTGACCCTTACAATCAACAAAAAAAGGAGAGGAAAAGAGAACTTTTTTCCTTCACTTTTTAAGATCTCGCGTTCTGACACAGATCAAAAGGATTAAATGCAAATTGTAACCGTGTAAATTCTCCATTTTCAAAATTTCTACCTTTATCTTATGATTTGCACCCGTCAGCTCAATATATACGTAACAATAATTTAATCGTTTTTTTATTTATTTTCTTAAAATTATGTTTTGTGTAATTAATTTTTGTAATTTTTCTGTTTGTTATAAAAGGTAAAGAATGAAAAACAAAATGTAAGAATATTATTATTACCTATTGTAATTTGGCCCTCGCGGTTTAGCTCATTGGTCAGTGTACTTGCGTACACGCAAGCCCGGATTAGATAGCGGTCGAGCAACATTATAGTGTACGTTTTCCTTGCAATGTCCCTGTATATGTTGCTGTGTGACGATGAGAAAACTCACTTCTCAGGTTGAGAAGACCGGAATACGGCGTAGGGATGGCTTCGTGCTAACTTCTCGTACTTCTTAAACCCATGGCCGCGAGGCCACAACGCAGCTTATAGGCCCTGGCCCGTTCGCGGGTCGTCCCGCCAAGTGCAGATATTGTAATTTGATAATTCCCGCCCCAAGCTTTGAGCTCCCGACTGGTCTTTCGGCGTGGGTGGTACGGAGAGTACTGTGTGGGGTCATTAAGGGAAACAGATAGGTCGAGGAAGAGGGAGAAATGTTCGCAGTACGTGGCTCGTTTGTTAGAGTACTAATGTAATTAGCCTCTAATCGAACGGAGAAATGACGGTAAATTACATTTAGAGCAGTCAGTCACTAGAATTCTCATCCAGACAACAGCCGAAACCGGCTTTGCGCTGTAGATATAGTGTCAAAAATCTGCCACCGACGAACCTCGAACTCTCGGACCTCTCACCAGAATTGGGCAATGCTAGTCTAAAGCTAAATACAGGCGGTATAACACCCTAACTGTTACGATTTCGTCCACCGTGGTAGCTGAGTCTGTGGTCGTGATGTGTGGCGTGGGCGGTGTGGAGGAAACCTCTGCCTCGAGAGCGGTGTGGCAGTGCGGTGGAGGGGGGGGGGGCAGGGCTGGCGGTGGGGAGGTCTTCTGACGCCATGACTAACGAGCGCCACCAGACTCCCTCGCAGCGCTGCTGCACCTCCCCCTGACGCCTGGTGACGTCCATTGTCATCTCAGAGGCCATGCCCGTTATCCATAGTATTTGACGACGACATTTTTCTCTCAGCAGGAATTTTTTGACGGTTGCTCTATCTTACGGCAAACATTTTCGTTTTAAGAGATATTACCTACACTTCAATATTTCAAACAGTTTCAACTATACAAAATGTGTCATTTAATTATTCAAACGAAAAAAGTCATGTAGGTTCTTTTCATTATTTGAGGAAATTTGGTGTTACAGGTTTTTCATTGAAAATTTTCTTTTTCGTCAAAACCCGTCTTCCTCGATGTTTTGATAATAGGAATTAATTCATAAAAATATATCTGTTTGTAAATTTTTTCGTGAATAATTGTAATGTATAATGTGATATTATGGGTAAATACATAGAAATAAATATTGTGAAGTGATGTAATACAGTAACTAAAGAATAATTGCAAGAAATAATCTGGCTATTATTCTGTAGGTCGACCAGCTGCTCACTTTTAGTAGCGTTTCTTTTACGACCCAATATTCTGCTTCGCTTTGCTACATCGTAAAACCAAAGCCTAACTCACTATCCCTTCACAGAATGTGTCATAAAGCAAGCCTTAATTTGAGTTTGCAACTGCGAAGAGCCATTTAGCAAAACCTAAACAGTGTCAGAAAAATGATATGATTTGTTTTAAACAAACTTTAGTTCGCAGATTATATCAACTGATAGTTAAATCTCGGATTATAAAAGTTGTTTGCTTTTCTCGCTCGTGATCGCATCAACTCAACACACAGCTTCTCATCATGCAGTTGTTCACGAGTTTTTGATTAAATGTAAACGGACCTAAAGAAGTTGTATAAACTACCTCTCGGTAATGAATTACAGTGCGGCAATTGATGAAATAGAAAACATATGTTTTAAAATCCTGATGTTTAGGTGGGAAGTACAATTACCCTGATTTAAAATGTTAATCAGTGTTTGATTTTGTCGTTTTCTGCCAACGTTGAGTTGTTTTAAATCCATTTACAATCCGCCACGTAATGTACTCTAAATTAATTTGAGTTTTGTCAAATTTATGTATGAAGGACGAGAAATTCAAACCGCTACTGTGTACTGAGTAAATTATAATTTCAACATTTATTAATAATGTTGCGTTTGTGGTTGATACCTTGTAGTAATTTGCATCTACATTTATGTTGAAGTTACAAGTTAGGAGGTTCCAGTTGTGTACCTTCAAGAGTTTATTTTATTTATTTATTTATTTATTTATTTATTTATTTATTTATTTATTTATTTATTTATTTATTTATTTATTTATTTATTTATTTATTTATTTATTTATTTATTTATTTATTTATTTATTTATTTATTTATTTATTTATTTATTTATTTATTTATTTATTTATTTATTTATTTATTTATTTATTTATTTACGTCAAATGCAGCAAAAATTTCTAAATGACATTTAGACATAAATGTTACATTTATTTCTCTTAAGAAAAACAAGGAACCAACTATCAACCTAGGCATCGTTACACAATTCAACGTTGCTTTGGTAATGATGTTTATTATACTGTGAGGTGGAAAAATAATGAGGCTGTCGGAATATATTTTGTCACTTCTCTCGCATTCAAAGTATACCGTTCTACTTTGGTCAATATATGCCAAATAGTGTTATGTTCTTCTATTGGGAGCGAAGGTGGAAAGAAAATAAAGCTTTTTGATGCAGAGACGTGAAATGAGGCGCAGGTACCGGCGGGAGCGCGTTTAATTACCAATAAGAAATACTTATTGGTAACGAGAAATGTGATTTAAGTTAAGCTGCCTCAATATTTTAAAGTAAAATGTTGGAAATTTTGCTTAGTCTGCATTGAAGGAAGTTTTGTATTAATCGCGGTCGAAACTTGGTCTGGACTTGGCACTGCTCTGGCGAAACGAGCCAAGCGTATTAAATTGTTTTTTTCAAATGAACATAAGCCAATTTCATTAACACACGTAGTTTTATGAATCGCTATCCATTATTGAGCCCATTTCACACTAGTTTCATTTACAGTTTGCTTTAGCTGTTTGTCAAAAAAATACTCACGAGCGGGGGCGGTACCGAATGGGGCGGGGCCGAGCGGGGTGGGTCAGGGAGGACGGGGTAGGAGCAACGAAAGGGCCACCCTCTCTCCGATTCCATTAGGCCTCTGATTTCGTTTGGTCGCTGGCGCGCCGTAAAACCATGGGACAGACGCAATCGAGTTACGGAGCCGCCCGTCCTCGCCTGCGCCTCTCCTTCGATCGCCACCCGCCCCATCCTCTCCTCCCCACCCAACCCATCCCATCCCTCCCTTCCCCCTCTCCAACCGGCTCCTCCCTTCCCCCTCTCCAACCGGCTCCTCCCTTCCCCGCTACGTCCCTTCTATCCTCTCCGTTTGCTTCCTCTCCCCGCCCCTCCCCGCCCCGCCGCGCCACTCTCCTCTCCGCCCCGCTCCTCCTTTTCCCCGCCCTGCTCCTCCTTTTCCCTCCGCGCCCGTCCGCAGCGTGCCACGAGACCGATGAACGATGACCCCGCGGAAGCGCTGGCGTCGGCGCCCCCGGATACGAGGAGATGTGACTCGCGCGACGCTGGACAAAGACATCCTTGGGAATGGGGATGTAAGGTAAATGCAGTGGCAATGCAATTAGCACGCAGGCCGATGTAGCTCAAGGGGCTTTATTTTCTATCTGTTCAATCCACTGAATTTACACAGATTAACTTGTCTTAATACTGGAACTGGGGAAGTGGGTGGAGGGAACTTCATTTAGCCGAAGCTCCCTCTTACTTGGTTACGTTTCTCGTAATTTGAATTAAAAAATGAATTTGTGTCATAATATTATTTAATTTTATATTTGTACGTTTAACAATTATTTATATTCAATTTGAGTTCTTATTGTTGGGTTTATGGTGAGCCTAATTTATCCTTGGGGTATCTTGAAATAATTTTAATGGCTTCTTCCGAACGTCCTAGATTAAAGTTTGTAGCACATTCCGCTTTTTTCAATAAATATTACTGATAATCTTCTAAAGTAAGTATTCAAATTTTCTATTTCAAGTTCGTTTCTAATTTTCTATTTGACACGAACCATGGTGCTTTAATTATGCATCTTAAACATTTATTTTGAACGCCTTAGATTTTCTCTAAGTTACTTTTGGCTGCTCCACCCTACATAGGGCAAGCATAAGTAAGATTATGGTCTAATTAATGATTTGAGTAAAGTTATCCCACATTCTATGCTTAGTTTAGAGTGGCTATTTATGAATGGGTATAGTTGTGCTATTTTCACCTATGTTTTATTGGCTATTTCTTTAATATAATATTTCCATGTTTTTGAATTGAATTGAATTAATGCCTTATTTTACGTGGCGAGACTCGGGCCATCAGACCCGCTCTTCCGTCTGACCATGCAAATTTCGCTACGCTCCTTTCACCAACTAGCAGAGAAAGGAAGTATTTCTTGGGCGACGAATAGGCAATTTGAATCTTGCTCAGAGGCGACATTTAGGCTTGAGGATCTTTTACATGCAAATAAATCTACTAACATGGGACAGCCGGCATTACTTCCCCTCGGAAGGAAGGCATACGAAGGATATTTTTGCCCTTAAAAATGCACGTCGTCGATCGGGTTTGAACCCGCCAACTTGGGTATAACAATCCGATACGTCGACTCAAGGAGAAGGTTGTATGTTTTTGGTCTAGAAGTACTCCTAAATATCTCAATGGTTGATATTCTTGATTCACTTTAAACTTACATTTGTAAATATTAGTGGTCTGGGCATTTAGATCTTCATAGCGTAAATATCCGAGGGGGAGATGAAGGTAGACCGCCGTCGACACAAGGAGAAGGTTGTGTGGGGAGAACAACGCTCCAGACGCCTTTACCCCCAGCAAAGATCCTGGTACTCACTTGGAGAGGAGGCTGAGTCGACCTCAGTGCCGCCCTGAATGGAAATCACCAGATAAAAATCCCAACCTCTGTCGGGATTCGAATCTGGGTCCTTCAAGTTTAGAAATCTTAACACTGTAGTAATCAGGGAACATGCACGAGTCTCTCCGACTGTTACTTACACTTCGACATCTTCTGGTTCACCATTTGGGTTGTTTATTATGAAACGCGGCACGTTTCGGACGAATATTGGCGAGGAACTGAGTATTTTTGCGGGATTCACATGTTCAGAATGTTCGAAAAGAGATCTTTTTGCGGGCGGAGTAATAATCGTATACGCTGTTGGGGTAAGTTTCACGGTACTTAAAGAGACGACGATATTGTTAGCTTTGTTAGAAGGGATCGTCTTAGAACCCCATAAATGTACTACTGATGTATCCAGGAAGCCATACCCTCCCCAGAGTTGAATCAACAGGTGTAACAGGACGTATAAAACTTTATAGATTACGCTATGTATAAATTAGCAGGTGTGTGTGCGCAATCTGTAACACACGACACTCGTTATCATCATTCATATAACACACTCTGTGCGCCATAAGCTCTTCAAATCATTCATATATATATATATATATATATATATATATATATATATATATATATATATATATATATATATATATATATATATATTTACATGGGCCATATTTTACTGGCAAGTAAATAAAGTATGCTATAAAGGGAATTAACTTATAACTTTCGCGCTTATTAGTAGTAAATGCAACAGATTTCTATTATACTATTATACAGGATGCCAGAAATGAATGGCCTCTTACTAAATGTTGTAAAACAAATTTGCTAATTTACTGGATCTGACAAAATAATTTTTCCATGTTATTATAATTTGTATATCTTTATTTATGCATAAAATAATAGTAAATGGTAACTACCTCAGCTGTTTCTAAAGCCTAAATTAATTTATTTTTATAAAATCCTTAAATGTCAGGTTAAAAAGGGGGAAACCAGTATGAACAGGTAGTACCTGAAAATGTATACGGAAATAAAATATTTTATCACGTACGGACCGGAATCCCCTTTGAAAATCATTAAGGGGGCTGATCACCGCCCCCTTTTGCGGACGCCTTTGAACCTTCTATTACATTTGTGGAAATTACGTTCTTCTGTGTACCCCCACTTCGTAGCAGTAGCCCCACTTCATAGAGTGATCTTGTGAGTTGAAAAGAGGATTCAAATCTATTTAAAATTAAATATAGTATTTGATCTTCAGTGTCATTTATTCGCATGGATTTGAGTCGATCTGTATTTCTATACTAGAAGGTATGTTCCAATAGACATCTGTTTTTACTTTTCATGATTTACAGAGATCTGAATGTTTACACGATTCCAACCATTTTTTTAATTTGATATTAGGCATTCATAAGCAAGCCTTGTTTGACGAACCTCCCTAGCAACCACCTATAAATCTGCCTTCACTGGTATCTGTTTGCTTGATTGATTCGCATAATGAGAAACGAGGTGGTGATGACAGATTGACAACTGGCACAAGCCTGTCGGCGAGCGAGGCTTGTTCGTGTATGAAGCAAGGAACCTATGGAAAAACTTCGATTAATGAGTCTATCGCGCGCAGATATTTAATTTGTTGTCAGTGCTACCTGCTTCATTGTTCGACAACGCAATGCGTCGATTACAGATTTACCACCGGCATAAGCTAGGCTTGAGAATAGTAAATAGGTGATTGTGTTAAGGGGATGTACCACTGAGCCAACCCCATGTCTATTAAGATGACTTCGCAGGCCCGGTACTGGAATCATAATTACGCCAGCACTTGTGAAGGGAACGACTTTTGAGTACTGGCCGGTTTTTGCTGCTTGGAGTGAGCAAAAACTTCCGCCAATATTGGAGTTTGCAGAACTTCGCCAATAAAATAAAGCAATAATAACAAGTAAAGTCTCCGTGGGCACCACGTTGATAGTTTTCTGGGTAAACTGTAAATTGCATGATTCATGAGTGTTTAGAGGGATATACAAATTAATGGATCCATATAATTGGGACACGTGGAAATGTTTTTTTTTTGTGTGAAGATGTATACAGAACAAGAGCATGGAGATCATTACAGCTTAGGTTTTGAACGGTTCGCTTATTTATGCCGTACTTACGGTGATTTCATCGACGTTCGGATGACCATGCGGTACTACCTCATGCATGGTTTGAGATTGATGTTTGTTAGACATCCAAAACACATCCCACCGGAGTTGGTGTTGACAAAACACTAAGCCCAAAATTAATCATATTTTCGTTAAATCGAGCTGGTGCCGAGTTGTTTTAGCTGCTACCATACAGTTTCTCACGTGATTATTATCACTTACACACCTATGTTTTCTTATATTCAACTCTCATGGCCTAATTCTCAATAGTGATAATACGACTAATTTGTTTATTTCGCTAGACGCCTAATTAGTTTTACACTTCTGAACACGTATCTGTTCGTAACGATTCTTTCCATTGATTGAGTCCACCTACTCATTCTACTGGGTTTTCTCGGCTGAGAGTTGTAGCATAATTTAAGTTTGCTCCTCGGGAATTGATCGGGAATAGAGTCGGGAATTGATCGACAATTTCCAAAGCACTCGTGGTATTACCTGCGATAAATCATTAACTGTTCCAATTTATGTAATATATCACGTGATTTGCAAATAAACTGTAGGTCTACGAGTCGCGATTTGGATATCAGTAAACAATGAAATGACCTTATATGACTGCCTGTAGGAGTGATTTTCATGTAAGACAATTAAATAGTATATTCTCCCACGTGTGCATAATGGTGACTATTATTCATGAGTTTATATTTTCAACACGAAGATCGTAGGAGCGTCGTAATTTCTACGAGGGAATAGTAGAAATTATGCGCGAGTTGAAGACTACTTTCTCTACGATCGTGAAATATTCAGAATAGATTTTGAGCACAATTTATTTCATTTGAAACTCAAGTATTAGGATACATCAAACTGTGTTGTAATATAAGATGCATAATAAGTTTGAATTTATTTTCTGACTAAATGAATGGTGAAACTACTGCAGTTAGAAATACTTATTACTGATTGTGTTGACTCCATCGAAATTGACAATAGTACTAGTATGAGATGATGTTGGTAAGATATTTTGCAAGTTTTTATATCTGATTGGTCATAGACCTTCTTTGATTTTTCTGGAAATAATTCTATAGTTGTCGAATTCACCATTTCCTGAATTTTAGGCAGAGTACACATTTCATTGTCATTGTCGCTGGATTCCAAATTAATTTTCTGTTGAATGACCAATGCAAAATGTATCGAGAAATACAACAGTACAACAACGGGAGTAAGTATTGCGAGGCTCCATAAAGTTATAGTGAGTACTTTGTTCCGTACATATTTATGGAATAAATTTACTTTAACAAAAAGATGAAGCTGTAAATAACATTGAAGGGAAAAAAATCGATGTTTCTGACAGAATCTAGAATTGATTGAAATTTAAATAAATTCGGACTTGGTACTGGTCAGTCAGAACGTGAATAAAATAGCCGATGCAATGATTTTGTGCACGACCAGAATCACAACGGAGAATGAATTAGATAGAACGAGGAAATCATTTTGATAACATTTTCATTTCTGAAAATAAATATGCTGTCTGATGCATCCTCATTGTCACCTAAAAACGGAAATTCAAAAACTACCATATTAAATTGCGATTCTTATCAATGCCTCGCGTGCAACATGTTCGGTTTCAAAGAGAACGTTTTACATTGAAAGCGCCAAATTTCAATATGTGTATTGAATGTACGAGAATTCGGTGTCTCTCTAAAGCCTTTATTTTCAACGCCCACATGAATTGCAGAGGAGAGACAGGTGTAATTGAAATGGAGAGGGGAATCACATGCAACTCGAATTCCATTTTTATTCTAGAAAGGAGTCATTTTTACGATCCAAAAAGCCAACAGCAAACTCAATTCTACACGTTCTTTATTCTCTTTTTTGACAGAACACACAAACTTAAAACTGATCTAGCACGTTTTAGGAGTTTATTTCGAAGGGAAAATTGCTTTTGGCAATTACCACTTAATGAAAAAAGAACTTTATTTAATTCTTTTTTTATCGAAACAAAACTAATTGTTGTAAATAATTTGTTTGTATAAATAGCATGCTGCTATCAAGGTTTGAAGTAGAATTCTGACAGGTTATGCATCTGTGAAATGATCTTTAGAAAGTTCACCGTATTAAAGGTAAAACAAATATGGTTAGATAACCTTGTGGTTAACGATATTATTTCTCTCTGCAAGACATTGACTTTTCTTCTTCGTCTTCTTCTTCTTCTTCTTCTTCTTCTTCTTCTTCTTCTTCATTTTCATCTTGATAATGAGTCGGGAGATGTCAATGCCCAACTTTCAATCCATCTTTTCTTTTATAGTGGGAGACCAATTCTGTAATATACTTTATAAACGTTGATGATTGTATTCATTTGCTTTGAAATGAATTTATTTCAGTTCGCCGAGAATTCATAATTAATTGGCTTGTACTAATATTTAAATACAGTTCTTTAAGGATTATATCTCATTAATATTGGTAGCTTTGACGGTATATCCTTCTAATAAAAATGAATTATTATGAACTTCGTTTTTTCTCTGTGTACTATAATACAATTACGTTTGATATAATTATTACTATTACTTTTCTTATTTAAAATGTGATGATGCTTGGTTTATAATGTCTATGTTCGATAATATGAATCGGAAAATAAATCAATAATCATAATAGTAATAGTAACAATTGTAATAGTAATAATTGTAATAGTAATAATAGTAATAGTAATAATAGTAATAAATATAATCTTTTATGATTGTGACGAACATAATAAAGTGAAATTGCGATCACATTACCTCGTTTAATCATAGGTACTCCCGTGCGTGCTTTGGAAGTTCTCGAGAAAAAATCATAACTCATGGAGCGGAGAGTCTACAAGACTACTTCACGAGTGAAATTGAGACAAACTTTCAAATGGTATTTGTCTATAACTCACAAGTGGAATAGTTATCGTTATCATCTGTCCATCAAAACATTTCCTCTATATGACTACAAGACCCGCGCACTGAGGACTTTAAAAAAATAATGAATATTAGAAGAAAAAACTTGATATCTGATGTAGACGTAAGTTATTGACAATAAAAACAAGAATCTCAGTAAAAACACATTTTTGGAGAAACAAAAAAGAAATGCAGAGACTTAATGTAGCTAAATACAGCGTACGTGAGTTAGTGAAGAGATTGTTGTGAGAGGGAATCGCAAATGCCATTAAGTCAACAAGTTTCAGTAATAATAGTAAAATAATAGTAACAACAATACCGAATATTAACGAACATGCTTAATTTAAATGACAATTTATAACCGCAAATCGCCGTAAATGGCGCAAGTGGGACCTTTTGCCGTCGGATTCCGGAACGACGCAAAAACGAGGGCTGCCCCAGCGGCCGGCGCTTTTCGGGCAATGGGCCAGCGAGCGCGTGCGAGGTCGCGCCGGCGAGGGGCGACAGGCCGAGCGAGTGGCCGCCCCCGCCTTAGGCGTCGCCTGCGGTCGCCATGGCAACCTGTTGCGGCGAGGCCGCGACGCGGCGGCGCACCGCCCGCGCGTAATGAGCGCCCGGCCGGAGCGAGGGCTACGGCAGCGCACCCTGTGGGGATGGGGGGTGGCCGAACCGGTGTTTGGAGATCGGTTAGTTGACGTTTCCGGGCGCGTCAAGTTCTGTGGTTATTACTCCCTGAAGTGTAATGTTTTTTTTTTAATGCTGAGAAGTAGTGGTGTTCCTCTCCATCCGCTGGATGGAGAGACCTGGTGCCGACCTACATGTCGGCCTCCAAGAGATTCCCTCTCCAGGTATCAGCAGCCAGCGGGTCACCTCTCAGCCTGTCGACTGGTCTACCGACATGTGCTGGTAGTGTTGTGCCAGTGAGTGTGTAACTTAGTAAGTAAGTAAGGGGAGAGAATAGGTAAAGGAGATGATCGCGCAATGTCCTTAACCCATTTCTTAGGGACCTGCTCCGGTATTTGCCTGATATTAATCGGAAACACCGCGCAAAACTGCGATAAGATCAGCCGGCCCACCAGAATTATCCCGTAATCGAAATTCCGTCACCGTCAGGACTCGAACCTTAGATATCCCTGTTCGGGTTACAGCAGAGACGGCGGTCGGTGTTTGCGGGAGGCTGTGATGGGAAGGTTCGATTGACAGGCTTCGTTTTGCGAATGATTTCGGGGGTTTCAGCGAATGTACGCTTGCGCACTGCAGCCCTACCGCCGCCCCCTGCGGCCGCTGTGCGTCTGCGCGCGGTCGCCCAATCTTCCGAAAATGTATGTCGAAAAGAAACAGGTGCGGAAATGAAGTCGTAGGCTTCCGCGGCCAGAGTCTTGTGCGTGATCTTGGCTGTCCGGGTGACCCCGCGTCGAAGACTACCAACAGCCTTCGACGCGGCGTCACCCTCACAGCCAAGATCACGCACAATAAACAGGTGCATCGGTTCAGGGATTAGGCCGTTTCAAAATTGATGGGTTTATTTTCAAAGTGAAACATCATCACATCCGTTTGTTGTCTAGTATTACTTATCAATACATTTTAACGCTTTACCCTTTAACTGTCTAATCTGCCTGTTTGTATTTGGCGCGACAGCCCGCGAATGGGCCAGGGCCTACCAGGAGTGTTTCGGCCCTGCTACCCTGGCTTAAGGGGTTCATGTGGTTAGCACGAAGACATCACTACACCGTATTCTCATCCCGAGAAACGAGGTTTTCATCGTCACACAACATATGCTAGGACATTGCAAGGAAAACGCACATTACAATATTGCCGAACCGGGAATCGAACCCGGGGTCGCAACATGGAAAGATAACACGGTGACCAATGAGCTAAATCGCGAGGGCCACGCTGTCTAATATCGTGTTCAAATGCAGCATTTCCCGTATACTAATTGTTTCGGAAAATTCTGCAATATATTTTTATATAAAATAGTTAACACTTTTTGCCACGTGGACTGTGATAAGAATAAAACCCCGTAGAAATTGAAATAAATTCGAATGTAGAGATGATAAATATTCATTTGTGGATGAAAGTTAATATACAAATACAAATTTTTGATGTGCTTTGTGCTCTTTTTCTCATTCACTTACTTGTAGATCTACAGTTTCAAATAATCATATCTTTCGCCGTTTATGATATCCCGCTTTGCCAGCCAGCTTCCCTTCATACGGAATGTACTATATTACTTTCAACTCATTTGGTCGGAATTATTCGGCGGCGCGGGCGTTAGTGATTCCCGGTCTCCTGTGTGCAAAGGCGCGCCGAGGTGGCGGGTTTCGTGTTCATCGAGCCTCACAAAGGGCGTAGTCAACGCGACGTGTTTCACGTGCGGCAAAAACCCTCTCTCCGCAGCGCCCGCGCGACGCCTCCGCTCGCATCACCGTGCGAGTGGGCGATTCGCATCTCGACGGGTTAGTGCCGCCACCCCCGCTCCCTCACACGCTCCGCCCTCAGCTCTGCTCCCGTCCACGCCCCCTTTCAACCCCACTCCAGCCCCCGCTCCCGCCACGCCCCCGCCCTCCCTCACGTCGCTCCACAGCTCCCTACACGCCCTCGCCATAGCTCCGTCTCGCTTCCACCCCCTCTTTCGTTCCGCCCCCGCCCCTTTGTACGCTCCCACCCCCGCTCCCGCCCCCACTCCGCCTCCGCTGCCAGCCCTTCCGCCGCCCTCAGCTCTGCTCCCGCCCACGCGCCCCTTTCGATCCCGCCCCCTCCCCTCGCCACTCCCCAGCACCCTCCACGCTCCCGCCACGCCATAACCCCGCCACGCCCCCACCCCCTTTCGTTCCGCCCCCGCCCCTGTGTACGCCCCCGCCCCCGCTCCAGCCCCCATTTCTGTCTACGCTCTCGTTCCCGCTCTCGCCCCGCTCCCGCCCCCACTCCGTCCTCTGCCGCCAGCCCCGCCTCCGCCCCGCTCCAACCCCGCCCTCCCACTCCCGCCCCTGCCCCGCACTTTGAATCTTATCTTACAGGGGACGCTAACCGAAATGTTAGATGTTCTGCCATGTCATGTGATGTGGGTATAACATATTCGTATATGGAATGGAAATATACGTTCAAAAACGTGTCGTTTTTGTGTAGAATTACATGACCGTGGGATTCATACCAATATTTTGTGAATTTGAAAGGGCCACGTATTAATTGAAAAGTCTCTATGTCTTAATTTATTCATTTCCTATCTTGCGTTTATAGTGCTTTAATGAACCTACTGAGCTATTCTGCCGTATTTTGTAATTTGGTATGAGTGGAGCATGTTTGTTTGCAGAGAGTAAAGACGTACAAAACACGACCTTTTCATAAGGTTACATCCGTGTGGAATTATATTGGTATTTTGAATGAAAATACCGTGTAATCGTTACACAAGAGACGTGTTCATAATTGAATCTTACACAGCTAGCTTTTGTAGATCGCTAAGCTAAATGTCAGATACTTTGTTCTGCCATATGTTATTTGATCTGGGTGTAGGATATTCCTTTAGAGAATGGAAAGCCATATAGAAATACATGATGCCAGTAATACATTGACATTCGAGCATGATATAGGTTGATATTTTGAATGTTTCAAAATTCCATATACTCACCAGGGTCCGTGTTTTTAATGCCATTTTTAAGAGTTAATTTGTTATTTCTAATGAGGTTTAGCCTTGTAAAATTATTATTTTTTTGTTTAAAAGATCTCACAACTTTTCACAAGGAAGCAATTCAATTAATTCATAGTTTAACCATAATACTCTGATTTCTATGTGCCGCAGGGTTAACAACTGACATAACAAAATATTGGATTTCGTGTCTGGTTCTCTTTTATAATCAATTCGAATAAGATTTTTATTAGGTCATCTGCATTGAAGAAGGGTAAAATA
The DNA here is from genome assembly GCA_038098605.1 of Gryllus longicercus. Lineage (NCBI taxonomy): Eukaryota > Metazoa > Arthropoda > Insecta > Orthoptera > Gryllidae > Gryllus > Gryllus longicercus. The sequence goes on from JAZDUA010000398.1 coordinate 978,312, forward strand.
AAGCTAATATCAATAAACAATACAAAGCTACTTTGCACGTTAGATAATTTCAAGTGTGGACTAATACGAAACTTGTCTAGAACACATATTTTTATGTAATATACCAACTATTGTCAAAGTTAAAGAACCTGTTCTTTCGCAAAAAACATTTTCATAGTTAAGATAGGATAGAATTAAAATAAGTATGGTTCGGTATGACATTACAAGATTAAACTTCACATTATATTTTACTGTCGATGTACGTATTTTATATTTGTATTTATAATATCATAAATTTAATTGAAATCAGTGTGTTACGAAGTAATTTTCTGCAGATTACATTTGTACAAGAAAGTGAATGCAATGTTTTCTCTCCAGAACGTATTGTTTTTGAGGTTACGTGAAAATTTCATCAGACGGCCATTGCGTGTGACGTATGCTGGATCAATGAATCCATTCAATCTGAAGGCACGTCCAGTGTTTTTACTCCGCTGGCCTTGATTGCCCCATTATCGAGTGCCAGAGGGCGTTTCCAGTAGTAGATGTAGCCAACATTGCGGATAATTGGCGATATTGCTGGTAATTGTATGGTCGCAACGCATAAAGCCATACGTGAGGGGAGGGCGCGACGCGGTTTACAAGATTGCATACCTGAATGATGTCTGCACCATGGTTCTCAATTTGTATTGGAAGAATCATTAAATAGAAAGTTGGTATTTGTGCCTTCATAATTTTTTCTTTATTATCAAGGATCTTGTTTGTCGAAGAATTTTTACGAGAAAGTGACCATTAACATCAATAACACCTAATAATTCAGCTTATGCAATTGATTTATGAACCTCAATACTATTCTGTTTTCTTCATTCTTAACACAGTAGGAAATCGGCATATTCAGGCTCCTAAGTTAAGCAAGCAAAGCGTGTCTAGCACACTATTTGTCGTGTTTCAGAGCTACTTTAGCACAGTGTTCGGTATGATATAAATTACTGTTAGTCGATATTTTCGTTCAAATATTTTCGATTGTAACTCCGTCATACAGATACATAGACACACCTGCTGATATTAATTACGACCCCTAGTCATATATTGACTATATTTGTGTTGAACTGAACAATGTCAATAAATAAATTGTTTTAAAAGCTTTATAGTAATGGTAAACCAATCATTTGGTACTTGTCAGGAAATGTTTAAAGTGTTTTGCGGTCTTTTTAAAAGGTTCATGCTTGCATATAACGTCAACGTTGGGTGAACAAAATTGTAGATGGGCTGCACAGAGAAAATACTGTGTCGACATATGTCATACTACAGTCTGCTAACATTTTATTTAATGCATTCTGTAATAATTATAAGTCTCTGTTTAATAGCATGTACACATGTCGTAAAATAGCTATAAGATACTATAATTCGTAAATGACAGAGCTCTAATTCAACCTTTTGAAATATTTTGTTCGAGACAAACTTTAAATCAAACATTTTATATGCAGTGGCATTATTTGAAAATGGAAATTATTTTTATCTCATCATACAAAATATGCTTTTGAATCTTTAATTAACAATAAAAGTACAATGAAATAGAAATTTGTTTTTCATTGTGTATAAAAAGTAATATACAGCACGGGAGAGTGAATAAAATAAATTTCACTCCGTGGTAAAATTTCTCTCTCTAACTCAAATTGGGTGCTAAGCCATCCACACGTGCATTAAAACTAATTTTAATGTACGAGTGGACTTTTATACATACAATATTATTATTTTCTAATAATAGTAGGTCATGATGATTTCCTGCAATATAAGCTAAATTGAATTTTAGAAAAATGATTAAACGTATTCTACTAGTTTAAGACTTTTTGTCTTGTCAATGAAATCAAATCAGTGATGGTGACTACATACGAACAGAACAAACTGCCAAGAAGTTAATACGAACGGAACAGTTTCGGCGTAAGATAATATCGCTTGTGAGCTGCAATAGTGGCACAACTCAGAAAATACGGATATTGAGTTAAAGCACTCTCCACGATTGGACATTGGTCTCTCTGCCAGTAGCAACAGCAGCTTATCTTATATTACAGTATCCCACCAACATATGGCAGAAGTTTGTGTAAAAGGATGATGCATTTGAATACATGGTGAAAACTTCAGATTCTCAGCCCCTGATTTTTTGAGTTGTGTCAATATTGCACCTCACGAATGAGATATAGAGTGAAGTGGTGAACAGTCGCATACAAGTGTCATTCCGTTAGCTGAAGGACACCAATGTGAAGTCCGCAGCGGACCCTGTAAATTGGTATGAAATAACTGAAGGAAAAATCATTGATTTAAGAAGTAATGCTACATGTATTTAATAACATTTCTTCATTTAATAAAAAATCTTAATGCAAATTCGTGTTAAAATATTTTCAGTTTTTGAGGTGTAGGAAGAGCATATATATAACGCACCTTAACTCTACTTGCGGACCTTTTCGCGGGACAACGATGACCACGTCCATTGTTTGAAGAACTTTTATCACATTCACGATATTTCTGAGAATACACAATTGTTCTACCCATAGGCAGCTAGTAAAATAAGATTGTATGGTGTTGAAGAGCATGTCTTTTTTTTTAACTTTTGACTTTCTGCTCGACAAAATGTCTTTCAGAGCATTAAAATTATCTACGTAGCCAGTAAGTAAGGAGACAAAATAGGGCATGGAAGAAAGCCGGCCGCTAGAATTTGCTTCCAGACAGCTCAACAGTTGAATGTGCTCTAGGTATTTAGCTACTGCCGAAAATCTGGTACCGTTGGAACTTGAACTCTCTTACCGCCCGATCAGAGCCGTTTCAGAGACCACGGGAATACTGGCTTTGAGATAAACTCAGGCGGTACATGATAAGAAAAAATATGAATTCAATCTATGTAATATAAAATGGTAGTAATTTTACTCAAATACTCACTATACCCCTTCCGCTCTACCCCATCTCTCCCCTTCCCACTACTACCCACCAAGCACTACCCCGTTTTCCTATCACTCCGTCACTTATCCTCTCCGCTCCAGTCCAGCTTCTCTTTGAATGGCCCGTGATCATGCTCCTTCCCGGTCAGCTGGTCAACAATAGCTAAATACCTAAATGCATAGCGGGTTGCATTCAACAAGATAGAGTCAAATTGTATTTAAAAAACAATTTTGCGGTGCATTTTTTTGAATTGGTGAACTCCCTGTTTTTTCTCGTTCCTCTAAAATTATGCAAAATATCGTGCAAAATATGATTAAAATTACCCCTCGCATCCCGGACTCACGCTGCCTGAAGTACATTCATATTCAGTAGCAGATATGTAATGTTGCAGACTTTTCCTTGCATCAACCGCGATGCGCGCAACTGCATTTCGTCTTCGCCGCGCTAAGGGATGTGGCTTTCTCCGCTATCGTCGCCAACTGGAAGAGCGTCGCCCGCGAAGTTCAAGGGCAAATTAAGCTGCCTCGGGCGGCAACGAGCGCCGTTTATTGGCGTAATATGTAGGGGAGCTGAAGCCACCGCGGCGGCGGTGGCCCCCGCCGTCCCTGCCTCGCAAAAGAATGCAATGGCCCTTCAAAGTTGCCTTATTGCGGATCCCGCACGCTTCACCGCCCCGCCCCGCCCCGCACCGCCCCGCACCACGCGGGTGAGCGCCGAGAAAGTGCGGTGTTTACGACGGTGACACCCAAGCGGAGGTGATGGTAAATGAGAAGAGAATGGACAACGTTTGTAGAACTCGGGAATTACGAATTGAATTCCCCGTCGAATGCATATTTTAGGTTCACTAAACGTTGAAACGTCAGTATAATGATACATTATGAACTATCTGTTTTACAAAATATTCGGAGAGGCGGATTTTTAAAATTCTTTTGCCCAGAAACTGGGGCAAGTGATCACTCAGAGCTCCAAAGACACTGCTGATTTGCAATGTTTTTATACCACATTGAGGATTATTTTTTAATGATTAATTATGCTCTTTCGCAGACATGAACCGCCTCTAGAAAAGAGCACTGAAGTCAGCCCTCCTTGGCTTGTGGCCTCCGAACCCGACCAACACGCTTATCCTAAGCTGAAGGGCGGAGGCTCGAGGGTGGAGAGGATGTGGCGGGGCTGGAGGGGCAGAGGGGCGGCGGGCAGAGAGCGAAGGGGGTGGAGAGGTCATAGAGGATGGAGAGACTGATGTCCCTGGAGGGCAGAGGGGGCGGCGGGCAGAGAGCGAAGGGGGTGGAGAGGTCATAGAGGATGGAGAGACTGATGTCCCTGGAGGGCAGAGGGGGCGGCGGGCAGAGAGCGAAGGGGGTGGAGAGGTCATAGAGGATGGAGAGACTGATGTCCCTGGAGGGCGGAGAGAGCGGAAGAGGCGGAGGGGGAGGAGAAGGCGGTGAGACTGGTAGAGTACGGAGGAATCGCACGGGATGATGGGCAGAGGGGTCGAGGGAGGGCAAGCAGAGAGCGCGGTGGACAGAGCGAAGGCTGAGGAGGGCGCGGGTCCGAGGGCGCGGGTCCGAGGGCGCGGGTCCGAGGGCGCGGGTCCGAGGGCGCGGGTCCGAGGGCGCGGGTCCGAGGGCGCGGGTCCGAGGGCGCGGGTCCGAGGGCTCGGGTCCGAGGGCGCGGGTCCGAGGGCGCGGGTCCGAGGGCGCGCGTCCGAGAGCGCGGGTCCGAGGGCGCGGGTCCGAGGGCGCGGGTCCGAGGGCGCGGGTCCGAGGGCGCGCGTCCGAGAGCGCGGGTCCGAGGGCGCGGGTCCGAGGGCGCGGGTCCCAGGGCGCGGGTCCGAGGGCGCGGGTCCGAGGGCGCGGTTCCGAGGGCGCGGGTCCGAGGGCGCGGGTCCGAGGGCGCGGGTCCGAGGGCGCGGGTCCGAGGGCGCGGGTCCGAGGGCGCGGGTCCGAGGGCGCGGGTCCGAGGGCGCGGGTCCGAGGGCGCGGGTCCGAGGGCGCGGGTCCGAGGGCGCGGGTCCGAGGGCGCGGGTCCGAGGGCGCGGGTCCGAGGGCGCGGGTCCGAGGGCGCGGATCCGAGGGCGCGGGTCCGAGGGCGCGGGCCCGAGGGCGCGGGTCCGAGGGCGCGGGTCCGAGGGCGCGGGTCCGAGGGCGCGGGTCCGAGGGCGCGGGTCCGAGGGCGCGAGTCCGAGGGCGCGGGTCCGAGGGCGCGGGTCCGAGGGCGCGGGTCCGAGGGCGCGGGTCCGAGGGCGCGGGTCCGAGGGCGCGGGTCCGAGAGCGCGGGTCCGAGGGCGCGGGTCCGAGGGCGCGGGTCCGAGGGCGCGGGTCCGAGGGCGCGGGTCCGAGGGCGCGGGTCCGAGGGCGCGGGTCCGAGGGCGCGGGTCCGAGGGCGCGGGTCCGGGGGCGCGGGTCCGGGGGCGCGGGTCCGGGGGCGCGGGTCCGAGGGCGCGGGTCCGAGGGCGCGGGTCCGAGGGCGCGGGTCCGAGGGCGCGGGTCCGAGGGCGCGGGTCCGAGGGCGCGGGTCCGAGGGCGCGGGTCCGAGGGCGCGGGTCCGAGGGCGCGGGTCCGAGGGCGCGGGTCCGAGGGCGCGGGTCCGAGGGCGCGCGTCCGAGGGCGCGGGTCCGAGGGCGCGGGTCCGAGGGCGCGGGTCCGAGGGCGCGGGTCCGAGGGCGCGGGTCCGAGGGCGCGGGTCCGAGGGCGCGGGTCCGAGGGCGCGGGTCCGAGAGCGCGGGTCCGATGGCACGGTTCGGAGGCCGAGGGGCGGAAGGCGGAGAGGTCGGTGAGGGCGGGTGGGGCAGAAGACTGGCTCCGTGGCCGAGGCCTGTGCTCCTCAGGCGGCTGAGCGGGAGGTTAAACTGCGCGCATCGCGAGTTCTCTAACTTCGGCGTAGAGCTTCATCACTCGTCCCTGCCCTCGTCCTCGCTCCCTCAGTTTAGCGCGTGCCGCCTCCGCCTGCGCCGCGCCTACTAAGCGCTTCTCCGTGTCTCCGCGAGGCCGGAAATTTTAACTTCTGGCGACTGAAACTCGTCGCGCCGGAATCGAGCTCCTCCTCGCCCACCGGCGAAAGGAAAATTAAAGTTGACGGAGGAATTCTTAATCCCGTTCTGCAGTAGATCTTGTACCAACTCTTGTTCGGCGATAAGGTTCTTGGCAGAAGTTGATTAGCTGGAGTGTCAACATGAGGGAAAATGTGTGGGAAGGAACAGTTACTCAAATTTCAAAGGTAAAGACTCATGTATCTAAATCGCATTAACTAATTTTCGTACGAATACATGCATTAATTAGTCATAAAAGTGAATCATACTAACATGTGAATATCTATATGGAATATTTTTAAATATGATCAATCCCTTTCAGTACTATAAATTAGACGTTTTTTCTTTCCAAGAAAAATGATTTTTTTCAAATTATTATACTGATCTAGCGAAATACTAGTAATTTTCGTCCATGATCTAATCGATAAATTAAAATGCAACTCCTAAACTTATATCATAGACTTTCTTCTGCTGGGATTAGGTAGTGATGATTTTCATTATAAATTTTAAATTGAATATCGACCACCTGTACCAAGGCAATAGCTTCACTCCGGAATGCAAAACATTCATTACGTTGGTGCTAAGCTATTTCCTTCTAACATCATTGTAAATGTAGATTCTCTCTGCTGACTTTAATCTTCAGAGCAAAATAAACTTTTCTCTTTTGAGGAGACTCATGCTTCTCCAAATCTTGCAGAGAATATTCCGAGCGCACTGTTGCCCGGGAATACAGACTTAAAGCATCTGGAAAATTTTAGATTTAATCGATCAGATTATCTGTGTGTTCAGAGAAATAATAACCGAATTAAAGAAAGGCATTTCGCGCACTCACTTCATTTGTAGGGCAAACAAAGGCTCACATTTGTATTACTAATATGGGCAAAGGCACACTTCTCTATTACTGTATACTAATAAATGCATAAAATTACAGAAAACTACGTATAAATTACGCAAACTAAGATTTTAATCAGTGTCAATAGGTAAACACCCAGTGAGACTGACAAAATACAAACACAATGAAACAGTATCGATTTTGAATGAAAAATGCAAATATTTGATTATTTTCTCCACAGTTTCTCATAGGTGATGTTACGATTATTCTTTTATAACCAGTGCAACATTGAATACGAGACAACTGACATCATGCGACGAAAATTTATTTCTCAGTTCACAAATATTCAAATATTTCCATACAAAATTACAATAGGTACAACATGAAAAAAATTGATGTATTGTACGTACATCCTGACAATACATGTACTTTTTGTATAAAAATTACCGTATTCGTTATATTGTGATTGATAAGTGATTTTAGGGAATGATCTTCCTTCGCTCAGTAGCAAAATCCGCCGCCGACATACGTCAGCTTACGGGGATTTTCCCCAACCGGGTATCTCTTACCAACGAGGCCCCAACCGCCACACGCTCTTAACTCCCGACTGGTCACCCGTCAAGTGCGGTAGTGTAGTGCTTGTGAGTGGAAGTAACATACTCTCTTGTGAGAATGATAGCAGAAAGTAATCATGATTTTTTTAAGAATAAGATTTTGTTGTTTTGATAGAACCGCCTATTCATTTAAACATAGTTAAAATAGTTTACTACTGTCATAAAAAAGTATTCAATTTAACAATTTTGTGATTAGCACCGCACTAAAGTTTTGATGTTAATTCAACAAAGCCAATTCCTTTATCAGCCCTACAAGCAATTAAAATACTTGGCGTCCAAATCAAATAAATTTGTCTAATTTGTTTTAGCTTTAGATTTCACATTGTCGTGTATCGACCGCAAACATTTCCAATACAAAAGGCAATATCACTTGAACTGCATGTAAAAGTTCGTAACGTATTTCTATTTCAATTTAAGCGGTACGGTTTGAATTGAGCATTTTCATTGGCGGTCCCCTATCTTAGAAAGAGCCTCATCCCCACCCCTCCTGGCTTGCTGAATTTGCGCTGGAACGCGCGGCTCCCGAGATCAGTGAAAGTAAAACAACGCTCTGCAAACAAGACTTAGGCGGATCCTAACCCCGTGTTCCAGAACATTCTCGGGTCACGGAGAAAAATGACGCCAGAAGTATGACGTAAGTTTCTGGAAGCTTCCACACCAGCGCCTGTCAGATATAAATGTGCGGTCCGTCGGACGGCTGTCCAGACAGAAGCAGAGCTCTGATATGTACGCATTGTGGTGAATAACTGTGCAGTAGTCTGTGTAATTGATAATGTCCAAGCAACCCAATAATTTCAAGAACTGTGATACAAACCTCGAAGAGTATTTGAATATACATCAGTAATGTTAGTATGTGTCAACCTAGTAAGTCATTTCAGATTAAGAAAATAAACGATCACGGCCATCCAGCCTGGAAGGTGTTATTAATGAACGAGTTTGATCAAAAAACCACCTGCATTATAATTCACTGCCAATAACCGTTACAAATGGTTATATCTGGAATAGACAAGTAATATATTATCTCGGTGCACCTGAACCATTAAAAATGAATGTAAAACGTGATTGCTTTCTAGTAAATTAGTTGCGAAATAATGCTTTATTTTTATGGCTGCTTTGTGTTGGAATGGCTAGGCTAAGACCATAAGGCTTGTTCTTACCTAAACGCTCAAAACAAAAAAGCCACACGTCAACTCGTTCGAGGCTCTAGCTGTGGGTGCGAGTTCGCGAGGTGGAGAGCGCGGGTCGGCAGGCAGCGGGCGGTTTTGCAGGTGGATGCGTCGGGGCGCGCTCTTTGACGGCGGCTAATCCCTCACACCTGATTGCCCTGCGCCCTCTCTGCAAACAGCCCCGCGCCCCTGTCCCCTGCCACCACACCCACCGCCGTTAAATCGACGCGTGCCCCTCGCCCCGCGCGCAGTGCTCTGCCTGCTGCGTCCTGTTACAAGCTCTCTTCCCCTCCCCCTAACACCGCACGTACACAATCTCATTTCCCAACCCTCTCTCTCCCTCTTTCTCTCCCTCTCTCTTTTTTCTCTCTCCCTCCCTCCCTCTCTCTTTCTCTCTCTGTGCCTTTCGCTCAGTATATTATCTTTTTTCCCTTTCGCTGACTTCTCTCATCCATTTCTCTTTTCAACCTCACTTACATATGTGTTACATCTTTTCCTTCTCTCCAACCTTTTCTTCTATTTTCCTATCCTCTATTCTCTCTATTTTCTCTCTATTTCCTTTTCTTTATCTTTCCTTTCTCTTTCTCTCTCTCTCTGTCTCTCTCTCTCTCTCTCTCACACACACACACACACACACACACACACACACACACACATATATATATATATATATATATATATATATATATATATATATATATATATATATATATATAACTGTGAGACGAAAGAAAAATTCTGGCTGGCCGTGTTAGGTAGGTACGGTGATAGGAATACGTTATGACCGACACATGTCTCCCTCACCCTCAGACGTGGATAATAAATAAAAACACGGCTCAGGCCTGGGGACAGCGGTAGCTGGAAAAGTCAGATTAATTCGACTCTAAAATGTCAAATACAAAAATACAAATATATTACAAATCATTCTCTTCCTTCCTGCTTGTTTCTCTCTACAGCGAGCCATAGCACTCCATTTGATGTTACACGCTTTTGTGTTATTCTCTCTTGCCACTCTTAACAATCTCAATTTCCCTCGAACGTTGAAATTATTACCAGTATACTCATGTTACTCTTCATTCGCGTAAACGCGTCGTTAAGCTCACAAACTTAAGTCACATACGTTGCGTCTATTTAATACTTATGTAAATTTAATACTAGTGGCATGTAGCAGCTCAAAAATGGTGCTGAACACAACCACACACAATTCTTTTCCAAATAGGAGCACGCACATTTCCCAAGAACAACAAATAAAATATTTACTTATAACACTGGACTGTATTAAATAAATATTTTAACAAACATATCTATCAAGAATAGTGCAGTAACAGTACAAATTATTTACAGGACAGGAATTCTTCACATACCAAGAATATAAGAAGTTGCTATTCTATATCGCACCACGTGTATTGCAAGTACTTAATTGTGAGCGATCTCTTCATTGAAGCTGGCAGAATAGTATCGAATAGGCAGAATAGCATAATCGTATATTGGGATTTTTCAGTATAAATCGTAAATTTTTCATTGTTTTTTGTATTCTTTCGAGTTCCTGATTATCTAGCGTACCTAAAGACCTTTTAAAAGGCCAAGGGATGCCTAGTTTCCTTTGAATTTCTGCGTGCGTTGAAATTAATAATGCAGTTTCTGTGGACCCAAAGAGGATTAGCAGGAACCACGCTGCCCCCGACAACTCAACACTTTTATGGCTGTTGTAAATTTACTCGAACCAGTGTAAGCGATTATCATACATTGATCGCTTCTTTCAAAGTAGTATTCTCATTATGAATTTTTTTCGAGCTATCAATTTTTAAAATATGTTATTATAATAGTTATTATTTACGAAATAGGTATTCTAAAACATTTGATTTCAAAATGAGAATTTTATTTGAGAATTATCGTACGAGGACGTTCGGTGAGTTTGATGTCCTATCAAATTTTGTAATATGATGTTATAATACGAATGACGTACTTTTAAATCCAATTAGTAAAAATTATTAAGTACCATTATTTTTTCTATTCCTCTGGGAAAGATAATATACTGAAGTTGATGGTAGTTAATAGGAGAACATGGATTAATAGAACACTTACGTTTAAATATTTTTTATTGCGAAACTGATAACAGTTTCGTAAGGTTTCAGTGTACTCAATCATAATGACTAAAATATTTTGGGGTCCAACTAAATCCATCCTTTACCTGAAATACTTTCATTAATAATAATAATAATAATAATAATAATAATAATAATAATAATAATAATAATAATAATAATAATTTATTTCAAATGAGGGAACGCTAGGTGGCAGTTGAGCAAAAAAGAAGTATTACAAATATAAAAATTAAAAGGAAAAATTCAAATATTAAAAAAAGTGATATATAACACAAATAAACAAACAAACAGAAAATAAAATAAAAGCAGACAAATACCCAAATAACAAAACGAATCAACAACCAAATAACAAACGGCAAAATAACACTACGAATCATTTCTACTGCCATGTATGTTTTCTGCATCTTGGTCGTTCCAGTGCTGATATATGCTTCCCCGTTGGCTCGTGCTCGCACGCGATTCGCCCGTCCGCTCCTCCGTCGACGCTTGCCCGCCCTTCATTGTTTAGGGCAAACAGCGGGCTCGCACAGCGACGGGCGTGCGGACAGCGGCGTGAGTGGGCTCTCGCCCGCGATAGGGCGTAGCGGCGGCGCCGCGCGCTCCTCCCTTGTTTCCTACCCACACACACACACACACACACACATTCCGCTACTGGCGGCGCGGATTAATCCCTCCCTGGCAGACGGCAATACGGACAGCGGTGCGATCTGGGATGCTCAAACTCCGTGCCAGTGGATATTCGTGACCGTACCTACCATTTTATTAAATCTGACATTATCTTCTTCTTCTTATGCCTTTTCTAGCCCTTTGCGTCCCGATGGGATTCATATTTGGCCATACACTAACACATGTTGCGGGCTTCTTTGATCTGTGGCCAGCAGAACGCGAGGCCTTCCGCGACAACACATACAAGAGAGACCAGGAACAAACAACCATGCTAAAGGCGGGTCTCGAACACGCGACCTTTCAGACCGACGCGCTGAGTCGGTACACGATTTTAGCCATCTCGGCAATCCAGGTCCGCAGATCTCAGGTTATTCTCCCGCAATAACAAAAGTATTGTAAACACTGTTCAGTTGTATTTTAACAATAACTAGTTGAATGTGACGTCGGCTACGCTATAATATGATTTTAAAATATTTTCATGGCTTTGTTAGGAAATGGCAATAGCTTTGTTTGGAAATAGAGATCAGCCGAATGCGGAACATAGGTGTTCCCCATAGTTATCAGAGCTCTGGAATTTGTTCCGCAAAATTTGTGTATGAACTTGGCTAAAATACTAGGTCGTTCAAAAGACTGGGGAGTGCAAGACATTCTATTGGAACAGACCAGATTTTGGACAAAGTATTGAATTAGCACCGATAGCCCTTAAATATTTTTCTTAGGATGTCTTAGAAGCTGTAACTCGAAATATACTTGTTTGCCAATGATGTTCAAAGTTATAACTGCAGACATAGCAAACAAAATGTACAGACACATAGAGAAGAACCATCTGTTGCCAGTTGAACAGAACGAATATCTTGTAGGTTCGTATGGCTGTAAGAAATATTCCTGCTAAGTCAAGTCATTTAATATCTGTAGATTTTTAAGATATCATTTAAACATAATACATTATTATATTATTTATACAACTGTGTTCCAGATGCTAGTATTAAAGTTAAATGTAAAGTATTGTCATAAATCTCTTCATCTGCTATTAATCAACATCATTTATTCATTTTCATTGCGTCATTAAACTTGTCATAGCAGTCGTTGATATCCAGTGTACTCAAAATTGAGTGATAAAAATTGAAACGGTGACAGGTTGGACGTTGTGAATAATGGGTTTCAAATAGATCGTAAAAACCGAAGTTCTAGCGTAACGCTATTGCATTAATACAGTAGTGGTTTTTGCGGAGGAAATTTTAACAATTAACATTCGATGTTGCAAAGAATTAAATGTGGTATGTTTTGAGGTGCTTCAGGAGTAAACTTGTAAATCGTCTAAATTACTTTTAAAATGCAAACATTTCCCCCCCTAAAACTAATAAGCTTGTGTGATGAATGCAGCTTTTGATTCGTACATTACTGTATGTATTCAATGATATGGTAAATATTCTTCCTCTATGAGATGAAGTACTGTGTGATGTTGATTAATACCTTTAAATAGTTTATTGTGCATTTAATGCATTTTATTTTTATATAAACTTTCAAATACGACTTTGCCCTTTCCGTATTTCAGAGCATTTCGTAATAAAATATTGTATCTGTATCACAGTGATATTTATCGCAAATTATGCACATTAGCTTTATGACATAATTTTCTGATTCTATTTGAAAACGATTATCAATTTATTTGAGAGGCATTTACATACGGGATATTTGTACATATTTATAAACGTGCATTTCTCTAATGATTAAAGTAATTAGTTAAGCTTGGGCATAAATATTATATCCCTTATGTAAATGCCTCTCAAATAAATTGATAATCGTTTGTTTGTACAATTAATCACGTATAAACGAATATGTAAAACACTTTTAGTATTATTGCGTTACTGACCCTGCATTTAAAATTACGACTTATTCGTACATGCGTCATTCTAATTTTAAACAATGTAAAACATCAGATAAGATTTTACTAACTTGGAGGAGCACATAACATTGGGCTATCTTTTGATTTACCATCTCGAGTACAATTTACTTCTCGAGAGTGCTGGGAGGAGAGAAACTCTTAAAGGCCACTGACGTGACTGCTTTATCTGATGTAAATGGATAGAAAATTGTGGTACATTTACGATCCTTGGTGAAATATTGCATTATCTCTCACCTTGTAAGCCAATGTAATAACCTTTATGTGCTATTTCTAGCTCTTGGTCTGCGTGCTCGCTTTCCACTACGCGGTCCCGGGTTCGATTCCCGGTTCAGTGTGCGTTTTCCTTGCAATGTCCCAGTATATGTTGCAGTGTGTCGATGAGGAAATTCACTTCTCAGGTTCAGTAGACCGATATACGGGGGGGGGGGTCTACATGCTAACCACATGTACCTCCTTAAGCCATGGCCGCGCTCACGGGCTGTCGCGCCAAGTACGTGTGTACATACATATGTGCTATTTAATATGCTCTGAATTTGAAAATACAAAATTTCCGTCAGAAATGCAGCTAGAGAAAAAATATATTGCAAAAGACAAGACACAATGCGAAATGCATGTATTGGCAGTGTCTGACAATATTTGTCTTTGTCAAAGTTAATGAAACTATACACGATATTTGCATAGCAGAACTGAACATAATGAATAACCAGCTGGTCACCATCATTCTTTCAATGTACCAAGCCTCATTTCAGTAAACAATTGCAGCGGATTAAAATGTATTTGTGCTCTTGAATCGCTATGGCTAATCCTGCTACTGAATGAAATTTTTATCATTTCTAAATAAACGAACATTTTTTAATATTTTGCGTGCTGAAAAAGTTCACACAGAAAATGCCTGTTGCGATAGTCGCATTCAATAACACGGTCAATGTGTTTTTACTGCACCATTAATTAAAAACAAAACTCTTTGATTTGCTATATCTGTTGAGTAACGTTCTGTTGTTTTGAACTTCGATTTACTGGTTGAATTATATGTCCTCGGAATAGATAGAATTTCAATTTAAATACATTACATTGCAGTGATGTTTTTCAATGCATGGAATTACCCAAGTCCATTCATTTCACTTAATTAAGAGGAAATTCAAAGCCATCTGAAACTATAAACAATTCCTCTAATATAATCCATTTTTAGATATTTTTGCATGTATTTTTATCCATTTATCTCTATCGTTATTGTCTGTATTACTAATTTACAATTCAGGCAGAAATTGAGAACTAACTACGCAGCCTTTTACCTTGAGAGCGATGTGTATGGTTTTGTTATAGGATATCGAGGAACTCGAAAATAAAAATGTCTCGCTGGTCCGGATGACCGAGATCGTTAACCGAATAGTGCTGTAAGGCAGTTGCTATCTTGGACTGAAGTATCGCGGGTTCGTGTTCCACCTCGAACATGGTTGTATTTGTGTTCATTCTTTCATCCCCCATCATCACCATATCATCATCTTCACAGTTACCCGCACCGTTGAGTACAATAGTGGTCGCTAATGACCTAGATGTCCATATATAATAAATAAACTTTATATAACAAAAATGTTTCGATTTGAACTAAAAAATGCAAATATTTGATAGAATTATTCCGTTCTGTTTTCGTACTGCGTGTACCAGCTGAATTCTCATTCTCAGCGCATCACTGTTTAAAACATCGCTAACGTCTTGTCACAGCAAGGCTTCAAGGAAGAAGCTGCCTGCCATTAAGTATTTGCTGTTTACGAGTTGCGTTTTGAAATGCCAACTTTTCTTATATCATTGATATGTAAAGAGTTGCAAAACTCTGTATATACTACGCAATGTAATTGCAGTATTCGTGAAGACTCCTTTTGTTAAAATATTTAATTTACTGCATGGTTATACGACAGCTTTTTATTTGTTGTACTTGAGATGAATACTATTATCTTTTGGGGTAGCGTTCTGCTGTTCAGCAGCACTTTTGCTGATGAGGACTACTAGTTCTTATTATTGGTATGTTTTGTTTTCTCATTTTGTTTAAAAGATTTTTTTTAGTTTGTAGGTCGCTTTTCAACAACTTTGTCATATGGTAGCGACCACTGGAATATTTTAACTATAGGGAGAACACATAAGGACTACACGAAAACACACACACTCATCCATGCTCGAGGAAACATCTATTCCAACCCGCGACCCTTCGAGACAAGGCAGCTTACCATCTTCTACCCTAGGAGGTGGTGGGCAGCCTTAGCGACCTCGGCTATCCAAGTTGGCTTGGGGCGTTTGACTGAAAGGCGAGGCGTTGAGCCGGCCCACGGTCTAGTCACCTCGGCCGTCCAGGTCAGCGGACCAAGGCAGTTTCTAACGCTCCGAGATCTAAAAGCTGTGCCTACGTGCTCATTGTAGAACAAGAGCACATTGCTCAGGTTCAGGAAAAAGTGTTTAACCTCAGCCACGAGATGCTTTCACATTTGGAACAGCAGAGCTACAGTGATTGTGCCAAAGAATCGAATTCTACAGACACTTCGTAGGGATTGAGTAGAAAATCTCTCGAACAAATATTAAATTTAAAACAGTGCTTCTTTGATCATTTTAAAATTTACAATATCCATTCATATGGTATGAAATACCTCTAGTACGACAGTCGTAAGCTTTTGGCATAGGCTGAATTGAACGTTGATGCATCTTTCTAGTGCTCAGTTTCAGACGTAGGTCGGATAAATGTCTTAAACAAATCGCCACAGGCCGTACGCAATCTTTTATTTCTCATTCTGTCCTCAATTCCATCTTTAGGTCAGGTTTATGGGCTGACCCAGCGTCTCTATGACCAATTATACTTCAACCTCATACATCATTCTTGTTTTTATATGCAATAAAACAAATGAGACAATGAATAAGTAATATTACAATGGCGTCAAAAGACACATTATATAAATGAGAACGCGGATATCAGTACAGATTTGCCAATCTGCGTCCTCAAAGATTGATTAACTAGTGATTGTAGGCGGGTGAACTTCTAAGGTCATCAGTACCGTAAGTGTAGTGAGTTTTTTTAGCGGAAGGTGGCAGTGATCTTCCCCGATAGATGGCGAGATCCGGCGCCGACATATCCGTCGGCCTGCAGGACTTATCCCAACCAGGTATCTCCCACCACTGCCCCAGTCGGGAAAAGCTCTAAGCTCCCGACCGGTCTCTCAACATATGTGATAGGGTAGTGCATGTAAGTGTAAGTGTGTGTAAGGGGTGAGGATAGGACAAGGGAGAGGAAGGAAAGAATTCGTGCGGTTCGTGATCCGTTAGGGCACTGCTCCGGCATTCGCCTGCTGTTTATCGACGGAAAACTGCGAATGAGAGCAGTCGGGCGCTAGAATTCTCCTCCAGACAGCGGCAGAATTCGACCCAGCTGTGTACCGTACCACCATCGGAACGCGAACTTGGGACTTCCCGCACAGAAGGCTGCAGTGACGTCGATTGACGTCCTGAACCAACTAAGCCGGTGGCCGTCGAAGAGAAAGAACCTCTTTCGAGGAACACCGTGCAGGGTCTCTCGTCCTCCCCGCCCAGGGCGGTGCAATCTCGGGCGCGCGGGCGCACCCCGATTCGTCTCCGAGCGGGGGCGGAGGGCGGCCCTTTGCTCCGGCATCAGTCCTTGCCTCGCGAGCGGCCCGCGCTCTAAAACACGGGCGCGGGCTAAGCAATACGTGCGCTTACCCTCTGCTGCTTCGGACCTTCCCCTCCCGCCCGCCGCGCCGCGCCGCCTATTCCCTGCTCTCCAGGTGAGATGCATGGCCGTCGGAAGTTCATTCTCCACTGCTAGGGTTCGAGTGGAGCCGTACTCCCCAAGTGCACCTCATGCGTATTTTCTGTCAGAATGTCTCTAAGCCAAACTGGATCAAATGGAGAATAATGTGTTCACAGGGCAGAACTCAAAATGGTGGTAATAAAAAAAATGTATCTGGGCCGTCTGGGTGACACCGGGTGATCGCGGTTTTCTGCAGGGCTATAGTGCCAACAGGGCATGTACTACAGTCCTGAAGAAGACCGCGATATGAAGGTCGAACCGTCGGCACCTCTGTCTTGGACGCGGCGTCACCCGGACAGCGGAGATCATGACTCTGGCCGTGAAGAAGCCTACATCACAAAATAAATGCCTTAAAATATTTACAACAGCCCCATGGATCATTATTAACCAACAATTGCTCTTAGAGCTGAAACTCGAGCTCCTCCGCGACTGCACATTAAAAACATCGAAAATATTCTACGAAACACTACCTGACGCACTACCTGACTGTCACCAAAACACACCAACTAGGTCAGTCATTGCAGAATAATTTTACGATACCCGAAAGATGTTTTCAAACCCATTAAAACCTAGATACTTTTACAATTCTAGAACACCTGGAATAAAATTTTAATCTAAGTATCTCTTAAAATGTGCATCATCAAATGAAAGTGGGTTAGTTTAACCATGTGGTTGATTATTCCTAAAGTGAAGTACTCATGTATCAACAACCTTGAAAGGCAGCAATTCCGTGCAAGTAGCAAATAAAAAAAGCGTGGTGGAAAACCATTTGGTGTTCATCATTTTATGTACTCACTTCAGTAAATAATTGCTCCGATTTGAAATAACTGATTCGTGCTTTTAAATCGTTTGTGTTAATACTTTTACTGAATGCTGTTTTCTACATTTCTACTTGAGGCAAAATTTTTTCTGTATTTCATGTTGAAAATCTACAGAGAAAATGTCTACAAAGTCTACAGAGAAATAGTCCTGTGCGTGTTCTCGGTGTGAGATGCATTACTGTTGGAATTTTGCTCATTCACCGATAAAGAAGTCATAGTAGAGCTGGACGTCAGAAGTGTTCTAAGTGAGTAACTTCCGACAGTATTTCTATTTCCTAGACTTGATCAAACGGTAAGAACGTATTCACATGGCAAAACTGAAAACCAAATGGTCACAGAGATCCTTATAATACCTGAAGCTTCATTTAATGGATAAGTGAACCCTATTGTAACGACAGATTCGTGCTCTTAAAACACTAGTGCTAGTTTTATCATTGAATGCAGATTTCATGACTTTTGAATTAGCGAACACTTTTATGTAGTTCTTGTGGAAAGTTCACGTAGAAAGTGTGTGCGTACTCTCAGTGTAAAAGGCATTACTATCGGAATGAAGTCAATCCACGGCGATGGTTTTTGGCAATGACAATTACTATTCTTAGTTGTAATATGTAAATTGTAGTGTTCTGCCACCAGGTTCTATACCTACCTGCAGAAATAATAAATTTATCTATCTATCTATCAATAGAACATAAAGTTTTTGTGGCTTTATTGCGGACACATTCACTTCAAACAGTGGGGTCTGGGACCAAGTGTAGAAACAGACGAAAAACAATTATACTACATTGTGAGAATACTGATATTCTTATGAAAATGTATTTTCTCTTATCGTATGAATGAATTAGTAGCAAATGCAACTTTTTTGAAATGAATTTTGTATTATTATTATTATTATTATTATTATTATTATTATTATTATTATTATTATTATTATTATTATTATTATTATTATTATTATTATCATTATTATTATTATTATTATTATTATTGTGTATTGTACAATGTTCAATCTTACAAAATATAACCAAAATATGTTTGCAACATGAATATTAGTTCGTGTAAAATGCAAAACATTAACATTGCGACGTATTGTTGATTGCATTACTAATAACATGAACATAGTATAAGAATTTTTTTAAAGTCGATAATTTATTACTGCTTTTGAATGTATCATGATACAACACTTAAAATTGATTGCAACAATCCACAACGACTTGCCAAATTTCACCAATATTTCAAAAGTTTCACAAAAATAGAACTTAATGGCTTCCATTCACGTCAAACACGGATATTAAGCACCTAACAATTCAGAAAAGACAGCCGTCTAGTAAGGATGCAGCACTGCTAAGTGAGTGGCCGAGTGCCTTTCATCCTGCGTTTTCCTTTGCGTCGGGGACCCGCGCGCCCTCTGTCGGCGCGTGCGGCAGATTTCCATGCGGACGAAACGCGATCGCGACGGCTCTCCGCCGCCGAGGAATGTTTTCATTCGGCCCCCGAGAGCGTTTGCTTTTGTCGTTCAATTTCCAACGGCGACGGCGACGACGGAGGGGCCAGGGCAGCCTTTCAGACGGGAGGCGACGCGACGCTGAGGAAGAGCGGGTCGACGACGGAGGGAGTAGTTGGGGTGGTTGAGAGCGTTTTGCGGAATGAGTGGTGACGGATGTTGAGAAGATGCTTGGAAGTGACAGAAGACGGGGAGTGGGCATGTGGTCGATCACGCCAAGGGTGGTATCATGAACTGCTTTGTCGGGGTGGTTGAGCGAGTTGGGAGTTGAGATTGGGTAAAACGGGTAGATGCCTTCGAGGTTGGGACGAAGTGATCAGTTGATTTGGTGCAAGGTTGAGTTTAAAGTGGTTAATGATTGAATAGTTTCTATAGTAATCTAGCGGACTATCTAATGTTTGATTAAGACAACTTATTGTTGGGTGGTTGAGCAAATTATTTGATAGATCGACAAGACGTTTAGCTTTTGAGATATTGGGGGCTGAGGTACATATGACATTTGTTTATTGTTTATTTAACATTTACATTTCTTTATTGAACATTTTGGTTAAATAATTTAGGTTTAATGTTTTGTGTGTGAAGTTAAGAAGTTGAGCTAAGGATAATGTGGGCCTTGTTTAGATTAGAACAATTGGTGAAGTAGTTGTTAGTCACAACGTCGCCCAACTGAGTGTTATTGCAGGTAGGCTGTTGAGCAGTTTGACGTTCCGGCGGCAGGCAAACTTCGTGCGTTGAGCAGTCTGCGCGTTTGAGCGGAGCGTAGGGCTGCGCGGGCGAGGTGATGGAAAGGCGGGATAATAGGAAGGAGGGTGGGAGGGCGTCTGAGGAAATATCCGCGGCGTCTGAGAGACGGACAGGTTTAATACCGCCGCCGCTCGACTCGGCTCGTCGCAGTGGCCCTCTCCCGCGCCCTCCGCAGCGCCTGCGCGATCGTCAGCTGCGGCGCCGACACGCCCCCGCTACCGCCTCCACCCTCAGCCACGCCCCTCCCACGCCTTCTACTCTGGTCACGGCCAAAAATCCTGCAGACGCCTGCGCCACCATCCCCTACACGTAGCTTATGCTCTTGCGTAGACAGACAGTCGCCTCCTCCTCCAAGGCGCACTCACCCCGTCCACCCTCCGCCTACTTTCCCTCCTCTCCCTACGCTCCCCCTACATTTTCTTCTCGTCCTCCCCTCCTCCTCCGTCTTCGATAAAAGTCTGTCGACTACATTCGCTCTCCCACCCATTGTCTGCCACCGACTTCGCCTCCGCCCACTCTTCCGCCAAAGCCTCTTACTCTGATGACCTGGACTGCCCGGGTGACGCCGCGTCGAAGGCTTAGATATGTGCCGACGTTTCGACCAACATATCGCGGTTTTCTTCAAGGCTGCAGTGCTCTGAAGAAGACCGAGATATGCTGGTCAAAACGTCGGCACCTCCGCCTTTGGCGTGGCGTCACCTCGACAGCCCCGATCATGACCCAGCCTCTAATCACGGTAAAAATCCCTGCCAACATGTACGCCTCCATCCCCTACGCCCACGTTTCACTCTACGCTCCAGCATACGCCTTCACTGACAGACAAAACCTCTGTCTTCGCCCCCTCTAATTTGTTCTACGTTCTCGCAACCTTCTCCGCCTTCGATAACGGCGAAAACCCCTGCGTATACCTTCGCTCCTGCCTACACCTCTACCGACATTCAAAACCACTGCCTAAACTCCCTCAAATTAACCCCCAACATCGCGTCCTCTTCCCCCGCCTTCGACGTCGCCCACATTCACGGTCACAACTTACGCCCACGTTCACATGCGCCCCCTTTCACCCAAAAACCCTCTCTTCTCCACTTTCCCCCGCACGCCCAACCCCCGGTTGTCCACCCTCCGCCTGCGCCCCTCCGTGCCTCCACCCGAGGACCAAACCTCTGCCTACTCTTCTCCATAAGGGCGCCTTCCCACGGCGCGACCGCGGCGCGCTTCGTTCAAGGAGCAGAGCCCTTCCGACGCAGCCACCGCCGGAGCCACGGCCGCACCGCCGCCCGCCGTGGAAGGGGGTGGGGGTCTGGAGGGGTAGGTTTCGCCGACCCTCCGGCGACGACGAACAACGGGACCGGAGCAGGTAGAACGCTGCGGCCGCGGCGCAGTGGGAACGCTCCCATTTAAAGCTGTGTTCTGCTAGCGGTGGCGCGTGGCCCCTCCTCCGCTTCGCGTAGCTGGAGTTCGGCGTCGGCTGCCGCAGCAGCCGCCACCTGCTGCACGTGGGAAGGCCTCCATTCAAACCAATGCTCTGCTACGCGCCGCGCTGCTGCGAAGCGCGCCGTGGGAAGGGGCCCTAATTCGCTTCCGACCGCCCCCCTCCTCCGCCTCCAAGTAAGGTCACAATCCACTCATACATTCACTCTCCCATCCATTGCCTACCTCCGACTTCGCCTCCACCCGTACCTCCATCTTCGTCTGTCTCCGTCCACACTGTGGACTCCGCCACCTCATCTCCATGCTCATGCCCTCACCCACGGAAACCGCCCTCCGCCCACCCCTCCGTCCCCACCCACAGTCCCACTCCCGCGGGCGGTCACGCCCCCCCCCCATTCACTTTCCGCCCCTTGCTCCCGTCTGTGCTTCGCCCCCGGCCAAGATCTCTTCTCCGCTCTCGGCCACAACCCCCACCGCATCTACACACTCTCCACCCACACCCTCGCCCGTGCCCATCCAGACGCCCCCGCCCCCACCCCCGCCCGGCGCGTCCGCCCCCAGCGCGTCGCCATTCACCTCCCTCCTACTCGGGCGGGGGGGGGGGGAGCGACCCTTCATGGAACGCGTCTTGATGGAACCCTCGTACACAACGCCATCGCTATATCTTCAGAGAGTGCCGCCTTTCAGCAGTTACATCACGTAATATGAATTATGGCCACCATATTAGGAAATGGTATGATATTCATCTTTCACGTTTTATTTTGCCATTTTCTTGAAGAAAAAACAACCGTTTTTTATATATTTTGTGTTACTAAGGTTGATTTATATAAGGGCTGATTTATTGATGTTTTGAAAAATCGACCATTTAGAATGACAAGGCTTCAATTGAAAAAAATTGAAGAAAATTGTCAGTGTGAAATGGTTATATCTGACTTGTGCTACAAGTAAAACATATTCCTGATTCAATTTGTGAACAAATAGCAACAGTAAATTAATAACCAGAGTACGTGGAGAGATGACCATGTAATGAGTTAAAGAAATATTGACATTAATATTTCCTAAACGTCTGAAATGTCAGTCGGAACCCTATCATTCTAAATAATTAAATTGTTGATTCAGTCCATTTACATTTTTAATTTAGGATTATTCTCTTTCAAAATAATTGAGATATTTCAGAACATGGTGTCCATTTACTTATTTTAAGGATTCCTTGCATATACCGTGACAACACATTTTATTTTAAATGTTCTCTCACAGTTGCAATCTATTTTATGGGACAACAACCCTTTCATTGCCCCATATATCTCTTTCATTGCCCTAGTGCGTCCGTGGTTGGCTCACTGGCACACTCGGGTCGCCTGTGGTTTGAGACTAGTTGAGTTGGAGAATTTTCGTGTGATGATAGACAAGATTTGTCACGACGTTCTCGCGGTGAGCAAAGATCCCGGTAGAGAACACAAAATTATATTATCCGAAAAATTTAATATATAAGAAACCAATTTGGACTGTTGGAAAAAAAGTAGGACAGATGACAGTAATTGAAAATCATGAAGAAGCGAATGAAACGAAATGCTGAAGATAGGGAACTGTCATACACGATCCAAAACACTGGAGCGACCTAAAATACCCACACCTAATAGAATTTCCTGATGTAATGGTGCAATGATCTTCTCTATATGAAGTTGTAAGTTGCGCGCTTAAAATCCATGGAACATTCCACATCGAGGGTGGATAAATTGTTGTACGCCACGAACATAGAATCATACGTCACCAAATTCTCCATTTCAATTTCCAAAACTCGACTATGAAAACATCTTTTCTACCTATTATATTTTTACAATAATTTGATGACGAATTATATATTAATATTAATAAGAATTTTAATACTTTTAAAGCTAACCAAGACTATTTGCAGGACACGCAGATAGTCTTGAAACGACTTCCGAAGAAATGAAGGCAGTAAAGCATTCCATCTATTATTTGCACAATTTTATTAAAATGTGTTTGTACTATTAAAATGGTTAATAATAGCTAGCAATGAAACACATGAGGCCCACCACTATTGCATTTAAAGGAAAAAAATCACGAAATTTGGTTGAGTAAAAACCTCAAACTGCTTTCTAAAGTACAACATTTGTTTTAAACATAAGCATTTTAGAAGCCTAAGATACAAAACGATAACGACTCTTTTCCCTTTGAAAGTTATTATCAGTGTAATTTATAGATATACCAAACAACAACAACAACAATAATAATAATAATAATAATAATAATAATAATAATAATAATAATAATAATATAATAAATATTTATTATATTATTTCTAATATTTTCTTACTTTTATTATTATTATTATTATTACTATAGTTAAATCGATCTGCGGACGTTTATACGTATAATTATATTTTGTGTACACTACCCACATTCTGCAGTGCCCCCGACGACTACCAGGCCAGTGCTAGTTGAAGCACGTGCGCGCGCGCATTTCAGCCCAGCAAACGGCAGCACGGCAGCGCAGCTCCTCCAAGATTTATCGATCCAGCCCGGCAGATATATCGACGGCGCGCGCGGAGGCAGAGATGAATGCGCCCCGGCCACCGGCAGCCGTCCGCCTCTCACGGGCCAGCCCTTCGCTCCGCAGAGCGCGTGCCACCCCCCACCCCCCGGCCCTTCGCCCACTCCTGCGCCTTCGGGAGGTCTCGCAAGCCAGGATTGTTTCAACCAAGGGCCGAAGCGAAGGGGTTTCCAGGAACACGTGTTGAATGCGCCGTATAACGGTATAGAGGGAGGGATAATTGGGTTAAGTAAGTTAGCAAAGAAATCGACAATCTGATACGTTGAATTTGAATAGCTTTTCTCGCGCATCTCCAAGCCTACGGCGAACCTCCATTCTCCCCCTCTTCCATGACGAGACCCTGGGTTCGATTCCCTTGCGGGCAACATTATAGTGAGCGTTTTCCTTGCATGTCAAATATGAGCCCCGGTATAGTCATGGCCCGTACAAGCGCTTGGGTCAACGCGCCAAGTAGAAACAAAAAATTACTGTTCTTATTGCACGAGTATGTGCAGCTTTTTGATGTTTTTTAATTTACAGTGTATATTTAATAGAATTGCCTACAATGGATCATAAGAATCTGCACGTGCACATCTTGTTATACACAAAACATTTCACTTAAATTTTCAGAACCATGTTTATATAGCTCTGTGTTCATAGCAATTACAAATTATATTGTTCGAGAATGTGTATACCTCTCAACTCATTAACCGTGAATAATAATGACTGGACGAAATGAAAAACTATTGAGGTGTAGCGAGCGTATACAGTATTTTTCTCTTGTGCTTATACTTCAGGTATTTCAATGGTGCAATGGAATCGGCTTCAGCTTGTTAACTTACAACATCTTTGAATCCATCCAACGGAGAATTTCCAACGAATTTTACGCCTAGATAGCTACGGCTTGTCTCGTCACCCTTCCTTCACGTTTTCACCACTAAAATATTGCCACTAAATTAAATACGCGCGTTTCATATTCCTTTTATCCATATGGTTTTAGCTGCTTATCAAAACAGAACTCCCTTTTCACCTGCGGAAGTAGACCTTGTGTTCCGGGAGCACACTCCTGCTGCCCGGGTCCGAACGGGAGCAAGTTGCTAGGTTCAGCTGCGCGGCTAGGTACGCGCCCCGTAATCGGTGAGCTGTGAGAGACACCTGCAATCCAGCTCCGTTTCGGATGAGTACCGCTGAGGTCCACGCTTGCTGCTATCGCTCTTTGGACAAGGTGCCATGTGTTGAGCAATGGACAATTTAAATGTAGTGCATAGCCAGAACTTTGAACTTCAACTGTGACCAATTCTATTGTATAATTGTAACAAATGTAAACTTCACTTTTAGCCAATTGGTAATCATTTTGTGAAAATCCGGTTATTTCGTTTCAAATAATACTTAAGACTATTCACAATAAATAGCTTGCGCAATATTTTATTTTATTTATTATTTTTGTATTTAACCTTTGTACTTACTGCCGGTGTATCTTGCTTAGGGTTAGAGGATGTTCTCACACGCAACCGATTTTTGTAAATGAGATCTCTAAAGAAATATAATTACACGGAGACGTGAAGAATTGCAATTTGACTTTAAAAACTATGAAAGATTTGTTTTAAAAAGCATCTAAATATGCATGCCAAATGCAACCCGCAGCAGTCAGTTATATCGTTAAATAACTCCTAAACAAAGCGTTCAAGTGCTTTAAAAATAAAAAAAAATTCTCTCGTGTAATTCATCAATAAACGTTTCTCACACCGTGATCTATAGAATGAGATTTTATTGGACATTCTATTAAAGTGTTTTCGGCACTTATCGATACTGATATTGCCAATGCCACCATATATTTTAATTCTTGGTGATGGTGGTCATCTTTGTGACATCACATCACAGAAGGCTTATTTTCCTTTATCTTATACTATTTACGGTTTCTGTGTACACCGTGGTTTGCGCAGACTGACGAGATGTATTTGCATAATTATTAATTCAAGCTCTCACAGCAACAACCATAAGTACTATTAATAATTGCTTCAAACCGATAAAGATTGTTTATTATGTGTGTAGTGCAAACATTCATTTAACGTTTTGCTGTGGTCTACAAGTGCCGTGTACCTAATTGTGGAGGGAACTAAGATGGAAAAGGACCATATGTTCCTATGTTTCAGTTTCACGACACCCATGGGAAAAATTAGGGTGGTGTATAACATGCGAGAGTTCTAGCACGACTACACTAGCTATGACACATTACGGAAAACTCATTTCTCATAGTTCAATCCTTTCCCAGGATTTCTTCAAAACAATATTTATTGAGGGGAGTTCCAATCTCAGAACCAGGTGGAAATGACCATAGCTTCACCGTCCGTCACGTAATACCCCAGTTCAGCTGGTCGCGTCTTCCCACGTCATCGCCCACCCGTCGCAGGGGACCCTTCCCCGCCCCGCGGCACACAGCACCCGCTGTCCTCTCACGTCTGGCGACGCCCACAGCCCCAGCCCCGCCCCCTCCACCCCACGGGCGCGCGCAGAGTGGCTGCGGCGCGCAGCAAATATTTGCTGCGCCTCTTAGCGCCGCCCGCGCCGCCTCCCAACGGCGACTCCCATTACTCCCGGTCATTGCGCCCCGCCACGGCCCCGCCACGGCCCCGCCACGGCCCCGCCACGGCGCCGCCACGGCCCCGCCACGCCCCGCCCCGGCCCCGCCCCGGCCCCGCCGCGGCCCCGCCACGGCCCCGCCGCGCCCCGCCATGGCCCCGCCTCGGCCCCGCCACGGCCCTGCCGCCGCGCCGTTCGCCATTGTCCGGCCCCGCCCACCACCCCTGCCATTGTCCCCTACCGCTGCGCTACTGTTCCCCACAGTCTGCCACCTGCCACTGCCGCAGTCCGTCACCTGCCACTGGCACTGACCTGCAACGGTCTTGCCTCCTGCCGCTGCCCCGGCCCTACCCCTCTGCCTCCTTTTCTCTTGGCGTTTTCTCTTGCCCTAATTCTCCCCTCGCTCCCCGTTGCCACGCCCTTCCTGCCTCCCTTCCAGCCACCGCACCCTGCGACCGTTCTGTTTCTGCTACTTCTCTCCGCCCTCAGACTTCGCTCGCCACTATCTCTACCCGCCATTCCCCTTCTGCTGCTCGCTCGCCTTGCCACCTCTTCGCTCTCAGTCTCTGCTCGCACCAACCTCTTCTCGCCTCATCTCCCCGCTTGTGTTCGCCTTCATCACTCCCTTTTATGCTCCCCTACCCCGACACCACTCCCCTTCCTTCCAGACCCCGCTTCCAGACTCCGCTCCTTCCGACCGTTCCATTTGTTACTTCTTCCCGCTCTCACTCTCCCGCTCGCTGGCGCATCTCCCCGCCACGAATCTTTTTTTTTGCTCTTGATTCCGTTCCCCGATACCACTACCCTCCGGGTCCTCTCCCTCTTATCACATGCAACTTCAGCTACCTCCCCTTCCCCCTCCCTGCTTCCAACCACCGCACCTTCGGACGTTCCATTTCTGCTGCTCCTCCCCGCTCTATTCTTATACTCCTTTCCCGACACCACTCACCTCCTGGCCCTTCTACGCTGCCTCCCTCCTCGCCGTTGCTTTCTTTTCCTGATACCTACCTCCGCTCCCCATTCTGCCCCTGTCCCCGCTCTCAGCCTTTTCCCCCGCCACCGCTTCTCGCCACCACGACCCCCCATCACCGCCCTTTCTGCTCTCCTCGCTCGTTCTTCACTACCTGCCACCACTTCCCTTATTTCTCGTGAGCTTAGAGCTAGTCACGGCTGGGACGGTGCCCCACTGGTAGGAGATACTTGGTTGAGGGGAAAAACCTGAAGCCGACGGACAGGTCGGCGCCGGATTTCGCCGTACAACAGGGGAAGATCACTGCTACCTCCTGCGATAAAACATGCACTGCACTTACGGGAATAATGATCTTAATATTTAACGCATTCGGAATCAGTAATCAATTAATCCTTCCCGACTCCCTGCCGCCGTTTCACGCCAACGCCGGGGCAAGATCTCAAAAAGCTGACCAAATATGAAAACGTTATCCAAATTTAATAAAACTGTGAATACAATGTTTCTGGACACGTTTTACGATCCCAGTGATAAAATTGCAAAGCAAGGGCGGATCCAATATGGTGGATTAAAATTTTAAAGATGTTTAAAAATGTTTCAACTTTCATAAAAATTGGTAAACATGTTTTTACCAGTTCGCTGATTTCAATTCCAATGTTAATAATGAAAAAAACAAACTGGTAGATTAAAAATTGAAAACGATCTAAAAATATTTCTGCACGATAAATAGAATAGCAGCTAATATCAGGTTTTTTAAAACATTTCAATAACTAAATAGTTGAGAATCAAGGTTTTACAAATTTCGTTGTGGAACTCTGGGGAAGGTATACCAGTTTTCGACTAAAAAACATTTTAATAATTTTCAATTCTTGTAAAAATTCTTGTAAACATCATCGCGATTTTTGTCCATTTTGACTGATAACAATTGCTCAAAACTGAAATAGGAGTTCACTCAACGGCCAGGTTTCCCATTATACAGAAAGTCACTGTGACGCTCGAACCTTTTCTAACCGTGGAATTAGACACTCTGGTAGCCAACCCAACTAATTGTTTATTTTTTTTAAATAGAGAGTTGTTTTCTGTTTTGAGTTTTGGAAAGCTTATTGAGAACTTGCCCCGATGTGCGCTCCTCGTCGCCGCTTGCCGGTTCTTCTCGCCAGTGTTCGACAGAGTCGCGATCTTGTCACCGCTCCTCCACTTCCCCCTCTGCGGCCGCCGCGCCCTCTCGTGTCCAATCCCATGTCTCTCTCATGCACTCGTTACCGCTCACAAAGGAGGCAAGCGCCCGCGAACGCGGCTGCATTGCAATTGGTCGAGCAGTTCTAGCAGGCGAAATTACCATTTGAGGCAGTCGCGTAGCTGCATAAAGCGCCAAGCGCACCCATGCACTTACAGTTTGGACAAAACACTTAGGTCGCTTATTAATCAAGCTATCAGCGTAATACTGTAATATATTACCATCGAACCTTCAAACTTAACATCTTGAGATTATTTGTAATTAAGACGCGAACATCTCTATTTTCTCGAGACTTTTCTTCGGGTTTCATTATGGAATCTTGTGTCTGGCATTCATTATAATTCATATTCATCAATTCATTATAAAAATACTATACAAAAATTTAACAAAATTAGCACAAATCAATGTAATTGATCATGAAGAGTTAAAGAATAATACGGGATGTGTGGAAGCTCGAACGCTCAGAACCGCATGAAAACGTGCTTAAAATATAAATCGCTTACCCCCAAAACTGTGGTACCAGATATTCTCAATCAAAACTGTACGTCTTGCGGCAAGAGATATTAGAATGATCATCTATTCAACGTCTAAAAGAGGAATTTTATTAACTCTAAGAAACAAAATATCCATATAATAGGTCAAAAGCAACACATATTTTCATGTCGTGACAAACAAGAGCATATGTTTTCTAATATGGTACAGGAAATAATCGTCCACAAAACGTTTTGGTGGACACAAAAGGTAGATGATTATTTCCTTTACCATATTATGGATTACCACAAGATATCTGCTACCTCCACATAATTTATATGTTCTTCCCCTTGGGTGGGAAATTACAGTTATTGTAAATAATCATTTTCTTTCAAAATAAATATTAAAGAAGATTTTAAAAGTGTACTTGATATTTTATGCAAAGTTCATATCAGAATTTAACTATTACACAAATAAACAAGACTTAAAATTCAAAATATTGCCGAGTACAAATGTGTAAAGATACTCAGTACTCTTTTCAAATAACATAAACTGACATACGGCTGATCGCTCGGTCTGAAGGAGGAAATTGACACAAATACTATTAGAATTCACTTTTCGCACGAGGCTTTCTTTATAATTAGACATTTTTTATCATAACGAAATATATTTTCTATTTATCTATATTTGAAAACGAAATAAAATGTAACAGGAATGCTACCAGAATATCGGGGTTTGCAGAAAAAGAAACCCTACGTCAATAAGTCAGGATGAAAAAAAAGAACAGCTTAGAAAATAATATTAATAACATTAATATTTTATTCATTAATATAATCGAACAGAATGATATCATCTATAAGAACTGAAATCGTTTAATAGGTAATTATCCAGTTGCATTCATATTTTAATGTGCTTTTTGGTAAATTAAGAATAGTAAGATGTTCCTGTGACAAGAGGCGAGTCGCACGACGTACAGTTTTGCATGAGAATAAGTGGTACCACAGTTTTGGGGGTAAACGATTTACATTTTAAGCACATGTTCCTGCAGTTTTGAGTATTCGAGCTCGTGCACATCCCGTATTATTTTTTCACACTTCCTTATCAATTACATGGGTAGTGCAAATTGTCTTACAATTTTTATATTCTACTTTTTTTAAATTAATTGATACGCACTTTAATAATTTACTAGACCTAAGATTAAATAATGGAATACAAAGAACATTCTCGAGAAAATACAGATGTTTGCGCCTTAATTACGGAACAATCTGAGAATGTTACGTTTCTTTCGAGTGACGCTACATTTTGGACAAGAAGCGCCTTTTTTCCTTAATTAAGATTAATGAAGACGAGGACTGCTCCTCCGTGCCGCCCCAAACAGAGCTACCTTCAGCCTGAACCACCATTAATCCAGTCCACTGAACTTTCTTCCGCTGTGTTCGCTTCCAACTTATCTGGCAGACACGGACGACGTCTTTGCGAAAAGAAGCGAAGATGCTTTTGCAGGGAGAATTCTCCGCAACAGGCAATAGCCCGCTATCCACGTAACAAATGCGGATATGATAACATAACCAGAGTAAAGATATTTTCATCCACAAATAAACCACTGCGAAAAATTAAGAGATATTAAAAAAATATTAATATAATCATAAGGTTTTTAGCTTATGATTTCTATTTATTGTTGAACATGTAAAAATTGATTACAACTTTACAACCCGATATTTGACGAGTGCGGTATCAACAAAATCTGCGTACGTTATCTTGAGCCCTAGAATCCCTTCTCTCTTAGTTTTACTAAATGTTTATTGAATTATGAATAAGAAAGCGACGAGCGGTTTCGGTAATATTTTAAAATAAGAAATATTTAATCTCATTCAATAGAAATAAGTATTTGCAAAGGCAAATGAACTACATATTTAAGATGAGAGTAATAAATCTATTTATATAATAGTATATTATTCAGAGTAAAATTTGTCATAAATTTAGAAACTAACGAAATTTTCATCAACTCATTATATTTTTGGCCTACCTGTCATACTTTATGAAATGCATGGCACTGAATATGCAAAAATATAGTTTTCCCCTGACATTCTGTACGAAACTGTGATCTACGTCACTTACGCTTTAGTGTGCCTAGCTCCATCATTCAAGCTTTCATACGTAATGCATTGTTGGGTAAATAGAGCCCCAGAAATATGCGTAATTTATTTTGGCCAGACCACCAATCCGCGTCGCCCGCGAGCTATTAGTAGCACGTGGGGAAATGTTCGGTCGATCGCAATGACATGCTCAGTTTGTCTAAACTGGCTCACAGAAGTCGCCAAGCTACTAGTAGTTTGTGGTGAAGTTTTTGGTCGATCGCAGTGGCATTGAAAGAAATATCATCAGCGCTTGTGCCGTATAGCGACCGCGAAGAAACATTTGTTGAGAAACTGGGGCAATAAAATCAACCATGTAACGTAGAATGTTGCAACACTCCAAAGGGTCCTGCTTTGCGGTTGCAGAGAAAAGGAGTAATTAAAAATCAGAGCACACATCATTATATATGCAACATTAAATATATCTGGAATTAAAGGAGGCAGCGAAATCATTTTTCGACGTTTTCTCTAAAATACGTCTCTAAAATATAATGTCAACTACAATAATATGCAAAATAATAATTTTAAATGGGAACAGAAATTGAAAGAACATTGTGCTCTCCGACCATGTGAGACGTGCCACTGGTTCTTCAGATACATAGGAACTCATGAAAAATAGAAAAACAATGAGACTGATTCGATTTGACGGAAAAATGCAAATATTTTTTGTGTTTTTGGCCTATTCCCATTTCATTATTACCTTTCTCACATTTTATAAAGTTCAAATCTACTCAACATTTGTATTGTTGACTTAAATTCAACATAATTGTAATTCCTTAATTTCAAAAATTACATTTTTGGGAGAGGTAACCTTTATGAGAAGTCATATTTTGGAAAACTTTATAAGGAAAAGTATAGAAGGAAATATTATTTTTAATGTGGCTCTTATGAGCAGGGTTTCTACCTAAATCGGAGAGGGTGTATTCCTATGATTTGAAGTAAGTTATGGTAAAACTGTGGAGAAATACATGATTTTATTTCAAGATGGAATTCATGGTTCATCTTTTGTATGGAAATAAACGACAGTGCATTTGTAATTGTTCGGAGATACTGGTTTTCATCGTTCTGAAGGCTTTTTGTGTTCCGCCTTGTGACATTTATCCAAACTTGACCAACGTATAATAAGAGCGGTTGTATTATGACTTTAAATACAGTGACGGCTGTATTATATAGAATTATGACTGACAGTTTGTTATTGGGCTTAGTTGGTGGAGTTTTGCTATACCTTATATTATTTTATCATTTACATACTGTTTCCAGTTTTGTTGTGAATCTATTAAGGGCACTAGTTTATTACTTCCTAATTTAATGTAAGTGGAGTAGAATGGCTATATGGTCCCAGGGTGATTATTTTACTGCAGTTTTGTTTGAGTTTTAATTGTTTGAGTTGAAATTCAATTTGAAATCCAAATTAATTGAAGAATGTGAATCAAAATCTAAAAGATAGAGATAATTGAAGTTCGTGTCTTCCAATAGTTCGTCACTCACATTTTTCACAGTTTTTGACGTTCAATAAATAAAGTTGGGTTTTAGTCTGTTCTAGTGGATGACCATATATATTGATTGCAGTATCAAAGGCAAACTGTGGTATTTTATTGAGTTGAGGTTAGGTAAATCTGCCAGGTACAGGTTGACGTAATGTTGGAGAAAGTGGTGGTCCTTGTGATAAACCTGCTTCAACAGTTTTTGGATTTGATCGGTGACTGACCGTGACCGAGAATGTTCTATTGAAGGAAGCTGGTGATTATTTGGATAAGATAAAAAAGTGGCGTATTTCTTTTAATCTGTGGGTTAATCCCACAGATGCTTGCGAATGCAGATGCCGGTCGAATACTTGCTTGGGCAACATCTAGAAAGATAGCTATAGTATGATGTTCTGAAAGGCGGTGTGGATGTGTTCGGGCATGGGAATTTATGGGTGGTGTGCGATATGTTCTGAAACATTCGAATTGTTCTATGGGGTTTGCGCTGGTGGCATGAACATGTGTTTTTAAACGTTTTAAGATTAGAATTTTACAAGATATGGGGAATAAATTTATTTGACCATGATTTTCTACTAGACTTGCTGTGGAAATTGGGAAAAAATTGCATGCCTCCATGTTTGTGGAAAATATCCTGTTTGTAAATACAAATTGTAGATATTTGTAACATGTGTGATGACTGTATCAGGAAGACTTTTTAAGATATTGTTATTAATGTTATTGTAGCCGGAGGCCTTTTTTATAAATAATGCTTTTATTATTGCTTTAAATTCTTGGTATGTAAAGAACTGCTGTACTTCATATACACTATACTATATTATTTATGTATTCAAGAAGACTATTTTGTTGAAACATTTGATTTATTGCAGTATTATTTAAAAGTATTTTACTTGTCGTTCCTGAAATAGTGTGCATGTTACTTGAGCTCAGAGCAGTGCGTGTTTTATTCAACAGCGTTTCTGTTGCTGCACGACGCTAGTTGGTGGTTAAAAACCTTTTGGAACCACACCGCGCACAATAGTTTTATTCGAAAGTGTAAATTGCATTTACTATTCTCTGGAGCAACTTGCTGCTCCACTTCTGTGAAAGAGTACACGACGAGCGGTGTTCGCTCTTGTCGCCCGCCCGCACGAACGAACGCACGCCCGCCCACCCGCCCGCCCGCCCACCCGCCCGCCCGCCCGCCCGCCCGTCCGCCCGCCCGTCCGCCCGCCCGCCCGTCCGCCCGCCCGCCCGCGTCCTCAGCAGCCCAGCCGTCCTCGTCCACCAGCGCAAGTCCTCGCTCCCTTCTCACTGCTCGCCGCAGCCCTTCCGAGCGTCGCGTCGCGTCCTTTCGCTGCTGTGTAACCGGTGTTTACGCAACTTTATCGTAGTCGGCATCAACACGACAAACTTGCGCCTCTGGACGGCGAGCCCTCAAGCCAGCGGCCGGTGACGGGCGGGGGGGGAGGAGGGGGGGTTGGGTGACACGCGCTTTGTGCTCCCGCCCCCGCCACAATGCGGTGAAACGGGGCGCAGCGGGGACGGCTGCCCGAGGGGGGAGGGGGGACGTCTGCCGTCTGACAATGGGGGACGCCTGGCTCGCTCCCACAGCCGCCGTCCGCTCAATATGTCACGAGCACCTTTTGCACGGAGACGCTGGAAATCACCGACACGTACAAATGGACGTTTCGAAACCATGTTTTTGTTTTAGAATCATGACTTGTTTTATTCTTAAAATAATTAAATCATCACCGGCAGCGGTGAGCACGAAGGCAACATACAGATCTATCGTAATAGAGATTGGGAAGTCATGGGTTCGATTCCGGCAAGATGCTGGTGCATGAAATTAGTACTCACAAGGGTAGTAGAAGGAAATTAGATGCGGGCACTGATGAGTTTGTGGACCACCCAAATTTCCCTCGAAACCATGATTATTTCGATCCAAGTAAGTTATGCATCTCCGTATCAAAGACAATAACAAGCTATAACGTATCTCTGATATGTCGTACGGTTGAAGCAAGAGTAAATAACGACTCTTGAATATGACTTTCCGGCTTAAAGTAATCGTGTCCAGAGAATTCGTGATCCTGTCATACAATATCTGGAAGTACGAGATAAGCGTAAAACACAACAAATAGATAAACCGGAGATCGTGAGGTTTGACCTGGACAGCCATCTAATCCGTGAAGTTGTTGAGAATTGGTTGAATGTTAATGTGATATTACAGAAAAATAAATAATTACATTCTTCGAAAACGTATCACGCTCAAAAATAAGTAGGCACTATTTACTATTATAAATGTATTTAAAAGCAATTCTTAATGAATTATTCCAAGCGTAAGCAATGCAGGAAATGTTTTGTAAAAGTGTTATAATTAAATAATTGTAAGTAGATATTATTTTCAAGGTCAAACATGCGAATCAAAAATTACATTGAAGGCCATGCATTATTTCCATCTCTTTTGGCATGTTTTTACAGTTGGAAATGGAAATCAGTTTAAGAGTGCAAGAGGTAGGTGAAATATTAGTGGAATGCAAGTTGAATATGGCTTGAATATGATGTGTAAAATTGTACCTTACTCTTACATACAAATTTCAGAAAACTTGTCCTGTGTGGTACCATCATTCATCGGTTCAATTCATTTTAAGGTGTTGAACTGAGTTTTTATTACTGAAAATGAATTAATATTTTATTTTATCAGTATGCATACGCGGAACATCACAATCAATTTTCAAAATATATACATTCAACAGTAGCGAGAACTCGCGCTGGGCAATGTATGTATGTGTGTAAGCACAATATAAAAATATTCGTAGGAAAATCCGTGGAAACTTCAGCACAGATCTGAAAAAGTATTCAGAACAAGAAGAATCAAATAAATCAAAAACGTCATCGCCTGTCATCTACAGAAAGGCTGCTCAAATGCAGAGACTG
Source organism: Gryllus longicercus (assembly GCA_038098605.1). Classification (NCBI taxonomy): domain Eukaryota; kingdom Metazoa; phylum Arthropoda; class Insecta; order Orthoptera; family Gryllidae; genus Gryllus; species Gryllus longicercus. The sequence continues at coordinate 1,014,182 of JAZDUA010000398.1, forward strand.
CACGCGGAGGCCCGCTGCAATGGCCCGCATGACCCTCACCTTTCATTAGACCAGAGCCGGTCGCACCCGAGCGCCCCTCTCCCCTCCTCAAACTCGCTCAACATGCCACAAGCCGGCTGAGGTGGCTCAGGGCATCAACTGAGCACACTGCAGTGCCTCTGACCGGGAGGGCCTAGGGATCGAGTCCCGAAGGTGGTAGCATCTTCGACACTAGCTACGTAACTTGTTTGAATGCGACCGCTCTGTGGAAGAGAGTTCGAGCGACCGGTTGCTCTGACCTTTTTGGGTTGGAAATCGGCTATCTCTCGCGGGACAAAAATTGACTACCCAAATACCGTCCAATGGGCGAAAAGGCTTCAAAACGTGTGCGGTTTGGACGGGATTTCAGACGACGAAATTTTCAAAAAAAAACAACCACAACGACGTTGTCAGCGAAATTTGATTTTTTTTAGTTTTTTACTTCATATATGATTTCTCATTCATTTGTTGATTCGTTCAAATTTACTTTGAGAAGAGAAATGAAAGTAATCAAGCATTTCATACGGTCACTACCCGCCAAAAAACGTTAAATATATTTTATTTTATTGCAAGTTCAAATTTTCCACTTGAAAAGATGCATTTTTCTTGTCAGGCGGAATTGGGTGGATTTACACCCATGTTCCGGCGGATGTTTTACTAAACATGTGGCAACCCTGGGATCAACACCAGACGAACGCTGGAGAAGTAAGTTAACAAATGGGCCACGGACCGCGCGCAATCCTTCATTCCTCTTTCTTGTCCCATCCCTCCTCTTGCTTACATACACGTTCATTAATGACACTACCACGTATGTAGTGAGACCAGTCCGAAGCTTAGGGGGACTGTGTCCCGTTGGTAGGAGACACCTGGATGGGGGAAAACCCCCGCAAGCCGACGTATGGGTCGACACTGGAGCTCGCCATCTAGCAGTGAGAAGAACACTAACTTGTACTGTGACAAAACATGCACTACACATACGGGACTATTGACCATAGCAGATGACACGCCCGGAAACACGAAATATGCAATCGATTAAAATGTCACAGCAAGAGTCACACCGATGGCCCGCAGATAACCGCTGGACCAGGGTGGGCCAAGAGTGCCCTGGGCTAATCGCATGGGCATCACAGCGGCCGGCCGGTGACAGCCGTCTCCGTAGTCGCCAGTTCCCCTCTGACCCCTCCACCACAATGGGCGGGGAAGCGCCGCGACGCGCTTTCAGTCCGGCCTGAGACCCCCTTCCACCCTTCGGTGCGGTAAGCTCCCTTCCCAGCCAGAGGGGGCTCAGGAGAACAACATCGAGCAATGCAAGGGCGCAATACGAGCGGGAATGGCAACTTATTTCATGGTCTTGACGTCTTTTCTCACAAAAACATTCTTTTTTTTTTCACTGACATTTGCCGTTCCAAAGCAACAATACCTTTTCAAGTGAAAGTGACATTAATATTGTCCTCAAAGCGTCTTTGTGTTTCGTGCTTCCAGATTTTTTGCCCCGTGTTATATCTTTACAGAAAAAAACAGTACGCAGGAAGGTTGCGACATCGCGAAGTAAACATTGATATTTCTAAACGTTGATACTTAAAATGAAAACATTAGCCCAAATCCATCAACATCAGGACAATTCACAGAATTGGGATTATCTGATTTGAAAATTAAAAAATAATATAGGCTTTTTTGTTTACTAGAGATTTGAAGACTTAATTTTTTTATTTTTTCCTTCGGTCACTGGTCAAAACAATCGTCAATTTATGGATTCTGAGATTTATTATAAATAATTGTGCTGAACTTTTTTCTTTAAAAAATATGGACCACTATACAACACCGAGTACAAAACATTGTTGTAAAGAAAACATCAGCTTCAAAAAATGGATGATAAATACATCAATGGTTTTACAAAAACATCAATTTTTTGAATACATCGATATCTATGCCGAATTCCTTACAGACAGTGTACTGAAAATCACGTTTTGTGTCTGTAATATTTTTTATATCGAAAATACAGAGTATCTCTAATTTGCAAGGGAGGAAATATTTATAAATCTAGACTTAAAATGTTTACAAATGAATCCAATTCTTTATCAATACACCTGAATATCACATTGTGTTGCAGAATCTTTTGTAATCATATTGTATCAGATTTTAGAGCTGTTGCGTGGACATAAAAAATATTAACAGAGCATGAACCATAACGTGACTTGAATATTGAAACAAATGTGTGTTTACATGAAGTGATTGATGTGGAGTGGGTGAGGATATAGCTACGGGTTATGTGTTGAGTTGTACAAACATGAATTAGCGAACAAAACAAACATATTGGCAAATTAATATGAAAGAAGTAAGTTCTATGGATACCAGAACACAATATGCTGTCAACCGAGTGATAATTCAAGCGATAGACATTGACATTAACGATAGTGAATTTGTCTATTGTATAAAGAGTATATAAAATGTTATTAACTCGGTCGGAGATCTTTATAATATATAACTGCAAGAGAGTCTACAAAAAGTCCAAGAAAAATGTGTGATTCATATCGTGTGATATAAAGTCTTTTTGTGATGTCAAGAATAATTAATGTTAAGAAATATCACAACTTAAATAAAATCTTGTAAGTCTTTGTCACTCTGCCACCTTGGAAGGCTGTGAACATGGAAGAAAACACGTAACAATCCACAATTGCGGACGTACTAATGTCATGGTGTCAAAAGTTATTATTTTCCTTTGCCAAAATATTGATCCCGAAAGAGCCAGTGTCTTCCTAAAGGCTTTATTTGATCATTGTCAAATATCATATTGTAATGGTTATGTTGAATAACTATGAATCCATCAGACAAAGAAATCATAGTTTAAGTTACCGATAAGTACGAAATAAAGTATTGCGGTATTCGGCGAGCCCTAATAATCAGAGAATCTGTCAGTGGCGCCACGGGCGAAACAAATTCTCGGCCAGGAAGCAGCAGCGTCGCCTCCCCCCCCCCCCAGCCTGCTTCGGACGGGAAAACAGCCCCTCTGCCAGAAGCGCCCCCCTCCACCGGGGGGGGGTAACATTGACTGCCCCTCCCTTCGGGAACCACCGGATACGAAGCCGACGAGACGCTAACAGCTCACTCATTATTAAGACGTTTTTGCATGGCGAAGCGTTGTAGTATTCTCCAATACTATTGATCTTCTGCTCGTGCGTCATTCAAGAGTTGCTTCACTTCTGTGCATCTCCACATGAGCAGAAGATCGAGACTGCAGTCGTGATTATCGTTAGTTAGGCTATGCAGTGCAAAATATTCATATTTTGTATTCAGCCAGCGGAGTTACTTGTTTTGCAATACGCGGTTGGCCTAATTTCTGAGTTATTCTCATTCGACTCTTGGATTACAGTATTATTAGACGGCTCTTCTTGAATTTTGCTCTCCTGGTTATTGTTCACTTCGGCTACAATCACGGTTTACTATTTTGTGTTAGAGAAAATAATATTGTTGTTCTTGAACTTTGACAGCGTAGGCTTCCGCGGCCGGAGTCAGTATTTACTTGGCTGTCCGGGTGACGCCGCGTTACGCCCTGAGGAAGGTCGCAGAATGGCGACCGAAACGTCGGCACCTTCGCCACGGACGCGGCGTCACCCGGACAGCCAAGTAAAATTCTTCAACTTTGTACCTGTTGCTTTATTTAGTATGCAACATTTACGGTTTGAAGTTCGCAACCAACGAGTAAAGGACATTCGTCGAGCTAGTTGCTGAAAAGCAGCGGCAGGCGTGCTCCAGGGCGGCGAGCGCGGAGTGTTCCGCAACGCGCGAGCGGGCGACGGGGCGAGGCGTTGAAGCCAGGCGCGCTGCCCCGCTGCAGGCGGGGGTGGAGGGGAGAGCGGGGGAGGGGATGAGGGGCAGAGGGCGTGGGGGCACGCTAGCGCGCGAATAGCGTCATCGCAGCGCCGCCGCAGTGCAAACACAATGGGGTTAATCTTCGCTTTAATAGCTTGATCGTAGGTACATAAACCCCCGAGAATATCGGTTGCAGCGTTGATTTGCTCTGCGAAAACTTAAGTTGTAACTTGTAGTTTTACGAGGGTTATGCGAGTAGGTGTTTAAGGCGTGTTGGAGCTTTCCGGTATTAAAAGTGGAGCTCATTACAAGACTACTAAAAAAGATATTTCTATTCAGTGCTGTGGCCAATATTTTCTTTAGCAGTGGTCATACATGAGGTTAAAGATGGAATAATCTAACATATGTGAAGAAATATTGGAAAATTATGTTATTCTGTTGCTTGTTTTTAATCCAACATTAATTTAATTTATTTTAACTTAATTCAGTTTTCATTAACAAACTTTGGAGATGCTAATACTAGTTTTTTTAGAGTGATGTGATGTAATGATGTTCACGCAAAAACCTTTCATTATAACATATTCAGTAATCAGAGTGAAGTTATAATTTTCCTTTCATGTAATGTTGCTCATGATTTAGAAAATATACGTTTAAATTAAATTTATTTTAATAATTTCAATGTAATGCAACGCTAATCGTAATTCTCTTCTTGCATTCTGAGGATTTTCGCACGTGTTCTGCGCTTCCGCTGCGGCAGGTGCGCCGAGCACGTCAGAAGTGACGCCGTGTTCATAACTAGGGTCGCAGAGAATCGAATTTGCTTATCAATTGCCCGGAGGCGCATCCAATCAAAGTGCCTCATCGACCACCGTTTCCGTTGACGAGCGCCCTCACCCGAGCGCGCATTCCTATTCTGTGGCGTGGGTAGGGCCTCGGAGGCCCCGGGGCGGAATGTTGAAACGGGAGCTCTAAACGCGTCCTCAAACGTGAAACCAGGAGTTGTAGATGTTATGTTTATTGTATTTGAATTGAATTGGCCTTATTTTAAGTGGCGAGACTCGGGCCATCCGTCTGACCACGCAAATTTCGTTACGCTCCTTTCACCAACTAGCGGAGAAAGGAGGTATTACTTAGGCGACGAAATAGACAATTTGAATTTAACTCAGAGGCTTCATTTAGGCTTGATCTTTTACAAGCAAGTAAATCTACTAACATGGGTCAGCCGGCTTTACTTCCCCTCCGAAGGAAGGCGTACGAAGGATTTTGTCGCCCTAAAAAAATCCACGGCTTCGATCGGGTTTGAACCCGCGAGTTAGGGTATAACAGTCCGGTACCGTCACACCATCGCCGCCGTTTACGCATTCCATTATTAAATTACTTTTAACCAGCAAAGACATCATTCTCCAATTTATGTAGTAGTTTCTGATTCTTGGCTTCTATTCTGAAAATGAATTCATAAAATTTTCGCCCGCAAATGACATGAAGTAGATCTGGTGACAGCACATATCAAATCCTGTAAAACAACGTAAGATCCTCGAATATTAGATATATTCTGTTGCTAGTTTTTTATCGTGTAGTTTGCTAGCAAAAATATTATAAATTCAATATCAGTATACAATTCCGGGAGGCGCAAGGTGCGCACAAATAACATGGTTGACAAGAGCACAGACAAACACACAGACATACCGTCGAACACACTCAATCCCCACTTTCAATTGTAGTATTTTGGTTTGTTGTTTAAATAATTATCTCACTTTCATTTGTAGTAATGATGTACTGTTCTGTTCATTAAATATTCTGGGAACGATTAATTTACTATAGATTATTTCCCCCACGAGATAACGTCATAAACAAATTCTCCAGGACCCCCACTTACACGAGTATTGAGTGTCTGCGGGTTCTCGATTTCCGGAGCCCCATCGCAATGCACCGATTGCCCCAGCTTATCCTCGCGTCCTTCCTATTGACACCGAGAGGGCCGCTGGGCGGGAAGCATCTCCCTTGCGCTTGGGTTCCTGTGGGAGGCGTAAGCGCCGTTTGACGCCGGTGTTCCGCCCGCGGCAGCGTTGCTCCGCCTCAGCCGCGCGCCGTGGATCAGCCGCTGAGCAGCCGCCGTCGCCTGGGCGAATGGAGCGCGGGGCGGCGATGGCCATTGAGGGAACGGAAGCGCTGCGGAGGATGCGAATAAAGGACATTGATTGGAGGGCAACGCGCGTCGCGGAAGAAGGAAATTGTGTTTGTGTGTGAGTGTGTATGAAGGCGTGTATGTGCATGTATGAAGGCGTGTATGTTCATGTATGAAGGCGTGTATGTGCATGTATGAAGGCGTGTATGTGCATGTATGAAGGCGTGTATGTGCATGTATGAAGGCGTGTGTGTGTGTGTGTATGTGCATAGAGAACTCTTTGCCGATACGTTCTAGATCAGCTGAAAATGAGCGGCACTGATAGTTCCAATCCTTGACACGGACGTATGTATATATTTGACAGAGATAAGGAGAGCTTCTAACCTCCGAGATTGCCAAGCAAGACAACGAGAATGATTACTAATAGAATGCGCATTGTTCGGCTACAGTGGAAAATACAGCGATGCTCGACACGTTTTCTCGGAGATTTCCGGTTTCCCATATCATTTCACAATTTCTCGATCTTTATTCGCCTTACCATTATCACTATCATCTGCTTAATGGATCATAACTTACGGGCCGCAATAACCGTAGTAATTGAATATCCCATAAGCTTCAGTAAATAAATTAAATATATTCAGAGAATGAGAAGAACATGGAACATGGCAATAACTGAAGCCATGGAAAAAAGAGAAATGGAAGAAAACGATGTATGGGATAAAGAGGCATGGAAATTGGGATGCGGAAAACGGCCAAGGCTGTAAAAACCGCTAAATAGATAGATAGATAGATATTCAGAGAATGTTTTTGAAATGTTTAATAGTAATAATTTTGTATTGATTTTAAAACAATAAATGTTAAATGGAAATATCAAACTTGTAAAAAAATACTACATTAGGAAGATAAATAAACTACTGAAAAAATGTGTAAATGAAAGTGAATTCCGTAGGTGAAAATTCGCTCACCATCAACCCACTGTGTTCATTTCAGACGGGGTCAGAGAATCAACAAAGACGAGCCCTTTTTTTTTAGGCTATAAAATCGGTTTAGAAAACAAGGCATATTAGTGAAAATATTTTTCTGAGAAATTTGTTTTCGAAGAGTTGATTATTGGGCAATTAGTTGCACTTGAATTCTGCTTTTAAATTCCAGTAACACTTTTTTGCATTTTTCAGGGTCCCCCTCTGCGATGTCTCCCTTCCATGGCCTGCAAGCACCTTGGTGACATATTGGAGTTCTCATCCATCGCAACGAAGCAGTTCATGAGATTGCATCGGCCAACGTATGTACATATTTTTTTTTAATTGTATATAAATTACATTATCTGATATTATGTGGCTAGGCCGAATTAGTTTAACACGTTACAAACCTACATTCTAAACTAATTGTACAAACTAAACAAATTCTACGTGCGTTTTCTTAGCAAAACCTTTCGAATTTTGGAATCTTACTCAGAGTCGTCTGTCCATCGCATCTAAGCCACAGAAAATACTATATCGTCAAACTAAGAAAAAATCTGAAGGGGGAATACCGGTAGAAACCGAGTATGTACTAATCTTCCAAACTCTATCTAAACTATTTACGTATTTTCTGGCGTGGATGTCATGTATTTGTCTTCCAGACTTTTTGCGGTACCCTCGCCTCCGCACTCCAAGCTCGTCCAAGCTCCGTACACCCACTCCAAGCTCGTCCACCAACTCCACAACTTTTATTCTCGGGCCAGTGCAGATCGTGAACGTCTCTTAGTTCGATTTAGAGGAAAGAAGCCAGGACACGTCTATAGGTGGCGCTAGACGCATCGCTCCTTAGTGCCATTACGTGGCGCAAAATTCGTATTCTCAACACTCACACAATTTTACCGCAAATGGGAATGAAATTTGTAATAGAACACTGGTTCACTGGTATTTCTTAGTGTTCTGGGCATTCACACCATTTTACAACACTACGGAAAATACGCGAGATCCAACCTTACGCGAGATTTGAGCGCTTGAATTTGTCTTAGTGAACGTGCCTTAGCGAACCTCAGCCATTTGAACGTGAATTTTCCTTAGAGTAAAGTGTACTTAGTTGCCGCTTTTCCAAGACGCACCAAGTTCGTCTGAGGCACCAGGGAAGCATTTATTTTTATTTAACTCACTTTGACTGTTGTATTTCGATAACCACACCTCAAAAAAGAAACGATAAGACACAACTATATATTTTGTCGACTTTTTTCCGGTATTAGAATAATAAGATTGTATTTACTCGGGACGAACGTTTCCTCAAAGTAAGGGATACCATTACTATAATTTACACACTTCATTATGTCAGACCCTGTGGACATGGTTTAGAGTGAATAAAACCTGTAGTGATTTGAGTTGGATTTTAACTATCATTAGGATCGCCTAGTTTGCCTATGTAGAAAGCTACAAAGTGGAAGAAGGGTGATTTTTTTAAAAAAAAATGTTGCGTTGTTATTGTCGTAACGCGTCTCCCAGCTCTTAGAAGAGCATTGGGCGCTATTTGGAATAATCCTCCATTAACACACACATAAATGTCAAGTCGCTCAGGAGTCCATCGCTCCATTAACATTGTCAAGACGGTAGTCAAGAGGACCGCCAATTAGCGTCTCTGCGTACGCGCCTCTTACATCGCGCTCCTGCATCACTACCCAGCGGCCAGAATTGTGAGGGAATTAGGATAGGGGTAGGATTTAGGACGCATCGCATGGGGTGGACTAGCCCCTGAGACGTATGCAAACTCGTTTTGTTGGAACAAATATCACATGAGGTTATCTGGAAATCGCACCCGGGCCTCCTTGGTAAAAGACCAGCGACTTCGCTTTGAGTCACGAGCGCATTTTTTTAATTAATTGCCTTCTGTGAGGAGTTAAAAGGAGGTCAGTTACTGTGGTAGCTTTATTCATTTGCATAAAACTTCTTGCTAAAGAAACAAATGAAAAGGTTCGAGTGGCATCCAACTAGGAACTTCCAATTTAATTTTACAAATTGGACTCAGCTTCAAGAAATAAAACTAGTCACTTATACGAGAAAATAATGCACGTATTCTTTTCATTCTACAAATTGAAATTAAACTCCAGGTAATTATTTAATAACTATTCTTTATACAAAGAAAATAATAAATGAAAGAGTTATTTCATTATTACTAGAAGTTTCATTTTGACACATTTACCGGAGTGACCTTATTTATAATTTGAGCAATATGTTTTATAATTGGTAGGATCTCCAAACTGCATAAAAGAATGGAATTAAATTTTAGAGAGCTTATATTCTTTATGCAGACTTGTGAACATATTAATATTATATTATATAATATTATGTAAGAGTACATGTACAGAAAATCTATTCAACTCGGCGCTAAGATATAAATTCCAACCCGATGTATATTTTCCCGTTTTTCATTTCTTGTGAAGCATCTTTTTCGCTCTCAAGTCTTCATAACAGGAGATGGTAGCAGCTTGTGGACACATGCAGACAACAAAGCGAGGGTTAGCGTTCCATCCATGTTGACAACAATGCGCACGGAAGCTAAGGATGGTGTGATGCGACCGTACGGAGTAAGCGGGCTCGGCCGCCACTTCGAGAACTGCGCCTGGCAATGCACAGTGGTTCGAAACGGCAACAAAATGGCGGGCAGCATCCTTTCTGATTTTGAAACCAATATTTTAGAAGAATATCATAATACAAAATAGTTAAAAATATTTAAGAAAATTAAACAATTCAAAATTATCACACTCTTGCACCAACATATACATTAAAAAGCGCATAGATAACCAAAAGTTAGGACAATATGGACAATATATCATAAATTTAGGCTGTCCGGCTAGTGCGCACATGCGTTGCCTCCGCTGACCTGTGGTGAAAGATCATTGGAGAGAGCGAGAAGAGAGAAAGAGACGGAGAGAGAGACGGAGAGAGAGACGGAGAGAGAGACGGAGAGAGAGACGGAGAGAGAGAGACGGAGAGAGAGAGACGGAGAGAGAGAGACGGAGAGAGAGAGACGGAGAGAGAGAGACGGAGAGAGAGAGACGGAGAGAGAGACGGAGAGAGAGACGGAGAGAGAGACGGAGAGAGCGAGAAGAGAGAAAGAGACGGAGAGAGAGACGGAGAGAGAGAGACGGAGAGAGAGAGACGGAGAGAGAGACGGAGAGAGAGACGGAGAGAGAGACGGAGAGAGAGACGGAGAGAGAGACGGAGAGAGAGACGGAGACAGAGAGACGGAGAGAGAGACGGAGAGAGAGACGGAGAGAGAGACGGAGAGAGAGAGAGACGGAGAGAGAGAGACGGAGAGAGAGAGACGGAGAGAGAGAGACGGAGAGAGAGAGACGGAGAGAGAGAGATGGAGAGAGAGAGACGGAGAGAGAGAGACAGAGAGAGAGAGAGAGAGAGAGAAAGAAAGAAAGAAAGAAAGAAAGAAAGACAGCTAGGTCGAATTCAGCCACTGTCTGGAGGATTCTAGGGGCAAGATGCTCTTATCTGTAGTTTTTTCGTAGTCTCTCCCATTAATATCCGACGAATACTTAACAAATGGCAGTATACTTAACAAACGGTTCTCAGACCACATGCTATCTTTTCTTTCAGTTCTTTGGTCTGTGTTTCTCGTTACTCGCTCACACTTCTTACTTGCACTTCCCTATTACACGTGTGGGGATACCAGTCGTGAGCTAAGAGCTTGTTCCGCATGGAGCGGAACTGCTTTCGTGAGAGATACCGAACGGGGAGAACCAGGTAAGCAGACGCGTAGGTCTGCGTTGGATCTCAACATTCAGGGGCCCCTGCAGTGATACAATATGTAGTACTCTTGCAGAAATAATGACCGGAGTAGTTGACGTCCCCGGAAACATCAGTCAACTTAAAGAGCGATGGCAGAAGCGTGAGTGAGGACTTCAACTTCGATAAAAACATTAAGTCCGTTGCTACTTCATCAACTGTGACTATGTCAGCCTATTGGATTACCCCGCCAGAGTTGGCGAAGTGTCAAGAGACTTAATGTTTTAATCGAAATGTAGTTGCTTCTAATCGAGCTGGGTGACCGAGGTGACAAGAGCGTGTGCCGATTCAGTGCCTCGGTCTGGAGAGTCACGGGATCGAGTGCCGCCGTGAGAATGGTTGCTTGTCCCTTGTCTTTCATGTATGTGTATTGTATCGGAAGGCCTTTTGAGCCTGCTGACCACAGGTCGAGGAGCCCGCAAGTATGTCTATGGTAATGTTTTCCCACGAGAGACAGAATTGGTTGGCTACCCAGCGCGGCTACTCGAACTCGACATAACCTGAAGCTCGAAAACGCCCCAGGAAGAAAAGAAAAAAAATGTAGCCGCTTCCACAACTTCCCGCACGCATTTTGACCCATATTGCGCACCGAGCGTGTGGGTGGCGTGGCGCGTGTCGTGCTAGGGGGGGGGCAACGCGGGGTGGGGTGGAGGTGGGGGGGCAAATCCGATTATTAGTCGGTCGATCCGCTGAGGGCGCGCGCGCGGCTGCGCACGGATCGGCGCAGTGGGCGGCAGACGGCGCCTCGGCCGGCGCTCGCAACTTGGCCGCCCCGCCCCTCCCCCGCCCCTCCCCTCCCCGCCCCTTCCTCCCCCTCCCCCTCCCCTCCCTTCCCCCGCCCCTCCCCTCCCCCCGCCCCTCCCCATCCCCCCGCCCCTCCCTCCCCCCGTCCCGCCCCTCCCCCGCCCCGCCCCGCCCCGCCCCTCCCCCGCCCCGCCCCGCCCCGCCCCTCCCCCGCCCCGCCCCTCGCCCCGCCCCGCGCGCTGCGGATCCGCTTTAGCTGCCCGCTTCGTGGACGCGGCGCGGCGTGGCGTGGGAGGCGAGCACACACTCCCGCGCGCTGTCAGCGCACAAGCGGCGTGGGCGCGCCGTGGGGGAGGGTATTGTTGAGGCGTCGCCCTCGGTGGGTGGGGCACCGGGTTGGATTCTCTGTGAGCTCTGTCCCTTTCGGACGGATGACGTTCTTGGCAGCATCTGAGAGAAGCCTTTTTTTCTCCACGAGGGAATTAACGTTTAATTGCTTCAAGCCGAATTATAATGTATTTTATTATTATTATTGCAATTATTATTAAAACTATTATTATTTATTTACATTGCTCATTTATTTACCGTGGCTAGCTCTTGGTCAGCTTCCTCCCTTTCCATTATGCGGCCCCGGGTTCTATTCCCAGTCAGACAAGATTATAGTGTGCGCTTTTCTTGAAATGTCCCAGTATATGTTGCTGTGTGGCAATGAGAAAATTCTCTTCTCATGAGGAAAAGACCGGAATACGGCGTGAGGATGCGCACGTGCTAACCACAGGTACCCCCTTAACCGATGGTTGCGAGGCAGGGACGTCGCCGGTAGATCTGAGCCCGTTCACAGGTTGTCGCGCCAAGTACATACATAGATTATTATTATTATTTACATTCCGCCACCTGGTGACACTTGCAGAGTTCACTGTTTCGAAAGCTCAAGAGGTTATAGCAACTTGGTGTATACCTGGAAATGAGTTCGATTCCCGGCTGGGACTGTTAATTCTTTCAACAGTCAAACATCATATGTTTTGTTATTCATTTTATAATTACTTATTTCCTTTCCTATCCATTGTACAAAAATGGCATCGTTTTTCGAAAAGTGCTTCGGTCATAGTCAAGAAGCATAACACTTGGATAAATACACAGAACTGAATAAAATGATATCAATAAACAATTCCTTATTACTATTACTATTAAAATTAATTACTTTCACCATGTAATTTACAAGTAATTATTTTCAGAATCAAAATATTTTTTTTAGAATATTAAGATGACTCGGTGTGATACATTGGCTGAAGTAAAAAAATTGTTTTCATTCCAATATATTTTCTTGAAGAGTAAGTTTTCCTTTGCCGCAAGCCAACTGAATGAGAAGCACTGCGTGAATCATCCCTTGAAGGCTGAGGCGCTGCATTGTAAGAAAACTCATCTGAACTCAGCGTGTAGTGAAGTGACGGTAGAGAATTAATTGACCGCTGACGTGCTGAACCTCATTTGAATACAGTGTGTTTTGATTTGGTGCGGACAGCGGTGAATAATTATGTACCAACAGAGAGATATTTAGGTGACCACATGCCCGTAGTACGCACGGAATTTTCTCTCCAAATACTATGAACCCCTATTTGCAAAATTACGTACATAAATTTGTTATTTGAACTAGTAGCTTGCAGCAGCAGCAGCAACAAAGCTGATGAATAAAACCACGTAAAATGATTTACAAAAAGGTCCAAGCCCTCTGCTCAAGAACAAAAAATGAAATACTATCGTATAACAAAGCAATAAATTAAATATGTTTACAAAAAGCCTTCACGAATACTGCAAAATCTTAAGATAGTATACACAGTTCAGAACTTATTTACGTGCGAAGAATATAAAAAGGAATTGTTTTATAACTGAACTCGTGAAGAGCAAATATTTAATGGCAGACTCTTACTTGGCGACTTGCTGTCTCATGACATCAGCATTGTGTACGATAACGTACGAGAGGGACTGACTTATTTGTTTCATTCAAACGTCTTTTATTTGGTAAAGTAATGGTTTTTATTATTTTCATTAAGTCTTCATTTAATCATATGCGAACTTGGTTATTTTTAACAACTGAAATATGAATGAAAACGGGAGCATTAGGTCGTTTATAGACTCGCAATTTAACTTATTTTATCAAAGAAAGTAATAAAACATTTCCTAATGCAGTTGGACAGATTCCGAAGTCATATGAACGTTTCCTCACTTTCTGCGAACTAATGGCCCATATCCTCCTACACATTATCAGAGCGTCAACAATACAAAGGGTCAGGAAAACGCATGTCCACAATTTTGTATTGCCCAAACACATTCTCTTTATCGCCCCCGCGAGCCGCAAAGCGATACGAAATATCGCCTTCGGGGATCGAACCAGTGGTTTCCGGAGCGGCGGGACACATGCGGCTTTGCGCTCAATGGCGCGCAAATTGAGCCAGTTTGCGCAAACAAACAGCGGTGGCAGTAAAACCGCCGGACTTCGTCTCTCGGAGCCCCGCGCTCGCATCTTGCATTTGGGTTGCGCGGCGATAATTCAGTTCGCGCCGCGTTAATTAAATATGTGCGCCGGTGGAACATGGTTATTGGGAGGCGCCGCCCCGCGCCGCCCGGGTGCTTAAAGAGGAGCTGGTTTTCGCGTGAACGCCCGGCCCGCTCGCGCGTGGGATCTTAACGCCTGGTAGCGCGAGGCTCCCACCCCGGCGCGGCTCTGGATTGCCTCTGTCTGCGTCGCGATCCTTTAGCTGCTTTGTTTTCTCTTCCTGCTGCTTTCTTTCGTCTCTCTCTGGTTGCCTCTCGCGCGCTTCTCGTCGCTTTCTAGCCTTTTCGTACTCTTTGGTTCTAGATAGCTCTTAGCGTTCTCTCTTTCTTTCTATTTCTCCTCGCGTCGCTCGCTCCTCCCGTCTCGCGCCGTCTCTCTTCGCTCACTCTCCTCTCTCCTCTCTCTCCCTCTCTCTCCGTCCCTCTCTCTCTCCCTCCCTCTCTCTCTCCCTCCCTCTCTATCTCTCCCTCCCTCTCTCTCCCTCCCTCTCTCTCTGCATCTCTTTGCTCTCTGATATCCGAGGATTGTTTTTTCGGTATTCCGTCATTCATCTTGTGTTTTCTTTACTTACAGCTCTCTTTCTCTCTCTCTCTCCCCTCCTCTCTGTTTCCTTTTCGTTTCTTCTTTTCAGTCAATTAAATCAATGATTTATCTTCTGTTAACTTTTAAAACTGTAACCTGTATAAATCAATGACGAAAAAAAGTTGATTTCATTTGTGATTCAGAGAAAAGCCAACTTAAAGAAAAAACTGCCATACTTTTCATAAATTACGCATGACCCACAGCATCTCTCTGAAACTTATTCATATTGTTTTAAGTGGTCTTGCTTGTTACCTGAGATTTCAAAAATGCAAACAATACATTGAGAGGGAAATAATATATTCAGTAAAGTGGAAAGATTAAATACCACAATTTATGATAAATATTAAGTTATTAATTTAATATCGTTTTGAACATTTTTGGGGAGGGGGGAATTATTTTGATTTTTGGCTGAGGGGTATCAGGTTAGTTACCTATCACTAACACCAATTACATCTGTTACAAACTGTTTGTGCTAACACAGCACTTAATTTCTTGCCCGTATTTCCCCGCAAAATTATGCGAGAAACACCCAAATTTTCGAAAAATTGTATATAACCTTATTTCAAAATCTATCTTTACGGAACAGATGTCATTAAGAGAAAAATATCTATCTTTAATATTTTAGTAGTGGGAAGACTCCGAAAAATCAGGATTTTCAATGAACATGAGGCCTGCACCGTTTTGTTAACGTTTTGCACACAATCCAACAACAAAATTTAATCAAAAACGATCGAGCCATTTTTTGAAAATTTGGAAAATGTCCTAGTGACTACATGTACCGGAGGAATACCTCCCAGCTGGAACGTGAGATTCAGTGTCGACTGGTAGGTCGGTTTGCATGTTTTCTCGCCTTGAGGTATCTCCACCAGGGGGACTCTAACTGGGACAAGCTATGAGCTGCCGTTCTCTCGACATATGTGTTACTATAGTGCATGTAAGAGTTTCTGTGTGTGTGTGTGTGTGTGTGTGTGTGTAAGGGGACTGGAGGGACAAGGGTGAGGAACAGAAGAAGCGCGCGGTCCGACGCCTGCTTGTGAAGGTTCTTCTCCAGTTCCCCATGGTATTACAATGTGAATGTTGCCAATACTTTATTAACAATTCTAGAATGGCGGGTCAATGTGCTAAATGCCAATAATCATGCATAAGTGATATTAATTGACCATTTCATGGTATACTTGCAACGTCTTCTAAGGTAACAAATTGCCCAAGTCCCTCAAAGAGCTGTGAGAATTATGTTACTTTCTTTTTGTGGCAAAATGCGCTAGTTCATGGTGCTTCTTCTGTGTCAAGAATTGTACTGACAGGCAGTTTTTGTGATTTTATCGACAAATATTTTCCATTTAAAATGCTGATCCCGCCAGTCTAGAGTTACGCGTGTGAAAGAACGAAACTACAATGATTTTTAAGTCCCACCTGCTCCGGCTACAGGCAGTCAACGTACGCTTCGTACTTTCATGGAAAAAGCCCGCGCTGGAAAACAAGATATGTCTCACTTTATAGTCTCTTTCAAGACTATCAGTTTCCCCAGCAGTAAAGGAAATATAGGAGTCCAAATTATTTAGTATTTTCTCAACGAATATCGTGAGTCTTACCTTTGAAACTTTTCAACAACATTAAGACATTCAAATAGTTTAAATCTCGCACTATTTTAGCTGATGACTCGATTAAAACTCTCAAGTCGTTTTATTGAAATCTCAAACTTTATTTAATTTCTGGTTGAATGACTCGCAAAATATCTTTTTGAGTAATTGAATGGTTAATGTTGGAATTCAATTGTATGTACTATATTTTAAATACATGTACGCGAATTGCTCAAATGCAATTGCATATAGCTAATATTCAAATAATATTGCAAATATGCATGTTCTATATGCATGTACGCAAATTGACATAGCTCATGGGGTTTAGCAAATTATGAAAATTATTATTAAGAATCATATAAAGACTACGACTAAAGCCAAATTCTTCATTATAACAAAGCACGTATTATTATAAGATGGTAACAATATTTCATTCTACTGGTTTCTGATATTCAAACGGACAAATAAAAATAGTTCGATCATCACAATAATTATGTTCCCCAAGATTTGTAGATTTGTAGGTTTTCAATTGAAATTATTGAATTATTGATTTTACTCATGAAAAGTTGTGATTTAGTACAGCGTAATGATTTATTACGATTATAAGGTGAAGCTTAGGTCACACGAAAAATATTTTGACTTTATTGCGAAACTTAATGAATCTTCGAGGGATACAAAATTATTTTGAGGAATGCTTCCAATAATAATAATAATAATAATAATAATAATAATAATAATAATAATAATAATAATAACAATAATAACAATAATAATAATGGCAAAAGTCACCCAATTAACAGTATGTCATGAAACTGTGATTGTAAAATTGAGCAGATATAAATGATCACACAATTTGCTTCAAAACACAATATCAAGTTGTAAAATAAATTAAAAATTTTTCATAAATAAATACAGAGACATTTTTAAATGCTCGCAAAACGATATCATTAAAAGCGTTTGGTTTCTTTATGGTATATTTTCGAAGGTGAAATAATGAATTTTAATTATACTTTTATTCTATTTACGAATGGAGATTAATTGAACATTTGTTTCTAAGCTAACAGATGTAAGATTAACTGATCACACCATGAAGATTTATCTACGTTAAACATTTGCACAATCACAACTACACAGGATTATGAAATTTTCTAATAGGTTATGAAACACTATTTCGTCCCAGAAAACAGAGTTTATTGGAAATGCATTCACACTAACTCTGCGGCTTAGCATTGCATTTACTCTCATAGAAAAATATTGGGCGATGCATCCTAGTAGTGGTGTCAGAAATGTACTAGTATTACTATTTCCAAACATTATTTTCGAACGTTTATCTGACATGTTTAGAAATTCAAATAAATGTCATCAACAGAATGTTTGAAAGAAGTGTTTATTTCTGGGTTATTGTATATTTTAATCTTTTCAATAATATATAGTATTTTTATTATTGTTATATTTTCCAGTCATAGCTTTTCACAAATATATCAGCATGATGAATGAATTTAAAACGTACAAGGGAACATGTTTGTCTTTTATGAAAAATGTTCATTGCTCTCACTAATTGTAAGCATTACTATGCCTCGTAATAAATAATAATTTCTGTAGCTAATCATTGTTGTGTCAAGCTTACAAATATTAAGTAAATTGGAAGACACTTAAATAGTGTCTACCAAAATATGTTTGTAGGAAATAATTTGCCGTTTTGGTTTGTAATCGTACTTTTCCAGTGAAATTATAATGTATTTTAACATGGCAGTATGACAGTATTCTGATTAACATTTAGGTATCAATTCGCTACATCTTATACAGATAAATCTTTTTGAATCAGTGTAATTTTATTCCTCATGGTATAAGAAAGTTATTGTAACAATGATTCTTTAAATAAAATTATTAATATCTTATGTGTTTAAAATTTTTCAAACAAATTTGTTACAATTGATAATACATTTACATTTTATATTACTTTTTTATATTTGATAATAGTAGGATAAACAGTGTACTACAATTCTCATCGCACTATGTTTTCGAGCGTTCCAAGTTCAGAACATCCTCTTGAGTCACGCGTGTCAACCTGGAATACCAGAGAGCCAAATTCAATAATCCAGAAAGCAATGAGACTCATTGGCACGGCGAGCAGTGACCCTCATGTGTCAGGCGCACGCCTGCCTGTGTTAAATATACATCTCTCAATTAAGCGGTAATTACAATATACAGCGCGTTGTTTTTAATCAACGTCTTCATAATGCGGGTACGTGACAAATGAATCACACAAATCCATCAGTTACGATCAGCAACGGGATGTCGGTAGCTGGAATGTTGGGAAGCAAATCAAAGTAGGATATTCTCAAGTGCTAGATTTCTTGCTTCAGCAACTTTTTGACTGTGCTTAAATCTGAACTAAAAAAAGCCAGCGCTTTGAGTTATATTAAAACAGTCATTTGTACGAATCGTTGAGTTCATTTATTTATTATTTTGCATGGATGGCACGATTGTTGAAGCTTGCAGTTATATCAAAATTTAAGTAGTCTACTTGTTTGTTTAATCGGCAAAATCTGGTAGAATACTAAATTATCTCGTAAAATCTATTATTAAACACTATTCTAGTCGATATTTGTATTGTTGTTCATTTTTGAACGTATATTTGATTCACCAACAGAGAAGTCAAACACTTGACAACGATTGTATTGAAGTAACAAAAATTTTAATTGAATATTTTTATTCTCTTAAATGGACATTTTTAATCATTCGTTTCCTTGAAATAAATAAAATAGATTTTAGAACGATCTATGAACATTTTAGAAATATGAGCGTTAAACGATATTTTCCTGAAAACGTGTAAACATTTTATTTATTTCTACATCAATGGAAAATTTTGTTTAAATAGGGGAAAAAAACGAAGAGACTGTGCGAATTCGTTCGAATAAACATACAGGCTGGTGTGTTAATGTAAATGAAATAACACTGTCAAAAATACTAAAATATTTTCAGTAAATACATAATTGAAATTACAATTAAATTAACAAACTGCTCCAGGTGACTCAAAACAAGCGAGCCAGCTTTCCATGCCACGCCCCGGGTTCGATTTCCGAGTGGCACAAAAATGAAACAGTCATTTTTCACTGTCATAATCTATTGCTGGTTGGTGATGTGAACGCATCATGTGGGTAAAGAATGCCAAACAGATGACGTGATCTTGTAATCTTAAGCAAATCTCAAGAACTTCTATTTTGTATTAATACTTTTAATCCATGAATCGTATTCTGATAGAATTATAAACAATCATACAGTAACTTCCCTGTTACAAAATTGTAGAATCTATTTTGCTCAAATCAGGAGAATGCGTCGGTAATGAGGTCTGACAAATCTGTAACCAATAAACATTTTTGTTGGTTTATATGGCAATAACTGTTAACTACTGTTGTGGAAAGTAAATATCGAGTCTTATGGCTCCATTATACTAGGTACTACAGATTATACTAGATACTACCATAAGGGATTGCGAGTTGCTTTCCACAGGTCTCCCGAGCCCGTAGCCTGGGACACCTTGGTTTGGGTGATTGTAGAAGAACCTGTAGCACCAGAGTGCATACATAATTTAATAAATAATTTCGTTTATTCCTGGGTACTTGGAACAACATTGTTAAGGCTTCTGTTCAACTTCCTTGTAAATGTGACGTCGTGAGCGGAAGCCTTGCGTGCAGTCTCTGCTGTCGAGGTAATCGAAAAGTGCGCAGCAAGAGGTCGGTGAGTCTTCAGGATATTGAAATAAAAATAGGACAAGATTCGATAAAACACACAAACGGGCGAGGAAATGAAAACTTTTTCCGATAATACTATTTCATGTCATATGTCATGATCCTTAAGTGATTTTCTGATGCCTGTCATCCGGTCTTTTCCAGAAATTCGCCAATATTTTTTATTTTTACAGGACATATTCGCTATCCGTTTGAGCAAATATACTACAGGACAATATGTTTTTTCATGTTCCTGTTTAATTGTTCTTTTCGTTGCATGAACATGATAGGTTTTGTGCTTGAAAAATATTTTAAACTCTTGAAAATGGCAGATTTTCAATTTTCTGTCGCAACATTTTAGCAACATTAGAGGAGTTCCAATTGAGAAAAATGGTAAATGTTATTCACAAAAATATTATTCTTAATTTACAGAACTATTAGACACATGTATTTTATTTATGTCACAGGCAGAAGTAATGGGATCTTTAGGCTTAGCTATTATAAATAACAATAGAAAAATATTAGAAAAAGAAATCGAATATAATTAAAGCAAAGAGAATTAGAAATTTAAATATGGCAGTGTACGCAAAATGAAAATGATGAGTAGTATGAAATAGAAGATAAAATTACGCATAATACCTAGATTTGATAAAATTCATCGTCATTTACTTACGAGAACAAACGATGTTTTGTTTTTTCTAAACACATAGAATGTCTAAAGATTTCGGTTGGGGACAAGTTTCTTTCCAAACTAATTTATAAAAAACCGGTATCTAAGGATGATATCGAAACATTAAATAGAGTGCACAGTAATTAAATGAGAATGGGGTCTAGTATGAATAATAATTATTAGCGTATGCAGCGGGGGCAAAGGAGAAGATGGACGTAGGAGTTGGCTGATCGCTCCGAGTTCCCAAACAGCCGGTGCAGCGACTTGCCAGAATCCTACAGAATTGTCACGCTGAGGTTTAAGTGCTTCGAGAGCGAGGGAACTCTGAACTAGGAAAGAAGTCGTTGAGATCCGATTGTAAAATCCGTTTTAGAGTCACCGCAAAAAGCTTTAAAACTACGGGTACGAGGGCGACCTCCTATTTTCGAGAGGAAAGCAGACGCAAAAAAGGGAATAAAGCTAGGAGTATGAGTTATCCAATGACAAGAAGCGTTGACATGCATAAAACAGGGACGTGTTTAAGACGGAACATCGAGGACAGGTAACGCATCAAACCGAGCAAAGAGGCAAGAGAGACAGAGGTAGCGCATTGTGGCAAACCACCAGGAGCGGATGCCGCCACAAGGTACGAAGTCAGTGTGGGTCAGAATGACCACAAAAGAAATGAAACTTCGAAGTCGAGTAGTGGCTGTAAAACTCGGAGAGGAAAAGCTCCAGCACCGGCAAAACGAAAACCCGAAACTTCTGAGAGCAGCGGAGTCGGAAGAAAGCCCAAAACCGCCGGGAGCGTGGAAAACGCAGATGGCCGAGGGGGAAAAAAGAGACGGCGAATATCTTAGGTGGCTTAGAGGCAGAAGAGCAGAGAGTGCCCCGGAGACCCTTTCGACGAGAGCGCCCTCAAGCGATGCTCAACATTCGGTACAACCGCAAATCCCCTCCGCGAGTGACCCTGCATGCTCGTACTCGCTTTCCACGCGCGCAAATGAAACCGGCAGCGGCGGGGGCGGCGGCGGCGGTGGCGGCGCGCCCTCTGCTGCGCCGCCGAATTCTCGGCGGCCCACACAATGGTCCGCACTGGTAAAAAATGTGGCCAAAAGTTCATCTTCATAAGAAAAGTGACACATTTCAAAAATTATTTTTACTTAACCGTCTGAAATTCAAGATGGGTCATTTTGTGACTATGGTTTGTTTTAAATTACAAATTTCTTTCCGAAACTATGGTTCAGAACAACGTCAATACTGGCCTAAGAGGCTCAGAGCATCAATTTATGTCATTGCAGTGTCTCTGACCGGGAGATTCTTGGGTTTGAGTCCTTACGGTGGCAGAATTTTTGACGTTAATTTATTAGCTATGTCGAATTCATCCGCAGTCTGGAGGAGAATTCAAGCGGCCGACTGCCCTGGTCGTTAGCTTTCCGTGGTTTCTCCGATCATCACCAGGCGAATGCCGGAGCAATACCCTAACAAACAAGCCAGGGACCGCGCGTGATATTTCCTTCCACTTCCTTGTCCTATCCTCACTCCTTGCTTACCCTCACATGCACTATACTCTATCACACTTGTCGCGAGACCCGGCAGGAGCTTATAGCGTGTCCGCCTGGCGCGGTGCTCCGCTGGTGGGAGATACCTGGATGTGGAAAGCCTCGGTCGGCGCCGGATCTCTCCAATCAGTAGGGGAAGATCACCACCACATTTCGCGATAAAAACATGCTCTCTACTAACGGATCTAGTACCTTAGCTACCGTTGCTCCTGGAAAAATTAATCTGCCTGCAACAACACGCCTGGAAACAATCAAGAACATCGTTAATTATTTCCGAATACATATTGATCCATTTTTCTAAAATAAAATGTACCAGCTGCACCTGCACTTCTTTTTCGTTGCAAAATTTCCAGAAGGATTAAAAAAATTGTCACTATTTCTATCGATCAAATCTAAATTGAATTTTTCATTCCAACTTTTTTAATACTAATTGTTTAGGCTTTTGATTGTTTAGGCCTAATACTCCTTGTTTAGGCTTTTGATTTCGTGTCATCTTTAATTATGTGTTTTGACGTGAAATTGTGACTGAAGTAGCGGGGTCACAATTGCGTCAGACGCCCAGTTGTCTTGGCCGAGCACTTTTCGCTCGTAAGGTCGAAGCATGAAAACGTGTACCATCCTGGGCTGCCGTCTAGCGAATGTGTGTTAACATGTGACATAATTTCGTTCGGGAAAATATTATTTTTGGGGAAAGTATTGTGAACGTGTTGAGTTTAATTCGTACTTCTGCGTTTGGAAACAACACACGAGCCTGCATTCCTTACTATACATTCCTTACTATGCTACCTATGAGAGAAAACGACGCCATTTGTCACTAAGCTTCAAAGCTGCAACAAACGTCTTTGTTTCTTACAGGCAACCCTACAGACCTTCGTGTCTTACAGGTAATGATTATTCTACGTATTACTATTAAACATATGGAATTTCGCCAACTGTGGTTTCGGGAACTGTGTAGAACAGCGATGTCAATGTTTTTAAAACATCAATTATTTTATAGTAACATCGATGTTTTTACCATCGATATTAAAACCAACGTTTTCGTAATGTCGATATTTGTGTTCGATGTTTTTACGTTTTCAATTGTGAATGAAAAAGTCCCACGATCACAATTTTGCACACGAAGAGCGAGTCAACACATGTAGCATGAGCGTAGAGCCTAGCCCTTCTTCCCTTACTCTTCTGTGGCGAATTGAGGACTCACACTTTTGATATAACCCTGGATAATGAGGCTCAGTTTTGTCCATTGTCCATTGCAACAGGTTCTCACTCATTCACTTTACAATATTATCAAACTGTCGTGGCAGAATGACATTATTATTATTATTATTATTATTATTATTATTATTATTATTATTATTATTATTATTATTATATATTTTGTTTGATGAAAAAACATATTTATATATTTGGCAGTAAGCACTTATATATGTCGCTTTACATGATACAGACAGTGTTACAGCAGTTCGAGTCGGAGATTTGATAGGAATATATATTACTACTTCCCAAGGCGCGCAGAAATTGAAAGAAAACTACGGAGCCTCGGCCATGTGAGAGGTGCTTTTTTTGTCAGACATCCTGGAACTGGGAACGAATACAAAAACAATGAAACTGTTTCCATTTTGATTGAAATTGCAAATATTTGATTGTTTTTGGACCTATTTTAGTACAGCATATAAGAAGAGAGAATAGTGTTTTTGTTAAAATAGTGTGTTCTACTTTTGGAACACAATTTTGTGTGGTTTTGTTCAGCAGTAATTTTGTTTCTGCTGGACACTAGTTTTTAAAATATTTTCAAAAAAATTATTAGTTTGAAGGGTTTAATTTTCCAATTCATATAATCCCTTAGAAAATACTCGTCCTTTTATTTTGAACGCTTTTATATAAAATGAAAATGGGAAGAGAATTCCAAATCTTGAAATTTTCAATGTTTGCGAAACTTTTACACAGTCATGGTAAAAAATTTGGAAAATATTGTTGGAACATGAGACACAATATATTTGTCGTCATGTGTGCATAACAAGTATATGTAAGGCAGCTGTGAAAAAGAAATCCACACTTTTTGTATCTTTCGGACGACTGTGCATCGCGACGCGACACAGGAGCACATGCAGTCGCCAGCGCGGGGGCCGTCCTTTTGGTTCCTTGTATTCTATTTTTTCCCTTTCTCTTCCTCTCCGTCTGCCGCTATTTCCTCCCTTTTCTTTGCGATTTCGATTTCCGCCGGCCGCAGCTGCCGGCCGCGGATGTGCGGCCCTTGCGCGCCGCGTTCTTTTACTTTCAAATGTAATTCCGGCCGCCGCCGCCGCCGGCGCTGTTGCGGGTCGCGCTCTCGGGGGGGGGGGGGGGTCGGCGCGGGGGGCGCCACGGCCTTTGGAAGCCGTCGCCGCGATGCGGAAGTGAGATTCGTAATTAGATGTGGAAATGCAGGCCATGATGTGATTGGTCATACATATTAATTACGAGCGCATTATTACAAATGATGTGGAATTCGCTCCTTTAAAATTAATTAGAAAGATAATAGGTAAATTAAAAATATATTGACGCTATTCTGTGTAAGCAGTAATTATGTTAAATTATTTATATATCAGCATGTAATTAATGAATGGAATATTAATTCATGATTTAAAAAAGTGAAATTTCGCAATGTTATACTATACTTAATATATGATTTGACTTGCCATGCAACATGTTGATTCATTAAGTTATTATCTTCATGGAGAAAAACTTTGAATATTATTTTCACATTTTATAATTTTGAACTTGCTTACTGCCAAATATATATAAATATTTTTTTTCATGAAACAAAATGTAAATAATAATGTCATTCTTCCACCGTAATTTGACAGTATTTATGTAATATGTTTAGAATCTAATTCAATTCTCTTATTCAAACTATATTCAGATTTCTGTTGGATGTTGGGCTCTGCTCTGCCGGGCCGGTGTAAGCTTGTTTTGAGGGAGAAAGGAGAAAACATATTCCATCACAGCGTCCCATTTCGGATTGGGGAAGGGGGATGGGGGAGCCAATATATAGGAAGCTGGTCCGGTAATTCTCCGAGAGTGATCCGAAAAACAATGGAATCAACAAACAGGGCAGTCAACCTGCGAACTCGATGTCATCAGGTGCCACAAACTCACGATGATAAAGTTGGTGAACACTTAAAATTTCTGAAACCCGTTCGGGATCTAATACGCGATCTTCTAATCATCGGCACTTTCGATGGACAGGTAATAGCTTAAATGTCAAATTTCTTTTCCTTTTCTCTCAAACCTCTTTGTCAAATGACTTTTAAATACTTTTTGATTTAAAGTAAATTTACAAACACCTGAGTAGCGTTATATATCCAAGTGCATTTTTGTGTTCTTTTCATCACATTTTAATAGTTTATTTTCGTATATATTCCATACAAGCTCATTAGCATTTCTCTCTCCACTTTTACCAGACATTGCTTAAAACACATATTAATATCTCTCATACTACCAATTGTATATAAAATTTAAGAACTCAATTAATTTACTTAAAAATTGAAAGAAGAGTATTAAAAAATTATTCTCCTGGTGACGTTTAGAATAGGAGGACCTTACCTAAATTATGCTTGGCTTGGGACTGGAAAATGCCAATGGAATCAACAACTGGACTGGAAAATGTTCCTTGCCAAGAATATAAAAGATTATCATTATTACAAAGAAGAAAATAAGTGAAAGTAACATAAAAACATTGCCATTAAATTTTAATGCCAAGGGAAAAACAAAGAAGTATCACTAATGATATGGAATTCACATCTTAAAAAATCAATTACGTAAGATAGTAGGTAAATTAAAACTTAATGGACGTGATTAAGTATATGCAATAATGTTAATTATTCATATTCTATTAACATCTAATTATTTAATTAATATATAAGTAAAACTCGGAATATTACATAGAGTTAAATCTTAGTATTGTTTATTTGACTTAATACTAACAGTTAAGAAATATAAAATACAAAACGACTCAAGTTTCATTCAGTGCAACTAAAATATTTTAAATAACAGAAAACTCATTAATTTTTCCCCTCCTAAACATCTCTAATTTACCAAGTTTCCTTCACTTTTCTGCTGCAGTAGTTTTCTGTGTGTCGCGCCGGAAGTAAAAATTCGAGTGTTGGAGGGTCGCCAATTCTTCGACTTGGCAGATTGCTCCAACAGACTGCCTCAAGGCAAAACAAACTGAGGTTTTCTGTTGCAGTAGCTTGACGCTTTGGAGTGTCGCTGTGGTTGATGGCCTCTTTTGCGTTGCCTTTTTGTCTTGAGCGACATGCCACACCCGCGTTTAAAATTCAAATATTACTGCCTCTTCAAATTTTCATTTTGCAAAGTTTTTATTCATATTTTATTTAACAATTGCTTTGAAATATTAAAAAACAATACAATTTTCAATATAGTGTCAAAGTAATTTCATATATATTTCAAAATGTATAATTGATCTTTAAAATTTGATATAACATGAAGTTAAAAACTCTGACGTTTTTGTTTTGTACTGGACTGCAAAGTCTTATGACTTTTGGCATTCTAACGGCATTCTAATAGTATTCGAGTAACGTGTTCGTCTGTTCTTTCCGTCACACATGGTGCCATTCTGGTCTACGGTGCCATTCTCTTGGTGAGGATCTGACCTCTTTTGAGATCAGTCCACAATCCACTGCATTTTGGGGGAGTTAAGTGACCTTCAGAAGAGATATTGAGGAAAGTCGAAAGAGTCTATTTAAGGCGAATCGATTGGCATTATTCTTAGCCAGATCCCTCTAGAATATTCTAACAAATCATATCTTTTTGATGGTTTCAATGCACCTACATTGGTGAAATGCTGTTAATTACTACATTGCCTTTCTGGCATAAATCGTTATGAATTGATTCATCAAGCCGACAAGAAATGAATTCTCATTTTGTAATGAAACCAATGAAAATACAATCGATACTTTGTCATTTATATTTCTATGCTCTAAGTACGATAAGTCGGGCAACTGTGTTATAGTTACAACTCCTTTTTGTTAGGAACGTGAATAGCACAAATAAACATTTTTGAACATGAGATTATCTTCCAGACATCGCTCGAAGGTTCGGTTATTTTTATGTACCTGACGAAATTCTTTGACATGGAAGATTATAACGATAATAAGTGATTTGCAAACAAAAATGTAAGTTATTATCTATGAACACTTCCGGTATGTTTATTACTTCCCCCAACTGTCTCTACTTACTGGAATTCTAGAACTTTCGACATGCATGATTATGGAAAGTTTTATATGAATAGCAAATTTAAAATAAGTTGAAATAGTTGAAATATTATTTTGTATGTATCGAAAGCTCGTTAGAAACTTTTCTGCCTGGATTTCATGATTGTTAGTTACGAGTCTCGTCATGAAAATACTGCTGTAAATAAAGTAGTATTCCTATTTATTGATCATCTTTGGACAGTTAATTCCCAAATAGTTGAAATATGATTTCAAGGTTTATTTTTAATTATAATTTCAAAACGGTTATACTCGCGAATTATAAAATATAAAAATATATTTTAACACATGAGTATTATATATACATTTTTATACCCAAATACTTAAGAAAAAACTTTACAATTCGTAAAAGACGCATCAAAATGCGAGTAATGAGATTAATAAAAGGTCATATTTTCGCGTGCGTTAATATATTGAAAAATATTTTTATTGTACAGGTAAATGATACAATGGTGTTTAGTTGATTAGTTTTACTATTCAATTAAGTACCAACTTCCCTTTTTACCTTGAAAATAACTATCAACGTGTTACTGCTTTTTACACTTCAGCTAGTTTACTCATCACCTTCAGAAGCATCATCTCCATCGTGAGAGTAGCTAATTTAGGCAATATCGTGGTATTTTCAACCTTCTCCGCAATACTGCGTAAAAATTGCAGAAAGTTGAAGAGATGAAGTTAGTAGAGGAGAAGATTGGATATCGGCAAGACGGAAACTCTGAGGTAACTTCGAAAGTGAAAATGAATCTAAAATTACGTTCTAATCGATACGTTTAGTGCCTGCTGCGATTATTCATCGGTAAAGATTTATGTATAATTAATTGTGTCCTGTAAATTGGTTATCAATATAACTTTTTCTTAATTTAATTTCCTTTTAAGTTTTACTTTAGTTTGCTACGTAATTTATAATTTATTCTTGTAGGGTATTAATATGGTGAACAAACTTTTATAATTATTTATGCGTACTGCGTGATTAAACAATTTGATTAATCTTTGTACATTCGTTACAAAAGTAATACACTTAGAAATTAGATTTATGGAGAGACAAATTCATCTGAATAAATTTAAGCGATGTTGTGAAGGTGATTTTGTGAAATTATTCGTGCTTAAGGGCTCTTTGTTGTCATCATACTCTACGTATTCTAGTATTGACAAGTTATGTTTTTTTCTTTATACAAGTAAATCTGTATTAAGTTAAATTGTCGTTGCATCTAATTTTGGTTGATTATTAATAAGGCCCGGAAGTTTATGAAAATCATAATTTTAATTATGAGCTTTATAATATTCTAATTATCAAATTTCCTCAAAACACAATCAAACGAACAGACATTCGGTGACTTTGTACAGCACAATAGAGCATATTTAGTGAATTTTGTGTTAATACATCATATTTTTAATTATATGTAAGTTAATATTTAAATTTTATTGCTTCTTTGTTCTTAATGTGACATATTTCTCTGAAAATTTCAATTAATATACTAAAAGCGTACTTCACAATTGTGAATGCGAATCCTATTCATAAAAAATCTGTAATTAAAAATATTAAACTGTAAAAAAATGGTAACCTTTTAGGCCATCAAGCAGATTCAACAAAAAATCTCCGTTACAATATTCGAAAACGAAGTTTTGATCTGGCTTGCCGAACGGTTTTCTTGAGTTCTCACGGTCTCTTTTTCTACGTCTAGAAATTGATATTAAAATTTGTAGAGTTAATCATCATGCTTGAGGCATGTCGATTAAGAGACAGATTGCCGAGGCGACGTATTACCATTCTGTTTTTTGCTCTGGATGTGTATCTCTCCGTAGAGCTATGTGGCTTTCTCGGTCGCTGCCCTCGGCCAACATCCTTCGAAATCGATGAGACGCGGCGAGCATTTCATGTTAGAACAATGCCTCTCAATCCTCGCTTGTCCAATACTTCCGACATTGACCGCACTCCCCCACCCCCTCCACTCGCACTCGTTTGTTTCTTCTCCAGTCGCGAGGCCATCAGGCTTCGCGAGCGGATTCTGCGCCATTTGAAATACCGACTTAACTTCTCTGGCCTTTCCCTATTTCCTTTCCCTCGATGTTCTCGCGTAGAGTTCTATTTGCTGCCGGCCGTAGGGCAAACTAAAATCTGAACAATAAATTCCAAATTCGAACAAAACAATGTTCGTGTTGTTGAGAAAGTCTCTTGCCCACAAGTGTTCATTTATTTTTATTTTATCAGAATCAGCAGTTCTCTTGAATAGGAATTCTCCGAAGTAAGGAACTTTTTCTTCAAAATTGTTTTCAAGAAACGATTCCTTAAAATGTGAACTTGATGCGCTTGAAATGGTGTTAGCCTCTCTTGTTTTTCCTGCTCCAGAACTGCGATATGCTAAAATTCGCTAGTCTTTAATATTGAAAATTATTTTATTTTAATAAATTATTTACTGCGGTCTTACTTGTATTCAAATGGCATGTTCCGTGCAAAAGAAGAAAATAAATAATATATGACAAATAAATTAAATATATTTTTGCTAAAACTGACGTACGTCGGTGTGTAAAAAAGATGTACAAAGAAATCAGGAGAAAAAACATATTATATTAGCATTCTTTTATTTAACGTATTAATGAATGAAATCTGATTATTACATTGCTTATTATTTTATTTATCTCGTCATGAATTTTAACGATAAAGAAATTGTGTTCGAATTAAAAACCTAATTCAATAACAAAGGCGAACTTGGAGAACTAATGATCAGGTTAATCGTGCGCTGATGGAAAGCATAAAAAATTTACTCGAAAGAAAATCTTTAAGTTTCAAGAAGAAGTTGAGATTGGAATTGTTTCAGAAGTGTCTCTTTCTCCTTCCGTTTAGCTTCCTGAATTTGAGTTAGGCGACTGACGCTTGTCCCTCATTGCCGAAGGGCCCAGCCTTCTGGGAAGTACTCGCAGCACTTTCCAAGATTACTTTGATCGACAAAAACGCACGGGGAGGTTGACCAAGGCGACTGTGGCTTTCGGGAGAGGGAAGGGTCGAGCAGGGCGACTAGCCCTTCAGCCAAAACCCTTCCGTAAGTGAAGTATAAAAAGCGAGAAATGAACCTGAAGGTCGTCGACTTATACAAACAGATCTGGCGTAGTAGCAGAATTCTTTTATGAAGGTGTCGAAAAACTTATGATACGTCTTTGAACGTTATTCGCCAAATGGTATTTGTTGTCTTAGAATTAAAAATACTGAAAACTGTTCTATAAAAGTGGTCCCTGTGAAAAATAATTGCCACAGGTTTACACCCAATTGCAGTTTAAATAAATTTACCTTTATGCTTATCTTATATTTAAAATTCATTTATAAACACCAAGCTAAAATATTTCGTTTCGTTCAAATTCCTTTAGAGGCTCCAGATATCGTTAGGACATCAAGTGTTTACTTTCAAGAATTCTAAAATTATATTTTTCATAGATAGTTCTCGAATTTGAATGTTTCATTTATTCATGTAGAATATTTTTTATTTATAACTGTATTATACACAAACTACACCGTTGGATTCGCTTTTCCGAGCACATCAAATTAATCCCCTCCCTATTCTTGTATCCGTGTATTTAACACCTCTCCCTGATCCTACCAAAATGCTTTGAACTTTCTCTCATTCTGCCCACTCTGCTCCATGATTTTCTTCTTATCTCTCCATACATCTCTCCAACACGGGTTCTCAGTGTTCTGCTTTCACCCCATCAATTGTATATAACTTATCTTCTTTGTGATGTTAGACAACACGTGTTCTCAATCCGAAGACTTTTCATACACATAGCCCTCCTACTTGCATCGTCTCGTTTTCATAAGAAAAAAAATATATTACTGCTTCGAAATGCCATTTTCCTTGTATTTTCGTTTGTGATTCGTTGTGATTGTTTTCGTTCGTGATGTTATGTTGGCGCAAACTAATACAACGGACTTATTGCAGCGTATAAATGGGTTCATGCAGTACACGAGTCTGCCACCTAACACAACGATAGGGACTGTAAAACAAACTCCAAGACTCCATGTATTTTGTGTTAGAATGAAAAGTAATACAAAGTCTAAACGGATTTGTTGACTGTTGAGGAGAACAATAAAGTTCCATACATTTCACTGAAGAAGACGGGGAAATATAGACCATAGGAAGGGTCCCAAGAAATTTTGTGTTGTTAAAGCGTATATATTTAAAAATTACGCTCTCTACAGTCATGCTTATTTTCTATTACACTTTGTTTAATTGTTTTAGTACCAATGTAAATTTTGTTTGCTGCTATGTTTCTTCTCTTTGTTGTACTGAATAAAATTTAATCTTTTATGTTGACGGTCAATCAAACATTTGCTGTCACAAAGTTATGCCCAAATAATCACAATTTTTTCTAAGTGCGAACATTATTACAAAGATTTAATGGAAGTAGTGGTGATGGTGGTGATGGTAGTATTGGTGGTGATGCATCTGACGGTATTGGTTGTGATTGTACTAGTGGTGGCATTCTTCGTAATACTCTTCTTCTTCTTCTTCTTCTTCTTCTTCTTCTTCTTCTTCTTCTTCTTCTACTTCTTCTTCTTCTTCTTCTTCTTCTTCTTCTTCTTCTTCTTCTCCCTCAAGCATTAGACCGGTTGGTCCGTTGCGCCTCCTTGATCTAACCATCTTCTCCTGGGTCTACCAACGCTTTTTCTTCCTTTAGGGATGTACTGAAGCACTTGCTTTGGAATTCGGTCGTCTTACGTTCTTTCCAGGTGTTTTTTCCATTGTTCTCTGTATTCCTTAATTTTTTTCATTTAAGTTGTAAATTTCTATATTTTTTCGGATAGTCACGTTTTTTAATCTGTCCATTCTTGTTACTTCCAGGACTGATCTTAAAAATCTCATCTCGGTTGCTTGAAGTCTACTGTGTGTTCTGGGGTTCATAGTCCAGTTTTCGCTTCCGTAAAGTCCGCAAGGCACTGCCATAACTTTATAAAACTTTAGCATTGTGTCTTTACGGACCTTTCCTTTGAGCGCTCTTTTGATGGTGCCACACATCATATTGAATCTTTCTATCTTCCTTACAATATCAACTTCGCCGAGATATGATACGTCACATCCTAGAAATCTAAAGGTATTAACCTGTTCAATAATTTTGTTTTCTAATATGAATTTACATCTTAAAGGTTGTGAGCCTTGGAATGCCATGGATTTGGTTTTATTTGTAAATATACTTAGATTATATTGCTTTGTTATTTTATATAGTTCATATAGTGCCCTTTGCACATTATCTTCTTTATCTGCAACTAACATCTGGTCGTCAGCAAACATAAAAGATTTAATAAAATTTGTTCCTTTAAAATTGTCTTCTATATTAAGTTTCATGATCTGTTGTTTGCATTCTCTCACAGCATTGTCTAGATACAGATTAAAAAATATAGGTGAAATACAACACCCTTGTCTGACCCCTTTATTAATATTTCCTTGGGCAATAATTCCAGATTTTAGTTTTATGTTTATCTGTGTTCCTAGGTATATATTTCTTATAACTTCGATCAAGTGCAATGATATTCCTCTTTTTTCCATAATTTTCCGTAGTTTTCCTCTGTGTACACTATCGAATGCTTTACTGTAATCAATAAAGACTATGTAGGTCTTTAGATTGTATTCTCTTCTTTTTTCTATTATTTGTTTTAATATAAAGATATTATCCGAGCAGGATCTTTCTTTCCAGAAACCTGTTTGTTCTTCAAGTAATATACTGTCTACAATGTTTCTCAATCTATTTACTATTATATTCCCATATATTTTATATGCCGTATTCAGAAGACTTATACCTCTATAATTTTCGCAGTCAGTTCTTGGTCCTCTTTTAAAAATGGGTATTACTACTGCTTTCTTCCATTCCATTGGTATTCTTTTTTGCTGCCAGCATTGATTTAGAAAATCTAGTAGACTATTTTTGGCTTCTTCTGGTAGATATTTGAATAGTTCTATATTTAAATTGTCTGAGCCAGGAGATTTTCGGTTTTTACAACTTTGCAAGGCTTCTTGAAGTTCATTGAATTCTATTTTATCAATTTCTGATATACATATGTTATTTTCCTCCTCTTCATCATTTACATCTTCTCCCTCTTCTTTTGTCCACAGAAGTTCACAAAACTTCATCCATTCTTCTCTATCTAGGAGATCTAAATTTGCTGCGTCTTTTTCTTCTCTGTTTAGGTGTTTCATAATTTTGTAAGCAGTATACTGGCGACAATGTACATCTCTTTCTATGTTAGAAATGTATCTTCATAATAGTGCTAGTAGAAATGTTGATGGTTTTGGAATTTGTGGTTGTGCTAATGAAAGAAGTGGTAGTAGTGGTGTTTGTGATATTGGTGGTAGTGTTGGTGATTGTATTTTGACCTTGGTTGCGCTCACTGTTGTGCACATAAATGTATAAGTGTAATTGGTGATTTTGCTGCTCTGGTGGAGGAACTGGTGGCGGTACTGGCAATGGACATTGTTAGTGGTGGCGATGGCGATGGTGGAGGCGACCAAGTACCCCCGGCGATGGCGATGGCGAAGGCGAAGGCGAAGGCGGAGGCGGAGGCGGAGGCGGAGGCGGAGGGGCAGGGGCAGGCGGAGGGGCAGGCGAAGGCGAAGGGGCAGGCGAAGGGGCAGGCGAAGGGGCAGGCGAAGGGGCAGGCGGAGAGGGGCGGGGCGGTGGGCGAATAGCGGCGCTGTCGCGCAGAGCGTGGCGGGTGTCGGCCGCAGGGCGCGCTTGAATGCTGCCCCAAATTGGACTCCTCCGCCCGGCGCGCGCCCGCCCCCCGCAGCCGGACTCCACCCTCAAGAGGCCGCAGACAGCCCCGAGCCGTCCTCCTGTCTAATAAAGAGGTACTGCCACTCTCGCCCTGCCACCGACCCACCATTAAATTTTCTTTGTTGGCAGGTTTTTGACGCGGGCTGCTACTCACGAGTGAGTGCAGCATCGCGTTTTGGTTCAGTATTAGTTAATTAATAAAACCACCACATAAACGTTCACAGTTTTCTTTGGCTTACGTTAAGGATCGTAAGCAATACACCTGTAGGATATTCGTGAATTTAAAAGTGTTACGGAAATGTATATATTTTGCGGTTATTATTTCTTCTTTACGTTTAGAAATGTGATTATCTCTCACAAGAAGTAGTGAATATTGTCAAGAAATTACATTTTTTAAAATTTTATCAAAATAATATATTAAAGATCCTTTTATAAGATCCATTATTTAGAATGAATGGATAAAATGATAAAATTGATGATAAAATTGAATATTATGGTATCATGACTTAACGTAAAATTGGGCGTAATTTGATGTTTAAAAGTTTCCTTTCTTTCTTTTGTCCTTTTAATCTCCTATAGGTTTATTACCTATCAACGTGAACCCTATACTAAAATGGTCTTTATGTAAGGTAATAATCCTTGATACCGCAATGAACGATCTCGTTTCCAACTTTTATTCTCCAAATTCCCTAATTTTATATTTTATATTTTTTTCATTTACTGGTAATTGCGGTTTGTTTAGTAGTAATATGAGTCGGTGTCAGTAAAAAGAATGGGAAGGATTGCATAAATTTATATTCACAAGTGAAAATGTATCCCGTTAATGGAGTAGATGAAATAGTGAAATATTTAGTGAAGTACATTTATTTCTCTTCGATAGACCATAATAATCTCATTGTTGAGATATTATTATTATTATTATTATTATTATTATTATTATTATTATTATTATTATTATTATTACGTTCATCATTTATTTTTACTGCCAATCCAGATATTCACAAGACTGCTGGCTGGTCCCAACTCTGCACTTCTTCTCTCTCCTACTCTTTTATTTCTCCTCTCACCTATTCCTTTATCTTTCTTTTGGCGTATTCATTCGTTTCTCCTGTCTCAACTTTCCATTCTATTTATTTCTCCTCGTTGCCTCTCCACCTCTCTCATTCTCTTTTCTCTTCCTCTCTCTTTTCTTTTTCCCTTTCTCTCCATCTTCTACCTTTCCTTCTCCTCACTCACACACTCTCCTGGTTCTTTCCCTTTCCCATCTTTCCCTTTATCCTCCTTCTTTTCCCTCTCTCCTTCCCGTCTCTTTACCTCTCCTCTTTCTCTCCTCACACTCATCTCGCTTTCGCTCTCGACTCTCCCTCTCATCTCTCTTTCCCTTTTCTCTCTTTTCTTACTCTTTCCTTTCCCCTACATCTTTCTTTCCCATTACTCTCTTTGATTTCTCCCTCCGTCGTTCTCCTTCTTCTCGTCTCTTTTTTACTCTCACTCTCGTCTGTTTTTTACTCTTGTCTCTCTTTCTCTCTTCTCTGCCTTCCTCTCTCTGTTCTCTTTCCTTCGCTTTCCCCGTGCCCTCGTGCTGCGCCCTCCCGGGCGGAGGGGCCGTCGGAGTGTCTCCGGGCGCGTCGACGCAATCCCATTTGCCGCGCCGCCCGAATGAAGATCGCGACCTCGCGCAATTGGGCGCAGAGGCGCATGCAACCGCCGCCGCAAATGAATTGAAGCAACAACCGCTCCGCGGTGCCGCGCCGATCGACTGCGCAGCCCCAGCATGGGTTTTCTCCTCGTTTCTCTCTCTCTCTCTCCCCCTCTCTCTCTCCCCTCTCTCTCCCTCTTTCGCTCTCCCCCTCTCTCTCTCTCTCCCCTCTCTCTCCCTCTCTCGCTCTCCTCCTCTCTCTCTCTCCCTCTCTCTCTCTGAACGCATGGCTAAGTATTAGTGCGACATGAAGGTCGTTAAGCCACGTTTGACCTTTTACCTTGGAGCACTCATGAATGATTTTCACCTGCATCTACGTGAATAATTACAGTATTTCTTGGATTGCAAAAAACATGGCTTTTTTTTAAATTTATTTCTACCTGCTCGGCATTTCTGCCTTTCAGGGGTGTTCATTATACAATATTCTACACAGTAACATTTAGGGATGGACATCCGCATGCGTTACCTCCTCTCTCAGGGGTCTGATGAAGCGTTGTACTTTGAGAAGAAACTGTGGATAACAGTTTTTGAAGTTATATGTGATAATTTTGAGGAGAGGGTGTAAGTGGGTGGAATTTTTGGAAAGTGGAAGATGGGTAGGTGATTTAAGGTGGACGAAGGGAGTCTTTAGGGAATCGTGATCTTATTCTTTTTGATGAACCATACGTTTTACCTAGCTTGAATATTGTTGTACTGCGCGATTGGGGAAGGGATGAGAAGAATTTATGAGTCATAAGATTTATATATTCGTTAATGGATGATATATTTAGTTCATTTTGGATTTGTATGTTGCTTATGAACCAAGGAGCTTTAATAATCTTTCTGAGAAATTTATTTTGTACTATTTCTATTTTATTTAGGTTTGTTTTTGCGGCGTTATTCCAGATCGGGAAGGCATATGTGAGGGTTGGTCTTATTATTGTTTTATAGATGATTAAGCCGCAGTCAGTGCTAAGTCCGGAATTTCTATTTATTATTGGATATAGTTTGGATATTTTTGCATAAGTTTTATCTGCTATAGATTTGATATGTTGTTTCCAGTTTAGTTTGGTGTCAAGTAGTACTCCTAAGTATTTTGCTGGTGTATTTCCACTCATCCATTCTATATTTGTGTTTTGGAAGCTGAGGAGGGGTGGTTGAGGAAGTTTGCGGAGTGTGAATATTTTTGCTTGAGTTTTAGATGCGTTAATCTTTACTTTCCAGTTTGAAGCCCATTTAATGTAGTTGTTTAGGTCAATCTGTATGTTGTCGAAGGCGCAGCTAATGTCTGAATGAGAGGTAAAAAGTGCTGTGTCATCTGCGTAAAGGGCAATTTCTGTATAGTTTTACTGTGGTAAATCCGACATGTAAACAGAAAAGAGAAGTGGAGAGAGGCAAGAACCTTGAGGGACTCCTGCATTGATTTCAAATCTGTTTGAGAGACTTGAGTTAATACGGACGGAAAAATATCTATCTTTTAGAAAACTTCTGATTAGATGGAGTAGATACTTGGGAGTTCCTAGTTGGCGCAGTTTGTATAAAAGACCTTCATGCGAGTTTATCAAAGGCTTTCTCAATGTCTAGGAAAACTGCAATTGTGTATTTTTTGCTGTGAAATGAACTTGCAATATATTCAGTTAAACGGAGCAATTGGTGGGTGGTGCTATGTTGAGATCTGAATCCGAACTGAAAGTCTGGGATAGCGCTAATCTTTGTTAGGTAAGTAGATAATCTGCTGTGAATTAACTTTTCAAATATCTTTGCGATTGAGGGTAGGAGGCTTATTGGTCTGTAGCTTGCAGGAAGGCGAGGATCTTTGCCTGGTTTACAGAAGGGTAAGATTATAGATAATTTCCAATCTTTTGGAAAGTGGCCCAATCTTAGACAGGAATTAAATAAGGCGGTTAAAATAGTTATAGCTCTTTTGGGTAATTCTTTAAGAGCTCTGTTGCTAATATGGTCGTGACCTGCTGATTTTCGGGTTTTCAATTGCTTAATAATTTTAGATGTTTCGGATGGGGATATAAATTTTATTTTATCTGGGACATTATAGTCTGGTAACAGGACGTTTTTTGTGATATAATTAGTAAAGGAAGAATTTGTATTTGGGTTTGGAGTAAAACTATTTTGCAGATATTTACCTAACATATTGGCTTTCATATGATCCGTATAAGCTACATTTGAGTTGTGTTTCAGGTTAGGAATGTCAGTAGTTTCTTTACATAGTCTTTTTATGGTTGACCAGAGTGGTCTACTATTAGGGTGTATTTGAGCTATGGATCTTTGAAAATTGTTTATTCGAATTTGATTTAATTTGTTTTTGATTGTTCTCCCTAATTTGTTGATTTTTGCTTTAAGGTCATGTCTGCGGTTGATTTGCCAGAGCCGTCGAAGGTTACGTTTACTTTTGATTAGGTTTAGAATATTCCTTGGGATCGGATTTCTATTATTAGTGAAAGGTCTTGCGAAAGGAGTTGTTGATTGTTGTAATGCAACGTAGATTTTCTGTGTGATATTAGTTACCTGGTTGTCTATTTCATTTGTTGTTTGTATCTGTTCCGGGTAGTGAAGGTTTACTTCTAATAGGTCTCTAAATTTATTCCAGTTGACGTGCCCTTTCGTGCCCAAAACTGTGAAGGGATTATTAGACTACAAGAGGTTTGAAGATTTTAGTTCAATGATGACTGGGCAATGATCTGAATCTAATTCAGGAAGTACGGTTTGAGATGTAGGTAAGTGGAAGTTTTTAGACACCATTATGTCTAAAATATCTGGGATAATATTACTATTGTACGGGTAGTGTGTTGGCTGCCAAGGTGCTATTACATCTAAGTTATTGTTTACTGCAAAAGATTGCAATTTAGTGCCTTGCTGGGTTGTGCAATTGCATCCCCAGGCTTGGTTTTTACTGTTTAGGTCTCCTAGTAGAATAACGTTGGCGTTGTTATTAAATATTTCCTTGTATTCTTTTACTGGAAATTGTTTATTCGGAGGTTTATATGCTGTTATTATTGTGTAATCTTTATTATCTATGGTTACGGTGACTGACACAGTTTCCAGGTTAGAAGTGTTGGGGCTAAGTGACCGTTGATGTTTGACTCGGGTTGAAAGAGCAATCAAAACACCCCCTGCTGCAACATTTGAAATTCTGTCACTTCTATATATTTTATAACCGGAAATTTTGAATTTTTCATTTAGAACCAAGTGGGTTTCGGTTATGCATGCAATATCGATTTTGTGTTCGTGAAGAAAAATTTCTATTTCTGATTGTTGTCTTTTAATTCCGTTTGCATTCCAATTCAATAAAGTGATTTTATTTGCCATTATGGAAATTTATTAGCACTGACTGTACAATATTTTGAATTTGTGGGATTATGGCTGAGATTACTTGTGATACTATTGTGGTTATTAGTTGGGATACATCAGTTGGCATTTGGGTTTGCAAAGATTGAGCCGGTGACCACGGGGTATTGGTTTTGGGAAGGGGAGGAAATTCGCGAGGGCTAAATGTTGGAGGGCTACGAGACGGATTGCTGCGCAGCGGCGGTTGTTGCTCTGACCCTGACCTGCGTTCATTTAGGTTTGTACGTGCTTGCTGAGTTTCTTTGAAAATGCGACAGCCTTTGTAATTGGCCGTGTGCTCCAAGCCACAGTTAACGCAATTCGGTTTGTCACTTTTTGGTTTTGTGCATTGAGAATAGTGGTGTGACTCTTTACATCTAACGCACCTCGGAGTGAGTCGGCAGTTTGCTTGCGAGTGTCCATACCTTTGACAACGTTTACATTGTATTGGGTAGTTTCGATTTATTCTAGGTTGAACTTGTATGACGCAATGCATCAGGCGATTTAAAGTTAATATTGACTTCCCGTCTCTATTGTCTTTTATTTCTAGAGCACAAATTTCAGTTGGATTTTTCTTTTTGTCATATAATCTAGTCACTTTGGTAACAGGGTATTTGAGTTCAAGTTCTTTTAAAATGTCAGCTTCCGAGTAACATGTGGGGATGCCCTTCATCACAGCATTAAAGATTTTAATAGAAGGGTCGCGGAAAGAATAGAATTGTCTGTTCTTCTCAACACAGTGATGTCTAAAATTACGGTAATCTTCTATTGTAGTGAGCATGATTTTTAGTTGATCACCGGCTGTCTTGGTTGTGAAATCACATTTGACGACTGATTTAATGTCGGAAATTATTTGGTTGTAGTCAAGTACGTTGTGCATAATTATGGGCGGAATTTTTAATGTTTGTTCTGGAGTACTTAGATCACTGTCTTTAAGATTTTGAAGCACTTCGAAACGCGATGAAGTTTGAACATTGTATAATGGCATAGAGTTTTCATCATCATTTCTCTTTCGTTTACTTACGTTTGAAAGCGTTTCGTTGGAAGTTGTTGCGTGCATCTCCTCGCTTTGGTGTTCTTGGGGCAGGGTCGTTTGGGGCTTTTGCTGCTGCATTAACGGTTGCCCTTGCTGCGCTGTGGGTTGATTCTGTTGAAGTAGCAGTAGTTGCTGCTGTTGTTGCTGATGAAGGAGTTGCAGATGTTGCTGCTGCTGTTGTTGTAAAAGTTGAAATTGTGCTGTTGGGAGAATGCACTGATCGCTGTTGCTTGCATATAGGGTATCCATAGCGTTCACTAACACTTGTGATGTGCTGTGTAGCCCCGACTCGGGGCTACCTTGGACGTTCATTTCGCCACTCGCGGTCACGGGTTGGTTTTCACTCACTTGTGGTAATTATTTATAATACTGTTTGCAGAATTAAACTGTTTTTGATGAAACAGTGTATAATATTTAAACTATACACGTAGATTGCTGTGCAAGCGAAACTAGTTTGACACTCAATCTAAACACACTTCGCAGTGAGAGAGCTGTGGCGCTCGATGTTCACGGCACGGCTGCTCGGTGCGAACTCAAAAAAAAAAAAAAAAGGCTAAGTGTAAAAAATAAGATAGGAATTAAAGATAAAAGTCGAAAACGGGACACGAAATTGATATTTAAACAATTCTTTAAAATGAGTACGTATGCACCTATTAGCATTTATTACTGATGAGCATGACAAAATATTTACCGAAAACTGATATATAGTTAGCTACATTAATAAGTTCATATTTTTACAATGATTTTAAAAGGGCTAATGTATGCCACGTTCTAGTCTCTACTCTTTTCAATTTAGTAAAGCAGCTAGACCAGACTTGGGCATCAATCAAATCATCAGTGATAAAAATAGGTCGATCATTATTTTATTGTGGCCTCCCTGCTCAGTCAATC
This sequence comes from Gryllus longicercus, assembly GCA_038098605.1. Classification (NCBI taxonomy): domain Eukaryota; kingdom Metazoa; phylum Arthropoda; class Insecta; order Orthoptera; family Gryllidae; genus Gryllus; species Gryllus longicercus. The sequence continues at coordinate 1,055,285 of JAZDUA010000398.1, forward strand.
TCAAATTGGAAAGACGGTGTTTGACTGCATATTAAGACAACAGAATTAAAGTGAGAGAGAGACAGACAGAGTGACAGAGAGTGACAGAGAGACAGAAAGAGAGGGATAGAAAGAGAGTGATAGACAGAGAGATAGAGAAAGACAGAGAGACAGAGAAAGAGAGACAGAGAAAGAGAGACAAAGAAAGAGAGACAAAGAGAGAGACAAAGAGAGAGACAAAGAGAGAGACAAAGAGAGAGACAAAGAGAGAGAGACAAAGAGAGAGAGACAAAGAGAGAGACAAAGAGAGAGACAAAGAGAGAGAGAGGCAAAGAGAGAGAGACAAAGAGAGAGAGAGGCAAAGAGAGAGAGACAAAGAGAGAGAGAGACAAAGAGAGAGAGAGAGGCAAAGAGAGAGAGAGAGGCAAAGAGAGAGAGACAAAGAGAGAGACAAAGAGAGAGAGACAAAGAGAGAGAGAGGCAAAGAGAGAGAGACAAAGAGAGAGAGAGACAAAGAGAGAGATACAAAGAGAGAGATACAAAGAGAGATACAAAGAAAGAGAGACAAAGAAAGAGAGACAGAGACAAAGAAAGAGAGACAAAGTCTCAAATAACGGATTTTGCACGGCACTTGTATATCCGAGAAGGCGATTAATGAGCGTTTTGAAGGACAGTGATATTCCCAGGATATTTAAAGACCACTCGTATAATTTAATTGATTGATAAATGTGCTCTAAGCCTCCGACCGGTCTCCCGGCATGTGTGATAGTGTAGTGCTTGTAATTGTATGTAAGCAAGGAGTGAGGATAGGACAAGGAAGAGGAAGGAAAGATCGCGAGCGGTTGTGCCCTGTTAGAGTTCTGTTCCTGCAGTCGCCTAGTCGGAAACCTACTGATGAGAGCAGCTGACAGCTAGAATGTTTATCCAGAAAGCGGCTTATGTCGACACACGTATCTATTCAGTGTTGAAAAGACTTCCATCGGGACTCAGACCCTAGGATCTCCTGGTCAGAGGAATTGCAGAGTCCTTAATTGAATCTCTGAGCTACTTAAACCGGTCCTATATTTTAAAACAGAATTATTTTTAATGTAATCAATATACTAAAGAAAACAATGTTTCGTAACACAATATAGCCGCCTCACCAGAAAGTCTGAAATCAAGGAGTTATAATATTTAAACCATTTCTTTACTCATAAAAATATTGAAAATTTAAATATGAAATATAAAATAAAAATTCGAAAGTAAAGAAAGATTGAAAATCCTAATTAAAAATGAACAATTATCAAACAATGTATATACAAAAAAGAACATAATTGTAATGATAACTTGATAATGATGTTAAATGTAAGTGGGGTGGAAAGTAATAAATGTAGTGGTCCACCAAATTAAAAAGTTACCGACTAGAAGACCAGAGGTCGTCCGTTCCAATCGGCTGGCCCGTGTGCAGGAAATAATGGAAATAAAGACGTATGAGAGACAGCACACGTATGTGAACTGAACAAGAAAGAGTTTACTTTAACCATATTGATTATATCTTTAATTTTGAAATTACTCGTTAGGTTGACATGTACCAAAAACACTGCTTTATATACAGATATTCTTCTATGTTTATATCACATCTCTTGAATTTATGTTCACATATTTATTTTCACTCGACTCACGTCTTTGATATTGCTACCTCATACTTTGCTCTGACCACTGTACAGCTATTCAGCCCGATGCACACATTTCACAGCTCTGCCTTTAGATTGGATTGCCGTCGCCTGGGCCGCACGGTAATACCTGGCAGGCGCTGGCGTGAAAGCTTCACGAAACTTGAGTCATTCTTCTCCGCGACTCGCGAACGTACTGGATCCCGGGGTTACGGCCAGCCTCGCTCTTCGGGCAGGCGCTGAGGGCTTCAACATACGATGCAGTCCACGTTGCAATTAAGTCAATGTTTGAATTGTCATGTACTTCTCTGTCCAAATGTCTGTGAGTAAAAAAGGACTATTTCACACATTACATTTTGACAGCGGGGATTAATTTTCCCATATAAATCAAAATAGTACAGACTGTCCTCCTTTCAAGTAAATATGCTTACAAACACAAATACGGACAAATCTCAGATGTAAACGAATTTATAGGATGAAGCATGTTAGACATACATTTGTGTATAATTCGCACACGATTTATTGAGCTCTCATTTCATTAAATGTAAGAAGGGAAGATGGGTGAATCTTCTGGCAGGACTATTATATCAAATTGCAGCTCGTTCTTCAATTGAAATAGTTTTTAATATAACGTTGCGAAAACGTCTTGATTTAAATATGACAGCATCGCTCGTTACTATCTTGTATTTATAATTCAAATAATGTCGGTAAAGGATTCCGGAAGTCAAGAAAACGTGCACGTTTAATAACTGCAATTTTGTTTGGGCCAAGCGTCGCCGTCTTTCGCTGAGAGCGCCATTCGGCGCTGCTCGGCCGTCGGATATTGTCAATTCTCGAACGCGCTGCGCTTCTCTGCTGTCTCGCTTCGTTAGCAGTCAATCGAACGGTATCCTCATTGGGCCGCCATTCCGCTAATGTCACCAATTTGCGCATTCACTCCGCAATCTTGTGGTTACCTTATTAAAATCCAATACAGATACCCAAACGACGGCGCTCTAATGAAAATACCGTTATCGAGATGGAATTGCTGCGGCAGAGGGAATGTCGGAAGGCCTTAATATGAATCGTGCTAGTGCACGAAACCGAAAATTGCATGAGCACGGTCCTGTTGGTTCCATCTATTGGGTACACCAGCGAAAGAAAATTATCGTTCCTTCTAAGTAGTACCTAGTGTTAGTGCTCTAAGAAGTGTTCGTTTTAGTCATAATGAGGCTTTCTTTTAGCATATTACATGAATATACAATTCTTCAATGTACAAAATACAGTAAACAATGAACATGTACTGTAAAATATTTCTCTATAGAAAGATTGCACTGCTTCCGAAAGATGATTGGAAGTGACACGATTTTTAAATATCCAAGTTCACGCATCTTTGACTGTAGCGTAACGAAAAAATGCTGGCCCGCCCGCAATTCGTTTATCCGGGTCTCTTCATAAAATTAAATTTTAATACCTTTTATCCGGGCACCTTGGAATATATCCACAATATTAATTACAAAAGTAATTCACAATATTTCTTAGAATCTTAAATTTTGGAAACAACTTTATTACATCACTGGTGTTTGGCCGAAAAAGCAGTGGTCATCTATGCGGTTTTTGCCACCATCTCCCATGATTCCTTCGTTGCCATTGGCAAATGGTGTGATGCAGCAATTATTCGTGCCATAAACGGCTGATACGTCATGTTTGCCTTAAAATGCCATTTTATGAACTATTTTTTGCAACTAAAAAGATCGTTTTTAATTATGGAACTTAAAAAAGCCTCTCTCGCACATTGTCGGACCGAAGAAAGAAATTTCCGTTTTTTCTCCCCAACCGGCGCGGATCGCAGACGGAGATTTCTTTCTTAGCATGCGAGATTTGCGATACATTTATTATCATTTGCAGGTACTATATGTCTCAATTGAGTTGTCACTTGACTTCCTAGAACCTTTCACGGCCTCCTATATACACTTGCGTAGTAAGAAGAGTGAAGTTGAAACCTGTTATATCAACACACGCGTATGCATGCCAATGGCCTGGAACCGGGGTACGGTAGCGTTCCGAGGCGCCGGACCGCAAAGAGACTACCTTCCCGGACGAGTGCGTGCAACCTTTTAATTTTCCACGATGGTATAGAACGATTTTCTTAAGAATGGGATCAAGTGACAGTTCGCAAAACAAGTGAACATCACGTGTACTTCAGAGAAGTAAACACGTGCACCGTCACGAGTACGCATCTCACATTTAAGACTCGATTTTAAAACAAACATAATACTTGTCACATAAAAACTAAAACTAAATTCAATGTAATTTTTATAAAAAGAAAGAATTTTTACAGAAGAGCACAAATCTTATACTTCCTAATTTCAATTATTTCTCGTGGCGCACTATATTTTCGGACGAGGACATCACAGCCAGGGAGCGTCGTAACTATTTACAAGTTAGCCAACTGCAAACGAACGAATGGAGGAAGGAGAGTCTAATAAGTTCAAAGGCACAACGACCACAGAATCGTCTGTTGTGTTGGCAGCATTAGCTGTCAAATCATCCCATTCTAAAGCAAATCGGACAATAGCAAAAGAAAAGCGCTGCACTCACCCTGCGCGAGCACCTCCTCCTGGCTGACGTTGCGGAAGTCGCCGTGCAGCAGGAAGCCATGCGCGCCGCGGGCGGCCGGGCTGCCGGCGCAGTTGTCCTCCCACAGCTGCTCGGGCGTGCGGTTGTGCGCCGCCATCTCCTCCGACGCCCCTTCCTGCGCACACAGCCACGCCCCCTCATCAACACCACGTGGCAACCACCTCTTGGCATTGCCGAATGTCTCGGAGAGCTGTATTGATTGCTATTCAATATATTGCTAGGTTTAATCAGTTTTGCTAGGTTCAATCAGTATTGCTAGATTTAATCAGTATTGCTAGATTTAATCAGTGTTGCTAGATTTAATCAGTATTGCTAGATTTAATCAGTGTTGCTAGATTTAATCAGTATTGCTAGATTTAATCAGTGTTGCTAGATTTAATCAGTATTGCTAGGTTTAATCAGTATTGCTAGGTTTAATCAGTATTGCTAGGTTTAATCAGTATTGCTAGATTTAATCAGTAATGCTAGGTTTAATCAGTATTGCTAGGTTTAATCAGTTTTTGCTAGGTTTAATCAGTTTTTGCTAGGTTTAATCAGTTTTTGCTAGGTTTAATCAGTTTTGCTAGGTTTAATCAGTTTTGCTAGGTTTAATCAGTTTTTGCTAGGTTTAATCAGTTTTTGCTAGGTTTAATCAGTTTTTGCTAGGTTTAATCAGTTTTTGCTAGGTTTAATCTGTCTTGGTAGGTAGAATCTGTGTTGACAAGTTTCATCGTTATTGGTAGTTGTCTGAAATGACAGACAAACCGTTGCTTTGGAGAAATAAAATTTTGTTGGAAGATTCGTATTACAACTACTATTTAGGAAGAACATTCAGATACACGTTAGGAAGTATTTCCTTAATTAATAACTTAATGCAAATTCATGATTCGATTATTAATGTTTAAATAAACTTTGTATATATTAATGTGATAGAGATACGATTTTCTCACTTACTTGTTTAATTTTCCTTTCAGTAAAACGTTTACTTTACACTTCAAAAAAAGTAGGCGAGATAAGAGTACTTACTCTAAGGATTTCATCGATAGTCTTTTATTAGAAGAGAAATCAGTCAATGGTTACTTATGCTCCAAGGGCGTTATAGGGGTTCAAATGATCAAGCGGTGACAAATCGTTTTGTCATCTGAGGCCATTAAAACCACTTAATGCCCATAGTACGTAATTTAATATTTTGCCTAATTTTATTGATTCGGATTTACTTGTTAACTAATTAACTAGATGTTAACTTGACTTGGTTTGTCCTTTCATATTTCCCTTCCATATTTCCATCTCATAATTTCCTCCGTAAGGGAACATGTAGGATCATTCAACTGTTTTCATATTCCCTCGTAACTACGATCCTCTCGATCCAGGTAAATTATGCATCTCCGTATCGAAGACAATAACAAGCTATAACGTATCAGTAAAAAATAAATATATTTTTTGTCCATGAAATGTCAGCTTTTAGTGTCTTTACCTGACATTGACATGGTGAATATGTCATATATACTGTAACACTACCGATTACCTGTGGAATCGATTAGCGACCCTGCCGCTAGCTCAGATCGGTGATGGAAGGAACTGTTACACAGTACAAGAGAAACACAACAAAAAATAAACACTTGTTCACTGGTAAAATGATTCACTTTATTCCTGAGCAAAAAATAAACAAAATTGCACCAGGGAAATTACGATTTTTTACACTAACAATGGAAAAGGAAAATTAAAGAGAAAAGAAAACTAGCCATGTTAGTAATTATAGAAAAAGACTTATGACTAGGAAGAAGGTCAACTTATTACAACTAATATTTACATGAGTTACAGGATGATAATTTAACGTGCCCAAGCGCGACACTGCATTACATAAGTCTTGGAGTTGAATGACCCTCGGGTTATTCAGCCCTGTAGAATTCTTTGTAGGCCCGGGCGGACCCTCTGGCGTCTGGAAGGGGGGCGGCGGCCTTGGGACAAGGACGCGACCGCGGCAGTCCACTCGCACCCTCTCGGCGCGTGCGTCAGCTGGGCGACCCTCGGGTTACCACGCCACCACTGGCAGCGGCGTCTGGGCGAACTGGCAGCGATGTCTGGGCGACTGGAAGTTCTTGAAGATTCTTGCAGCGACGTCTAGAAGATTCTGGCAGAACTGGTTGATACTGGTTAATACTGGTTGATACTGGTAGAAATCGGGCGATCTCTATCTCCGGAACGTAGTAATCAGCCTAATGTCTCTTTAATTTTTATAACATAACTTCGGAAAGTCTAGCGACAAATAATTCCCACCCCAGAGAAATATTTTTTCTCTACCCCTTTTTTAAACGCCACAGAGGTCTACTTGCCTCTCCCCGACGAATAAATCCCACCCCAGAGAATTAATTTTCTCAATTGTTGTCAGCTAGTAGCTCTCGCTCCTTCCGAAATCTTTCTAAGCTTTTCAGAGACAAACTGGCCTCTCCTCGACAAATAATTTCCTCCCAGTGAAGTAATTCTCTCCCGACTCCCGTCAGCCCAAAACTCAAATCAAATCTGGTAATTTCTGCGTCGAAAAAATTCAAAGTCCGGTAGAGGTGAACTTGCCTCTAACCGAATAATATTCCCCCCCAAGAGAAACTTCTGCCCCGACTGTTCCGTCTAAAATTCAAATCCCTTCTGCCGTTCTCTCCGTCGAAATCGCTCCAAGTTAACTCTTTCCCCCACCCCAATTTCTTATGTGTCCTAGTTCCCTTTGATAGCAGGGTCGCTATTGGTCAGAAGTTGTTGCGTAGTGAAATATTTTAACCCAATCGCAGCGTGAGAAGCGAAGGAAACTTCCACTCTTTGTGCGGGCTGCGATCATGCGGGGTTGTTCTCGAACCTTCTAGAACTCTGGCCCTTGCTTGCGTAGGGGGGCGCGTTCGATGACAGAAGTATTGCTCTGGGCTCCCCCGAAAGTGGGTGGTCTCGAAATCTGCAGCCGGCTGTGAACACTTGCACAGTGTCTGTCAACGGCAGTCCTCCAAACGGCCTGCTTAATGGGGAGGAGGCGGTAATGGCCTCCCGCGATAAGTGAAGTTGCACGTGCGACGCAGTGTTTACATCCCCAGTCGAACTCCGGGCTACAGCTGAATCTGTTTACATTCTCCCAACTGCCCCTCAGCCTTATGAAATTTTGTATGACGAAATCGGTTTCGCCACAATACAGAATTGCAATTACGTATATTTTCTGTTCATTTGCTATAATTCATGTTTATATTAATAGCAAAAAAAGAACAAAAGTACTGGAAGTATGTAAACGTTTTTGGGAGATGTGTTCCCCCACGATGCTTGAAATGTCAGACGTCGCACGCCACGAAACGTGCAAGCAGGCAGAACCATGCGCAAGACCCTGCCGCCATGTTGAACAATGGGACCATTCAACAGTGATTTACATTGATGGAAATGTTTACGTGAACCTTAGATGTTCACGTGAAAGTCTGCGTTTTCAACATTTCATGCTCAGTTAACACGATACAAAGAAAATACTATTGCATCAAACAAGAATACACGAAAGACTACTTGAAATTATTTTTTTAAATTAACAACGATCTAAATTTTAAAAAAATGCTTATATTTCAGTAGTAATCACCCAAGTAATGGTAAAATATCTTCTCACTCATCGACACTCGAGGTCAAGGGCTTACTACTGATAGTCATACTACTCATATACATTTTCAGCGACGAAGTGAAATACGAAGTAAAAAGACTTCCGATATTTTTCTAGGTTTTTAAAACCTAACTCATAATAGATCAGATAGAGAGATTTATTATTTCTGCAGGTGGGTATACAACCTGGAGGCAGAACACTACAATTTACATATTACAACTAGGAATAGAATGCAATGTAATTTTAAAACATTTTAAGACAATAGTAATAATAATAATAATAATAATAATAATAATAATAATAATAATAATAATGATAATAATAATAATAATATTATTATAACAAAGACAATAATAACTATAACAGCATTAACTCTACATTTTATGACTGTCCTGCACGGAAATTTTAACTAATAAATACACTGCACTTCACTTCACATCAATTCACTACACTTGCACTTCACTTCTCTCTCTACTCAATTGCACTACCCTTCACAGCACGTCCCGACACTCCAATTCAACTACTACTTTAAATATAATTGTATATTTAATAAAGAAATGCATTTAATAGTGATTATCATAATACTAATTATAAAAATCACAATTATAATAAAATTATAACTAAAATAATAACTATTTTAATAAGCCTAACTTACTAACTACTACATTTTACAAATGTCCTTAGTTAATATACTTACAACTGTGCTTAATATACTTAATATTCTATAATATACTTGAAAGTGCAACAATAGACACAAGAATTGCCGTGGACAATTGCGCCCCATTCTTATTCGTCACGCTCCTACACACAACCTTAGTGTCGTCCGATGGGCAGATCCTACGTCCCTATAAGGCCATCCCCACAATCTCGAAAGAATCCGGAAGTGCAGATGCCCACCCAGAGCCCCTCGTGAACAGCAACACAATCAAAAGAGAGGAGGGTGGGTAACAAACACCTTCTATAGGGTCAATGACATTGAGGCGTAATGGTAAATACCAGAGCAGTATTCAAAAAAAAGGAGCCAAGGAGGGTGTGTTATCTTTCATCCACATTCCTTGTGGTATCGTCTCACCTCAACATACAAGTGCACTTGCGAAAGACGGGAATCCGTCGCCAGGCGACGTGTAGGTTAGCGCTGCATCTCGCCATCCATCTGGGGAGGAACACCGCCAGCCCTCGGGATGAAACATTCCCTTTCCTGACAGGGCTAATGACCAGGGCAGTTGGCTAGCGCGGGAACATCAATCAGCCGATATGGCTAATGGCTTCGCCCTTCCAGGTTCCACCCCGAACAATCGATGTGGAATTTGTGGTTGACAATGCGAGCTCTCGTGAGGTTTTGTTGAGGTTCTCCAGTTTCTCCTACCTTTCATTCCACCATTTCTCCATCGCCATTATCATTAGGTCATCCCTCAGGAGCCTCAATACTCTCAGCAGTTGAAGGACCTCTAAACCGCCGTAAATCAATAAATCATGATGGGCCACAGGAAGAAGAAATGTTCACGGGGTGGGGCTGGAGGGGACGGAGCGGGTGGCGAACCGGAGACCCTGGCCCCCTCTTCCCGCTGCCCGTCGGCCGCGCAGCCGTTGTCCTGTTTGCCGGGGGCGCTTGATAGCCCATAAAGGCGGCGCCGGGGGCTATTCCGGGCGCCCTAAAGCGAAGCGCGACCGATGCCCAATTTAGCGGCCGCCCTCGCCTCGCCCTCTCGCCCACTCTTCGTCGCCCCGCCTCATCCCGGCCACCTGCTCTCTTCGTCGGCCCGGCCCGCCACCTCCGACCGCCCACGCCCCGGCCCGCCCCATCCCGGCACATCGCGCTTTGCCTAACCACACCTCGTCCCGCCGCTCCCCGCCACGCCCCGCCGCGCCCCGCCGCGCCCCGCCGCGCTCCGCCGCTCCCCGCCACGCCCCGCCACGCCCCGCCGCGCCTCGCCGCGCCCCGCCGCGCCCCGCCGCGCCCCGCCCCGCCCCGCCGCGCCCCGCCGCGCCCCGCTATGCCCCGCCATGCCCCGCCATGCCTCGCTGCGCCCCGCCATACCCCGCCGCGCTACATCGCATCCTGTCACGCCCCTCCACTCCCCTCCATGCCCCTCCACGCCACGCTCAGCAACGCTTTACCCCCCCTGCTCCCCAGACCCTCTGCTCCGCACCGCCCCTCTCCGGATGCCGGAATGACCATCGAAGAGCATCTCCGATGAGATGATAATGGGGCCTGTGGCGGCTGAGGCAATGGACGTGGCGGCGGCAGCGGTGCGGCCGCGCGCCGGTTAAAGAGATAGTGGTGATAGTGGCGGTGACGGCACCGGTAGTAGAAATGCCGACGGTTGCATGAGCGGAGGCATAGGCGGCGGTGGTAGTGGCGGGAGCAAGAGCAGGGGCGGACGACGGCTGCGCTAGAGTACGAGCGTAGAAGCCGATGGCGGAGGTTGCAGGGGCGGTGACAACGGTGGCACCGGCGGGCGAAGTGACGGGAGCGGTGGCGGCGGTGGCGGTGGCGGTGGCGGCCATCTTCCTTCAGTTAATACTCCCCGGCCCATCTTCCGATCTGCTCGTTCGATAGCTATTGTCTCAGAAGCTGATAGTCACTTTCCTCTTAACCCCTGATTGCCTTTCTTGTCACTTACACCAAAAGGGTTTAAACGCAGGAATCGCAATACATTAATGAAGTTATCTACGTCCGTCTCTCTGATCATCACCCACGGTTAGACCACTTCGTGTCCACTTGTCGAGACAAATGAGGTGCGATTTGACGCGTCGCATTTTTTTTTGCAAATCCATTTTGAAGATTATAAGAATGGTTTCTAAAAACAGGTTTTTTGTGTTTTTGAGGCAACTATAACGCGTTTGGGATGGGTTACGGCCCTTTCAATGGTGATCAATAGCTCATTATATTTCTCTTGACAAGACAAATCTATTGGAACAATTTTTAACCGGTTTTCTGGAAAGAATTGTAAAAGACGTCTTATGGTTTTGTGGTATGGACTAGTGTGTGTGACGCATGTTGTCTTAGAATCGTATAAATATGTTGTCAGGAAAGACAAAAACTAAGTGAGAGAGTTGCTTGATGAATGAAGACTATATTATAATACACTATGTCATAAAGAAGACGAGTAGAATTATATAATGTCAATAAATATAATAAATAAGATGTTATAATGATAATGAAGTATGTATTAATCGACACCAAAAGGAAGCATTCCGGATAAGAGAAGTATACAATAGAACCAAAGAAACCAAAGGAACGAAAAGGAAGCAGCCAGACAGCTATAAAACGTTTAAAATTTACTTTGCAAGTTCATTATGAAAGCACAAATAAAATTGTTGAACATGAAAATACCTGCGAGAGGCGCCATGGTACGCTAGTTTTGGTAATACCTGTAGTCACTCAATGTTGGTTTTATTAATTTTTTCAATTCTAGGAATTTTCGAGCAATATAATGATGGTTTAGTTGACTTGATTGTTCATTTTACAGGACATAGCATCTTCTCCGCACTGTGCTTGTTCCATGGCTTTAACCTCTTGTTTGAAGGCCAGTTGCCCTTTTCAATATCCGACAAGCTTTCTTTTCGATTGCCACGCGAGCTTTTATTAATCGTTGATTCTCGTGCAAAACATAACATGAAACTCACTATGTACTGTTGTAATTAAGTAAGTTTTTAGAAATTCAGGATGATTGCTTAAAACCTTCTCAAAATTCTTAAGCATATTTAAAAAAGCTAAAGTTGTTTTCATCTGCCATCTAATGACAAAATGTCTTTATCACAGAGCAGCAATCACCAAGCAACCCCTAATTCTTGCATCTACGCGCTTCGCCCATCATATTCCTTTCTAAACCCTGTCATCGCCCTCTAACGAATGTTTCAAGAATGTTCCTCGCATTAACCTTGGCTGAAGGTACCCCCTAATGAAATCATTATCAGTGAGGTGACAAGATGAACCCCTTCACACCACGCTGATACAAAGGTACTCAAATGAAGAGCCTCGCGTCTGAACGTTGTACTGTATTTCAATGTAAAATAAAATTAAATAAAAAAAAAAATACAAGCCGATCAGATGGCCGAGATCGCTAAGGCAGTAGTGTCGTAGTGGTTTCGGACCAGAAGATTGCAGGTTCGAGTCCCGCCTCGGGCATGGGTGTATTTGTGTGTGTCTGTATGAGTGTGTCGTCCTTTCACCCCTCATTATCATCATCATTTCATCTTTCATACCCCCAGGGCTAACAACCCTGGGGGATAAAAATCGGATTCAGTAAAAATACTGATCCCCCCCAATTGAAGTTACATGCACCTGCTACCGCGATATGATACTGACCCACGGTAAATGCAGGATGTATGAACGCGTGGTCCTAGTTGGCCGATTCGCGAGCAAAAAAAAAAAGTACAAACGCCGCCCCTAGCAATAGTCATAAACGAGATCGGCAAACACTTATTTTCTCCATGAATAATAGGCGAGTGATAAGTCCATAAACATTCATTTAATGTATGCTCCATTTAAAAATCGTTAAATCCAACTCTGTTATTTCAAGTACGATTCAAAGAAGATTAGCCAGATCAAAAGACCACTAACTCACGTAATGCGATCTTCATTTCCACTATGCGCTGTTCACGTGAAACCTCCACGCTCACACGGAACCTTCTCCGAGTACTTCAGGGAACATCGAAGAGAACCATGGACTTACAATCTCCATTAGACGGCGAATTGCTTCAAGTTGCAGCAGGGACTTTACAGTCTTCGTGTGCCATTGTAGCACTGTAAAGCGCAGCAGTAGCACTTTGCACGCCAAGGGAATCGGATTGTCCTGCGAATCACCTTGTTTTAAAGCCAGAAAGTGCATTTGGCTTTGTATTTTGTGTTTGAAAAATACAAAAGATGTAGTAAATTTAATTTAATTACGTTTTATAAATATATAACTTAAAAAGCAATATCATTATTACTTCAATGTAATTATAAATAGTACAAATAAAATAAATAAATGCAAATTAGTGATTATATTTTCATCTTGTCTACAGAATATTTAATTTTATTATTGTAGCAATTAGAGCGGAGGGAAAAGTGCTTGTGCGGTAGTTTTCCGGGTTTCTCCAATTCTTTTAATACCAGGCGATTACTGGAGCAGTACCCAAACAAACGAGCCTCGGACTGCGCGCAACCTTTTACTTCCACCGTTTTTGTATTATCCTCACTCTGATTGACATTTACATGCGCTACACTACCACACGCATCGAAAGACCCGTCGGGAGCTTAGTTTTTGTCGCGTCTGGGGCCATGCCCGGTTGGGAAGGTACCTGGATGGGGACACTCCCGCGAGCCCAGGTGTAAGGCCGGGGTAGGATCTCACGATCTCCCAGGAGAAAAACACCGCCGCCTCCCTGATAAAAATATAGGCACTTCACTTACGGGGCTTATTAGCACAGCCGTTGACATGCCCGGATACAAAAAATAATCAATCTAACGAAACTTTTTTTTGTTGCTTTTTTTCGTTTTTTAACTTCATGCGTATTGATTTTAGTTTATTTATAGTCATTTTAGGTTACTCTGCTTACCTTTTAGCATCTACGATATTTTCTTCTTATTTTTCCACTTTTCATTAGAGATATTCTTTCGCCCTTCATACGTATGTGAGGGTGTCGTACCAGCCAGGTGGTCAGAGCGTCACTGACGGGCGGGCGCCTTGTCTCGAGGAAAGCCCTCTTTGCCTACATATAGATCACCGGTATGATCTCACCATCGAGCTGGGGGCACCGCCACCTCACGTGTTAAAAAAACAAGCACTACTCTTACGGGATTGGTGGCTGTGCCCTTGACGCGCCTGGATACGTAAAATAATCAATCTAACGAAATTCAGATGTTTTTGTCTTGTTTTCGTTTACCATTATTGAATTGAATTGAATTAATGCCTTATTTTACGTGGCGAGACTCACGCCATTAGGCCTGCTCTTACGTCTGACCACGCAAATTTCGCTACGCTCCTTTCACCAACTAGCAGAGAAAGGAGGTATTTCTTGGGCGAGAAACAGGCGATTTGAATTTAGCTCAGAGGCGTCATTTAGGCTTGAGGATCTTTTACATGCAAGTAAATATACTAACATGGGACAGTCGGCTTTACTTCCACTCCGAAAGAAGGATGGAAAAATCCACGGCTTCGATCGGGTTTGCACCCGCCAACTTGGGTACAACAGTCCGATACGCTAACCGTTACACCATCGCCGCCGTGTAAACAACCATTATGGCGGTTTACGTTAGTCATTTTACAATATTTGCATTTACCTATATTTTCTTCTTCTTCTTTTCCCACTTTTTGTTAGCGCTATTCCTCCGCCCTCGTCCGTGCGTGAGAGTGCCAGCCACTGCCAGCCAGGTGGTCAGGGCGCCTCGTCGCGTCTCGGGCGGCGGCGGCAGCGATTCCACGCGCGCGAGGCCCATCCATCTCGCTAGAGGCCATTGCGATGCCCGCGGTGTTTCGCCGATTCCCCGCCCGCCGCGCTGCCGCGCCCGCGCGTGACGCCTCGCCAGGCGCCTTCCGCCAATCAACGTTCTCCCCCTTGCGACGGTTTCCTTGATTGCCGTCGTCTGGCATAACGGGGGGTGACTTATTTAATGCGGCCGCGCGATAATAAAGTGCAAAAATGTTCGCGTGAGTAAGAGGTTGTCGAATGACGGTGGCTTCCACCTCTCGTTCATAATGTGAAGTATGTTCGTGAGTTACTCCGGATGTGAGCTATTAACCGGTTAGTTCCTCACGATCAATTGCTTCATTCGAGTCCATTTTCTTTCCTCTCACCGAACCTTGGTTTTTGCTAAAGAATGTTATGCGAATATTAATGCTCTTCATCCCGGTTCAAATGTCTAAATGGGATTATATATTAATAATTTCCCATAAAATAATTGCTAATAAAATTAAGAGTCATAAAGAGTAATAGCACATGCATATCTTAAGTTTGAGTTACGAAAATAATGTATTCTTTTACTCCGGCATTTTTCTTTAATTTTGCCATTCGAAAATAATCACGTAAAAGTTTTAAATCGGGTAAAGATACGCCTATGGTGGCGGATTGTCACCACTAGATCAAAACTAGATTCTGAAGATGCTACTTTCTCGATGAGAATTCTGAAGGCCGGAGTCCTCGTGGTTCCATCCGATCGATTTCAGGAGGAATTCGGAAGCGGTACTTCAAAAACAGACTCACGGACTGCGCGCCATCCTTTGTTTTCCATCCTCGAGGTCGCAAATACCGGGTCAAGATTCGAATAGAGCTTTAGCCCCGTGGGAAGAAGATACCAACAATTACTACGAAAGCAAGCAGGCTATCCTCATTCTGACCTCATTTTTAAGCAATGAAGTGCATTTGACACTGGAAACCTTCACTAGCGTTCCCTTGACGCCTGAGCTCTCTAATCCCCAACCAGCACGACGCAGCACGGACAAGCCAAAAGCCCGGTCTCACTCGGAATGACACAGCCAGATTGTCAGGGCTGTCTGCCATTGCCTTCGAATGAATGGGAATTAATTTCTTCGATGTTCGCTGATCCTTGGTGTGCTCTGGTGCGATTTTATACGGCGATATTGTGCTTGGTTCATGGTTTTACGATTTATATTTTATTTTATTTTTAATATTATTTGGAAGCTGATAATAATAATTTACAAAGCATGTGCTTTAGTGCATACAGTGCTTTAGCACTGTATCTCATTAAAAATAATTTGATTGCGTATTTTTAAGTTATATTGTTTGATATTTTCAAGTATTGCCTGAAGTGTTAGCAGGATACGAGGTGCAATATTACAATATTATGTAACCGTGTTCAAAATGTAAGGGTAAGCTATTGTAACAACAAGTTTAATGTCATCTTAAAAGTTAAAAGAAAAAGTCTGTTAAAAGAAGACATTCTCCTCTCGGTCTGTCCTTGTGCTGTGAGTTTGTGAACTGTGACGCCGTCATCTAGTCGTGAGTCATCCTAAAATTTTCAAAAAAAAAAAAAAAATTAATAAATTGAAATATTGTTCTGAAAGTGATGCGATCAAAATGGGATAATTCCTTAACGCGAACATGAACCAGGTAGTGTAAAAATGAGCTGTGAACCCGACTTGGTCATTTCTGTTGGTTGAATATTTCGTGTTTCAGGGTTGGTCAACTGCGATAGTATTAGTTCCGAAAGTGTAGTCCATGTATTTAATATTCCCCAGTGGATGACTTCTTTCCCCACTGGATGGTGAGGTCGGGGGCAGACCTACACGTGAGGTTGCGGGGTTTTCCACAACATTACACATCTCTGTGAGTATATCGCGCCAGCGGAGAACTGCCCCTTTCGGAACAAGCTCCGAAGTGTTACTACCCGCCTAGTGTCCCGACATGAATGTATAAGTGTATTGCGTGTACGCATAAGTGTGTGTGTGTGTGTGTGTGTGTGTGTGTCTGTATGTGTGTAAGTAAGGGATTCGCTTTGTGTTGATCGGAGAAAGCCTCGAAAACCACCGGTCAGATCAGCCGGCCGCTAGAATTCTCCTGCAGTCAGCAGCTAAATTTGACGCAACTGACTGGAATCAAAAATTCTGCCACCATCGGGACTCGAGCCGTCGGAGCTCTTGGTCCAAGTCGCTGCAGAGACAGCAAGAATGTTAGAGCATTCGCCTGGTATCGATAGGAGAAACTACGAAAATCTACCAATCAGAGAAGTTGGCCACTTGAATTAAATTAAAAATTAAATTTGCCTTATTTTACGTGGCGAGACTCGGGCCATCAGGCCCGCTCTTCCGTCTGACCACGCAGATTTCGCTACGCTCCTTTCACCAACTAGCAGAGAAAGTAGACATTTCTTGGGCGAGAAACAGGCGATTTGAATTTAGCTCAGAGGCGTCATTTAGGCTTGAGGATCTTTTACATGCAAGTAAATCTACTAACATGGGACAGCCGGCTTTACTTCCCCTCCGAAGGAAGGCGTACGAGGGATTTTGTCGCCCTAAAAATCCACGGCCTGTGAATGAATTATCCTATGAATCCTATGAATTCTCCAGACAGCAGTTAAATCCTAGCTATCTAGATAGTATCAAACATCCTGCCACCTTCGGAACTCGAACGCCATGACCCCCTGGTCAGAGACAATACTACGACATAAGTTGTTGTCCAGAGCTACCTCAGACGGTAACATGCGATGTTTAAAAAAATTACAAAAAAGGGCCTCACTGATGTCATTTCGCCTCCCCTCTCAAAAGAAGGCACAATTAAAAAAAAAACAAATTATTTCGGCCGAAGCGATTACTCCCACAAAATTCGAGAAAGGAAACAAAATTCAGATCTTGGGAAATTTTCCTTTTGTAACAGAACAATTAGAGATTGGAACAGTTTACCTGCAGCAGTTTTCAAAGCTTTTCCTCTCAGTGTCCGAAGTTTTAGAAACAAATTAGAACAAGATATTAAATGAGTATGTGCTGTGTAGTGCGGTGAAGTGCTGTGAAGTGTTGATCAGTGTAATTCAAAGCAAAAAAGTGTAGTGTAGTGAAGTGAAGTGAAGTGCGGTGAACGTGATCAATGCACTTTTCAATGATGCTTTTCGTCTTGTACTGTATTGTACGGTATTATTATTATTATTATTATTATTATTATTATTATTATTATTATTATTATTATTATTATTATTATTATTATTATTATCATCATCATTATCATTCTTAGTATTATTATTATTATTAATGTAAGTGTTGTAATTTTTGCAATTATTGTCATTAACTGCCACCGGGTTAAACCCATTGCAGTTGTAATAAATGTATGTATGTATTAAGACATTCTAAGCATGTTCCGTGTGCCTGACAACGTTGGCCGACTTGTCCGCTCCTGTGGTTCCGCGGGCTCAACAGGCCGCGCACGTCCCTAGTATTTGGCGGCGGCGGCGGCGGCTGCTCCGCCCTTTTTACGCCAATTGGGCCTTTTGTTGCCGCGGCGCTCCGCGCGGCGCCGCCCGCGGGCGGGGCGGGGGGGGGGGGGGCTCCGGCGGAGACGCGATGTAATTTACGGGAGCTTCCACACAGGAGGGCCGCGCCTCGCCGCCTCTGCCCGAGAAAAGAGGGGAGACGTCGCGGGGAGAACAGTCGGGACATCGCAATTCAAGGAAGGTTTGTGAGTAGCTCAGATAGTAACAATGGTAATAATGAATACTAGTTCCTCTTGTGCGAAACTTCCGGATTTAGTGCATCATTGTTTGTTTTTTGTTGTTGTTTTTTTATTTTATTTTTAAGTAGCTTCGAACTGAAGTACAACTTGGAACGATTTGTAAACTTGTTTAGCCATAAGGAGTGGGGACATCCTTCACACATGTAATATCCGCTAAGGAGGCTTAGTGCATCAACTGAAGTATCTGCAGTGCATTTGATTGGATGATCTATGGTTTCAGTCCCGAGGGTGACAGTATTTCGACTCCGGCAATATCGAATTGAACCACTGTCTGGAGTATAATTCTAGCGGTCGGCTACTCTGATAGGATAAGTTTTCCTTGTTTTTTCTTATCAATACCAGAAAATGCCAGAGCTATTCCCTAACAAATGGGCCACGGGCTGCAAACGGACTCTCCTCTTCTTTTGCAAATGCTCACTCCTTCCTTAAACACTTTTACCCTCACATTTACTAAACTACCACATGCGACGGGAGACCAGTGTGGGAGTTGCGAGCTTGTCCCGGTTGGGGCAGTGTCCCGTTGATACGAGAAACGTGGATGGGGAAACGCTGCTAGCCGACATGTAGGTCGCCGCAGACCATCACCATCGAAAGAGGAAAAATCACTGCCAGCTCCCGTATTAAAGCAGGCACTACACTTATGAGACCAATGACATTATCAGTTGACACGCAAGGAAACATGATATAATCAGCGAATCCAACTGAACAAAATAATCCATTAATAATCATTAATCTCATCATTATCCACCTCTTACAATGTCTCTCTTTCAACATTCATAAAGTCAAATCCAAAGATAATCTTCCCCTGTGATCACCCTTTTGAAGAAAGGAGACATATGAAAGCGTTAGACTAATCCGTCTCTTACGTTCAGCAGTTGGCTTAAACAAACGCGGCAAACATCGTTATACTATAATTACAAAGCAATAGTGAAATTAGAGGTAGAGAACACCGAAGAATACCATTCCTTCTACCGAGAAATTTGATCCGAATCTGCTCTTTCCAGAAAAAAACGAAGATTTACCAGGCTTGAACTGCAGTGTACAAAGGTGTGAAGTAAGGGTGCTGGGCACAACGCCGTTTCAAGTATTAAGATTAATTAGATGAATTAAATGGGCGCTAATGAAGAAAATAAGGCGGAGAAAAACATGCGCAGGGAGAGAAACGAGTCCCAAGAAAGAACGAC
Source organism: Gryllus longicercus (assembly GCA_038098605.1). Lineage (NCBI taxonomy): Eukaryota > Metazoa > Arthropoda > Insecta > Orthoptera > Gryllidae > Gryllus > Gryllus longicercus. The sequence continues at coordinate 1,074,478 of JAZDUA010000398.1, forward strand.
GCAACGACCCTATTTCCCCCGGCAAATTACACTCAAAGAATACGCAAGAGAAAGAACAGATAGTAGCACTTCGGATCGACCCAATGCGCGCAGGCAAATTTTGACAAGTGGGGAGCTGGATGACGAGAAGGTTAGTGGATCGGAAAGGGGCGGATACGCGAAACACAAAGCGATGCGAGAAGGTGCGCAGCGACGTGTGGTATCAGGAGGGTGGTTGTTGTGTCGCGATATGGCATTCCGGCCCTCGCGACACGCTGCCGTCGGCAAGTGACCAGTTGTCATTTGCCGACGCCAGCGTTCCGAGGTTATAAATTGGGGAGGACTTCGCACATCCCTCCTCTTATGACGAGTCAACCTGCCGAAGCCAGCCGTCGTCACGCCACCCGCTCCCAGGTCGTAGGGTCCACTACGCGGGTAAGTGCGCGGAGGAAGAGACGTGGCGGTGGCGTGGAGCGAGCGCGGGGGTGGCCGCGGGGAGCAGTGGTGTGGTACGGGGGTAGGTCCGGTGTCGGGGAGGGGCGGACGCGAGGACGGTGGCCGGGGGATGGGCGTGGGGACGGGCGCGGTTAACTGCACGAAGGCAGGCGCGGGGACGGCCGTGGGATTGGGGGCGTGCGGGGGCGAGGCAGGCGGGAGAGGGAGCGGAACCGAGTGTGGATGCCGAGGCGGAGCGGGTCAGGGAAGGGTCGTGGAGGCCGACTTTGGAGCAGGAGTGGGGACTGGCATTGGGGGGCGTGGGGTCGAGGGCGAGCGGGAGCGAGGCGGGCTTGGTGTGGCCGCGCGGGTGGGCGCGAAGACGGGCGTGGGGCCGCGAATGTGGAGGCGTGTGTTGGGGAAGGCGCTGGGGCGGCGCCCAGAGACGTGGCAGGGCGTCAACAAGGCGAGATGAGGGCTCTCGACAGGAAGTCGCTGCGCGGCGGTGGTTGGCTGCTCAGGGAGGGGGAGGGGGGAGGGGGAAGCCGCTTCGGGGCCAGCGCGATCCGCTGCTGAAAAGACGCTGCCACTCCAGCAAAGATGGTTTAAAGCATCCTTTTGACCCCCGGTGTTTTTTGTTGTTTTTTTGGAAACAAAAAAATCTCAAAAACGACGCAGTTCACTCTCATTTTGTGAATAAAAATACTCTGGAAATTGATTAAACAAAAATTACACGTGACTTTCGAGCTTTGAAATTATTATAAATTTTAGCGTTTCAATAAATGAAGTAGAACGTTTGGTATTTTCTCCCTTTGAAATTATTTCCCCAACACACGCCTCCACATTCGCCACTCTATTTTCTATCTATCCCTCTCTCTCTCATTGTGTTTAAAATGTAAAAAAATACTGATACACATTTTTCAAGGGATTAAGTAATATTAACCCGTACGACCGCGCAGTTTTCATTTTTAAATCTACTGCAGGCGGAATTAAAAAACACTGACAAAATAATGTTCACATTAAAATGCAAATATAAGAAATACATAGCAGTAAACGTTTACAAAAATGTCAGGGAATGTTTATTTAAATGATGTATGGTAGTAACGGAAACTGGAAATGACTGGCGTTTGCATATAGAATGAGACTTCATAAAACGATCATCTGTCAACTTCCTCTTCTTTCGTCTGTATGCAGGTGCTTCCCAAATTCCTACTCTTTTAAATTTATTTGTCAAAAAATATGGTTTAAAATAAATAGTCTTTGCCGACCTAGATATAATTCAAGGTAATCAGCGTCTAAAGAGGAACATTTTGAAAGAAAGATTATAAAATCAAGATAAAAATTCCTCCCGAATTTTTGAATATTTGCTAGAGACGACTGGTCAATGTGCTTTGCTTGGTTTTTGGGCGTCGTCAAATTAGAGAAAGTCAAGACGGAAGTTTGAATAAAACGCCTCTTCTAAACAAATCAATATATTTGAAGAATTTATTTAAGTAATAATTATTGTTTCATTAGAATAATTATTCTTATCTGCTTTAATGTAATCATTTACCAGATGGTTATAAGAACTAGTAACTATTTGATTGTTTAGACGATAAACCAAATGTTAATGTTATTGCTCAAGCTTACAGGGTTTGTAATTTCAACTTGTAAACAATTAACGAATATCGAAGGTACTAAATTTAGTAGTAATAGTAAATAGCAATGTTAATGAAATAATTGAGACTGTTTTTTTATCAAGAATTAACATATTACTTTCCAATATACTATTATTATGCACCGAATACTTACGTAAATGAGACAAACTTTAATATCTCAAAAAATCGATGTCGAGATTTTAATGGGAAGACTCTAAATTGTATGACACAAATATTATCCTCATTAATGATTTTGAATTTTCACCAATTAACGCTATGAGTATGTATTTTTGGGAATTTCCCACGCTTTGTTTGATGAAGCGAGTTCTTCAAAAAATGGCCAACATATTTTTGCATTTTTCACTTGCAATATAATAATATTACGAAACATTTATTGATAATACGAGAAAGGATGTGTTGTGATAGAAGTTATCAGTTTATGTGATATTTTATATTTCATGTATTTTAAATGTGAAAAGCCGTTGATAAAATAATTTCTTCTGACTTTCAATCAATTCATTTCTTCAAATTAGGTATCCACTATATTAGTGTTGTTTGAAGTCACAGAATTACGCAATAATCACTGAAATCGTAATATAATTGTGTTAATTTCATTAAGATTCCTTAACTGCATCTTGCAATCATGCCTCAGATGGATTCAACCATTCTTCGGATTCGTGTTGTTTGAAGAATTCACAGAATAACTCTGTAATCACTGAAGTCGTAATATCAGTCAGTTTATTTCATTATCGCTCTTCAACTGCATCTCCAATCATTCCTCGGATGGATTCAATCATTCCTCGGATTCATGTTGGTATGAATTGAATTGTAAAAGTAAAACCCAGAAACCGTGTAGCCAACCCGACTTGTCCACCACCAACTCCAGAAAACTCCACCGGAATTCAACCTCAGTACCAAGAAATGGTAATCTAGCTACTACGCAACGCATTGTCACAACACGCGTAAACAAGTCAATTAGCGAAATGAGGTACAGATTCAGAGGAATCTCCGATTGGTGTAAACGGGTCGACCAGGGGAACAGGCTCGAGGGCGCGGCAAAGCGTTGTGAGGGGCTGCTCACGGCGCCTCGAGGGGCGATTGCAGGGGCTTCGTCGGGGCCAGACGGCGCCGAGCACCCAGTTACGTGGTTTACGGCACTCGGAGAAACGCGCGTTCCTCTCCGCTTTATCCGGAATTATTATCCGGCGACGCGCGTAACGTGTTGCGAAGTTTGCGTGCCTTTAAGCACACCGGCCGCTCTCTTAGCTGGTGTGGGGTTCTCTGAACACGAGCTTTCCCTCATTTATTTTCTCTTTTAAGAAAAAGGAACTCTTCAGATAGGACAATAATGGACAGTACATGATGTAAGAATAATTACGTTTTCTGTTGTTATATGTTTTATATAATTTCTAGGCTACAATTTCTTGTTTGTATTAATACATTACTGTAGTTAATATTGATATTCTCAGATAAATCCCCTCCTGGCTTCGTGACTCTGAGATTAATCATCAATTTCCCAAACACTCGTGGTATTATCTACGAATTTTTCGTAGGCAATACCACGAGTGCTTGGGAAATTATTGATTAATCCCAGAGTGGCGAAGCGAGAAGGGGATTTATCTGAAAATTTCCAAAGAACGACTGGTATTTAATACGACTATTCCACAAACGAAATTATGTCCAATAGAGTTCTAAAGTGCCAAATATTAACTATAATAACTCAAAGAATGTTAAAATCAAAGAGGTTGTGTTAGAGTACATACGCGCTTTATTGGACGCGCGTAGCGAGCGACGTATAACACCTCCTAAGGTAGATGAATCACTATTTATGATTGGCCAGTAGGTAAAAGCGGTAAGAAAAATCAGATAGAAAAAGCGATACACATTTTGAGATACTCCGCCCTGATTGGGGCATTTTGTTAAACATTATTGGTTTTACTTTCACTAGTGTAATAGTCAAATATCACGTATGCGTTTGAATTTCCGATAAATTCCGGAATCGCGTAGTGACAAGCGAAGGCGCTTCCAATGATTGATTTATCGCACCTATTACTTGGTCAATATAGAGGAGGTAGCAAGAAAAAACTATATTCGGGAATGGGAGGTACCCGTCTTGATTGGTGAATACCACGTATATATATATATATATATATATATATATATATATATATATATATATATATATATATCAATTCTATTGGTGTTAATTTCGCGGGCGCAATTCTCAGTAATAGCATCACCTGTTCATTAAACAATATTTTGCTAGCCTTTTTATATTGCTATCCGTTTAATAAGAGTACCTGATTATAATTTTTACAAGTCTTTGCCAAATAGGTAACCGGTCTTTTCTATGTTTGGACAGGCATGGCGTTCCGGTGACGACTATGCTGTCGTACCGAGTCAGAAAGGAATACATCGCGAAACAGATGAGGGTAAGTGTCCTTTCTTTACGTTTCATCCTCTGAACAGTGCTTCTACGCTGCGGTTAAGTCTTGGAAACGATTAATTATTATAAGGTCTTAGATATTTCAATTAAATCAAAATAGGCAGTAAATATTATAAGAATTTTGATATTAAATTTCCCTACCATTCATTTATAAAGTGTACCACTCAGTTAGTACGTTTCTCACTGATAATTTTAAGAAGAGTATGTAGATTATATTTTGTAACTTAGTAATAATTGCGAACGAAGACTTCTATTTCGCAAAAGGACGTCTTGGGAAACGCTGTGAAAGTGGTACGTCGCAAGAGCTAACCAAGAACAATACGCCACATCTTGTTGAGTCTTGTAAACTACGAGGGGACTTGCGGTTACTCTCATTCTCAATACGAAAGCTTGTGTTCATGCTCGCTTTCACGATAGCAGGAAGCCATAATGTTCACGATTAGTGGTACGTCATTGAACTCCTTTGTTACGCTGCACTGGATGCATTTCTCGATTTCTATTCCTGTAGATTTACGAGGGAATAAGAGCTCTTCCATCCGAGAAGAGCTTTGTCATTCAACGTTTTGCTCGTCTTTCGTGGAATTACTTTGACCTATGCTTGTAACATCTTAGTTGAGTTTGATCTACCGCAAGTGACACATTAATCGCGTCCGGTAACGACCGCCCGGGGTGGTGCTTCGCCTCAATTACGGAGCTTCCAGCATTCAATGGGAGTTTGTCAGGGGAATGGCTAATGTAGATTGCGAACGCCGCGCGACTGTTAATTTCAAGAGCTTGAACGAGATGTTAGAGATCGCTAGGTTGTCTTGTTGCGAGGGGCGACATTTTGAAAAGAAAGTAGAATTCACGATTGTACATGTGAAAAACAAAACTATTCAGCAGGAGTAAATACCTGCGACTCTAATTCAAAGAAATGTTGGAGAATTATCTCTAAAAGTAGATAAATGAACTATACTTTGCAAGAATATAAATAAATTTAGATATCAAAACGACAAAATTTAAAACGAAATAAACGAGAGTTATTCTTATAACTATATTTATTGTATAATTAGCTGATAACTTATAACGTCTTTTTTTAACGTCCTCCCATATAATGGTTTACTCCAATGTCAACAAATATGATGATTATGAATCGCTATATAAAATGCTAGCGATGTACTACATCTCTCTGTGTTCCTTTTTGCATAAGGTACTACTATACTCGGCATTGTTCAGGTATCTCTCAGGCATTTACTTACCACAATCATGTTTTACATTGCTATCGTTGGCGTTGGCCGAATATTTGTTAATATCAAACTGAAGTATCTCACGTTGCACCGATATTCATTCTTCACAATCTGGCAATCTGTTAGACAGGAAGCCAATCTAATCCCATCCTGCTCGCCCACTCCACTCTATTCTAGTGCACCTCTGCCCCACTCGGCCTTGTCGAGGCACGCACCGCTTTGCGTTGCGCCTTGCCCTGTCCCTTCCCTGTCACTTCCAATCCCTCTGTCTACTTTCCTCATTCTCTAATTAAAGTAATTAAGAAATCTGTCCTAGAAGAAAAATAAAATACCTTTACTCATGTCTATACTCATGTTTATGTAATATCATACCAATACAATAGAGCGCACTTCCGTATTAACAGTTTCAATCTGTCAGAGTTTTAGCATCAACGTTAACTCAACGCATTAACTCAATATTTTCATATCTTTTCTTCACTTAATACATTCACGCCCAGGTGCGATTAATATCAATTTCGAACTTACTTTAATCAATATCGTGTATAGAAAAAAACATCGGAAAAGGTTATCAGTCTCAAATATTAACAGTTTTCACTACGCAACTCAATCTTACATTTTAAAAAAATCGTTCACCAGAGGTAATACACATTTTGGTGCCTGTTTCATTTTCACAAGTAGTAATAGTCTTCATAATTAAATTATTCTGTTAAGCGTCATCCTTTTAAAAACCTCAGAACTGCGCGTAGATAGTTACAGTTCTCTGTTGTCGGTTGGGCGTTTTTCATACTTTTATTATCACAATGGTCATTGCACTATAGTTAGGCTTCATATACTCGAAAACAATTTTGTTTCTTTGTTGTTTTTTTCTATTAAAAATGTACACTTTGGGGTAACGTTTTGAAACGTAATTCCGCTACGTTTGATTCTTGATCGCTCAAAAATATGTATGCCAAATTTGAGAGCGTTCACTTCATTGATACTTATTTCTTTCTGACACAAACTATTGTAAACAATTTCACTTTTATATAATATAAGAAAAGGAAGGTGCTATACAAAAAGCCTGGCTTCCTGTTCCCCTGACAGTGTTCCAACTCTCTCTCCGTGCCCTTTTGCGCCGCCGGTGGCACCTTGGCTTGTTCTGCGTCCAGCGCATTCCACGAGCGCCCTCCTCCGGCTCTCTGCCCGTCGCGGCCGCGGCGCGCGCCGCCGATAAACCCACGACGCTACGGCGCCGCGGGGCGCGCGCCCGACGGCTTTACGGCGACACTCCGCAGTAAACAGCCATCGGCGCTCGCACTCGCCAGCTTGCCCACGCACCCACGCCCCGCCGCCCACGCCCACGCCCCCTCGACCCCGCCCCGCCGCCCACACCCCCGCCGCCCACGCTCCCATCGCCCACACCCCGCCACTACGCCTCCGTCGCCCACTCCTCCCCCGCCCTCGCTGCCCATACCCAAACTCTGCTGCCCTCGCTCCGCCGCCCAAGCCCCCGCCGCCCTCACCCCGCCGCCCATGCTCTCGCCGCCCACGCCCCGCCGCCCACGCCCCCGCCCTCTCGCCTCCGCCCCCTCGCCCACGCCCCCGCCGCCCACGCCCACTCAGTCTACGCTCCCGCCGGCCACACCCCGCCACCACGCCTCCGTCGCCCACTCCTCCCCCGCCCTCGCCGCCCCTGCCCACACCCCGCTGCCCTCGCCCCGCCGCCCAAGCCCCCGCCGCCCATGCCCCCGCCGCCCTCGCCCCCGCCCTCTTGCCTCCGCCCCCTCGCCCCTGCCCCCTCGCCCCCGCCCCCTCGCCCCCGCCCCCTCGCCCCCGCCGCCCACGCCGCCCACGCCCACTCCGCCTACGCTCCCGCCGGCCACACCCCGCCACTACGCCTCCGTCGCCCACTCCTCCCCCGCCCTCGCCGCCCATGCCCACACCCCGCTGCCCTCGCCCTGCCGCCCAAGCCCCCGCCGCCCATGCTCTCGCCGCCCACGCCCCGCCGCCCACGTCCCGCCGCCCCCACCTCCGCCGCCCACGTTCCGTTGAACACGCACCTGCCGCACACACCCCCGCCGCCCACGCCCGCGCTCACGCCGCCCACGCGCCGGTGCCTACGTCCAGGCGCCCAAACCCCGCCGTCCGTGCTCCCGCCACCCACGCCCCGCCTCCAACCGTGCGTCTGGAGGTTAATTGTAGCGGCAGGCCTGTTAGATCGGTACTTTTTCGTGGTTTCTCCGATCAACACCAGGCGAATTCTGGAGCAGTACCCTAACAATCGCGCCAGACCTTTCCTCCCTATTCCTTATTGTCATCACTCTTTACACACGCCTACACTAACATGCCCTATACTACCACACATGCAGGGAGACCTGACGGAAGCTTAGAGCTTGTCCCGGCTGGGGGCGGTGCCCAGCTGGTGGGAGATATCTGGATGGGGAAAACGCCGCCTGCCGACGTGTTCATCAGCGTCGAATATCAGTAGGAAGAACGCCGCCACCTCCCTTAGTAAAAATATGCCCTACACGGGACTAATGCCCATTCCCATTGACAAAGCCTTCAACTTTCTCCTTTCCCTGCTTTTTATCCTGTTCATCTACGAACATACGTCTTCACTGTTGCAAATGCTTCCACTATCTCTTTTCCCTGTCCCTGTTTCTCTATCCTCTCTTCCCAATTTGCTGTACCTCTCCCCGTTTATCTTCGCTTTGCCTTTCACCTCCGCATGTGTCTCCATCTTGTACCTTCTTCACTGTTTCCCGAGAGTCTCTCCGTCTTTTCTTCCACTTGCGCTTTTCATTCACCTCCGTCTATTTTCGCTTCGACCCGACTCCTCTCAGGATACTTCTCTTCCTACCAGTCCACTACCAATCCGCTATCTCCATTGCCATTGGCATTGCACTTGCTTTCGCGTCACCTACATGCGCTCACACTCCCCCACTCGCTACTTCTCATCTCCTCCTCCTCCATCTCTTCTCCCTCTTCATAATCATTCCCCTCGAGGTTTCCTAAGGCGACCACAGTATTTATGATCGTAATTGCATCATCACTAATCTTCCTCGCATCCTATTCTGCCTATACATCCGTCCGCTGTTGCTTCCCGAACATTCATTAAAATGTCTTTAGTGTACTTCCTTTTAGTGCCCCTTTCCATCTATTCTTACTCTTACGCTTCCCCATCCTCCTCTGTCTTAGTTTTTGTTTCATCAGCTGAGTTCAGAATAGAGCCAGCAATGTCGCTGCCTCGGCAGCGACTCTGACAAGGAGGTCCTAGGGTTTGAGTAACGACGACAGTGTACTTTCGACACCACCAAAAACACAGCTGCCCGCAGGAGAATTCTGGTGGCGAATGACCGAGCAGTGCCCTCAGAGACAGTACGTGATCCGCGTGCGATCTTTCCTTCCCATTATACACACTTACCCTTACGTATACTACACTACCACACATGTCGAGAGTCGAATGGGAGATTAGAACTTCTCCCACGGGGAAGATAAGCTGGAGGGGATAATCCCCCGTTAGACGACATGTAGGTCGGTGTCCGTGGAGTTGGAGGAACGCCGCCACTTCCCGCGAGAGGACACTCACTAAACTAACGAGACATGACCGTAGTAGTTGACGTGCCCGAAAACATCATTAATCAATCAACCAGTTTTTGGTATTGTATTGTAAATGAAATAATCTCCACAATAGTTTTAATAGTTTTATTAACAATTTTCCATAGTTAACTTTCGGGAATGAATTTTCCCATCCTCAGTGGATCTCTAGCAAAATGGAGAAATGAAACAAACATAAGTTGAACACAAAACGGGGGGGGGGAAGTACTGTGAATATAGTGGAAAAATAAATAATATCATATAAATACAAAAAGAAAATAACTTACTGCTCAAGCAACGTGGATCTCCCACGAACGTTCACAAATGGTCAAAATAACACGGTGGTAACAGATTGATGGCAGCCATCTTTACGAATGGGAGAAGAGGAAGCCTAACAATGAAGGGAAAGGGAGTGGGGGAAGAAGAGAAGGAAGGGTAGTCATAAAAGGACTACTCAAAAGAATGATTAGGGGATAGATAATAAAATATTTAGAATGGGACTGCTTTTAATCAAGGAATGTTCATTCAAGACAGAAAAAATAGTGTTTTTGAAAAGTTTTAGAATTTCCAAGTTCTCTAAAATGTTCATTTTTGTGCCTTTGTTGACTAGGTGAAGAATTTTAAAATTATGAATGGGGTCAAAAGAATGATTAAATTGTATCAAATGATTGGCAAAGGTAGAAGTGTCTAAATTTTGTTTCCAACATCTAAAATGCTCATAAATTCTAACTGAAAATTCAACCAGTTTTCATGAATTCAACCAGTTTTTGTTACCCTGACTCATCTCGTTCGTAGTCTCACTCTGTACTTCCGCTTGCCCCACCGCCAGCGCCTCCGCCGCTGTTCCCGAGGCGCAGCGCGGCGGGCGCAATCGACGGGCGCGTGCGTGCGCTTGCGTCGGCGCTAAAACAATCGCATCGCCACTCTTATTCCTAGAGACCAGCCCCGCAGGCGACTGCCGCGGTATCTTTAGAGCCGAACAGAATACGACTGCAATGCAGCGCAGGTCACGAAATCTCGAGTCGATGGTAGAAAAGCGCAAAAATCAAGTAATCGTTTATTATATTTTTTTACATTGTGATGGTGAAGAAAATGAACACATGTAATGTGGAAAAGTTTCGTTCACAATGGTGCCCTTATACAGTAAGGTAAGCAAACAAATTGAAATACAAGAAAGATTCCTGAGACAAACTGAATGGTTTCTTCGTCATAATTAGACGAGAACTTTATTTATTAAATGCTCATTTAATAACTGTTTTTAAAAGTACATTTAATAACAACTTTTTCCTCAAATTATTTTTATTATATAACGCTAGAACGCTAGTAGATCAATATGAAATATCTTCATTTCGATACTCGCACAGAGCGGGCTATCGCTTATAAATGTCAAGAAATAGTTTACAATCATGCAAATCAAATGATATTCAAAGAACCATTCGATAAAAAATTCTGCATTAATCATTGCATAGAAACAGTGGCGAAACATAATAAGGTCAAAAATTAAGCATTTAGGGGATTACTACTACGTTGTTCCCAGAGAATTTGCCGATCCATTTTATAATTAAAGATGCAACCTCTCGAATTACTCTTTCAGTTACGTCAAAAGTTTTTTCTAGCAAAGTATCCTTCAATTCCATTGAGTGTACTGTAATGTACTGCGCCTGCCCTGACATAGTCATTGGAACTGAGTGCTGACAGTATGAGCTTCCCGCTTTCCTTTGCGCCATTCCTCCCCCCTCCCATACTCACCCATCCTGTCCGTTGGCTTTTTCGTCCCTAATGCGGCTTTCAACTAGCTATTAGCGTCCTCCGCCTCCAGCCGGCCCGCCTCGCCCTGCCCCGTCCAGTTCAGTCCTGTCCCGTCCCGTCGCCTCCCCTCCCGACTTGTCGCGATGCGTCCTGCCGCGTCCCATAGCGTTCCGTTTCGTCCCGTCCCATCCCATCCTATTCTATCCTATCCTATCCTATCCTATCCTATCCTATCCTATCCTATCCTACCCCATCCCATCCCATCCCATCCCATCCCACCCCATCCCATCCCATCCCATTCCATCCCATTTCATCCCATTTCATCCCATTTCATCCCATCCCATGCCATCCCGTTTCGCCCGTGCCATGCCTCCCCGCTTACCCAAACAGCCCATACTGCCCGCCTCGTCACATAGCCCGCCCGTCCACACTGCCCGCTCGCCCTCACTACCCGAACAGCCATACCGCACGTCTCCCACACTGCTCGTCCGCCCGCCTGTGTCTCTGCACCGTCCTTCCGCCCGCCGAAACTGTCCGTGTGTATCACCCTCTCGAACCTCCGAAGCCACATCGACAAACCCATTCACCCGCCCTCCCACCTATTCACCCGCCTGCCCGCCTCTCCACATCGCCCGGCACTCTGCCGCCACCCAGCCGCACTGACCCCCCGCCCGCCCGCCCGCCCGCCCGCCCGCCCGTTCGCTCGCCCCCTCGCCCGCCCCCTCGCCCGCCCCCTCGCCCGCCCGCCCGCCCGCCCGCCCGCCCGCTCGCCCGCCCGCCCGCCCGCCCGCCCGCCCGCCCGCTCGCCCGCTCGCCCGCTCGCCCAGCCCGCCCGCTCGCCCCCTCGCCCGCCCGCCCGCTCGCCCGCCCGCTCGCCCGCCCGCTCGCCCGCCCGCCCGCCCACCGGACCTTACAGCCCGAGGCGGTGCGGCGGGCCGCATGAGTGTTCATTGACGAGGACCGGCTGAGCTGGGCAGCCTGTGGTTTTCTGTGCGAGAGAGACAGTCGGCGGGAGCATCAACCGTGCTGCGTGGGGGTTAGCGATCTCGTTAACGCGCGGTTCCCGAAGAGCGGCGGCGTAAGGAGAGAGAGTTCGAGGGCCGAGGACGCGGCCCTTTCCAGCCGGACTAGTCGCGCTCCTCGTTCGGAATGCGCCCGATTCCTCTCCAGTTCATCTCTGGGAATTCTACAGTGAGGATACTGCACAAGGCTGGGAAGTGGCTGCCTTCGCCATATATTCATACCTATTCATTCTTATTGCCACTAGTTGTGCGTTAAATCCATAAAATGAAATTATTAAAATAATTTCGCGAGTTTTATCTAACACTCTCACAATTTGCCATAGACTGTACGATATGTTTGAAAGTAAATAACAGACCTTTATACTTTACCAATCGGTGTTAGGAACACCTTTGGTAGGATACTATTAATTAAGAATAACAAATATCGACACTTGATACTAAGATTTTCCTGTTTAGCTGTAAAATATAATTTCCAATTAACAGCCATATAATGGACGATCCTCTCACACCCAATTATCTACTTAACAGGGGTATTGTTCTATATATCAATAAAAATACATTGTTTTGTATTCATTTTATTTGTTTACAAATGTAAAGAAAGTTTGTATGTTAGAATATTTTCTGTTAAATGGCGTTAATATAAAAATATATAACGTTTTTCAAAGATCGAAGTTTCATCATTTACGTGCAACAGGATCCCTACTGCTCGTTGCCGTAGTAGCGTCAAACAGGGGGAGCCACGCCTCAAATATTCAAATTTGTTTCCTGAATACACGAGGAGCTATGCTATCAGCTACCGGCGATTTTGTAGGCCTTGCAAAATGCTGTGAGGAGATATGGGGAGTAATGAGAACCTCGCGCTCTCAATGATAACAAATTCTGTAATTAGAAGAAAACTAAAAATGAGGTACAGTGTTAATGAGAGCATCGCACAACTGTCCCCGACAGATGTCTGCTCGAACAGCAAGTGCTCTAATGGTGCTTAACGTACGCTTATACACTGCGGGTGGGGCGTGGGATTGGTGAATACGTCTGCACGTGCATTGAAGGAGACCGGAGAAATAATGAGGCTGCTTCATTAGTGGATGTGCTTGTTAGCCTACGGGTGATGTGCTGGACGCAATCAATAGACAACGACAGAAACGTATTGCGCCTCAGTCGGCGACGGAGGAAACCAAACGTACAAAAGTACCTAACTTCGAATTCGGCCTACGCCGTTTTCGCAGCAAGGGGCCATGTCAAAGTCCCAGGGTCAATAACACGCAATGCCAAATGTTATATACCTAAACGTTCATAGTAAAATTGAGCATTTAATGTTGTCCCTAGAAGCCCAGCTCTACTTAAGACAGTGTTAGTCTACACATATAATGAGAATCACACGCAATGCTATAAATGTCTTTTTCTGAAACACACATATCTTTTAACTCACTTTTCCACATATATGACTTTTCCTAAAAAAAAATCACATCGTACTACTTTTACCGATATATTGTTTGAGCACTCTAAAATGTACAGACGGATTTTAATTGAATAATTTTCTATATTTAATACATGATATTTTGGAACATGTTATACCAGCAAAATTTAAAACCAAATACGTAATTGCAGATCAGAAAGTTAGATGAAGACGGATTTCGTCTTTCTGAAAATATTCTAATAATCATTTGGTTATTTGATTCAGTACTAATAATATTTATATACATTATAAGATTTGCACTGACTTATGCTTCCACAATATAAGGAGGTACTTGTAAGACTGTGTTTTCTAACCTTAATAATGAATTTGACGTCAAACATTTTGTATCTCATCTAGGAAACTAGAACCCGGATGGTGATTTCACGCCCCTCTGGCCGGGAGAGGGGTTCGTGACTGTGGGCAGGGGAAGGCGGGGTGAACAATGCGGTAGTGCATTATCTAGCTGTGATACTTTAGAAAAGGAAATATAGAATTAAAATAAAAAATACCTTTGTGCAAACATCGAACATTTTGTTACAAGTTTTTATATTATTTTTATGCTTTGTTAGCTCAACTATTTTAAACAATTTTCGAAACACAATGCGATAGACACAGTTCGATATGCTGATATAATTTTCCCCCAAAAATGGTTTGGTTTTCGCACACACCTCTATGAGACTATTCCACATTTGGTGCAATAACAGTAATATTAGCAGTCTTATCGATCGCTACATCAAGATTATTTTATTCGGCGGGTATTTCGGATGTAGTAAAACCACGAAATGTTAACATTTTAAAAGAAAAAATGCTAGAATACCTTGTCTATTACGTTGTTTCTGACAGACTGATAGGTCGTAAATATTGCAATTAAATGTTTTACATTAGTTTCCAGTAAACTGAAGGTACACTGTTGAAAATAAAGCAAAGCAGACCTCAATTATGCGGAGAATCTCAATTAACTCATATACCCCGGAAAACAATTTCAAATTGATATGCACGCGGGAAATAATTATTATTAAAATAATATGAAGCAGAGTCCTATCACTTCCACTGCACACATGCAGCAGCTATATGTCGGAACCCGTACCAAATTTTATTAACAGAAGACCCGATGCAAATTCACATCGTTTGCCAATTAACAAAAATGGTAAGCACTTTCGCCATCGTAAAAGACTGAGATAAATGTGCTAAGTAGATACAATGTGGTGGTCTGTGGTTTGTCGCAAGATTATGCTTTCTTTCGCAGTAACCTTTCCTAATCCGCGTGCAGTTTTAAATAGACTGACTGCGTCATGCCTGCGACAAATAATGCCTTATCCCTCCCTGTGTGTGTGACTCCCTCTGCGGCAAGATTTTTCGATCAATTTCCCTGATCTATTGATCAAATAATGAGATGGCGCCTTGTTTTGATTCTCGACATATGTGTAGCTTCACTATGCGCACGTTGTTTTTTTCTAGCTTCCGTTTTGCTATGTGTGGTAGAAGTAGAGCCGGAGATGTTAGTTGCTATTTTTTAGCCATCCTATAGAATCAAATTTGCTGATGTAATTTCTACAACCCAAGAGTGAAAACTTCTAGTTTTCACATGGTGCAAACCTCTATTCGTTGGTTTATAATTCATTATTCACATCTGTATACTAAGACGGTGGTGGAGAGATTTTGATGCTCAAAAAAAAACAACTCAGTTTATACTTTTCTACCATACTTGAACGTCGCATACAGTTTCTACTGTGTTTTGACGAAAAGAAATCAAATTAAATATTTTACACGGGATTCGAATTCCCAATGTAACGCGTACTAGGCCAAATGCTCTAAGCTTCTCGATCAGCTAGACTGGTCAAGAATGGATGGCTGAGAGTTGAAAAGTGGGACGTGGCTGTTTGGAGACCCTCGACACACCACATCTCACAAGCAAGCATGCACGCGCGAAGCGGGATTCGAACCTGCGAACTTTCGAACGGAGGTTGGCGTATCCACCTCAATTTCCCCATCCGATCTCGGCTATTCAGATAAGAAATATTATTATTATTATTATTATTATTATTATTATTATTATTATTATTATTATTATTGTTGTTGTTATTGTTCTCATATTATTATTATTATTATTATTATTATTATTATTCACGCTTAAAGATGTTATGAGTTGGTTGATTATAAAGGTCTACTCGCGGTTGAAACCAGCTTCTTAAGGAAAAGATCTAGGGACAGTCAGTGTCTCTACAATACTTAGCTCAAAATATGGGCTGTTCCTTGCAAAGCATTGTCTTGCGTTTCCCAGTCTTTTGAAAGACCTCGGAGTTTATCCAAGTTCTTACACAAATTTTGCGGAACAAATCCCAGAGCTCCGATAACTATCGGGAAGATCTGTGTTTTTACGCAGATCTCGATATCAAAAAACCTTGTATTTATTGTTTCTCTGCCTTCTTTGTTACGACGTTTTGATCGCTAGTCACAGAAACATCGATAAAAAGAAAGGTTTTGTTCAAAAAATGACGGATAACAATATCCTATTTGTTTGCCGCTATCGTGCGATCAGTTTGAATTTATTGGTTGTACAGTATCGTGCTCAGTCCAACAAACGTTGCCGGTTTTTGTGACTGTTCTTACCACTTGAGTCATGTCGAACTGTCACTTGGATCTCCCAAGGCGGTACAAGTCTGCGCTAACAACTCACCCTGTCGTGTCTTTTCACGTATTCGGTCTTTGCTAGAATTCGACAAGTTGAGACGATATGATTAATGGTTTCTACTTGTTCCCGGCATTTATTATCTTGAGAAATTTTGAGAACCGCTTTATCACAATGTCGTGTTCTCAATGTCTGATCTTGGGCAGCTTTTGTGACATCTTCCGGTTCTGGCTTAATTTTCATCCTTTTAAGCCACATACGTGTTTGATCTTTATTGATCTACACCTTGTCCATTCTTTTTAGATATTGTCCATGGAGTGATTTATCTTTCAATGATTTCTTTAAAACCCTTTGTCTTATTATTATTATTATTATTATTATTATTATTATTACTGTTGTTGTGTCGCGTATGGTTTCGGCAAAATTGTTAAAAACAATGTAAATTAGAATTATTTTGATGATAACGTATATTGAAAGATGAACGGATTTTTTTATTTGATCATTTTTGTAAGTTTTTCTGACCAATGACAACATTAAATAAAAATAACTATTATAAAATGTTGACAATTATAAAAATATATAATAGTATCATAAAGTGTCAGTAGAATGTATGTAAAAATATGTCCACCAGTTACACTAGAAAAGCAAAGCAAAGCAAAGCAAAGCAAAGCAAAGCAAAGCGAATCTTGGAAGAGCCGCGTTTTGCAGGAGCCCAGCAGCGCATCCTTCGCGGGCGTCGGGGCTTCCGACCCGTCCTTGGCGCCGGGATTTGCATAGGCGCGCGCGACGCCGCGCGGCCCCACGCGCCCCCGGGCCGCCCGCGCGTGGGGTCGTTAGTGCGGAAAGGAATCTCGCGACGCCCACCGCCCACCGCCCGCCGCTGCCTGCGGGCGCGCGCCCGTCACGCCGGCGTAATTGGATGCGTTCGCGACCTTCGATTCCAGTCTACGAGTGGGAATTTTTTATTCCGGGTTGCGTCAACTATTTAAGTTGTCAGCCCTGTAAGTGGTGTATGTTGGTGGACTGGTGAAGGTGGTGTTCCTCTTCCGATGGAACGTGAGCCCCAGTGCAGATCTACGCGTCGACTTTTGGTATTTTCGCGCACCACCCCCCCACCCCCCCGCGGACTTCGCCGCTAGCTAGACGCCGCTCCAGTTTGGTCATGCTGTAAGATCCGGACTGATCCCCAAACGTGTAGTGGTGTAGTGCACGTAAGTGTGCTTGTAAAAGGAGATAAGGGATCAATATTCAGGAAGGAAAGATTGCACTAGGTGCTGTGCCTGGTATTCGTCCAGTATTGTTCGTAAAAAAAACACGGGAAAAATCCGGCCAGAGCTGCTGACCGCTGAAATTCTTCTCCTGACAATGGTTCAGATCGATCCAGCTTTGTAGTTAATGTTCAAAAGGGACTTAATTGATATTTTTCATGATTTATATTACAAAATAATTTATATTTGGTATTTCACAACTCCCACCTCAGACATGCCACCTAAAACATCTCAACAATAATAAGCAAGTTTCTCTTCAAAGAATTTCTGGGTGAATTTTATGGGTAGCACGACAGTGTAGATAACAAAATACAGGCACCTAGAACAAAGAACAGAAGGAATATAGAAAAGAAACTTGACGCCGGTTGCTTTGATCTTCGGGAGGTGGCAAGCTTGCGCGAAATGCCACATTGAAAGAGAGTAATCACGATCCTTGCACGTAGGAATAGATACCTTCGTTAAAAATTGCTCCACTATTGAAGTTTTAAGAAATAGCACTTTCTTCAAAGAACAAATATTTAGAAAAATAAAACTTATTGTATTGTGTGTCTGCGTAAAACAGTAACAGTACAGTTCAATGAGACAAATTGTAGGTATCAATAGAAAGAATAAAAGAATCACATCGTAGGTCACCATCTTTTTTACTGACACTGATTGTACAGTATAAAATATTTATAAATTTAAAATACAAATTCAAATAAATTTAACAACGAGCAACAATCGGTATTTATACTAAATTCGCAAACTAAAAGTTACAGAAAACATACGCCGTACAATCAAAACACAACAACCGAGACACAGAAGCAGCAGCAGCGGCGGCGGAGGCCAGCTCATTCCAGCTATGGTGCAAGTGTTCTAGGTGATGTTCGGCCAGCAATTTACTCTCTTCCCATATGCCAAACACAACTTAAATGAGACGTGCGGAATTCAGAAAAGTTTCCATTCTAAATAATACATATTCTGTGCCGAAAGTGAATCTTAGCGACACATATCCATAGCCGCATTTCAAATCTCATGACGACAAAAAGTAATCATTCTTCAGATTACGTTAGCCGAAGAGTTATATAAACTACATGTTGATAAGTAGGTGCTGACCGCAGTGTAAGCTCAACTTTCTATTCTACCCTTTTTTCGTCTCTTTTCTTCTAACCATTTTCTTACGTATAACAATAGATTGATGGGTATTTAATTGTAAATATTGCATTATTTCGTCTCCATTCAAATGCTTAGTCTCTTAGTGATGACCTCTGAAATAATTATCCTTAGAATTCCCCAGCGGAATAGAGCCTTTTCAAGAAATAAAGAGAATTGGCTGAAAGAAATTAATCCTTGAATTAACAGAGAAATTTCAATATACAAAACTCCGACAAAATGTGTGATTCTCTGTAAGCAAATGATAAAGATGCGGCTTACCCATTAGCATTGTCTCCCATATTATTTCAGTAGTATGCATACCTTTGCGGCTCTCACACGCAACTGATCTTTATAAATGAGGTCTCTAAAGGAAGACAATTTCACAGAGACGTGACGAATTGCACTTTGACTTTAAAAACGTGAAGAATTTGTTTTAAAAAAACGCTTCGAAATATAGAAGAATAGACAAGAGTGTGGGGTTAAACATGCATGAGTTCTCGCTCGGGAACGCTAGTACAATCATATTTCTGAGATTAATATCAAACGCTTCTGTATAACTATCCTCACGTTTACGATACAAATCGTACGGTATTCTAGCAGAAATTACTTGTATTAGTTGCATTTCTCAAAACATTGACTTCATTTATCTGTAAATAAGTTGCTTATACATTCATGACTAGACTTATACGTTCATGATTAAGAATTAATAATAAATGGTGATGGGTTAAATACTTTTTCTGTGTTTAAATAAGAGGCGAGGAAAATAGTGTCGAGAAATTTGCCGCAACTACGTCGTGCCCACCGTAAATTTATAGCTGATTTGACCAGGATTCCAAGCGGGGCTCTGCAGTTGAAAGCAACGTAACTCATTCCCGACACGTCGTGGCACTAGAGTATGCACGGCATGTCAAGCACATACGAAATCGCCCTTTACTCTTTTTATTGTGAATTTTTCTCTCCCAGACTGCTACTCGAATCACTGTGTATTGTGAGGCCAATAGAATAAAAAATCGTTAATATTAGAATAATTGGAAAACTCTCTGAAGCCTACATTTCCTGATTTTTCTCTACTTATGTTTACAAAGAAAAATTTCATTAAATTGCAATTAGCTGTCAGTTACGACAGACCGAGGCGGTGGGATAGACTCGTTTCATACGGAACTCGGAGATTAATGGCAAAACGCAAAAGTTATAATTTCAAAGTATAGTGACGAGAACATGTGAATAAAAGTTATTTCTGTCGTTTTTTATTATCCTTGTATTTGTTTATATCTGAATATGAGATATTTGAAACCCTTGTGAAGTTTTTTTAAAACGGAGTTTTATACTGTAATGACAGTTAATTTATGTTTTCAAGAACGCTATGGGCGGTTTTAGAATGTTTATAATTTAATTCATTTCATGATAGAAGAACGGCCAGGAATATGATAATAATAGTCAAATATGTTAATTGTAATAAAAAATAAGTAATTCTTCACAATACACGTTAATTATAGAAATCATTATTATAGTGAATTACTGCAACACTCCTTGCTCTTACGTACTTCTTTCATTGAAAAGTAATGTATAACGTACTTAGTTTTTGGTGAGCAAATATTAATTTAATCATTGAAAACTAGTTTCATAGGCATAAAAACATTAATAAATTTTAAAGCCATTAATGCTTATGAAAGCTTCCTTGATGTAAGTTATTCACATTACTGATAAAAAAAACAAGGGTTAAAATAACCAAAATGAAGGTGTAAGTGTGCAGCGAAATCAAATAAACTCACATATTTTTTTGTAGAATATAGGTTATTTACTACGAAAATTATTGCTCTCTTATTCCTCGTACTCAAAAAATTCAATTTCAGGATTCGTGTTGTTGAAAATCTCAAGCAGCAATTATTAGCGGTTTCATTGTTTAGGCGACATATTGAGATGATATTAATCATTATTTGCTTCTACTCTAAAGCCACCGCAATTTTTGTAACAAGCTACCTGGAATTACACGAAGCCTTATTCCACAGCGCATTTTCTTAATTAAGTTCGCGGGTGATTTATTTATTCAATTAGTGCACATCATCGCGGGAAGATGGGTATCGCTTCGGCGCGCCCCTCCAGATCGCCCGGAGGCGGCGGCCGCCGCCGCCGCCGCCGCCGCCTTTGATCTGCGGGTGGCGGGGCGCGCCGCCCGCGCGGCTGCCGCGCGGCACAATGCCCGGGAGGTCGTAAGTGTTGCCAATTATCCCGGAGCGCCCCGCACAATGGCGGCTCCGGCGCGAGGTGACGCCGCGCCGGACAATAACAGACGGGATAATGAGACAGCCAGCAAATTGCCACTGCTCCTCTGACGTCCCGCGGCGCCCTTGGTAATTGGAAACGGGTCCTCCGCTGCTCTCGCTACTTTCAGTGTGTTCCTGCGCTGCGTTTGAGTTATTTGTCGTATCGAAAGATCGCGCACCTGATTAGGTTAGGACGCTAAGTCTCCACCCTCTCTATCATCTCTCTTTCTATCTCTCTCTCTGTCCGTATCTGTCTCTCTCTTCCCCGCTCCGAACCTCTCTGACAGTCTCTCTCCCATTTCTTTCTCTCACTGTCCCTCTCAATCTCTCGGTCCCTCTCTGTCTCCCTCCCTTTCTCTTTCTCTCTCTACCTCTTCCCCTACCAAAAGACATAATGCCGAAAAATAATGTATAAAATGTTTTTACTAGAACAATAGTAACATAGAGGACATGGTTTTCTTCCATGAAATGGTGTACACAATCTTTACTCAATACTGTACCGTTCTGCAGCCCAATCATGCATTGTCAGTAATGTGATACACCGTGCATTGCACTGGCCATGGACCCGTTTAAGTTTAACAATAACGCAAAAAACACGATTTGCTTTCGTGAAATGGTAAACTCCAGGAGCGCGCACGGTCTTGTCTTAAGGTAAACAGTTCCAGGGAAATGTATGGTATTCTATATAATTTTAATATTTTTCAATATAAAATCGATATTTTAATTGGCTATTACGTCTGAGATCAATTTATTGAAATTGAATGTTAGTAGGTTCTGTTGTCTGGCCATTGAGGCCGAATGTCTGGCCACGGAGGCCGAGCCGCTCGCAAACTTTCCTTTCCCATCCGTTCCTTACTTCCCACTAACATTTAGAAATTAAAAATGCGTCCCCTTCTTTTTTAGATTGCTCATAGTTGAGGTATTTTGGACATAAATTCTGGTGTCTGACATTTTTGGTGAAATAAAAATTATTGATCTTATGATTATTTAGAAACTCTAGCTACAACTATTATTATTATTATTATTATTATTATTATTATTATTATTATTATTATTATTATTATTGGCGTATAGGCCATTACTGACCACGCTACACACGATTAACGTGCGTGTAATTCCTCCAGGATCAGCTTTTCAGCTGTATCCTTGGATTACGACAAGGTTGTTACGCCTTGAAGTGTGAATTATGAGATGATAGGAATGGGTTAGGAGGTGATAGGATATTGGTGAAAGGTGATCGTGGACTTTTGGAACCACCCCAGCATTCGCCTTTATGACCGAGGGAAACCACGAAAACCCCGGCCAGGATGGCCGGCCCGGGAATCGAACCCGGACCTCCCGATTACGAAGTCAGTGCGCAACGCACTGAGCCACTTCGCTCGGTATTATTATTATTATTATTATTATTATTATTATTATTATTATTATTATTATTATTATTATTATTATTATTATTATTATTATTTATTACCTAGAATCAGGCGCTGGGCTATACGACCGACCCACCTCTCTTGATCCAGGAAATCTCGTGCTGTCCTGATAGAACGCGGATGCCAGGCCAAGACTGCAGTTGGATGGAAACACTGTGGGAAAAAGATTCTTCGGTACCTTTTGCTACTTCGTTCTCCAGCCGGCTTTAAGTTTTTTGGGCTATCGAAAGATCGGCTGCTTGATCACATCGGCACGGCATCGTAAGTTGCCTGCCTCCAACCATTACGCGATCGTAGTAAATTAACTTTGGAAAAGCTTTCCTGACGGTGACTGGGAAGGGCGGAGAAAGGTGCTCGTTTGGATAGTAACAGAAATATGTGTTGAGAAAAGTGTTTCACTTGATGTAAATGAAGGATACTGAGAATATATCCGGAATTTTTACTTAAACATTCAATTTGAATCCAGTCTTATACTTATCTGTACTATTTTTTGAAAAAATATTATATTATTTGAATGTGTATAATTGTTAATATATATGCATATCATCTAATATAAACAACATATAGCAGTAACAGGGACGACCAGAAGGGGAGGCAGCTAGGACAACTTGCCCCAGGCCCCGAATTAATTGGGGCCCCGATTTTCTCTTCACTCTAAAGAAATAAAACAAAATTGCATCACTAATCCAAATTTAACGCTATTAGTCATTTCCGTTGCATGGATAAATTAATTCTGTTTATGAATATTGGGGGAGGTATTTTTTTGTTTGAAATGAAACGCTCGCATGGATGAACTGTCTCAGTAACTAGTAAATTTACGGTGTCACTGGGCGCCATGTTAGTAGTAACTCCTTTAAAGAATTTGTACACAATATAAGTATAGGAAAATGAAGAGGCAACGAAAGTAGTTATACGTCACAAATTATTGGCCATAAACGCAACCTAATATAAAATAATTTGCCAATCATGTTTTTAATAAAATCAGGGGGATAATATTTTCTGCAAAAGCAGAGACCTAGCTATAATTCAAGCAAAAATAATTCATCTTTATCATATTTGTAATCATAATTCATTACATGTTAATCCGAATTAATGTAAATTTTACATGTAATTTCTCCATCCCTGTTTGAACAAATTGGAAAGGTAGAATAATCAGTCGAATAATAAATTTAAATTTTACGTCATACATACGACGAGTTCTCTGACACGTGTTGAAAATATATATTTAAGGTGAGTTTTATATTATGTGAATTGGATTTTGCACTTGTGTTCCTTCCCATATCTCTTTGTTATCACATTTTGTTCTTTTAACTAGAAGTAAAGGGTAATCTAACATCTATCTAGAATATATGTCTTGAAGGAGATGGAAGATTTGGGAAAATATTGTAACACCCGCCGGTCGCCTCGTGAGAGAACGCCCGGTAAGCGGCCCGGAAATAGCTCAGTCGGTGATGGAAGGAATCGTTAAACAGATACTGGTAACATGAAAGAAACACTTTGATCACTGGTAAAAATCACTTTTATTCCTGGGCAAAATAATTTAAAATGCCCCAGGGAAGTTACACTTGTAAATAGAATAAGAAATCTGAAAATTAGGTGGAAAGAAAAGAAGACGAAAAGTTAGTATTCAGAATAAAGCTTAAAAATTAGGAAGACTTATAATTAACATTACAATGGTAAAAAATATTACAGGTCAATGTGTCATAGCGCGACACCGCATTACAGAATTTACGCAGGGATGAATACCCTGAATTACATTGCCTTGGTAAAGTTTTTTCTGTGGGCCCTAGACGGGCGCGTTGCGGCCGAGGGGGCGGCGGCAACCTTCACAGAGGGCGCGGCCGGGGCGATGCCCTTGCACCCACTCAGGCACGCACGTCAGCTGGTCGGCCGTCTGATGACATCACCAAGTGGGGTGGCGGCGCGGCCGAGGCGTTGTAACGGCGTCTGGTAGTCTGTCTGGTTGAACTCGAAGCGGGACTGGTAGACTGGTAGTAACTGGTAGACTTGGAGCGGCCGGGCGATCTCAATCTCAGGAACGTAGTAATTAACTATGCGTACCTCTGATTCTCATTATAATAATTGTCGAACACAACTTCGGACAGTTTAGCAATCCTTCGGAGAAACGTTCGCCTCTCATCACGGCGAATTCCCACCCCAGAGAATTTTCTTTGTCTACTGCAGCCGGCTCAATGCTCAAAACTCGCAGCAAAATAACATAAGTCCCACATAGGCACATTCGCCCGAATAATTCCCACCCCAGATAAGTTTTTCTCCCAACTGCCCTCAGCCTAGAACTCAGGCTCCTTCCGACGAATAATTATAAGTTTTTCAGAGGCACACTGGTCTCTCTCCGACGAATAGTTACCCCCCCAGAGAAGATTCTCTCCCGACTGCTCCCCGTCTAATTGATCTGGCCCCGTCTGATGCTCTGCACTTTCTGGTATTCTCTCACTCGAAATTCTATTAGGTCAACTTTTACCCCCGCTCGTTTTCTCGTATGTTCCAGCTCCTTATGATAGTCGCGTCGCTATTGGCCAAAGGTAGTTGCGCATTACACTATTTCCAACCAATCGCGACGGGGAAGCCACGGAAGTTTCAACTCTTTGCGTCACTGTGAGCGTCCAGAATTTTCCTATTCCTTCTAGAACACCGGTCATGCTTGCACAAGACAGGCGTTGTCCGTGAAAGAATTTATCGCTCTGGGATTCCCTGGATGTCGATTTCAAGAGCGTTCTAGAAGGTTCGCAGCTGGCCATGCGAACACGTGCCTCTCAGTGAATCTTTCGACGACTGACCCTTGTAACGACTTTCTTAATGTGCCGGGGGCGCAAACGGGTGTCGCGATAAGCGAGGTTGCACGTGCAACGCTGTCTGTTCATTTCCCAACTGCCCTCAGCCTTATGAAATTTTGTATGATGAAATCGGTATCGCTACAATATGATGTTGGACGACTTGCGCACCACTTGTGACGACTTGTCATTTAGTCGTTTGTGTAATGTTCTTCTCTTTGTTATGGTTCCCTCTTCTGAGTATTATTTAATATTTAAATAAATGTTTTATTTTTGATTTGAGTTTTGAAATTTTTTTTTCTTTAAATGGTTAGTTACCTCATTCAAGTTTACTGAGTAAAGTAAAATCATCGACCCTGAAAATAAATAAATATTTCTGTTTTTCCTTAATACCGAAGATACTTCATTAAGGGAAAAATTTAGAACCATCATGTTATAGAAAACCTTACTAGAAATATGAATATTATATACTGTTTACGTAACTGAAAGAAAATGTTAATTGAGTAGCTAGTAACTTAAGAGAAGAGCGCCAAGAGACATTCTTGAAATCGTTTTCATTTCCGAAACTTTACCAGAGCTTCTTAGTGCGTTCCCCTCGTAAAATACGATCTTCAACCAAAAAAATAACTGTCATATAGAGAGCAAAACGAAGTTAGCTTAGAAATTTTTGGAACAGACATTTTTATGAACCTTCTGTAAATAGCAATAAAATATTTTTTATAAATATAATTTATAGTAACATAAATGCTTGTGTCAAGTGATATCAGGTTGCTTAAATTCTCAATATCAAAAAAAATTTCCAGCATTCCTGAAACCTTTGGGAAAAATGCGCTATACAAGATGGTGAATATTGCTTAAAGAAAAAGTGGCTTTAATTAGCCAGCTCTGATTACAGGATTATTTACGCTCCTGTTCCGCCTCCAGGAGAGCCGTGAGCAACTTTATTATTGCCGTTTAATTTCGCCATTTATTGCCTCGTTTCCGTAATAAGACTTGACTTTTACGACAAACTTCTTTTCCATTTTCTTCCCTGTATCATGAGTTCACTGTGTACAGTGTCAATTAAGTGTCCTCTACCAAAGATCCGAAGAATATTTTAAATATTTTGCGAGGTGATGGAGAATTCAATGTTATGAGTTATTGTTAGAGTAGGCGTGACCATTTTACTGAATATTAAAATATATATTAATGTGAGCACGAATGTTTACAGCCAAAGTATGCTTTTTTCCTGTCTACATCACAAAGATCTAACATTTTTTAAAGGTAGAGATGTAGTTCCCACCCACAAGCCAAGCGTAGTCAACTGATTTAAAAAAATAAGTACACTTGATTTCATTTTCTATTTTGATTGTGCAATGTCTGAAGCTCTAAACTTTACGCTGTTTACGATTTGGTGATGGAATTAAAATGACACAAATGAACTCAGTGGAAATTGCGGTAATTGAAATTATTGGAGAAATAGTAAGGTATTCATTAGATACAGTCATTAGATACACTGCGCATACCATCAAAAAATTGAAAAACTAGGTTCAGCGATTCCGTTGTGTTGAATATTCTTGGATTTTCGACGTATGTTCTTTTATTTTACATCATGGGTTACTTCTGGAAGAAAGTAAATTAACTCTAAAAGTAGTCTACTGTTCCTTTATTTTCTTTTTCTCAATTATCACCAAATAGAAGCAGCTGGTTTTCTTTTTTAAATTAAATTATTACAACATTTCGTTATTGAACTTTGACGCTACATTACACTAATAACTACCTTCAGAAATGTACGTACGGGATTCAACGAGATCTATGTGAAAATGAAATAACCTTTCAAGACATCCGACATCAGCCTCCCTAAGTATGTATCGACCCACAGTCCCAAGCGTAGCATCTCATTTAAAATCAGTCAAAGTCAAAATCTTTTGAACGATTTTTCAACAACAATCTTTTTTATATTTAACGTAAACAGGAAGGTCACAAAATTTTTTTTGACTTGTTTTCAATATGTGACTACTTTTTTCTATTTCAAATACGCAACGATCTTTGAAAAATTTGCTTTAGTTCAAATTGTATAAATAAGACAACTTCAAATTTACACATCCGAGTTACATCCTTCCGGGTTAGTACAATTTTTACCCTCGTTTTTACCTAAACGTTTTTGGCAATAACTGGGATGAACGATGGATGGGAGATGACTATGATATGATTTGAATAATGGAAGAATACTAAAATGAGAGGCAAGAACCCCGACAAAACCTGCCAATAACCCGCTTTTCCATTACAAATTTCACAAGGATTTGCAATCCACAGAGATAAACTCGTAAGGTGAGGGGTCTAATCGCTACACAGCGAGTCAATCCCCACTAAGCGAAATAAGAGAATACCTAAACGTCGTAGGTAACGGGAGAACCCCGAGAAAACCTGCGGTGAACCCACGTTCTCCATCACAAATACCACATGGATCGTCCGGGAGTTGAACCCTGGTTCTAGCGGTGGAAGGCGAATTATGTGACAGCTACCCCAACGGCCGCGCAAAGGAGAGAGATGGAGGAGGTGCTGACCAAGTAAGGCACTTGTGTTAAGATATTATGATGTTGAGAGCAAAGAGCATGAAGATGGGGAGATGACGGAATGAGTAAGAGAAAAATGAGGATTTTCACGAAACCCTGCCGCGAACCCATTTCCCCCCCAACGAGTTCCACATGGATCAAGAGGGATTTGAACCGCGGACGCGACGGCGGCAGGCGAGCGGTCTGCTCACTACTTCGGCCGTTGATTGATTGATTACTGATGATTCCGAGCGAGTTAATTTCTAAGATCATTGATTCCGTAAGTACAGTGCATGTTTCTCTCTCTGGATCGCAAGATCTGGTGCCGACCTACCGTAGGCTAGTGAGGTTTCCTTAACCAGGTATCTTCCACCCGCAGGGCACCACTCTCAGATCCCGACCGGTCCCCCGAGATCTGTGCTATTGTAGTCCGTGTAAGTGTGTGTGTGTAAGGGGTGAGGATACAACAAGGAATAGGAACGAAAGATCGGGCGCGGCCCATGGCCCTTTTGTTACGGTACTGTTCCGGCATTCGCCTGGTGTTGAACGGAGAAACCACGGAAAACTACCGATCAGGGCACAGGACACTAGAATTTTCCTCCAGACATCTGCAGATCTCGACCTAGCTCTCTAGCTAGTATCAAAACTCCTGCCACTGCCGGGACTCGAACCTAGGATCTCCCGGTCACAGGCACTGCAGTAGCATCAACCGATGTCCTGAGCCGGGTCCTCGCGCCGACTGAGCAGAGGGAGAAGAGCGCCCACTGTGTCGCACGAGCCTGGCGACATTCCGGCGGCGAAGCAATCGCTATCATTATCAAATCGCCAACCGGCGCGCCGCCGCCGCCGCCGCCGCCGCCGCCCCTCGCGGGCACGACGCCTGAGCCACAGCCCTCGCCGCTCCAAACGGCAGCCGCCGCCATCAGCCGCAGCTGCGCCTCACCACACGCGGTCTTGCTGGTGGAGACTCGCGCACATTACCGGTTCCATTCAAGCAGTGCTCCGGCCGTCGACACCAAAATGCGGTCTGCCACATCGTCACTTGTAGCATAATGTACCATTGCCCAAGTGGCTAAAGTCAATGTCTCCTCCGTCCATTTAGGCACAGATGCTGACCTATTCCCTACATCGTCACTGTCGTTGTCGAAGCCTTGGTCGCTGTTTTTCTCGCTCTTGTCGCCGCTTCCTGTGTCACTCAAAGCTTTTGTCCCCCATACAGTCTCTTTCAGTGTCATCTCTAATGCCTACAGTTTTCACTTCTTACTTGTTACAGTGTTTTCAAGTGTACTCTGCCTCTCCTCCACAAATTACTGCATCGCCATCGCACTCTCCAATCAAACTGTTATCATTATTTCAACCACCACACAGGTTTGTTATTGTTATATATCGACTTGTACCAGCTAGCGACAGTGTTGCATTGGCGTAAAAGGGAAGTACTTTTTCTTATCGAACTCTCATGTACACATTGAAATAAATGACAGAGGCTAGTGCAAAGACCGATATGCCCGTCGCCACTGTCATGGTCGACATTAACGCTGTTTGACATCGCCGGCTTCTTCGGCTGTGTTTATCCCTCTCCGCAAACGTCTCCCTCTTTATCACAGTCTCCATCTCCATCATGGGCTCCCTCTTCCATCACCGTCTGCTCTACATCGCTTTCTCCCTCTCCATCGTCTCTCTCTCCATCGTCTCCCTCTCCACCGTCTCCCTCTCCATCGTCTCCCTCTCCATCGTCTCCCTCTCCATCGTCTCCCTCTCCATCGTCTCCCTCTCCATCGTCTCCCTCTCCATCGTCTCCCTCTCCATCGTCTCTCTTTCCATCGTCTCCCTCTCCACCGTCTCCCTCTCCATCGTCTCCCTCTCCATCGTCTCCCTCTCCATCGTCTCCCTCTCCATCGTCTCCCTCTCCATCGTCTCTCTCTCCATCGTCTCTCTCTCCATCGTCTCCCTCTCCATCGTCTCCCTCTCCATCGTCTCCCTCTCCATCGTCTCTCTTTCCATCGTCTCCCTCTCCACCGTCTCCCTCTCCATCGTCTCCCTCTCCATCGTCTCTCTTTCCATCGTCTCCCTCTCCACCGTCTCCCTCTCCATCGTCTCCCTCTCCATCGTCTCCCTCTCCATCGTCTCCCTCTCCATCGTCTCTCTCTCCATCGTCTCTCTCTCCATCGTCTCCCTCTCCATCGTCTCCCTCTCCATCGTCTCCCTCTCCATCGTCTCCCTCTCCATCGTCTCTCTTTCCATCGTCTCCCTCTCCACCGTCTCCCTCTCCATCGTCTCCCTCTCCATCGTCTCCCTCTCCATCGTCTCTCTCTCCATCGTCTCTCTCTCCATCGTCTCCCTCTCCATAGTCTCCCTCTCCATCGTCTCCCTCTCCATCGTGTCCCTCTCCATCGTCTCCCTCTCCAACGTCTCCCTCTCCATCGTCTCCCTCTCCATCGTCTCCCTCTCCATCGTCTCCATCTCCATCGTCTCTCTCTCCATCGTCTCTCTCTCCATCGTCTCCCTCTCCATCGTCTCCCTCTCCATCGTCTCCCTCTCCATCGTCTCTCTTTCCATCGTCTCCCTCTCCACCGTCTCCCTCTCCATCGTCTCCCTCTCCATCGTCTCCCTCTCCATCGTCTCTCTCTCCATCGTCTCCCTCTCCATAGTCTCCCTCTCCATCGTCTCCCTCTCCATCGTGTCCCTCTCCATCGTCTCCCTCTCCAACGTCTCCCTCTCCATCGTCTCCCTCTCCATCGTCTCCCTCTCCATCGTCTCCATCTCCATCACCCTCTCCCTCCATCACCGTCTCACTCCATCACCGTCTCCATCTCCATCACCGTGCCCCTTTCCATCACCGTGTCCGACTCCACCTGCATCATCGTCTCCCTTTGCATCACCGCCTCCTCCTTAATCACCATCTCCATCGCCAACACCCTCTCCATCTCCATCACCGTCTTTATCCCCACTGCCTGCACTTCATCACCCCGGCCCGCCGCACACACACCGAAGCGCCCCGAGCACGAGGGCCTCTTCGCCCGCCGCCCCGACCGATCACCGCCGGCCCCGCCCGCCTGCGCCCGCCTGCGCCCCGCTGCGCCCCGCTGCGCCGGGGGGCCGGACGCAGTGCAGCCGATCGCTTCCTCGGCCAGAGATGCCGGACTGGTTTCGACAGCGCCCCGCCGGTCCCCGCCGCCGCGCCCATTCGTACGCTAATAGCGGCCGCGTGGCCGCTTGATGGGGTTAGCAACCGCGCACCCCCGCTCCTCCCGCGCGCTCGGCCGCCCGCCGCGGCGGCGGGGCCGCGTCTCGTCTGCGGCGAGGAGCGTCCCTCCGCCTCAGCACTCGCTTGCGCCGACGGTTGCGCAATCATTTATTATGCAACATATCTCCTATTATCTACCTACCGATCTACCAATAAATATGCGTAGAAATAGATTTATATACCCATGTATTGATTTATCAATCTATCTACTTACCTACAGAATTCTCTCTCTCTCTCTCTCTCTCTCTCTCTCTCTCTCTCTCTCTCTTTCTTTCTGCATATAGTGTGTGTGTGTGTATGCCGACTGGATCTCGTTAGCCAGTGGGGGGGGGGTGATCTCCGTCATCTTCCGCGATGAAAACATGCAATACACTCAAGGGACTAATGACTCTTCTCCAACGTATTTTTCTTCACCTTTCTTATTATTATTTTTACTTCATCTTTCTCCTTGTCCTTTTGCATCTCTGTTTTGTTCTGTTTCGTTTGTCTCCTTAATCTTGTATTTTGATACATTCTCATTCTTCTTTTTCTTCTCCTCCGCCTTCTTTTCTGCCATGTAAGGCGAAAGAGTGTAACGTATAATGCAAAGAGGGTTGCCTAAATCAAGTCAATTTACAGACGACAGAAATTGGTAATGCAATAACTGACCGATTTCTTTCTTCGGTGAACCAAATAATTGATATAGAACACCTGATTTTTTTATAATTAGAATTAGAAACAAATGAAAATTATCCTGTCCATAGAATATCCAAGTTAAAGAAAAATTCTTTCAAAACAGAAAATACTTCTTTTAAGTATTGATTTCAAAGTATCATACTAACGTGAAACACTCGTACAAGCCACTATGTCACAGTATATACTACTATGAATTAATACGTAATAATCACTAATTTACTTTTCCGTTTCAATATATTGTGGTTTATTGCAGTAAAAATGACAAAAAATCACCTAAATTCTCACATACATATTTTATTCGTCGATGGACATATGCATTACGTCTATATCAATCATGTGGAAGGAAAATTATAGTTATAAATTTAATTCTGATCTATAACGACAAATTGCCAGTGTTGTTTATGATTATGTGCCACATCAAAATACGTTTAGTTTAAAAGTAGCAACAATTTCTTGGCAGGAGTTTATTCGTCCACACGAAGCAATGCAATACTTCAAATATTCAGGACAGTCGCCAACTACAGGTCATGTGCAGAATTTGTGTGGCACTTTTCGCTGACGTCAGCTGCGCAGTTGCCAATAACTGTTACCGCAGACACCTTCGCTCGTGGAGGAGAAAGATGCCGCTTTTGGCTTCCTCAATCTCACTAAGTGATCCACGCACCGAAATAAGGTAACATGAGACTTATGTTTCTTCCATTTCTGCTACAACATAACCAAACACACCTGAGGCTCATGGTGCACCGTTCAACACATAAATGCAGATAAATATAATAATGATTAAGTACATTGTTTTGTAATATTTCCTGTCAATATTCTGAATGAAATGTTTACATTTCATCCAGATAATTGTATTCATTTTTGTTTAGTTGTATTAATAAAGTTTTTCAACACCAACATTATTATGATGAAGTTTACCTCATTTTTCTGTAACTCTAAACTATTAAAATTATCGTGAAAGTCTTAAAACGCCGCTTCAAAATTACGCATAAAATGTGTTCCTTGTCCTCACTATAAATAAAATCAAAACTACATTCATTCAGTGCAAAACAATGCATTCACCAATGTTTTCACTGCCGTATTACTCTGGAAGAAAATGTCGCAAACGCTTTTAAAAAAATTGAGCATCAAACCACAACAAATGTGTGATGCATTTCAAAGACTTTTACTGTTACCTTCTGTTCTTTTACCATATTACAATTCAAGAGGAGTGAATACTGCAATAAGCTTCGGCACCGATACTCAAGAAAACCTAAAGAAAAATCCTTCCAAAGATATCCGCATTCAGCTGAAAGCTCATCTACTATTTTGTTAGCACTAGCATACGTTTTTGTTCCACTGTCACAATCGCAGTGATATGATTGAATCGTAATTGATTGCAGTGAACGACAGTCATATCGTAGTGATTCGATAAATGAGAGCAACCGATACAAATGTTTTCACTGCGTATGAGCATAGAACAAGAATGTGATAACTCAAAGGGTTAATCTATACTTCACTAAGGCTACACCGCGCACGCAAACGCGACTAAGCGGAACGACCACACTGAAGTAAAGATTATCGCAATCACTGAAGGAAAGATGACCACACAGAAGTAACGATTATCGAAATTTGTGAGTGAACACAATCCCACTAAACCCTTGTGGAGTTGATTTTTGATCAGTCGCTTCACGTGTGCAACAATTCTTTTGTAATAAAAATATTATGAAAGGAACGCAGTTTTCCGTCAAACATATCTTCGCGCAACCGCACTCAATAAAAGGGGAGCACCATCCATCTCGTACGTGGAAGCATCCCGTCGCGCTAAGTGGCCGGCGGTGGGCACGGTGCCGGCGGCGGCGGCGGCGGCGGCGGCGGCGGCGGCGCGCGCCTCACGCGCCGTAAACTCTCCTGGAATTGGCGGCGGCCGGCGCGCATGCCGAGCGGCGGCGGTGGGGGCGGGGGCGGCGGCGGCGGCGGCGGCGGCGACCGCGAGGCGGAGGCCCCCATGCTAATGCGCGGCGCGCGCCAGCGACGCATACAGATGGCTCCATCGGACGCCGCCGCCGCCGCCGCCGCCCCCTCTTAGCACCTCACGCCGCAAGCGCCTCGGCTCAACCGACAACCAACCGACGCTCAACCGACTTTGAATGGAAGCAACGCTCAATCGGTTCTGAACCAGAGCTCTAGCGACTTTGGGCTCTGATCAAATCAATTCTGAACCAACCCTCAACCGTCTCAGGGCTGAGGGTAAACTACTCTTGAATGGGCTCTCAGTCGATATTTAAGCGGCTCTTCTCAACCAGGGACAATCGACTTTGAAAGGACCCTCAACCGACGCGCCGCCATTTCTGGAGCGACGCTCAGTCGATTCTGAATCAAGGCTCAACCGACTTAGGGTAAAAGCTCAATCAATTCTCAACCATCAATTGCCACTGGACTGATGGTGTCTTGGTCTCTCAACCGGTATTTCAGCAACTCTTTTCAACCGATGTTTCAACGTTCAACCGACTTTAAAAGGACGCTCAACTAATTCCCAGCTGAATCTGAACCTACGCTCAACCGAATCTGAACCAATACTCAACGAACTCTGAACTGTCTCGATCGCATGAAAATATATGTTCAATCTACTCTTCACTGTGCCCCAACTTCTCCCGATGAAGTCTCAAAGTTCAATTGATCGTCATTTAATTGTGAAGTAGAAAAATATTATCTTATTAAAGGTAGCCATAGCAACCTGCCATGTTTTGAATATGCGCCTCGCCCCACCACACCATCAACAGGATAGACGCATGGTATTTATAGCTCCTGGTCCTTCGGCTCTGGGATTCATCTTTCCTCGAGAAGAAAAAACGGATATGAACACAAGGTCTGGAAAAACAAACATATTTTTAAGCTAATATGTAGGCAATCGTATCGTATATCGCTGACAAAATGTTGTATATAAAACAAAGATATTAATACATGAACAGATGAACAGTCCGGACATACTAGTGCAGCAAATTCTCTCAACTAATATAGTCAGAAAACCTGACAGTATGTATTACTTGTATGTATTATTACGCAGTACTCCACAGTTCTGAAAGCGTCGGAATCTACCGCTTTTGCATGGGACTCTGAACTCCAGCCTCTATCCTTCGACTGAGGAATCACACTGAAAACTCGCCTCTCACCCTCGGACAGGCCGCAATTATCGACCACTAATACCGGCGTCACCTTCACTCTGAAGGATGCCACCTCTCCAACAAGAATGCGGCTGTCTCAGGAAATCAACTGATGTCATTATAATATCTCTGACAGGGAGGATCTAAGATTCGAGTCCTGACGGAGGTAGGCTTTGTGACTCAGCAGGAAAGGGAGGTAGATTTCAGACGTTTGTTGTCTGGAGGCGAATTCTAGCGACCGGCTACTCTGATCTCGTATAGTATAGTTTTACGTGGTTTCACCAACCAATGCCTGGTGATTGCCTGAACAGTATCCTAACAAACGAGCCAAGGAACGCCCGCAATCTTTCCTCCCTCGTCTCCCTCCCTTCTTCTCTCCTTACACACACTTTCACTTACATGCACCACAGCACCACGGATGTCGGGAGCTTGGAGCTTGCCCGGGCTGTGGCTATTGCCAAAAAGTTGAGATACCCGGATGGGGAGTCCCGCAAGCCGACGTGTAGGTCGGCACCGGATGTGAAGTGTTGTCAAGGAAGAAACATCGCCATCTCACGTGATTAAACGTGTACTAAAATCCGGAGTAGTTGATGAGCCCGAAAATACAAAATAATCAGTCAATTAATTTTTTTAAACTTCAATCTTTGCTTACCTATTAACCGCTTCGACATGCAATCGTCACTGTCGGCTTTCTCCCATGTTTTCGCAATTTTACCACAATCATATCGATCTCTGATTGCAGCCGACTCCGAAGACACGACTGGAAGTCGTCACCATGACTTCAGAATGACGTCATTTCACCAAACCTTTTAGTGACGCACTGGTGACAGCAATATTACACAAGAAACTCACTATCGTCCCACACGCGTTGTTCAATTCAAGTTAAATTGTTATAATGCATCAGATTAGAGTCTCTCGAAAGAATATCAAATGTTGCCACAATAAATGAGGCTACAGTGATTCAATTGGCAACTCATCATTTTCTTTGACAAATCAACCTCACTATTTCGCCGAACTGAATTGCTTGTTTCATCACAACTCAACAAATGCTATCAACAGAAAAGTCTTCGCGTTAGTAAACCAAGCTAAGAGGCTCGAATATTTGTACATGGAGCATGATTTTCACTGACATCAAACTTTACAATATTTTCCTCATTGCCATGACTCAAGATGCCACTAATACTGTTCTCAAAATAGGCAGAATTGGTGCCATGAAATACACTTTATCTGACGCATTCACTTTGAAAGAATTAGAGAAACACCGGTGGCGATGCCATGATTTTTCAGCCGAACACTATCGCCATTTCCTCTCTATCGCAGAACTTCACATGTTTGGCAGGAATTAAGCACTCCTGAATACTTTAAATATAAATTCATCTCTTACAGTTGAATTTATATTCAAAGTAGAGTCTTATGCAATAATTTGTTTGTTTGGCACATATTTGAATTTGTTGAATTATCGCTACCATGAAACATAACCTTTGTTTCTCTTTCCAGCATCTCAATAGTTTCCTCCGGTGTCCTTACCGTTACTTTACCGTACATCTATACAATTTATTAATACTCCCACTAAGTTATCAAATATGGATATTAGTGATACTTTTAAACTGTATTTTAAACATTAACGAAGGAATAGGTTTAGAGACGTATAAAAACATATTTGTACAATTTGAACTACAGGCAAGCGTCTACTTTTACTTTGTCATATACTACTTATAAAAGAAGTTTCACGCAGAGTTGCAGCTCATGATATGTTGTAAAACTCAATATCGAAATTTTCACAAAAATACAAATTTTGGAGACCTCTGATATTAAAATTGTGCTTTTTATTTTAGAAGTATCTAAACTCTTGTAAGGTTTGACGGCGAAATGGTCTTCGTGCCGGTCTCAGAAACATACGTCCTTCAGTTCAAATTCCGTCTCAGACAAGTATTTTAGCGGATTGACAACACTTGTAGAGGAATGCTCTGGTAGAATGAAGCGATCACCGGGTGATATAATTCGTCTTATGCCGCGAAAACAGACGTTATCCCGCAGTATTAATTATTTTTTTGCACAGCTCAGTTATTGTTACGAAACCGTTACAAACGATACGAGAAAGTATGTGCTAATGAGCATCACTAGAGCCCTTCGGAGCGGTACTTTAAATACTTTGTTACGAAACCGTTATATACGATACGAAAAAGTATGTGCTATTGTAGCGTCACTGGCGCCATTGCGAACGGTACTTTAAATACTTTCCCTCTCGCCGCGTGGTTGAACTCCATCGTGCCGCCGCTCCCGTCGCCAGTCGCAGCCACCGCCGCCGCAGAGGCATCGTTATTGCCTCAGACACCTATCCCATCGTCGCCGCGGGCGGGGCGGGCGGGGCGGGCGGGGCGGGCGGGGCGGGCGCGGTGAACCCGTGCGGACCTTGTTTGGAGCCGCACAAGATCGCCGCGCCGATAGCACGAGATCGCAAACATTTTTTGATGTGTCTATACAGTGGCAAGACGTGAGACGAAATACGGACTTGACTGGAAAACTAATGCTAACACGAGACTCCTACTCTTTGCTTTATGAAGATCCTTTCCAGGACAACATAAACATATTTTTTCTCTCTTGGGAAGTATAATGTTTGGTTAGAAACGTAAATATAAGTCAGAAAAGGATATGTTTTATTCACGTTTAAAAGAAATGCCAGGTAAAACAAGCAATAAAATATTAAAGTATTGAAATAACACACGTTAACGAAATAGATTTACTTGACCGATATAAATACATATTATTTAAGCGCCGTTCCGTATTGTTTTTAAAAAAATTTACCAATTAAATTCGAAAACTTATTGTCAGAAATGTTATGGTTTTAAAGGAACAATAATCCGCATTGTTAGTAATTCCTGATTTTAATCATTGGATGAAATTGTTGATTTGGGGAGTAAACTTCAGTTTTTCCAAAACAATTATTTCTTTGAGAAATTGTATAAACATCAAATTTGCTCTTCCAAGAACTACATTAGTATCTTGATATTAATTTGCCGCTTGTACTAAATAGCAATACCTACAGTAATATTCCTCGAAAAGCGAGGCTTTGTAGTCATTCAATTTATATGATGCCTTGTGGCCTTTTTAATTCAAAGGGAGCTTTGAGATGTCTGAAGAGTACATTCTTCTTTATTAGAAGATAGTCTCAGTGAATTAATTCCTTTTCGGTACCATTCTTTACACGTTTGAAATGAAATCTGTTTTTTTATTCGTCTTATTTCGAATATAAAATACAATTATTTCACTTGATTGCTAATTTGAATACAGTTTTAAATCATAGTTTTGAATTATATCTGTGAACTCAAACACTTTGAAGGTAATAAATTCAGGTAATTGACAGCTTCTGTTTGAATGTAATAGAATATACTATATTTGCATATGCCTAAGGGGTTCAAGAAATACTCCAATGCTGCTTCGCTCCTTTTCACATATTTTATAATTTCTTTGGAGATTATCCTACAAATTAGAATTCTCTCTTTCCATCTCTAAACATGTCACATCTATTACAATCTGTTCGAAAAGAGAAAAATAAAATTAAAGTCGAATAAATAATGTTTTGTTATTAAATATTTCGAATGTGTGTTCTTCTATTCAGTATGATTTATTGAAATCAAAGTATTTATGACTGTGAGAACATATTACAAATTGTCTTCAATTTTTTTGTTATAATGTCAAACATTCTTTCAGTAATTATTTACGTCTATGTCTATGACAGCAGGATGTTACTTTCAACTTATTAATTATCAAGTCTTAAAACACTCAGCCACTTGCAAATAAGTTTTCTAGAAACTGTTTTCTTAACTCATTCAATGTATTTCTGTCAAATATATTAGTTTGCTAACAGTAGCCTATTAGATGAGATGTAACACATTGAAAGCGTTAATATTGTTTCACTATAGAAACTTACCCGTGAATCAGGCACGCATTTGAAAGACCTCCAGTTCAAAGGCCGCAACTTACCTGCAAAACAAAAAAGTAGTAATATTAATTATAGCTTCTCCACAAAATAGTGGAAAATAAGTAGCATTATGAGTAGCTTAAAAATACGTCGTCACGTTCTTCACTGTAATCCAACAGTATTATTACAACCCCGATACTTTCGCTCGACAGCAAACACGAGTTTCCAGCATCAGCCGCGGATCTCTTCCAACTCCACCGCCACGAGCTTCCAGCCCCGCTTTGTTACTCGACTGTCCGAAGACAAGACGGACTTGATTTAACCGCATCCGACCTTTTCTATCTCCATCACTATGAGTCTTCCAACTCCGACTCTATTGTTCCCGTTGTTTACTCAGATAAGACGATTTGATCTTTTCTGCCTCGATCGCAACACGTTCTCCATCACCGCTTCTACCGCTCCACATTTTTAATTCAATTTATTATTTAAAGTTTCATAATTACGTATTTCAGTTTTCTTCTTTTTACATATGCTTACAATGTACTTTCTTACACAAATCTTATCTACATTTTTCATGATGTAGGTAACTGAAAAATTTACAATTTAGGTAAGTACTCGTACATATATTTAGTAAGAGAATCTATGTTTACCTCTTCTTGGAAAGTAATTTAAGGAGGTTGGGTTGTATGATTTATTGTATTTAGGTTGGAATAATATTTATAGAAGATGATACCCATACGAGTGTATTTGATAAGAGGTAATATCCGCTTGACAAGATGCTAGAAGATTCACTTCCAACCATTAACCACCAATGTCTTCCATCTCGACCACGAGTCCTCCAACTCAGGCTTTATCTCTCGACACACGTCAACGCGATTCGACTCCATGCGTCCCCCACTGACCTATCCTCCTCGATCTCTACGAGTTCTCCAACTGCAGGTCTACAGCTCGGCACGAGGCGATTCGGCTGCAGCCGTTCCCACTGCCGACCGCCACCGCCGCCACCGCAGCCGCAGAGTCGCCCGCGTGGAGAGCTGGTGCTCCATTGAGAGCTCTCTGTTTCGGCGGCACGTCGCGCGGTGCGGCGCGAGGGCCGCCCGGATTAATTAGCCAAGTGGCCCCCTCGAGGACCGGACCTGCCGCCCGCCGCCCTCGCCGCTCTCGCCGCCCTCGCCGCCCTCGCCGCCCTCGCCGCCCTCGCCGCCCTCGCCGCTCTCGCCGCCCTCGCCGCCCTCGCCGCCCTCGCCGCCCTCGCCGCCCTCGCCGCCCTCGCCGCCTTCGCCGCCCTCGCCGCCCTCGCCGCCCTCGCCGCCCTCGCCGCCCTCGCCGCCCTCGCCGCCCTCGCCGCCCTCGCCGCCCTCGCCGCCCTCGCCGCCCTCGCCGCCCTCGCCGCCCTCGCCGCCCTCGCCGCCAGCACCGGCTCCCGTCGTCTGGTCGCGCCTTCCCCGTAAAGGGATTCCGCCGCGTGTGTTTCGTGCGAGAACAATCCACTTGTGGACGGTAAAAAAGAGACTGCAGAAGTTTTTACGGGAAACAGACAAGTACCTAATGCGTAGAGTGATGGATTCCTTAATTGATGCTTTAAATTAAGTTTTGCCCCAATGACACCATTATCGAGAACAGTTTTTTAACCCATTATTGCCCAAATTAATTTGGCCGCACGTTGTGCGCTCTAATTATGTTGCGCCAACGGAGCCATTGTTGGAGCTATCTTTGTTGCATCGCTATCTTTTGTCGCGTCCTTCCTTGTTGAAAAATTATTCCACTAGAGCGCTTCAAATCACCTAGAGTCGTTATATCGGCATTTTTCTATATGAATTAGTGAAACCATTAAACCTTAACAGGATATGTTTCGTCAACTTTGTGTGAAACAAACATAGTTTCCAGCAGTCTCTCCCTCCCACAGTAGTATAGCAGATAAGCAACGTTTTAGAAGAATATAAATAAAAGAGTAATAACAAAGTATACACAGCATGGAGAAATGGATCCCGTAATTGATTTTTAAATTGATTTTTGCTCAAACGACACCTTTTGCTATAGCAGTTGTTTAAACGTCTCTCAAGTACTATTCATTTTTATTACACAAGTTGGAAAATTGCCGATTCTGTATAATTCAGTGTGAGTATTATTCACCATCATTATATCAGTCATTAAACACTTCACAATACGGTTTACTACATTTAATAGTCACTACTAAAATGATATATTACATCGTGATTTTAATAGTAATTTACAAATTTGTTCTAAGTAAATGAAATAGTAAAAAATTCTTAAAGATGTATTTTATCCAACTATTTTTGTTTCAAATAGTCGATCCAACATTTACTTTGTCGGAGAGTTCTCATTTAAAATGTTCTCTAAAATGCTTTAATTTTCACTACTTACATAATACTACAATTGGTCATTAGATGAAATGCATAGTTTGTAATGTACAGTCACTACAGTCAAATTCAAACGATCATTGCGTAGCGTAATTCTTAATTTTCTGTTGGCATTGAAAGAAAAAGGAATACTGTTTATAATAGAAATTGTGTATTCATTATGAATGATGGTGTTCTCGCTCAGCAGCGGTCACGAGCAGACGTGCTCCGCAGCTCCGCCAGTTAGCCGAAGGCTAGCGCTTATCGCAAGTCCGACTGCCCCGGCCGCTACTAGTGCCGGTCCGGGGTTAGAAAGAAGTGCATTTATTTGTGAACAGTGGTGAATTAGGAACGTTTTCAACTTACCGTTCAAATTTACTAGTGATACAGTGGTGACCGCTCGTATTTGTGTACAAAGTGACTTCATTCTCGTGTGAACAGTGGTGCGTCAAGAACTATTGAAAATCAATACCGCACATATATAGTGAAGTGAATTATGTTAACTGACCACGTCCCCTTCGGGGGACTAATCACACAAACAACAGAAATACTAAATAACCAAGAAAACAGTGAAGCTTTCGTCAACAATAGTACGAACGGATTGACTTTAGAACACAGTGAAATAACACTGAACCTTCAGCAACAGCACCAATTTTTATTGCATGAACATCAACAGCTAAAACAACACTTACAACAATTAGTGCAACAGAACCAACAGTTACAATTTCAAATACAGCAATATGTGCGTGAAAAAGAAACCCCAGCCACCGTCCTAGAAGCTACAGCAACTAACGGCCAAGCATCTACAACGCAGGAAACGGCCTCAACCTTGTGCAGCTCATGGCAAACAATCCCGCTGCGTCGACAAAAAAGACGCAATGATGACAACTCTATACAACCCTCTAAGAAGACGAACAGTGAACACGACCCCGTATCATCAAAAAACAGGTATGAACATCTCTCTTGTGATGAAAATTTGGAAGAAACCTCGAATTCTGAGAAAATCAATGATACAACAACCAAGGGCAGCATGCAAGAACAAGACAAATATCGTACACCGCCTATTTTCATTCCAGGCGTCAGAGTAATATCTGATATGATCAGATCTATTAAAGAAGTCATTAAAGATGAAGACTTCTCATATAAACTTGTCAAAACCTACCAAGATGACGCCAAAATTACTATGAACAATGTGAAAATCGTACCTCAAACACCGGAGGTTTATCGAACGCTTGTTAAACATCTGAATCTAAAAAATATTGCTCATTATACATTTCAGTTAAAACAAGAAAGAGCCTTTCGGGTAGTATTAAAAAATATGCACCCAACAGCAGACGTAACGGAACTTAAAGAAGCTATAGAAGTACAAGGCCACAAAGTAAGACAAATTCATAATATCAAGCATCGCTTAACAAAAGCACCTCTACCATTGTTTTTTGTGGACTTAGAACCTCAAAGTAACAACAAAAAAATCTATGACGTCGAATACTTACTACATGCAAAAATTAGTTTTGAACCACCGCGTAAAAAACGAGAAATAGTACAATGCAAGCGATGTCAGTCCTACGAGCACAGTTTTCGGTATTGTACGCTTCCGTATAGCTGCGTCAAATGTGGAAAGAATCACGATAGTCGAACCTGTACTAAAACGAGAGACACACCAGCTACATGTGCTCTATGTAGCCGTGACCATCCTGCAAATTATAAAGGCTGCGAAGTATATCAAAAAATTCGTAACAGCAAGTATCCTAGTCAAAGTCAACACCGTAGAAATGCTACGCAAAACATAACTGAAGGCAACAATTCAAGCTCACTAACAAGTAATCAAACCATAGGAACAGGTAGACAGTTTACATATGCACAAATGGCCCAACATTCGCAAATCAGTAATCAAAATGTGTCGAATGAAAATAATCTGATTTCCATAATGCAAGAATCATTTAAAAAATTCGAGTCCATCTTAGCAAAGCAAGCTGAACAAATCTCCAGCCTAATTAATATCATGACTGCAATAATGAAGAAACTATGAGTAATTCACTGCGAATTGTCTCCTGGAATGCCAACGGAATACTTCAACATCGAAGAGAGTTAGAAGTGTTTCTACATCAAGAAAATATTGACATACTTCTAGTGTCTGAAACACATTTTACCGAAAAAAGCTATCTACGTATATCTGACTACGAAGTATATTGCACAAATCATCCAGATGGGACAGCTCATGGAGGCACAGCAGTAATAATTAAAACAAGAATCAGACACAATATGTACAAAGATAATGCTAAAGACTATCTGCAAGCAACCGCTATACAAGTATACGATAAGTTCGGTCCGCTCGTTATTTCAGCTATATACTCCCCTCCAAAACACAAGATAACCACCGATCAGTATATCGAGTTTTTTAGAACGCTCGGCACAAGGTTCATTGCTGGAGGAGACTACAATGCTAAAAATCAACTATGGGGATCAAGACTGGTAACTACAAGAGGTCGCGCTTTAGAAGGAGCCATCTCTACACTAAAACTCCAAACAATTTCATCAGGAAATCCCACATACTGGCCAACGGATGGTAACAAGGTACCCGATGTCTTGGATTTCTTCGTCACAAAGGGAATGGCACAGACCTATCACACAATAGAACCGTCTTTTGATCTTTCATCTGATCATTCTCCAGAAATACTGACAATCAGTTCTTCTGAAATCAAAAAGAAAGAAAGCATATACCTTACAAACAGAAAAACGAACTGGGAAGAATACAGCAACTGGCTTTACCATAACACCACTGCCAAGGTCCGTCTAAAATGTCCAGAAGATATCGACGATGCTGTTGAATACTTAATACAACACATTCAACAGGCAGCCGTATATGCAACTCCAGAAATGAGAGTGTTTGAAAAAAATAAATACCCATCAGAAATACTAAAAATGATTAAAGAGAAAAGACAGATGAAGATGACCTGGCAACGCACTCATCACCCGGACGACAAACGAATACTCAACAGAACTTCCCGCCTCTTATCAAGAAAATTACAAGAAATTCATTCGGAGGAAATGAAGGAAAGAATAGAAAAGTTGTCACCCTCAAAAGCTACAGATTACTCCTTATGGAAAATTACTAAAAAATTAAAAAGACCTACAAAACATGTCCCCCCTCTTCGTAAAACCGATGGAAGCTGGGCTAGAACGGAAAACGATAAGGCAGAAGAATTTGCAAAATATTTTGCAAAAACATTTCAACCACACCCCTCAGCACTACTCACAGAAGAAAAAGAAATCATAGAATTCTTGGAATGTCCCCATCAAATGTCGCCACCAATTAAATTCTTCTCAACAAAAGAAGTCACAGCAGGGCTGAAA
This sequence comes from Gryllus longicercus, assembly GCA_038098605.1. Lineage (NCBI taxonomy): Eukaryota > Metazoa > Arthropoda > Insecta > Orthoptera > Gryllidae > Gryllus > Gryllus longicercus. The sequence goes on from JAZDUA010000398.1 coordinate 1,118,753, forward strand.
CTATTACCAAATCATAAGGCTCCTGGACATGATCGTATTACAGGGGAAATGCTTAAAAAACTGCCTAAGAAACTCATCGCCCTTGTAACATCCATTTTCAATGGAATAATACGCATCGGACACTATCCTTCGCAGTGGAAACTGGCACAATTAATTGTAATCGCAAAACCAGGAAAACAGCTACAAGATGTTTCCTCGTACAGACCAATAAGTTTATTACCTTCTTTGTCTAAGGTATTCGAAAAAATATTACTATTTCGCATATATCCATTACTTAAAGAAAATGACACAATTCCAGACCATCAGTTCGGTTTTAGAAATCGTCATTCTACAATAGAACAAATTCATAGAGTAGTCGACACCATCAACGGAGCTCTAGAAAATAAAATGTATTGTTCCGCCTTGTTTCTAGATATCGCGCAAGCGTTCGACAAAGTGTGGCATCAAGGCTTGCTATATAAAATCAAGAAATGTCTGCCGCATCCATACTATAATATACTTCGATCCTTTATTTCAGATCGATTTTTTCAAATAAAATTCGGAGATGAAATAACACCGTTTCATCCAGTATTATCAGGAGTGCCCCAGGGGAGCATCCTTGGACCAGTGCTGTACACGCTGTACACCGCTGACTTACCTCAGTCCCCAGACGTCACCACTGCAACATATGCAGATGACACAGCCCTGCTAGCTTCGCACGAAAACCAAGAAACGGCAACAAGAACATTGAAAGAGCACCTCGAGCTTATAAACAAATGGTGTAAACTCTGGAGAATAAGAATGAATGAAACGAAGTCCAAATGTATAACATTTACCCTCAGACGTACAAGAAATACAAGAATAGAAATAAACGGAAAACTAATTGAAAACGTAGACACCGTCCAATATCTCGGACTACATCTAGACAAAAAGCTAACCTGGAAGAAACATATTTCGATCAAAAGAAAGGAAGCAGAACTGAAAAGTAGACAAATGATATGGTTAATAGGAAGAAAATCTAGTTTAAGTCTAGGAAACAAAATTTTACTCTACAAAACAATACTCAAACCTATCTGGTCTTATGGAATAGAACTCTGGGGAACAGCATCACATTCAAATATAGAAATAATTCAAAGACTTCAATCCAAATGTCTCAGACTATTAAGCAATGCTCCCTGGTTTGTATCAAACGCCACTCTACATAAAGATCTCAATATCACCACTGTTAAAGAGGAAATCACTCTCAAATCTCACAAATACCAACACAGACTCGAAAATCATATTAATCATCTGGCCATAAACATCTTAGATAACAGCACAACGACAAGAAGATTGAAAAGAGTACATCCTCTTGATCTGGACCACAGATATAAATAATATTTTTCTTTTAAAATATTTGTTACTGTAGATATATTTTGTTTGTCACAATGCTTGCACTATTGTATGTTTGTTTGTTATTGTGTTTTTTGTTATTTCAATGTGATATTGTTTATTGTTGCTTTTGTTTGTTTGTCTTTTTTTTCTTTCTCTCTCTGAACTGGACAATTAGTTTAAAATCATTTTTAGAAAGAACCAGAATTGTATGGTTTCTTTACATGTCGATAATATATGTACAATTGTATTTGCCGAATGTTCGTGTAGAACAAATTGCAAATAAAGCAGATGTTTAAAAAAAAAAAAAAAATTATGAATGATAATATGATTTTATCTTATTTGCATTGGTTGCTGAGAATCAGCTTTTCATTTCCCAGAATTTGTTAGTTCATTCACTCAAAATTGATTTCCTAAATTAGCGTATCTCTTGGTAATCCAAATTTCCCTTTCATTCAGTATGAGTATGGTATGTGTTACACTTCTATTCATATAAATTAAATACGTTCATTCTATAATTCAAACACAAATTAATACAAAAAATGTACCTTTTTTATTGTGTCTTGTTATGAATGAAGCTCTTTTTGAAAGAGTAAATGAATTAACTTTAATCATAAACAAGTTCTGTTCTCGAAAAAGGATTTAGTTTTTAAGGCTTCACGGGCACCAGTATCGAATATCAATACCAATTGAATGAAGTCACCGCTTTCACTGAAGCATCTATGAAGATCCAACCTCTTTAGGCGAACATACTATACTTGTGTTAGAAATATATTTTATAAACAGTCTGTATATCAACAACTTAATGATAAAATGAAAAACAAAAAAGAAAAACTATTTGATAAATTGGCAACGGAATTACTTTCTTTTAGAGTGCTTTAGGATTTATTTAAATGGAATTAAGTTATCGTATTCAAGATACTCGTATTAAATTTTTTAAAATTTAATTTCAATGATTTGATACGTATGCAACACTAATTCAATATTACTATTCATAAATATGTGGTACGAACTATCAAAAAAATGTTAATTATTTATTGTTAAATTGTCCTTTTTACTCAATTTTCTCAAAATTGTTGAAAAGCATTTTTTAAAAATAATTATGCCTATACATCGACATTTCTATATAACGAATATTATCGAAGGAATCGCCAGATTCGATAACGGAGGATCGACTTTTTGAACTAAACAATCAATCCAGTATATTATGCAAATTTTACAAAATACTTTCGCAAAAATTAATATCCATAAAAATAAGTATATACTTACTTACGTCTCAAAAGTCTTATATTACTGCTCAAAATGCATGTCAATAGTCGAGCGACAAGAGTGTGAGCTGGGTCAGCGTGCCAAGGACCCTGGAGGTTTTCGGTGTCACATTGGTACTCATCGGCATTGGCAAGTCCCGCTTCGCTCTACCCTCTTCTCACCACTTCACTCCCCTGAAAGTAGTTCTGAGCTCCACTCGCATCGTGTTTTGAGCGCCACAACCACATAGTTGCAGTGCTGCGTGTGTCCTTCGAGCATACAAGTACTTGTTGAAGTCCAAAGGCTTCTGTTTCCCAGAGGCATTTCAGTCCCTTCAACAATCTCCGCGCTTCTATGCGAATTCACCGACCGAGGTGGCTCAAGGCGTCAATTGATGTCGCCGCAGGACCTCTAGCTGGGAGAACCTAGGGTTGGAGTCCCGTCGGTGGCAGGATTTTAGACACTAGCTACATAGCTAGTTGAGTTCAGCTGTCTGAAGAAGAATTCTAGAGGCCGGCTGCTCTGCTCTGTAGGTTTTGGAGGTCCGCTCAACTCCAAGTGCATGCCAGAACAGTTCTTTAACAAACAGGCCATTGAATACGCCAATCTTCCTTACCACTTTCTTGTTCTATTCTCACCCCATACTTACTTGTACACGCATACTCACACACACACACACATGCACTACACTACCACATACATGGGGAGACCAAGGCTTTTCCCAGCTGGGAATGTAATGGGAGATACCGGGATGGGTAAAACACCACAAGCCTACGGGTAGTTCGGAGCCGGAACTCGCCATCCAGCGGGGAAAGGCCACCGCCACTTCGCGTGATAAAACATGCACTACGTTCACAGGACTGTTGACATGATGAGATAACGCACCTGCAATCACTAATCAATCAATCGTCACCATTATAAGAAGTTTTTCGTTATAAGTATTTTGTTATACACATATTACTCTATAATTCACTTTCTCTAAGCGTGACGTTTTGATAACTCCCCCCTTCCCCTCATATTCCAACTCTACAAATGTCTCTGTCTAGCCCCCACTTTGTCGTTTCCTCACCGCGCCAGCCGCCAGCGGTCGATGTGGTGTGGCCAGGCCGTCCCCCTCCCCCCCTCCTCCCCCCTCGGGGATTCGCCGGTTCCTTCCGGGGACGTGCCAAGTTTTCAGGAAACCCGAATCCCGGCCTAGGCCAACGCTCGCGCCGCCGTGACATGAAGTCTCGAGTGGGTTCGTCGCTGCGGCCGATTCAACGTGCGCGGCGTGTTAGGTAACGTGTTCTCCAAGTTTCTCCAGCGCGTGCCTCCGTCACCTGCAGCCTCCGAAAGGGTGCAATTTCAGCCGTCAAACTCCCAGGAAAACAAATGCAAGCAACTCGCGCTTGAACAATGGAGAAATGGTCTCTTATCGGGTGTTTCGCTTGTGTTTCGTGAGTTTAAGGGCTGCGTTGACAGTCGAAATAATAGACGTCCAGAAATTAAACGTTCTTTGTAGCAGTTCAGTGAAAGCAACGCTTTTGGAAGCTTCGTTGACAGGGATGTTCGGCCCTAAGCCGCCATCCTGATTGAGGTTTTTCTGGGTTTACTCAATCGCTTAAGGCGTATGCCGGGATGGTCCCTAGATTTGTTCTCCCAGACGTAAATGTACAGCTTGTCCTCCCCTCTTAAAATGTTGCTACTCTAAATGTATGTAAATTCAGTGATTAGGCGGGAGAGCAGGCCCTATGGCCTGAGCCTCCCCATTAATAAAGACATTATTATTATTATTATTATTATTATTATTATTATTATTATTATTATTATTATTATTATTATTGTTATTAAGATATAATGTTCAAGTATTTGCGGAGGGAACATTTTGATATTGATCAATTGATCTTGGATCGATTAATTAGAGTTTCCAGGCACGTCAACTGCTAAGATCATTACTGCTGTAAGTGTAGTGAGTGTTTTTATTGCGCGAGGTGGCGGTGATCTTCCCTCGCTGGATGAAGAGGTCCGTTGCCGACCTTCGCTTGTTTTTCTCCAAGGTATCTCCTATTCACGGGGCAACACCCCAGCCGAGACGAGCTCTAAGCTCCCGACTGACTTCTAGACATATATGTTATGGTAGTGCGTATAAGTGTAAATGTGTGTAGAACAGGGGAGAGGATAGGATAAGAAAGAGGAATCATAGATTGCGGTCAGTCCGTGGCCCGTTTGTTAAGATACTGCTCCGGCATTTGCCTGATGTTGATCGAAGAAACCACAAAAAAACATAGATCAAGCAACTTTTGCCTACAATTGTTCTTCTGACATCGGCTACATTCGCTCTAGCTATCTAGCTAGTGCCAAAACTCCTGTCACAGTTGGGACTCGAACCCTAGTACCTCCTGATCACAGGCACTGCAGCGACGTCAGTTGATGCCGTTAGACACATAAGCCGGTCGTAGCTGGGTCGAATTCAATCATTGCCTGGAGCAGAATTCTAGCGACCGACTGCTCTGATCTACTTTCCTGTAGTTTCTCATACATCTGGAGCATACTAGTGGAGGTACCTCGAGGGGGAAATCCCGCAAGTTGTCGTGTAGGTCGGCATCGTGTATTATTCTCCAGCGGTCGAGGAACACCGTAACCACCCGAGAAAGGACAAATACTTCACTAACGGGACTAAAGATCTTAGTAGTTTACGCGCTCGGAATAAATACTCGAGAAAACAAATAAAGGGAACTCATATTTGAACAATAAATTAAGTGGGACTCTTATCGGATATTTCGCATGTATTTTGTGAAATGAAAAGCTGTGTTGACATTTTAAATTATAGACATCCATAAATTCAATGTGTTCTTACGAGCAATAGAAACTTCGGAAACTTACGCTCCAGAAAAGAATCGATTCTGTCACGGAAACTTTGTTTCTAACAAGGACATGGGTTAGCCTAGTTAAGTGAATGAAGCTTATAAATATCATGTAATTGCTCTGTTCTCAACAGCAGGGTTCAGAACAAGTTTCATCTTTTCCTTTATTTTCCGATAAATCGCCAGTTAATTTCTCGCCTCCTCCCTGCTCTAGTTCTCTCATCTCGTGTATGCTATCAAAGAAATGTGAATTTCAAGTTTAATTCACTAGTTTACCATTAGACGTCCATTGCACATCACTACATCTCCACTACACATCATTCAGTATTTTATAAATACCATTAATATGTATTATAAAAATACCATAGTATTAATACCATTGCCAAGTTCTTTCAACAAATATTCAATCATTAAACAATTAATATATTCATCAATATTGTTCACCAAACGCTAATACTCCTTAAAGGATTACAAATTTATTTCTAACATAAACACCATTACGCATTTAAATAGTGGTTTTACTTTTTACGTATTAATGATAGACAGGTAAGTGATCAATAGAATATGAACAAATAAATATTAAATGTCTTGTCAACAAGGGCATTAATGTTATCATTTCTTAATATTCACCAAAGACACCTATGGCAGGTTCAGCACCTCTGAAATTTTACTTCATTGCATTCACAACATCTTCAAATTGATGTGTTTAAATGCCTCCATGATGCTAATAAGTTTATGTGCTAACACTAATTACATTTTCAAAGGAATTCAGGCACCCAACGGCGTGTAAACGTGAAATCGAGAAACATACATAGAAAGGAAAAGTGAATTTAGAGGACTTCTGACTCTGCAGTTTCCTGAAAGGCAACGCGTAAATCCAGCCCTCGTCTCCGCCGACGTCACAATTCTCTTTCCGCCCACACCTCAGCGTGCAAATCTGCCTTCCTGACATTTTTCCGCAGGCGTCCTCTGGAGCGGCAGCGCGAATAAAGCGGACGCGACGCGACGCCGCGACGCGCCGCGCGCGCTCCCCGAATGAAGCTCCCTCCTTCCGTCCACGCCTCAGCCGCCGACGCTCCGCCCTCGCACTCCGCTCTACGTACCCCGACATCCACTTCCCTTCGTCTCCGCGTGCCTCCCGCCTCATAGCCTCATAGCCGTCCACCGAATTCTTTCGCCGCTTTCTTCCGCTCCTGAACCATCGTCTGCTGCCCCTCGCTTCCCTCTGTCGACCATTATCACCCTTCACCTCTCTTCTCCTCCCTTTGCCACCCTTCGCTGTCCTTCGTCGTTCTTCGCCTCCCTTCACTGCCCTTCGCTGTCCCTCGCCGCCCTTTAGCTTTCCTCACCGCCCTTTGCCTCTCTCTGTTGCCCAAGGCTTTCCTTCGCCTCCCTTCGCCACCCATCGCTGTACTTCACCGCCCTTCACCGCTCTTCACCACTCTCTGTCGCCCAACGCCGCCCTGCGCCTTACTCCATTGCCCTCCATCTCCCTCCATCTCTCTCCGTCGTCCCCCGTCGCCCCCCGGAGCCAACCGCCGCCCTCCGTCGGCCTCCCCCACTCTCCTACACCCTCCGTCGTCCTTCTTCGCCCTCAACCACCCTTCACCGCACTTTACCGTCTTCCCTCCGCCATCTTCCTCTACCTTTTGCAACCCTCCATCGACCTCCGACATCCCCCATCACTTCTCGCCACTATTCACCCCGTCCACTATCGTCCTCCCTCTTCACCACTCCCTGTCGCCCTTCTCCACCTACCTCCGACCCCTTTCTGTCCCATCCCTCTTACCCGTCCACTTCCACTTTCCACTTACTCCGTCGCCCACCCCTCTCCTCTGCGCTTGCCCCCACCCAACAGTCTTCTCTACCTTCGCCTTCCGTGCTCCTCCCGTATCCACCTCGCCGCCCACTCCTCTGCTCTCCCCGACTGCCCGTCTCCGCGCTGCGCGCCGGTGGCGCTCCCGGCGGCCGTGATTGACGCCTATTCAGCGGCGCGCGCGTCCCTTTTGTGCAGCCGTCGGCGTCCTTCTCCTCCACCTGCGGCCGCGCTCTCACGCCTTCCTTTTCTCTTCTTTTCTCTCTGGCGCGTCTTCTCTTCGCCCCTCGCTCCCTCCCGCCTTTGCAGAACCTGTCACTCTCTACTCGCGGTTCTATCACTTTTGCGGCCGTGCCCGACATCTGAACAGATTGAACATCTTGTCAATTTCAATCTGTACTCGCGGCGACAACACACAAAATTTGATAAACATCGCCTCCTATTTTGCCGTGATATGTCATTCTATCGTATGAAATCGGTACATTCTGAAATGCACAATTCAAAAATGAATTCATTTTGAAAGGACATCTGATAGTTTGCGATTGTTAGATAATATTATTGTTTAAGAATATTATAGATGAAGTGGATGACGATGACAGCGTGGATACCGAAAAAATATATTTTTTAAGGTATTTTATGTCGTTCCCAGGGATGAACTTGTTAGAAAACTTCTGCAATCGGGTACTGCAGAGTGATGGAATGATGATCAAGATAGAAAACCATGTAAATTTATTCGTAGAGAAATCACAGAAATGTTGCACATTGCAATGCAGGCACTCAAAAAGAGCGCCGTAAAAACGAGAAAATTTACCCTCTTATCCCTTGTTCGTCCAGTAACGGAATCCGGACCGGTTTGTCGGGACCGTAATACAAATTTACAATGTTCGAATCTAAATGAACTGCTGAGGAGCGCATGTAAACTTACATTCTGGGGAAACTGGGAGAAAGTAGAATTAAACACATTAGAAATTTGGAGGGATAAAGCAAGACTTTGGGCCTTACATAAAGCAAACTCGATAAACCCACATACTTTAAGAGAGGATCACACGCACAAACTACAGTTCAGGGCATAGACAACAGATGTTGAAAAAAATTCTTTAACAAATAGAATTATTACGGAGAAGAATTGGTTGTCTGCAAGAGTCTTTGAACCCTCTCTTCTTTGGTTCAGTTCTTCAACCATAACTTATTTAATAATATCACATTCAATTAATTTATTTCTGAGAAAATTATTAGAGCAGTTATAATAGTTAAAATTATTTACTTTGGTTTGTATAAAATACATAATCTAATGATTTATTACGGTCGTTCTTCAGGGTTTTGTCGTATTATGAAGTTAGCGATTGAAGCATTAAAAGATTTATATATGGTGAGCAAACATTTAGAGTTATTGTTATGAACATTTTATTAATGGTATTCATATTGTGTTATATTTTGTTTATCTATAGTGTAGTATTCTTATTGTGTACACAGAAAACTACATGTTTAATGTTTAAATAACTAAAAACTTTAAATAACTATACAGTGTTGAAAAAAGAAGTAGTATTACTAATATAATTATTATAATTAGTTGAAAACAATTTAATTTTTTCATATTAATGTATAATATATTTTTAATTGTATGAAAGTTATGGAGTTCTGCTACCTGGTTTTAAAAAACCTACTTGAAAAAAAATATTAAATTTCTATCTATAATATCCAACGTGCCACAATTTCATATACCCAAGTCATTATCCTCCCGTCTGCGTACTACATTAGTAATAGTCCATATTCCATCTCATTATCTCACGATTGGACGTATTGCACTGTATTTGTTTAACGGCTATTTCAGTTTCCCTGTCTCGAATGCGTTTTTTCTTTCTTAAATCTCGTTGCTCTTAACGTGCAGCGTGGTGAGGGTTAGCCATTTACTCCTGGCAGTTTTTTCAACGACTTCTTTTTCCAACGTTCCCCCTACTCACCTTACACCATCACCTTTCACAGGTCCATCAGATTCTGAGCCCTCGCCTCTCAAGGTTCTTGTTCGGGAATTGTGGTGGAGCTCTCAGGGCCATTTTCGTCTGTTGACTCGTTCTACTTTCTTCGTCGTGTTCAGCCAGTGTTTTCTATCTCCGGGGTTGAAGTTCTATGGTCTCTTAGAAGCACAGCGGAACATTTTTAACTTTTTGCAGTAATTGATGACGTCCAACAAACGTAGAAATGTTTAAGAGTATAGATAAAAAAAATTTTTGGGGGGATTTCGTGTTTGAGAAGAAAAATATTATGTTTGTAAGTGCTTAATTTACGCCTTTCTTCCACGAAATATTTGTCCAAATTCTTTCTCTATAGACTATTGAACAACTTTCCAACAGTCGTAAAACTAGAGATTTACAAATACAAAATGTTCCCTTGTACTATTCATCCAGGGAAGTGTGAATATTTTTTGTCTTAATTTTCCGTATATCTTCCGATCTGTATTTCAAGCATTTTCAAGAGTAATAGAGCTAGTAAAACATTAATTAAAGTCATTTACGGTTATCACATTAAGTTAAAAACTTATAGGTTCTTTACTGTTGATCACATAAATATACTTGCATTAAAAATTTTCATTCAAAATGTAACTCACCTTCAGGGCGAAAATAGTAAAAAACCTAGTCTTATGTTGTTTCATGTTATTTACTTCCGTCGACAGTTCTTTGGGTAGAGGGGATGATCATTATGTTGACTAGTGGTTAACTTAATTACATATTTCAATTATTATCTTTCGAACTTGACGAGAGTATTATATCAAGAGAAATAAAAAATAACACCAGCAATGAATTTCGGGTGAATAACGTTCATGCGAAAGTCGCGGTAGTTTCTATTTATTTCTTTAGTCGAGTGACGAAGTAATTCCCGAAGCATTTAGGTTTTTTATGCTACCGAGATTTCAACTGTGGTCGCTCAAAAGACGTCCAAAAAGTGGTGAATACCAGTAGCAGTTCTAGATTTGGAGATATGTTGTTTCGTATAATACACGAATTAGGAAACACGACAGTTTCATCTTACGACACCTATTTAGAACTTATTGAAATTTCTCTCCAATAAATTAACTCTCTAAAGATAATCAAAATTTTATGAATGCAAACAATAGATACCATTTATTTAATTAATTGTAGTATACAATTGTCTTTAAAACATTTCCACCAGCCATTTCAAATTAAGGTAAGTACTGTATAGGTGAAGGCCTCATAACCTAAATTTAGAAACGAAATATATTATATAGTTGGAATTGGAACGTTCTGCAGGGGAAGGCGTCTTTTCAAATTCTTAATCCTATTACCGGTTATCTTTGACCTCCTCACTTTGATTTTTATTCCTGACGTTCACTGACGTCTCCCTTCCACCTTGACATGAAAGACCACCTTCCTACACACAGCGCCTCCCCCTACCGCATCTTTGTCTCATTAATTAAGAAGGCGGGGCGGGAGCGACCCAGTCGCCAACGCGGTCGCGGATTCAATTCGAGACTGCCATCGGGCGCGGCGCGGCCCTCCTTTATTTCTCGGTGCGGTCGATCGCCTCCGCTCGCCCCGACCCAATCTCCTATCACCGCCGCCCCGCTCTTCGCCGCCCCCGCCCCGACCGCGCCCCGACCCCGCCCCGGCCCGCCCCGCCCCCGCCCCGCCTCTCCCCGCCCCTCCCCTGCCATGCCCCCGCCAACCACCCATGCCACCACCCCCTCCCGCGCCCCGCCCCCGTCCCGCCCCCGCCCCGCCCCCGTCCCGACACCGTCCCGACCCCGCCCCGCCACGCCCCATCCCTGGCCCGCCCCCGCCCTCCCCAACGTCCCGCCCCCGCCCCGCCTCTCCCCCGACCCACCCCTGCCCCGCCCCCACCAAAGCCCGGCCCACACCACCACCCCCGCCCGCGCCCCGCCCCCGCCCCGCCATCGTCCACCCCGCCCCGCGACGCCCCGTCCCCCGCCCCCGGCTTGCTGGACGTCCTCACCACGCGGATCCCGCGGGCCATCAATACTTCTTTCCGCTCTCCCGGGCTTCTTCCCTTACTTCCTACATTATTGCCGTTCACTAGCTGATTACCCGGCGATGCCCGGGTATTTATTTATTACAATTATTTATTAAGCTACTCCGCCCTCCTCGCCGCGCTCACCCTACGTTAACTGCTCTCCCCTCCCGCTCACCCCTTTCGACCCACCGCCCCCCCCGTGTCGTTCGGCAACAATGCTGCATGAGTGCATTGCTTTTTTTGAAACACAGTAAACCCTCGTTTGCACAAACTCGCCTACCACGAAATTCGTCGTCGAACGAACAAAATTTGGGTTCCGCCAAGGAAACGAAGTAATGAGGATATCTATAAAAATCAGATAACACGAATTTTTATAACAAGAACACCTATTATTTAAATCCCTTGTAATTCGTGTTAACGAGAGTTTACTGTAAATATTAATGACTCGAGTGGTAAAAGTTAAATTTTATTTTAAGGAATGTTGCGACGAGAGGGCGAGTGACGCAATCCAACGAGCGGTAATAAAATCACTTTTGCTGCATAGGTCATACATTATTTGTAAATTTGTAATTATTTACTAACAATTATTTTATTCAAGAATTGCATTTAAGAGCTGTAGATTCAAGTTTACAAATCAGTTAATTATGTATTATGTTACTTTAAAAATCAGAAGTATCTGATGCAGTCAGTCGAAAGTTCTTTTGTTTTTTTTAATGTACAGTTCTATCTGAAAATAGACCACAAGTGTTTTAATAATCCATGACCTGTTATTAACAACCACAACCATCCTTCTCTTGCGATCGCGTAACCTAGGTGTGTCTTTCCGCCAGCACTCATGGTTGGACCCCTTCCAGTCCACCGTTTGGAGCACATAGGCAGTCATTTCTTGCGTCTCAGGGTCACCGCTCTCACCAATCGTCATTAGCATGTACGTTGCAGACTACCCTCAGATTGAAAGAGCAAAGATAGCATGTTTCGCGTATAACACAGTGCTATTCACAGCAAACAAATATGTAGATCAAGGTAGGTTACAAAAATCATTAGATGCATTTATAAATTTATGCTCAAAATGGCAAATAAAAATAAACCCTACTAAATCACAATCCAAGATATTTACGCTACGAAGACCTAAAATGCCCAACCCACTAATCATTAAAAAAGTAAATTTAAAATGGATAACAAACATCTAGTGATATATTTAGAGTACTCCTAGATAAAAAAATATCGTGGAAACATCATATTAAAGAAAGAGCCAATAAAATATACGTGAAAATAAACCCATAACACACTCATAAAACTATGTAGGTGTTCTAGACTAAGCATGGAATGTAGGATAACTTCATTTAATCAATTATGAGACCATCTCTTACTTATTTTGCCCTGTCTGGGGTGGAGCCGCCAAAAATTGAGAAAAGTAGAGAAAATTGAAGTAGTTCAAAATACATTTTTAAGGCGTGAAAATAAATCACCATGGTACGTTTCAAATGGGCAAATTAGAAAGGAAATTGATAATAGAAAAGTTGAATACTTACATTAGAAGAATATCAGTAATTTTTTTAAGAACTTGCAAAGGACGAAGTGCGTTAAAAACTTTAATCTAAAACGTTCAAAAGAAGACATTAAAATTATTTCAAGATACCCCAAGGATAAACTATGTCCACCGTAGAGAGACGCTTCAAAAAGAATGCAAATAAAAAGAATGGTCAAACGCACATTAATGAATAGAACACTATATTAAGACAAACTTAACAAATTAACAGGAAGCTTCGAATAAATGAACTCCCCACCTGCCTATGCACTAATCCAGTTCTTGTATTATGACTTTCAAATTTCTGTAAAAATCAGTGGATTGAACAGATATAAGGATATTTTTTAAAAAACTTGTGTCTGAGTTCTGTGGGTAAGTGGCAATTTTTTCGAATAACTTAACGAACTAAATACCTTGAATTAATAATGCATACGAAAATAAAATAATCTTCATTGAATTAAATAACGATTGGAAAAAAAAATTCTGGTGAATTATAGACGATCAATTTCACTTTGTTTAAATTTCCATCTTTCGTCACATATTGAAATTACAACACAATTTTGATTCTGATACACATTGCATAGTTGACAGAGATACAAGATGTTAACCCAGGATTATCACTGAAACTCTACAAATAAAAAGACATGTTTTTAACAATTCAAATCTAGAATCCGATATATTCATTTCAATATATGATACAATAATAACCACAATAAAAAGTTCCGTTTGTATATTGACTCACGTATCATATATATGAATTATTTATTTTTGTTTTATTTTATTTACTTTAACGAAATTTAGATCACATTTTTGGAACTCTCCAGAAAATGGTTTTCTTTCATATTATTCACTTCTTCTCTTCTTTACTCGTCATCCTCCTCCCTCATCCCCTCCCTCTTCTCCTGTATTTCAGCCTGCTCCTCTTCTCGCCCCTTCTACCAACCAGTTGCTCTCACAGCGAGCAGTCACTTCGCAGGAGGACAGAGAAACTGAGTGTAGTAGCGCGGGTGTTCATCAAAACAAGTGACTGCTTTACATCAGTTTAATATGGTGTTCTTTATTAAATGTTGCAATACGTGGCAATGGTTGAACACTGGGGACAAGGAACAACCATGAACCCATGCGTTGTCCATTATCTAGGTGAGTCTTGATGTTTTAATCACTGTTTGTTTGCGCCTTGTACTTCCAGTATATTTTATCAAACTGTATGCCATTACTGAGAACTTGTTTTTAAAATTAATTTTCTATTTTTGCTAGATTAATTATCGATGTTTTACATTATATACTCTAACTTCACAAAGAAAGTTTGGTGTTTTGTGTTAACATTTTCTTATAAAAATTACTTTCACACTCCTTTTGAAACTAGAACAATAATTTTTCCATTGTTTATCTTCCGTAAACATAATTAAAATTAAAATCATATTGTAATAAACCAATGGTAATGCAACTTCTACAACGTTGTACCTGAAGTCGTCACCGCACATTGACAACGAAACGCGGCCCAAATTGAATAAATTGCTGTATAATAGAGAAACTTTAAACACCGGTAATTAATTATCTACAATTCACCAGGGAACCTATTTCCAATCAAATATGAAAATAATATGTTTAACACTGTTAGATGCATAGAACACGCCACACAACACAAGTGTTATAAAAATACATTGCCACCTATTAACTACTATCAATAAGAGTGTGTCACAATTCGCAAGGTCAAACTTAAAAATAATAAATGTTAAAATTAAGTTCCAAACACTTGAGAGTTCACGTGTATATCGATAATAATTTGAAACGCTGTTGTTGAATGTTTTCGAAATGTCAATAACTTTAAAGTAGACAAGGTTAATATTCTGTTCGTGGTTACCTGGCAGGCAAATGTATCCAACACATTTCTAGTTATTCTTTCCCGATTCTACAGGAGCCACAAATTCTGGCGGTATGCTATCAACGCATGCCAACGAACATTTCGTACACAGTTAAAATCAGAATTCTATAGTTACCTTCAGAGGATGTAGGCCATGAAATCCAAAGTAATTTTTAGCTTTCGTGGAAAATAATATTTACCTCAGTTTGTTCATGATCAAATACCCAAGACATTATGCCAACGAACAGAAATGAAATATCTCCCCTCCGAGGTCTACACGAAATCTGAAAGAAGGGATTGTACTAGAGTTACTCCATTGTGAGAAGCATTGTTAGCTGATTCAGATATAGCATCGTGTTATGACTTCAGTGATATGCAACCTCGTTTCAGTTTAGTAAATGTTCAAGGAATTTCTATTTCACTTTTCTATTTTCTTCGCTTATTAGTCCTTGAAGCATTTGCTTACATAATTTTTAATGGTTTATCCTTCTCTTAACAATTTTCCGCTCATAACTTATAATTTATTGACATTTGATGCTTCAATATTCTTTTACTATTCCAAAATTCTTTGTGCGCTTTATTACTTATATTGCTGACTTTTAAGCGAGATATCATTCTTGTGTTGAACTGCAAATGTTTAATGGTAACTTAAAGAACTACAAGATCATTTCATGTAATGTAACTTACAAGATATAACTATAGCTCTACACTCTCAGAACTTAACGCAAACAGACTTAAAGTAAGAGCCGTTCATCAGAAACTCTTTGGTCCAATGCAACGTGTGGTTGTTGTCGGCTAGATAATTTACAATATTTAGTATTAAATGGTCGCAGATATTTGCCTGACAAGTGCGGCTCTAATTGGATCTATGGTGTAATGGCTGCAGTTGCAGGTACGGTTGCAGGCTATGATTTAAACAGAGTGTATTGGCATTAGGAATGTTAACCTAATTAATGTTGTTAAAATATTAATTAGAACTTAATAAGAATTTTGAATAAGAGAACACGATAGAAGATGATGGTATGAAATAAGACAATTAATTATAGGAGATGTGTAGACTCACATCGAATGGAAACCATGAGTTGTGGTGACCAAGGACGTTCTTAAATATTCTAAAACATGACAGGTGAGAGGTGTAGTTACACGTTTTGTAATTACTCAAGTTTAAGACTTCCACGCAAACCCGTTCGTAAGAGGCAGACATCCGCCGTTCATTACGCCTTACTGCGCTTGAAAACTAGAGAGAGTTCAGAATTTAGAAGCATGTTTGTCGCAGGCTGCACGTGCAAGAAATTGAAAAACACTATCAAATGCTGTACTTAATTTGTTTCATGGTGCCTTTAAGATATAATAAACATTTCAGAAATCTTCTCCGACTAATTGAAAATCTAATTAATTTTATGTTTGTCCAAACCTATTATTTTAATTAGTGAATATCATTAACACGTCGGTGATTTAATGCCCAGTTTCAAAGTTCTGATTACAAGATAAACTACCCGATTTTCGTTCACCTATAAACGAGTTATCGGTTGAGAATGCTTCCTCAAACAGCTTTCCAAGCGGGTGACCGCCCAGTTCCCAGCTTCTACGAATTAACCTTCGTAAAACCGGAGATAGAACCTCAGGAAACGTCTAGATGCAAGACCACAACCAGCAATTTTCTCTCCTGTTCTGGAGGAAGGAGACTGCTCTAACATCTTCCACGCACATTTAATAACCAGCGGATGTGTGGATCACGTCGGGTTGGTGACGAGAAACAGCTCCGTGGAGATAGTTTACGAGCTCATTGTGGTCGAGGCAACTCAGTAATTATTTTTGACAAATTGTTCTCCTTCGAGAAAATTATCATCCACCGGACAGCTGTCACTTGTAAAAGCCCTACCATTTGGAGATTCTCTTACCTCCATATTATTATCGCATTATAAAGAAGCTACTTTATTTACGTGGTTGCGTAATCACCAATATGTTACTGACATACCAGGAGAGAAAAGGTATTTTAATGGAAACATGAGAATGCGCCTAGGAAATTCGTGTCAAGGAGACTCCCAATCCCACCGAAAGATCGAAACATGTTTAAAGGTGTTTATTTTTGTACAGGAACTACGTCTTGCTCACAACCGAGACTGTTGGTCAGTTTAGCCAAGATAGTCCTGTCTCACAAAAGTATTCTAGGCACTTCGTCGTGTTAGATTCCTGTGGTCAGTAAACGTAGCTAGGGGTAGGGAAAATCTCAGGGCCAGTGGCGTTGGCGACTGGCTCCTACGGTACGTACATTAGGTCTCTCAATTGGATTGTATATTCCTGGTTTTAAATTCATTTTTTATTCCTTGCGTCATAACAATAGCTTATCTTAGAAGCCAAATAAAAATTCAAAGTGTTTAAATTCCGTACCCGGCCGAAGCAATAATACAAAGTGTTTAAAAATAAGTCTCAAATTACTTTTTCACCATGCACGCCTCTTCCTGAACCCCATTAACCAAGCGCCTACTCTAAGAGATGGCCCTTGTTTTGTCGTATGCCTACTTTTCTACTGTCACATTTTACAAAAGTCCAGTCCTTTACAAGTGTTCCTGCGCAATTCATTCAATCGTCTGGGCGAATGGATTCGCGTCGGCACGCCGTATGGCGACCCCTCGCGTCTACTTCCTGGGCCGCGCGGCGGCGGCGGCGTGCGCTGCGGAGGCCAAGGAACGGGCGGCCGAAGGTTCAGCGCCCCGCCCCCCGCCTGCGCGCCCGCCCGGCGGCCGCCCGCCCCCGGCCACGCGGCTGCGCCCCACCGCGCTTCTGCGCAACGCACAGTGGGCGCGATCGCCCCTCGAGGCGGACAGCGCATCTCTCGCAGTAGGCACTTGGGAGGGCTTTACGAAAATGCGAGAGAAGAAAGGGGAGGTATATGACAAAACAAAGGGTTTTCTACCGTCTCTCGGAGTAAGCACTTGGAGAGGGCATTTCTAAGAAAGATTTTCTAGCATATCCCACTGTAGAGATTTGGAAGAGTTTTATTAAAATGTGAGAGTAGAAAGTGTAGGTATACGACAAAACAGCGGGTTTTCTACCGTAGCTCAGAGTAGGCACTTGAGAGGACCATTGCTATGGCAGAACAGCTGAATTTTCTAGCATCTCACAGAGTAAGCGCTTGTAAGAGTTGTATGAGTGTAGGCATTTCTACTGCGGGTACTGTAGTGTAGACATTTGGAAGAGATGCATAAGTATTGGAATTTGGAAGGCAGAACCGCGAGTAGCGTTTTGTCGCTTAATCAACCTTTTGACAATGATAAGGTTTCAGCTTCCAATCGTTTCGAGTTAACTGATTTTCACCAATTCGGTCATCTTTCCGCCTGCTATAATGATTTTTACAGTAGCTACTTATTTAGAGATTGGAGTAGAAGTGTGTTCTTGTAGCGGAAGTCAGAACATTTCATACCAACAACTTATTTTAAATGATTTCGTCAGTTGGAACCTTGTCATTCAAAAAAAAGATAGTAGTGTAGGTGTTTGGAAGGGTTTTATAAGTATAAGCATCTGGATGGTAGAACAAGAAGTTTTCTGATATATTCCAGTGGGGGCTAGAGTCAATGAACTCTAGGGTGTGGTAGGGTAGTGGCATTAACTGGGGGCGTGGAACGAATAACCGAAAGATTAAAGTTGAGGAAAATTGATTATGATAATGATGATATAATGATTTATATTCTTTTTTCTAATCGCTACAATCTAATTCGCTACTATATCAAGCGGTACTACTACTGGAGTAGCTCTGAAGTTTGCCCGTATCGCGTGGGATGGACGAAATTCGGACGCGGGATGAATGACTCGGGTATGCGTCTAAAAGTGGCGATGGAATGGAAAGGGCTGATCGCATTCCATTGGCGGTGCGTTGTTCAATTTCCTGCTCCGGCATTTGCCTCGAATTGCGCGAGATGTGTACAATAATTGAGATGAGAGATAGAATAGCAAATGCAAGTGATGTGCCCTGAAATAAGATATGGGTCATATGTTAAAGATGAGAAGGAAGAGAGACTTTAAGACAGCCGAGGCAGTCCACTGACTGAAAACTGTTGTTCAGAGATTGTGATCAGTTTCTTATTTATTACTTCTATTTTAATTCATCTTTGTATATTTTGTATGCTTCTTATTTTATCAACGTTTGTTGTATGAAAGGCTTGATAGGAAGTCATAAGCCAAACTTGTGCAGTTCTGACGTACAGCTCTTTCAACATTTAATGCACACGTGCAAAATATTGAGGGTGCAAGACAGTCATGTATAATCCTACCATACGGCTAGAAAATAGAAACGTAAAGTGCTGTATGAAAAGAGCGGATTGCTCAGTGAAAATCGCAGTATGGTCATCATGATAAACTTAAATTCTGGATTATAACTTACTCTCACGGACCTACTCATAAATACGAAACTTCTACACGGACGAAAACTAAATGAGCAACAATTTTGCATAATTTTGTACCAGAAGTGTGTGCTATTTTAGCAACATTATTTTTTTAATTTTCGGCGTCCGATTTGGTTGCACGATCGGCATCTTTGGGCCCGCTCTGAGCGGCGCGCGGCGCGGCGGGGCCCACCGCCAGCCGAAGCGTGAGATACGGCGAGCGACGTCGCATTAGAGGCCGTTTGCGGCCCAAATTGGGCGCCGCTATTACCCCGTCCCGTCCCGTCCCGTCCCGTCTCGTCGCGTCGCGTCGGCTGCTTCCCAAATGTCACACCGCTCCATCTGGCCAGATGGCCGCCGCGCCGCCGGAGACGTTGACCGCGCCAAGAGAGCGGGGGCGGGGGCGGGGGCGGGCGAGGCGTAGGGGGTGGAACATGCTCCCAGCCACGGCAGGCTGCGGGGCCTCGCAGTCCGCGGAACGTGCGCCTGCACTGAGCTGGTCCGGTGGAAGGGATCGCCAAGGCGCGAGTGCAGGTCCGGCTGGGTTTAGCTCAGAACCAGCGCTGTCTCTGTTTACCTAGAGATATTAAGATTGGAGTCTAGTTTTTATTTTTTTTTTTGTTTTAGGATTTTTGAGTCTATCTGTATAGCTGAGCCGAATTCAACCGCTGTCTGGAGGAGAATTCTAATATTCGACTGCTCTGATCGATAATACTTTGTGGTTGCTGTGATCAATACCAGGCGAATACCGAGGCAGTACTCTAATAAACGGCGCCCGATTTGTCCTTCCTCTTCCTGGTCCTACTCTAATGAACGGCGCCCGATTTGTCCTTCCTCTTCCTGGTTCTATCTTTACCCCTTCCTCACATACACTTGCACTTAAACTCATTACACTACCACATAATGCCGGGGAGGTTAGAGCTTGTCTCGGTTGGGCCAATTTCCCGCCGACGAAGGTAACTAGATGGGAAAATATCCCGGAAGCAGACGTGTAGATATGCCGCGAATCTCGCCATCCAGCTTCGGCAATACTTTGATATCATTTTCTTGGATAATACTAATCAGACTAATGGCTACTAATTTCACTTGCCTGGAAACATGAATCACCCAAATCGCGAGTGCTGTGGAGGGCTCCGTTCGAGGCCCGCGTAGACATGGGTTTTTCCTATGTGTTGTAGCATGTAGTCCGACCCGTGCATTATGTATCAACCTTTCTATAATCTCCCTTGTTGATGGTCCGGGGGTTGGAGCGTTCGCTAGAAGAATGCGGGGTCTTTACTGCGCCCTTTCCCAGTACTTGATCTCCGTGTGGAGCTGTGTCACTTAGTGGCATTTCATAAGGGCCTGACGGAGGCAACAGAGAGCTCCTAAGCACGTCTATGGCACCTCTAATTGCTGCTGCTGCTGCAGCTCACAGGTTATGCATGTTCGGTTTTAGTAAGTACATACCGAAAATTCAGTCACTATAATGTCAGATTCCGGTAAGCAGGTTATGGCTATTGTGGCCACGCCTGAAAGTTAGCCGCTCTCAGCCGCCGGGAGGAAGTAAATACAACCACTTAACGTGTGATCCTCCAATGTCTCTAGAGAGTCGAAGTTAGGTTAAAATGTAGTATGTTAAAAAGTAGAGGTTAAAATGTAATCACACATCCATATAAAGAAATGGCATGGCTAGAATGAAACAGAAGTTACCCAGCGGAGCGTCTTTGAAAGTGTTGCGCATGAGATTAAATTGTGTTAAAATGCGTTGCGAGCGCCGGAATTGTGTGTAAGAGGTGCTGTTAGGTTTTACTGCTTTCAATTGGATAGAGTGTGTAAGTAAAGTGGTAGTGACAGTAGTTTGCAGGCGCGCTGTTCCCTTCAAACACAATATCCAATATCTTCCTAATGTTATTCTTAATCACTATTTGCATGTTTTTGAAAGTATAAAATCCTTAATGTTTGCATTTTTTCATCAGAAAGGTAAGAAACAATTCGCTCATACATATGTAAAAGAATCTCAAATATAAAAGACCGATCGCGGTGAATTTTGTATTTGTAATTATTTGAGTGTATTGCTTCGAGTCAATATTACGCTTGTCATGACGCGAATGAGGCAACAGATCCAATCCCTTCTCTCAATATTTGATATTACCAAACAAGCATAATACAGAAAAAAATGACAGACAGAGATCGCCAGATATCTCAGCAACAAGCATGAAATCATAATGGTGATAATGATAAGTTCAATTGAAAGTATGGCATCGATGTCACCGGTTACATATGCATCAAATACATTCACCTAAAAAGATGATGAAATGTGGCAGGAAAAAGTTGGAGTACCAGCCCCAAACACAAGTAGTAGACAAAGCCTGTCAAGTCACACGTGGAAGCAAGGAATAGAAAGATCTCTTGAGAGTGGTAGGAGGAACGAGGAAGAGACAAAGCCAGACGGCGGTATCTACGCGAGTTGGATCAATAATTACTCGACTTATGTGCGTTAGTAACAAAATAAACAGATATATTGAGAAATTACGTTAATCATTACTATCAACGAAGCATCCAATGCAACCACTCAGAAACTAACACCACCACCACCACCATCACCATCGTCTCCTTCACCTATAACGGCAGACCGCATCGTTTCTCGTGCATCATTGGCAGCCGCTGCCACCATAATCGTTAGCCCCGCTGCGGAAGCCGCCGCCGGCGTCGTGTCGCCCCACCAGCCCCGCAATTGCCGCAGACGCGATGCCGTGCGCTGCGCAAACATGTACACGGCGCTGAACGGCCTGCCCTCCTTGTCCATGTTGACCACGCGATGAGGAAGAGGCGATGGCAATGGACGAGGGGGAGAGGATAGAAAGATTAGTAGTGCTCAAAACCACTCACTGTCTCGTATTCTTTCTAAACTTGCAATTTTCGAAAATTTAGAGAGTTCAACGAAAATGAGGCCTGCAGCATTCTTTTAAGCGCCCCTTGTTTTATTGGCGGGAAAAATTTGAAGGCAATATTTGGAGCAGTTTTTGAGAAAATGTGTTTGTTTTATAAATTACATTAACTTCAAATAGAAATTACGTGAAAACTACTCGGGTTTTCAAAAAATTGTGCCTGACCTTTTTAAAGAACTAATATTTTAGAACATATTTGGTTTGCAGTCTTAAACTTTGCTGTGTTGAAATGTTAACTTTAAGCAATTTTCGAAAATACACACAGTTTGCCAGAAATTAGACTAGCACTATTTTTACCCCCCTTTGAACCATTGAGGGTTTTGCTGTCAAAAATTCGCCAATTTCCGGCGAACAATTGCAATACTTTCTCTTTTTACAAGTATGGGGAAGAAAGCAAAAAGGAGGTGGAAGCGGTAAAGGAGGAAAAGAGAGGCAATGAGGTACAGGAGGAAAAAAATGGAGAATGTAGGAAAGGACATAGAAAAGAGGAGGTAAAGAAGGAGGAAACGCAAGAACGAGAGGATGTAGAGAAGGATGGTATAGAGAAACAATAGGTACTAGAGCAGGAGGAAATAAAGAAGAAAGGAGAGTTAGAACAGGAGGAAAGAAAGACGTAGAGGAGGAGGAGGAAAAGTAGAAGTAGATAGAGGATAAAGAATAGGTAATGCCGGAGAAGATAGAGCAAGAAAACGTAAACAAGGAGATAGCGGAGAAAGATGAATAGAGAAGGAGGATATAGAGGAAGAAGAGGTAAAACAGGAGATAGAAAGAAAAGAGCTAGAAAGAAAAGAGCTAGAGCAGGAGAAGATAGAGGAGCAGGAAGAGTTACAGAAGAAGGATATATAGGGGTATGAGAAACTAAAAGGGAGGGAAAGAGGCAGAGAAGTAGAGAGAGGAGTAGGGTATCCACAAAGAGGAAAAAGAGGCGCTGGGATAGGAGACGACAGTGATGGCGAAGAAGGAGAAAATAGCGCAGAGGTAGACAGAGGCGTTTGATGCCATGTCCAAGGAGACAGACGTTGGCGGAACGATGACGATGACGGCGACTGCGGCAACGAATGACGTCACACAGCCCTTCTGCGGATTGCTGCTTCTACAGAGTCTCCCCGACGAGAATTGTGCTGTAGCGGACGAAGAGAACGTCGTTTGCCTGGAAACGAAATTGCTGTGGGCATCTGGCTCCAAACACACTTCCAGTTGTCTCTCTGCGTATTGCCAGAGACTGGCTTGGATTAAATGTTTTCTAAAATGATGTAGCTGAATGATGTGTTTTTTGGTAGTTATCAAAGGACGTATGTGAATATTATGTTAAGTTGTTGCGCATTGAATGATTGATTGCTTCGTGTTTTCGGCCTTCATCTGTGGGCACGTAACCTACTATGGTCATTAGTCCCTTAAGTGTATTGAATGATATTCTACGCTGAACGCTGATACCCGGCCTAACCTACACGTCGCCTCGCTGGGTTTTCTTCAACCACGTGTTTCCCACCACAGAGGTACCATCTCAGCCGGGACAAGCTCTAAGTTACCGACTGGTCTCCCGACATGTGTGGAAATGTAGGGCATGTAAATGTATGAGTGTGCACGTAAGGAATAAGGATACGACATGGAAAAGGAAGGAAAGATCTCCCGCCGTTCGTAGCCCGTTTGTTGGGGTATTAATCCGGAATTCGCCTGGTATTGATCGGCGAAACCACGAAATTGAACAGATTAGAGACGTCGGCCAGTATAATTCTCTTCCAGACTTCGACCTAGCTATCTTGCTAGTGTCGAAAATCCTGCCACCGACGACTATACTGACGTCGGAAATCGAACCCGAGGACCTTCTGGTCAAAGGCACTGCAGTGTCATTAGTTGATCTGAACCGGTAGATGTCAGTTTTTCCGACTGAAATAAAACGTTTTATTCATCGGAAATTCGCGAGAAATCACAAGAAAACGGTATTTAGCAGTCAGAATTTCAACAAAAGAAGCAGTATTGTTCACTATGTCGTATGTGGTAATTATACATCTTGCTGTTCATGGTATTTTTGTAATAATTTTCAATTCAAATCGCTCTTTGGGAATTTTTGATAACGAGTAAATAGGCAATAGTATCCTGGTTCAAATGGTAAGATTTTCAATTTTAAAACACGATAAAAATACATAAGCTACATGAAACCTTGTTTGCGAGTGTAAAAGGACTCAATTACCAGTGTAAATCTATAAATGATCAGGTGGTGCTGTGTATTTTCAATTCTGGTATTTATATATTACTAATAAGAGTTGCAGTGTACCCAGTAAAGTAAGTCTGTTCGATCAGTATTGTACGAAGTGAGTGCGGGCCGCCCGCAAAACTTTTATCCGGGCCCCCTTTATAAACGTGTATAGCCAACACACGTAGTGTTAGTGTCTTAAATAATAAAAATATCCATTAACAAATTCGAATTCGTCAGTCTAAGATTAATAACGAACAGTAGAAATATCAGCCTACAATATTAGATTTTATGAAATTTAGACGCTTACAAATCCTTAATAAATTGCTTACTTTTATTGATTTAGAAACAGGGTTACATAAGCTACCGGATTGGAAAAAAAAATCATTCTGTAAGATGTAGTTTTTAATATATAATTGTATCAACTATCGCAAAAAATCAGAGAAAGCATAAAGTAACTAATATTTCTTACAATCGCAAAACCTTCAACCTAAAAGTGGGCCCTGTTTTACCTAGACCCGCCCGTACGTTACGCCACTGTGTTTGATACTAACTACTTCGGCAGTTTTCGGCAGAATTGGACTGCCACATGTCATAGTAGGGAAGTGCGTTGTTCATGCTTTGACCGCTTGCAATGGATGCATGTCTGCTTCCTAATTAAAAAAAATTTTAAAGTGCAGTTCTCAGCCACAAAGACTATGCTGACGACATTCTTCGGTAGGTGGAGACTCCTTCTACTGACTGTTAAGGGTATTAATGCAAGGAACTAGGATACCGTAGAAGGAAACTCTGTATAAGGCTATCAAGAACAAGCAGCTGAGCTCACTGAGCAGTAGTTCTTTCCACCACAATGCGCCGTTTCAGAGCCAACGTGGTTGTTGATGTGCGACTGCAGAAGAAGACTATCTCTGAATATTCTACGTACAGGCAAGAGACTTGTCGCCATATGACTTTCATTTCTTACGTTCAACGAAAAAATTCCTATTAGAATGCAGCAATCATGAGATAAAGATTAAGAATGAAGCTAAAGACTGATTAAAACAATTTTTCTGAATGGAATTCAGTGCGTATCCATCCATGAGATGCCTTCCAGCTCCCATAGTGAAATTCTTTTAAAAGAAATCTAGCACGTAATGTCTAAGAATTAATATTCCTATTTCATTGTGCCTTGCCTACTCTTGCTACATAATTAACATCTTAAAACTGAATTATACTCGCTTACAAATGCACACATCGTTAGTAATATATATATATATATATATATATATATATATATATATTTATAATAACTTTTAATATTTATTAATATATTAATATAATAATATATTATATAATATTAATATATAATAATATTTATTAATACAATAATTATTTCTTATGTTCTCTAATCTCGATACGTTGTTCTAAAGCATCATCGTAATCACTGGTGTAAAAACGGAGCCAAAATAGCGAAGCCGTTTCTCGACCTCCCCAAAGGATTAGGATCAGAAAGATCCAGACGGAAGCATTTGTCCGGCGAGCTCCAAGAAGCAGAAAGTTCTGAAGTTCGATCAAGGCCTGCAGTTTCAATGTGCGCTGTGAACAACAGAAATGCAGCGCGCCGCCTATGCTGCCAAGAAAAAACAATAAACGCGCATCGCAGATATTGTGAAATCCACGTCGAAGCGTAATTTCAACACAGAAAAGTCGAGCTGCGAATTGAATATATTCGTGTCGTTTGAATCCTCTGATATAAATTTAAACTTTCTAGAACCTCCGTTCAGCACGTCAAAGGGTGATGTAAAGTTCAATCTGAGAAAATGGAATGGCCGAATTTGAAAATTCTTGCCAAGAGAATGATATTATTTTTTTTTATTTTTTGGCGTGCAAATGTTTCTGGACGAATACACGACTCTCTTCTCAAAATGATAGTAGAGGAGAGAAAACTGGATAAATATATGAAGGTACAAGTAAAAGGAGGTAGTACATCTTCTCAAACTGGAACCATTGAAAGAAACAAGTTCTCGGGCTATTGATGTAAAATGTCCTGTTTCCATTAGCTTCAGAAAGTATTTGAGATATGAAATCTAAATGAAGGCAAATGGTTTAGGCAGAAAATTGGAAATGACTGTTATAACTAAGCTCTGTGTTTACACATTCACAGATATTCTTCCAATCACTCTGTAATCAGTAATCCAATAAATGTGAGTTTCATTTATAATTATAAAATAAGATTAAAATCCACTGGTAAATTAAATTTAATGTAACGTTAAAAAATCTGTAAATTATTTGTATTCTTTATATATATATATATATATATATATATATATATATATATATATATAAATTTTACTTTTCAAGCCTTAACTAATCTATGGAGCTATTGAGGTTAATTCATTTAATTTCATGTAGTATAATGTGATTCGATGTTTATATTAATGAAGATTGAGATGTTTTCGACGATTTGTTACTTATGTAATAATTTTTAGTCACGTTTGTGCTTTTAAATTGATTTCAGAGCTTGCTGAAATGTGTGAAAAATTATTTGATACAAAATAGTTTATATAATTGCTCAAAATTTGCAAATATCTGCCCTTGTTTTTATGAAATGAATTTTTAGTTGGAACGTTCTGAAAAAAGATATTCTTTTCCTGTAATGCTTAGAATACTGAACAACAGTGTGATCTGAAGCTCCCTTGATCCGACAGACAGTTCGCAAGTCCGTAATTCCAACCATTCGTCCATTTTTATCTGTCAGTCGGGAGCTTAGAGCTTGTCCCAACTGGGCGGTGAAACTTGAAGGAGGGAAAGTTTCACATGCTTTCGTGTAGGGGCCAATTCTCATGGGTCAGCAAATTAGCGACACTGCTATATCCAGATATATAGCGTGCACTGTACATCCTGAACTAATTATCCTAGTAGTTGACGTGCCCGGAAATACTAATTACATCTCTGTCCGTTCTTCATTCATCCGTAGATCCTAATGCTCGATTTGTCTGTTGTCACATTTGTGAAAACATTGTCAAGTCTGTCTTTTGACTGGCTTAGGTGGTTCAGGGCATAAATTGATGTCACTTCAGTGCCGCTGACCGAGAGGTCCTAAGGTTTGAGTCCCGACGGTGGCAGCAGTTTCGTCCCCAGCAATACAGCTATATTTTTTGTTACTCTTCCTTGCTCTCTCCCCTTACTTATACACACACACTTAAATGCACTATACTACCGCATATATAGGAAGGCTTGTCAGAAAGAACCTGCAGATGTAAACCCTCCGTTCGCCTACGAGTAGGTCGGCACTGTATCCTACCATCCAGCTGGGGAGGATCATTACCACCTCCCGTGATTAAACATTTACTACACTAACGGAACAAATGACAACAGCAGTTGACCTGCCTGGGAACATGAATCAATCAATTCTCAATTAAAATACGCTTACTCTATCGTTGCGGGTTCCAGATTCCAGTCGTTCTTTTCTATGTACGACTGTTTTGCGATTCTTCCACGACGAGCAGCCGACTGTCTCCGCTTTCCGCCGCGTTGGACTGCGACACGAGGGAGCGCCCGCCGAGACGGCAGCCCGACGAAGGGCCTCTCCGCCTATGTGCTCGGCTCGAGTTTCAGAGCCGCGTCCGAGAGTGATGGCTGGCCGTCCGAAGAGACTACAGCCCGCGCTACAAATGGCCCTTACGTGCTGGCGACGCCGCGCCGCGCCGAGTCCAGCCCTCGCCCTTCGTCACTTCGCCCCAGCGCAGCGGCCGGAAAATTTCTCTCTGTCTTCGGATTGCCTCCGGCTCCGGATTCGTCTTCTGTTTCCTTTGCCGATGTTTCGTGATTGTGTTTATGCAGGTTCTGAGTTCATATTGGTATATTACTTTCTCACGTCGATTTCTTTTACAGTTGTGGCCTCCGCGTCTATTATTATGTTTTTCATTCTTTACAACCTTCTTGCGGCACGGCAGAAATTATTTATTAGCTGACTGAGATATACATTTAAGTGTTATTAATGCCTCTATTAATTTAGTTACAACTTAGTAATTTAGTAAGAAGATTTTATTTTTATTTTTGTGTAATATTTTTTCACTTTTTTAGTATATTTGATTTCTGTGGTACCAGTTTAGAATTCGTAACCTGGATTTAGACTACTCAAACTAATTCTTTTTTAAGTTATCGTCGAACATGCTAAATTGTCTAGTCAATATCCAGATATTTACGTAGGATAATTTAAAAGATATGTTATGTGTAATGTAATTCTAGGAATTAGTAAAAGATAATATCATGCTTTCCCGATATAATTCATACATTCGATACATACATACATACATGCATGCATACATACATACTTTCTCGATTTAATTCGTACATTATACATTCGTAAAATTGTTTTAGATTTTTTTTTAAATTTGAACCAATGAAACGAAAATTTAATCAAAGTAGAAAACAAGGAAATCCAAGACCAGAATACAAAATTACAAAACAATTAGTCAGAAATTACTTCTCGATTTCCGGAAAAATAGCAAATATTCCAAAGAAGTTCGAAAAAGTAGCCAAAGAACACGCAAAACAAGAAGTAAAAGGAGAAGAAGAAGCAAACGGAGGAGAAGAAGAAGCAAGAAGAGCAGGAAAATATGCAAAAGGAGTAGGTGAAGAGAAAGCAAAAAGAGAAGGTGAACAAAGAAAAGGTGAAGAAGGAGTATATCATGCACGAAGAAAAGGAAAAAGAGAATGCTTTGTTTTGGCTCACAATTTTTGCCGCGTTGTGCTCTTAAAGCTGAATTCATTTACAATTTCCGGCCTTGGTTGTAATTATAGGCGGCTTTAGGCCTTGGAGCCGACATAACCCGCAGCTCCCGCGGGACGATTGCAAGCGCTCCGCTGTGCCGTGCACGCGACGAGGGCCGCGAGGCTGCGCGCGCCGATAAGCAGCGGGTGGCGCGCGCGGGGCGGGGCGGGGCGGGCAGGGCGGGCGGGGCGGGGGGGGCGGGATGGGGCGGGATGGGGCGTGGCGGGGCGTGGCGGGGCGGGGCGGGGCGGGGCGCTTTGAGCAGCCGCCCCTTGAGCGCGCTTCGCCGGCGCGCGAAGCCGCCCGAGAAACCGGCGCCGCCGCCACCATGGCTCCACCCCACCCACACCCAACGCGCTCCTTGCTGGATTCTCGCTTCCATTGATTTTTTTTTCGGGTTTCTGAGCGCGTCAACTGCTATTGCCATTTTTTTTCGTTAATCGGCCGACTAGGACCACGCATGCAAGCATCATGCATTTACCGTGGCTCAGTTTTTATTTATTATCGCGGTAGCAGGTGCTTGCAACAATTCTTAGGGGGGACCAGCATTTTTTTAGCTGGATCCGATTTTTATCCCCCACGGTTGTTAGCCCTGGGGGTATGGAAGATGAAATGATGATATGATGATAATGGGGGTGAAAGGACAACACATACAGACATACACAAATACACCCATGCCCGAGGCGGGACTCGAACCCGCGATCTTCTGGTCCGAAACTACTCCGGCACTACTGCCTTAGCGATCTCGGCCATCTTATCGGCATTGCTATTGCCATTATAATAATTCTCCTCCAGACTTCGAAAGTGTACTGTATGTATCTATGGCGGGGGGATGGTGAGATCCGGCGCCGACCTTCTGAATACATCTCCCCGAGCCCTTCCAGTGTCTCCACCGCTCCAGTCGGAACAAGCCCCAAGCTCCCGACAGGTCTTCTGACATGGGTTGTAATGTAGTGGGTGTGATTGTGTGTCAAGGTATGGGGTGAGGATACGACAAGGGCGAGGAAGGCAAATCGCGCGCATTCCGAGGCCCGTTTGTTAGGGTATTGCTCCGACATTCGTCTGGTGTTGAGAGGAGAAACCACGGAAAACTAGCGATCAGAGCTTCTGGCCTCAACAACTCTCCTCCAAAATGCGCTAATTATATTCCAGAAAGCAAGAGCTGGCACAGAACCAGCATGAATTATCTTCCAGACAAGCGGCTGAATCCTGACTAGCTATATAGCTAGCGTTAAAAATCCTGCCACCCTCGGGATTCGAATCCTAAGACCCCCCTGTCAATGGCACTACAGAGTATGCCCTGAGCCACCTCAGCAACCTTGAATACTCAGATTCGCATAGAATTTTATTCGTTGCTGCTACATGAAAAACATGTATATTCAAATTTTATAGGATATTGAATAGTAGAAATTTGGTTTTACAGAGATGCTTTATATCAATATTTTCTATGACCTCTGCATTAGGAACGTTACGAGACATCTGCCAACTGGTGTTAGATTTCATACAACGTTTGTTTGTTCCAATCAAAAGGAAAATATCACATCAATTTCTAATTAGAAGTACTCAGTGACACACGTTCTTAGTAATCCTACAGAAATCTGATTTAAGGCTCTCTTAAACTAGTGCTGATTTCAAGAAAACGGAACGGTTCATTTTGTGTCTTCACACTATGATTTAGTTACTTTTTCCGCTAGACACTTATGTGAAAACTGTGTTTCCATTGCAAAAGCGAAATTAATTTATTCATTTTTATTCATTTATAAATTTATTTCATTCGGATTATGGAACTCCTACTATAACCCTGAAATCGTATTTTTAGATGAAGAGAATGTTTTCAGGGAACATCCGTCTTGATAACAAACAATATTTCAAGTATTGAAAAATGTGCTCGACCTTCCCGCCGTGTCTGATTTCTTCTTTCTCATACTCATCAGCCCTCTACATGATCTCTCTTGACAACGCGTACCCACAGTTTAAAAATATTTTTGGATCATGGGGTTTGGGTCTTATTGGGATGGGAGGACATACCCTAAGGAGAGACCCTAAGCTTGGGAAAAAGTATAGGATGGGGAAGGAAGAATTGTGTGTAGTCCGTGGCCCGTTGGCTAATGTAATCCTTCAGGCATCTGCCTTAAAGTGACCGGAGGAGACCTAGCGAAATGCCGATCAGAGCAGCCGACTTAAAGAATTCTCATCCACACAGTGTGGTCCGATCGATAGCAACAGTCGGGTCTCAAAAGACAGGAGAGAAATTGAAATAAAATCAAGAAGCCTATTTTACTGAATACTTCATCAGGTGTTCTTCAAAGTCAGTTGTAATTAGACTACAATAATTACACATTTTGATATTTTCAAGGTGTTCATTGAGTTTTGAATATTACGAAACTGAAGTTATGAAAAACTTTTGAAGCAAACTAGAAATGTTTTTCATTTCTACCAAACAGTTTCAAACTATTTCAATTTATCTCTTGTTGTTGAAACATTTTAATTTAGTTTTTTTCTAATTCGTCACGGTATTAATATTTTTCTGAGTTTTATATATTAATATTTTCAATTTTAAAGGTATTTTAAAACTGTGCGAGATTCGTTTCACACATGAATCAATAATATTACACATAATATTTATCTATTAACGTCAGAAATTTTCCGTGTGTAAAAGTGAAACAATATATAATTCAGAACAAAAGAGCCATTACGAAAATGCATTATGAAGACACACAATATAGGATTGAAGTAAAACCAACATCACAGTGCAAACAAATAAATACCAACTAAGTAATACACTGTGCTGCGCAGTTTTGCTGCGCTGGCATATTTATGAATCCTTTAAAATAAAAGCAAAAGCTGATAAAGTATTTGCAACTGCATAAAACGCTGGTATCGAAAAGCCCTGCGTAATAGACTACGCTTCAATATCGAAACGAGAAGTTAGCAGAACGATGGATGCAAATAACTGCGCTTGATTATTCCCAATTCCCCCGGCAAACGACGCAAAACGGAGAATCTAAAACCTAAAACAATAACGGGAAAGTAGTTAGCTGGGAAAGCCCCAAATGAAGGGCGCTCAAGCAACAAGTGCGCCGATGGCTTTCAGGGCGGAGGGGGGGCGTTGGGGGAGGGGGCAGGGAGGGAGTGGACGAGACGGGGGAGCGCTAGATGAGCCGCTTCTGGAAATGGAAGATAAAGTAAAGGAGAAATACTGCTAGCGACATAGTTACCGATGTCGATGAGGTAGCAGCGGCAGGCAAGAAGTGTGAAGATGGAAGATATGTAAGAAAAGATGATGGCGTCGTTTTTAAGGATGTGAGGCACTGGCTATGCCTCCGGTAATGGAAGGTGAAGTAAAAGGGAAATTACGACGTTGTTAAAGATGTTGGCGTAGGCGTCAAAGAGTGGAGATGAGAAAATTAAGCACTAGAAAACAGTAGGGGATTTTTTTAAAACGCCGTCGGCAAAAACGACAGCAGAACACACGTCATTTCCGGAAGGAGAAATAAAAGGAAGGGTAGTAACGGCGTTTTAACGATGTTGGTAAGGTGACAACGGTACATACCATTCCTCTCGTGATGAAAGAGAGAAAGGAGGATGAGAAGAACACTGTTAACAAGGAAAGGTAGACGCATGGAATACGAAAATACAAACTGTTGAATGGTGAAATTTGTTAACAATGTTGGGGAGACACTAGCATCTGATGCATATTGGAAATGAAAGATAAAATAGAAGGGGAACGATGACTATTTACATTACTAATTCCCAATGAACGCACAAATTGGAAGCAAATAATACAGCCTGAGGTTTTGCCAATAGTTTTGTTAAATACCCAGAAACACTGGATAAATCCAAAAACATTGAAATAGTTCCGATTTTGACTGAAAATGCTCGTGTTTAATACTGTTATTCCTCATATAATCATTCAGCGCTGACCAGTGAATTCGTATATTCAGTGCGTCGCTTCTGACAACACACAGCAAGGCACATCCAACAGCAAGGCTCCCAGGAAGAAGCCGCCTGCCATTAAATATTTGTTTTTCATGCCATGTGTTACGGAAAATCGACTGTTTTGATTTTCTTGGTATATAAAGAAGTGTACCGAATGTATTACATACCATGTAATACATTCGGTACACTTCGGTACATTGAAACCATGTTATTGTAGTTTTCGTGACGACTTTTTTATTAAAATATTTAATTTTCCACAGTGTTGTATGAGAGTATTTTTTATTTGTTGTTTTTGATCCCTGTGCGTGCTACGCTTTGAAAATAATTTTTGTGGTTGGAAAAAGCAGTAGCGGCGGCATTGTTACCGGCATTGGTGAAATGCTAACAGATGCGGCGATTCTTAGATGTAAGATGAAATAACCTTTGTTAACCTCCTGATGTCGGTGAGATAACGGCGGCAGATGCAAAGAGAACGGAAAGGCCGATTCAGCAGCGTTGCCGTCATCGATAAACTTGGTGAAGCGAAAACAACGACGAGCGGTGATGACGAAAACAATGACGGACAAGAAAAAGAGAGGTAGCTGCAGCGACGGAAGAGGCGAGAAAGCGATGTTACGGCATTGGCAAAGTAAAGTGGCAAAAAATGCGCCCGGTCACGGGGTGAAACACATCAGCAGGAGGCATCGGAGAACACTAGAAGAGATCTTAAATGGGGGTGGCAGCACAGTGAGAGGCCGTCGACGGGTCTGCGTCTAGATAAGATACGAGGGATGCTGTAGGGAACCCTAGACGTTGAAGACATCATATTTATAGAGTAGAACTCATATGGAGGAGATAGTAAAGTGAGATGGCGATGGCAGTAGAAATGGATGTCGATCACTAACTGCCAAAAGGAAGCAGTGAAGCATTTTCAGCGGGAAAAGATGATGAGAATCAAAGATTACATAGATGAAGCAAGAAGCAAAGAGAGGCATTGGCGGAACTAAGTCGACGGCGGCGAACGCGCGGAGATAGAAGGACTGTGAGACAGCGCTTAGAATATTGATAAACTTAGACCTAGAAGACAGCAAAGTTAGGTTACAGCGGTGGAAAACGCTTCCAGACGTGAGATATGAGAGATAACGAAAAAAACCGCTGTGAATTAAGTGGAGGTGACAAGTGTAGCGCAATTAAGTGGCGACGGCCGTGAAAGAGCCAGTACAGGACGCGCGTGAAGCAAAAAAAGAGCAGCGGAGAACCCTCACTAATGTAGATGCAGATAGCACCATATGGCAGCAGAGGCGACGAAGTTCTGTGGTGGCAAAATCAAGACGACAGCGAGAAGACGCAGGCAGAAGAACATTGAGGCAGCGGTAGAAGGAGCTTGAGGCAGGGGTAGAAGGAGAAGTCACCAACACAGGAGGCGTAAGAGGCAGAGTGAAGAACAGCGGAAACCCCGGGATAACGTACATGGAGAATATAGCCAAGTGAGGAGGCAAACACGGCCAGAGAGGAGAGAGAGTGTGTGTGTGTGTGAGAGAGAGAGAGAGAGAGAGAGACAGAGAGAGAGACAGCAACGGTAAAGAACCTTCAATAAGAAGCAGGATGTAGCTAAGTGAGAGAGGCGAACGCGGCCCGATCGAATGGACGAAAGACAACGACAGAGGAGAACCCTGGAAACGAAGATGGGCGATGTAGCAAAGTGGGGAGGCGAACGGTACCAGACAGGAAGCGCGAGAGACAGCGACAGGAATAGCAGAGAATTCTAGAGAAGGTAAATAGAGGATTTAGCGAAGTTAGGAGGCGAACTGGAGGAGCAAGAGACAGCGACAGGAACAGCGAAGAACCCTGCTGTATAACGAAATGGAGGATGTAGTGCAGTGACGAGGCGAAGCAGACAGGAGGTGCGAGGGACACCGACAGGAACAGCGGAGAGCCCTGTTTAACATAGTCGAAGCATAGCACAGTTATGAGGTGAACTCGGCCGGAGGTCGAGAGACAGCGGCAGCCACAACAGAGAACCCTGGCTACAAAAATGGAGGAGGTGGCACAGTGAGGAGGCGGCGGGGGTTGAGTGGGGGGGATGGGGGAGCGCCGCGTCGGCAATTAACGGTGGCGGATTAGCGAAGCGCGCGGGGGGTGGGGGTGGAAGAAGAGGGGGAGGATCCTCTTCCCGGAAAGTGGCCCATTCCGCCGCCCCCGCCCCCGCCTCTCGCGCCTACTCGCCCAAGAGCGTCGCGCTGTCGCCGCCGCCCTCGTCGCCTCCGCCTCCGGTAATTAGGGCTTTCAAAGAGCACCAAGCTCTTTCGCGTTCCTTTTCCCCCCTCTGTTGCTATTGTCGTGCCGTGTTTGTAGTTTGCATCCCCTCTTTGGGTCATCTTTTGAAAACGCAGCCTCAATGGACGCGTCTTTTTTATGTGGATATTAATTTCACATTTCACAGTCTTCGCCGTTTTAAGATGCAGACTGCAAAAGGACACTATCGGAGTTTTAATAAAAGTGTTTCAAGATGGAACATTCTCAAAATACGTGATTTGCATTTTTGTTTGCTTATTTGAGGGAAATATAAAGCGCCTCTTGTCTAAAAAATGGATAGTTTTTTTCAAAGCCACATTCTTCTGTGTTTTATCTTTACAGTTTTTGAGACTTTCATTGCAAATGCATAAAGTATGCGGGCTATAATGTGACTACTTTATCATTTAATAATGAAATAAAAGTAGAATATAGAGATGAAATGGTCCTGAGAATATCTGTTGCATTTTCAGTCGTCCACCAATATCCTATAGCTTCTTTAGGATTCATAACTATCGTATGTGGTGAGTGTCTTTCTTCCTGACAACAAAGTGCGAATCAGTTAAAGAAATCGATTTATACGGCATTATCACACTTAATAAAAATTACACACACACACACGCACACAACACGTATTAGACATATGTATTGCTTTATAAACCACGATCTTTCCCAAACTCCTTTCATCCGGCCTTTTAATTCGTAAGCTGCCAATGTAAAGGTTTAATTGGTCTACCAATGTAAAGGTTAAACTGGAAATTTCTGTCTTGTACTGTGGTTCCGTTTCAACATTACTTACACATCACGTCTTGAATGCGTTTCACGCGGGCATTCCAATGTAGCGTTCGAAACTGTAATCTCCTGCTTAATAAATGTCCTAGTCCCTATTTTCTTCATGCTATTTTGTTTTAGTATCAGTAAGTTTAGTATCCGTAAATGTTCTCAAAGAGAGCGCCAATTTTATTTTAATTTAACTATGTCCTCGGATAGCACAAAGGATTCTTCAGATATTGGTGCAGGGCTCAAGTTCGTTGAAATCCCTCATTTTTCGAAAATTGAACAAGTGGAACTTTTGGGGGCGTCTTGTAACTAGAACATTGAGAATAGTAATTTTTCTTAATGAAATACGCTCTTTAATGACAAATCTTGAAATAAGGTCGTGTTCAATTTTTCTTAAATATGAGTAATTTTGGTGTAAGTTTGGGTAACATATACGCACTCTAAAAATTGTTGAAACATTTTGTTCTTAAAACCGCCCCAAGTTATGTTCTTTAATGTTTCTTCTTAATGTATCAAGGGACGTTATTCTCAATTTCGGCGGACTTTTTTTTCTTTCTTTTTTTTTCTTTTGAAAATTGCGGACAG
Source organism: Gryllus longicercus (assembly GCA_038098605.1). NCBI lineage: Eukaryota > Metazoa > Arthropoda > Insecta > Orthoptera > Gryllidae > Gryllus > Gryllus longicercus. Next base: position 1,155,226 of record JAZDUA010000398.1, read on the forward strand.
TTAACATTTGAAAACTACAAAATTGAAGAAAGTTTGAGCTTAGTTGTTATTAGTTCCTTAAAAAAGGGCACGTGCATTTTGTTTTGAAAAAAACGAGTATATTTTGCGTCATTTGTGTCTGAAATTTATGCAATTTCTAAAGAAAATTGTTTTTTCAGAACCCTCTAATTTCTTTTATTAAATTTTTTCTTCAACAGACGGTAAAAGTATAGTTCTACGTCCATTTTCAACGAACTCTCCGTATTCGGTAATTGCAAAAATTGCGTGTTGGAAATAGTGGATTGAGAGAATTACATTTTTAAGCCTCGGCCCTTGTTTATCCTTACAGAGCTGCTGTGGCGTAGTGGTATGGGTGATGGCGTGCTACTGGAAGGACCTGAAGCGTCTCGTAGCAGAAAATAATTTTTGATTGTTGAAAACTCTTTTGCATGTTTTTGTAGTAGTATAATATATCGCAGATGTTAGAAATAATCCGTGAAAGTATGTGCTGTTCTGGCACCACTTGTAATTTATTTACTTAATTTTTAATAAACGTAGTATTAAGTAAAAGTATTTTTCTGTTGTTTCACGTTCTATTTTGCGTCTTCAGACAGACAATTACATTTAAAAATGTTATCTCTAAATTGAAATTAAATTGAGAAAATTTCATTTAACACAACATATTTAGTAAATGAAATTTCTCAAGCTTTCAATTGAGTCATCTCTACATGGGCGTAACAATCTTTATCAAGCGTTAGGGGAGTTCCTCTGGTCCCCAGCAGGTCGCAGAGGAGGAGACCCAATTTAAAGATTGACTCGCTCCCCACGCTTTCAAATGAGCCTCCAACCATTTATTTTCAAGTCTGATTCAAATTCCGCACCAAATATTAGGTGCTCAGCCCTTCACATTTTATGACTTTATGTTTTTTTATTAATTTTGCCCCTCGGGCGACTCAAGAACAGCTTTCTTTCTATGAGGCGGTTCGGGTTTCGATTCCCGGCCGCGGCAGAAATTAAGCTACAACGTTCTAATACATATCGTCTCGGTTTCGACAGCTGTGTGACAAAAGAATACTCAGACGGGCCAAATAATCTTGGTACGGTGATAGGAATACATCATCCTCGGCACATGCACCTCTTGCCCACAGTCATGCATAATAATAAAAATAACAATAATAATAATTATTATTATTATTAATTTTTATTAATTATTTACTAGTGTAAATAATAATAATCCTAAACCATGTACCAGAAAGCAATAAAAAAATAAAAATAATAATAATAGTAATGAAACAGCCGATCAGATGGCCGAGATCGCTAAGGCAGTAGTGCCGGAGTGGTTTCGGACCAGAAGATCGCGGGTTCGAGTCCCGCCTCGAGCATGGATGTATTTGTGTATGTCTGTATGTGTTGTCCTTTCACCCCCATTATCATCATATCATCATTTCATCTTCCATACCTCCAGGGCTAACAACCGTGGGAGATAAAAATCGGATCCAGCTAAAATTGCTGGTCCCCCCCAAAAAATTGTCGCAAGCACCTGCCACCGTTATAATAAATAAAAACTGAGCCACGGTAAATGCAGGATGCTTGCATGCGTGGTCCTAGTCGGCCGATTAACGAAAAAAAATAGTAATAAAACTTACGTGGAAATCCGGCTATCTGGCAAAAGTCGGTGTCTCGGATAAATCCAGTCTTAAAATGTCATATATGTATATATATGTATATTTAACTAACTTAAGTATTTTGTTGATGGTATTTTTTTCTTTTCTTTTTTGTTTTGTGTTTGGAAGTGTCCCAAGCCGCCTGCGCGGAAGTTCATGACATGGGATCGTCCTGTCTCTCGGGAAAAAAAAACTGTTCCCAGGAGAAGGCGCGGACCGGACCCAGGCGCGAAGCACGTCCATTTCCTATCGGCCTCCGTCCCGCGCGGCGCGGTGGGCTCCCCCCACCCCCCACCCTAATTGATTCTCTTCCGCACCTGACGCACCCGCGCCTGCCTCCAGCAGCAGCGGCGGCGCCACCACCTGCGGCCCCCGCGCGCTGCTTCAACTTGCTACTTGCTCGTTCTCTCTGTATTTTTGCTTCTCTTCTGTTTCTCTACTTACTGGCCTTCACGAACTGTTTCCGCCGCTGATTCAACTTGCCTTCTCTTGCTTCCCGTCGCTTGGGTACAAGTACTTGGTTTTGTTGCGGTATTGTTGCTTAGACTCCTTTTCATCATTTAGATGTAGATTTAGATTTGTGATTAAACAACTTGGTGGCACAATGTTTTAACTTAACGTGAATTAAGGTCATATTGACTAACAATAAATAATAAAAGAGTAGTTAATTAAAAACAAAAATTAATGGTACAAAATAATATTAAATGGTAACATTAATTATTAATCGTACAAAATTTCAACCCCCAAACCTTACCACACATGCTCTAAATAATACAATTTATTTCCGTTTGTCATTGTGTGTCTGTTCAGTTACTCATCTACAAAGCGTACTGCCTCGTCTACGACTTTCTTCCTCCTTCTATTCGACATTCTATCATTGCGAAAAGCTTGTAGCGAAACATGCTACCTGCTACTATACAAATAGATTTACATATTTAAACTTCCCCCTCCTTACTTCAAGTTTTTCAATCTTAATTCTATGCTTTTCACATAAATTCTGCAGACAGAATGTGGTGCCATAGCCGCTGTCATCAGCATGGATTCCCTTTTCTGTGATCCCTCTTTCTAGGTACTATTTTATAATTTACTGTTTCTTCCCCTCTTGGTCAACTGTTATCTGTCAGTTGAGTTCCACGAATTCCGTTTTTCCTTTTTGGATTTCGACTATTCATTTCATTCATAATATTTTTTCTTACTTCCTTATCTTTGTGTCACTCTACCCTTCTCTAAATAATCCTCTTATCCTTGGTAATCGACACGTCAACTAAAATGGTCATTAGTCTCGTACGTACAGTGCACGTTTTGTTCGGGTGATGACTGTGATCTTTCCCTCGCTCCTTGGAGATGTGACACCGACCTACCGTCGGCTAACTGGGTTTCCTCAACCAGGTATCCCCCACCGGAGCACCGCTCCAGCCGCCACAAGCTCGAAGTTCTCTACCGGTCTCCCGGCATGTGTGCTTGTATAATGCATGTTAGTGTGTGTGTAAGGGAAGACGATATGACAAGGAAGATATAGGAAAGATCTCGCGCGGTCCGTGGTCCGTTTGTTAGGGTACTGCTCCTGCATTCGCCTGGTGTTGATCGGAGAAACCATGGAAAACTACCGATCAGAGCAGCCGGCTGCTGGAATTTTCCTACAGTCAGCGACTGAATTCGACCTAGAAGACAACCTAGTGTCGAAAATCCTTCCGCCGTGGGAACTCGAACCTAGGACCTGAGCGAGGGACTGCAGTTTTATTAGTTGATGCCCTGAGCCACCTCGTGACTCGCGGTTAGACCACTTGCGGTCCACCAATAGCCACTAATGAGCCGTCATTCAACGCGTCTCGATCTTCTGATGAGCTCTTAATTTTCTTGCGAACCGTCAAAAATTCTAAGAAATATCCCTAAAACGTGGTTTGTAAGAAAATAATATTATGTAATTCATTTTGAGGAGAATTACTGCATCTGCAGAGATCATGAATTACTCATTCAATTCCTTGTAACAAAACAAATCTATTGTCACAAATCTCAACCGGTTCTTTTGTAGGATATTCTGAAAGAATTCTAAAAATGTATTTTTCATGATTTCAATGCACCTACAAGCACATTGTTGCAACGTTTTGAAGTACTATACTTTCTTTCTGACATTTACATAAACGATTCATCATTCATGATACTTAATTCATCAGATTGACAATAAATAAACCTAATTTTCTAAATAAAATAAAATTTAAACAAATATTTTAAATACACTTTTCCTGGAACTTTTTATGCCCGAAAATGGACTATCGGACAACATTATTACGTTTAGAATTTATTTTTGCTGTGAACCAGCAAAGAACAAATAAAAAAATTTAACATGAAAATACCCGCTGGGAGCGCTTCACTAAGCTGGCCCTTATGAATCTCATACTTATTAAATTTCTCTCTGGGCCCCGTCTCCCTCCCTTCTCCAGCGTGTCCACTTCCCCTCCCTTGCTCCATATTTTTCAATTTTTATCCCAGCCTTCTCGCCGTCCCGTTCACTACCTGGGGCCTGCCCCGGCCCTTTCTTCTTGCCTTTACCGCCGGGTCCCAGGGCGCTGTGCCGGCTGGCGGCGGGGGCGGCGGCGGGGGCGGCGGCGGGGGCGGGGCCCTGTCCGCGCACGCGGCGCCACTCCGTCCGCGCGCAATTCCCTCGCGACGCCCCCGCCCCCGCCCCGCCCCCGCCCCCGCCCGCGGCCGCCGGCCAAATCCGCCCCGAATGAGGTCGTCGCCGCCGCTGCCGTCTTCTCACGGGCGCGGAGCGACGCGCCCACAATGGGCGCAACTGAAGGGCGAAAGCGCACACGTGGCTGCTTCACGGCGGGGGTAGAGTTTGCAAGACAAGTTACTCCAAAGCCCGTTTTACACCACCAGTTTTATGTATCTTTTCATCGGGACAAAAAAGTAACAAACCAGACGGGTTCTAACTTGTACAGCAAAATTACACATGTTTCATTTTTGGGACAGATTTTTATCCAATTTTGTCTACGACGCTCCTGACTCTTTTCACCACTTCTACTCATTTGCCATGCACGTGTTTCCTTTGTGGCGTTTTCAGAGCGTTGTAATGTGTTGAGTTGTAACGTGAAGTGACTAATGTAATGAGAAATAAAACATGCTCTATGCTCGAATGTAGTCTCCTCCCCTGCTCAGTCCTAAAATAACCTAACTTAATGTTACCGTCTATGCGATGCTCAACTGTTTAAACTTAAACGCTTATTGCGGAGTCCAGAGGAAATTTTTATCACTTTGCATGCGGAATACGAAATGTCTGTGTAAAACGCTAAGCCCGTTTCGATAACGAAACAGTAAAGCATAGAAACGAACGTCATTTTTCCGTTGATTTCCTGTACAGAAACATGGTGAACAAAATGATCGCGTAAAACGGGCTTAAGAAGGCAATAGTGAGACGAGTCAGAAAACAAATAAAAGACATGTACGATGACATTGCAACAGGTAGTGTCGAAGTCATTTACAAGTGCGCCAACTACAAGCGTACGCATCGACAAATTGGGCGCTTGGACATAACCTGCAGTTATGTTTGTACACGTAGGCTTCCGCGGCTCGAGTCCATTACTTCTAGGCTGTCCGGGTGACGCCGCGTCGTTGGCAGATAGGCCTGACAAAATCAACGCGGATGCAGGCCTTACTCTAAACCACGCCTGGAAGTATATTCTTCCTCCGATTCCTGACGGCGCGGGGACTGTTCTCCACCGTCCGATCTCTAGGACGGCGGGTGCGAGGCCCGGGTTGGCCCAGACCGCGAGCCAATCAGAGGGACCTCTCCGCCAATCACGGCGCACTTGCGTTACCCGACCCCTAAGCTGAAAAAGATATAACACCGGAGGCGGAACTTTACTGTGTCACTACCCTGAAGAAGCCTGCGATATGACAGGCGAAACGTCGGCCTATCTGCCAACGACGCGGCGTCACCCGGACAGCCTAGAAGTAATGTACTGCAGTTATGTTACCAGCTGTAGCAAAGTAGTATCTGTCTAAGCGGCTCGTTTTTAGAGTAATCTCTAACTCAAATTCCATCCGTCACCCCAGGGATTAAGCGTCGTCTCAGCGCAACGAGCGGGGGTTGCACAGCCTGGTGCGCTCCTGTACAGGGCGACTTCATGACTCGCGTCAGTTCGAGACTCCTTCTAAAATCGTCCTTAACTGTTAAGTCGCGAAAAGAGTACGACCATGTAGTCCTAGGACTCGAGCACGAACGGTGGCAGATTTTTGACGCTGACTACATCGCTCGGTTGAATTCAGTTGCTGTCTAGAGGAGAATTCTCTCAGCTTGCTGCTCTGACCAGTAGTTTTCTCCGATGAGTATTGTAGTTTTCCATGTGAGAGCGTAGGCTTCCGCGGCCGGAGTCAGTATTTACTTGGCTCTCCGGGTGACGCCGCGTCCAGGGCATAGGTGCCAACGTAATGTTACGAATATTGCATCACCTGCCGAATTCGCTGCGCGTGGATTGCGTCATCTGCCGGCGCCCCTTCCCTTCCCCCTGAACTAGACGGTTCCGAACTATTCGCGAGCCGCGGGGAAACGCCGAGAATGTGTCGGGTGCCTGGAGACAAGCTCCGGGCAGGTATAAATGCGCCGCTGCCGGCGGCCGCGAGTCAGAAGTGAGTAGAAGTCAGTAGTGAGCAGTAAGACGTCAGTGAGTAGCCGAGAAGCAGTCAGTCCGACAGTGTGTCCGAAGTGAAAGCTGTGCTGTGAAGTGTGCATTGCGGTGAAGAGTGGTGCAGTGGTTGAACAGCAGTCAGCAGTCTGAAGTCTGCAGTGGAAGCTGAGATGTGAAGGGTGCATCGCGGTAAGCAGTGGTGCAGTGGGGAAACAGCAGTCAGCAGTTTGAAGTCTGCAGTGGAAGCTGAGCTGTGAAGTGGGCATCGCGGTAAACAGCAGTGCAGTGGACCCTGGTGTGCGCAGTGAAGTGTGGTCTGCGCAAGGAATTGTGGTCTGCGCAAGGAATTGTGGTCTGCGCAGGAGAATTGGGGTCTGTGCAGGGAATTGGGGTCAAGTGCAGTGGACCGTGGGCAGTGCATCGGACTGACTGATACTGTAGAAGAAGAGAACAGTGTAAATAAATAGTGTGTAAGAAGTGAACTGTGTAAATAAATCATCAAGAGAACGGAGACGTGTGTAAAGAAAAATAATTAAGTGTAATATATCTGTAAATAGACCAAGTAGATTTTAGTGTATAATTGTTCACGAATAAACGTAATTGTTTAAATAATATTGTGTTGGTTTTAATTCACCACGAAGGAACGTTACAGTAATAACTGCGCCCTGATGAAGGTCAGGAACGGCGACCACGGAACGGCGGCCGAAATGTTGGCACCTGTCCCCTGGACGCGGCGTCTCCCGGATAGCCAAGTAAATAGTTCTCCACGGTTACTTCACGTGCAAAAACCGGAGCAGCTCTTTCATATACGAGCCACGATCCGCGCGCGGTCTTTCTCGTCCTACGTATTTTATCGATTAACTACAATTCCTCTTTCGAGGAGTATATTTCGGCCTCGTTCGCTCCACTGTGCGACGCGCCTGCCCTCTGGCGCCCGTGCCGTGCCTTCGCGCGCCCCGCCCTCCCGCGCCGGCTCTCCCGCGTGCAGACACACACGCCACAGCGCCTCGGGGCGACCGACAGAAGCGAAGTGTTCGAATTTTAAGGTAAATAAAACACCGTATAGTGTAATCCCAAATGTAACTCACCCCTTTAAATCAAAGAGTAACAATGTATTCCAGGGGTTGTCTGTGTATGTAGGAGTAGAGAAAGGAGATCGCAATTTCAAATTTTGAGCACAAACAAACATGAGGACGGCCGGTCCGGATGGCCGAGATCGCTAAGGCAGTGGTGCCGTAGCAGTCTCAGACCGAAGGATCGCGGGTTTGAGTCCCGCCTCGGGCATGGTTGCATTGTGTTTGTCCTTTCACACCCCTATCATCATCATATCGTGTCATCCTCATAGTTACCATACCGACGCAGTAGTGGTCGCTAATGACCTAAAAGTTGATGCGAACTTAAATTTAAAAAAAAACTACAAAAAAACATGAAGTTGATAAGATATAAACAGATCTCGAAAATCTGTAAACACTTCACTGTGGCACACTAACATTTACTAAATTTCTATACTGACGAAAGACATTCAAAATAACAACTGTTGACGGTGTAAATATTAACTAAATTCAACAAATTAAAATACGAATAAATTTTATGTTCAGCCTCCAGGAAAAATTTTAAAGACGATATTAATTCGGTTGGACTCTATAACTTTAGTCCCCTCTGAGAAAAAGCGTGAATGAGCCTCTTACTGATAAGTGGCTTTTAATGTTCTGCCTACTGCTATTGAGTTGAAATCTGTTTTTAGTGTGCTTATGTGTGAGTGCATATGTGCATATTGCAGATATGCGCATATTGCAGATATGCGCTTATTGCTTAATATTTGAGAACGTTTCTAGGGGCTACGTATTTAAGTGCGAATAGTGATATTGCCGTGTTGCGGTATATGTTCAGTAGTTTCAAATTATATTCAAAGTTATGAACAAAGTTTAACAATTACTAACAGAATTAAAGCAATGTTGCCCAGGAATTCATACATGCTCGGCCCCCCTCCGCCTCAACCGACAATTCCCCGCATTCCCGTTATTCCGCAATTACGTAATTTCGCATTTCGAATAACCGACATTTCAACATGTAATCAAATGTGGGGGGGAATTTTGGGGGTAGCGATTTTTTCTCTGCTTCTCGAAAATGTTTGAGAAAAAATTGTCAGCTTTCGCTCCAGTAGGTCGAAGTTGTAAAATACTATATCAGTACTTCCATTTTAAGAAATGAAAGAGATAATGACCGATTAAATTATTACAGTAGAACAATACATTGACTAAACTCCCTTACTACGGTAGTATAAGGCGATCACGACTTCCAGTAGTAAAATAAAGCTAAACGGTTCGCCTGGTTTACGAAAACAAATAATACAGAATTTTTCCTTTCGCTTAGTTTCCCAAATGTAAAATTGTTGTCATTTTCTCAAGAGACTCCATGAAACTTGAAGCTACTTAGAGTCAATGACACTTTCGCGACTTTCGGATGAAATTAGGAAAGAGACATTTTCACAAAAAAATAGTTTTTTTTCGATTGTAACAAAATCAGTATTGGGTGCAAGAAAAATTTGCCATAAAATCGAAAATATTGGAGAGTTAGTCAATTACTTTAACAATTGCATTCTCAATGCGTTTTTTCGGGTTACGCTTGCATTATGCTCTTAATGTTACGTCGAATTACGGAATTGTGTGGGACAGATGACAAAATTTTCTCTCAACCTGACTTCAACTCGCGCCCTCGTTCTGAGAACACCAAAGCCCTCTACGCCAAGTTAGCGAACACCGTTAACACGCGACCTCACCTGCGGCGCCCTCCCGTCTGCTCCGTACCATCGCGTAATCCGATCCAAGGTGCGCGCGCGCCATAAAGTCCAGAGAGCGCTTCGCGTCTGTTCTCTCGACGCGGCCTCGGATGAATCCAGGTACAGTGACCACTTCCCAGAGGGCGACTCACCGTTTGGGTTTCTTCTAGAGAGCGCTCGCGCAAAAACTTATTTTTTTATTGATACGTCACTGCCTGTTATTGCTTTCTATACTGAGCTCGATATACACTGTATAGCTTATCTGATGCGAGAGAATCGTGGTTACAAGGCAAATATGAAAACTGTTGAATGATGCTATATGTTCTCCTATGAAGGAAATTATGAATGGAGGGAAGTATGGGAAGGAAATGTGAAAAGTCAAACAGAGTCAATTTAACTTGTAGTTAAATAGTAAATACGTGAAATACAATTTGTTAAAGGTGACTTCAAGATAATTTATCACTTGCTCTTGCGTACTATTTGCGTATTCTTTTAAAATAGGCTCATGAATGGGTAATTGTAACAATCACCATTCATATTATAATGCAAATCTCAGTTGGTCACGAATGATCTGCTGCATTTCATTATCCTGTCTACTCCATTTATTGTCCTCTCTCTCTCACTCTCTCTTTCTCTCTCTCTCGTTTACACTCTATATAGGTTTCTATCTCCAGCTCCCTTCACACAGAACCTCCACTCTCGCAAATCATACTCATCTCATTTCTCAACACCTTTGCACAAATGATGACAGTCCCCTTCTATTTCCAATTAGTATGACTTGCTGGATATTCCGTTACTGGGATGCAAATATTTTCACTTCCCCACAACAAAGAGCAGAAAATGAAAATATGGACAAACTGCACATACTCATTTAATTGAGATAATTGCGAGCACAATTACGACCAGGCCATATCACGATTAATCTGTCAGCCAGTCTGAATGCAATGCATTTCTCCTCTACTTCATTTTGTTATCCAGTCTGGTCTTATTGCTGCGTCCCTCGCTCCCATTTTCCCTTACTCTTTTTGTCCTTTATTTACATCCTCCCTCTCTGCTTTTTTCCCTCGTTTTCAATCCCCCCCCCCCCCACCAGCCCTCATTCTTCCGATTCTTCCTTTCTATATCTTCCTATCTCTCCTTTATTTTCGTTTTCATCTCCTCTTTTTCATCCCCTCTCTCTTCCTCCTTTCCCTCTCCCTCAGACTTTCCCTCTCCCTCCTTATTTCTCTCCTACGACCTTCCCACAGCTCGATCTCTTTCTCTTCTTAATCCCTTTCCAAACTCTTCCCTTTCTCTCCCCCTCTCTCCCTCTCTCCATCACCTCTCCTTCACTTCCCCTCCCTTCCTCGTCCCCATCTGACCCTTCGAAATTTCATCTCGCTTTCTCTCCCAATTCCTATCTCCCCCTCTCTTTCTCACGAACCTGTCCCCTCGCAACCAACCAGCTTGTCGCTCGGCGCTCACCACCTCTAACTGCACTGAATCGTCTTTGCCTCCACCCCAGCGGTGTGGCGCACTCTTTTGTAGTACACGTGGAAAAACGCGGCCGCATCGCGAAGCGGGAGGCGGCGGGTCGACGCCGCGGGGGACGGCGGGGGCGGCGGGGGGGCGGGGGCGGCGAGGGCGGCGGGGCGGCGGGGGCGGCGTGGGGGCGGGGGCGGCGGGGCGGCGGGGCGGCGGGGCGGCGGGGCGGCGGGGCGGCGGGGCGGCGGGGGCGGCGTGGGGGCGGGGGCGGCGGGGGCGGCGGGGGCTTGTTGCGACCGCGAGCGCACTAAATCGCGTCGCGGAAGGACACAATGGCTTTATCGCGCGCCCGCAGCGCACCGGCGCGGCAGGCGACTGTAAATATCCGCGCGACCGCCCCCCCCCCCCCGCGCAACAGTGGTTCGATTCACGCGACCACCTGAATTAAAGCGGTAGTGAAGTTAGCTTACCGATTCTGACGGGAAAAACTGTTTTTTGTGTGTAAAGCAAATGGGGTTATTAAGGAGATAGCTACATATTTCATTCATATTCTTTAAATTGTATGGTTCATTTAAACTCTGTTTATTATTAAAAAGACACCAATACTTCGTAAGTAGTACCTTCATTTTAGAAATATGTGCGAGAGAATAGACACTAACAATTTAGCTAAGGCGTTTTCAAGGATGTAAATATTAGGGGTTGATTTGGATGAAATGCCATTTGTTTCAATTTAGGGCAATGGCTTTTAGTATAATATACAATAGTTTTATGTTATGACGAAAGAAAATAACAAATTTTCGTATGGCTTTTTTAAAATTGTTCGTCAATTTTGACGAACAAGTCATTTGTTACCTTTTTCTGTCATTTTAAAGCATTCTCACTGGTTTTATCGATTTTAATACCATTTTAACGGCACTTGCTTCAAATAATAATTGCGATATTTAACAACTCCACAGAATTCCTGAGGAGCCAATTTGATTTTTTTCGCTCAGTGTAATGTCAGCAGTTGTGAGTATGTAATCTAAAGTTCCTGTGGCGAAAACAGCGCCATTACCGATTCTGCCGATTTAGGTATAACTAAAGAGCAAGTTGAGTTCATTTAAATGTAAGTAAGAAGCCTGGATTACATCGGTAACATATCCAACAGCTTGAGGTGTTTATTTCAGTTGTTCAGATTTATTCAGAATTTTCCTTAGTTTTTAGGGAGTTTAATTTTTTTAAAGAACATTGTTGTGATCATTTTTGTGACATTGGTGTGATCATATTTTAGATCAACAAAATCCGCCCCTGGTAATTATATACTTAAATTGTGTTTGTATAGTTGACATTGTTTCCTTTTTTTCATTAATCCATGCTTAAAATTATCACTCAAGGATGTGGCCCCGAAGAGTATGGACTTCAAATTAAAAATATATGTATTTGTGGAGGCAAATATTAAATAACTAGGATTAGTTATATTTTATCCTTCATATTAAGTTTGTTAAACAGAATGTGTCTTCTGACACATCAGTAATAAAAACGAATGCATGAAGTATATAACATGTTTATTTTGTTCCTATCTGTAAATCGGGGAAGTATAATTTCCCCCGTTTAAAGTATTCTTGCAAGTTTTTGCGGCCTGAGCGGATGTCGTGCGGCCAGCTCTGCGCAGCGAAGAGCTGTTCTCCGCGGGCGCGGGATTTTTGCGACTCAGTCGGCAGCGAGCGCCTCGCGCGCCGCCGGCGTTTTTGCCCGCCCCCCCCCCCCCCCGCCGCCGCCGCCAACGCTGCCACCGCCGCGTCGCTCGGCGTCGCGATGCCATCGCCGGCCGCAAATCGCAGCACCGCTTGCCAACCCGCTTGCCTCCCCCCCCGCCGCCAACGCCATGCGTTTCCCCGCTCCACACACGCGGCGCGCACCTGCCCCGTTCGCCCTCTGCCCGCCTCGCCCAGCCCTGCCCGCCCGTCCGTCCTCCGCGCCCGCCCGCCCCCCCCCGTCCACTCCGCCCATGCGTCCGCCGTGCCCATCCCGCCCATCCTCCGCGCCCGACCGCCCAGCCCGTCCACTCCGCCCACGCGTCCGCCATGCTCATCCCGTCCGTCCTCTGCCCGGCACGCCAGTTCTCTGCCCGACCTCCACCCGTCCTCAACTCATCCGTCCTTCGTCTGCCCTTCCTCCGCTCGCTCATCCTCCGCCACTCAACCTCCACTCACCCGTCCTCAACCCACCCGTCGTTTGCTGCCCCCCCTCCGCCCCTGCCCCTGGCTCGCCCTCCGCTCGCCCTCCGCTGGCCCTCCGCTCGCCCTCTGCTGGCCCTCCGCTCGCCCTCTGCTGGCCCTCCGCTGGCCCTCCGCTCGCCCTCCGCTCGCCTTCCGCTCGCCCTCCGCATGCCCTCCGCACGCCCTCCGCTGGCCCTCCGCTGGCACTCCGCTCGCCCTCCGCTCGCCCTCTGCTCGCCCTCCGCTGGCCTTCCGCTCGCCCTCCGCTCGCCCTGCGTTTGCCCTCCGCTGGCCCTCCGCTCGCCCTCCGCTCGCCCTCCGCTCGCCCTGCGCTGGCCCTCCGCTGGCACTCCACTGGCACTCCGCTGGCCCTCCGCTGACCCTCCGCTGACCCTCCGCTCGCCCTCCGCTGACCCTCCGCTCGCCCTCTGCTCGCCCTCTGCTCGCCCTCTGCTCGCCCTCTGCTCGCCCTCTGCTCGCCCTCTGCTCGCCCTCTGCTCGCCCTCTGCGCGCCCTCTGCTCGCTCTCGGCTCGCTCTCGGCTCGCCCTCCGCTCGTCCTCTGCTCGCCCTCTGCTCGCTCTCGGCACGCTCTCGGCTCGCCCTCCGCTCGCCCTCTGCTCACCCTCCCGCTCGCTATCTACTCTCTCTTGCCTTCATCTGTTTTATCTTCCTGACGCCGAATCTATCGCCCAAACTATCATCCAGCTTCTCGCCCAGCCCTCCGCTCTCAGCACACCTTTCCACTCCCCCTCGCTCATCCGCACGTGCACACGCCTCAATCCACATACCCTCTCCCTTTTCTCTACCCAACTACACGCTCACCTACTGTCATTCCCACAGCCGACCGCCCCTTCCATCACCCGCTCCTTATGCCACCTCACCTGCCCGTCCTGTCTTCCACTTACACTCGTCTATCCATATATCCATTCATCAATCCACATATATGAGTACTTCGTCCCTCTCCCTCTCTTGTATCCTTCTGTCCCCTCTCTTTTCCATTATCTCCTTCTCTCATATGATTACTCGAAATGATCATTCACGGCACATACATCACTCGAAAAATGTGATTAATGATTCGTTTTTCAATGTTACACCTGATATTTAGTATCATTGAACCAGTGCTACCGTATAATTCTTTTTTTACTGACGAATCACATTCTCTTATGCTATCTGAGCCTTTAGAGGACAATTATATATTTTTAAAATCAAGGTCATATTTTTATTAACCAAGTAGGTTCATAGTTGTGCGTACTTATCTTTACTAAGTCAGTTACTTTTTCAAAAAATCTTGTGATTCTGTTCACTGTTCTGATTCTGTTCACTACCAAACCGGATAGTAAAGCCTAACCAAAGAGACACGGAAACGAAAAGTCAACCAACAATTCAAATGATGCGCATTCCGCACCACTGACCCTGCCTTTCTCAATACATTCTGTGCCGAGTAAGGCAGGTGGAAGAATCTGGAAACAATGTGTAACTCAGGTTAACGACTATAGCACAAACGTTGGAATGTTCTTTCGTGTTTAAACCATTTACGTCATTATGCGGTATTTATGTTTCAATACAACTGTCGACCATTAGTATTCTCGTTCCCACACATTTAAGAGAGGATGGTCAATGAACTTTCTTAGGAAGACAAATTAATGAGAAATAAAGTATTAGCAGCTTGTAACGTGTAAATGGAAGATCTTGGCAAAATGTAAATATTCAAAAATATAATTCTCCCAAGTCTATTCGCAAATGACCTTTGGGTTTCTTCCAGTTAATGAAACATCTTCCAAAGTGTGAGGGTAATTTAGTTAGGCTAAATATTAATTGGATTGTTTGTGATTATATAAATTAAAATTTTTTTTGATATATGGGATTTTTATGAACGGAATTTTTTCATTTAAATATTCTGATTTGAGAAAAAAATGTTAATGACTAGACAATAATGTACTGACTGCATGTGCAATATTATATGAGGGTAAAGGAAATGCCTTCAAAAGTGAAACAATGACGCATCAACTTTTTTCAAGGCGTTCCTGATTCACATCCGTTTCATGCCTCATGCTTGTGATGGCCTCATTTGTAGAACAGTTATCACTCTCCTTCCTACAGACATTTGTCAAACATTCATCTTCTCTTAACAAACCGAACAAAATCTACCCAAAGGTTTCCACGTATGTCAAAATGTTTTTGGTAAAACAAAGAGACCAAGACTATGTTCGCCAATGTTTGAGGTGGAATTCTCATCTTTCATGCCTAACAACACTTCGGAAAGTAATCAAAATTAGAAATATTATTAAATCAAAATCAGTCAATTGTGGCGTATTTGAAAAATCCATCCGAGTGCATTTTCATGATAAAGGAAAAGCATGATCTCTGAAGTGAATTTAATTTGTTTTCAGTTTAAAATCTTCTTTTAATTTCTGTGCAGACATCACACTTCACAAAACTTTAGTGAATCATCCAGCTTTAAAGTTCTCGATTTAAGATATCTGTATGGGGTTTCATATGAGTTTCATGTGTCTTGTTATACCCGACACGGTCGAAGATAGTTTCTGCGCTAGGTTATTCCAGATGTCGCAAGCTAGTGCAATACACGTGAGAGAAAAATTAAAGTTTAAAGAGAATAAAAAAGAGAGATAGTTTCATCCTCTTCTATGTTATTTTATCCGTTCTTGCACTGAATCAGTCTTCATAAAAAAGGTCACTAAAGAAAGAGAATTTCACGAAGACGTAACAAATTGCACTTTCACTTAAAACTACGAAATATTTGTTGAAATAATCGCAATATTCAAGTCAAATGCAACACTAGGTCAACGTTGTTGAAATCTAAATAGTTATAAAACTCCAATATGAAGTGTTCTAGAACCTTAAAAATTGAAAATGTGAGGCTGAAGGTCTCAAAGAAACGTTATTCACACCGTTATCTACAGGACGAGATATTGGACATTCTATGACATTTTTGCTGGTTTGGCATTTCTCGATTCTACGCCAGCTGATCAGAGACGTACAGAATGTATTACTGTATGTGAAAATAACCTAATTACCTTTGTGTTCGGAAAAAAAGTTAACTGAGAATAGTTGTATTGACAAGGGTGTAATGTACTATTATATTCAATACGTTCAGTTAGTACGATTACAAGAAGACATATAGAGGAAATGATGGAGGATAAGAGATTTTTTGAAGAAAAAGATATATTATTGGCTTAATATGGAAATGGAAAGAGAGGGAAAGGGTAAGGTTAGTTCTCGCAGGATACATTAGTTTGTATTTATTATCGAAACATTTACTTCGACAGAATGACACTTTATTACGAAATGTGGCAACAAAAAAAACTTTACCGTGTAAAAATGAAAGAAAATAAAAGATGTAATGAAGCATATTCTCTTGCTAGTGAACTTTTAATGTTAAGAAGTGTTTACATTTGTCGGGTGAACTTGTTTTGTGAATCGTGTATTTGGTGATGGTTGTTCGAAATCTTTGCTGAGACAAATCTACTCCTTACTTTCCGAACGAGACAATGTATCACAAGTGCAACTACTACATGATTGAAGGTTTATGGAACAGTTGGAAGAAGAGAGGTTGCACACCTACTTTGAGATTGCTCTTACACTTTACGGAACTCTTACCATACTTTTAGAAAAGCTTTAAGTAACTGAAAATAAATCATAAGCAGAAAAGTTCAGCTCAGCGTTAAAGTAAGTGAACCTCGTTTTTTGTATTTTCCTCTGAGAATTCAGGGAGAGAAGAAAGTTTCTCGAGAGAAATGTGAATAGTTTCGAAGTAATTCTCCAGCAACGGAAAAGTTGAATAGAAGGCACGGAAACAAATTTAGGATTATGAAAGATACCCCTCAAGAAGTCAATTGAAGCCCGCTGTCTTAAATGTTGTATATTACATAATACATCTTATAGCTCCCAGACTTTTAGATTACAAAAACGAATTGAACGAATAATAAGCAAATCCCACCCACGTGATTCTTGTAAGCCTCTCTTTATTAAACTAGGTATTTTACCATTACCTTGTCTCTTCATATATGAATCAGTGGTTTTCGAAAAAAATACCTTACTTAAGGGCGGAAATATATTTTCAGTAAACGCCGTTGTCTATAACTACAACACTCGACGTAGTAATCATATGCATTAGGTAATTCCGGGACATCCATCCCCCAAAACCGGCCAAGTACCGCGCCTACCTGATCCTTGTTCCCTCTACCATTATTAGTGTTCACTCACCTGCATTACCCTAGCGTGCATACCAGGAGACCAGTGTGGAGCGTGCAACTTGTTCTTGCTGAGTCAGGGAGAGATACCTGAACGGGAGAAAACTCATCTGGTCTCATCGTTCCAAAGGGGGAGAAACACAGCCCTCTCTCGGTACTACATTTACGGGACTAACTAGCTCACTAGTTGTCGCGGCCGGAATTAATGCTCCCTCACTCGCTCCTTTGTAAACAGCTTTGAAATCCGCTCTTTCGATCTGCGTGCAACTATTTTTGTGGGAATGAGAGTATAAATAGTGCGCGGAAGCGAGGGCGTGGCGAGCTGCATGTCAGCCATGAATCGATTGGTTTGCGTGCGCTGCTCGAGGCGCGAACCTCTCCATGCAGCCAATCAAAGCCAGATCCAGATTTAGAATTCGCACGGTGAAAGAACGGCTTGCTCCTTGACTAAAGGCTATGTTATTCTAAGATTTCATTTTCAAGGTCTCATTTGAGGTTGTTTTTTTCAAATAATGCTGGCAGACTGTTTGAATGGCTGTGTAATTTCCTTGTATCATTTCTGAGTAAATCTGAAGGAAGAGGTTCTGTCATTTATGTTCTTCCCTTTGCTGGAAAGATGATCAGCTGGTGCTTCAACTTTGTTTTCCACTGTGTAAAACATGGCACTGCGATAGATTTAAAATCCGGAGTGAAAGCTGATTAGAGATGAATTATTACGTGGCGACATTTCGATGAAATAAGTTTGAGAAAGCCATCTCGCAACACAACAACATTGTGAAAACGTTTGCAGTTATCTCCCCCAAGAACTTGGACAGTGCTACAAACCTGATCTCATCCATCTTAATATTTCTGAAGGGTTGGTCAGTTGCATACACTATACAAGCTCACGCATGGGCTCTATAAGATCAGAGAGTAGGTTGTTTTCAAAACGTCGATGTTTGTATAAATATATTTATGTTTTCAACATCGATTTATTGAAGCGGATGTTTTTTATCATCGATTTTCTGTTGATGTTTTTACGTAATCGATAGCGAGTTAGGTGGCTCAGGACGTCATCAATTGACGTCACTGCAGTGCCTCGGACCGCGAGTTCCGACGGTGGCAGGATTTTCGACACCATGTGAGCTAGGTAGAATTCAGCCGCTGTCTGGAGGAGAATTCTAGCCGCCGGCTGCTCAGATCGGCAAGTTTTCGAGGTTTCTTCGATGAACACCAGGCTGATGCCGGAGCAGTACCCTAACAAACGGGCCACGCATCGCGCCCGATCTTCCTTCCTCTTCCTTGGCACGTCTTACATACACACTCTTACATTCACTGCACTACCATATGTCAGCAGCTTAGAGTTTGGCCCTGCTGGGTCGGTACCCCCGCTAATGGGAGGTATTGGGTTGCGGAAAACCCCCAAAGCCGCCGTATAGGTCGGCGCCGTTTCTCGCCTTCTAGCGCAGGAAGATTGTTATCACCTACCCGGATAAATCATGCACTACTAATGGCCTTACCGCTCAGAAACACTACTCAATTAACATTATCAGTGTCTTTGTCACATATACTTAGCATTATTTTGTCTCTATGGGACCATGAATAAAGGTTCTCAAAAATAAAGGAATACACTGTAGAATTTCTATAAGAGACTCGCTTTTGGATAAAACGGCGAATGTTCTTTCTAACGAGACAAAGAGTAAACAGTAGTGCTTGGGATGGATCGAGTAACAGCGCTGTTCCTTCCCTTTGTTTGCGGTTAACGGCGGTGTGATTTTGAGTTTGCGCAAGGGATAAATTCCAGAGTTGTAGCTGTGAAAGATGGAATAGATAAATTCACTTTTCTCTGAAATAATTTTAATACGCGTGTCTTCTAATGGTACTTGCCTTTATTTTCACAGCTATTCGAACTTTGAACGTCGATGATTTGTTTCCGAAGCCGCACTTCTTCTACGGAGTAAGCGCAATGTGATACTCCGCGACAGATCACCCTCGAAAGACAAAGGGCAAACACTTGATGCCGTACTCAGGTTGACCACGTGACCTTTGGGGAAGAGGCAATGATTCGAACACGCTCTCCACGCATCGGTCATCCGGTTGGGCGTTTCAAATACGACCGAGGTAATAATACGTTAAATTACACAAAATGTTGAACTTTTCTGACCGATGAAAATTAATGATAATGTAGCTGAGTGACGTGCTGATTAATGAGTTCGTTTCATGTAAATGTTCGTACAGTTGCAGCAGACAAGTTCTTATTGATTTGTAATATATGAATAGTAAAATTACTGGACACATGAGTTTCAGTCGTCGATTTTAACCATGTTTAATGAAGTGTTCAA
Source organism: Gryllus longicercus (assembly GCA_038098605.1). Lineage (NCBI taxonomy): Eukaryota > Metazoa > Arthropoda > Insecta > Orthoptera > Gryllidae > Gryllus > Gryllus longicercus. The sequence goes on from JAZDUA010000398.1 coordinate 1,174,474, forward strand.
TCTTTCTACTAAATATTTCGGAGAAGAGAGAATGGTTTAATGTGTACCGACGAGGAAAAGTAGATGGCCTCTCTGGCATTTTTGCTCTATAAGTAGGCCTGAACAGTTACAAATATTTATCATGCTTCATATGTCTGTAATTAGTGTTTCTCCGAGTGACTTACTATAAATTGTGTTGTAAGGGTGGACATGGTAAGAACGGGTTGCTACAGAATGTAGTAACAGGAAGTGAATGGGTTTAAGGATGAAAATGTTCCAAAGAAAAGATTCAAAACCTATAACGCATCTACACATTTTTGAAATGGTTTTTAAGATTTGCTGAAGCTTAATGCATTTGGGAAAGAGGATAGCAAAAATACACGGTTTAATTTATTGATGAATAAATAACGTGTTGTGACGGAACTCTCTATGCAGTAAATGACCTAGAAAGCCGAAATACGTTGTTGGTCCAGATGGAATTGCCAGAAGTTGAATGCGGGATCACATAAGAGATACACAAACGTAGCCCGTTCTTTAAAATACTAGCACTGTAAACATCGCTGATGATTGGAAGGAACAACAGAAACAACCAACAAAATCAGAACCTCAATAACTCGCATTCAGGAATGTCCTCGTCTGATTCAACTTCTTAGCTTCATTCCTTATTATTATATTACTAGTAGTGACCAATGGACATCTTATGGAGTAAAATTTTATAGCAATTCCTGGAATGGGAGTGTGATTTAAAAATGCTTTGAATTATCTTAGAAAAGGGTTGAAAGTGTGAAAGGGACAAATGGAAGACCACCGAGAAAAACCCGCTTTGTCCCCAACAAAGTCTACATGGACGAGCCAGGATTTGCACTCGGGTCCCAGCAGTAGAACGCGAGCGGTCTGGCCTTTATATCGCGTGTCACTGCTTCGCCGCTGACGAAAATCTGCCTAGAATGAGTCGAAAGAGAAGAGAAAAGAATACTGAGTCCAAAGAGACGAGCAGACAAGACGGAATCGAAAGAACAGAAGACAAGCCGGAGTCAAAAGAGAAGACAAGATGGAACCAGGAGAAGACAAGACAAGACGGAACCAGAGAGAAGAGGAGACAAGACGGAAATGAAAGAGAAGACCGGGAACAAAAGAGAAGAGTAGAGTAATCAATCCTGAGAACAGAAGAAGGAAGGAGATCGAGAAGAGAAGAGGGCGGAAGACCGAGAAGAGAAGAGGAATGAAGTGAAATGAGGAATAAGAGTATTGAAGTCCTGCACGAAAAAGAAGAGATGGTGGAGAGGCAGACGTAAATGCGTATGGAGGATGATGAAGCGAAAACCGAGTCCCATCAGTCGGGGGGGGGGGGACAAAGGCCGCTATGTAGACGGAGGCAGACGAAGGTGTAGGTGCAGATAACGGCAAAGGGCGCAGGGGTGGCGAAGGTGAAGACAGGTCCCCGCCGCAGGCGGAGGCATAGAAGATGACGCGCGGGAGGGTGCGTGTAAGTTCTGTGCCTCGGTGCGCGGGCGGCGGGGGAGGGGCCGCGCCAGAAGGCGAGTGCGCGAGTTGGCAAGTCAGCGCCGGCGCCGCTGAGCGCTGTTGTCACGCGCCGGGGCGGCCGGGGCGGGCCGGGGGAGCGCGGAGATTAATCGCAGCCGCCGGCGGCGACGCGAGCGGCGCCAAGCGGCGATGCGCTGCTAACGACGCTGCCGACGTCGGCCCGAGGGGCGCGCGGTGCATACGGGGCTGCGGGGGAGGAGGGAGGGGGAAGGAGCTGCCGAAGGCGGGCGGAACTAATCCCGCACTTTCTCCCGGAACAATACGAAATAGAGTAATTTATATCCTTGCTTTTCGTTACGTTTCTTCGGGATCGTTTTCATCCCGAACCCTCCTCACTCCGGCAAGAAGTTGTTTCTCGAGACCTAATTACTGAAGTATCAATCATCTGCCCAGAATAATATTTGTCCTTAATAATTTGTAGAGATCCTGGAATGACAAATGGCATATCATTAGATTTACACGTGGCATGTCTTATAAAGGATTCGAAAGGAATGTCAAATGTATTGAAATTTTATTACATAAATATTTGTAAATGCTTGTTGAAGTTGTTTAGTGATAGCTGCATTTGAATGGGAGTAGGTGCGAGGTGAAGAGTCAATTATTTCTAAGGGACAAATTCCTAGGATGTGTTTTTTTATCTGATATCATCGGTCGTCTTTGTAAGTAAGCAGTTTAATTTAATTCCATGTTCAGACTTGAGGCATTCAATTAATCACACTACCGAAGCCGAAGGGGTAGGGGTTCATTCCAAAGGGGCGAGTACTAACAAAAGTCATTTAATACATAAAATTTTAATCTTATAGATATTAAACAAAAGTCAGCAAATAAAAATATAGTTCAGTATAACAGAAAACAAACGGTCGCACACTTTAGCTGTACCTCCACCCTTCCTGAAAGATATCCTGGTTGCGCCTTCGATTCATTATATTTTATTTATCTTTAATTCTGTGATTTTAACAAACACTGTATTTTTCGTTTTTCCGAAATTGTTTCTGGACGTTCTGTGAATTTGGTCATATGGCGTATACATTTTATTGGACGTATTTCGAAACATTCTGTACGTTTTATAAATTCGATGTGACGACGCAGAAAATGACGGTCGGCTTGACTGCCAACAAACCATTAGACCCCTACCTTCCGCCTGAGGCTCAGCGTGCGAGCGAATTTCAGCGTGACAGCGGGACACTTTTACTTATTCATGTAATTTATTATTTATCCTGCGGGATAATGGTGGGGAGATGGGACAGTGCTCGCCCTTTCGCAGTCAGAATCTCATTGCGGCAGTTGATGCGTTTCTCCGAAACGGCAGATGCGTTGAGATGTGATGGTGATGGTTGTGATGATTATGCCAGATGAGGTGAGCGACAAGAATGAAAATTAAGTGGACGGTGGTTTGAGAGAGAGCGGAAATAATGGCAAAACCTACGCGCACTCACTAACTGGGTTTTGTATATCCGTTTTACAAAATTTTCGTTGATAAACAATGATTTGGAAAATCATTACTTTTTAGCCGATGTGCAACCAAATAATGATTTGTTTATAGCACGTTGAAGAACAGTAAGATCAAAACATTTTAACACTTGAGAAAAGCCATTAAATACTATTGACAAAGTATTATTTCGGTGCGTTCATAAGTAAAAACGACTCTGTAATGCACGTAATAACACGTAATTAATTCTCTATAATAATACGTTGGGTTCGTGATTTTATTACGTATAAACCATTACATCATCATAGAATTTTTCGAATGATCATTATGTTATTATCATTACAGTTGTGCTTTTTCTGCGTAGATTTCAACATTTTCCAAGCAGTAAATTCGTAATTACTTCAATTTCTATTTTTGTTTCTGACAATACCATTCTTCACCAAGAACAGTATTTTACGGTAAATTATGAGTATTTGTCAGGGAAGCGAATTATGATAAAAATACCTTGCAGAAACACGCAAGAGAAAAGGCAGGAAAGAAAAGACGAACACTCGCCCAGAAATCGTGGTAATCTAAATCGCAAACAAAATGGCCCAGATTATCGCAGCAGTGCTAAAAAAAACCGCATCACCTAAAGAAAATGGGCAGTCATTTTCCGTAATCCAATCTTCTCTCAAAAATTTTAAACATAAGTTAGTAGAATTTGATTATAATATATTGTAAGTGGATCATATGATGTTTTTGATTCCATTACCTTCATAACTCGTTTGATTTTTGCAAATCAAGGGGTGTATATTCAGGATTATATTGGAGATTACAACTGTCAGATTGGTGATGCTGTTTTTTTACCACTACTGTATATGTAAATAACAAAGCAATTGCCATCTGCAGTTCCTCGCAACGCGAACCGAACCCTGCGGTTTTCCACGGGGCTTGTTTATGTCTGCGACGGTCGTTACCCCAGAAGCAACAGAGCTGCGCCGCGGCCGCGTTGCTCTCCCCGCCCCCGCGTCCGCGCCGGCGCCTTCGTTAAGCCCTCCTCTCCCCGGCCAGGGCGGGCGCGGCGGGGAGCGGGGAGCGGAGGGGATCGAGTCGCTCAGTAACTGCCGGGGCATTTTTCACACCCCGCGCGCCGCCCTGCTGTGCCCCGCCTCGACCCTCCCTTGCCTTGGCTCTCACCCTCGCGTCTGAGGTTCAGCTGACTTATCTCAAAGGAGCGTTGCTGCTCTCTGTGCAATGGCTCTGAGCGGCAGGTCTGGGGTTCGAGACCTGACAGGGGATGGATTTTAGACAATAATTAGATTACTAGGTCGAATTCAGCCGCTGGGTGGAGGAGAATTCTAGTGGATTGGTGATTCCAGCGATTAATATCTGGTCAATGGCAGAGCAGTGCCCTAACAAACGGGACACGGACCGCTCGCGGTCTGTCTTTCCCCTTTCTCTCCATCAATCCTCAAATGTACAGTATATACATGTACTACACTACCATACATGGCGGGAGAGCGGTCTGGAGCTTGTGTTAGAGCTTATCCAGGCTGAGGCAGCGTCCCGCTGGGGGAAATATCTGGAGAAGAAAATTTGAATGTAGTGAACTGAATGTAGGTCGACGCCAAAACTCACGATCCAGCGAAGAAAGAACACAGCAATCGCCCGTGATAAAACATGTACTAGACGTGCGTAACTAATGACCACAGCAGATGACGTCCCGCAAACATCAGTAGATCATTGTGTCTGTGTGCGCACACACCTGAGCCTCCCACCACTCCTTACCCCAGCAGGAATCTTTTTCGCCGCCGCACGGCTTCTGATTACGTCCGTGTCTTCTTATACGCCATTTCCCACGCTCTCACCTACCATTCCCCCACGCCATACTCCAATCCACGCCTTCCACGACATCTGCCATACCTTCATCCGCATTTCCTTCTCCGACGCCATTGACTCAAGCCTCCATCCACGATCTTCGTCCACCCTCTACCAATATGGCACTCCTCACGCTCTTCCTCCTTTCCTAACCAAGCCTCCTCCTACACTACTCCCGCCTACACTTACGTATCCATTCCTATCAACAATTCTTCTTCTACGTCTATGGACGCTTCGGCCTGATGTATCCACCCTCGTCTTCCTTACGGTTTCACCCGTTTTCACCCGCGTCCGTCAACACATCCACCTTTCCACGCCTTTGCCCTCGATTCCACCCACAATCCTAATGCCGCCTCATTCCTTCGAGTGGGTGGAACCCCTTCCATTACACCTACTCTACGTCCATCTCCGCCGCCACATTTTTCTCCATTGCCGCCACGCCCACACCACAGCACCGCTCGAGTCCCTACCTCCGCCCCCTGCAACCGCCATTGCTACGTACTCCGCGTCTCCCAACGACGGCCGCGAAATCCTCCAGCAGAGAAATTACATTGCCTGTATTTTGTTTATTCAACATTTTCTTTGCGGCGCGCCCCGCAGATCCTAAAATAATTTGCTGCAAGTTTCCGGGCGGGCCCGCACGGCCGCAGCACGGCCGCACGGGGGCCGCCCCCGCAGCAGAGCGGGGTGGGCGGGGCGGGCGCCGGGAGGCTGCGGTTAGCTCTGCGCCGGCCGCGGCCGATGGGAGCCAAGCGACAAAGCGGGCCGCCAGGGCGGGCTCGGGGACGGTGCAAATGAACGCGCTCAGGGCTCGTTAAGGGCGCCTTCCCACGGCGCGACCGCTGTGCGCTTCCTTCAAGCTGCAGAGCCCTTCCGACGCAGCCACCGCCGGAGCCACGGCCGCACCGCCGCCCGCCGTGGAAGGGGGTGGGGTCTGCGGGGTAGGTTTCGCCGACCCTCCGGGGACGACGAACAAAGGGACCGGAGCAGGTAGAACGCTGCGGCCGCGGCGCAGTGGGAACGCTCCCATTTAAAGCTGTGTTCTGCTAGCGGTGGCGCGTGGCCCCTCCTCCGCTTCGCGTAGCTGGAGTTGGGCGTCGGCTGCCGCAGCAGCCGCCACCCGCTGCACGTGGGAAGGCCTCCATTCAAACCAATGCTCTGCTATGCGCCGCGCTGCTGCGAAGCGCACCGTGGGAAGGGGCCCTAAGGGCTCGGAGGGGCTACGGTGCATACCGGTGGCGGCGGAGGCTGTGATGGATGTGGCGTTGGGGGTGGTAGTGTGAGACGGGGGGCTGGAGACGGAGGTTGACAACGTTGTGGCGTTGCGGTGAGGGAGTTTATGCGGGAGACAGTGGTTGTGGCGGAGGCGGAAGCACAGGAGAAGGTGCTGGTGGAGCACGCGTTGGTGGTGTGAGCGGAGACTGAGAAGTTGGTGGTAGGGGATGTGGAAACGAAAGTGGCGGTTGTGTTTCCGGTCTCGTCAACTGCTAAGGTCATTAGCCCCGTGAGTATCGGGGTGATCTTGCCCCGCCGGATGGCGGGATCCGGCACCGACCTACCTATAGGCTTGCAGTGTTTCCCCAACTAGGTATCTCCCTCTAACGGGGCATAGCCTCTGTCGGAGCAAGCTCTAATCTCCCGAGATCTCCCGACATAGGAGATAGTGCAGTGAATAGGGAGTTTTAGCGCCACGCGTAAGGTAGCGGCGTTATGCACTAACAGTCACGTGACAGACCTTGAAGTCATAACGTCTTACCTTAGGCCTAAGGTACGACCTTACACCTTCATAAATAGTGCACGCCTGTGGGAGTCTCTACGGTCACCTTACAAGCGGCAAAATGGCCGCCGAAAAACAGGAAAAGTTTTTTTCCAACTCTAATAAACCATTTCTCGTATGTAAGGCAGTTACAATTATTCCTTACGCAGTCCACAAAGCTGGCAAAAATTAACGGGATATGTAGGAGAGGTGACAGGAAAGAAATTCGCGAAAAAGAAGTTCAAATCATATCTTCGGGATAGGTTATGTCTTAAGCTCATAACGAACGCTGTTTTAAGGTACTTCCTATATTTTCAAGAAAAGCAGATTCAAAATCTAAAACTCCATGCACAATGTGTATTTGCTGGTCTGTTGACTCGTAACGTGTTTTAAATGTCTCACCACTAGCCTACACTCTTTGATAAATTATGCAATTTCTCTGTTCAACGCTTGAAATGCTTCCTTTGTTATAATGCATAACGCAATGTCGCAATTGCTAAAACTCTTATGAACGTTGTTCATTACGACCTTATGAAGGCGTTAGTCACGTGATCAATAGAGTTTAAGGATATCTCCTTACGCCTGGCGCTAAAACTCCCTAATGTAGGAGTAAGAATGCGTAAGTAAGGGGAGTGGATACAAGGAGGGTGGTCCGTGGCCCGTTTGTGAGGGTACTGTCCCGGCAATCGCGTGGTAATATTCGGAGAGATCAGCGAAAACTACCGATCAGAGCAGCTGACCGCTAGACAGTTTTCTCGTTCCGACAGCGCCTGAATTCGATCTAGCTAGTGTCAAAGATCCTGCCATTCTCCTGCACTCTACCCCTAGATCCTACCTTGCACTCAGAGGCACTGCAGTGACATCAATTGATGACCTGAGCCATAAAAGCCGGTAAGTGGAGGCGGAGGTGGCGCAGGCGGCGGTGGGGGTAAGGAGGTGATAGAGAGGGGGGGTTAGGATGTCAGGGAAGTCTGCGGAGGCGGCGAAGGAAGAGACGGAGGGACTAGCGACGACGGAGGTGAGTGAGGAAACCGAGGCGATGGAGCGCTGTAGAGATCGGTTCAAGGGCAGGGCATGCGGAAGGGCCAATCGTTGAGGGAGGGTAGACGGGCGCGCCTTGGCGGAGTATAGAAGACGGGAGAATGCAGCTGGGTGGATGGTCCTCCAAGCTATGCACGGATGTTCGGAGCTATGGAGCCCATATCTCTCCTTCAGTCGAAAAAATAGTATCCCACTGTCATGCGATGAGCATTAATACGTAACGATGCTATTCTTTTGACAATTATTTGTAAACTAATCACACTTTGCAAACTCAAAAATACCGTATGTAAATTAATGCAAACTCTACCCAAATATGCAATCTAGGTAGACTACTGTTACTGTTTTTTCTCATTTTTTTCTACCAGTTAGTGGCCTTTATTTTTCAGCATTTCTTCTGTCATATATGAAAAGCTATGAAAAAAGAAAAAAATATGATGCTGCTGAAGCTGTGGTTTGCTCAAACTCTGGAACTTCGACCACCGACCATATTAAAAGCACTTGCGACAGAAAGATGTAGAGTGAATATTGACTCGAGTTTCTGCTGTGTGTGTTATTATTGAAACTTCTCGAGGGCAAAGGGAAGGAATTTTCATGATCTTGGATTGCAAAAAGCGGCGTCGAGATTAAATTCAAACGAAAGAAACGTTGCAAGTGAATGTATCTGAAAAATCTTTTATATACGTGCAATTCGTGTTTTATGGAGATACTTTTAAGAAATTAACAAATGTTAACCAATTCATTTTCTTTCACATTAGGTATTTGATGTGGTGTTTAAATTTATTAAATAATAATTTTGAAGTTACCATTTATAACTTCGTCGCAGTTACAAAGTTGTTAGTATGATTATTATATTGTGTATTATACAGGTTTTCTTAATATAAAGTCTCGTAAATACTACATAAAATTATTGTACTTTGAATGCTTTATGTGAAATATCAATACTATTTAGTTAAATATTAAATTCGGGTGCAAAATACGATACGATACGTATACGATACGTATCGTATCGTATCGTACGTATACGATAATGATTTCAAATTACTTAAGCCAGTTTATATTAATCTCGTAACATCTTTTATTCCATTAAAATGTATATTATACTATCGTTGTAAATAACATATTTTCTAAATTTATGTGAATTTCACCATGCAAGATTTCCACCTTTTATTCATTGAATTCATTGAACTCGGCTCGTTTCCTCTGCCGAACAAAGGATCTCGCAAGTTCAACAGTCACCCCGTCCGATTTCTCCTTAGAGGCCATTGCCTCGGATTCTCTCACAGAATGGGCGTCTTGTGTCTTCTCCTTCTCTCAAGACTCTTTGTCACACTCTGTCCATTCAACGGACCCTGAGAAATTGGCGGAAGAGCCCATTCCTTGATCCACTCGTGGCCGTTCATCCGTGAAATAGCTGCCCTACCTTCCATGAATTATCGACAAGATTTTGGTGAAATTGAGTACTGGGGCTCCAAACATAAATTTATTGGGACATTTTGATTCAGGGAAAATGAGGATATTTTCTTGAACCGCTGGCACAAACAAGCTGTTTCTCTCAACCCCTGCTCGTTTATCGAATAGGTTTCTGGAACGAGCAGAGGAAAAGTGGTGGGCTCAGAGATTTTGCTTGGTGTAGGTTCCACTTGAATTCTGATCTTATTGTTCACTGTCACGCTTACAAATGGCTACGATTAATTGAAACAAATAAATGTTTATGGACAACTCTTCATGAAAGCTTTGGTTTATACCAAAAAGTTTCATTCACTCATATTGCTTTTTAGACATATCTAATGTTACGTAGACATTTTTTGCATTTCTTTCCAGCCAATAAAGAAATTTCTCTTTAACGTTAGTGTCCTTCATTAGAGGCGTTGAAAACCTTTTTCAAATAACGACTTATTTTTAACTCCTAAAAATGCTGTAAAATGAAAATGCAAAAATTGGGAGCAATTTTCTTGATAGTTATTTAAATATATAACCATTTGTTTAAAATTAAGAGTTGACTTTTATTGAAATTATTAAAAAATGAAGTAATTAAGAATACAAAACCATTATTACGTGCATTTTTCGAGCGCGTATTGCTCAGGGTCTCAGAAGCCTAGGATTAAACCTCTACGATAAATATTGCTCAATAGGCAAAATGAATGCGACGACCCCCTTGTCACATAAGTTTGTTTTTTTGTTTTTTTTTTTAGAATATTCATAGTTTTGTATAGGTAATACAAAATTATTGGTTTGGTATTTATTAGAATTAGATAGCTGAAATTGCTTTGACGTATTAATGCGAAGTGCTGTGTGTGTAAGGATAAGATAAACAACATTATTGATGTGTGTTTCCATTCAATATTATTGATAACCGGTCTTTATTTCGCTGAAGTGAGGGACCGTCACATTCTCCGACATGTCCTGAAAAAGTTTAGTTTTATCTTATAAAAATGTATTAAACTTTTGAAATTGAGTATTTTGGATGCCAAGAGTGAGCGTGAATGTTTTATGTAAAAATTGGATGAGCCCATATAAAAACAATAAGTTCATTACTGAGCTACATTTCTGTCTTATAGACTTCCTCCTAACGAACAGATTGTAAATAAATTGTGTTCGTTGTTTGAAAGAGCTGGGTGAATTATAGGAAGTAATAAGATCTTCACTGTTCCATTCCGTTCAGGTAAGCCACGTGAACGCTAATTTGTTATTGCGTTCCTAGAAATATAATTACTGGTATGTGTTGGATAGCGCGGTGGTGAATGATAGCGCAGATATGTGCAGAAGGTCAGGGGGATAGGGTTCAGCGTCAGAAGGTCAGGGTTCAGGGTGCCCTTCTGAAAATTACAGAGAATACCCGTAATCATATGCAATAAAACATTTTATTTGGGTAAATATGATTAATTCCTGATTGTTCGCTCTTTTTAAGTAGACAATTTGGTGAACTGCCACATATTGTGCGAAGAGGCTCTCCAAATTAACTGGCAACCTGTAAATGGTTCAACATAAAATCATTTGTAAAATTAGTTAATTCTCTGTGGATTATAGTTTATTCATTTACTAGTAAAATAAGTCATGTGTAAATAAAATAAAGTTAAATATAAAAGGGGGGCCCACTGGAGAACAGAGGGGCCCAGAAATGTATATGCCCTCCCTCTTGTTTCTGGTTGCGCAGGCGTTTGGATGCTAGTTCTGGGAGTCGTAACAAATCGTTAATGAAAAGGGAGGGTCCAGCACCCTCTGCGCTGGCCGGTCCATGATTTACGTCGGAATTTCATTCCGCTGCCGCCGTAGAGGACGCAGCGTGAACGTCGCGCCAGCTGTCCCTCGTGGCCCTTGGCGACCTCGCCGCCTCTGACCCTTCCTCCCCCCCCCCCCACGCGCGCAAACTGCGCGGCCGCCGTTTTCGTGGGCCGCTCGACCCTGAGGTCAACGGAGCAACCGCTCCTCCGCCCTGCAGATCCTCTAAAGTAGGCAGCTCTCGCCGTAACGAGCGGGCGCGTTCAGCAGGGGCGCGGCGAAGAGGGCGCGAGGCGCGCTGCGGCCTGCCGCGCAAAATTGAAGCGAAGTGGTGTTTTACTTTCTCATATTACTGCTTTCTTACTTGCGCAGGAAAGATAAAGTATTGTCATCGTGCGGCGGAAATCGACAATTTTCCGACAGAAATACCCTTATTGTCAGGCCCTGGTAACGAAAAAGTGGAAAAATCTTGTCCCTATATGTAGTAAATTCCATCCTCTTCTCTAGTCAAAATCCTTTGTGGGTGCTTGATATCGAAAAACCGATTGTCGGTAGAGCGTCTGTATTCAACATTAGTGCCTAAACCTTTCAGACCTTTCAGATTGTTTTTCGTAATTTTTTGCGAATAGACCAAAGGGCGTTTAAAAAACGGTGCCGTTCCAAATTTTGTTGAACTCTCTGAAATTTAGAAAGCTTGGAAGTATGTTTCTCGTATAATTCTTAACAGTTAAGTGATATTGTAATAATTGCTGAATCTGCGCAAGTGTTTCAAAACTCCAACAGCATTGACCGGGTAGAGATTTCCAATTAAATGCACAAACACCCCCAGCAGTCGTCTTACTCATTACACCATCAAGCGTATGCCTGTGCTTACGAAGCTTAAAAGAGGAAGTTAAACTTTTGCAATTTTCTCAACTTTAAATATTTTAATGAACATCCCACAAGCACAATATTTATTACTATTCTTTGTTTTAATCCATTTAAAAAATTACAGGAAAAAATTAGAAAAATTTTGGAAGATATTTGAAATTGTCATTGGGGCTTAATACAAAGTATACCAAAAAATTAAATATCCTGATTCAAATTTCATGGCAATATACACCAGGAGTCGTTGAGCAATAACCATTTTGGGTGAAAATTGAGACAGTTTAGGTTCTGATTGATCCACTGTCGGACAGATAGGCAGATAGACAACCAGACATACGTGCATTTAGAGAAAAAATCAGTACCAAGGACTCACAAAACATGTTCTTCTAAAAAAATCGGATATTTTCCTGCCACATGTCATCGATTTTTTCTACATTTTGTGGTTGTGTGATGACTAAACAACCCTCCGCATATCAATGAAATCTACTGTAAGTGTTCCCTTCCATGATTGATTGATTGATTATCCCGTGTTTCCGGGCGCGTCCACTGCAGTATTTAATATTCCAGGAAGTGTAGTGTGTAATTCTTTTACGGGAGTTGCTTTTCTATCTCTGGGCAGTGACATCCTGCGCCGTTCTACTTGTGGGCTTGTGGGTTTTCCCAACCAGGTATCTACCACCAGCGGGGCATCGCCCCAGTCAGGACAAGTTCTAAACTCCCGACTGGTCTCCGGTCATGTGAGGTAGAGTTGTGCATGTAAAAGTAAGGGCTGAGTATAAGACAAGGGAAGGGAAGGAAATATCAGGAGCAGTTCGTGGCCCATTTGTGAGGGTACTGCTCCGGCATTCGCTTCATCGAAAAAAAAACATGGAAAACAACGATCCCTTCCCTTCTCACCACGTGTATTCTTTGACTTGCCTTTTTTAAATACGGATCACATCAAAAAGGTACCGAGTATTGCAATCCAAGTACAGCAATAATTGTTATACCCATACTATAAGTTGTCTCGTCTAGTGTTATCTCCAAAACTGTTTTCACCGATGTTCGACATTACGCTTATGTTCGCCCTTTAACTGCAACAGTGCTTTCGTCATGTGTACCAAATTTCTAAATGTAGGTTGTTGGACGCGTTTTTACTAAAGGAATTATAAATCAGAGCCGACCATTCTTCCGATAGTTTTATGCCTCAGGACAGGATTTATCTACCAACATTCTTGTTCTGTTTGTAATTTTATCACTAATACTTTATTCCAGTCAGCTTTCTGCGAGTCACGATGTGAATAGGGAACTAATGGAGGTGAATTAACTCTTGTCGTGCATCTTTAATCGAACCAGATGGAGCCAAAAGGCTTCCTGTACGAAGGAACGAGTTTTACATTTTCATGTAGTGGATAAACTGCGAGCTAATTTCATTACTAAGCCAATTCTCATGTTCCCGTTTCCTCGTAATGAGGTCAAGGTTGTTTCTTCAGTTGCTCAAATTCCGTCTTCTGAGATAGAAAAGATCTTACTTATTCAAAAGAGAGAAATGTTTCCATTGGTCTTTCAGTTCTTTTTCGGTAGACGGAGACAAAGAGAGTTACTGATTGGTATGCAAAACTGGTTTTTATTTGAATATTCAACAGACCCATCTCAATTGTCGGTTCTGTTATCGCTATTGCTATGTAGAGTTGTGGCATTGTTTAATTAAATTAATGGTAACAAAGAATATCTTAATTAGAATTGAATAACAATCTTCAATCAGTAACATTAAAGTTAATATGCAATATAATTATTTTCGGACTAATAACTAAAAGTAGAATTTAATAGATGTTTTTAAAACTAAACATTCCTACTCCAAAGCGTTTGCAGCAAATGTGACAGGGTTATAATCAATTTATCTATTCGGTATAGATAAATGGAGCTATCGTGAGATTTAGTCTCCACATAATGGAAGCGAAAAAACGCTTTGGCTTGCCTTCTGAATTGTAAACATTCGATTAAAATCACGAGGTGGAACAATTCAGCGTGCGCCCAAAGAACAAATAGTCAGAATTCACGGTTCCGAAATCAATGGTGAGCGCAGAGCATACGTTGCACGTAAAGTGGTTAGAGTTTTGTAAATAACTAATTATAATAACCATGTTTTATAAATATAAAAAACGATCTTCTGTTTATATAACATTCAAGTGTAACATAATTTTCATAATTGAATGAACAACAATATTTTTTTAGATTACGTATAGCAGAAACGATTATGCTAATGTAGTGTCCATAATGGTATATGCTAGTAGCTACATCCGATAAGATGTAAGCGACTGTAAGCTCTGTTCACTGTAGAGTAACCGGAAGCTACGACCTGATCGTATTTACACACAATACGGGCTCCACGTAGCTCCCACAGCGTTACGTGTAACTTCTCAAGAAATAACACCTCGGCGACAGCGTAAACTCCACGCGAAAGCCACGAGCCCCCGGTCCATAAAGCGCGACGAGGCGGCGCCCAACCCTTTCAGCGGCGCCGTGCGTCTCTTCTAATTGGCCCACACGTCGCGTCTGGCCTCCGGCCTAATCTGTTTGCTCGGCCTCCGCCTCCGCCACCACTTCTCGCCGTTGCCAGCGCCCCGCCCTCCAGACGCAGCGGACGAGGCGACACATCTGTGGGCCGGAGACTGGGAGCGGAAGCGGGGTTGCCACGTAAGTGGGGAGGAATTTTCGCAAAAGGAAGTAACGGGGCAGGTGGCTAAGGGCATCAACTGATGTCACTGCAGTGTCTCTGATCGGGAGCTCCTAGGTTCCAGGCCCGACAGTGGAAGCAGTTTCGACACTGAATAGGTAGCTAGGTCCAATTCAGTCGCTGTTTGGAGGAGAATTCTAGCGGCCGGCTGCTGATCGGTCGAGAGCTTAGAGCTTGTCCCGGCTGGGGCGGTGCCGCGCTGGTGGGAGATACCGAGTTGGGGAAATCCCCGCCAGACGTACGTCGGCGACGGTTCTCGCCATCCTGCAGGAGAACTACCATCACTTCCCGTGATGAAAACATGCACTATACATAAGCTACTACTGACCTTAGCCGTTGACACTCCCGGAATCATTAATCAAGTAATCAACCATTTAAATGCGGTGATTATTAAATAATGGTGACTGATATTTTGGCGGGATTAGACTGTTATTAGGGAGAGGGGTTCGGTTTATTTTTCAAGCAATTTCACGAAATGGCAATGATAATTACTCGTATATTCAGTCTTTTGCCTCTCATTTGGTAGAAAACCGTGGTTTTAAATTTCATTTCCCTGCAAAGTCTGATGTGTCATTCAAATGCTAATTATGCATTCCTTTTCAAGAAAATAATTTTTTAAATAGTGTATTGAATATCAGTTTAAAACATTTAAGTCAAATTGTTTGGTTATGAATTATTATGAAATTCTATTACGAAATTCTTCCTAAATGGTGTTTAATGTAAAACGATATTTATTTATATTGTGGACTTCTAGTATTATTTAATTAAAATGTTTAATGCGTTTATTTTTCCAGAATTGTTACTAGAAATTCCTTGATTGTTTCATCAACTTCTTTTTCCTATTTTATCGTGTTGTGGGAGGGGGAGCTCTCAATTTGGCAACACTGAGACTATTAGATGAGACTGTAGTGGACCGGTGCCCAAAAAAGTATGCCAGATGGCGATAGCCGCAATCGTGGAGTGAAAGTAACTGAAAGAAGCTGAACTTAATCTGCGAATGCCGAAAGCAGGTGTTGAAACATTTTCGAATCATTTGAATTTCCCAGTATCGCTACGGAGATCTTTTCTGTCGGCAGTGTCGCCAATTCCCTCGGAGAAGATGGAGTAAAATGTGTTATTCTCTTAATGCTAATATATATTCACAGTCACCCGTTCTGAGGTAGTTTCTCTTAATTTCATATTAGAATAATTAGCGGAATAATTCTTTGGATTCTCAATTCTCAATCTGTAATCGGCGACAAATCGAAACATATTTCTGTACATAGAATAAAACCCGCCGTATGCGCAACAGAACGCGCCATAAATAACCATGTTCAAAGATTTTTAATAACCTGTCCGTGGGAAACATATTGAAAACAAAATCTGGAAGCGACAAAATGTGTGGAAACACAAAACAACAAAACTGCGAAAAGGTATTATTGGGACAAAAATATTTGCGGTCGACACTGCGCCTGCAAGTGTATTCAGCACGTTGAATAAATTTAGAATTAAATAAAAATGTTTTGGCAAATTTTATAAAATAATATGTAAATGAATGTGTAGCAGATGGACATGCAAAATTATTATCTTTACATAAAGCAAAACCGTTTAATTCAACTGTTCTAAAAATAACAATAGACGTTTGATATTTTGAAAAAAAAAAAAAAACAAAAATCTAAAAATTAGTAAAACACATTCCGTTGCATTCCAAGGATTCTCATTATAGCCATTAATTATCCACAATTTACAACTTCAGTAAACAGAGGGGAATACCTTGCGAAGACGAGAATGATTGAGAATCATAGAAAAAACGAGATGGTGGGCGCGGCATTTCGCCGAAGCACGAGCCAAAGGGCAGATAATCATGAAGAAGAAAAATAAAATCAAAACAATCTTTTTAATTTAGCAAATAAACAAATCGAAGTAATGATTTAGTAGGGAAGCAACCTATGTGATTGATGACAATCTAATGAAGATTGACGACAGTTGGCACTGGAGCACTACACTACCACACATGTCGCAAGATTAGTCTGGACCTTAGAGATGTTCCGGGATGGTGAGCCGCTGGTGGGTGATACTCGAATGGGGAAGTCTCCGGAAGCCAGGTATAGGTCGGTACCGGATATCATCTTGCAGGTGAAGAATAATGCCACCTCTCTTGATAAAAACATACACTATGCTTAGGAATATAATTACCCTGCAATGTACTCGCCCGGAAACATAAAATAACCAATAAATCGTAACGTAAATCTCGCCACGTAAAACAAGGCAAATTCAATTCAATTCAATTCAATAAATAAATAACTCTTATGCTCGGGTCGAAGAAAATACTCCGGGGGCGGGCGGGCTGAGTACAATAGATTTAGAAAGTCTAAGGGCCATAACATGGCTCTAGAATTGGGACTGTAAAACAATAATATGTGCTAGATATTGATAATTATTATTTAATATTTCAAGAACAAAAAAACCTTTTTTAACTTCTCCTTCGCCTTTTCTTCTTCTTTTCCCTTTTCTTTATTTGTTCTTCTTTTTCTCTATTTCCTTCTTCTTTTCCTGTTTATTTTTTTATTTTTCCCTTTTTCTCTTCTTCTTTTCCATCATTTTGCGGCCCTACAGCCACATCCGTTGTTTCAACCGCCTGCATTTTCCTGAGTGCCGCGAACGCGGGGACACCGACACAGATCCTGGCGACGGCGGCGCCCCCGCGAAAAAGCGGCCGATATGAATGGGCGAACACGTGTCCGGGCGAGGGGATTTGCGGCTCGTGATGTGTGGCGGCAAGTGGCCGCGCGTAAATTTAGACCCATCTGCCCCAAGGCGCTCGCGGCGGCGGCGGCGGCGGCGGTGGCGGCGGCGGCGGTGAAGGCGGCGCACAGTGAGAGAGACGAGCCCGAAATGAGGCGTCAATTAGAGAATTTGTTCCGTTGATGGCTATTTGGACAAAAATAATTTAATACGAGGAAAAAAATTGCTGTCAATATCGTCGGTGCACAAGATATGCGTGACATCTACAAAATTGTCATATGGCACAAAAGGTTTTAACCTGAGCGGAAATGTTAATATTTCCGTTAAAGTCAAACTGTTTACAAGACCATGTGCAGTTCCTTAAATTTTTAGCAAAAATGTATTATTTTCTAAACATATTTCTATACTTAACTCAAATATGGTGCTGTTTAAATGTTGTATTTTGCTTGTGCTCGGACGATACATGCAGAAAAAAGGCAAATTCTATGTATGAATTGCCTCACGAATCAAGTTAATGAATTGACATCGTGTTTTTCTTTCAGGCAGTTATATGATTACACTTTTGAAAAAAGAAACCCTGAGGCATTGCTCTTGTTAAACTCATTATCGTTTGTGTACCTGTTTCAAATTATACGCGAAAGTGCGTGTTATTTCTACCGCGTTTTTCAATCGCGTGGTCCTCTGCGCGCGGCGGCGGCGGCGGCGGCGGCGGCGGCGGCGGCGGCGGCGGCGGCACTTCCTCCGAAGCCTCCTGGCCACGCCGTAGGCCTCAGCGGAGTCCACGCCGTAGCGCTGGCTCTCTGCCGGCCGCGCCCGCCCACCGCATCGGCACCGCCCACGTCCCACCCCGCCCCGCCCCGCCCGCTCTACCCCCCTCTCTCCCACCCGCCCGACCGCCCGAAACCCACTCACCCAACCACCCCCTACCCACCCACCCAACCCACCCAACCCACCCAACCCACCCAACCCATCCAACCCACCCAACCACCCACCCGCCCGCCAGCTTGCCCACCAGTTTGCCCGCCAGCTTGCCCGCCAGCTTGCCGCCAGCCCGCACGCTCTCCTGCTCGCTCACTTGCCTGCCCACTCGCTCTTCCGCCCGCACACTAGCTCTCCTGCGCGCCCTCCCGCTCTCCCGCCCACCCGCTCACCCACTCACTCTCCTGCTCTCCCGCCCGCTCCCCCCTTCCTTTCGTTCGCTGCTCTGCCCGTTGCCCGCCGCCCACGGTTTCCGTGCTGGTTACTGATGCTCCGCCTTCGAAATAGTTATTAGCGCCATTACGCCGATAGAGAGCAAATGACGGTTGCGGCTGAAGTTTGTATACCGAGGTGATAACCGATGTTTATAACCAACAACCAAGGCTATTACTTGTGTAACAGCTTGTGTGTCGTACGTATTATTTTCTTTGACTCTTTCACTCATGAAATTTACATCCTTAATGTGTAACTGTGCATCTGGTGGGCCCCAATAGGGGCGTTGTTTCTAAAAACAATGTTGTTTTTTTATCTGAATTATCTTACTACTTCTCTCTAATGGTCCATCATTCTGCCATCTGATACATTGGTCATAAAAGGTGGTGCGTATTGAAAGCACGCGTTTTATTAATACAATTAATATTTCTTGCGAATTCTGAATGTAATAAGTGTCTGAATGTAAAGAAGCTTTATTAAATTTCACTCGTGCCCTGGGAATTTTCAGATACATTTTATTTTTCGACTCCGAGATTTATCATGCAGATATTTCCATTACACACACTTGCGATATAATCTATGATAGTTTAAAAAAACAATTAAGTACGTTTGTTTGGATGTAAGTTCTCACAAAATATTTCTGCACTCTTCACTCATTTGTAATTAATGCTCTTTTTGATTACGTTTATGAATATTTCAGAGGAGATTTTTATTGTTGAATTTATACATGGAAAACATTTAACATTCTGGTGTGTTCGCGAAGATTTACTTATTTGTCAAGGAAGCATTCAAGTTTGGATTTATTACCGAAAGAACTCAGATAAGTTGACTATTATTAAGAGCATTACAAAATATTCGACAATTGAAAATAAAAGGTCGCGACTTTAAATATGTCGACGTCGTCAGTTTCATTTACCTCTTTCATCATCATCATCATAAATATATTGATCATATCGTCTCAGCTTGTGCAATTCTAGCAAAGACCGAATACTTGAAAACACACAACAGGGTGTGTAGTTACCTGTACTGGCATGCCCCAAGCGATAAGAACACTCACCTAAACTGGTGACATCTGTTGGACTCTATATAATATTGTACGACCAACAAATTCAAACAGATCGCATGATAGCGTCAAACAAACCGGATATTGTTATCCGGGATTTGGAGAAAAAATCGTGTCTACTTGCATATGTTACTGTGCCTTGCGATCAAAACGTCGTAAGGAGGCAGAGAAACAATAAAGTAAACAACAACAATAACAATAAAACAAGGCAGTCAAGGAGGCAGAGAAACAATAAATACAAGTGTTTGGAAATAGAGATCAGGCGAATGTAGGAAGTAAAAGCACAAGTCGTACCGATAGTCATCGGAGCTCTGGAATTTGTTCCGAAAAGTTTGTGTAAGAACTTGGATAAACTCCCACGTCATTTAAAAGACTGAGAAGTGCAAGTAATTGCTTTATTTGAAACTGCCCACATTTCCGCAAAGTATAAAGAACATACCAAATTAAGGCTTTTGTACGGTACATTAAAAGCAAAGTATCTTGTATTTAATTTTTATTTATTTGTTTTTATGTATTTACGTCAAAAACAGTTAAAACTGTGTACTACGTGCTATGGGAAGAAGTTAATTTGAAGTTACATTTATGTCCAGAAGCAAAACAAGGGGCCATTTCAGCATTTGCTCGAGGATCAGGGAAACTGGACGAAAACCTGATCGAGATGGGGGTCATTGACCCAAAAGCTGAAGTACAATACTTTTTACAGGTTCCTTACAATTATACAATTCAAATTATATGTAATACATTCATTGTCATTTTAAAAATTAGTATTACTTTCCTTTTGGATGCTCAGTATAGTCTCTAATTGTATAGAAACAGATGTGCAACAGAAAAGATAC
The DNA here is from genome assembly GCA_038098605.1 of Gryllus longicercus. Taxonomy (NCBI): domain Eukaryota; kingdom Metazoa; phylum Arthropoda; class Insecta; order Orthoptera; family Gryllidae; genus Gryllus; species Gryllus longicercus. The sequence goes on from JAZDUA010000398.1 coordinate 1,194,700, forward strand.
CTGTCATATTCCTTCATTATTGTCATATACCTGTCTTTAAAAAATTGTCTCATTTGGTGTTCAATTGTGTTCGCCTGACCCCTTGCGGGGTCTCTTCGAACAGTGTGCTTCCAGTGGGTGTTTGTTAGTTTTAGTTAGTTGTGTCAGTTCAGTTAGTTGTGTTTAGTCAGTGGGTTATAGTTAGTTTTGAAAATTGTGATAGTTATTGCAAACTATTATGAGAAAAATGGGTAATATTAAAAAATATATAAAAATTTCTTAAAAGTGGCTCAAAGTTTTTTCTTTAAACTTTTCATAGTAATAATACTAAATTTTCTGTAAAAATGACATAAACATCATTTTGTTTTTGTATTCTCTTATTTTTCTTTCAAAAATTACACAAACGTAATATTTTGACATCTTTCTCGTGACGTTATTTTTATATTACCGGTGATTTGTATTCATTATTTTATATGTGAGTACAAGAATTTCAAATGATGTCCCTTAGTTTTGAGAAATGAAACCTTTTCTCTGAATAAGAGCTCGAAATTACGCATTTTCTCCTCTTTTTTCTTTATTTTTAATCACTTTTTACAGATAATGCTAAATGGACTTAATAATATTATATGAACTTTGATGTATTCCTTTGTTGTTGTTGTTTTTAAATTACACAAATTAATTTTGACTTGAAACATCTCTCACGCCGTTAATATTTACATCTTCAACGACATGTATACATTATTGCATTTGTGAGTAGAAGTACTTTAAATCATTTCCATAGGCGTTTCTCGGAAACTCAAAACTTTTTTATGAAAAAGAGCGTCAAATTTCGCATTCAAAGAAAGGTTTAAATGACATTTTCTCAAGAACGGCTCCAAGTTTTGCAATGAAAATTGCCGTACTGTAGGACGAGGTTTTACTCTTCCATAATATTGTTAAAATCATATTTAAGTTCTACCATTTAGTGAGCCAAAAATTGGGAAAATGTAAAAAATGAACTTTGAGCTGCGATAGGATAGTTGGCAGCTGGCAAGAGGATAGGACAAAACCGTAAAACTACCCGAGACCTTACAACGTAGAAAACGAACTAGTACGAGAAAGTCTGTGCAGTTCTTTAGCGCCACTACACAAGTTAAATGTTTCGAAAATATTTATATAGTTTTATATATTATATAGTTTTAGCGTATTTTTCGTGAAGTAGGCAATTCTGAAACACTTTTAAACAACAATTTCTGAAAAGTGGTTTCACATTTTTCTTTATTTTCCCCTTTGTATAAAGCAAGAAAAGCAAAAACACTGGGGCTGGTCCAATATTTTGGAATTTGCATCATATCTTAAAATCTATCTCTTTATTTCATAAATGTGAAACAAAAACATACATGAACTGAACTGACATAATTGGCTGTCCATTTATGTTTAGAAATGAAGATAGTTGTATCTCTTTCAAAACAGTTGAAGTAAAAATATCGGCATTTTCGCCTTTTGCCTGAAATAAAATAACCCTTTAAAGAAGAAACGAACAAAAGACGTAGTGTTCCTCGAAGGAAAAGATTCCAGCTGTCAGGAGCGACCGAGTGGAAAGAAACGAGACAAGCAGACGCTTTCAGGCTCTGCTTCTGAGCCCGCTCTCCCTCAAGCTGCGCCCAGTGCCTCCTAACTGTTCTCCCGGCAGTTTGAGGCGCACACCTTTTCTTCCTGGCCATTCCATTTACTCCAGCCTACCGACTCCTCTTCCAACTCAATCACGTGATCTCATTCGTTTAACCGCGAGCGCTGACATACGCCCACCCACTGATCAATTCCTGGTTCCAGTTTTGCTCACAATTCCTTGTTTATTTACTCAACACGACTATCTGTCTGTCTGTCCATCAGGGTTGAGCTCATGAGTCCAAAACTTCGCGGCCTGACGCGATAACTACCTATCCACCAGTTCATCCTCAGTTCTCCATTGTCTTTCTTTCTCGCTTTTGCTTATCCACATGTCACCAGAAACATCACCCAGGTGCTTGCACGGCCACATGGAAGGTGACGTGATTGCTGAACAGACGAACAAAATCTTCGCCGTAACCTCAGCTTAAAAGATCATTCCACCCAAGTCTCCGTACATTCGTATATTTATTTATTTTTTTGTCTATATAGCTGCCAATTTATTATTTCTCATCTGAATAATTTGAAGTATTTGAAGTACATTGAACAATTTACAGTTTCCAATGCGATTATAAATCTCGCTCTTGTGCATTCGTGCTATTCCATCACGTTTCCCTATTTGTATGCCGTTAATAGCTATAAAAATACTACTAAGCATGATGGCAATTACGCATGTTTTGCATTACCAAAGATGTGAATAGAACTGAACAATCCATTCCATTTCAACTAGCAAGAGCGTTGTTTTACTATGCCCTGTGTCAAAGTAGGATGCGTTAAATTATTATAGTTTGCGCAGTTTTTATGACATTTTATTGTGTAACTATTGAGCATGACGTTTTAAATATAAGTTTTAAAGAAACTTTTCTGTTTGTAAGTCACAAGAAACTTAAAGTGCATTTATTTTTTGTCTTAAGTTTTAAGTAAGTAAATAAACTGTGTTTAATGCACCAATTGGGAGGTAAATAATCATTCACGCCATTCCAGAACGTGAAAGAGTCTAATTCACATTTGGTCTTCCTATCTCATCAGTAAGTTCCGTGTTCTTAGCCTCGTATCCTTTGTAGGTTCACATACGTCGATTAATCTACTTAAATATTATCTCATGTGTCTGAGCCAATCTAAAAACAAATACATCTGCACCTGTAGTTGATCTTTCACCTCGAGCAACTCAATTACCGCATATCCTTTATCGGCTACGATGGTCAAACTCCTCTGTGGCAAAATTGCAGCGTCTCTGCATTCTCTTTGCAACTTCGCTGGCAAGCAGTGTCTAGGGTTTGAGTCCCAACGCTCATGGATTCTCGACACTAGCAAACAGGGCTAGGTCGCATTGAACTTCTGCTTTGATAAGAGTTATAGAATCCGACTGTTTTTATAAGAGTTTTAGAGGCCGGCTGTTCTGCTCAGTAGTTTTCCGGGCATTATCGCCTCTATACCAGGCGAATGCCGTAGCATTGCTCTAACAAACGGACTAAGAAGCGAGAAATCATTGCTTCCTCATTCTTTGACCCCTCTGCTCCCCTACACACACGTACACTTTTATGCCCTGCCCTAGTGCACATGTCAGGAGACCAGGCGAAAGCTTAGAGAATTTCCCAGTTGCAACAGTACCCCGCTGGGGAAAGACTCATGAAGAGGGCACTCCGCGATCCGAAGTGTATGTCGGCGCTGAATCTCACGTTTCAGCGGAGGAGAAACTCCACCCACCCCAACCTCTATCAGACACTACATTCACAATCGGCAGAGGTGGCTCAGGGCACTAACTGACGTCACTGTACTGCCTCTGACCAAGAGGTCTTTAAGCTCCAGTCCTGACGGTGGTTGAAATTTTGGATTTTTGTCACTAACTAGCTAGTTAGGGAAAATTCATTCTCTGTCTGGAGATGAATTATAGCGGTAGGTTGCTCTGGTTGTTTGTTATTCGTGTTTTTTTCGACCAGGCGAATGCCGGAGCATTTCCCTTACAAATGGGCCATGGATCTCGCGTGATCTTTCCTTCCTCTTCCTTGTCCTATCTTTGCCCCTTATTTACACACACATTTATCTGTACTACACCACCTCGCATGTTGGGAAAACAGTGGGGAGCTGACGGCTCCGGGCTGGGGCGGGGCTCCACTGGGGGGAGATTCGCAGATTCGCTGCAAGCCGAAGTTGTAGGACGGCGCCGGATGCCACCATGCGTAGTAGAAAGAATACCGATACTTCCCGTGATACTACCCTTATGGAAGCATAGCAGTTGACGCGTTCTGAAACACAAAGCAATCAATGCGGTGGCGATGGTGTAACGGTTAGCGTTTCGGACTGTTGTACCCAAGTTGGCGGGTTCAAACCCGATCGAAGCCGTGGATTTTTCAGGGCGAAAAAATCCTTCGTACGCCTTCCTTCGGAGGGGAAGTAAAGCCGGCTGTCCCATGTTAGTAGATTTACTTGCATGTAAAAGATCCTCAAGCCTAAATGACGCCTCTGAGCTAAATTCAAATCGCCTGTTTCTCGCCCAAGAAATGCCTCCTCTCTCTGCTAGTTGGTGAAAGGAGCGTAGCGAAATGTACGTGGTCAGACGGAAGAGCAGGCCTAATGGCCTGAGTCTCGCCGTAAAATAAGGCATTTATTCAATTCAATTCAATTCAATCTAACTGCAACGTACACTACACTGACGGGTGACCAAAATAGTCGTGGCCCGGAAACAAAATACTTCCACTAACATGTTTCCTCCCCCCGCCCTAGATCTGTTCGTTTCAGAAATCCTTCCGCTCTCGAGCCGTCGGCGCGTCGGCGGTGAAGTTGCTGCCGAATAGAAGCTTCCCTCCTCCCCACTCCTTTCGTCGGAGCCAATCGATGTGGGTGAAAGTGATCGCGAATAGCACTCGGCCGGCGCCGCCTCCGCCCCCGCAGCCCTCGCCCCGCCCCCTCGCCCCCCAGCGGGGCTAATTGGGGCAGTTCGAGGGCCGGGCGACCTGGCGCCCTCGCGGCCGGTTGAGGCTGCACGAGACAGAATCGTTTGTCAGCTGTTGGGGCTAAACAATCCAATTGCCAGCGACGAGCGTAACTAAGAGAGACAGAGACACACAGGCAGAGACAGGGGGATAAGGAGGCAGATAGAGAGCCAGACAGAGACAGACAAATAGAAAGCAAATAGGCAGACAGAAAGACAGACAGATAGGCGGACAGAAAGGCAGACAGAGGCAGACAGAAAGGCAGACAGAAAGGCAGACAGAAAGGCAGGCAGAGAGACAGACAGACAGAAAGACAAGCTTCTGAAGTCACGGAATCTATTCAGGAACACTTCATGGACATTAAAAATAGGAAAGACAGACAGAGGCAGAAAGACAGAGACACAGAGGCACAGAGACAGACAGAGGGAGACTGGTAGAGAAACAGATAGAGAGAGAAAGATACAGAGACAGATACAGAGACGTTGTCTTTTTGACAAGGATTGAATATGAAAGAAACCGGTCAACACTGGGAATTTTTGTGGGTATTTTATATAAAAAAAACAATCACAACTAGTATAAAAATGTACAAGGTTCTTCGAAAATTCTCCCTTTCTGCAATTTACTTTCAGTATTTATTTTGAAAAGTTCAAAACCCAACTTGGAAATTTTCAAGTTTTTGAGAAATACATACTATAAAGTTATTGTTAAATTATTTTTGGGGGCCTTAGAATTTGACATGTTATGTGACTTAAGGTCTAAGCCACTAAGTAATAATTTAATTTGAAGTTTTATGTGTACAAATGTAGTTTGTGAAGTTTCTTCCAGATTGCCTTGAGTTTGTTATTTGCTGACAGATTAATGGTTTTCTAACTTTTTAATAACTAACTAATGGTGTTTCTTAAATATAATTTCGATATAACGTCTAAAATTCGGGTGGACAAAAAACAACCATAATTGGGTAATTTTATTATTTTAATTGCGAACGTCAGATACTTTCCTGAATTATTTTTTCAATTTGAAAGGTATGTTATAGACACTACAAAGTTCATTGATGACCAAAAGTCGTGTGGTCAGATTACTCTCAACAAAGATTTTTTTCTGAAATGTATGCACCGTTCATATTAATTAATAGTTTTATAGTTCTTAAAATACGCATTTGAACATTTTATGAATAAATGCGTTGACTTTGAAGACAGGGCTGTTTTATATTAGTCATGTTTATATTTCCAAGAGATTAGATGTACACAACTAACTTTTTTAAATTTTAGAAAAATATTCTCTAGGCCGGAAATTAGACAATGAATCTGGAATTAAGGTGCAAGTGGCTTAAGTTTCAATGTTTCGAAATATGTTAGAGCTATAGGTTTGTCTGAAATAGAACTATATTTGTCGATTTTCACAACTCTTAATGGAGATCAAAAATAAATATCTCTATGCGACCTATCAACAGTTTAGTGAAATTTTAGAATTTCCATAACACATCGCTTATTTCTAGTACTGTTTAGGTTGATTACTCCCTTCTATCCAACCCTTCTGCAAGTTCATTTTCTGCGTTATGTTTAATAAATGAGACACGATCAACAAAATTAAGCGCTCTCTCATTTGACATAATTCACCTTAGTACTTACAATTAATTAGAAATTTAAAATGTTTAATTATTTGTTAACCAGCTACGTCGTGTTACAACTAATATCGTGTAAACGTTCCAAAGCAAATTATAGTGCAGAGCTGTGCGCATAATGTCATGGAACGAACCCCTGGCTTCTAACTAATGCATCTTCGAGAGTGCTGCGAGTATGCTTCGGCAATATTGCAAACCTCTCGTAATGGCGTTCTGGATAATACAGAACAGTAAACATGGAGGCTATTGTTTATTTTAGTGCCATGAACAGAGGAGTTTGCAGAATGCCTGATGAGATTCAGGACCCCACGCAGCGTGAAAATGTACCTTCTAATCATGATTGCCAACGAAAGCCAAATTATAATGGTTTTGTTTTTATTTACTTATTCATTTGCGTTTTTAACAACATTTAGTAAATGAGTACTTTTTATAAGTAATCGTATTGGAATATGTTGCTCTGTTCATTCAATTTGATGTAGCTTCGAAAGAATGAAGAAAAATTAATTATTTCTTATTCTTCTGATTCCGTTTTTATTGGGGTTGCCTTGACCAGAACAATGCAAAATAATATTCTTGCAGGGAGCATGATATGCCAGAAATGGAGCAAAGTAAGAATTGTACAGACAGAAGTGTATAACCTCAAACGTTTCATACACGGACAAATAGACGTAAGTTAAATCACATGGCATGGAAAATGACACAATACAAAATAATTGTAACATTTGCAAATTGGAAAATAAAAGAAGAGCATTGTTTCGTGATCCTTCAAAATGTGTAACCACCGTTCGCTCGCGCAAACGCATTGTCGTGCAGATTCTTTGTTGTTCTCTCCAATGCCTTTTTTGCTTTATAAAGGCTACAAAAAAGTTTAAAAAATCAATGGTTTTTCTACCTATTCACGCAGGAATTCGCAACTCCAATGTTAACGACTTGTTTTCGGTCTTTCGATCATTGGTCGAATTGAATCAGTGTCTGAATGAGAATTCGAATGGCCAGCTGCTCTGATGGGTAGTTTTCCGCCGTTGCTTATGCACACGCACTTATAAGCACTACACTACTACAAATGTCGCTTAGAGCTTATTGCGGCTGATGTGGAACACCGCAGGATCAGTGCTCCATTGTTCCAACAAGGTATCCAACAACACATCCTAGAATAACTCTCATAAAAATTGAGTGTTTATGCACGCTTAAATTTGGTTATCGTTGCCAATACCAACCTTTCTCTTTAAGAAGTATATTGACATTGAAGTCTCCCAGAGTCTATTAATTTTTCATCCATTTTAGAAAAACCAATTCGCAATTCTGTTAAATGCACATCCATGTAACTGAGCTATTGCGTGAAATGAATATGCACATAAAATACAGTCCACAATTATTTCTAAATCTTTAATGCATATCCACCCATTGTGGGGAGAAAACCGCACAAGCCGTGTAGGTCGGCCAGGTCTCGTCCGAATGCATTATTTCAGCGCAGCAAGAACAACCCCATTCCCGGAATATAACATGCACCACACTTACGGTTCTAATCACCATAGTCTCGGTGACGCACCCGGAAAGTAGAAATGCATACTCACTCGAACATTACGTATGTATTACGAAATGTTTCAAAAAGAATTCCTGGTTTCCCCAGTGGCACTCACCAGGGGGAGGGGCGGCGGAGAAGAGCTCATGACTACGGCGGCGAATGCGGGAGCACCTGCAACAGACGGCGTTTTTCAACTTCTTTCCTTCTGCTCGGGTGTCTTTTAGATACGATTATAAATGTCCTTTTTTTGTCTAACATTTCAGAAACAAGCATCCAAGGGCAGAGTATTGGCATGAGTTTTCTTGCAATTTTTTAGATATTAAAGAAAATTTCATAAGGAAGTTCGTTTTATTGAATTTTAGTTAAAATATGTAATGTGATATGTTGTATTTGTATTGAATTTAAACTTGGCGACGTGTAGGAAAACCTCAGAGTAGTCTATTAGATCTTGGGAAAACGAGCACTACTCGACGGGGATTTGTAGTGAAAGACGAAGGTTGAATTTGGAACAAGTCGGTGATAATACTAATCAAGAGAAGAAACATCGAGTGAACAAGTTAATATGAAAAGTAAATTGGACACTTGATTCTTTGGTTGTTTGCTACTTTGGAATAAAGCACGATGCTTTTAGAATTCTTTTCAAGAAATTAATTTGAATTACTTGTAGGTCGTTTATGTTACTCGCAGCTGCATTGAACCAGATTTATTATATATTAACGGCGGGGGGTATAATCGATTTAAGTATAAGTAATCCACAATCAGTTCTCGGAAATAATTTAAAGTTGATTAGAGGAAAAGATATTTCGATGTTTCTGCATACGTTTTGTTTGCAATTGAGTTCATATGTGGCTTCCTCATTAACTATTCATATGGCTCAGAGAAAACGGACGCTGAGGTTGATGTCGAACCAAGTAGTAAATGTGTCTCAGAATAAATGATAAAAATTTATAGATCGTGTAAGAGGACGAAAAACCATAAAAAGCAATATGTCAGATATGTACATAATTAAAAATAAGTAACTTTATCTCTTCATTTTCTTATTTCTTCTGCACCCCCCAGAAAAAAATGTGATCACTAGGCTCAGTCGTAGTTTTACTTCCTCTTCAAACAAAAACAGCAAATGTGGAAATATTTTCTATACGTGGAACTTGCAGGCAAAACATAGTATACTTTACGTTGTACTGTAGAATTTTCTACGGCTGCAGCTAAATGTATGCCCAATTGGAAAAAACGCAGCTTTTTAATCGTCGCACAGAGAAAACACAACACCCGTAATTTGCATCGACCTTTTTCCCCGTGGGTGGGGCGTCGCACGATAAATTACAGGAGATCCCACGTCACCCGCCAGGGGCGCCCCAATCGTCCCCACCCGTGGCGCTCTTTGCCAATGGCGGGGGAAGGAGGGGGTTGTTTAGAGCCTCGTCTTTTTAAAGGTGTACGTGCATGTTGGCACACACACACACACACACACACACACAATCAGACTGGTGCGCGAGACTCCTTGCAACTGCAAGTGGAACTCGAGATATTTTGGAATTTTCTCAACTTTGAATAAATCAACTACTTAAAAATATCAAATTAAATACATTTATTATATCTGTTCAAGAAGACAGTTGTTACGATTGTTCCTGATGTCGCCAGATGATGCGGGAGATGCCAGTCATTCACTAGCATGCATGCTCAGGCATGTTTTTGGGTGTAATATTGCAATCGCAAAACGTTCACTTCTTGGTGTATTATTGGACATGAAATACCTTTAATTTTTGTAATGAATAAAATTTTGCTTGCTTCGAAATACGAGATATCTATAGTGAATATGGTTAACGGTTTCGCGGAACATTTTTGGACCTAGTACACAATGCTTGTAATTTTATCTGCCTCGCAAATCAATTATCTTTTTCTAGTGAACTGACACTTCGAAAACACTTGGTATTATCGCCAAAAACAGTTTCATGACCACTCTATGCGTTAACACCTCGAATCAAAACAGTCAAAGGAAAGAAAACAATTGCCCGGTCTACAGCCAATATATAAGCATATCGCACAAACCCAATACACACATCCTGAGTGTTATAAAAATGAAGATTTGATACCGTACGAAATGTAGCAAAACGTTATTCTGACATCATAAGGAACATTCACAATCAATAGAGCAAATTTTTGTCTCCTGAAGTAAGTAATGCCCTGCCGCCGTAGCGCACACAAATGCAGCTTCTATAGATCTGCGCGCACGAAAGATTGTGTGTTAGAATTCTGCGTAATGCACCGATTTGTGTTCATTGGAGAGAGGATTTTTATGGCCTAAAATATTGAAATATGCTTTCAAAAATATGCATTAATGACCTAAAAATTCTGAAATATGCACTTGAATATGCAATTAAAATTAATAATATTTCATTTCCTGTATAAATCTTTCATTATACAATTCAGGAGAAGAATGCTTTGAACAAAAATATACATTTTTATGTCAACAAAAACCTAGCATACTTCACGGGAGAAATAATTAAAGAAATATGCACCTTAGTAAAGTACATTGCATGTCTTGTTTTATTTCCTCTGCCTGATATAAAAACTATGTTATCAAGAAGTATCCTACATTTGCACACGTATTTTGTCGACTATAGAAAAGAACAAAATTGCACACTGTGTCAAGCTCTTTCTAATTAATAAACTCTCACAAACAGATACATCCTATGAAAAGATTTAGAGATGAGTCTCTATTTAAACGAAATATGCAAAATATTTTGAATATGCCCCAACAAAAAAAATCGGATAAATGTGCACAAATATGCACTAACATATTAAACTGTATAGCATACAATTCCAACCAAATGTCAAGAAATTTCACTTAGCTATGCTTTGAAGCAACGAACAAAGATTTGTAAAATCCACGCCCTAGTGATCATGGTGTGGAAGGCAAGAGCAAATCACTACATAATATGTTATTAGATAATATGTTCTATTCCATATTGAGGTGTATTCTATCCAAACCAGTTGGAAATATTGTTGTGGTTGATATATCCTCAAACTAATAAAAAGTACGTCATCCATGGTCACCTGGATTAAGCTCTTTGCTTTTAATCTGCCAAGAAGAGATGGCAAGTAACAATCAACATTTTCATTATCAATAACTTCCTAAATGCTTTCAAAATTAAATACGAAAGTAGGGCGTATTCGTGAAGCAGGGTCATTGCAAATATTTTTAACAATAAAACCAAGAGTGCTTGAATTCCAAGATCAAATATTGAATAACAAACATTATGTAAACAGCCATAAACACTCTGCGGAAGCAAAACTTAAGACATAGGAAATACCAAAGGTCAAGTACTTCATTAACTAAACACGGACATTTTTTGCTGTTATCTCAGAAAACAAATGACTTCTTCCGAAGAAAAAAGAACACCCCGTCAAATGATGGATCGTTTATTTTCTCGTGCATTTGTAAGTACTCTTATCTTCTAGAGAGCATCGGGACGAACATTTTAAAAGAACGCTAGAGTGACCATGACGATCGCGTCCAAACCTATGTCGGTCCCAACGTTTACAAAGGCGGATGTAACATGTGTTATGGAATAGGGCGCCTGTCATGTTTGACACGACGCGTGCAAAAGCCCTGAAAATAGGCGCACGGCAGGGCGTTTTTCTGCCCCCAGCGGCACACTTTGCGAACTGACGCAGACCATCCTGCCGTCTATTACCGTCTACTCCACCTGCCGCAACCATTGTATACCGGATAGAACAGTACTGAATGAGTTACGCAACTTGGCCTCGTAAAGGTTGGTTAACTTCTTGACATTTACAGGTTGGTAGCACATTTTAGCGTAGGGGAGTAACAGAGATATTCGAAACGTTCCGATTATAGATGAGCAATATTTAGCAACAACAAAGTTAGGGTGCCCAATCAATTAATTCTATAACTTTTTCCTATCAGAGTGATTAACATCCGAAGAAAATCACTTTCTCTATGAGGACAAAAATTATACATAATTATTACATGTTCTGAACAATCAGTACGTGAAGACTGGTAAAAGTGGCTATTTACGATATGACATTATCAGGAAATCTTTAACGGCATTATCTAGAAAATATTTTGCAACACGGTTGTTTTGAAGGCATTGACTGCGTCCTTCATGCGTGAACTCTAAATTTATTTCGCAACAATTTGTCTACAATTCTGTTCGCAGAGAAATGGTGAAAGGCTTCAAATGACCGCAAAAATTCGAAATCCTTGGTCATTCAGAAATCGAAAAATTCCGCCAATCCGGCGCAAGTGACGTGACCTGACGGCAAAAATATTGTTCGTTCTTTCACGGGTTCCGCCCCCGCCCCTGCCAGCCGCAGTCCTCGGTTACCGCTCGTTTCCCTGCCTCCCACGCCGCCTTCGCTGCCGCCGCCATCCAATCGCCCACACTGCCGCCTTCGCTGGCCTCTCCCCCCTGCCCCTTCGTCACACTCCCCGTCGCTACCGTCCTTGCCCCCTGCGTCGTGCCCCCGCTTTGGTTCGTCGACTCCGCTATCCCTGCCCTTACTGCCACCCATCAGAATTCTTCACCTCTGCTTCTGTTGGCCACGCCCCCCTCCCTGCTCGCTTCCACGCCACCCCACCCTTGTATTCCGTTATCCTCGTCCCCTGCCCTCCAGTTGTCTCGACCCACACCCCACCACTTCACGTACCCGCCCAGATAGCTCTGAGGCCCCCTCCTCCTGAGCCACTCCGGACGTCGCCGCCATCCCAGCTACCTGAATCGTCCTCACCGAGGTATTCGCCCTCCATCACCGCTTCCTCGGCTTTCTCGTCAACATTCCGAGTTCATCGTCTCTGTCTTCGCGGCCCCGCCCCATCCGTTCCCTTCTACACCAGGCATCCCAACCTTCCCCCCCCTCTCCGTTCCTCCTCCGATACCTGCCTCACGGCTCTCTCCGTCCTTCTAATTTAGCTCCCGCCGCGAACGCTCCATCTGCACCTCCGTTTCCTTCCGAGAGCCCTGCCCCATTGCCTTCGCTTCCACGGACTCCCGACCCCCACGCCTCCTCCACTTGACTGCCCGCCTCCCACGACTCACCCCGCCACGCTCCTGCACGCCCTTCCACGCCCCACCACGCTCCGCTCCGCCGCTCCGTCCCGCCCGCCCCATCCTCCCTCGCCCGCAACGCAAAATCTCGCCACATCCATCCCGCCACGCCCTGCCATGCCCCACCCCGTCCCACCTCACCCCGTCCCACCTCACCCCGTCCCACCTCCCCCCGCCATCCCCGCCCCGCCTCGCCTCGCTATATCCCGCCCCGCCCCGCCCCGTTGCGCCCCGTCGCGCCCCGCCCCGCCCCGCCCCGCCCCGCCCCGCCCCGCGCCGCCCCGCGCCGCCCCGCGCCACCCCGCGCCGCCCCGCGCCGCCCCGCGCCGCCCCGCGCCGCCCCGCGCCGCCCCGCGCCGCCCCGCGCCGCCCCGCGCCGCCCCGCGCCGCCCCGCGCCGCCCCGCGCCGCCCCGCCCCGCGCCGCGCCCAGCTCCGCCCTTCGGTAGCATCCGCCCGCTCCGAGTGGCGCCGCACCAGGCCGGCAAACCGCGCGATTTGTTCCCCGGATTCCTGCGGCGCTGCCTCGTCAATTATTTGTCGCGCGGCGTCAGCCCCCGGGTGGCCGGAGCGGAAGCTGCGGCTGCGGCAGGGCAGGAATGGCCAGTGTTGCCAACCGACTGGCATGAGGTGGACAGTTCTCCGTTGAATCAAATGCTTCCGGACGAGAGAACACCTCAATATTTTTTTAACGATGGGGAGGAAAAATCGCGCGCGGTTGGTGGCCCGTTTGTTAGGGTACTTCTTCGGCATTCGCCTGGTGTTTATCGGAGAAATCGCGAATAACGTCCAGCCGCTTGAATTCAGATCCAGACAGCGACCTTGCTATCTGGCTAGTGTCGAAAATCTGACCCCAGTCGGGACTCGAACCGTAGAATCTCCGGATCAGAGGCCCTGCAGTGACATTACCCTGAGCCACCTAAGCTGGTAGGGAGTTATGGAGGTTCGCTACTATTTTGTTTAATGAATCGAGTGGTACAATATCTTTGGAACGATAGTATGTGAAAGTTGATTCTCCCGGGCGCTTGCTCGTGCATGCCAGTCTAACGCAACATTTTTAGCCTTTCAAGTCCCGTTTTCGAGCTCTTACCTCAAGTTATTTTCCTTACACCGTAATCTACCAAATGAAATGGTCTATTAAGTTTTGTAAGCTATTTGATGTTTTTGGAAGATTCTGATTATCCAAACTCCTTTGAACGTGTGACAAGAAATGCACATAATCTCGAATTTCAAGAACAATTCAATTGACTTATCCAAGTTCTTAGCTTTTTAATTGCATGGTCTCTTAGTTTGTTAATACATTCACACTAATGTTAAAATGTATATTCGTACAGCCGGATCAGCTTTTTGGAACATACAAGAGGGTTGGGTCATTAGTTGTCCATTATGAAGCTATTTTCACATTCAAAACAATGCGCCACTGTTCAACACAATGCTGCCTGTTTGCACATGATCACTGTGTTTAATATAGTAATTCTATTATTTTCGTATTTAATTTTAAATTGTTTGTGTGATATTTTATTTTAAATCGTTAAAAGTCAATATAACATTCATGTTCTGAGACTTTGTCTTTATTATGTTGGGAACTGTCAGTGCCAAACAGATTGGTATGGTCGTCAGGCATCCGTGTATAATAAGAGAGTTATCTGCATCCGTTCGTTCGTCTGTCTATCACTCACAGTTAGACCTCTTCCGGTCCACAAATAGAGATAAATGAAGTCAATGGTGTCATAAGACGGTCTCCTAATGTGAAACCGATCGTTATTTTATAGATCTGTATGTCTACACTGGCACAACAGCTTACGATGGATCTCAGGCCCGCCAGCGGCGTCCAGGCCTTGCGGCCGTAGGGGTACGTGTGATTTGCACATAGACATCCCTTCGCCGCATTCTGGTCCGGTTACCTGTGAGCTACCCGTGGCTTGTTTACATCCATCCTGATAACTCTGAAAAATTCTGATTTTTTTTTTGAGAGAGACTAAAATGCCTTTTGTGTGTCTTACGCCGCCTGCAAAGATTATTACAATCTCATTTAATTCCTATAAACAAGACTGATAGACACAATTCTTTGCCTCTAGAATATATTAGAGACTAAGAATTTACTCTAGAATACTCTGGAAGAATTCTAGAAAAAGTGTTTTGATGGTTTCAGTGCACTTACTAGTACATTGGTGAATCATACTTCCTACTGCACGTACTGGTGCATTAGAGACAATTTAAGTCCTGCAGGGCGAAGTCGAGAAAGATAGAGGAATGTGCAACTATGAATGCGAGCATAACAATGTGGACAGTCTTGGCCCTCAAATAATTATTTTTGTTTTAGTTTTTTCCTTCATGCTTTCGCCTCTTTGCAATGGCACTGTACTCTTAAGAATTTTTATGGTAGGCGCGATGAACTCGCTATGAAAGTTACAGGAATTGACCATTATGAAATTAGTTTCAGTATAACAAATTTGGTAATAGTTTCAAGCTTAGAAAAGATTAGCAGCCATATCGCTAAGCACCTGTAAGATAATATAACGTTCTGTAATAGGCAAATATTAGTAGTATGTTATTTTCGTTCACTTGGCATGCACAGGTAACAAAAATAATACACAAGTCTGTCACCTTATAATTTAATGTTTATTTTTGTTGTTGCAAATAATTATTGTATTACTGAAATTGATTACTTTTTAGGACCCTAATAAAAGATAATCTACATTTTATTATAAATATTGCCATATTCTGTAATTGATTTTAAACGTACATTATAATTTACAATTGCTTCCAGAGTGATGGACTCGAGGTTTCGTGATGACATAAGGGATGGCAGACTAATTGGAATTAATCAGGCTTGTTCATTTATCCAATGAAGAAGCGGTTTGAAATAAAGCTTCCTGCGTAATGTAATCTATACATCAAGCTCACTCTGAATGGATTTGTTTCATCATGCCAATTGTTTCTCATTGGGTTGCTTACATTTGCGTAAAGCGAGTTAATTCAATTTTCCCCACAAAGAGCAAAGGTTTGTTTTCACGAAATTGGATTGTGGAATGTAACGTCAAACAACGTTGTAACATGTGAATTGAGTGCAGAGCACCAGGTTCAAAGGGTAGTAAATAATGAGACGTTATTCAGGTAATCTAGAGGTCTACGAGTATTGCTTTGAAAGTTACGCCAAAGAGAGAAAGTGTAACTTTCTTCACGTGTATTTTCGTTTTAAGGAAAGGTAACATAATGATCCGACTCTTCAAGCACTTCAAATTAGGTAGATTGACCCCTTTCGGGAACCAGTGATTTCCTATTGCAATTTTCGAGGGTGTCCTATGGAGTAGCCGAACTGGTTACCCACGCTCCGTGTAGTCACAGAGGTTAATCAGCTCGAAGACATTGAGGGTCTCTGGATGCGCGACCGTCAGGGTATCCCGGATAGTACCGATGGCTGGGATAAAAGGGAATTTCATTATGACTGCGTTCAAGGAGAATTTCTTCTTTTTCAATGCCGAACATAGTTTCAAGCGTAAGAAGCTCACTTTAGCCAATCATTGTTTTTCCACCTTTGAATGAAATAGCAGCTTTATGTACACTCTGATAAACCAAAGAAGTATGTCTCCTAAAGAGAAAACTCATTAATAGGATCAGTATACTTACAGAAACCCCATTAAATTGTAAATAAAATAAAGTTTTTTTCGAGTCTCAATCGCATGAATGTCAGGGATTTAGGGAACAAAATTTGATAAATCGTTGATATCATTTACAGTGACTTTGTTTTTTGAAATAATAATTAGTTCTTTTGACCGTATGAACACTTTTATAATTTTTTTAAATAACCACTTCGGGTATAAAGTCCCATATACTGCATTATTTCTGAAACGTTCACTGGATATATTTTCTTATAGCCCTTGAGGGGCGTAAATGGTTGAGAACAACGAATGAGTAAAGCGTTGAATACGAGTGACAGGAAAAAATAACACAGTTTGTGAATTAGAAGAGCAGTTCGCGCGATATTTATCACAACGTGCTTTGTGTCAATATCGGTGTCTAAAACCAGAAAATGCTTCATTGATAAGAGTTTTTCAATTTTTCAGGAAGATTGAATCGCTTTTATGAAAACACATTTTTCACAGGTTGGTGATCAAGAGAAGAACCATTGTTTGGATTATCATTCACGCATCTCCACAATGATAAAAGTTTCAGCTAATCGATTACTCATTGTTCAGTTGAATTACACAATTCTTGGAATGGGTGAAATAAAATAATTTATGCAAACTCAGGGATGCATTCTTTGTTTTAAACGCAATCGAATGCATTGAAAATTCACACTCAGTCCAATATGATACATATCTCACATTCTCGTATTTATTTTATTGGTGAATGGCTTTTTATCTCCATCTTTGTTTTTGTTGTATTTTTTTACGCAACATTAAAAACAGTGAACACAATTTCTGGCGTTAAATAATCTTTGTTAAGGTTTGCGTCTGTCAAGTGTAATAAAAATAGTTTCTTGAAGCCTTCCAACAGAACACATAGAAATATTGACTTAGTGAGAAGATATCACGAGTATTATAACCTAACAAAATGAACAAGTAAATCAAGCATTGACAAGCTGTGAGAAATCACAACTAGCTTGTTCAGCAACAAATTGACTAGCCAGTTGATGTATCGTATTTCACAAACAAGAACGTTATCATACTTAATTTGCTTTTGGGGAAATACTAGGCATGATTTTTCGAATTCGGTGGTGTATTAATATCAAATGTTTAGAAAAACAGAAACAATGGATCTGACGCCAAGATCTAAAGCAAAACGTCGTCAGTCGTCGAAATACGCCAAAGGACCAAAATGGATCCAAACGTGTTGGCACAGATGTGCTGTCTGTACAAATCAACTAGACAATCTTTGAATGAATAAAATAAGTTTCGGCAAATATTTTTCCCAGTTCAATCACCGCTTGAATATCTCCACAGGTTTGAATTCCAATCCGAAACCCTGCCTGAGACCAACCTGACATCCCTCGTTCATAGGCTTCCGCGGCCGGAGTCAATACATTCTTGTACTGAAGTCTTCTGTATAGTTCTGAAGAAGGCCACAGCAAGATGGCCGAAACAGCACAACTGACCGAGACGCAGCTCAATCCCGATAGCCCAGAATGTACTGGCATCCCTCGCCCGGAAGCACAACTTTCGGAACGCGCGGTGGCGGGACAATCGAATAGTCGTTTTGTAATTTCATTTCATAGCCGGCGCTGCTGCGCGTCGCCGGGAATAAAAATCACGGCAGCTTCGAATTCGCTGGATCATGGTCGCTAATGGGGAGCCGCACACGCGCCTCGTTCGCACCTCCGCCTCCACCGCCCTCGCCAGTGAGCGCGCGCCGCCGATGCAGCCCACCCGCGATGATGCCCGAATATAGAACCCGGCGAGGACCACGCGGAGTATCTCACTCCTTTCTTCTGCTCCTGCTTGTACATCTTTTCAACTAGGAAAAACAGTTAACCCTTTGCGAGAATTAATCACGTTACTCAGAAGGTCTCTCACATCCTCCTAGTAACCTATTCTCACTGTATCTATTTATTTATGGTATAAATTTTCATGTATTATTTTGTATTTTTTAAACGTTGTTAATTGTTAACATCATCACGACCCTCCAAATTCCAACAGAAAAAATACTTACGCATGTCAGTAGCATGTTTAAAGGTTACTTTTGAGTTTCTCGTCATATTCGTTTTGAAGTTAATGTAATTGTTTATACCCTCGAAAGACAAATTTTTGTTGAACAAGTATCAAATTTTTTTTTAAACTCCTGAGTTATCAGCAAGGAAAAGCCATACAGGGTGACTAGGGAGAAAGCAACGAAACGTTGAAAATAAGTAAATTTTAAGCACATTTTGTTTAATAAACTCCTTCAATATTTCGAATGGTTGAGTAGCGATAAGCACTCAAAAGTGGATTGAAAAAATACTTTCTTTGCCAAATTTGCGTTTCAGAAACATGCAAACAATCCATAAACATGTAAATTGCTAATTATTTTCAAAAGAAATAAATATAAAATATTTGTTTAGAAAGAACAATTAACACAAATTAAAAAAACTATGGAACTGTGTAAATTGGGTGCAATTTATTTGTGTTAATTTTTTCTTTGTGAACAAATATAAATATATTGGCCAAACATAATATATATTTCAAAAACAGATATATTCATTTTTTGTTAATAATAAACAATTTACATGTTTCTGGAGTTTTTATTATCTTTCTGAAGTACAGATTTTTGCATAGAAAGCCTTTTTCAAATCAACATTTGAGTGCTTATTGAGGCTCAAACATTTTATATCTTGAAGTTTATTAGACAAAATATGCTTAAAATTTACTTACGAACTTATTTTTTAAGCTTCGTTGTTTCCTCCCTGGACATTCTGTGCATCCTAACTCAGTGAATTACAAGGGTGGTTCCGTAAGTTTCTGGCATTACTAACCTCTATTTGTGCATCACAATTAGAAATTATGAAGAGTTAATAAGAAACAATTATGTAACTTTTAACTTAATCGTTCATTCCAACCTACATTTCACCACTGTTTATTAGTATTTCTATGCTTTTAAAAACATACTCCGGCATTTCTTCGTAAAACGGTCAAAAATTACTTCTTTCACCTCACACTCATCTGAAACTTTTCTTCTCGGGGGTGCCCAAACTGAACTGTAGAGTGAATGGTTCAACTCCTTGACGCCACTGTTCTTTGCAGCATTCTTTGCAATCAGGGCTGCAAGCACAGATGCATTGTCATGAAGAAGCCAAACATCACGAAATTTCACGCACCGCAAAGCTGAGTGAGATGTCGGCTGCAAACTTGTAGCATGACAACAATGGAAGACAAGACTGTCTACTACTCAGGAGGTTTTTCCATTGCTGAGCATTTTCTTGGTCAGGCCAGAAACTTATGGAACTTCCTCTATATTTTGCGACAAATGTTCGA
Source organism: Gryllus longicercus (assembly GCA_038098605.1). Taxonomy (NCBI): domain Eukaryota; kingdom Metazoa; phylum Arthropoda; class Insecta; order Orthoptera; family Gryllidae; genus Gryllus; species Gryllus longicercus. Next base: position 1,214,425 of record JAZDUA010000398.1, read on the forward strand.
AATCGTCTCGCACTATAAAAATTCTATTAAATAACTCATAATTGTAACAAAATCGTAATAATAATAATAATAATAATAATAATAATAATAATAATAATAATAATAATAATAATAATAATAATAATAATAATAATAATAATAATCAGGAACAATTGACATCACCGTCTCAGCTTGTACAAGATTGTGACGAAGGTTCCATTACTCTAGGTATACTGCATTAAAAACTCTATACGCTGTGCTCTGGGTGTAATTAAGTCGCTTATCACCGCCATTATTATTCAGAGAACAGAATGAGACGGTCAACGATGGACTTCAGAATAATTTGCAATATAATTAAAGAAAAATTGTATATAGTTAAGAACTCATAGTACGTGTATTTAAAAATGTTTTACAATTATTTTCTGAAAGTTTGTATTAAAATGTTATCAGTTTTTGAGCTGTGACAAGAACATAAGTGTTTTAAACATTTCGTTTTCTTGCTGTCCTTTCACTGGGACATACAAGTAAATGAATACGTCCTTTACCAAAGACGAAGCCCACCGCGTCCCTACCAAAGACGAAGCACCGGTTTGTGGATTTTGTGCTACTAAGCTGTTGATATTTTAATATTAAGACAAAAGATACAATGTAATTAAATGCCCATATATTTCTAATGATTCACTTGTGAGATACAAGCCCTCGGTCTTTCAATAACGTGACAAAAAGTACATAAGGTTCACAAATTGATGCGATTCAGAACAGCACGGTTTCTGGGGCCTTCTGCACCCTGCAGGCCAAGAAAACCGACGGGCCTCAAAGTCTGCGTTATTGACGTTCATAGGCTAAGAACGAGGTTTTACGGTGCAGCGAAGAGGCGATATTTTACGTTGAAGGCTCGGGGTGACGGCGAGCCCACACTCCAGGGACAGAGAACTTGTTTTTATTTGGTTATGAAAATAAGCTCTCTCGTTTTCCTAACTGCGTTTATTAAGCGGTACTGACGTCAAGTGGTGGCTTGTCAAGACTCGAATCTATAGACTGTGTTGGGGACTATTTCTGCTTATGTTATTTACCAATTTATCATGATTTCCAATTGTATGTAAGTGTAACTGTGGAAGTGAATTACTACAACTAAAATTTCAAGACAGATCAATTAAATTTCAGTGTTGATTGCTAATATAATAATAATAATAATAATAATAATAATAATAATAATAATAATAATAATAATAATAATAATAATAATAATAATAATTGCCTTCAATTATTGCGTGACACTTGCCACAAGACTTGTTGTTCAACCAATTACTTAAATGTATGTTATACATTTTTTCAAAATTGAAATATTAAAGATGGGAGCATTAAGCACAATTCTACAACCTTAACTTCAAGCAAGAGTATCTGAAAGGCTTGCGCGAAGAATAAAAAAAATAATAAACACTAAAAATTAAGTGTGCTTAATTGGCCATAGTTTCCGTTATTTCTTATTTGAAATGCTACAACTGTATATACATATAATACTCGTGTATAGTAGTTTTCAAGAGAGATTTTTTAGCGTCTTCTTCTGACGTCGGATTCATCCGAGACATTCGCTGCAATTAATAAGCGCGTGGTTACAAGCTGTAAAAAATTGTCCCTTTGAAAGGTCAGAGCTGTACGATATCATTCACGGTACAAGAAAAAGCGACACGACAGCAAGGCTATTTATAAGTACATAGACTGAAACCAGTCACCTGCCAGCTCTCCGACAACCTCGTTTATTTTGCGGTTCCACACGTAATTCGGAATCGTATATACCCGCGCTTTGGTCCCCGCATTATGCATCCACCTTACTTTCCTTGGTAGTCAGTAATTGACCGGAAAGCACTGTGGTTGACGTGAACTAAACGGTCCCATTAGACCTGCATTCACACTTTCCATTCGAATCTCCATCATTCCATATGTTATTGTCACTCCCATCGGCATTCGTACTGCAATCTCTTCGCCTCGCCGGTATATCACAATTCTGGCCACCATCGCTCTATTTGCCATCACCGTCCACACTATTGTCGAACCAAATTCACGCTGGCTCCATTAACATTATTACAACCGTTTCTGCCTTCCATAGTACATTTTTTCTAAATTCTCCTTTGATCTGGTATCAGAGAATTACCCAACCCCTTATTCTGCTACAATAGTTTATTTTAATTAAAAGAGATAAAGAGTTATAACAGTAAAAAATATTTTTGTCTAAAATAATAGTTTAAAAAATATAAATTGCACCATTCTATATTTTCATTCGTTCTTTTCTATAAATCTAAAAAAATCGTATTTAGTGAATTTTAGTTCTATACTTCCTTGTAATTAGAACACGCTCTCTTCTGAACAGATTTCTCACTCTGTGTATTACATTAATTTCGAATTTTCGACAATTAAGTCACAGTTTCCAATTTTCTCTTTTCGCAGCCTGTAATGTCTACAATATACGCTTGAAAAAATTTTCATGCACTTTTGAATACTATCGATAGACATATAGGCCTTATGTGTGTTAGTTTCTTATAAACAGATCACGAAAATAATTTACCTCCAATCATCCTCCAAGGTCCATTTATTCCTAATTAAACCACAATACCATATGAGTTCGAGCTCTTGCGATCGTGTTTTGGATGTTCATGTGATTTTAATCTCATTAGGAAAAACCAGACTCTGGTGAGAGGAACACTTTGCTGATGGACAAACATCTCAACTTCATATTGGCGTCAGATGGAACACATTAACGAATTCAGTCGACGATTTCACAATTTTATATCGCCAACAAATATTTGTGAAATCTCAATATTGGGAAATACGTTAGCTGCCAAGATTTACTATTTTAAGTCGAGTTTGTGCATAATAAAACGGTGATTTCCAATTACGAATCTTCCCATTGTCCCCTGCACTCCACCTTACGTTTCTTCTATTCTCAAAGCAACTTACTGCTAGAGCTAGTTTACAAACACGTAGAATGGAGTACCATTGAGGCAACCGTCTCAGAAAATATCGCGAAACTTTCATAACTTATGAAACGGATATCGTACGTGAATACCAATAGACAAAGTGGTTTTCGTAAAAGCTTCCTGTTTGATGTAGAATGTTTCCCAACATCGAAGTATTGACTTTTGTCATATAAATCCGAAACCTCGAACCCGGCCCCCTTCCGGCCATTACCTCGCCCACAGCCACCGCCGGCAGCGCGATCGAGCGGAGCGCCCACTAAATAAATTCGCGGGCAACACATGCCGCGCCCCCCACCCCATTCCACTGCGTTCGGCCCTGCCGCGCCCCGCCCCCGCGCCGTTCCCGCCCGCATTCTCCCGCCCCCGTCCCTCCCGCTCCTCTTTGTCCCTCCCCTCTACTCCTCGCCACCGCACTTCCCCGTCCGTCCCCGCCCTTCCCGACCCTCCCGACCCTCCCGACCCTCCCGGCCCCTTCCCACCCTTCCCACCACTCACCCGCCCTTCCCCCAGCCCTCTCGCGACCCTCCCCCGCCCCTCCCCCGCCCCTTTTCGCGCAACCTCCCCCGCCAAACCCCATCGCACCCCCGCCCCACCAAACCCACCATCGTCCTGCTCCTGCCCTGCCCCTCTCCCGCTACCACCCTGCCTCAGCCCGCCCCCGCCTCGCCACTAACCCCCGGCACTTGAGCCTCCCCACCACCCCTGCCGCGATCCACTGCCTCAGCGGAGACGCTGAACTGGAGATCCTAGGCTTCGACGTTTGGCGGATATTCAGTAGTAGATAGATACGTAACTAGCAATGTAGTACTGAAAAGCGTAACTAGATAGCTAGGACGAATTCAGTCGCTGTCTGGAAGAGACTTTTACGGCCAACTGTTCTATTGGTTGTTTTCGTCGTTCTTCCGGTGAATTTTATGCTAACGCCGGAGCAGTATCTTAACAAACGGGCTACAAATCACGCGCGATCTTTCCTTCCTTTTTCTTGTACTACCCTCTCCCTTTACTTACACACACTTACGTGCACTACAACTACACCCATCCAAGAGACGTCAGGAGCTTAGAGCTTGTCCTAACTGGGCTGTGCCTTTTCGCGCAACCTCCCCCGCCAAACCCCATCGCACCCCCGCCCCACCAAACCCACCATCGTCCTGCTCCTGCCCTGCCCCTCTCCCGCTACCACCCTGCCTCAGCCCGCCCCCGCCTCGCCACTAACCCCCGGCACTTGAGCCTCCCCACTACCCCTGCCTGGGTGAGATTCATGTAGGGGTGAAATCTCCGCACGTTCTGCAACATTCAGTGGGGAGAGAACAGTTCCATCTCCAGTCGTAAAATATATTCCACTCACTAATGGCACTAATGACCATAGCAGTTGATGTATCCGGAAACTTCATTCAAACTGTATCTGGGCACGCTCGTCCAAGCCTTTCCCGTCCTCGCTTGGCCGGCCCCCACCGTTCCCGCTCCGCCGCGTCTCCCCCACAGGCCTCACCATGTCCCTGCCTGTCCCACCTCGTTCTGCCTCGCTCTCCGCCACCCGCGACCCTCGTCCATTCGGGACCTGCCCTCCTTCCCTCCGTTCTGCCACGGCCCTCATCCTCCATCTCCCTATCATGTTATTCCCTCGCCTTCCAGAGTTCGTTCCGCCGCGCTCTCCACCTCTCCCGTCCCTCACGCACATCACCGCTCGTTTGAAATGCGTCGAGCATCTGCCCGCCCCTCTCCGCCCCGCCCCCCACGCCCCTCCCCTCCTCGCCCCACCCCAGCACTTCCCTTCCCGCCCCCCACGCGACCGCGCCCCTCCCCGCCCGCGTCCCACGCCCCGTCCCGCCCCTACGCCCCGTCCCGCCTCTCCCAGCTTTCACTCGGAACGAGAGCGCCTGAAAACGACGCGCCCGCCCTTCCCACCATAAATACGGACGTGATAAAATGAATGCCGTGATTCCAGCCGTCCGTCCAAACGAGCCTCGTTGCGGAAGCGTAGGCGGCAGTAGATTTTCTTTGCGGCGAACATTTACTCTGCGGCTCCATTATGAATGTGTGATTTCGTAGGGTTTTCGGCATGCTAAAATGGAAAAAAATCTCCGAATGTATGAGTAGTATAACAATCGGGATGGTAATGGTGGTGTAATAACGCTAATATTCGAATACAGATTTTATATTGTAGATCGCTACCACATAATAATTATTTTATCGCCGTGATAAAAATATACTTCAAATCGTAAAATTAGTGATATAAAATATTCTTACTACGTGGTCGTGGTGTAAATATGATCTTCAAAATATTTTCTCTTAATATACCGCTTTCACTATCAAAAAATAATCTGATTTCACTATTAGTACAGTAGAACACTAAAATGAATCACGTAACGCACACGTGACTGAGAAAAAATTTGTTTTCCAGCACGTCCACTTCGTTGGCGAGAGTCTCCTGCGTGTAGCACGTGGTATATCTTGGGAGGTGACAGTCTTCCTTCCAGTTAGAACATGAGATTACATCTGCAGGTATCTCCCACAGCGGGGGAGGACTCGCGCAAGCCAGGGGGAAATCTAAGCTCTAAAATCTAAGTGTGTGGCAGTGTGTCGCACGAATATGTAAATGCATGAGTGTATGTAAAAGGAGAGGAGAAGAGAAGGATGAGGAAGGGAAAAATGTGTGCGGTCCATTTGTTAGTGTGCTGCTCCGGCATTCGCCTGGTATTGATTGGAGAACCCACTGATAATACCTATAAGAGCAGCCAATCGCTAGAAATCGCCTCCAAAGACCGGCTAAATTCGACCAAGCTAATGAATTAGACCTGCAATGCTAGTTTTTGACTCTTGATGCAGCCTGTGAAGAAAACCCCTTATGATACAGACGGATGTCAAAGCCAAGCGTCTGTCTCTAAGAGCCGCTGGCAGTGAAAACGTTTGTTATCACTGAGTTATTTTTGCCGATAGTTTACACATACTGTAAAACCTATTAGTGCATGGCCCAAATCTTTTGCAACTTTCAGTAGATGATGATTATTCTTCAACGGAGGCAGTCAGTCATCAGAGCCTTTGCACTATTTAATCTCAATTTTTAATTCAAAAGTCATATATGTGGCAACAAATCTCAGTACTGATACACCTCGGCTCTTGCAGGGATGCTGCTCTGTTATTAAAATCTTCACGTGATCATTTTTAACATATCAAGTTCATATCCCTAGCCACATTGTCATACAGATCGACAAGTACATAATTGCCGCGCAAATTGCAAATGTGAAAGGGCAGCAGTTCGTGGCATCTATCGAACCATCTGTTAACCAGGAATTAATATTTTAATTATTTCATCGCAAATTCCCGCCGGCGCCGCTGCTCCGGCATCGTTCAGCTGAGCCCCGGAGGCCGGGCGATCGGAAAGCTGGCTACTTTGCGCCGTCAGCCGTCCACTCGGGCTCTAAACCACTCGGCCTGCGCCGGACGGATGACGCACGCAGAACTGTTAACACCGGCGCGTTTATTTTCCGATAACGCGCGGCTCTCGCATCGCGCGTCAAAAAATCCCTCATCTCGCGCCCGCGGCGATGCACGCCGCGCGCTCTTCATGTCTGCGCGGTGCGACCAGGTGTGGGGTGATCGCGGGGGGGGGGGAAGGTGAAGCAGTGGGAAACGGGAGCGCCTGTTCGAGGTGTACGGCACTGGAGAAGTAGCGATGGAAGGAACACTGGGAAGAAGACGGCAGTTGGGACTGGTAAAGGTAATAAAGTGCCCAAATGTGGAATAATTTTTACATTTTCGTCTTCAACATTACAAACAAGAGCAAATTTGAAGACTGGTGTAGATAATCACTTAAACTAGTCATTTATAAACACGTGTGGTTAATATTATTCACATAAATCTATTAGAAATTCACGAAATGTAGTAATTAAAGAAGGTCTACTTTTATTCCACATTAGGCGTACCCTGTTCCTGAAGTTGAATAGTGAACGCTTTTACTTTTTAGTAATTAATAAATTAACTAATGTCTAGTTTACGTCTATCTAACTAACGTTTATTTAAGTAAATATACATATTTGGTTTAATATTACAGATAATTCCTGCAGACGAAATACTTTTTTGGATTACCTCCACAGAGCACACGAGACCAGTTCTTACAATTTTTCCGCTGAGTCTAATCAGTTGAGCCTTAGAACCTTAAACCCCCAAAGTACAGTACAAAATATTAACAATTATATGTTAGAAAATGCAATATGTATGCAGCCAAAAGAACCATGTACATTTGACACACAGCAGTAATGTAGAATATTCCACATTAGGGCAATGCTCGTATTGCACATTAGGGACATAGTGACCTTATTACCTTCAATATGCTTAGCGGTCAAAACCTGCATCTATGTTCTGTATACATTCTGTGATATTTTCTTATATATACAACTAATACATAGTATATAGATAATTCTTCTAACATTTACAGCATCTGAGTATCAACAATTCTTTTATTTACTCCTCCAACATTTTTGTTGACGCTCTGAAGAAAACACCCTCCGCCACTTCACTCAAGAGCTTCACCTCAAAAAACATTATCAACGTTCGATCAGGGGCTTCTTCAAAGAAAATCTCAAATTATGGTTCGAGACCTCAGCTCAACAGAGATCCGATACTTCGGTATTTCACTTTAGACACGTATTCCACATTAGGGAAATTTACCCTATGATCGTAGTCAAGCATTTCTGTTAGTCAGTATCGGCACCGGCTTACCCTTCAGTTTCCGAGGGTTTTCTCTCTCTCTCGCTCTCTCTCTCTCGCTCTCTCACTCTCGCTCTCTCTCTCGCTCGCTCTCGCTCGCTCTCGCTCTCTCTTTCGCTCTCTTTCGCTCTCTCTCGCTCTCTCTCTCTCCCTCTCGCTCTCTCTCGCTCTCTCTCGCGCTCTCTCGCTCTCTCTTTTTCTTTCTTTCTGTCTGTGTGTGTGTGTGTGTCTTCCTTCACACGCGGACGGGAACGTCGTTGCCGGATCTCGCCATCTATCTGGGCAAGATCACAGACACAGCCCGGAATAAAACATGCACTACACTTACGGTACTAACTACCTTAGCTGTTCACGCGCCGAGAATCGCTAATCCATGAATCAATAAATCAATCCAAATCCAGGTTTTTTCCCTTGCGGAACACCGATCCAGGTGCGGCCAGCTCTAAGCTCCTTTCTGAAACTCCGGCACGAGGTAGAGTAGTGATGTGAGGCATGCACGCCTCGTATTTTAATTATTTATTCTCAAATGGCGTGGAAGTATGTGTATGTGAAAGGGGGGCACAAGGGTGAGGAAGGAAATATCGCGGGAGATCTGCGGCCGTTTGAAAGGATATTTGCTTCATCTTTCGACTGCTGTTGATAAAAGAAACCACAGAAAGCCATTGATCAGAGCAGTCGGCTGCTAGAGTTATGCTCCAGATAATGGTTGAATTCAACCAACCAACAGTACGACTATAATCTGGTATGGTCGGCACTTGAACTCTAGAACCACAAGTCAACGAAGCCGCAGAAGAAAGATGTTGTCACGCGGCTATCGCAGCCGCAAGCACAGAGTATTGAATTGAATTGGCCTTATTTTACGTGGCGAGACTCGGGCCATCACGCCCGCTCTTCCGTTTGACCACGCAAATTTCGCTACGCTCCTTTCATCAACTAGCAGAGAAAGGAGGTATTTCTTGGGCGAGAAACAGGTGATTTGAATTTAGCTCAGAGGTGTCATTTAGGTTTGAGGATCTTTTACATGCAAGTAAATCTACTAACATGGGACAGCCGGCTTTACTTCCCCTCCGAAGGAAGGCGTACGAAGGATTTTGTCGCCCTAAAAATCCACGGCTTCGATCAGGTTTGAACCCGCGAGCTTGGGTATAACAGTCCGGTACGCTAACCGTCACACCATCGCCGCCGGAGTACGAGTGTATTGATGAGAATATTCATGATGATACCGGGAGAGGTGGCTAGGGCATCACCGGTAGGATTTTCCACACTAGCTTCTGAGCTGGGTCGAATTCAGTTGCTGTCTGGAGAAGGATTCTAGCGGCCGGCTGCTCTGATCGGTAGTTTTCCGTGGTTTCAACACCTGGCGAATGCCGGAGCTGTAATCTAACAAACGGACTACGGGCCGCGCGCGATCACACCTTCCTCTTCCTTGTCCTACTATCACCCCGTAGTTACACACACTCACACTAACATGCACTACACAACCACACATGCCGGGAGATCGGTTGGGGGCTTAGGGCTTGTCCCGGCTGGGGAGGTGCCCCGTTCGTGGGAGATATCTAGTTAAAGAAAACCCCGCTAGACAACGGTAGGTCGACGTCGGATCTCGCCATAGAGCGAGGGAAGACCACCGCCACCTCCCGAGCAAAACATGCACAACACGTACGGGACTAATGACCCTGGTAGTTGACGCGCCCGGAATCACTATCAATCAATCAATCAACCAATCAATAATGATGAGGAGTGATTGACATGGTAATGAGTTACATGGCGAGGAGGGAAGCTCACGCCAGGCCTGTGGTCATAGAGGAAGTTTGCCACGTCTTTTAATTTCATGAAGGATAAAAAGGGTGATCACGAGAGGAGAACGATGATGAGACATTAATGATTTAAGATACGATGATGGTCAGTTATGACACGTAGTCATGTGCTGAAAGCACGGGGGCGTTACGCGGAATTGGGGTTTCGCGAATTTAACGATTCTTCAAGCTCATATGTCCCCAAAATCAGCCATATTCATGCAATGGGTTTGTATTAACCCATTCGGTAGATTGCTGTATGCTGCCCATACAATGCGTAATTGTATTAACACATACAATGGGTTTGTATTAACCCATTACCGCCCGAATTAATATTGCTGCAATTCGCGCAAGCTTATTGTCGTTCGGAGGGCATTGCTGGGGCTATATGGTAGCATCAGATTGTAACTTTCATCGCAGTATTGTTGGTGTAAGCAAAACTATTATACTAGAACGCTCTGATGCGTTATAAGATTTAAAAAACGGATCTGAATACGTCCTGGTGCAGAATACTTCAATGTCGACTACATCAACATCTAACTTCCAGAAATTCGAAAACTAATTATATTTTTTGTTGAAAATGGGTATGTTATTTGAAATTATAAAATTCACGAATGAGAGTAAAGGGAAAAAGAAAGGTGGCCAGAAATATGTGTTCTTTAATGAGAATGCTGGGCGTTAATAAGTTAAGAGCATTTGATACTAGTAGATTGAACGAAACGCACAAGAGAAGCAAAAGTCTAAATGGAAAGAGCTTAAACTAATATTCTTCATTGATAACATAACTATATCATCTTACTTACACTATTTTCTGGTACCAACCTCTAATTTTCATGCAAATATGTTTCAGAAAACATTGTTTCTTTCTGCGTCTCTCAATTTTGTGAAAACGGGAAGTGATGGGTTCATCCTCTTTTACAGGCAGGAACGACCTTACTGCTCTGCAGCAATACAGGGTTAGCTGACGTACTTAATGAAAGCGGCAATTCAGAATAACTCAGAAGAGTCAACGCCATTTCAGCCGGGCTAAGCGATCACCCCAGAAAACGGATCGTGTTTAGTGAACTGTTACAAGGTTTCTCAGGAAAGGATGAGAATGCTGGTAAATCAGTGATCAAAAGTTAATTTTAAAGATGAAATAAAGAGTCGAGATTTCGATAAAGAAACACCTGAAAAAAATTCATAAAATATTCGAAGTTATATGTTTGCACCTGTAAAATAATTATTAATCAAATAAAATAATAATTTATTTTGAGTGCAAGTAATGTAATCCGCCATATGTCATTCATTAATGAGTACAAAAAAGAGATTACTACATTCACCACACCCTACCGTTTTTAAAATAATAACGACAGTCTACTCTACTAAAAATTTGGTATTTAAAAATTAAAAGTTGTATGAAATTATATACTGAAAATTATGATATTTTTCCCGGAGATGAACCTTATCATTATTTTCCGCTTGGGGACCCGCAGCGCCTAGTTGATCCGCCCCTGGTTCAGAGGTTAGTCCACCCGCGTGTCGGTGACGAGGCGACGAGGGCGGTGAGAGGGAGAGCATTGGGAGTGGCCGTGGGTGAGGTTGATGAGCTGGCGGGGAGGGGGGAGCTACCGACGAGTGCGTGGAAACGCGACACGCGGGCCAATAACAAAACTCGCTTCGCCCGGGTGCGTGACGGGCTGTCGCACGCTGTCACAGGGCGTCGCTCGTCCCGGTGCGGACATTGGAAGCGGCGGCGCACACGGGGAAATGCACTAAATAACTAAGCAGTACGGGTTTTATTACATATTGAGTTGTAATAATCATAATAATAATCATAAACCTAGCGATGTGGTTCAGTGCTGAGTGCACTGACTTCGCAGTTGGGAGGTCAAGGTTCGATCCCCTGGCCAGCCATCCTGACCGGGGTTATCGTATTTTCCCTCAGTCATACAGGCGAATGCTGGGATGGTTCAAAAATTCCACGATCACCTCTCATCATCATCCTATCACCTCATAATCCGTAATTCAACGCTTAACAACTTTGTCTTATCAAGAGATACAAACGAAAAGCCGATCCCTATAAAGACACACGCATCTCTCTCCGACAGAGATCATAACTGGGTTTCGGAAGAGAATGTATTACGTGGTCAGAAATGGCCGATACGAAATAATAATAATAATAATAATAATAATAATAATAATAATAATAATAATAATAATAATAATAATAATAATAAAAATGACTCGGTTGTCTGGGGCTAAGCATATGCGAACCATCGTGTATGGCTTACATTGATTATGAGAAGGCGTTTGACTCGGTACCACACAGCTGGCTACTGCTTGTCCTCAAAATATGCAAATTTGACACAAAAATTGTCAACTTTCTGTCTCATGTTAAGTGAACGTGGTGCACAATAATGACTGAACTCTCCAAAGGAAACTATTAAATAGGATGAGATTGCTCATCAACGAGATATATTCCAAAGGACTCGCTGAGTCCACTATGGTTTGTCTTGGCAATGAACCCGTTATCCAGTATCTTGAATTCTTCTGTATTGAATTTAATTGAATTGAATTTGCCTTATTTTACGTGGCGAGACTCGGGCCATCAGGCCCGTTCTTCCGTCTGACCAGGCAAATTTCGCTACGCTCCTTTCATCTAGCAGAGAAAGGAGGTATTTCTTGGGCGAGAAACAGGCGATTTTGAATTTAGCTCAGAGGCGTCATTTAGGCTTGAGGATCTTTTACATGCAAGTAAATCTACTAACATGGGACAGCCGGCTTTACTTCCCCTCCGAAGGAAGGCGTACGAAGGATTTGTCGCCCTAAAAATCCACGGCTTCGATCGGGTTTGAGCCCGCGAGCTTGGGTATAACAGTCCGGTACGCTAACCGTCACACCATCGCCGCCGCAACCGTATTCGGCTATGCTATCAAGAACAGGACACAAGAAACATATCGGTTAAACCATCTCTTGTTTATGGATGGTTTGAAGCTTTATGCTCCAACGAATATGCAACTTGAACAATTCCTGTTATTGTTAAAAGTTCTCAAGGGATGTATGTATGGAATTTGGAAGGGACAAAAATTATATAATAAGAGGTTTTATGCGAGGGTGTGTATAATTGCATATTATTGAGGGTGAACGTTTTTTTTCAAGTGATTAGTGGGGAGAAATATAGTGTGATAAATATAATGTACAGATAATAGTGTTATAAACAAATGTTTAAATTTTAAGAAATTCGTTGATCGAATGCCAACTTTATGTCAGCTGACACAAGACACCAAATCTTGTTCCTACGGAATATAGTGTATTACTTTATAGTATCTATTATGGACTATATCTATTTTGCGTATAACTACAGACATCTTTCATTATACTTCTGCAGTGCCTGTAATAAAATGAATTTTTTGATATTTATATTAATAATATTTTTGGAAGTTGCATACTTCACACATGCATTCAAACAATGAATACTTCTTCAATTTTATCTCTATTGTAAAAGATATTGATTTAATCCAGTGAGTTAAATACATTTTAAAATAGTTGGTATCCATATGACTACAACAAATAATTTAAAATTTTCGTTTGCACTATGTGTTATCCATTACATTTTAATTGAGAAGAAGTTTCCCAATTCCCAACGCGCACTGCACAGTGGTGTCTCGGCTGCCTTTCTCTCCGTTGCCTTTCGGCCACTCCCTCTCACTCTATCAGCGCGCGGTGCATTCATTACGAATGCCTCTCGCAGTGAATTGATAATAAGCCGCCTTAACACGATTCCGTGCGCGGCGTCGCAGTCGTATATCAAGGCCACGACAGCTGAAAGACGCCGGCCGTCGCCTCCCCTGGGCACTGTCCATTGTCCGAGTCTTGCGCGCCGGCGAACAGTGCGGTCGGTGCGGAGCTGCACTGCCAACATCAAACGACGAGCTACGCACGCAGGAATACGCACGCGTGATACGCCAAGGTCGCGAGACGAGCGAGTTTCTTTCCTGTAGAAATACACATATTCAGATCCTTCGAGAGCAGGACTGGCCGAGGCAATTTACGCGCTAGAGTGTGATTCACCACCAGAGTATGTTGTTTGTTACTTCTTATAAGGACAGAACCACGCGCTCGTTGCTGCAAAATTTTAGGTACTTAAACGTGTAACACTACTCGCTGAAAATTAATGTGTTTTCTTCTTATAATTCCAACCAACAATGACAGTTATAACAGCTGTTGAAAGGTATTTTTAGTTAAGATAATGAAACATTGTAGTTTAATAGTTCTGACAAAATTGCTTCATATAAGTTTCATTACAATGCATTACATTACACATAACATTATAACATTGCAACGATGAATGAAATGCCTGAGAGTATTTAGCTTTTGTTTTCAACCACTGGAAAACTGACATTTAAAATTTTAGAGTGGGTAGTCAGAAAAACGTGTGTATGAATTTGATCAACCTCTACAATCTTTCAAAGAGTAAATTTGGTTTAGCCTTTATTACACAATTTATATTTCACGGCATGTTTTTTAGACTAGCAGAAGAAACATTTCAACGATTGGCAGCAGGGTCAACAAAAAATAGCAAATTCTAACCCCACTAAATATTTCTTGCAAAATCGAGAAGTATCCGGACTCACCTTTGAATGTTCTACATCCCGTCCCAAAACCATACCTATGTCGTCGAAGCTCCGAGACCTAAGCGTGACCAATGAACGCATGGACGAGAACCTACCACAACTGTCGCGCAGGACATGTCACGGCCGGATTGCTACCAAAAGGAGTAAATATCTTAGAGGCTAACGACGACGAGCGTCCCGTACAGATTTCGGGGGGAATTACCTTTCATATTTTATGTTAATCCCGCGGCCGGGAGCCCGGCGCGGGCCGCTGTTTCCGTCTAATTGACTGGTATATGTTGCCGTTCGTTTTCTCTGGGTTCGCCACGCCTTCCGAGCGAAGTGCGCGGGCGAAACTGGTATCATGACGCCATTAACATAATAAGATCGTGTTTCACGCGGCGGCGCGCCGCAATGAGGAATTTTACACGGCGACGCCGGCGGAGGCGGCGGCAGGGGGGGGAGACGGTGACGGAGAGGGAGATGGAGAAATGGGAGGAGGTAGAGGTGGAGACGGTGGCGGAGGTGGGGACTGTGGTGGAGGCGGAGACTGAGATGGAAGTGGGGTCAACTGTGGAGGCGGTGCTGGAGACAGAAACGGTGATGGAGGGGGAAATGATGGGAGTAGAGAAGGAGATGGCGGCGGAGGTGGGAACGGATGAGATCGAGATGGCCGCTGTGGACATGGGGTCAACTGCGGAGGTGGGGCTGGAGGCGGTAAATGTGAAGGAGGTGGAGAGGGAGATGGTGGCGGAGGATGGAGGGAATAGAGACAGAGACAGTGGAGGTAAGGACAGCAATGAAGAACGAGACTGAGATGGAGAAGGGGTCAACTGCAAAGGCGATGCTGGAGACAAACGTTGATAGAGGTGGAGACGGTGGTGGAGCGGTCCGTGGCCCGTTTGTTAGAGAACTGCTCCAGCATTCGCCTGATGGTGATCGGAGAAACCACGGAAAACTACCGAGCAGAGTAGCCGCCCTCTATATTTGTCCTCCATACAGCGACTGAATTCATTTAGCTGAGAAGTTAGTGTCGAAAATCCTGCCACCGTCGGGGCTCGAGCTCAGGACCTCTCGGTCAGAGGGCCTGCAGTGACATCAGTTGATGCCCTGAGCCATCTCTCTCGGAGGAAACTGCATCGGAAGTGGACGTAGAGGTGGAGGTGGAGTGGGAGGTACAGCGAGGGGTGAAGGCAGAGATGGAGGCAGTGATGGCGGAGGCGGCGGCGAAAATGGAGGTGATGGTGTAGGCCGAGAATGAGGCGGAGTGGAGTTTACTATGGTGCGAGATGGCTCGGGGATAGACGTTGGCAAATCTCCAGCATCGGCGAAGATAACGGGAGATGCGAGCTGTGAAAGTGATGATGGTGGCGGATGAGGTTGCAGAGGGGATATTCTCTGTTCAGTCGTGTGAGCGATGTTTTTGACACTCATTGATGCAAAATCAAATTTCGGGACTGAGGGGGAGGGGCGTGGTCGGACCTTAAAGTAGAAATGATTGACTTTTTTTCTTTCACAAAGGTTGGCTATCTTTGACACAAGCTGGACTAGAATGGTCGCATGCTATCAATGTA
Organism: Gryllus longicercus; assembly: GCA_038098605.1. Classification (NCBI taxonomy): domain Eukaryota; kingdom Metazoa; phylum Arthropoda; class Insecta; order Orthoptera; family Gryllidae; genus Gryllus; species Gryllus longicercus. Next base: position 1,230,051 of record JAZDUA010000398.1, read on the forward strand.
TTAATGAATCTAGAATGTATTAAAAGTTAGGAAAGGTAGGGGAGAGTGGCGAAATGGCAGTAGTGTAGGCAGATGCGGAGTAAGAGTTCTTTTTGGCAAAGAAAGAGGTAGTGACGGCGGAGAAGGAGAAGATAACGGCGGGAGGCGGTTTCGGTAGAGTGTTGTCAGATAAAAAATGAAATTCAGGAAGATGCACATTCATAAATATGGGAAAATGTTTTACAATAAGGCGTTGTCACAAAGACAAAATTATATATCTTAAGCACCGGTGATGCTCACCTTTAAGTGTCTTGTTACTAAATATGCGTATTTTGCAAGCGCAGTTATGTATACATCTTATGAGACTAAGAAGGAACATAAATGGTGTTTCATGCACCTTCAAGTGCATCCATATAAAATTACGTAGACATCCAACTCTAATAATTCCAAACAATGGTCGAGTGGAAACATATTTTTCTATTCCCGAAATGTAACTATTATTATTGTTCAGAAATTGATGTAGTTGTTAGTATCTCTCCATATCAATAATCTTATTATATTTAATTAAATACATTCATGTGAGTAATTATTATTATCTCCACTAAGCGTTTTCGATTGTACTTGCAAAAGAGCTTAAGTCTATTAACACCTTCACGCATATTTTTTTAGCTTATTACTTTTGTAGGAAATAAAACTGTTGGCTTACAATTCCTTCAAGCACAATTATTCGTAGAAATTAAAAACATGCTCTCCATGAATCATCGTTCGTATCAAAAATATTATGATTGTAACTGAGAAAACGTTGCGTGACTAATAGAAACAGTAATATCCTGCTTAGGCGCCGCCGACAATGTGCAGAAGGCTGTGGGCAGCGAGCGTTGAGCGGTGGGCGGTATGCGGTGAAAGGTGGAATGGTGGGCGGTGGACGATGGACGATGAACGTTGGGCTTTAGGCTCTAGGTCATGAACGGTTAACGGTGGGCAGTGGGCTATTCTACGCGCTTTGGGCGACGAAATCATGAAGTGGGAGATTGGCGGTGTCGATGATCGGAGGGAGCGGGCTGAGGTGGATCGACTAATCGGTGGACGATGCTGTCATTTTGGGCGGTAAGCGAAGGTCAGTGGGTGGTTCTATGGGATTTGCGCGGGGAGTGGTACGAAACGGACGGTTAACGATGAGCGGTGAAAAGTAGTTTGGTTCTCAGCGAGCTCTGGGCGTTGCGCGATGAGAAATGCACGGTGAGGGGTTAGCGGTAAACGATGCTGTGAGCTTTGTGGGATGCGAAGCGAGGGATGGGTGGTGGAGGTGGATTGGTGAATAAGCGTTCTGTGGTGACCGGTGGTCTGTGATCGTGAGCGGTTGACGTGGTCGGTGGATATTTTAGAGCTTTGGGGGATGAACGCGTGGGGTGATGGGTGAGATGTGTTATAACGCTGTGAGAGGGCGCTAAGCGGTCGACGAAGCTGTGGTATGGGGAAAACAGCTGTAAGCGGTCGCAAATAGATGATTATACGGAATTTGGGCGGTTAGTGCTGATGAATAGGCAGTGAGTGAAGGGCGTTCAACGGTTGTTTGTTGGTCAGTGAGCCTTAAGGCGATGGGAAGAGCACGCTGGGCGATTAGCGGTGAGCGATGTCACGTGTTTCGGGCAATGAGTGGAGAGAGGTGGGTGTTGGGCAGAGGACGGTCGGCAGTGAGCAGTGGGCGACGGGCAGTGCGGCATTGGGCTATGCGAAGTGCACGCTAGGTGATAAGTGGTGGGTGATGTCGTGCCGACGAGTGGCGGCGGGCGGCGGGCGGCGGGCGGCGGGGGGTGGGCGGCAGGCGGCGGGCGGGGGGGGGGCGGCGGCCAGCGGGCGGCTGGGGGCGGGCGGCGGGCGGCGGGGGGTGGGCGGCGGGCGGCGGCGGCAAGGGCGGGGGGGGTGGGCGGCGGGCGGGGGGCGGCGGCCAGCGGGCGGCTGGGGGGCGGGCGGCGGGGGGTGGGCGGCGGGCGGCGGGCGGCTGGGGGCGGACGGCGGGCGGCTGGGGGCGGACGGCGGGCGGCAGGCGGCGGGTGGCGGGCGGGGGGCGGCGGGCGGCGGGCGGCGGGCGGCGGGCGGCGGGCGGCGGGCGGCGGGCGGCGGGCGGCGGCGGCAAGGGCGGGGGGGGGGGCGGGGGGCAGTGGGCGATCGGCGGTACGGCGTTGGGGCGCGTGCGGAACCAGCAGGAGCAGAGGGTGGAGGGCCGCTATTAACGTGGAAGATATACGGGCTGGCGCGCCGAGGGGCGTGGCGCGGGGCGTGGCGAGGGGCGGGGCGCGGTGGGGCAAGCGCGAAGTCAAGACCTCGAGCACCTTCTCTTTGCAATGGCCGAAATGCAGGCGCTGGAGAAATGCAAGGCAATTGGATAAACGCATTCCATTAAGCATATTATTCTTGCCCCACAAGGCATTGTTTCAGTGAATAGAAAAAATGTTGTGAGCTTGATGGTAGTACACAAATCATATTTATAAATAGTCAGAAACTTATCACAAGTATTCTTTGTTTTAAGACTATCAAAGTTCATTTTTTCAAAAGATAATTAATTTTTTTCATGAAGGAAGTAACACAACGTTTTGCGTATATTATATGCATCTTTAGGTGTAAAAAAATGAGTGGAGAAACATTCATTTTATGTTTTTATTTACCTGTGTTCAGAATAATTTTACAAAAGAATTTGTAAACCAATTCACGGACGGAATAAAAAAATGTTTTCACCTGAAGATGTGTATTACATATATGCAAAACGTTGTGTTATACCCTTTAAAATAAACTTTACATATACACCTATACCTTAAATAAATTTTTTTTCTTCTGGGGGAATTGTCTTAAAAAGTGGCAAGATTTTTGTTGGAATTTTTATTTATAAATTATACAATTATATTGTAATATATACCACTTGACTGTAAAAATAGTAAAAAATCCTACATAACAAAAGACATTATACGATTCCTCACGCGTATACCAACTTTTCATGTGTTGATAGATATTTTTACTTGCTGGAGTTACGCAAGATATCTAAGTCACCTTTGCAAACGAGTTTCCTTTCTTTTGAAAGTGGTGATGCAGTATCGATTTCATATTTTGCACGAACTGTCTCAGAGAACCTATACATCGTTGCCCGTCGGGGGATTGTAATCGTGAGAAATATAACCCTGAATTGCATTACAAGCAATTCTTCCTTTTGCCTTTTGCGTTTAAATTTACGGTTTCTTCTCGGATTTATTGTTTCCTTGAATTCAAGTAATGAAGTCATTTGTTATGTAAAGATAAATGTAAACGTGGTCCATATTTTGAAAGAACTTCTGCTAAAGAAGTAAAATAAAAATATGCAAATTATCATCAGAGTTATTATTCATATGTGGCAAATGTAGGGTTTCATTAAAATAAAATGTGGAAAAAAAATAAAAACTTTTTTGTAGGAATACTTATGTACAAATGTTGAGTAGTTGCAGGTGTAAATTCGAGAATTACCACCGCCTTTGTTATAAAAATGTTTTCTAATTACTTCTATCTTTCCGCTTCCTTTTTGTGCAAAACGACCCTGTCTTTTACATTTCCCAAAACTTTCCTTATACAAATTAATCAATACTAATTACCCACACTATTTTTTCCACTTGGAGATTACACTCAATGATGAAGGGCAATATCTAGAAAGCGTCTTCTCATAATAAAAACTTCCTCGTTACTATCACAACCTTGCTTTAACAGTGTAGGGAGAAATCTCTCAATTATCTAAGGTTACTCTACAAATTAAATTTATATAATGATTTCCACTCTTATATAAATTTCGAGATGAAGGTAACTAAAACCTTCAAGATGATATAGATTTATTTCTTCTTGGGCACAAAATGGAGAATTTTAAATTGTGGCAAATAAAACCAGACTAAAATTATTTCCCTCGGGCTTTTTTCCCATCCCCTTAAACTTTTTAGAAACATTCCCATTAAAAAGTTAAATAGTAAAACTTCAGATAAATTTTAGAAGTCGCTGTTAATGCTAAATTCAATAGTAAATATCATATAAAAACTTCAGTTTTAAAAACTAAAACTAAAATACTTTATTTCTATCCTTTATTAAATATAATCTAATCTCTTCGTACTGGTACTGATAATCTCCTTTACAAATCACCGGATTCTGTGATTTTCATTCCGCACAAGCTTTGCCTCATTTAATTCTTCTCGCTGAGGTTAAATCAATCAATCAATACATAAATAAAATATTCAAGTAAATGCCAGTATGAAATATGACGATAATCGAGAACATGGAATATCAAAAATAATTCAGCGAATTGCTAACTCTGCCTCTACCCTCCTCCTTGCAATTGTTGCTGCACTCTACCTCCGTAATGAACGCCCCTCTGCCTTGAACAGGCGGCGTTTGTGCAGGGCGGCCGAGAATGGAAGTATGCGAGGCAGGGGCTGGGGGCGTGAGATGGAGGGGGAGGGGAAGCGGGGGGAGGGGAGGGGAGAGGGAGAGGGAGGAGAGAGGGGGCGGCGCACGCGAAGAGATTGAGACGTGGTTTGAGGGCGGGCGGTCCTGCTAGCTCTGCGCCTGTGAAGCCTACTGTGGGCCCAGTCGACTCTCGCAGCGCGCAAAGAAGAAGTGATTTCTAAGTAAACATTTCTACCGTCCGACAATAAAAACAAAAAGAAAAGAAAATGAACCAGACGATTCAATTTTCGCAACGTCAATAAAACGGGTTAGCTAGCTCGGTTCTAAGTGTCGTGGATTAGGTTTTCACTTAATCAAGTGAGGTTAGATTATTAGAGTGCTTGCTCATCTTCCTTTATTTTTCTGTGGCTTACACCCGGGAATGCAGTTATTGAAAATTTGCTTTAGAAGCCCGTTTTCGTACTTCCCAATATCTCACGAATATCTACCTGTCCCATGTGATTCGCAAAAGCGTTTGGGCCTTATTAGGATAAAGAACACTTCATCTCATCTGCGGGTCTAGGAATCAAAACAGTTAAAGCTCTGTTGCGTTTGCAACTATCTTCGTAGACTATTACTATTTTATTAAGTATATTGCTAATCAAGGTATCGTTTGAATGCTGAGAATTCACTATGTCCGCTATTTCAATCCAATTTTGCGACTTTATTGCGTAAAAAATATTTAAAAATTAATATTTTTGACCAAAACACAACGTATTGCTTCCAAAATGAATTGGCAAACAGGGATGGAATTGCGGAATCACCGACCTCGTTCGTTCTGCTAAGAACGAAGAAGTGTATTGCCACTTCACATCAATTCTCGAAAAGAATGAATCATTCATGGAGAACGAAAGAAATTTCTGTTAATTAAGTGATACAAGAGATATATGCTATGTACTCCACTCCACGCGAATTATTCGCATGGGAACTACTAGAATTTGTACAAGTTTGTGGTCCCATTGCGAACAGTGTGTGAGGCGCGAACATCGGGCGGCCCTGTCACGAGAGACCGCGCCCATCCGCCCCGCCCTGCCCCGCCCTGCCCCGCCCTGCCCCGCCCTGCCGCGCCCCGCCCGGGCACAAAGGCTCATCCATTACGGCCCACAGCGCCGCGACGCACCGGTACGGGACCGTGCGGCAGGCGCCGCCGCCGCCGCCCCCGTCCCCGCCCCTCCCGAGCGTCGCTTTGCGAGCCACTCGGCACCTAGAGATTCCTCGCTGAGCTCCGGCTGTGAGAGCTGAGAGTCATTTGAAGTAGTGCAGTTTACGAATGAATGTCAGGGTTATTGCGCTTTTATTTTTGGCAGCCATAGAAGATAACTGCAGTTTTTCGTGCCTGTTCAGGTGTACGGATTTTGGTACAATTGGCCAAGCTAAGATGATACATGTGGTTTCTGTTTGTTTCTAAAAAATACAACATCATCAAGGAGAATCATCATCAATCATGGAGGAAAACTTTTACATTCGCTTAACCATAATGTCGTATTCTCAATGTCTGTCTTGGTCGCGTATTACTATATCTTCTGAAACTGGCTTCTTCCCCTTACCACATTAATTATTGGTCTTTGTTGATCCATTCCTTGTCCATTGACTTTCCTTAGATATTTTCGTTGGATTATGCGTGTATTATTATTATTATTATTATTATTATTATTATTATTATTATTATTATTATTATTATTATTATTATTACGTATATTCAGTCATATTGAGAATGAGCCATGAAAATGTTCACATCATCATATAATTGCTGTTTATGAGGGGAAAGGTAGATGGCCCTCAAGGTATTCGAGTGCGGATTGGGAGAGTTTTAGAAAATGTGAAAATTTTTAAACATCACTCAACTACGCGAAAATGGGTAAATGGCAGCCTTGCTTTAATTTATTCCGTTGCCGTTAAGCTGCTCTACGTAACTCTTGCCTTGGGTCAGAAACAACTAACATATAATAAGAAAATATTTCTGCATGCATTGAGGAAATTATTTTCTTCCACGGAAAAATTACTAGTATATTCATGTACGGTAGTATAAATACCTTGCTTAATAATAATTATATCCAAATCCCGAAAATATTTGACTAATGAATTAAGCCCTTACAAATTTGCATACACTCGCACTTACAATTTTAACGCAGGTTTATCTGAATGTTTCAGGATGGTGATAATTTGAACCAGTGAGTAAGTACAAATTCTAATTATCAACATCTTTGCAACAATAATGCATTCGTATTTTCAAAAATAATTACAAAATTAATTTTATTTATAGCATGCGATGGAATAACTTAATTAATGACCGCCAAAATAAGTTAGTTCATCCTAGTTTGAGTACAAAAACCTTTAATAGCTCTCGAGTTACCTGCAGAAAGAAAGGAAAGGTATTCGCAAAACCCTTAGAGCAGAAGCAGAATGAGCATCTAGATGCAATGTGCAGAACATTAAAACGTTAAACACTACGGTAATAGTATTAACTTGCGTAAGTGTCAATGTGACTTTAGATGTAAGTTTGATTATCTGCGCATCGAGAAGCGAGTCTAGGTCAATTGTTTATTATAGTCTTCTTCAGAAGCTATGTCATATCACGCGTAATTTTTGATTTGGTATTCATAAAAATGTTATATAGTACCGCCATCTCAGAATAAGCCATCAACACTCGGAATTTTAATTCAAGTTCTCTTCTTTTTCACTAACTCACTACTTTGTGATCTACTTATTCGTATGAAATGTTAAAAAAAATTATGTAAGCTATATCCATTTATAATATTATCGGAATATCGATTTGTAACATTGTAGGCTATATATTGCTATTTCATCCTCCGTTTTCCAAATGCGTGCGTTTTTTATGTGATGATAAATATTTCGCGAAAGTTTTGCAATGTATTTCACAGGCCACGGATCTCATATTTCCTAGTAATTTGAACGACGATATACGTGTAACAACCTACATACATTATTCACATACACTAAATTGCCTTTTCAGCACGCCAGCACCGTATTTTGGTCCATCCACCGCACCATCCATCCAGGAGCACATGCACTTATTATGGCTACGTGCTATGGTCCGGATTCCCGATTTTCCGCGGCGGCTGCCCAGAGGCGCGTTCAGAAATTTATTACCTCCTGGCCCGGACAGTTAATTGCTGCTCCAACTCCCCAAGGAACACAGGGCACGGGAGCGTCCCCCAACCCAACAAACAGCCAAGCCTGCGAAGAGGAATCGATGGTTTCCAAACTGTTTACTCTCGGTTCAAACCATTACTGAATTACCGCGATGTGTTTTAACTGTTCATGAGGGTCAAGAAAGTATGTAGTGTTCACTACTTAGATGTGAATGAAATCGGCGAGAAAAATGGCGTCTGGTGGCTAGGCTAGTATTATTGGAAGAGTTGTGATAATCATGCCAATAAAAAAGCCATCACAGTAGATAAAACAATCAGAAGTAGATTTTGTAGGACAGACGAGCATAGACTGAGAATAGCCATTACTTTTTTTCGTGCCCTCAAAGGTTTTACTTTTCGGCAAGTTACAAGTCTGTATTTCCCGATATAAAAACAAACAAATGTATATTATATTCAATTCTCGTGTATTCATTTGATGGTTCTTTAAAACGTCAATTCTCCAACCGGTTGGCATTATAAATTTATTTAGGCGAACACATAAAGTTGAAATTTCTAATTTGAGTATGGATCAAGCCCTATCATAATTTAAAGTTATATAATTTGTACAGCCACTTGTATTTATATTGACGAGAATTATCAATTAAGAGACTGTATCTTCACACGTACAATTGCTATTGTCAGATAAAATAATATATCAATAAAAATGTTTTATGTCCATTTATTAACATGCAATGTTAGTATACTTAAACTGATGATTTTTTACCGAGGGATATTATTAAACTCGATGGGTGATATTAAAATGTTCCCTGTTCACCAGGTAATTCTCATCTCCAGTTTCATTTCCAACTCAAACATCCATTGTTCGAATTTCGATCACGAATAATTGACATAATTAAGTTTTCTTTTCAGAACCATTGGTATTATAGGTCCATTGCAAATTTAAAATACACGATGGCTACGTGCATCTGCACGCAGTCTCTTGGTAGTGCTTGGGAGAGAAATCGACAGGGTAAATCACAACTTTGATTCACGCACGGTTCATTTCTTGATCATACTTGTCTCCAATGCTCTTCAGTGTTGAATATTAAAATTGTATTCTTGGATGACTTACAAAATATGGAAAAGGGCAGTGACTTTTCATTCTCAGGAAATTAAGGGTATCTATTTTTCCTAAAAGCCTTTCAAGATTATTTTAAATTATATTAATTAGTTATAAATTTTACATTAAGTTTTAACTGTATGTTTACGATACAATGTGTTAGGACGTTATATAATATATTATGGGAATTTTGGAATCTTAATAAAACAGATTAAATACAAAATCAGTAGTTTGCGATAAAACAAACGAAAGATTATAAACCTAAAAACAGCTTCAACAGTATAGAACATCTTTTTCATCACCGAAAATCCGTGGCTTCGTTTGGAGAGGTATTTAAATTAGCAAAGCCATTAGTTTTCAAAAAGCAATTAAATTACAAAATTACTGTAATGTTTGGAAAAAAATCTTGCAATTTCGGAATCTCCCTAATTTCTAATTAAATGTTCAGATGGAAGAGGTGTGTATACGTAGGTCAGGCAATTTCCATTTCATTCCACATCCATGACTGCAAGTTCAATCCTTGCATTTCATTAATTCTGAAACGTGAATTCGAATATCCCCAGTAATTTAATTTATATTAACGAAAAACTCCAATCTGGTGCATTACTTTTTACAGCAAATGAAGGTACAATTTGCGTTTTGATGAAAATTCCGTATGTCCCCATGGAACACTGATCAAGCTGAAATTTAATTTTTTTAGAGTGAGAGAAATTTGCTTACACACTTTTTGTTTATTTCGATATATAATTCGTGTAATATTGATTTTTGGAGCATCGATGCAAGGACGTTGCAAATTATAGGGACGAAAGATAATTAGTGATAGCTCATATTACAAGAAACCAAAAACGTCTGTCAAAAAGACACATTTGGCTCGTCTAAAATTAATGAAGATTTTTCTGTGAAGGGAATTTTGTTAACTGTCAAGTGATTATATTTAATTTAGGTATAATAATGTAGATTCCAAATTTCGAGAAGTATTAATTACAAATGATTTAAATTATCAAATCAACGCGTGGACTATGCAACAACTGCATTATCTGCCTACATTATAATATTATAACCAATAACGTAATTTATTTGGCAGAACAATTAGTGAATTATGTCTTACACAAAACTAAGCAGTACTGAATCTAGGTCTCCTTTCCAAGCAAATAATCAGGGTCTTGGTGGGAAAAGGTGGCGGAGCTGCGCTTCAAAGCGACGCCCTCTCGAACTCGTCAGTCCCGACGCGGCACCGCCCACGCCGCCCCGCCCCGCCCCGCCCCGCCCCGCCCCGGTCTGGCGCCCGCGGTGCACGGTCTGGCGGATCGCCAGAGCCGAGCATCAAACCGGCGCCCTTTGACTGCTCCCCATGGCTAACAACACTGCCGTGCGCTCTGCCCGCCGCCGCCTCCACCTTCGCCCTCTGCCCCCAACGCTCGAAACGTCGCTATCATCTTCCAGCCATCGCCGTTGCCCCCCTCACCGTTGCTGCTCCTGCCGCTTCCTCTGGCCCCACTGGCCTTTCCAATCTGACTGGCTACGTACTGGCTCTTCCAGCCTCCCACTGTCTTTTCAGACCGCCATCGTACTTGCTTCCTCGGCCTCCGCCGCCCCCACCGTCTACTTCACCCCACTATCTTCACCGACCCCACCGACCTCAGTGCCTCCATAGAGCGCGCACCCTCCACCACCCCACCGATCCCACTCTCCATCACCCCATTACCCCCCCTCCCGCCTTCACCGACCTCTTTGCCTCCACCACCTTCCCGCCTTCACCCCCTCCATGATGCAGTCACGACCGACCCCACAGCCCCCCCCCCCCCCCCATCGCTCCAACCGCCTCCACAGTCTCCACCACCACTGCCCCCTCCATCCCAACCCCTCCTCAGCCGATCTGTGTTCATCGTTAACCGCTGCCACAGTCGCCTTCGCTTCATCTGCCTTTGTCGACGTTGTCGACGATGCTGCCATGGCCGTCCTCTCCGCAGGTCTAGCCACCTTCATCGTCTTTCCACCCGTGTCGCCCACGCCCTGGCCGGCCCGATGCCCTCTTTGATTTCGCGGGTTCGTCGCCAGCCTGCACGCGTCCTTTGACTCATTTGATTCATACAGAAGCCAACTGACACGGGTGAAAATCGCCATTCGTGAAAGATTCTCTGATGATTCCTTTTAATAAAATTTGTTAAATCAGCCGCAGTCGCAGAAATGCAGGTGCGGGGCACGTCTTAATACGCAGAGCCGAAGCCCGTTCGAATGCCACATGAGGAGTGGGTGTTTTCATGTCGTGGTTGTGGTGCAATTGCTTGATCGTATTACTAAGCATCCCATCTCATTCATATTCATTCATCTATCATCATTTCAAATCACATAGATCTACTGCCTTCCTTCTTGTGGTAGAAGAGAGATCCTACTCTTCACCTGCCCTACAAAGGGAGACAAACCAAGCTAGCCAGGGTACCTAACTAGAATTACTCCCCCCTCCCACAAATCTTATCAAAATTCTAGAAAATGCAGTTAATATTTTTAATGTAAAATTTAATTACGATAGATTCTTTATCATAACTTTTGAATGGCAAACAATTAGTCTTTATGTTATCTGCTCGAGATTATATTCAATATATTGCAGTAGTTTCAAGATAGACAGATCCATGACAATAGAGATAATACACAAACACAAAATTTAAAAATATAACAGAACTAAGGTATTAAACATTTTCAGGTTTATTTTCATAATTTTTTATAAGTTTGTTATAATGAGATCTAATGAAGTGAATGATATAAAAGAAATGCAGTTTGTCGCATGGAAAATGGGGGAACCTGGAGAATACCCGGATTCGGTATAATCATCAACCAGATTTCACTCATGGCGGTGGCAATTTCGATTTGAACTTTGGTGCCCTGAGGTGGAAGTCAAGTGCTCCACCTTACAAACTTCTCTCTTATTGATTGCCCTCTCCTTGTACACTACTTACACTCACCCTGATTTTTGTTTGTTTTAGTATATTCACACTTCCCACCATTTTTCAGACATTCTCATAATTTTTGTGTCAGTGATATCGTTTTATTTTATTGCATTTTCACGCCTTTCAAACAAATTCTTTATTCATCTCATATTTATGATTCATTCGATTATTTTCTGATTCCGGGATCAACTATTGTCATTAGATCCGTAAGTATAGTGCTTGTTTTGGTCACGGGAAGTGACGGTTCTTCAGGTGGATTGTGAGATCCCTCGTCAGTCTGCGTGTCGGCTTGCGGGGTTTTCCGCATTCAGGTATCTCCCATCAAGGGGACACCGCCCCAGGCGGGACACGCTCTAAGCCCCACATTGGTCATCTGACGTGTGAGGTAGTGTAGTACGCGTAAATGTGTGTGTAAGTAGGGGTTGAGGATAAGACAAGTAGAGGAAGGAAAGATCGCGCGCGGTCCCTGGCTCGTTTGTTAGGGCACTGCTCCGGCATTTGTCCGTATTGAGAAGAGAAATCATGGAAAACTACCGATCAGAGCAGCCAGCCACTAGAATTCTCCTTCAAACAGCACGCGGTTTATTTTGAATTCGACCTAGCTATCTAAAATCCTGCCACCTACACGATTCGTACAATAGGACATCAGGTCAGAGGCACTGGTGCGAGACGAATTGATACACTGAGCATTCTCAGCCGCATAGAATTATGAACTTTTGCCTTCCTTTATCCGTTACATCATTCTTCTGTCTGATTCCATCCACGCCCCCTCTCTCCTGCATTGGATCCTATTTAAAGTGTCCCCTCTGTCGAGCAAACCATGCGTGGGGCGGCTGCGAACCGACAAGCAACTTCAAACACAAGTATGCGGGGGCGGGACAAATGCTGCTAGTCACGATGGGGCGGAGTGTTCAGGTGTGGTCGCGCCAGCGCAGCGGTGAAGTCTTTGGTGGAGGACGTGGTTATACCCATTTCTGAAAACCAGTTTGAAACTGCACACCTACTCAGCTTGCCTTTCTTAACTTTCCAATCAAGAGACGAAAACTATGGAATGAAGAGTGGTGTCATTCGTGAGATATGAAATCTTTAGTATGATTCTAATGAAATTGTATACTACACAATTAAAATGTGTTCGACATCCATTTTCTGCTGCTGATACGAGACGTAACATTAAATGGGCTTTCTAACGTACTTGCGTTTACAGGGAGTAACACAATAGAACGTCAAACATGTTTAGCCCCATAGAGGTGAAACTGATGGACTTGAAATATAAATTATCAGAACCAACAGATGTTATTAGAATTCATAGAAATAGTGAAGTGTTTTTACCTTTTCCTCGTCGCCGGTCGTTGGTTCAAATCAGAAGAAAAAGACCTAATATGTTGTGCTTGCGCTTTATTGACACAACTATTCACCAAATCCTTGTTAAAAGGATGAACGAATGGATTTAAGTGTTTATTGTGTTATTAATTTGAAGTATACTAAGTTTGTAGTTGTCTAGAATTTTGAAAATGAGCAACTTTGTAAACAATTTTTCCCCCAAATGCGGCGCAACGGTTATTGCACTATATGCAAGAACCTTCACTCCACAGCACTAAATTGTGGTTTGCCAATACTTCATTTCCTATCATTTCTACAAGCATGTATTCTTTTGTAAACATTATGAAGAAACATCTGTTACCCACACATTTCATAAGAATGCAAATCCATTAAAATGTCACGACATTCAAGTCCAAATTGTGTTGAAAACTGAAACACGATTCCATTCTGCTAAATGGCTGAAGCACAATACACCCTATGTAAAGTAATCAAAGACAGCAAATTATGATATTCTAAAACACATCTGAGGCATATGCTACCCTGAGAAACTGTGGAAAATTACCGAAAAGTTCACTTGGCACTTCTCGTAATCGGTTCGCTTGTTCCTTGGAACATTTAATTGCAAAAGTTTGGTGAATGAAGTCTCACGCTGCCTTGCATAGCTCTATCTAAGGCACGTTTTCTGCTGTCGTGACTGTTGAAGATATTGCGCTCTTAGTCATTGTCATTGTGAGGTGTATGTAGGTGTTGTTCCTTGGATATTAAAATCATTTTTTTATCAAAACGAAATAAATTTATTTGAATGCCATAATTTCCCTTTAATTCTGTGTTTTCACAATTTTATTATTTTATTTGGGCTCGTCTAGAAAGTGCCACATATTTCACAGCATTCAAACATGAATATCCAGTGTTTTCCCACACCAGCCTAGAAATGTACCGAAAGAACTTACCAGACTAATTAAAGGTATTATTCGCAACATTACGTTCAACTGTCATTACTAACACTATGTTCTACGTGTCAACACTACGTTCTATAGTCAGCATTTAATCACTAAAATCGTTAAGTGACTCTTTGTCGTTGATAAAATGTGTTACAAGGATCGTAAAAAATAAATTACGCTTAATACAACGTTTATACTTAATTCAAAACGAATATACTTGTTTTGATTTGAATCCGCTGGATTTTCCCTTTAATTTTGAAATTAAGTTTCAAAATATATAATAAAATATCATAAATATTATTGTAAAGAAACGACAATGTAAGTATTTGTTTCTTGATTGCAAACCTTCTGATTTCAGTATTTTCATTAACATCAAATAACCTTTCAGCAGCGAATACTGCAGCCACATAATCGACGGCTTGTACTTTTAATTCACTTCTGAACAGTATGCTAGGCGCACGTTCACCATATCATTTATTACTTCTGTCCGATTTCTCCAATTGAAAACATATATTATTTTTTAAATCGTTATCTAGTTTTTTTAGAAATGAAGTAGCAGATGTGATGTGCAAAATTGATTTTCCATGTCATGTAGGATTCGTAGACTCGGCAAATGGTCTTTGTGTAGGAACTCTCCCGTCTAGTCAGAGAAACATCTATTTTCTTCTCTTGTAATGGAAAGTACTATTATTCCTGCGGTAATATCGCCATTTTACTTCAATTCAATCACATCTCGAAATCAATGCTTTCTATACTACAATGGGTGCAGACTTTTGACTTAAATATAAAATATACGCATGGATTCTCAAGGATTTAAGTTTCATATTATTATATCCGGCATGTTTTAATATACTTCTCTTAAGAATGGACTTGAATTCAAATCTCTGTTATATAAACACGTTATTTATATTGTGACTTATAATTTTCTTTACTGTTTGAAAAGATTATTCCACTTGTGAAATTAAAACCAATAGTGTTTAACTATATATACAAAATGCTCCAATCAGGGCGGTGTGTCTCAAAACAATTATTGATTTTTTCTATCCGATTTTTCGTACCGTTTCTACTTACTGGCCAATCATAAACTGACTCATCTATCGTAGAAGGCAGTATACATCGATCGCTTTGTCGATGTCCAATAAACAGCGTGTGTAACATAAGCTCTGATTTTAACGTAAGCTTTCAGTTATTTTCAATATTTGGCGCATTTTGGAACTATGTTGGTCATAATTACACTCGTGGAATAGCCCTATTAAATACCGCGTGTGCTTTGGAAATTTTTAGATAAATCCCCTCCTCGACAATGTCCAAAGCACTTGTGGTATGATAAACTAAGAATGGAAGAATTTCTTTGGAGAAAACCTAGTATATGAATATGAGTATGGTAAACTAATATATTAAAAACATGACTATAGCTTAACTCATCGTCCTCGGAAGATTCATCGATGTTCATCTTTATCGTGTTGGCACAAGAATATTTACCGCGGTAAACAGTTCTTCGTCTTGCACAACACGCAGTTTAAATAGTAATCCATCACAAACGTAACATAAACAAAATACCTTTTCAAAGTATTCATCATTTTTAAACGATGGAGCTCAACCTATTTTAAAACATTCGTGAAGTTAAAACGACGAAGACTTAAATATGTTGAACCAAAATCTTCTGGCCGACAGAATAATTGCCGACACGACGTTTGAAATCACTACAAGCGAGACATCAGCGATGACGTGGAGAAACATGGAACCACGCCCGTGCGGCCAGGCCCGCCACACCCGCTTGGTTTCAATGCGCTGTGGCGGATTTTAACATAAGCACATGCTTTGTACATCGTGGGTTAGAGGCCCCCAATAATTTGTTCTACTAAATTAGTTCATAAATTAGTTCAATGATTCATAAATGCGTAAAAAGTGATAGCTACTTTGTAACAATTTACAAAATACATTTTCATCAGTTTTAATAAGAAATGTAAAATACTTTTTTGTTATTACCGCTAAAAGTGTGTTCAAAAAAATATTATATTAAGATACGATTATATGTGTATATTGTATTTATTACTTGAATATTAAATATGTTAATTGAAAGGTAATATTTTATTATCATATTGATTTTGGCTACATATGTAGAATATTTCATTATTGTTAATAGACCCTGCAGTTTGATTATGCTTAGGTATATTCATAAACTCCTGCTATTACCCGTTTCCAGAATGTTTTTCAGTGGAATCTTAAACAAAAATAACATCAGTTTTTAAATTCATATTTCAGTCTGAAACTGGATAAAAGGAAAATTAATTTTCAGATTTTTGTAAGAAATATCTCTGATTGAAATGCTTACTTAAATATGATCGTAGGCAACAGTAAACGTAAAAACGATAAGAGAATGTACACTTTCCTTCGAATTTACACATTATGCAGGAAATATATCTCGCATCTCACATGTTATATATAGATATTCGAATATATTCGAATGGGACAGTACCCGCAAGGAAGGCATCGCTTAAGAATAAATATTGGCAAGGTGTTAAGATATATTGTTACCTGAAAACTGACACTGTAGTATTAAGATATTAAAATGTGACAAGTTGAAACCAAAAATGTTATCGGAATTGTAAAGAAAATCATGTTCCCTTGGTAAAATAAAATACGTGGTTCAGAGATACCGCAAAGCGCAGGTATGCCGTTTAGGCATCGCTTTTCAGAGGTCTTGCTGCTTTTGAGGAATTTAATCAAAGTCCGCTATAAATCAAAACCAAACTTTGCGGTACTAGAAAATTTGCGATTGTTTTATGATCACGACTCTATTATTTCCCATTTTGTTTTCTTCAGTCATTTCTTGCTTACTGCCTTTATTATTTCCCTTCATTGTTTCCTATTTATTTTGGTATTGTGATGAGTTTTCGTTACGTTTCGTTTTACAATGAAATAATTATATGAGTTGGCATTACCAACAATTTTGTTTATTACCGGTGCAGCTTTCCATGGTATAGCCATCATCAACAATCGTGTACTACATCAGATCGTGTACTACAATTGTAGAAAACTGATGATGATGGCTGATCCATCGAAAGCTGCTATTGTAATAAACCAAATAGTTGGCAATGACATCTCATAATTATTTCTCCTTCTTTGTTTTTTTCTTTCCTTTCCCAATCTAAATAATTCACGTAATGTGATGTCACAACAAGCGAGACATCGGCGACGACGTGTGTAACGCATGACACATAAGCGATCGCCGCCACGCCCGCGCCGTCCGTCGACGCCCGCGTGGCTCCCGACGCGTGTTTCGAGAAACCTCAACAACGCAGCCCCGCGCCGCGCCGCGCCGCGCCGCGTCGCAACTGAGCGTCTTGGCGGAGAAGAAACGTGGCGTCGGCGTAGACATTCACTCGGCACGTCGTAGCTGCCACTTAGCACGTTGCTCCCCACCTCGAGCCACGTGCAGGCGTCGAGACGGATTCTTTGGGTGCCGGGCGGAATTTTGGGTGGTTGCTGAGGAGGAAATTCTGAAAGAATTTGTTGTGGCCACTGATAGTTATTGGTAACGTGTGTGAGAAAAATGGAATGTTCGTTAGTATACCAATGACATGGTTATCCGTATAAGTCAACGGGGTGAGAAATAAACTCGCATAATTTTGGTATTCGTATTTGACATAAAACGGTAATATTTAAGCATGTTAATAGCACAAAGACTAATCGATATTCTTCTAATATCGATTATCTTCTAATCGATATTCTTCTAATCTATATTTATTATTAAAATATTTAATTTTATATATTAAATAAAAAGTTATGATAAAAGCTTATAAACTTTTTATTAAATAAAAAGTGATAAAATAATGATTTTTTAGCATAGAATTATTATCATTGTTTTGATCTATCTGTCTGAACGTCTACTGGCATTGGATTGCATGTCGGTTTAGAATAAAAGTTTAGTTTAATGGCCGCATTTGTATAATATATGACGTACCATTTCATGTTCATTCATTTGTCATTTTTAGGTGCTTGGTAGGGAAACAAATCAGAAGTATGTAGGGAAAAATCTAGTACTTTTTGTTAATACACTTGACTTTTCTCACCACATAAGTAGCAACGTTGATATTCCTTACTACACATTTTTTCAAATGAGTATTTGAATTTTAAAATGGTCAAGGGCAAAATCTTCTCCACCCCGTACATATCTGTGGTTTTCACCTGTACTAAGACTATACATATCCTGAGAATAAAAAAAGCATTTATTTACGGAGCCGAATATGATTTCTGTTCTTATGAAACCATGAGCGTGACGTCTCTGAATAGATTTTCAAAGATGGTTTTGTAGTTTGTAGCATACATAGGTCTCCACAGTTACTGTTTATTTACTAGAAAGGGATCGTGCAGTCACCAGTACTCCTCAAGTTGCTATATCATATAGTCTGATATCCAAGAAATATAATTTCACTACTTCGACGTTCAGAATTGGACTTCGTGTATATTTGGGTAATGCACTTTAAATATATGTGAATTTAGAAATAAGTCTGCTATTTTATTACAAACGTGTTATAAATGTTGAAGTTAGGGAAACAATCTCTTCGTGTTGACATATATCCCATCTATATGCCTAAGCAAAGCGTTGTCGTATAGTGTTACATGTATTTATTCTCTTATATGCACCTGACGTTTTTTAAAGAATAATCAGTCACAGTAATTGAGCTGAAACAATTTCATTCGATCTGTACCCCTAATTTTATACATGATCTGAAACTGTAAGGAAGCAAATATTGTTATATATTATATATAACCATATCATAACTTTATCATAACTTATAATATATTTACTTTGAACATTATTTATTCAATATTTTCAATAACCTTTTAACCGATTTCTTCTTATTGTGACTGAGAGAGGTAAATTACAGTCTGTAAAACTCCGCAAGCGAGTGCATTAAAGCAATACAATCATCAAGGGCACCCTCACGGCAGTTAACCGGAACTTCACTAAACCAGAATCATTGCTGACACGTCTGTAAGCAAAGCTTCCGCGCTTTGTGTGCGCTCCCGTCTCATAGGGCGCCTGGTGCTCTGCCAGGAAATGCACACCGCCGTGAGACATCCTGTCAAACAACAATAAGCAAGGCGAAGGAAATGAACCTCAGGGCGAGGGTATTCACATCAGTTGTCAGACACTGAAGGAGCCAAACGGTTGGATTCTCCACAGCAGTACTTCCTCTTTTATCGAGACGAACGTACTTCTCTGTTCTGCGTATTATTCTTCGTTGCAGTCTAATTTGATTAATTCATTATTATGTGTTATTAGCTAGCAGGGGTCCTGCTATACTGGAGCTTCTTCAGGGAGAAATACGAACGTGCAGAAAACATTGTGGTTAAGTGAATACACAATATTAGACTAAGTCAACACTTATTTTCCTTCCCCTTCTCCTTTTCTTATTCTGGTTACTCTTCTTATGCTCCTTCTTCGCTGTCTCATTATTGGTCTCCTCTTCCTCCTCCTCCTCCTCCTCCTCCTCCTCTCTCTCTTCTTCGTATTAATATAATAATAATAATAATAATAATAATAATAATAATAATTATCATTGTTTTTGTTGTTTATATCATTTCTCTTCTTTTTTCTAGTCGTTTAAGACGTAACTTTCAAGCGGATTGCTTAATAAAATAATTGAAAGGTGTTAGTGACTTGCGGAGATGTTGGTGACTAAGTGTTTGTTTAGTTATGTTGACACAAATAAGTGCAAATAAATACATGTTGGGCAATGAATTTAATCTTCAGAATCTTCCCTAAAAATATAAAAGCTTTCATCTCCCAAAATGGCTAGAAGTTTATGTACAATAATACAAAACGGAACGTTTTGAAACGGAAGAAAAGTAAAGAAATATAACATTGTCTACGACGTTTTTGTTCTTGCATAATCAGACATTAGTGGTTAGTTCAGGATTTGTAATATGTGTCCTGATTCAATTTCTAGCAGATAAGCCTGAATGATATAATTATTTGTGTGATTAAATGTCTTTTTACGAACGATTCAGTGCATCTAAAATGGTTGTTTAACATGGTATACAAAATAGTAAGTAACGTAATCAGTAGCAAATCACATCGAGTACGTGCTGCTTATATTACTTTTTATTACGTCGTGTGCGACAGATGTCCACTCTTTGTGCTGTTTCGCGCAATCGTCCTGACGTTTTGCACACTCTCAATTAGGATGAAAAAATTGCAGTTTCCTACAAGGGAAACAAGCACAAAAACCCTGTTTCTCGCACGCGTGTTAAAAAATTAACTTAATGTCGGTAATCTGCTTTTATTATCGTTTTCAGTCTCTCCTCCTGTATGGATTCTAAATACGTGAACCCAATTGCTGTAATTATAGGAGTCTCCGGCAATAAAATTTGGGGGCAAGGAAATATCTCTGCGGAATTCTGGTTATAGCCACGATATTTAAAATAATGAATTTATTTAACTTATAAGGTGCACATGATAGATTAAAAGAGTTAAATTATGTCACAAACATTTATGAATTCTTGATTTTTTTTCTTTTTCAAAAGCAGTATCAATGCTGCGACAATTTTCTATTTTCTAAATTTGAGAGAGGTTGCGAAATGGTCACATTTTCACTTAAAATTGCACATGCACACCGTCTCATTCAATTTCAATGGTACACTGTAAAAACACATTCTAAGTAAATTTAATTTTAGAGCAATTGAATAGCTGGTTTCTATTCTAGATGCCTCCACAACACATTATGTGCATGTTACATTACCATTTACAACTAGTGTAAAAAAACTTTCTGAGAGAGATGCAGATTCAGGGTATGTTCTTAATTAAAGAGAAACCAAAACTGATTGGCTGTATATTTTGTATACTTCAGTGCAGTGGCATATTCTAACAATAAAGACAATCAAATCAAGTATTATTTTAACAATAATTTGTTTGTTTTGAAAGAGATGGAAGAACTAGAACCAGAAAAGTTCGCGATCATGCGACATCTAGCAGCACGGCCGAGAAAGACGCTAAATGCCGCGACATATTTCATCGTGAAGACAGGCCCTCACGCGCCAACACATAAAACCCCGAGAACATAAAGTGGGGAAGCGAGTGCAGAGGAGGTGAACAGGGCGAAGGGAGCGACTCGCAGGAGAGGAGCTCTGGGCGTGGAGGGGGCAGTGCGCCCGCGGGGTGGGGCTGTGGGGGACAATTAATTCATTAGAGCGGTTTGCCGTAACACGATGCCACTGCGGCTGCCGAGGACTGGAGTCGACGGCGGCGGTGGTGGGGACAGCGTTGACGGCAGCGGTGATGGAGCGAACGGCAGCGTTGGTGACGGTACCATGAGCAGCTGGTAGAACGGGGGCGAGGTTGATAGAACGGTGTTGCTGAGGGAGTGCGTGTTTAGTATTTAATGTTTTCGTGCGCGTCCACTAACATGGGCATTGGACTCATTAGTCCCAGAGTGTATGCTATAGCTGGGAGGTGGCGGTGTTGCCCGTACGTTGGAACGTAGGACCTGGCGGCCACCTACACGTCGGATTGTGAGTTTTCCCAGTTCCCGGTATCTCCCTCAGCAGAGCACCGTCTGCTGGGACAAGCTCTAAGCTCCCGCCCGGTCACGTGACTTGTGTGGTAGTGACGGCGCCATCCGTGGCATTCGGTGAGTATCGAGCGACTACTACCATAATTCCGAATAGTGGCGTGGGCGACGGCGAGGGCGGCGGCGAGGGCGACGGAATATAGGGCGGCGGCGAGGCGAGGGCGGAGGCGAGGCGAGGCGAGGGCGGAGGCGAGGCGAGGGAGGAGGCGAGGCGAGGGCGGAGGCGAGGCGAGGGCGGAGGCGTGGTGAGGGCGGAGGCGAGGCGAGGGCGGAGGCGAGGCGAGGGCGGAGGCGAGGCGAGGGCGGAGGCGAGGCGAGGGCGGAGGCGAGGCGAGGGCGGAGGCGAGGCGAGGGCGGAGGCGAGGCGAGGGCGGAGGCGAGGCGAGGGCGGAGGCGAGGCGAGGGCGGAGGCGAGGCGAGGGAGGAGGCGAGGCGAGGGCGGAGGCGAGGCGAGGGCGGAGGCAAGGCGAGGGCGGAGGCGAGGCGAGGCGAGGGCGGAGGCGAGGCGAGGCGAGGGCGGAGGCGAGGCGAGGCAAGGGCGGAGGCGAGGCGAGGCAAGGGCGGAGGCGAGGCGAGGGCGGAGGCGAGGCGAGGGCGGAGGCGAGGCGAGGCAAGGGCGGAGGCGAGGCGAGGCAAGGGCGGAGGCGAGGCGAGGGCGGAGGCGAGGCGAGGGCGGAAGCGAGGCGAGGGCGGAGGCGAGTCGAGGGCGGAGGCGAGGCGAGGGCGGAGGAGAGGCGAGGGCGGAGGAAAGGCGAGGGCGTAGGCGAGGCGAGGGCGGAGGCGAGGCGAGTGCGGAGGCGAGGCGAGGGCGGAGGCGAGGCGAGGGCGGAGGCGAGGTGAGGGCGGAGGCGAGGCGAGGGCGGAGGCGAGGCGAGGGCGGAGGCGAGGCGAGGGCGGAGGCGAGGCGAGGGCGGAGGCGAGGCGAGGGCGGAGGAGAGGCGAGGGCGGAGGCGAGGCGAGGGTGCAGACGAGGCGAGGGCGGAGGCAAGGGCCGAGGCTAGGCGAGGGCGGAGGCGAGGCGAGGGCGTAGGCGAGGCGAGGGCGGAGGCGAGGCGAGGCGAGGCGAGGGCGGAGGCGAGGCGAGGCGAGGGCGGAGGCGAGGCGAGGCGAGGGCGGAGGCGAGGCGAGGGCGGAGGCGAGGCGAGGGCGGAGGCGAGGCGAGGGCGGAGGCGAGGCGAGGGCGGAGGCGAGGCGAGGGCGGAGGCGAGGCGAGGGCGGAGGCGAGGCGAGGGCGGAGGCGAGGCGAGGGCGGAGGCGAGGGTGAGAGCCCGTGAGAGTGCGCAATAGGGTGGCGGGGGGTGCGGGGCGCGCGGGCGAGGCCGAGGGAGTGGGCTGCCATCGTTGGGGCGGTGCCGGAGGTCACCCATGCGCTTTCCCGCGCTGCGAACGCTTTGCTGATGTCATATGTACTCTAATAACACGCGCTGTGTCTGGCCGCTTCGCAACTCGTGAACCTGACTCCTGTTGA
Source organism: Gryllus longicercus (assembly GCA_038098605.1). Taxonomy (NCBI): domain Eukaryota; kingdom Metazoa; phylum Arthropoda; class Insecta; order Orthoptera; family Gryllidae; genus Gryllus; species Gryllus longicercus. The sequence goes on from JAZDUA010000398.1 coordinate 1,252,948, forward strand.
GCGCTTGTGTTTGTAGGTTTACCACATTTGTCATTTCAAAGCGGTTGTCGTTCGTTTAGACTTTGTGAAGCCTTCTGTTTGATTGATAGATTGCCGTTTCTAATTGTGAAAAAATTGTAGTGTTCTTGGCGCCTTTCTCTTTAAACGCGATATGCTTGTAATTAAAAGTGCTTTCGATAATTTCCGATTGTGAATGTATTTTTGTGAATAATAAGCTTAGACAGCTACATGCGTCATCTCAGAGGAAGATATTTCCATTCGCTATTGTCTTCTGCAGACTGATCACAATGCACGGGCTTGAGTTAAATCAGTGGAATATTACAACTCGGATATTATGAGAAAATTTATTTCAGTGCTCAGTTGAGCACATTTATTCAATGTACCAACAACAAAAAATAGTTTTTAACACGCCGTGAGCGAAACGCATGTTTTCTTGCTCTTCTTTTACGTGTGCGAAACAGCTACTTTCTCAGTGTGCGAAACATCTGTAACGATTAACATTTTTTGCGTCTTGACGATGCCTATGTTTATTATTTACCCAATGAGTTTCGCTCACGGAGTGTTGAAAAATAGTATACGCAACACGGGTGTGAGGTGATTCCTGCACTCTTCTCTTCGTTGTCCGAGCGTAGCGAGGACTCGACCCATGCGTGAATCACCTGTTTTGCGGCCTTGTTGGGTCAACTACTATTTTATGCTTCTTCTTTCTTAATATTCGATTTATATCTGCAGGATACATGGAAAAGTGTACCCACAGGGAAGATGGAAGAAGTTGAAAACTTCGAAATATTTTGGAACTTGAATAATACACATTCGAGTTATTGACATTCAGATCGAGAGTTGATTGAATGAGATTCGACGTAATGAGATTCGACGTAATGAGATTCGACGTAATGAGATTCGACGTAATGAGATTCGACGTAATGAGATTCGACGTAATGAGATTCGACTTATCGAGATTCGACTTATCGAGATTCGACTTATCGAGATTTGACTTATCGAGATTTGACTTATCGAGATTCGACTTAATAAAACTCAACTTCGTAAAATTCTACTTAATAAAATTCGACTTTGCAAGATGCGATTATGTGAGGTTCGACTTTGGAGATCGTGAGAGCGAGCGATATTCTAGACAGGGGGATTAGAGGTAGCGATATTTCTTGCATAGGGCCTTTTAACAGCAACGGCAAAACCCGGCAGCTGAAGTGAGGGTCGAGTGCGGGCGAGGGAGTTGGCCGAAGCGGCGGGCAGGCGAGGGCGAGCGGGCGCCGAAGGGCGGGCGAGAGCGAGAGAGGGCGCGAGGGGGCTCAGAAGAGCAGAGCGCGAGAGCGAGCGGTGGAGCGCCAAGAGCCAATTGGGACCGAGAGCTCTCTACTTGGGCGCCCTCTGACCGGCTGCCGCGGACGCGACCGCAGACCACACGAGCGGCCAGCGGGCAGGGGGAGACGTAATGCAGATCCCGGATTTTCAAACAAACGAGCAACCCTTACGTTGAATCGATTAGTAATTTTCTCATGTGCTGTTCATTGATTGAATGGCGTTCGCGGGCGCGTCTACTACTAAGGTCATTAGTCCCGTAAGTGTATTTATTATCGCTGGAGGTGGCGGTAAACATTTCCCGCTGACTGATGAGATCAGACACTGACCTACACTTCGGCTAGCTGAGATTTTCCCAAGCAGGTATCATCACCAGCGGGGAAACTGCCCACTGCCCCTGCTGGGACAAGCTCTAAGCTTTCGACTGTCTGCCGGCCCGGGTAAGACAGGAAAGGAGAAAGAAAGATCACGGGCGGTCTTCGGCCCGTTTGTTAGGTTACTGCGCCGGCATTTGCCTAGTGGTCGGAGAAATCACGGAAAGCTACCCATCGGAGGAGCGGGCAGCTAGAATGCTTCTCCGGACAACAGCTGAAGTCGACCTAGCTATCTACTTAGTATCGAAAATCCTGCCAGCGTCGGGTCTAACTCTAGAGGCACTGTAGTGATGTTGATGTCCTGAACCACGTAAGTCTCTCACATGTGCGATTATTGACCGTGAACAAAGTATGCGTAGAATCATGTTGTTTATCAATGATTGTTTCATGAAGATGCAGGAGCAGCCACCACGCTAACAGGACAGAAGACTAAGAGTTGAGTTCAGTCTGCCATGAGTGCCTTCACCCGTTAATAGTGATGTATCAGTATCTATTCCTTTACTTATCGTACCTTAACTATCACTCTATCCGTAATAATTCTCTATCGCCATCATTTATCCCTCATGAACTCGCTCATATTCATCCATCCAGTAAAAGGCATTGGAACATCGTCATGTGACCACCTACCCAGTAAAGAGAGCGCATAATTATTACAATAATTAGGCCTATAAACTGCAAATAATTGACGCGGAAGACGTTTGTAAATCAATACGATAAACGAAGATTGTAACCAATCCAGACTATTATTTGTGTTAACGGTCTTGTGTCGTTAAATACTTTTCGTAATATCATCTTCGTACAAGAAACTAGTGGATCCTGCAAAAGTGTTTCCAACCAGAAAAATGTTTTTTTCGCGCAGAGATTCAAACTGAGATTTATTGAGTTACTTTGCCACGCGTTTTGTCGCTACACTACGCAGCCGTCGGCCGTACTCACTTTTGCTGATGATAAACTAAAGCAGTTTTGGAAATTCTGATAATTGAATAGCAATGATACCTGCCCCATTTGTTTTTATTTCTTTCGCTCTCTCCAGGAAAAAACTAAAGACAAAATCGCAGCAGCTTTTGAGACAATGTACTTTCTATAAAGTGTATTAAATACAGAGATCAATTATGTCAAAGCGTCAATTTTTCTCAAAAAAATTGTTCGTAGCCTATTTTCAAGATCTTATATTTTAGAACAGACTTTATTTCAGAATATTTGTGACTCAAATTTTCATTTAAAAAAATGTCACGTTAATTTTTGCAACTTTCAAAATGAAAGAGAGTTTGTTAAAAATTTGTGCAAAGTCAAATTTTCACCGTCCTTTATTATGTACGAGGAGAAAATGTAAAGACATAATTTGGAGCCGGTTCGATTTTTTTCACGGACGGCGGTGTGTTGAGCTGTTGAGACTGGCTTTTAGTTCGTCTGTTTGATTGCGTAAACTATAACAGATCAGTTTCCCGAAACGCCGTAAAGTACCCCCTTACTGTGGTAAAGGTTAGGAAGCTTGGCAAACTACTGTGACACTCATCTTAATTATTATTGTTTTACTGACCAAGTATTTATTCCTTTTTTTTGTCACTTAAGGTCGCCTCGACTTTTAGGTCATTAGCGACCACTGTGTTTAACGGTATGGTAACTGTGAGAATGACACTATATAATGATGATAGCGAGTGAAACGACGAACACAAATACAACCATGCCGGTGGAGGGGCCCGAACCCGCGATCCTCCGGTCCGAGATTGCTACGGCACTACTGTCTTAGTGATCTCGGCCATCCAGACCGGCAGTATTTATTCATTTTCGACCGTGCTATTTACAGAATAACCGGGAGAGATGGCACAGGGATCAATTGATTTTACTGCAGTCCCTCTGATCGGGAGGCCCTACGTTCGAGTCCCGAGGGTGCAGGATTTTCGACTCTAGCTTCTCAGCTAGGTCGAATTCGTCGAATTCAGTCGCTGTCTGGAGGAGAATTCCAGCGGCCGGCAGCTCTGATCGGTAGTTTTCCGTGGTTTCTACGATCATCACGAGGCGAATGCCGGAGCAGTACCAACCAGGGATCAGACCGCGCGCGATCTTTCCTACATCTTCCTTTTCCTATCCTCTCCCCTTACACACACTACACAAGCGCACATGCCGGGAGACCGGTCGAGAGCTTAGAGCTTGCTCCGACTGGGGCGGTGCTCCGCTACTTGGTCGAGAAAAACCCCGCTCGCCGACGGTAGGTCGGCGCCGGATCTCGCCATACAGTGGTGAAAAGATCTCCGCCACCATCCGGGCTTGTACTTTTAATTCACTTCTGAACAATATGCTAGGTGCACGTTCTCCATATCATTTATTACTTCTGTCCGATTTCTCCAATTGAAAACATATATTATTTTTTAAATCGTTATCTAGTTTTTTTAGAAATGAAGTAGCAGCTGTGATGTGCAAAATTGATTTTCCATGTCATGTCAGGATTCGTAGACTCGGCAAATGGTCTTTGTGTAGGAACTCTCCCGTCTAGTCAGAGAAACATCTATTTTCTTCTCTTGTAATGGAAAGTACTATTATTCCTGCGGTAATATCGCCATTTTACTTCAATTCAATCACATCTCGAAATCAATGCTTTCTATACTACAATGGGTGCAGACTTTTGACTTAAATATAAAATAAACGCATGGATGCTCAAAGATTTAAGTTTCATATTATTATATCCGGCATGTTTTAATATACTTCTCTTAAGAATGGACTTGAATTCAAATCTCTGTTATATAAACACGTACTTCCGGGCAAAAACATGCACTACACGTACGGGACTACTGACGGTTGACGGGCCCGGAATCACTAAAACAATTAATCAATCAATTAACAACTTAGTAATAAAGTTATTTTTTTGTACTGTGAGAGGGCGCATGATCCCGAAGCCTTCCTTGCCATCGTGAGTGTTCATGTCCCCTCTCCTTGCCCGCGGATCACCGCCGGCCGCTCTCCGCCGCCGGCCTGCCGCCGCTCCGCGCCGCGCCGCGCCGCCTTGTGCCACCGCGGAGAGGTGCACTTCATTCTCGCGGTATTGATCAGCCCTGGACAAACACGCTAAAAGCTCCGTTGGGCTTCGGGCGGGCGAGCGGCCGCAGCATCCGATGCCCCGGCGCCGGCGACGGCGGCGCCTCCGTCGCGTCGCAAGGCACACAAGCGCCCCTCCCCCGCCCACCCACGCGGCCCAAGCGCTGCGATGGGCAGAACAGAAGGCTCACCCCGCCCCGCCCGGGCCGGAGACGGCGGGGGAAACTGGAGGCTCGAGTCGCTTCCGAAAGGAAGGAGGAGGAGAACGGGAAGAAGAAAGAGGAGGAAGAAGATGAATGAGTGAGAAAGAGGAGGAGGAAGAAGTAGAATTAATTCGGGCTTGTTGAAAGGACGGATTTTTTTAGAAGGTTTATATCAGTTGAATGAAATTATGTCATGTTTTTTTTTTCTTTCAGAGTACTTTTAAAGAGCATGGTGTTCATATTCATAGTCAGAAACGACTGCAAATATGAAGTACGTTTGCTTGCTTGTTTGCATAACACTTTTTTCTGTAAGGATTAATCACATACTAATTCGGAACAAATGGTGAAGGAGAAGATAAAGGAAACAGGGAGGATGAAAAACGGAAGGAGAGAAGAAGGCCACGTCGAGAAGAAGGAGGGAAAGAAGTATGGGAGGTGGGAGAACTATAAGAAGGAGGAAAGAGAAGGATAAGAAAATAGTAGTTTACGTAACAAGGGCGCGAAACAGGTGATTCACGCACGAGTCAAGTTTGTCGTGTGAGCGTAGCGAGGACGACAAGAAGGCGAGTGCGGGAGTCACTTCGCGCCCGTGTTGTGTATACTATTTTTCACACGCCGTGAGCGAAATGCAGTTCATCAAGTAAAGGAATATAAATTTTATTTTACTTTCGTCCTACAAAAGTAAATGGATTTAAGTGGCGTAATACTGTTGTTTGTAAACAATAAACAAAAACGACGTCAAGACGAAAGACAATAGCGAATCGTTACAAATGTTTCGAACGCTGTGAAAATATTAGTTTCTCACATGTAAAACGAGCACGAGAAACCGCGTTTCGCGTACTGCGTGTTTAAAAGACCAACTCCGTTCAATTATGCCTTATTTTACGAAGCGGGACTCAGTCCATCACGCCTGTTCTTCCGGCTGACCACGCAAATATCGCTACGCTCTTTTCACCATCTAACGGAGAAAGAAGATATCACTCAGGCGACGAAACAAGCGACTTAGATTTAGCTCAGATGTTTATTTTGAGCTTGACGATCTTTTACGAGCAGTTAACTCTACAACATGAGCCGACTTTATTTATCCTCTGAAGGAAGGTATGTGAAGAAGGTTTCGTCCTTAAAAATCCACGGCTTCAATCGAGAACAAGGAGAAGAGAGAGAATTTCATGGCTGAAATTTCCTTTTGATGTTCAATAGTTCAATTAACTTTTACATTTCAATTTAGTATTTACATAATTTCCAACATATTCTTTTTAATTCTCAATTTAAATGTACTTACCTCAATTTGAATCTCAAAATGATTGAGTTCTCAATTTGAAAGTATTTGGTCGCAATTTGATAATGTTTGATCTCAATTTTAATGTTCTTAATTTGAGTTTGAAAATATATCGATTTACCCCTGTCGCCGTCATTACCGATAGCTCAGTGACTCGGATCCACCACTACAAGTCCCACCCACACCGTTGCTACATACCAACACTTAGCCCGCCTCTGCTTCTCCTGAAGGCGGCGCCACCTGCGCGGCCAACTGCCTGCCAGTGATCCTAGATCTACCCTCCGCCCCCCCCCCCCTTCCTGTCATAGCCGCCGCCTTGCGGTCGCCGCACCTCCTCGTCCTTTGATGACGCTCCAAGTTGGCCGTCGGAGAGAGAAACGCCCGAGCTACGGATGCGGGGCGCGTTTGGTGGTGGCTTCTTGTTGCCTCCGGGCCGAAGTTGCCTCTCCTGACTCAATGGGTTTCCGCTCGGAGCGCTGGCCGCCGCCGTTATGCCATGCTGCATAAACTGCGAACTCTCGCTTCATACTCCTGGCAATAGGAATGAGTGCCTCCGGCGGCCATCTCTTTTGAAAGATAAAATAATTATATTTCACCATTCCACTGGCGTAATTAAAACCAATAGTGTTTAACTACGCATATAAAATGCTCCATCAGAATGGTGTATCTCAAACAATTATCGCTTTTCTATCCAATTGTATTTACCGCCCCCCCTACTAGCCAATAAGAGGGAGTTTGTGCCACCTGAAATGTTAAAGCACTATCGATCTGCGCATAAGTTTCGCACTACTTTAGTGCATCTGCGCATGCAAGGACGATCGATAGTGCTGTCCGCCATGATGTGCACAAACTCCGTAATAAGCTGTGAGTGAACTATCTTTGGAGGCGGTACGTATCGATCACTGTGTAGGTGTGCAATATGCCACGTATGTACTATAACATAACTCTTTTATTTTAACCCGCGTTCAGTTATTTTCAACATTTGTCGCATTTTTGGATTTCTGTTAGACGTAATTTCATTCGTAGAGTAGTCCTATTAAATACCACTCGTGCTTTGCAATACCTCCGGATTCGGGGATTTGTCGACAATTTCCAGATCACTCGCAGATCACCTGTGATAATCTAAGAAACCTTTTTACTTCCTCGCCTACTACGTGCTGACGTAATAAAGAGAGTATTGAAATGCTACTCCGGGAAGTTGCAATTAAAAAACCTCGTAGGGAGGCCGTGATATAAAAACGTGGATAAATCCTATATGTAGTACTTTATTCCTGTAGGATAGAATAGTAGTAGATTACGTTGTGTAGTCAGAATCCACGTTCTGTGGCTCCTTAATATCGAAAAATTTGTTTGCGGCAAAACGTCTATCCGTAGATAACTCTGGTGCCTAAACCTTCAGACGATTTTCTTCAAAATACACTTTTCCTTGTTGATTTGGATGAACTCGAGGCCCTGCGAATTGGAAATGGACATTCTGACTTTGGAGAGTACTTTACATGAAGCCTCAATCACACTCAAAATTTTCTCAAAAACAGCTTCAGTTTTTAATTTTCTTCGGATAGAGTAAGCAAAATTTATAAAAATATGGGGTAAGTGCCATTTTCGTTAAACTCTCCAAAATTGCGAAAATTACAAAATTTCATTTTTTGGATCACAATATGAAGATGGAGATTTTTTCGTGCTGAAATTTCTATTTTAACACGGCATATGCGAAACGCAATTTTTCGTGCTTGTTTCCGTGTGCAAAACAGCTAATTTTTTCACCGTGTGCGAAACATCCCGAAGCGTGTGTTTCGCAACTTTGCACCTGGCAGGTATCAGCTGTTGACAGTTTCATCCAATCAGGAGCTTATGTGTCAAAATTGTGACGATACTATTGTGACGTTCAAGCTCATGATTGGATGAAACCGTGAATAGCTGAGATTTCTGCCAGGAGCAGAGTTGCATAAATCGCTTTGTTTCCCAGGGGGCGCTGTTTGACTGCAAAAAACATGGCTTCAATTTGCTTCAAAGATGGAGGCGCTTCAGCCACTCTATGTAGTATATTGTAGCATGAGTATATCGATGCCTGAATGTATTAGATGTTGATCTTTTTTCGACCATAAAGCACACATTTTTTTATTAGAATCTGTAATGCTCAAGAATAATTCTAATAATTTTACTTAAATGCATACAGTAAATATGTCTGTCTTTATCATGTTCGTCAAACTTAAGATACTTCTAACGTTCTCGCCATATCAATTTTGGCATTTTGTGTAACATTTGACATGCTGATATGTTTTCGGTAGTGACAGGAAATGACAGATTGAAACCTAACTTCTCAGAATAAACACGATGTGAGATACCACAATCTAGCATCAAGCCTTTGATTTTTCCCTCAAATTAACCTAAAATATTGTCGAAAACTTCATTTTTATAAGATTTACATTGCGTATTCGATATGTGGTTGAACCTCTCTATTTGCGCATACTTGCACCATCACGAAAGTCGAATTTGCCCGGATGCTTGCACAGGATACGCGCTTGTATCGCGTTATCTGTAAGAGTTAGCTGCTGTGATAGGAAATGTAGTATTTGCGAGTATGCTCAACTTGACAGGCTGAGTTGGTGTAGTTGGCATCAGCAGTAGGTGAAATTTCCAACATCAGCAAAGTATCTGGGACGAAATCGATTGGTCTCTAATTGAGAATTTCAAAGGCAGGCTCTGATCGTTCCTTTCTTAATTTCTTTCGATGAATTTCGGCGATGGTGTAACGGTTAGCGTAGCGGACTGTTGAACCCAAATTCGCGGGATCAAACCCGATCGAAGCCGTGGATTTTTAAGGGCGAAAAAATCCTTCGTACGCCTTCCTTCGGAGGGGAAGTAAAGCCGGCTGTCCCATGTTAGTAGATTTACTTGCATGTAAAAGATCCTCAAGCCTAAATGACGCCTCTGAGCTAAATTCAAATCGCCTGTTTCTCGCCCAAGAAATACCTCCTTTCTCCGCTAGTTGGTGAAAGGAGCGTAGCGAAATTTGCGTGGTCAGACGGAAGAGCGGGCCTGATGGCCCGAGTCTCGCCACGTAAAATAAGGCATTAATTCAATTCAATTCAATTCAATTTCAGTAAGATTCTGAAGCAGATCACTGCTTCTAATCTCTGTCTATTTATGTAGAGTTTGTGGTGAACAGAGTGGTTTCGCGGAAGGTTTTGTCTGGATTCCCTCACTCCTTTAAACACCATTCCAGCTTTGTTTCATTTCCTCAATCATTTCATGAAGGCAGACCAATTTTAATGCTAGAACACAGTGGATTATTTATTATTACTGCTGGATCAGAATAGTTGAGATCCTTTCTAATTCTGTAAAACAACTCCAAACTGGTCTCATTTTGTAGATCATTGCATAAAAACGTAACTCAAGTCCTCTGTCAGTGTTTTAAGGCCCTAGATCACATAATTTCAGGCGTCAATTATATGAAATATAGCAAAGCGTATTGCAGCATGCAAGTGTGTTGCGGGTTGGATGGCCGCCTGCAGTTTTCTAAATCATAATCTCCAAATCTTTCATATATATATTTGCACACTTATGTGAGGAAGTTAATTTTCTATCCATCAGTAACGCACTTGATTGGTTCTTTTTTGCGGTCACGTCAACTGCTATGGTCATTAACCTTTTCAGTCTAGAACATGTTTCATCCCGGAAGGTGGTGGTGTCCCTCCCCACTTATTGTTGAGATACGTCGTCGTCGTCGACTTGCGAAGGATTCCTCCTCCACGTATCTGCGATCGAAAATGTAAGGGCAGAGGCGTTGGTGCGGACGATCTTCTGTGGCGCTGTTTGATTTCAGGTGATGAGGAGGCCAAGCACTGGAAGGAGACGGCGGGACGCCTGCGCCAGAAAATAAATAGTTAAAATAAACGTCGGTTAGATTAGAATGTACTCGGCTTCTGACGGCAGGTTTTTCCCCCTTCAGGGGTTTTTTCCTGAGCCGTACCTTATGGTCTCTTTTCCGCGGCTTTGATGCGATGGAGAGACCATTTGGGGTGAATACCAGAATTCGAAAGATTAGAACGCGAAAGGATGTAGGTATTGTAATGGCTTAAAGGCCTTCGGCCTAGCCCCATAGGATCAAGTAATCTAATTTGTTTGTAATAATTACCTATTAAATAAAAATAAATACATATCTCCCCCTGAGGGGCACCCACACGGCATGGATAAGCTCGTGGTGGACTCCCGACATGTGAGGTAGTACAGTGCAGGTAAGAGTGTGTGCTTCTGTGTGCGGGGGGGGGGAGGAAGAGGAGACCAAGGAAGAATAAGAAGGAAAGATTGTGCGCTGTCCATGGAACGTTTGTTCGGATACTACTCCGGCATTCGCCTGGTGTTAATAGGAGAAACCACAAAAACTACCAATCTTCCATTACAAATCTCCAGTCAGCGGCTGAATTCGACCTAGCTATGAAGCTAGAGTCGAAAAAATGGAACTTCGAGACTCGAATCCTAGAACTTCCCGGTCAGAGATGCTTGCAAAGTCAACAACAATGGTGACATTTTTCTAATCATAAAATGTATCTATGTATCTCTCACGGCATTTTGTGTCGATAGTTTCTTATAATTAGTACGAAATAATATTTTCTAATCCTTTAGAAGAATTGAGAAGTGCACGGAATAAAGAATAGACTTCCCCGGTCTGCAGCGCGAGTAAGCGGATGTCTGGCCTAAGCCCACGTAGCGCTGCAGTGCCATCGAAGCAGAGACTTTGCAAGAATTGCGGAAGGGCATGCCTGGGGAAACCGGACGTCGACCTCTGCGGCGGCGGCGGCGGCGGCGTCGCGGCGCTGAACTCGATTCGCGCGCGCACCGGAAGCTGCGTCCACGCGTCCTTCCGGTGTGCGCCAGAGACAAGGCCGCCGCCGCGACACGTCATCCACAAGCGGAAGCGTTGCTGCCTTCGTCCTCCTTGAGTTGCTCCGACTACTCAACAGAGGCTTAAAGACGTACCGTTCAAAACAGACGGCTGCAAAATTATAATAATAATAATAATAATAATAATAATAATAATAATAATAATAATAATAATAATACCGAGCGGAGTGGCTAAGTGCGTAGAGCGCTGGATTCGCAATCGGGAGGTTCGTGTTCGATCCCCTGGCCGGCCATCCTGACCGGGGTTTTGCTTGGTTTCCCTTGGTAAGGTGAATGCTGGGTTCCAAAAATCCCATGAACACCTCCCTTCATCCCACCTTCCACCATCATCTTAGTCCTTTCACCCCTCATCATCACCAGTTCACTTCAATATTAATAATAATAATAATAATAATAATAATAATAATAATAATTATTATTATTATTATTATTATTATTATTATTATTATTATTATTATTATTATTATTATTGTTGTTGTTGTTATTTGTTCCTGATTATTTTTTGGGTGTAACTCTAATAGAATTTCTATTTCTATTTTGATCCAATGGAACTGAAGACAGTTACTTTTAATACAATTCATTATCAAAGAACCGGATTTGCCCTACTTTGTATAAGTATTTTTCATAGGTTAGACTGCAGGTAAATACTTTTTCACTTAAACAGATGTAATATATGTGTATATTTAGAGCATCATAATGATCTTGAATTCATGCCAAAAATACGTCACAATTCCTAGGAATAGATTCATAAATTTATACATGACATATAATAAGAGCAACTAAGGTTGGTAGCGATTGGAAATTAGGAGTCATGAGGGTTAAAAGTGTTTGGACGAAGGTCAATATAATTATCCCGCGCGTCGACCATTCTGCCCGGCGGGCACGCGCAGTAATTGAAGAGTTAAATATGGAAAGGAATTTGATCTAACACCTTGGGGGAGATCGTCGTAGAGATGACACTCTCCACCCAGAAATATATTTACATTCCGTTTTTCTGGCTACCGTAGTGAATATTAGAGTATGCGTTGTGCAAAGTCTTTTTATAATGTATGACGTACATTGAGTTTATAATTTTTTCTCAACACTTTTTTATTGAAAAATTTAGGGTAATGTTAATAAATGAGATTACAGGGAAGTCGTACAAATACGAAATATATTCTATATTCCCTTTAGCGGAACTTTACATCAAAGAATATGAAGTCCACGTTTCACAGGTTTACTTTTATGCAAATGGATAAGTTTTCTATATTACAAGAGGAGTTATAAAATACGTAACTTCAATAAGATTGAATGCAGGTACTTCAAAAGAGTGTAAATATCAACTCGTGGTCTCGTATAAAAATATATGATCTCGCTATTTATGAAAAACCTACTCATTCAAAATATGAATCCATATAGCAATAGCTGTGCACGTACTATATTAGAGTTATTGCTTATTAATCTTGTGTGTGTATCAAAGAGGTAGAGTCAGTGGTAGCATCTTCAACGGAATGATAATACCTAATGGTGATAGCAATTCGTTTAATATGTAAGAAATTAGTGTATGTTTTAAACCAGAAGAAGACTACAGTCTGTATAAAATTTCAGCAGTATTTTTATGAACACGAGTATGTCCAGAGACATTTGAGAACCGATTTTTAAGTCTAGAGACTTAAAAGCGCGTTCATGTTTAGTAAGATTCAACATCACTCAATATTAGATTCAAATAATATCCAGGATTCGTTTTTCACACGAATGATGGGTTATTCTCAGGTTATTATTTAATGTCCACATGATAATCACTTGTATAGTTATTATTAATTTTATTATTATATATTATTAAACTAAAATATTAAATGTGTCGTAGACTTCTCAGTTGTAGAAATCTCGGTTGTACGGAAATCTGACGAGTGGAAAAATAAAAATAGTGTTGAATAGAAATAGGGTATAAATAGTGTTTATCTCATTGAACAATTTAAAATGACTGATACCGTAAGAACATTGTAATAATCTTTAATTGTTTTGTTATAATGTACGGTACAAAATGCGTTCTGAATGTTATAGAGTTTATTTGGCTGGGATAGGCTCCGATCCTGTGAAGTTCACTCGAACAATCGAGTGTCACTAGTTCTCTTTCAACCGACAAACGAATAAGAATACATGATAGATAATTAAAAAAAATATTTAACATAATTGTGATTCACAGTTAAGGTCACAATTCTACAGGTGGAATTTGGTGTTTGACCTTCCTGAACTACGGATATAGCCGGGTGATATAAATTTTCAGTTCTCTAGTCGCGCGAGTATAAATTAAATTTAATGGGACATCAGGATGCTAAGGTGATGACAGTGAAATACGTTCGCTTCTGATCTTTGTATTAAATTCTCCATCATATGATGCTCCTAAGCGGAGGAAGAGATTTTAATAACTTGGGTACCCTTGCTGGTGTTGGGACAGGATCCCGTGCCAGAGCCTAACGATATTCGCGGCAGGTGCGCTTGTCCAGGAGCCACATTGGAGCCGTTTCGAGAGAGAGAAAAGAGACAGAGAGAGAGAGAGAGGGAGAAGGAGAAGGGAGGGAGAGGGAGAGCGACAGAGCACTACCACACTAGGCATATCGGAGGAGGACTCAACACGTATCGCCTCACTCACGTACACAAAATTGTAAAGATTTCTTTCGAAATTAAGTTAGTCGAAAGAATGATTTAACACCTATATCGTGTTAATTAGTAATCGACTTATCAAACAGGAAAGCAAATACCTCGGATGCCTTCTGATATAAACTATTCAAGTAGTTGAGAGAAGTAAAAATTAAAGAATTTTGAAAGGAAATCTTGTATGTATGATACATAGAATGAAATGTATGTTGTTTTTTTTAATTTGTTACCATGAGCGATCAAACCTGCGGAGAATCAATGATGTATTAGAGACAGAACTTAAATGCAGAAAACCCATTTCAAAAATAAGACTTCAGATAATTACTACCATTTTGCAAATGCAATGGAAGCAAATACGATATTGAAGAATTATTCTTGAACATTCTTCAAAAACATATAGAATATTCGAAAAATAGTTTGAGTGTGGAGATAGGGTTTACAGTTTATATTGATTTTGTAAAACAATACGATCAGTTCAAAATATTGCAAAAGTTTAATAGTTAATTAACAGTAGCAAGCAAGAAGAAGGCGACAACGATAATTTAAGTTAGTATCCGTAATGTTATTTTCAAAAGAAGTAACCGCGTGTGCCATGACAGAGATTGGTTCTAATTTGAGTTCGGCCTTTCAGATCATTTTTAAGTGCACGTTAAATGTCAGACAAGACATGTGATAAAAATCTTGAAGTGTGCTGAAATTGATTTCAAAGAACTGCAAATCGTGCGAAGTATCTTCGTAAATAGCGGTGTCATGGGCCTTTGTAGTTTTGTTACCACCTTTAGGTTTATTGCCTTGCAGTCACTTACGACCTCCTTTTGATGCAGTTTTAATGCATCAGCAGGTGATAGGTTGTGTCGCTCTGCGATTTTAATCTGAAATATTTTCTCTTAATGTGGTTGCTTGTTTATTATTTATGTATTCTGACTTGTTTTTGATTCTGCCGTTATGTGTGATCGTGTGAACAGAGAGAAATACAAATCTGGCTCCATTCATAATCACTTAGAATTAGGCTGCAGCCCTTTTGGTGATTTACAATTACAAAGACATTAAACTGAACTAACGAAATTTGTAACAAAATATTTTTGATTATATATAATTATATTACAAGAATTTTGCAGATAATATCAATAACTTAACATACACCTTGAATGTTGAAATTTAAGGTTAACAATTCTTTGTTTTATTTTGTGTCAATTTCTATTTCTTCTTTCAAATGTAATTAGCATGACCATACAATATGTAAGTCCAGTAGCCTCGAGCGCGTGTCCGGAACGGAATAAAATTTGGAATTTGTAAAGTGGAGTTGTGTGCTGAGGGCGGCTTTCTGTGAAAGAGCCGCGACGCGACGCGTGTCGCGTGCTCTCAATGCGGAGCCGGCGCCGGCGCTGGCGCTGGTGGAAGGCGAGGGCGGAAGGGGCGCGCGCCTACGCGACGTTTCAATTAGCCCCGAGACACACGCGCGCGCCCGCGCGGATTGCGTCGTCCATCTCCGAGTGCTCCGCTCTGTCCTCGGCTGCCCGGCCGACGCGACGCACGGTGGGGCCAAATGCCAAAAAGCTGGCCAAAAGTCCAAAAAAAAAGTTACTAGATAGGGATTTTGTCGTTGCTACTTCAATAGGTTGGTATTTGGGCCGTTGAATTCCTCAATTAGTAACGGTTTCTCTCTTATACTTGAGGTAAGAGATCAGTTCAAAGTTGGACCTCGAGCGATCGATATCGGTCAGCTGTGAAACGTGTTTTCAGAACCTTTGTGTTTCGAAGGATAGAGAAGCGTGCAGTCGGCCGAATTCAATAAAACAAAATGGAATCTATTCCTGAGAGTAAGTAGAAACATAATATGTATACTTAATTTTTCTAAAAATAATTTGTTAATGTAATAATTAACGTTGATTGTTGGCGAAAAATGAAAATGCTATAATCAAAAATTTGTGTTTAAAATGAAAAATAACTATGTGCACCGTCGTGCGGGGCTAAAAACTTAACATAACATTATTCGAAATGTTATTCTCTGTGAGAATCACAAAAAAACAGCTGCCCGTAGCTGCCGTTTTAGTGCCTGTGACAAATTTTCGTAGCGCGTGCAACATGTAGAAATACAAACTTTTGATGATTTTGTTCGCCATATTGGTCCGCCATTTTGGTTTTTTAGCATTTTTATTCAATATTTATTAATCAGCATGCTTATAAACCCAAATCAACTCATTTTTAATTATAAACACGATCATTTCGTGTTAAAAATGGAAAAAATTGATGATTTGGTCCGCCATATTAGTCCGCCATTTTGTTTTTTGGCATTTTCATTCAAGGTTATTAATTAGCATCCTTAAAAATTCAAACTAACTCTTCTTTACTTATAAACATAATAATGTTGTGTTAAAAATACAAACTTATGGTAATTTTGTCCGCCATATTGGTCCGCCATTTTGTTTTTTTATGCATTTTTATTTAATATTATTAATCAGCATGCTTATAAACCCGAATGAACTCATTTTTAATTTTAAACACGATCATTTTGTGTTAAAAATGAAGAAAATGATGATTTTGTCCGCCATATTGGTCCGCCATTTTGTTTTTTTGGCATTTTCATTCAAGATTAATAATCAGCATCCTTAAAAACCCGAATGAACTCATTTTTACTTATAAGTATGATCATTTTGTGTTAAAAATACAAAATTTTGATAATTTTATCCGCCATATTGGTCCGCCATTTTGTTTTTCGGAATTTTTATTACAGATTATTAATTAGAATGATCATAAACCTCTGAATACAAAGTTTCAGTCAAATCGTACAACGCTTTCGACTTTTGACCAGCTTTTTGGCATTTGGCCCCACCGTGCGACGCCTGGCCACGACGCCACGCCCCCCTCCTCGCCCCACTCTGCCCGGCCTGGCCCCACTCTTCCCCGCGCCACACGCCACTCCGCCCCATCCCGCCCTGCCTCGCTCCGCCCTTCCCCGCTCCAGCTTGCCCCGTCCAGCTCCGTCTCCTACCACCCCACCCCACTCCAACTCTCCCCTCCCCGCCTCCTCCGCCCTGCCCCACCCCCACCACCGGACCGGGAGAGGGCTCAAGGTATCAATGTCACTGCAGCGTCTCTGAGCAGGAGGTTCTAGGTTCGAGTCCCGACGGTGGCAGGGTTTTCTACCCTTGCTCGTAGCGAGGTCGAATTTCGCTGCTGTCTGAGAGAGAATTCTAGCGGCCGGCTGTTCTGATCGGTAGCTTTCCGTGGTTTCTCTGATCAATACCTGGCGAATGCCGGAGTTTACAAGGTCCATGGACTGTGTGCGATCTTTCCTTCCTGTTCCTTGTTCTATCCTCACCACCTACTTACACACACACACACACACACGTTCATGCATTACCACACATGCCAGGAAACCGGCCGGGAGCTTAGAGCTTGTCCCGGCTGGGGCGGTACCCGCTGGTGGGAGATATCTGGTTGAGGAGAACCTCTTTTACACAGGTAGGTCCACGCCGGATCTCACCAACCAGGAATCACTAGTCAGTCATTCAATAAACCACCCCATCTGCCCCGCGCCTCTCTCCTCTCTGCTGCCCGCTCTCCCATTCCTCCCCGCCACGTCCCTCACCCTTCGCCCCACTCCTCCCTATCCCTCGCCTCACCTCAGCATTACCCTTCGCAATCCCAATCCATCCACTCAACACCTCATCCCACTCCACCTTTCACAGAAACAGTCCGCGGCCCACCCCCGCCTCCCCCCGCCACGTCTCCCCTCGCCACGCCTCTCCCCTCCACGCCTACTCTCCCCTCCCAGATCCCTATCCCCCGCCCCGCCCCAGCTCCTCCCGCCCGGCCCCTCCGCCCCGCCGCCCCTGTCCCCGCCTCCTCAATCCCCGCCCACCCCGCTCCGCGTCCCCCTGCCCCGCCTCCTCCCGTCCCCGCCTCTTAGCCCTGCCCCTTAGCCCCACCCCTTAGGTCCGCCTCTCACCCCCCGCCTCTCCTCGCCTTCAGCCCCCTTCCCGCCGTCCCCATCTCCTCTCTCGCCCCGTCTCACTCCCTGCCTCGCTCTCTCCGCATCTTGTTCATCATCGCCGTGCAGCGAAGCGGCACAACGCCTGGAGTTGACCGCCACTCGAATGTTGTGGTCCGTTGCGGTCCAAAAAGCTTCTTAGCCTTCTTTGTTTCCTTTCTTTTTTCATCTTCTTTCTCTTTTCTTCCTGTCTCTTTTCGCCCTTTTTGTCTTCTTCTTTTCGTTTTTTTATGGCAAAAAGTCCCCTTGTTATTTTTGATTTCTTATATTTTTTATCCTCTTTTCTCTTTGTTTTCTTCTTCTCTTAAACTTTTATTTACTTCCACTTTTCTTTTTTATTTACGTTCTTTCTCTTTCTTCCGTTTTTCCTTATCTTTCTCTTTTTTGTGCATTTTTTGTCTTCCCTGCATTTATTTAATTTTTCTAAGCATTCCTCCTGTTTCATTGTGCTTCTTGTTTGCTTGTTTTATTTTTTGACTTCTTGTTTTCTTCTTTTTTTTATAGCACCATATATCTTTATGGGACACTAACGGTTATATAAATAAAAGAATAATTTGGCTTTTTTGAACAATTATAAAATCATGATTATTAACATTCCATATTCTCGGCAAATTCCAAATTCTTGGCTTACTCTAATGTAATTTTGTAATTTTTTTCGTGTATTGAATACTTTCACTGGCCTTTTATTCTGCCTAATATTCTCCTTAGACTAAATCATATTCTGAAAACAGTATTCACATTTGAAGTGTTTTATTTAGTATGTTTCAAAATAAATAAACTATGCGGTATGAATAACATGAACACAGAGTTTAATGTTATTTTGTATTCCATGAAAATTAGCACAGGCATTACGTGTATCCTCTATTTTGGTTCGAAATTTTAATCGTTAGAACCTTTCCATACTCTTGACAGACTAGTGAGAGAATACGTATTGTTTTCATTGCGAAGACGTACGGCTGAGACGCTGAAACCTTAGAGTTGTGACGGAAGAAGCCAACACTGTGCTCGAGACAAATCTAGCGCTGCTCATATAGAAAGAAGAATGTGAACTTGTGAGTTGGCACAGTTTTTCAAATATTAGTTGGCAAGTATTTTCTTTCCTTCTTTTTTATTTATTTATTTATTAAGTGCAAAAAACACTGTACACGCCATATTGGGGAGACATTCAATATGTGCAAGTCTGAATATGTATGTAGACAGATTTTGATACCACACCATCTTGCTGTTGACTTTTATCCAAGATTTGATGATCATCGGATTGTATATCTGGATTTTTAATCAAAGAATTTTTTTGTTATTTAACATCTTTTTAATTATATTAAATTCTTAATTTTATTATTTTGTTTCCTCATTGATTTTTTCTTCAAATTCCTTTTGTAAGAGTGATTAGTTTTCATTTTTTTTTAAATTCCAGTTATTCTAAGACAATATATTTTTTACTTTGAAATTGCATCATGCTTTCACAAAATTCGTGAAATCAATCAGGTTTTTGTCGTAAAATTCCACGAGCTAAAATGTTAAGAATGGGAGTTTTAAGAGAATTGGAAATATAATTTTTGAAGTTATTTTGTTTTCAATATAATATAGAATATAGAATGACTTTGACAATAACTTTCCTTTAGTGGATTAGTATCAGTCAGGAAATAGCACTCATTTATGTCGATTACGCAGCAAAATTCTTAGATGTTCTCTCAAACCATTTCCTTAACTATTTATTATTGTCTCAATGAATGTTGGGGGTGTCGAAATTACCATGAAACTCCTGTTAATTTTAAAGACATTCATTTCTCGTAATGGATTTCGTTCCTTTTATTTTTCATCGGAAGTCAAGTGAAAAAATATTCTGACAGATGCATCTGGCACTGCGAGCTCTGTAGCTTTGAATATTGAAAGCAACCTGCGAAAAAGCTATTTCTGTTGTTCGCGTTCATTGTACAGTGAAATATTTCTTCCTTATATGAAATTCGTTTTGTTATCTTTTGTTGTATTTTACTCCTTTTGGTGTACACGACTTCTTTCTTCAGCATGATAAATCTATGATTTATTGACTGGGATGTTTTTTTGTATCCCCATTGCTCATATGGTCATCCTTCACATCGTTGAGGGCTTTCATACGCAGGTGCTGTGTTATAATCCCATTTGTGATGTCGCTCAATATTATGCCCATTACTCTTCGGTTTCAAAACGGAGTACGTGACTCAGAAGTGGAATTCCTGGTGAGGCCTTGAATTGTATAAGCAATGTCATAAATTGCTTTGTCAGCTAGTGATGACAGATGGCCTCATTTATGTACTACAATGAGGAAAATATATTTTGAATATTACTATTTATATTTGTGGTCGAGAAAGAAGCTTTTTGTTGTGAGTGGTCTTCACGACTTGGCATTGAGGATACACAAATTGTTCATCAAACACAAGAAACTTTGTTTAATTGAGACCTTGAGAACCAAAGACAAGTGACTGAATCAAGTAATAAATGAAGTGAAATAACTGAAGTTACAAGGCACTAAAACAATTATTTGAAAACTAGTGGCCAGCAGCAGATAAATGCTACCGAACAAAAGTACACAATATGGTTTCCCCTATACTAGCACGCACAGTATTCAAAAGCAACAAATAAAATGCCCTCATATAACATTGCAAAACATTCAATATTTTTACAAAACAGTATTCACAAATACAACAATATCATAGTAAACTTACAATACAACAAGTCATTAAAGACTCTGAAAATATAAAATATTCAGGTTCTATTACGCAACATGTGAAAAGCAAATATTTCGTGGCGGGTAACGTCTTTCTTGGAACCGTGCGGTAGCATGACGTCAGCTCTACATAAGTAATGACGCACTGAATGAGAGTTCAGTCGGTATACGCCGTATGGCAATAGGCGGAATAACACAAATATTTTTTCAGCAACAATCGAATCAGATTCATTGTTTTTGGATTTTTCAGAATTTCTGGATATCTAACAAAACCGCAGACATATTTCACAATGCCGGGGGATGTATTATTTTGTTTCAAATTCTGCACACATTGGAAGTTAGTAATATAATTTAGAAATAAATCTTCAAATTCGAGTATAAGAAATGGCGGCCAATTTTTTATCTTTTGTTTCTGGGTTCTTTACGCTTCACGTAAAGATTCTGCAGTTTATTAAATTTTGTTTGATATATTTTTCACCCAGTTTTTGTTCTTTTCTGAAATGTCCATTACATAGTTACGAAAGAAAGACAACTGATAAGCATGGATTAATTTTTTTCTGAAGGTTAAAAGCAGTCCTTCAGAAGTGTTATAAATGTTTATTTTTATTTCTTGTTCCTTCCTCCAACCTTTCCAAACTGTGCGTAAAATCACTGCGTCAGAACTAAACATCTTGTTACATTTTCTAGCTTACTTCTTTACTGCCATACCTCCACGGCGTTAGACAACCTTGCAGGTTCATGCGTCTTTATCCCCGTCCGCTCTGATCTCGACTCGTAAGGGGAAGAGGAGCACTCTGAAGTTACTTGCCACTTTCCTGCTTTTTTTATTGATTGACCGATTACTGATTCTGGGCTCGTCAACTGCTAACGTTTTTATCCCCGTACGTATAGTGTATGTAGTTTTCCTCTAGAGGGGAAGAGATTCTACCGCTGGATAGTGAGATCCGGCGCCGACCTACCGTTTAGGCCAACGGGGTTTTTCCCAACCTGGTATCTCCCACCTTCCTAAAAGGAACAAGCTCTAAGATTCGGTCTGGTCTACCGGTATGGTAGTGTGAGGTATGAAAGTATATGTAAGTAAGGAATGAGGATAGGATAAGGAAGAGGAAGGACAGATCACACTTGGTCCCGGCCCGTTTATTAGGATACCGCTCCTGTATTCGCTTGGTGTTGATCGAAGAAACTATAGATCTGAGTAGCCGGCTACTAAAATTCTTCTCCAGACAGCGACTGAATTCAACCTGTCTAGCTAGTGTCGAAAACCCTGACACCGTTGGGACTCACATCTAGGACCTCCTGATCAGTGGCATCAGTTGATTCCCTGGGTCACCTCTCGTAGTTTGGTCTTTAAAGTGCAATTATTTCATGAAGCATTGACCTAAAGACACGGGACATAGTCATGTACTCAAGTCAGATAAGAGTATATTCATAAATATATTTTCATGCTGTTTAATCTCGCTGCAGCAAAATCACCATTACATAAAATAAATATTATCGATATTTCCTAAAGTAATAAATACCCCACATTGAACTTGACAATGAACAACCGCGGAATCAATCACACTGAATTCTTTCAAAATTGTACAATATAACATTTAAATTATGGAAATTTCTGGATGAGAAAGAGCAATACTCTAGTGGTACTTTTACGATAGGTCTGTTCTGTGGCCTTGTGCTTCACTCAAAATCGTATCGTTCTGACAAGAAGGTGCGGCTCAAGCCGCGCTGGAAAACTAATTTCGAGTGATAATATTTTTTAAGCGCATGTTGGCTCCTAGTTTCGTCCTCCATACGCCTCGATATGTAAAAACTGGTGCCGATAAAACCCTTGATCATTATTTTAGAAGCGTTATTGGTAATGTAAATAATGATAATAGTTGATAACGTTTCAGATATAATTACGAATGAAAAGAATGTATTAGGCTACGGATGGATGAATTCAAATTAAAGAAAAATAATTAAGTCAAGAAAAATGTAAAGCAATCTACAATTTTTCCTTTTACTATATTTACACGTCTCGTATCCTATAATCTTGGGCAGTGCAGACCACTATGCCTAATTAAAAGGTTTTCTGCCACTAAAATTTTGTCAACTTGTTTCTGACGTTTTGATCAGTACTAAAACATTGTAGTAATTTTGGGGCGTACGATTCCGCAAACGTCCTTTGTAAAGTAAGTGTTGGAAACAAGCAGAGCAAAGCAGAGGTGAAAGCCCCGTCGTGGGCGATGGAAAAGCGAGAAGACACAGCCTCCGAGAACAATGGCCGCAGATGCAACGGGGCAAGCCAGGCCACTCCAAACCGCGACGCGAAAGTGGCAGGCGAGTGGCGCGGAGCGACCGCGGCGCGGGGGCGGGGGTGGGGAGCGTGATTACAGTGATGGCGGCGGCAGCGACGGTGAGCGCATTAGCGAGATAAGGCGGCGGAGGCGCTTCGCGACAGCCGCCATGTTCCAGTTGCTGGAGAATCCAACTTCGCCTCGCCCGCCGTCGCCCCCGACGCCGTCACCGTTCACCCGCCAACCCCGCCCCCTCCCCTCTCCACCAAGCCCCGCGCTGCTCCTCCCTGCCCGCCGTTCTCCGGCCTGCCGCGCCCCGCCCCGTCCCTCCGCAAGCAACCTAATCTTGGACGTCCCTTCCCTCCCCTCGCCGTCTACCACCGCCTCGACCCACCGCTCTCCGCTCCTCCGCACCCTTACCACGCCCCACCCCACTCTGCCCCTCCCCGACACCTCCTCCCCCGCCTTCCCCACATCCCGCATACCCACCCGCCTCTTCCCCGCCCCTCACCATCCTCCACGTCTCTCCCCTCCACTCCTGTCTTCTCCCCTCCTCGCCCCTCCCCGTCCAGACTGCCCAGCCCCACCTCCCCGCCCCTTCCCGCCCCATCTTTCCGTCCCTCCCCGCCTTTTCACTCCACTCCCCGCCCCACCACACCGTGATCGTCCCCACCCCCGCCTTCCCCACCCTTCCCTACCAAGAACGGCCCCACCCTCCCCTCTCACATTCCGCCCCGCACCTCTCCGCCCGACGTCCCCACATCCCCACCCATCCCCCATCCCCCCGCCTCCTTCCCGACCCTCACCACCCTCCACGACTCTTCTCTCCACCCCCGTCCTCCCAACCCTGCTCGCCCCTTCCGTCCAGCCTGCCCAGCCACACCGTCCGCCCCTTCCCGTCCCTCTCCGCTTTTTCGCGCAACTCCCCGCCTCACCACACCGTAATCGTCCCCCCGCCTTCGCAACCCTTCCCTACCAAGGACGGCCCCACCCTCCCCTCTCACATTCCACCCCGTCCCTCCCCGCCCGACGTCCTCAGTCCCTGTGAATCGAAACTTGGGAGTGAGCCACATGACTACAATGAGGTGCATAAAGGGAAACTGCCGTCTGCTGGCATTAATATCGTCTCCTGAAAATGCGACGAGGAAATCTTACAATGCATTAAGGTAATTGAAAGTACTCTCTTACTATTCCGTATTCGTGTTCTTGGTGAATTTAGTTTTGCTCGTACGAAAATTTCACAATCTACCTGTGTAGAGAAAGTTTATTTGTGCAATTTTATTAAGTCATTACAATTTTTCCATTGTTTTTAACACCTTCCATCTGTTTACCTCATTTTCCTTCGGCTTGTCCTCTTCCTCCAGCTTGCCATAATCTTACACATTGCCTCCTTCTCCTACCTTCTCCTCCTCATCCTATTCCTTATGTCTTTGTCCTCAACTACGTCCACTTCATCTTCTCCTTTCTCCTCTTCTAGTCCACCTCCGCCTTCTCACTTCCCCTCCACCACACCCTTCTTCTCCCTCTCCTTTTCCGCCGTCTCATATTTCTATTCATCCTCCTCCGCTTTCTTATTTTTCTTCTCTTTTTTCTTCTTTTGCTACAGCTCATTTTGACCCATTACTGGCAGTACAGTCAGACGATTTCCTCAAGTGAGAGGGGACATCATGGGTGAGGGGATTTAACGCGCTACCTTCTACTCATTATTTCAATTCATTTCCTGTGTATTCGCTGTTGACAGAAACGTAGGTTATGCTTCTGGACTTGCTGAATATTTTCAGTCTCTAAAACTAAATTATTGAGAATTGATAATTCTTTCGGTCCAGGGAGTAAAAGTATAAAAGGAAGTCATAAGAAGATGAATTTTAAATGTTAATTTTCGATTTAAAATTATATTATTAATTAACTGGATTAAGTGTACAAAAGTATTGCTATATAAGAAATATGAACTAGCTTATCATAATTAATATTTATTACACCAACTAACAAAATGTTGCTGCCTGTGGATTCAATATTATTAAGTCTCTCCTTTGAAAATTTTCACTTACACTCTTACTCCTTGGAGCGTTACAATTAAAAGAATGATTTTCATGGATATTTAGAACTCAGTTGAGCGTAGTTTCTCTGGTTCAAAAGTAAAAAGATCAATTCCGCCATCCTGTTTTCATGACATTTATAATTATTAATAGTACGATCAGGAATCACATATAAAAACCTGAGTACATGTTGCCAAAATTCGGACGTATAATCTAGTACAAAAAACGCCTGCTATGAACGTTGACCTCCCATTCTAATTCAAGTATTTATACACAATCCCAAGTTTATTTGTCAGTGGACTATTTCTGTCTCAGAACTATTACACAGATGTGAGCATTTATACAAATGCAGTTTATTTCGTCTCATGTTATGTCAGATTATATTCAACATGAAAACCAAATTATAGGGAAGGTAAAATAAATCCAGACACCACAAGTTAACATCATACTCCATCTGCTCTGACAGAAACAAGATCCTGTTACGTATTTGACATATGGTATAGAGTTCACGTTCCAAGTCTATATTCGCTCGTACTTGAATGCTTATAATAGTTCCTTATTATTCCTAGATGCATATTTATTTCCCTGTTGACATAACATCTGTGCAAGCCATTCGTTCAGCATCACTCGTTTATTGAATTAAAAAATTGGAAAGATGCAAATTCACTAGTAAGATTACTTTCCACGCATATTTCAAATTCACTTCAAGATCAGATGATAGAATATCGTCTCTTATATAGCCGATTTGCGCTTTATACTAAATGATAGCAATATATTTTCTCTAGACTTTCACTTTTTTTTCTGCTGTGCACGGTCGTCTGAATATCGCTGTGGTTTTTACAGAATTTCTTGAAATTTCTTCTTACGATGAAATATTTTATACCACCTAATGACTAGCAAGTAAAAATTTGAAATTAAGACTTTAATGGAATGTCCATGAGATTAGCAATCGCATCTCTCCTTCTCCACCACTCCGGACATAATTACGACAATAAACCCTGGAAACGATGTCGTCGTAATGAAACTGCGATTTACGGCCGGATTGCCGCGCGGAGGAGTTAAATCTCGCCGTGTCACATACTGGTTTCGCCGGGCGTCAAAACGCCTTCCTAATGGAGCGTATTTCAGGAGCGGGAGTGAGGCAGGCCGGTTCGCGAAGGCAGACGCGACGCGACGCGACGCGACGCGACGCGACGCGACGGGGTGGCGACAGGGACCACGGCAAGGGAGAGATCGGTGGAAGTCGCCCTCGCAGTTTGGGGGTAACAATTCAGGAAACCCGAAGTCCCGATTGACAGATGTTTCAGGGCACATCTACCCCTGGCGAGGATCCACAGAGAGGAAAATGAGGTAAATCTCCCCCCTAAAAATGTTCAGTAACTATTAATTTTAACTGGTCACGACGCTTTCAAGCAAAAAAAAATATTCTCGTATAAACATTAAAAGGAATAAAATCGTATCGCAACACTATCTGAGAGTAGCCTACGACATTTTACAAAATATGCAATATGATATACATTCGACGAAAACATTTTGGATTTCCTATCGCACAATTCGTCTCTGGAGCCACCCCTGCCTATCGCAATGGACATTCGTTTCGTTTGTGTAGCGAACGTTTTATACCTAGAGGTGGCGGAGGCCTTCAACCGCTAACATAGGCGTCAGCTTGAGGGTAATAATAATAATAATAATAATAATAATAATAATAATAATAATAATAATAATAATAATAATAATAATATGCCTTTATTAATATGGCGAGGCTCGGGCCATCAGGCCCGCTCTTCCGCCTGACCACATGTCACAAATATACAGAGTAATGTATTAAATTGTAAAATTACTAAAAAGTAATGTTATCTAAAAATTTAAATGTAATTTAATCTACAAGTTGTAAGTAGTTAGTGGAAAGCAAACGTCATTTAAAGCAACTTATAAATAGACAACATCAGAGGTTAAATGGATAAAATGTTACAATAATAATTTTGAAATAATTTTAAAATCAAGTCTGAGATTGAAAATACAATTTGAATTAAATAAGATTATGTGCTTTAAATATCTGCGCGCTACGCGGCAGCCTGGTATTCACCCCGAGCGACTGTGATCTATTAATACAGAAAGACACCATCACACGTCGCTCGATCCTGGAGGAAAACCCGCTAGTCGGGAAGAAACCCACCAGGCAGACTGTGTCCTAATACAATGGAAACTAAATGGAGGGTAAATTTCCCTCTCCGGGTATCTCCCAAGTGGAGCACCGTCCCAGCCAGGGCAAGCTCCTGACTGGTCGAGGGTAATAGTGTAATACATCATCCATGTAATTGTGTCAACAGGAACGGGAGAAGATAGGTTAAGGAAGAGGAAGGAAAGATCGCGCGCTGTTCGTGGCTCGTTTGTTAGGGTATTGTCATTCGCGTGTTTATTGGAGAAAGCATGGAAATATTCGTGTATTTATTGGAGAAAGAATGGAAAACTACGGATCAAAACAACGGATCAATAGAATTTCCTCCAGACAGCGGCTGAATGTGACCTAGCTATCAAGTTCGTAGTATCAAAAGTCTGCCTTTGTCGGGACTCGAATTCAAGAACTTCCCTGTCAGAGAGGCTGCAGAGTAACCGGCAATGCTGGTTCTGAGGTAAACTCAGCAGGTCCAAAGTCCCTGAGTTTGGGGGGGGCGAGTATTGAGCGCGCGCCACCTCCTGAAGTCATTAGTTCTGTAAGTGTTCAACGCCCAAAGTATTTAAAGGAAAGGTTCTTTAATGAGCAACCCTGTATCATTTTTATTATTGTTTGGGTCTCCAAAACGTAGTTATCAACATTCGTAAACGATCTGCGGTAAATTGTTGATCGATTTACCTACACTTCAGGTTGGGAACATGGTCTTAGAGCGGCCTATATTTATTAACCGATAACCCACTATTCCAGGGAAATTGTCGAAATAATAATAATAATAATAATAATAATAATAATAATAATAATAGCATTGATGGTTCCGTGTGCTACTAAGCAAAGCTAAGGGATGTACTGATAAACGGCACCGACCAAGGTTACGTGTCAGAATAACAGCAATGGAGACGGAAGTTGAGGTAGCAGCCGGAATGACGAAGCAACTTGATAGGGGTGTGTCGAGGGAAGGGGACGGGGAAGGAAAGCTACGGTGAAATGGTGGGGGATACGGCCTACCTAGTGGCCTAGGCGGCGAGAGCACGTAGTGCGTCTCTGTGCAGGGGTAGAAATTGCAGAATTTGAGAGCAGTGCGATATTGGCGGTGAAAGGAGCGAACACGTCGGTGGAGGGGTCAATGGTCGGTCGGTAAATGCACTGGACGGACGGAAATGGTGTAGCATGTCGGCGATCGGCGGTGGGTTGACATCTGTTATGCCCGAACAGTGTTACGACTAAATGAGGCGTTTTGACAGTTCCTGAAGCAATTGCGTAGCATTGGTCCTGAAACGGGACTGCTTGGCTACGAAACATCCTCCACAGTTTAGTGTGAGTGTGTGTCGGTCGTCATATGATGTCAAAAGGTAAGTTATATCTAAAGAACATACGCGGAACATTGAAAGGGTATTTTGTAATTCTTCAGACAATTTTCCAAATTTAGATTCCACCTCTACTTTTTCCATTTACTCAAGTTACTAAGTATCTTTTACATAGGGCAAAGATGAAAACTTCCAAGAAATTAATACTATACATCGTATCATCTAAATAATATAGAAGAAACATTCTGGACTGAGAACTCTACTTCAATGGTATAAGCCATCGTAACACAGAAAAGTACTATGCTACTGAGCTGTGTCATTATACAACATTTATTATTTTTTAATTAAAAAACTACTGCAGTGGAGAGCACTCTGGGACTGCCACCGTACCCGATACGATCGGCTAGACTAGGGTTTAAGGACCTTGAATGTTTGAGAAAGTTATAAATTAAACTAATTTTGTGCAAATTGTGTAACCTACAAATTTAATATAACATTTCTTGATATTATAAAATTGTGTTAAAAGGGTTTATACTTGAATTTGGAGTTGACATTAATTTCAGTTTAAACGTTGTTTATAAAGCCATTTAATGTCATTGTGTGTTTATTGCCAATTGTTTTTATAATTTTCACTCTTTATTCAGTGACCAATATTGCCATTCAATAAACAACAATAAATGATTTTTTTCATGATTACCTTAAAAAATTATCTACATATTAACAAAATACCCCAAAACAAAGATATAGGAACTTAATATTGCCAGAAACTGGAAACACACTTTCCCATAGAATTCTGTTTGCAATATTGGCTTTGGCGTCTCTTATCTCGTAAAAACAATGAATGGGTCATGGTGTGCTGTATTCGTGAGCTTCCACAAAAGTATTCTAAAACACCCGAATTAATATACTAACTATTTATTACATTAAAACTCTATGAATGTCGTCGTACGTGATAGAAGAGCTTTTTGGTAATACTTGAACCATTAACGACAGTCAAATGAGACAACTCTCTCTGTAATTAACTCTGTACATTTGTTTTACACTAATTCAGGCGCAAATTCAGGTGCATTTTACGACAACCGTGTATTGCGTGCTGTCTTATTATTGTGCGCGAGAGTACTCTGATAGAGTATTAGTCAACCAGCCGACCTTACGAATTACAATGAACTTAATGTTTGCAGATGACGCCGATAGCATCCCGAGTCTACTATATTTATTCGAGTCTTGGACATGAGCACAAAATTCCAGTGACATACAAACTGGGGTAGATTTGGAAAATTACAAAAAAAGACTTTGTACAATAATCTATTGTTCTCATGTGAAACCGGTAAACCAGAATTATTTATTTGTAATATTATGTAGATTACGTGGATGTGTTTTTGCTTGAAATTACTTGTTCTTTGTTTCAATAAATAAGAAACAAAAATTCTCGTAAATTAGACAATTTAGTGATTTCACAAAACAAATTGGTGGGGAATCTTATACGCATACTAAAGTTAAAGTGCACTTGTCAACAAAAAACAACTATTAGAATATATAAAAAAATTACAAACGGACAATTCTTATGGTTTATCAATTATTAACAATTATTCTAATTTTCCGTTTTACTTTTAATTTCCTCTCCAGTAATTTCCTCTTTTCCATTATGCGTCGCCGCGTGCTTCAGAAAGAAACTCAGTATACCTGTCACCATATAAATGAAGTGCCAAATATTTATGAGTGAGTAAACATTAATTACTGGTGGATCACTGCAGAAATCACCAGTCCCGCTAGTAAAGAGTATGTTACGGAAATGTGGCCATGTACCTTCCGCTTTGAAGGTCGGCTTGCTGGGTTTTTCCGCTTCCGGGTATCTACTCAGCGGGGCACGGAGAAAGCTCTAGGCTTGCGATTGATCTTCCGTTTGGTAGTGTAGTGCAGTAAGTGTATGCAGGTTTTCTGTATGTGTAAGGAGACAGGAGGATCAAGGATGAAGAAGGTCCATGGCCCGCAGCCGTTTGTCATGGTACTGCCGCACCATTCGCCTGGAAGTGATCCCTGAACTATCGATCAGAGCAGCCAGCCGCTCTAATTCTCTTACTTCTAGGCTGTCCGGGTGACGCCGCGTCGTTGGCAGATAGACCGACGTTTCGCCTGTCATGTCGCAGGCTTCTTCAGGGTAGTGACGGTCGTCACTGAAGAAGTACCCTGAAGAAGCCTGCGACATGACAGGCGAAACGTCGGCCTATCTGCCAACGACGCGGCGTCACCCGGACAGCCTAGAAGTAATGGACTCGAGCCGCGGAAGCCTACGTGTACGCTCTAATTCTCCCCGAGCCTTGAATAAATCCAACTCAACTGCGTAGTAGTTAGTGCAGAAAATCCACCATCGTAGAGACACGAACTCTACGACCTCGCAATGATGTAAAGGCAACTGTTACCGCTGAATCGCATCCGTACAAATGTTGATTTTCATGGCTGGAAAATCATTTCAGTTATTTCCTTCTTTTTCGTCGCCTACGCGTGTCGTTTGACCGCCGTTGTTTTCGTTTCATCGTGCGGCGCCCGCGGCGCGCGGTCGGCGGTGGCGGTGGGCGATCGCCCCAGGCGGTTGGCCATGCGCCCCGCGTCGCTCGTAAAAGTGTGCCTGTCGTGCGCTGTCCGCCACCGCCACCGCCGCCGTCGTTACCGCCACCACCGTCGCTAACGCCGCTGCCACCACCACCGCCGCCACCGCCATCGCCACCACTGCCACCGCCACCGTCACCGCTGCTATCGCCACTGCCACCGCCGCCGCCACTATCGCCACCGCCACCGCCGCCTCCACCTCCGCCGCCACCTCCGCCCCCACCGCCGCCGCCACCTCCGCCGCCACCTCCACCCCCACCACCACCGTCGCCACCGCCACCGCCGCCACTGCCTCCGCCCCCGCCTCCGCCTCTGCCCCCGCCTCCGCCTCCGCCTTCGCCTCCGCCCCCGCCCCCGCACCCGCCCCCGCCCCCGCCTCCACCTCCGTCTCCGTCTCCGTCTCCGTCTCCGTCTCCGTCTCCGTCTCCGCCTCCGCCTCCGCCACCGCCACCGCCACCGCCACCGCCACCGCCACCGCCACCGCCATCTCCACCGCCACCGCCACCGCCACCACCACCGCCACCGCCACCGCCACCACCACCACCACCACCACCGCCGCCACCGCTGCCGCCGCCACCGCCACCGATGGCACCGCGGCGGCGATTCATCGCTCCGCCGAGCCGTAAATTGGCGCGAGGGGCGCCCGTGCGCACTAGGGCATCTTGATGGCTGACGCTGTTGGGCACGCGCTGGTCTCTTAGGAGGGACGTTTTCACTGCCTCTTCAACGCCCTTCTCAAGAATAGTTTTTGAAGGGTCATTAGCAGGGCTCTGATTCTGATGACATGCCATCTTTTCGTTGGTACATTTTAGACGTAGCAACATTGTAAATTCGTTTTTATCACAATATATAGGTGAGTCATGTTCCGTTATTTTTTGCCATTTTTCAATTTTTAGGTATTTTTTTCTGGACCTTTGTTTCATTTTGTCATTTTTACGCATTTTGTTTTCTTTTCTTGTTTTATACTAGTGAATGATATTACAGTGACACAATAAAACAAGGTTTTTATTGTACAATCAGCTCATAACTAAATTCACTACGGCAGTAGACAGTTTTTAGAACTTTCAAAATTACACGAATCTTTGGTAACTTCCTCGACCTTTCAAAACTGATAGTTAGAAGATCGGAACAAAGGATCATAATTCCTCTTCAAAAAACTTAATATCAAACATAACTTTATATAAGTAAATTTTATTTAAAATTGAAAAATTCATTAAATAAATATATTAACAAATTTTTGTGTACATTTTTAAAAAAATTACGTAATTTTCTATTACCTTTACGACATTTTATAGGCATTTTCTTCTTATATTAAATCATTTTCAAAGAATTTTTAGGCCATCAAAATCCGAGATCTGGTTATTAATATTGATATTAGTTACAGAAAATCTGCAATAGTTATAAATCAAAAAGTAAAGGCACAAAAACAAAAAAAAGTAGAATGGAGAGTATACATCTACCATGCCTCGTTCTAATATGGAATGCCTATATTACCCTGAGTAAAGAGAGTCGTTGCCAGTGAAATATTTCATTTTTTTTACTTTATTATAAAAATATTTATGCTTGCTGGATGTGGTACGTGGCTACAGTCTCAGCATCTTAAGCCAGCAAAGGTGGCTCAGGACATCACCTAATGTCACTGTCTCTGACCAGGAGGTCGCAGGGTTCGAGTCCCGACGGTGGCAGGTTTTTCGACTGTGGCTAGATAACAAGATCGATTACAGCTGCTGTCTGAAGGAAAATTCTAGAGGCTGGCGTCCGTGGTTTCTTCGACCAATACCAGGCGAATGTCAAAACGTGCCCTAACAAACTGGTCACGTATCGCGCCTGATCTTTTCGTCCTCTTCCTTGTCCTCTCCTCACCCCTTACTTACACACTTCCACTTACAACACCTACGCTACCACATACACCAGGAGATAAGTCAGAAACTTAGAGCTTGTCCCGGCTGGGCCAAGCTGTGCCACTCTGGTGGGAGATACCTGGTGGATTATCCTTGCTTTTCAAGCAAAGGTCCATCTCAAATATGAGAGTAGGTGCCCTATAAATCAAATAATTATAAACGTAATTTATGGGTCAATAGCATTATTAAATGCTTTGCTCTTTTATAACGAATACGGAACAAAACCAATGTGTGTAGTCTTAATGCTTTATTAGAGATACTAAAAGAAGTTTCGAAGAAAACATTAAACAATATTCAAATATATGAGGGAAGGATACGTGTAGTATAAAGTTTTAAACCAAAGATGGAATGTTTTTGCAAAGTAAAAATAACTGTACAAAATTATGTGGATATAATTTGAATAATTCTGAAGGCTACTACGTCCATGTGTTAGTGAATACACATTTTCTTCACCAAATCATTTGTTTCATAATGTAGATGACCTATTAAAATCAAATGCAATTATAGACAGACATATATCGTTTGTATAAGTAATTTTTCAAAATCTGGTGGCAGATCACTTTTATTTGAAGGTCAAAAGATATATTGCAAAATGTAGGTCAGAAAAATTGTCATAAAGTTGACCTACGTAACGTTTACTAATAAACCGTGTACAATGTTTTGCTTCAGAGGAGCCCTTTTTCATAAACCAAATACTCAAAATCTTTGGGTAGCACTTTAACAATTCCTCAAGTTTGCATTTTGGCAGAGGTACACTGGTATGAACCATATGATTTCAGTATTTGGGTGACTTAACGTAGATATTTGATTTTGTAGAGCCCCTGGTTCCTCCCTCACTCTGGAGAAAAATGACGTAAATTACCGAATATTAAAATAAACCGAAGAAAGAAACGGAACGATCATAATGAGAGAATGGAGGAGAAAAGAATTGTGAGGATTACTACGGATGAAAGACCGCGGGGAAGAAGAGAAGTTGTAGACCAAGGAGAAGATGGAAAGATTCATTATAATTCTTGGAAAGAAACTTTTTAAGAAGATAAAGAAGAATACAATATTTCGTCCGGGTGGGCCGGCCATTGATAATGCATTTTTGTTGGCTCGATTTCGCTCACCGTGAATCTGTCTGGTTTGATCTCGGTCTCTTTTCCGGGCCCTGAACACTGCTCATCACAAAATTGCTTCCTATGAAAGCAACTGTACCCTGATTATTGAAGTTGTTGCTGGTATGTGGAAGCCCCAATGGGTATGGAGCAGCATGTGTCTCTGACCCGTTCTAATGCTTGTTGAATAACAA
Source organism: Gryllus longicercus (assembly GCA_038098605.1). NCBI lineage: Eukaryota > Metazoa > Arthropoda > Insecta > Orthoptera > Gryllidae > Gryllus > Gryllus longicercus. Next base: position 1,286,988 of record JAZDUA010000398.1, read on the forward strand.
GTTCAGATCATCGTAAAAATTGCAAAGAGAAAATTCGTCTCTGCTGACTCCCTTTGTCATATTTTCTGATTTCACAGGAAGATATGGATTTTAGGGGCGTGCATGGAAACTTTGCTGGCGGATTGGGTCTTCCTCATATTATATGCACATACGCTCTCGCACATACCCTACAAAAAGCTCAAACTCCTCATCATTAATGCCAAAACAGTAAACTTTAGCTTGTGTAATAATAACCAAAGTATGTAACAGCAACAATCGCGCTTCACTGGAGGCGCAATGCCATCTATCCGAGGAGAGTTCGCTATTCAGATGTATTTATATTAGATTTATTAATTCAGAGGTATTTATTATTAATTCTGCAATTAAGTGTGAGAACTTGGTGGCAGAATACACTAACTTAACTTACAGAACTTAACAACTATACAAACTCTACAAACGTTACAAATCTCATGAACATTTCACCGTGCAATCTTTCATAGAACTTCACTTCACCAAACTTCACTTCACCAAACTTCACTTCACCAAACTTCACTTCACCACACTTCACTTCACCACACTTCACTTCACAGGACTTCACCGCACTGCGATACAGCGAGCTATGATAATGAGAACAGTGAACGCGTGGGCTTCCGCTGCTAGTTTCAATAACTGCTTCACTGGTCTGGAGACGCTGCATCCTAGGCACAGATGCCAAAGTTTCCACCGTAATACTGCGACAATCCTCAGGGCAATCTGCGGCGACATCTCCCAGACAGCAAAGAGGATATTAACGAGAACAAGCTGAAAAGGATTGTACTGATTGATAGATAGATAGATAGATAGATAGATAGATTTATTAAAGTTCGCTTTGAGCTAATGCTCGGTGGCAAGCATGATAACAATTAAAATTAGAATTACTAAACATTTTTAACATTTACAATTGGGTTTACTATTAGAATTAGGGGGGTCGATATAATAGTTCCAATTTATTTCTAGCTAACTCTAAATTCACTTCTAGTTTACATAACACTTCACTGCACTACACTACACTACACTCCCTTCCCCCCCACTACACTACACTTCACATCACTTCACTGTATAAGGGCCATGACGATAATAATTATGACAATAATAATAAAAGTAATAATAATATTACTAATAATAATAATAATAATAATAATAATAATAATAATAATAATAATAATAATAATAATAATAATAATAATAAATATAAATGTCTCAGTCAGTATTATTCGAGATGATCTAGATGGAATGAAGCATATTTTTAAATTTGGCTACATTAGAAGGAAGAGCCTCTAGTGCTTATACAGGTAGTTTATTCCAATCTACTATAGTGCGATTCACAAAGGAGAACTAGCCTACATCAGTTCTTTGCTTTCTACATCGTATTTTCCAAGGATGGTCTCCTCTGCTTTTATAATCTGATTTCTGATTGATTCTCCAAAGAAGTCCTGTCGAACCAATAACACCACTCTATAGTATCCAAGCTTTGTCCACCTTAAAATCTAAATTAAAAATGTATTCAAATAATTTCTCTCAAAAAATTATTTTACAGGAGTTTCAATAGAACGGTAGGAAAGTAAGCAGACCTTTCGAAGTGAAGTGACACAATATACGAGAAATAATTACTATTTGAAACAAGTGAATTATCATCATGATTACGAAACTGTACACGATTATCTGCAACCCTGAATGTGAATTACTACTAAAAATATGTAAATATTTTGTAAGGTGTAATTCACTTTAATTACTCAATTAAGTTTCAGGCAGTTTTAAAAAAATGCAATTCAATTTCTTGTCTAAAATATTGTAGTGGTTCTACGTGTGTTACGAACATAACAATTGAAATAAGGGCAAGTACTTCCTGACATATTAAAGATTATTGACAACCTGCATATTGTATTTTCAAACTTGTCTTTGCCCTTTTGTCATGAATTTTAAGACACACCTTCTAGTAAAAACGCTAAAATTTACTTATCAGTCTTTGATTCTAAAAATCGATAAGCCGAACAAATTGCATTTGATTCTCATCTCATCTCCACCAGCTTCTACATTGCTACATAATTGTCACTATCTTAACAGGACTGACTTGTAAAATACGACAGACTGTATCTCACCGGCACTGCCTTGTAAAACGGGACAGACACCATCTCAACATGACAAATCAGCAAACGTTTCAGCACCTCAGCTCCTCAACGATTACATTTTCCCGGCAATATGCGCCCCGGCGGCCTCTGGATCCGCATCTGCGACGGGTGCTTTTCGGGCGCACGTGTGCAGCGGCGCGAGATGCGCCGAGGGATAGCGCGCGCGCTTTATGGGGGGGGGGGACAGCAGGTCGCTGGAGAGGCGCGTGTGTCGTGACGTTAATGACCGCCGCGATGGCCGGCCCTCGCGGCGAGGAGGCGGCGCGACGCACGCGGAGGACGCACGCGGCTGACGACTGGCGGCGGCGCGCGTGGACCGAACTGAACCTAAGAGGTGCTACAACAGCACGTACTTTCTCGCGTTACTTGTACCTTTTGCGATTTTCGAAAATTCGGAGAGATCGGCGAAAATCTGACCTGCCCATTTTTTACGGTCGTACTTCGCACTTTCCCATTGATTGATTAGTGGTTCAGGACGCGTCGACTGCTAAGGTCATTAGTCGGTTAATGACCGCCGCGATGGTCATCCCTCCGACTTTCTGGAGGCGGCGTGAACCAAATTCCAAGGGGAACAGCGCATACTTTCTGGCGTTACTTGTAACTTTTTGGGGTTTTCGACAATTCAGAGAGATCAACGAAAATCAAACTCTGTCCACTTTTTACGTCGTACTTCGCACGCATTGATTGATTAGTGTTTCTGGACGCGTCGACTGCTAAGGTCATTAGTCCGTTAATGACTGGCGTGATGGCCGTCTCTCGCGGCGAGGCGGCGCGGCGGAAGCTGAGGAGCGCCACAGACGTTTCTGGAGGCAGCGTGGACCAAATTGCTTCAAAGAGGTGCTACAACAGCACATACCTTTTTAATTACTTGTAAATTTTTGCAATTTTTGAAAGTTCAGACCTGCGTAAGAGTTTCAGGACATAAACTTACGTCACTGCAGCGTCTCTAACCGAGAGGTTCTAGTGATGGGGTATCAACGTTGGCAGAATTGTCGACACTAGCTAGATAGCTACTGTAGGTCGAATTCAGTTGCTGTCTGGAGGAGAATTTCAGCGTCCGGCTGCTCTGATCGGTAGATTTCCGTGATTTCTCCGATCAACAGCAGGCACACGCTGGAACAGTGCTCTACCAAAAGGTTCACTAACCACGCGCGATCTTTCCTTTCTCTTCCTTGCCCTATTCTCTCCACTTAATGACATACTAACACTTACGTGAACTACACTTCCACATTTGAAGGGAGTCCAGCCAGGAGCTTAGAGCGCGTCCCGGGTGGGGAGAAACCCCGCTGGTGAGAAATTCCTGCTAGGAGAAAACCACGCAAACTGGCGTGGAGTTCGGCGCTGCATCTTGTCATCTAGCGGAGAAAGATAACCGCCACCTCCCGTGAAAAGAATGCACTACACTTGCGCAGAATATGACCATAGCAATTGTTGCGCCCGCGAACGCTATCAAATAATTAATCTATCTCTATCGTAAATTCAGAGAGATCAACGAATATCGGAGTTGCGCATTTTTTTACTCGCGTACGAGAACTGTCCGAGAAACATTTTTTTAAAGTTTGAGCCGTTTTCGAATAAAATTGGCTTTTCAAAAAGCCTTTTTTCACGCAAAAGTGCGTGAAAACTACTCATATTTTAAAAAGAATTGTCACACGACCTAATTTCAAGACATAATTTTCAGAAATAGATTCCATTAATAAAAATACTTTATCTTCAATTTTGCAATTGTGGGAAAACGTAAAAAAAAACTTTCAGAATTTTCGGAAAATTAGAGAGTTTAACGAAAATCGTATCCGCACCATTTCAGTAAACGTAAATTGCTTTATTCGAGAAAAAAATAAAAGAAATATATTGGAGCCATTTTTTAAAAAAATATCTTGAGGCATCATTTGAAGTTCTCCCAAAAATTAAAATATCCGTGTCAAATTCGAGATGCCGGGACATCAGTCCGATCGATAGGGGAGTATCATTTTTATTAAAAATCTTATCGTATGGTTTAGCCGCTTGCGTCGTTCTCAGACAAAACGACGAACGGACAGAAAGGACAGGAATGGACGGTCGGACAGTCGGACGGTCGTCCGGACGGACGGACGGACGGACGGACGTTTGCCATAAACTAAACTTTCGGTATCAAGGTCACATAAAATATTGATTCTGACTACGCAACATGTTAGCGAAAGTAATTAACTACGCGTAAGAAAGAGAATTATTCACTTTTTCTGAATCGGGGACACACAAAAAAAAAATTCTGTTGAAATATCACAATTTTTTTCTACAGCCTTACAATAGTTTCAAGCAGGGTTCCTATTCTACAACCTAGGAAGATAAAATAAGAATGAAATATTTCGTATTAAAAAAATAATTAAATATAGATAATAAATAAACCAGAACAGGCGGCGACGATCGTTAAAGCAACGCCTTACAGCTCCAACAAACTGGTGATTGGGATATCGCGAGATCGTTCCCCGCCAAGTGCCGGAAATTTGCCTGATGCGTTTAGAGACGATGAATTGCCTGCCGGAATCAAATTTGAAGACAGACTGCTCTGATTAGGGGCTTCCTTAGTTAACCTTTTCGCTTCCAAGTGAATGCAAAACGGTGTACTGATTAAGGATGACTGTAATTCGCGAGTTCAAATCCTACCGACGGGCCTCCCGCCGTGAGGAAAGGGAGAGGGGTGATGCGAGGAAAAAGAACTGTCAAAGCTGATCATTACTTGCCTCTCGATGCCCTGAATCCAGCTAGTTACGCAGACTAGTACAGCGATCTTCTCGCTGCCCCAGTCTCTTTCTATCATTTTGTAACGAAACCTCGGATTGCTTTTCCTTCACAACTCGCTAACGGACGATTCCAGCAGCTTCTTCATTTGTAGTCGACGCGCCAGCGCCGCGTGCAGGCTGCGTGCACGCACCCGCTGATCCCAGAGGGTCATCCCGCTCACGCAGGGCGCGCAGATAAAAATACCGGCGCAGCCGACGCGCTCCAGCCTCCCATTGTCCCCCGCACGCATGGAATGCATGCGTAACGCACGCCCGCACGCCCGCACGCCCGCCGGGGCCCAACGGACAATCTCTGCCTGCGGGGGACTCTTGGAACAGAATTCATAGCTGCTACTTGAGGCCCTTCTTCAGCAAACAGAGGCTGACTACATTCAGCTGGTAACAGCTTGTAACAGTAAATAACCGGGAAAAGTTAAGGATTCTTCAGAAATACTACAATGTATAACTCCATTTATAATATATAATTGTATAGTGCATATTTACTGATGAGTTATAGTTAGTGCTGAATATATTAAAATCTTACAATAGTTAATAACTATTATATTTATAAATAGGTCACAAAGCTAAATAATGAAAAGCACAAAATTCGCGATGGTACTTAAATTAAATTAATGACTTAAAAATGAAGAATGTTAAGATTCGCTTTCAATTTTATTTAAGTTCTTGTGATGATAGTCAAACACAAAGCACAAAAATATATTTTAAAGAGCTTGCTTAAAAATTCAAGATTCATTTTCACAATAACTTTATGTTATAATAATTGGATATTCTTATTTTTATGCATACTTTTTAATTTGAATTAAATTGACTAATTATATTTTCTTGCTCTCTTCATGAGTATTTATGATGTTAGATTCTTGATTATACATAGGATTTAAGGAAAGAGAGAAACTGTAGCTTACAAGTCTCGATTTTCATTCCTTAAATAAAAATAAAAATCAAGTGTAAAATTTAAATTTAAAGAACAAAATCGTTCTTGAAAATACGGTTGCGTCTTAAACACCATTGTGTTTTATATACCGACAAATATGGTAAGTGATGTCTTACGTGAAATTTTGATCTTGAAGATTGTGACGTTTTATTGTGCTGTGTCTGTTTCGTCAATTTTCTGCATACATTTAGCATTGTAAGTAGCTATCGAGAATTGATGTGATGTAGATCGTTATGTGCAGTGGGATACAAAATGCTCAGATTCACAAAAAAAGAAGTATATAGCAGTGTAGTAGTATGTAAAATAGACCAAAGTAATATTGATAGATGGGGAAGGAACCGACATGTATAGTCTGCAAGTATTTTTGACCTTAAGTTTCAATTTAGTGTCGAAACGTAGGCACGTAACGTTTTCTCGTGTCAAACATCTTCGCGTCTTAATAATTAACATTTCGTAGCTATCCCTCAGAGTGGAAGAATGTATTATCTCTTTCAGAAATATTATTTGATTAATATCTAGTTATTAATTGATTCATATCTAATCAAAATAGGCGAGATTAATTATTAGCAAAATTGAGGACAAAAATTAGACTCACGGCTGGTTTGGAGGCCGAATAAAGAACATTGCTGATTGATAACCTTCCGTGTGAGAATGCAAGATAACTAATGAGACTTCTCTTTGAAAATGAGAGCTCTTCATAAATTGAAATAGTTTTCTTTAGACATACACTGAATTAGGTGCTTGGTTTGCATGGTGGTCCTTGGTGCTCTAATTTGTAGAACTAATTTTAACTAGATCGTTTTAAGAATTTATTTAACATACATGCAAATTTTTCATATCTGAATACGACCCTCTTTATTAGGTATTAAATACAAAGCAAATGTATTCAATTCTTTATTTTAATACGTCAAAGAATCTTTGAAAAACAGGTGACGTGATCAATAGATTGACGTGATAGGATTAAGCACACTTGGTAAACTGTTTCAAAAGACATAACAGAAATGTGGCACAAATAATAATAATAATAATTTAAATGATTCTTTTGGCAATTTTCCGAAAAATATAAATGGAAAACATTATTTGAAATCTTGTGAAGATGTTACGGTCACTCCATGTAAAAATCGAAATTTAAATAACAATTCAGTCACTGAACTATATAAAATAAGCTTTAATGTCATTGAACTATATAAAATTTCCTCCAAGTTTCACTAATAGTTCATTTAAAAATATCCGTTAAATGTTTGTTAATATATCAAAAATTCCCTTTTTACGAGGCGGTAATAGTGCGTGCTAAATATTATTTTGATTGATTTTTTTTTGTCTTTTTTGTCTTTTGTCGTACATCTATTTAATTTTTTTCATGTTATCGTCAATTATGTAATTGATGTTAAAAAATTTGGCAGGTGAGAGAAGATGGCATAGCTTTGGGGATTTTCGATACTTTTAATGTTTATTACATTAATGATTTTGTGAACTGACTATAAGTTATATTTTTGAAAATAAAAGCTCCGTTTTTAAAGACAGTTTCATTTACAATTTATTTAAAACAAAATAACTATTTCTTTTATGTTTTAAAGAAATTGCAAACTAAACTGTCTTTTAAAAAAGGGATGTTTTGTTTTAATAAATTTTAATGTTTCCTCAAGCAAATTTTAAAGATTATGTCTCCATGATGTTATTATGTGTCTTTATTTCGGAAGTTGCTTGAGAATGTTAACCAACGTTGAGAAAAGTAGTATTGGTAGCAGATCTTATTTCTCCAATGAGTGGATGCCAGCCTTTGCTGAAGGTCGATGCTCTCTCGGAGTGCTCTCTTGGCTTCGAAGCTATAGGACGGCTGTGGATTGCTGTACACCTCAAAACCGAGTTCCGATTGGAAGTTTTCTTCGAAAATATTCCATGCATTCATGCATGACTTTCCGCCAATGTGTGAGACGGAGCTCACTTCAGCTTTGACCCGCCTTCACGGCGTTTGCTGTGGAGTATCGTATAGGATGGAAGAGAGTGATGGGGAAGTCGGCTGTGGGTCTTGAAGCGGAAGAATCTTAGAATGCACGTAGAGAGATGTGGGAGGATAGATCTTTAGAAGACGATGTAGAATAGTGAGATGTCAGATGATTTAAAGGAGATGTCAGGAGCGGAAAGGGAGCATTTGGCAACTGAATGAATATAAAGGTAAGGAATATAAGGAAAGAACATTTCGAACACCAATTTAACACGTAAATAGAGGGTTGTCTAAAAATAAAGCCAAACTAAATGAAAAGATTAAAGAGATGAATAAGGAGATAAAATAATAAAAACGGAAAATATAATCAAATGTCCTTAACTGAGGTAGAGAGAGGGAGGTGAGAGAGAGAGAGAGAGAGAGAGAGAGAGAGAGAGAGAGAATTTACATAAATAAAGATAAATAAAATGTACGAATATTGTACATTGATTAACTGCAAATTTCGGGGTGTATTTACTTTTTAAAGATTCTTCATGTTATTTTTATTAACTTTCATATAGTTTTCGTACAAGCAACTTTGATTTGTATGAAAAATAATTAATGAATGAACAAACATGTACGAGTAATTATCTTTTAGGAATAATAATATTAATTGAGGAATGATAATAATCAAGTTATATTTTTATGCCTAAAATAAAACGGAGCTGTAACGACAATGTGAGTAATATGAGTAATGTGTAATGAAACCGTGAAAATGAGAAATACATCGCTAACTACGTACACCGAGTTCAAGTTGTTAGAAGTGAAACATTTTAAGGAAAGAAAATATGTGGAAAGGTCTTTGAGAGATGACGACGCAAAAGTAGAAATGAAATGACAATAAAAATTAAGGTTGGAAATGCTTGAAGTGAAGTGATGCTGCTAACCATTCTGATAAGAGAGAGTCAGATAAAAAACATGTGAAAGAAGGAGATAAAGAAACGTAAAGTGAGAGAAACCAAGAAAGGAGGGGAGGGGGGTAATTAAACTTGAGAATGCGTGAAATGAATTGATGCTAGGAAACATTCTGATAAGAGAGAGTCAAATAAATATCATGTGAAAGAAGAAGATAAATAAAGGAAGCGTGAGAGAAAGCAAGAAAGGAAGAGTTAGAGAAACCAAGAAAGGAGTGGAGGGGAGGGGGGGAAATTAATCTTGGGAATGCTTGAAATGGAGTGATGCTGGGAACCATTCTGATAAGAGAGAGTCAGATAAAAAACATGTGAAAGAAGGAGATAAAGAAAGGAAGAGACACAGCAAAAAAGGAGGGGAAGGGAGAGAAAAAGAAGGGGCGGAAGAGAGAGAGAGATGACGGCGCACCCGTAGGACGAAAGCGAATGTCCCCGCCGACAGAAGTCCTTGCGTCCGCCGCTGGAGGTGAGGCCCGGGCGCGTGGGGGGGGGGCTTCCCCCGAGGGACTTGGTGGCGCGAGAGGTCGCGTCATCCGCACGTTCCGGCCGAGCGAACTTCTCCTCGGAAAGAGATTTGTTCCCTTCGGCGGCCGACGCCCCGCCCCTCCCTCGCTCTTCTCCTCCTGCGGCAGGTGGGCGGCGCGGTTTCCCGGCCCGCTCAGCTGCGGATGAACCAAGCCGCCGAAGGCAGGCGATCTGCAGCGAGGAGTTCCTTCTGTTAATAACTCGAGTGGTAACAGTAATTGTCGTCTTAACGCAATTTCAGTACTACTTGAGATTTCAGTGCGAAGAATATATCCGTATTGCAGAGGGTGCAGACATAGAGGGATGAATAGCTATGAGCAATTGTTCCTGAATGTTCCTCATATATGTTAAAAGAAGCGTATGTACTACATTACTCGGGATGTCACGTAGGGTAGGAAGTTTTAACAGCAGTTTGCGTCAGTTTATTTGTCAGTTTATTTATCTTCCGTATCGTTTTAGTAGAAGCTCGAAGTTCCGAGTATCAAGATTGAGCACCAAGTGTATTAATATTTAGCGACTTTTCTATCGTGTGGTAGTTACGTGCGTTTATTGTGCGATGTTTTGTGTTGTTTTGTAGTCTGCATCTATAAAAAATAATGAATCAGTGTACCAGGTGAGAAACGCCCCGTGGAAGCCTTATCGTCACTTACTGTAGATTATATCTAGCTAGTGTCAATAAATAGTTTTTAATTTAGATTGGAAGAAGCATTCGAATAATATGGAATTTAATTCATACAAAAGCTTTTGTGTGTCACAATTTTATTAGTCGCAAAACCATTATTTCTGTACAAGAAATGTATGAGCGTACTTGGGAGCCCAGGGACAATCCACAACGTTTGACAACAATAGAAACACAGTAACAGTAGCAGTACCATAATCGGCACTTTATCTGTCTAATTATTTGCTTTCTCTTTTGATTGATCAATCATATGTACGTAATAAAAATATCTTGGATAAAACGTTTTCCTACCTTAATACTTCCTTCATAAAGCAGGTTATTAAACAACATTCAGAACAAACTTGGTTGGCGTGGTTTTAGTGTGTGCAGCACACCAGAAAAAACTCTACAATGTCAACGGACACGATCGTTAGTTGCGTGTAGACCACAAGCATCTTATCTCGTTACAGCGGAAAAACTCTGTCACATCAATTTTTGAGCCTTGGTTCGGTTACAAAATCTTACATTCTGTATACCATCAAATCAAACGTACTTTTGGGCACTAAAAGGCTGCATTAAAAATAATGACAGTTTATTATATCATGTACTTGTAATGGGCATGTAATTCTGTCAACTATCTCTTCCCAACATTCTGCTATTAAATGGTAATATGTTGGTATGATGATGACTTGGCAGCGGTAGAAAAGAAATTTGACATACTGAAAATAAGCATACAAAGACAGAAAATTGTTATATTATCTAGACTTTTTATTTAGTTTCAAGGAACTACTTGTTTCTTTGTTTTTCGACGCTTTTTATTAATTATTTTTTGCTTAATTTGATCTGTTGTTGATGTATTGGAGACATACTTTAACAGTACATAAATTAGTAAAGATAAGTAGCAACATTAAAAGAATAAGTGAGTTATTTATTAGCAGCAGTTTCAGCTAATTACTTTTAGATGACAACCAGTTAAAATCAAAGTCTGACATTGCCTATATTGAAGTGAATGGACTCAACAAAGTTGTTTTCTCTATTTTAATTTTTTTTAATTTTATGATTTAATATATCTGTTTGTGCAAAACAAACATACGAGCATTACAATTGTGTTAGGTCAAATAAAATAATTTGTTTCTTTTTCATCAATTTCTTGTCCGATTCATTCGTCGTAACAAGAATTTACCTTGATGTGCGAACTAGAAGCATCACTATCCTGTCTAACAAGGAAAGTTCGTAATCTTGCCCTCTTCCGGTTTAATAGTTTCTTGGTATGAAATAGTGAAGTAAAATGTATGGTTGACCTATTTTCCTTATCGGTGAAAATATATTTTAGGAACGAAAGTTAATTATATCGAATGTAATAAAAATAACTAATTTTGAGCTAATATGTGGATAATATTTCCAGGAGCGATTAAGGCACTGTAATCCCTGAACCATGTTTTGTTTGACTTTGAGACAAATATCATTCTTATGGTTTCTTACGGTTAGACAAATTATTCCTGACTTTAGAATCTAAATTCATAGCTCTGATTTCTTTCTTTATTTGTTAGTACACTTTTAAGTTTCGATTGATTCTCTGAGATCCTAGTATGTTTGGTAAACGACTTGTCTTAATGCTATCTGTTTTTTCTAACAGCTTATGTGTCATTTTAATGTAACTTCATATCAAAGTTATTTCAAGTACCTGTAACATCTTTTTCACTTTAGTGCCTCTCTTTTAAGCATTCAATTGTAAATTTATTCATGGTTACCATTCTGTTCTTTTAATACATTTATTAGTCCAAGTCTTCTATCACCTGTACATTTTTTGTATTCCAGTTTCCCCCTGATGTGGTAGTCACAAATGGGTCATGAAACGTTGCACTAAAATGATACTGAATTGAATTGTGTATTCAATGTAAACGTTTGATAATTTTGATTGTCTGTAATTTCCTATTGAATTTCAATCCTCAAAATTAAGTAATTGATTCAATCATTAGGGGTAGTAAATTAAACTTTGTCTTGTTTGGTCATTCATAATACTGCATATATTTATACATATAATTGTCACTTTTCCCTTTACCTTGTTGGACACATTATATAGGTACATATTTGGAGCGATATTTTTGCTCGTGAAATCTGTTCTAGTGGTTGATTGTCTCGGTAGCTAAGTGGTCAGATCAGGTGGGCGTAAACCAAAAGGCTCAGTTTCAAATCCCGGTCGGGGTGACGAATTCTTTGAACAAATGTAATTATATTATTACACTATAATAAATTTCGTTATAATAACCCTCTGTAATGAAATGAAGATAAAACTCAATTAATATTGTAGAGATTCCAAGAGACGTAAAGAAACTTTCTGGACGTGGTGCCAAAATATTAAAAATTCTTTGACATTGAGATTCCCGTAGATAAAGAAACGACGACGTTTACCGGCTCTTGAAACGGAAGCGCTCCCGTCCCCTCCTACAACCTGCCCCGCGGAGTGCGGCGCGCGAACTATTCAGCGCCTTTGGCGAGGGAGGAGGCGGGGAGGGGGCGGGTGAAGGATGCACCCGGCGCGGGGCGGCGCCGTGTCCCGCGACTCCTACGCACTTTTATCGCTCCCCGCTGCGTCGTAACGGCGCCGCGCGGCCGAAGTTGGGGCCCGAACGACGCTGCGGCCACCGCTGCTCCCCCCCCCCCCGCCCCCCGGCACCCCCGGAAGAGCAACGGGCCCTTGAGTGGCGAGACGACAGTGGAGGGGCTGCAATTTTGTCGGAGGTGGGTTAAGCAAAGCATGTGATTGGTATCCCTGCTGGTTGTGGGTGTTAGTGACTGTTTCAGTTACAGATGTTGTGTAACATTTCTGGATGCATTACATAAATTATAATAGACTTCAGGTATTGTTTTTCTATTCCCATTGTATAATTTCGTCATTTGCTGGCTGCAACCCGTTGCATAATGATACTCATTACGATACAGATTTTATTATGATACAGGTTCTTGACCAATCACAGAGAAGTTGACAAACAAAGTATTGATACTTTAATTATCATTGAGAATGGTTCTACTATGTTCGTTAAATTGTGTGCATTAAAATTGAATTTATATTATGATTGTCAGTTTTAATTTCTTTTATTACTAGTAGTAATTGTTTGCATGGGATATTATTTGAAGTAAATTGGATCGCAATTTCACTTTGATCCTATTTCTCTACGGAAGTGGTAAACTAAAGCCACCTGTGGCCGGGTACTGTAGAGAGGCTGTCCGCTAGGATGCCTTGCCTAAATCATGCACCTCAACTGCCACGAAACAATTCAATGTTAAATTGATGACATACGATAAATACTTATATAATCTTCGAGATCTCAATAGTTTCGTCATGCTAAGGGCCACTTATGGCTTTATTCCGTCTCGTATGACTGTTTTACGTCTTTGGAACTATCACTGCACGCACATACAGAACACACATGCGCGCGCGCGCGCACACACACACACACGGGACAGAATCGGTTTGCCAGGTGCAGCCTCCGTGGATCCAATCAGTCTCTCCGTGTCTTCGGTGTACTCACGAGCTCATAGCGGTTATGGTACATGCTGTATTGGAAAATCGTAGTCGTGAGCAGCTTAGTAGTGTATTAGAGGAAGAGAGCCCGACAACATCGCGATGACGCGGGGATCTCAGGAATTGTGTTGGTTATGATTTCAGTGCCTGACTGGACTTACTTGGAAAGGAGGAATGATTTTGATGTGTAAATAATTATGAAGATATAGTATAAATGTTAACGGAAAAATAGCGCATTGAGAAGCAGCGGGAACGGAAGACCCCCAGAAAACATGCTGCGAGCACTGTTTGCCCACCACTAAGTCCATGTGGGCAAACCGTATTTTTGCCCATTCTCTCATTCTACCATTGCTCTATCATTCAAATTATTTATTTATTTATTTATTTATTTAATCAATTTCAAAACAGGCAATCGCCCAATTTACATAATAATACAATATTTATAATCACTACACAGTAGAGTATACATTTGAATTACAAATTGTACAATTTCATCAACTATAATCATTAAGTAGTTTTTGGTGTGCCAAATTATAAAATCTATATGAAGATTTAGTCATGTCAAGTTGAGTATTATTTGCTTTTCTACACATGTTCCAGATAGGCGCAAAATGGTATAAATTAGTTTTCCCGACAGGTATATAAAATCTAGTTTTATTATTAGAGCGAACAGTTCTGTTATTAGTAACCACAGATATACGTGATAAAATTTCCGGGGGATCTATATGAAAATTTAAAAGATTGTATAGAAATAAGATATCAAAAAAATCTCTATAAGAGCGTAAAGAACTTAGATTTAGAAGTTTAGCTATTTGTTCATAATTATGGTCTCTTGAGGGAGATGGAAGTCTAAGTTTAAACGCTACATAACTGAAAAATTTGTGCTGAAATGTTTCTATTTTTTTAATATATTTAATGTAATGTGGAGACCATAGTTGAGAAGCATACAATAAATTCGGTCTTACTAAAGTTAAATATAACATTTTCAAGGATTTAAGCTCTTTAAAATCTGTAGTATTGCGCTTCACAAATCCTAACATTTGATTTGACTTTTTCAAAATAAAATCGATATGTAAATCAAATTTCAATTTATCATCAAATATAACACCAAGGTCTTTAATGTGAGAAACAGAATCCAGCACAAATTGTACATATATTCCAGCCGAGGTGTCACAGGGTGTCCCCTGATGGCACTTCACTGCCTCTGACCGGCACGCCCTAGGGTTCGAGACACGACGGTGACAGAAGTTTCGGCACCAACTAGATAGATAGGTCGAATTCAGGTTTGGTATAGCGGCTGGTTGATCCGATAGATAGTTTCCACAGTTTCTCCGATCAACACCAGGAGAATGTCGGAGCAGTACCCTAACAAATGGACCACGGATCGCGCCCGACATTTCTTCTTCCTTGTTCTAATATCATTCCTATCTTATACACACTTCCATGCACTGAAATTCCTCACTTCGGGAGACCAGTCGGGAGCTTAAAGCGTGCTCCGGTTGAGGCAGTGTCTCGCTTGTGGGAGATATGTAGATAGAGAAAACCTCACAAACCAAAATGTAGGTCGGCGCTGGGTCTCACCATCCAGAGGTGCAAAAAAAAAACAAAAACGCCGCAGCGCGTGATAATGGCATGCACTACACTTACGGGACTAATGACCATAGCCGTTGACGCGTCTGTGAACACGGTATAATCAATAGCTCAATAAAATTATCAATCATTATCATCACCATCCATCCGTCAAAATATTTATATCAGGCATAGCCACAACTCAGGATTATAATGAACAATATACAAGACGTTTGTTTCTAAGGACGATGCTGGCAGTGTTTTGATGTGAAGGGAGCAGACCAAACGCAAGTGGGAGGATAGTCCTCAAGTCGCGCTAGTCAGCAAGGAAGAGGGCGCGCGGCCCAGGACTCGATGTTTAGGGGACTATTCCGATAGCCGCCCCGAATTAATTGGAGAAAACCACGTCAACGGCCGATCAGAGCAGCTAGCTTCCTTTAGGGTAGTTCGAAATTGCCTTCAGACTCGCAATGTGGGCTTTTTGCTTCAACGCGGCCGACGCAGCCGTAGATTTTAAGTCAGTTTCTAAGTCTATTTGAAGTCTGAAGGGATCAGAAGCTTATGAAACACAGTCCAACTATAGAATGCAAAGAATACATTAAGGCATACATTTTGTTACAGGACAATATTGTCTGCTTAAGATGTGACGTGTTATATTAGACGCCTAGCGCAGGATAATACGGGCAGAATTAAGCTTGTTTCCAAAGTGACGTATGACCTTGAACTACAATTTTCCAGGAAGGAACACTATTCATTTCACCTATCAGCCTTTTAGTTTAATATCGGATGCAACAGTTTTCGGATACCGTTTAACATAGGAGGAACACAATATTTGGCCACAGCATGGAGAAGCGTCTTAAGAATAACAAGAAAACAAACGGAAATGGTGATAGGTCGCTTTCGATTTAAGTTTTTGAATAATGAATCGGTGAGTGAATGCTGAGTTCGACACTTTTGCTCTTTTCCGAGGACATCGTTTGGGAACCATCTGACCCCCTTCGTCGGCATCTGACCGTGGGTATCCATATTCTGTTGCGGTTCTGGGACGGGTCGTGTTTGCAGGTGGGAAAGCGCTCACGTTTTTGCAATGAGACACACGACTTGTCATTGTCATGAACCCCACTTTCAGAGTTCCGAAGGCAATCTTGAGTCGCCTATGGCATTGGTGATTAGGCAAAAGAATTGTCTCACCCAGCTCTTTGACCACTGTCAAAAATTCGCCAATTTTTGAACTCAAATCTTTGCCCATTCCTTCTTCATAGCTTCATTTTTCTTCGAATCTATATATAATAACATAACCAATTCTATTGTTTTAGGTGTAAATTCTTAGATTATGTTTAGACACAACAATTTAAAAAAAATTAATCGCTCAAATATTTATATTGACGATATCTCTCACGTTTTCCTCACATTATGTTTAATGAGGAAAACCTAATTCAAAGGGATTTTCTCAGAAATATGCCCTCATTTTGGGTTCAAGCTTTTCCGTTATCTTTGCCTTTTATTTCCTATCTGACTGGGCTACACCACCTACCAGGGCTGACCATTACCATTGCAACGTTTTCACCGTTAGAAATTGCCGCTTTGTAGATACGTACGACACTTCCAGCGATAGCCAGAGCTTGTAAGTCTTCCTTAGTAGTATTACGGGAACCGCCCACGTGCGAATGTGGGTAGTTTAAGTGTGAATGGCGACGCAAACAAACACACACATTCGATGAAAGCCTCTTCGGCTCCTTCGATTTGAAATTAGCTTTTAATATTATAATCGTATTCATTTCTTACTCTCATAGTAAACTGTGTTGATGTCCAAGATTTTTTTTAAAGTCCCTAGTCTATTTTATTTACCATAGCGTTGTTATCTTGTATTGAAGAGCATGCAAATTGATTTAGGCAGTTTTCAATACTACTATTAGTTTGTTATGCGAAAGATCTTTGGTATAACAAATACATTCTACAGAAAATAAGTGAATACTTATCAAACTAAATGACTGCTAATGATTCTTAGGTTTGTATACTTGGAATTGTTTTAATTTATTATGTAGTAGTCACCGAAAAACTTATGAAACTCATAAGGCTCTGCCCTGCATCACAGTATTTATAGAAACAAATTTGTTTTTCTCTACAAAAATAATGTGGAAATCCAGCGGTATTCATATTTTCCATTTGCGTGTGTTCACGATTATGTCTGTTAACGTTTTCTGCGACAACAAATTAAAAACTTACTTAGTAGATGTGTTGATCCGTGGATGTATCAAGAGTGATATCGCATCATGAGGACCACAGTTTTTAGGAATAGTCTGCAGCGAGACTTGTCTCGTCCGCCACTCGATTTTATAACTACCGAACGATGTGCGCAGTAAAAAATCCTATAAACGAAACCGTTACAGCTTTCGCACGAGCTGCGCCTCCCCCGCTATAACAATCTCTCTCGGCTGCTTAGTTTTCCCATAAAACGTGTGCAAGTATCGGCAGACGTAGTTTTTGGTAAACCTGGTACTGCATTACGGTAAGGTAAGCAATTTGTTTGTTATCCTCTGAGCTTCAAAAGTACTCATTCGACAAACATCTAAGATAAATATGGTGTAACGCGCCTTCAAATGAATATTGCGTGAAAAAAATGGAGGTGATCTTTTAAGGAAGTGGTAGTTGTGTATCAAGAGATTTATTTTATTATGGCGTATGTGTGATAAGAAATGTAATGGTCTTAACATTATTTCTTAATGTATGAGAATTAGGAAATATTGCATTGTTCTTGGAGAACATTTTATTTGTAGATGTACTACTTGAAGCATTTTGTCATTATTTGAATAAAAAGTCTACTATTTTATCCGCTGAGTGAATCAATAGAAGGAAATATCTGAATTTAAATTTTGTCAGCTCATGTTCTCAAAGTCCGCTTCACCAGACATTACCAGTTTTCCTCTTGTCAATGAACTTAAATATAGCAGAAGTACTCAATGTACACAAAGTGATTCTTGCTAATCATTATCTGAAATGTTATTGAGTATCACAACATACGTTTTCTTGTGACGTAGATAGAGACTTCAGCCTTTGACCTATTTTGTCCTCATATGTCCTTCCATGTTTTGAAGATAGAAAAAGTCTCACTAAGATAGGAATTGGCCCCAAACCATGCATCAATTTTGCCATATTTTAATCATCTGAACAATATTAACGCTCTTTAACTTGTTATAATTTTACTGATCATATATTATGACTGTTAAAAGTAATTACTCTTCATAAAAAACATTTGTGTTTCCCAGAAAACCACTAGTTTTAAACCCTTATGATCTACTATCTTAGTCGAAATCTATTTCAACAAATTTTGGTAATTTTCTGAAAATCTTGTATTGTCGCTAATCATCACAATTAATCAAAATATTTTCATATCTCTGCAACGTCAAATGAAAACACACCCGTCATTTTCATTGATTCTTCGAAAGCCAAACATTAAGTCATGTCTCTGATGGGCGTCTCATTACGGGAGAAGAGCAGACATTAGTTCAAACTTGCGGTCTGTAACAGCAAAAATGCTGGCGTCGTGAGTATAGATAACAGGATCCAGAAGCAGCAAAAATTGACTCTTTAGAAAACGTACATTTTTCAAAATTTATAAATTGTCATTCCAATATAAATATAATTTTTGAATGAATGTATACAGTGTATCTAGATTTAAAAATGAATAATGTATCGTCAAATTGAGTGTCGTACATAAATTGTTAGATGTACTTGTATATGTTAGAAATATTAATATGAAATTCTGTAATTAGCTACTTGTAAGATACAAGAGTGAGAGGTTGTGTGCCCAAATGTTACGCATTAAAAGCAAAAACGCACAAACCCCTGATAGGCAGAACTGCCGAGTAGGAAGGAAATCATTGTAAAAAAGAAAAAAGAAAACACGCATGCGAATACTGAAGGTTCTTTCTTCCTCGTCCATGATGCCAAATGTAAACAGTGACGCACTGAGTATGAGTATACAGACGTAAAAACAGGTAACATAAATTGGGGATTAACATAATCAAATATTTGAAGTTCTTAGTCAAAATTGTTTCATCGCTTTAGTATTTTCCAGCCTTCTTCGATATCCACCGACACAATTTACACCTTTCATATTGCTAGACGCTGTGTAGTTTTTCGCCAATTGATGCGTACATTCAAAATGAAATCGATTACTCGGCGGGAAGTGGTTGAGTTTTCATGCAATTAGTTGTGCATTGAGGTATCTAATTTTTCTCAAATCTTTTCCGTATTTTTGTACAAGCGGCATACTACTTATAAATGGTTCACAGACACATTGCGACTAAACAAACTGGCATTTTCTCTTTCTGAATCATGTAGGTAACTTCTCCATATAAACGTTGAAATGAATGAATGGCATAGGAAGAATTCATTTCTATTAAAGTGAGATTTTATTTTTTTCTGCCATCCAATTTCGCTGTTTAATGTTAAGATCGTTATGATTATCGTGACGTTAACATCGGGAGATATATTGGTAAGTCTATAAATAAGTCCGAATATGATACATTTGAGGTGATGGTTCCTATGTTTCTGGTTCTTTTCTTTACAAGTATTGCATGAATTAGTTTACACAAATTGTGAAATAATTTATACCCCTCACTCTCTCGACACTAAGCTCTCTCTCTCTCTCTCCCTCTCTCTCTCTCCCTCTCTCTCTCTCCCTCTCTCTCTCTCCCTCTCTCTCTCTCGCGCTCTCTCTCGCGCTCTCTCGCGCTCTCTCTCTCTCGCGCTCTCTCTCTCTCGCGCTCTCTCTCTCGCGCGCTCTCTCTCTCGCGCTCTCTCTCTCTCGCGCTCTCTCTCTCTCGCGCTCTCTCGCTCTCTCGCGCTCTCTCGCTCTCTCGCTCTCTCGCTCTCTCGCTCTCTCTCCTCTCGTTTAGATCTCTACTTGAAGCCGTAGCAGCAGAATTAAGGGATAAAGTTTTGCGCTGACATTTGAAAACGAAAATTACAATGACGAATGAATTCAAAATAAATAAATAATAATAACAATAATAAAAATAATAATGAGTATTTTACAAAATTAGTAAAATAAAAGGGAAATGAAATAAATGAAGAAATAAAAAATAAAATTAGATTTTATGATGTCGCAGTATATTCTACAAAATTTGTGGAGGAAAACTGTTGTAATACGGAGAAAAATGAAAAAATGAAAACGTGCATTTCTGTACACAAACATGTCCACCTGGGAATCCAACTGCGATATTACTCAGAGGCGGTAGCTCACAGTTTTTTTTTAACGGACACAGGTCGAAGGATTACAATGCCTCCATTCAGTCCGAAAAGGAATTCTCTCAAAATCTGCCAGAGAAACAGCGCGAACAAA
The DNA here is from genome assembly GCA_038098605.1 of Gryllus longicercus. Taxonomy (NCBI): domain Eukaryota; kingdom Metazoa; phylum Arthropoda; class Insecta; order Orthoptera; family Gryllidae; genus Gryllus; species Gryllus longicercus. The sequence continues at coordinate 1,307,366 of JAZDUA010000398.1, forward strand.
TATGACTTTAGGAGATTTTAAAAATACAAGTTACATATGCCGACGTAGGAAAATGTGAAAAAAACACATTGTTAATGAGCCTAATCTGCTATTACCCAATTCCGTTGGTGAAGCTTATCGTTGCATTTTTCTTAAACACGAAGGACAGAGGATGATTATTCCACCTTGGACTTGGTGAGTTTCTTCTCAACCTCATTACTCGTGGATCGATCAACGAATTTGTATGATCGAAGAACAAGACAATATTGAGCGTGGGAATGAAATAGACTGCGCAACGTAACTTCGAAATTAATGTGTAAACAAGGTACAGTAAACCACTCTTTAAGAGGATCTGGATTAAGAGACAATTTTTCTTCATCCGGCCCTTTTCCTTAGGCCCCATGACATATTACTTTTCCTGTAGCAGAAACTGTCAAATGTGAAAACTGTTATCGAAATAATTAAGGGAAGGGGAAATAATAAAGGGAAGTTTTGAAAAGCTTACTTCAACTTTTCTCTCTTTTATTCCCCCCATATGGGAGCCGTTCGTCGACTCGCGAAGCAAGCCGCTTGCACCAATCCGATCTGCAGGTCATTCGCATGCCCCGTCGTCTGACGGCTCCTGTATGCAGGTCTGTAATCTTAACAATAGCCTGGCAGATGTCATTGTGTTTACCGAGACATGCTTGATCTTGATATGAGAGAGAAAAGTATTTTTGTGATTGAGCAAGATAAGTTGTGTGTGAAGCAGTCCGAGAAGAGCGACAGTAATCCTCAAGGAAATTGACATTTAGAAGCTAAAAAGTGAAATCGTAAAATAGAAAAATGAAAACAGAACTGAAGCAAACTACAAATGAAGACATCAACTAAATAGTCTATGGATAATTTGTCAGCGTGGGGAAAAATGACCTTATGATGAACTCCGTGTTACTAGAATATACTGTTTGGCTTCAGAATTGGGTAAGGCTGAAACCAAAATATCTAACAATAGGTCGGAGATATTAACTAAAGACATTCAATCATTTTCACGATCATTATAATGACTGTTGTAAATAACAAAATCATCGAAGAGTGGTTTGGTAAATTTTCATCTGTAATTGATAAATATATACTGGCGAGTGGTCACGAGACTGTTCTGATTTTCCGAGTTCTATGAAATAAATTCTCATTTTTGAAGGCGCAAAAATACGGAGGGAGAACAAAGATAGATAACAGTTGTTTATTAGAATCATCATTAGAATCAGGTAATGTCCACGCCTCATTGAAGATTTTATTTTTGACGTGATTTTAATGATTAATATTTACCTATTCATTGATTAACTAGATGTTAACTTGACTTTGTATTTCACTCCCATAATACGCTTTCATAATTCCGTCTCAAAGTTCCCTCCATAAGAGAACGTCATTCAACTTTTTTCATATTTCCCTCGAAACCACGGTCCTCTTCTACTCTCCAGGTAAGTTATGCAGTGTGTACCGAGCTCAGTATTTAAGAAAATAACATCCTTGCCAGCAAAAACTATAAGTAAAAAAAAATAATTATTTTCCTGGTCGGTTCTATGTCAAATGAGCTAGCAAAACCTTGGTGTTTTTAAAAAATGTGCACGTGCAGAACTTTCCTGTTGAGTGGAGATTCAATAAAAAGTGTGAATGACGTCATGTACCTTGGAAAACTGTCTAACTGCTTTTAATGAAAGAATGAGAAAGCAAAAACCGACATATTTTGAATATTTCTTAATAACGCAACACATCTTCCTCACACAGAACTTCCCACAATGCAACTGCCTTGGTTCCTTCTTTGCCTCAACCCACTAGATCAAAGCGCTTTCAGACTGTGAAAGTGCTCTATCGTAAGTTACAAATTAAATAGTTGCTTGCAAATATGAATCGTTTTTTGGACTTGCCAGAACCGTGTCTGTCACACAAGAAGTGATGTGGATGGGTCAAACAGTTAATAAGTTGTTATCAGAAACTATGACAAAATTATAAGTCAAAGCAGGATTTCCCATGGGTGAAGTTACTTGTGCCGACAATGAGGATGATAAACAGAATTTACAAAACTACTAAAATAATGATTCATTCAATAGCTGCAATATTGAGAAAACAATCAACGTAAACAACGGTATGTCAATGGAATTACACCGAATGGCCACCAATGACAGAGTTTCTAAATAGTCGGAAAGAAAAAGTTGAAGAAGAAAAATAAATTAAAGAAGAAAATAGTGTATTGGTGGAAGAAATGTGTATAGTGAATACTTATCAATTTGCTGTCAAACGTTAAAATGAACTGCAGCAATTTTCCCTTCATCGGAATGTTTTGGATATATTTAATCAGATCTCTCAGGCTTTTTGTATATTTTCAATAAATTAATCTTGCACTAGTGTGCAGAAATCTCTACTTTACTACTGGCTGAATTAAAGAAGTAATGTTTGCATGAATTCAAAATTAATGTAAACTGGTATGTAGCTCTATGTAGTTTTTTTAAATTTCATTTTAAACATATGTACCTCCCTAACCTTCATTTTTAGAACATCTTTTTTAAAAAGAAATCGAAAAACATTTCGACCTAGTGCAATTACGCTAACGAGATGTATTACTCTAATAATAATTTCGCCCTCGTATATCACGCTTTACGAAAACAGCAGTCGGATTCTTTCTATCTTAATTGAACGAGTATTGTTTACCGAAGACACTCAGAACCTTAGATTATTACACGCGCAACAAAATTCAGTTCCAAAATTCTACCCCCATTGCCTTCGCAACAGTAGTAGAATTAAGATTAAAAAATATTAAGTAGTTGAATTAAAATTAACGATCTTTTTTGGCAAAACCTGATAATTAGATATATTTGTAAACTTGTAATAGAAATTTGCATCGAAAAGCAAGCTGTAGATTTTATATAATAGTCCTACTGTTGAAATAATCAAACCTCTACTCCTGTGGCTTCTTGCGGAACGAGAGCTCAAGAAAAAGTGCGCGGATAATACCTCAGAACTCTCCAGCGCGGCATTCTGGTGAACCTGCGAACCTTCGCGAGCGAAACAAGACGGCGGTGATGGAAACGGGCGGCAGTTGCGAGCGGTCGTTCTCCGAATTACGATCCGCTCCTCCTAAATTCGTCTGAAGAAGACGCCCTCGCTTTGCATATGAGTAATCGGAATGCATAAAATCCCCCAAGTTTGAAGCCGTCTTCTAACGGGCGGAGCGCCAAACATAATAAAACCTGTGGGAAGCGTTTATGTGTCATCTCGTCTCGTCTCCTAGCGATCGCTCGGGGATGTCTCTCCTCGACTTTAACCTCTGCTTTGCGACGCCAGCGCTCTCTGGTCGTGTGTTAGAGGCGACAGAAAACTTGCGTCGCGGTGCTATGGTGCTAAGGTGTTGCACAAACTTTCTCGAAGTACGAAAACCGGGAGGGGTTGCTATGGACAACAAATGATGTCACTGCGATGCTTCTGACCGGGAGGTCCTAGGTTCGATATCCGACGTCGACAGGATTTTGGACATTAACTTGATGGCTGGGTCGAGTACTGTCGTCTGGGGGAGAATTGTGGCGGTCAGCTGCTCTAACCATTAGTTTTCCGTGGTTTCTCCGATCAATGTCAGGGATACATTCTTGGCTACGCGGGATGAGCAGTGAAGCTCTGAAGAAGGCCAAAACGTCAGCACAATTGACCGAGACACAGCTCATCCCGGAGAGCCAAGAATGTATTGACTCCAGCCGCGGAAGCCTACGAACCCAATACCATGGATAATCCCGAATTTGTATGCTAACAAACGCGCTGCGGACCGCACGCGCTCTTTCCTTCCCATTCCGTGTCCTATCCTACTCGTTACTTACTCACACCCACACTTACATGCACTGTACTACCAGACATGCTGAGACCCTATTGGGGTGGTCAATCAATCAATGGACGTGCGCAATGCAACAAAGGGTTTAATGATGGTGTATTATATACGTTATGCATGTTTGGGTCGTATTAATCCTAGTTTTGCCAGAAAGCGGGGTTCCCAGGGCTCGGCCCAGTCCTTATGTATTATCCACGCCTGGGGTAAGGAAGACGTGTGGCGAGTATGACGTATTCCCTTCACGTATCAGGAATGCATGGCCTGCCTGAGCTTTTCCTTTCGTCGTGCTGCTATAGAAGACGAGATAATTGTAAAGGGAAGCTACAGCCTTATTTTCGCTCCGAGCAGCAGTCAAACCAGGTAGCGCACCATGGAATGTTAGCGCGCTGTCCATGAGCCACTCGAGGGGATCATATGTAAAGATTTTATTAAAGTTAAAAATAACAAAAACTTAGTACATTCTTCCATTCTAATAATGCACATTAATCGATGTATTTAAAAATAAATAAAACTAATATTTTATTTATAAACAATTAACGTAGTAATTTTTATCTCATGTTTATCTCATTTACTAATATAATTTGTGTAATTAGCTTAATACACTTTCCCTTGCTTGGGCTATCATGGCGTAGCAGAAATGTGCTTGCTTCTGACCTCCGAATTCCGAAGTTCAAATCCACGTTACTTTATATGGAATCTGTGGCGGACAAAACGGGTTTGAGGCAGGTTTCATCTTGAAACATCGTTTTCACTTTGCATCCTCTTGCTTCTAATTTTATGCTTTAATGGAGATTCATATGTTATATAACTCTTTATATTGCCATATAGGAATATTAATGCTATTATGTTTGAAGAGGACTGGCGAGATAAAATACGACTTGTAAAGGAAGTGACATCAGACGTCAAAACTACCTAATTTTTTTTACGTCATGCTCAGCAAGGGCAAACAAGTACTTAAAAATTACCAATGGAGGTTTTAGTGTCGAATAAAATGGAATTTACATTTGAAATGTGTGTTTGTAAAATTTAATTGCTTGTGCTCCTCCGTGAATAAATTATCACCTGCTCGTCACTGTATAACAATTTCACAAGTACTACGGAGAAACCTTCAATAGGTGAGCAGAGGATTTCTGCAGACATACGACTGATTATCATTTGCTTTTCACAACACTTTAAAGAGCAATATTACCGTACATTATAGAAGGATTAGATATTAAAAAAATAAATACTTTTTTCAGTTTCTTAACATAAAAAACCTTTTTATGGATTATGTGCCTTTCTTCCTCTGAAATGATTGAATGAAAGAGAAAAGAATTTTTGTATTCGTTTAAAACGTTGTATAGTGCAATTGAGACAAAAATAATGAATGCGAACGAATATAATTGTTTAATCACTTATTCATTTAAGTGTGCGATATCTAGTATGTCATTCATTTCTTTCTAAATTTATCGCAATGAATCAGTAACTTTAATGAAATTATTGTTTTGACACTTTGCTGTTCTAACTACATAATATTACAATGTAAGTATTAGACTTCTTAAAAAATCGATAATGAAGTTATTCATAAAAATTCGTATCTAATACTTTTGAGGCATAGTTTGGTATGCAAGTATGTAAAATTTCACTAATTGGGATTACGTTAACATTCATTTTTTAAATATGTTTATCTTGAGAATATTATTTGCAGATATTTAAGAATTGTATAAATTTACGCTGTTAAATAGAGCAGAAAAAGTTTATCTGTAAGTTTGTTCTTGATCTTATGAAAAACCTGATTATATTCCATTCTTGTTTTATTTCAGTTGTACCTTAAAGACGAAAGTATAATTATAACTTTGTCAATAATAAAATCATATTTGACCACATGCAATGAAACTTTACAAAATGAATATTGCAAACATAAGCAACAACATAAGCAAATTCTTTAGACCATACGAAAAAATAAAATAAAACCAATGAGTGCTAATAACACGATGGTGATGATGTAACGTTGTCCCTGAGCAAAATATGAGAGAAACCTTTACGATTGTAAATTTTCCACTGTTCAACCTCTAATGGCTAATTGTGTTGCTTTCATAACAGTAAGTAACATCCGTATGAAAAGATGCAACAAAACACCCACAAAACATCTATAAAACGAAAGAGAAGGCCTGAAACTGTACAGGAGATTCTCCGGGGAAGTTTGATGAGATGGTTCATGGATAACGAAATGATACAAGCACGTTAACGAGTTTGTGCAATGCCCAACATTGATGATCCGTGTGCGCTCAGTTTCCTATGGAATGGGACACCTGGGGGTCTGGCTCGCCCCTCTGTCAAGATAAAGTCGTTGAAAACGGCCTGGACCGTCGCCAGAAGCACACAAAAAACCTGAGGCAATTCTAACTGTCTCGACCATGTTTCCAGTTTCGTTCAGACCCATAAAACTAGAATGTTTACGCTTTCTAATGCGGCAGATGTTGCCACGTGATGTTTCACATCTTTGTAATGAAGTTACCGGAAAATAGTTATGTTTCTATGAAATTACAGTTTAAATAATGGTAGAAAGTGAAAGCGACGATATTATATCGTTTTTCAGTTCATTTTTCAAGAACTAAACGCGAACAGCATCTCACAGTAGTACGAGTAGCTGGTTGACTCACTTCTTTTGAAGCCTTGGAGATGTTTCGTTTTCTTTCTCCGATTACGTTCTTCACCACGGCAAAATGTGTTGAGTTTTTTCTCGGTAGTTTTTTTTTGCCTAAAATGTCTCGCCTACTCAACTAATTTTTTTCTGTTGATTGAATAAATTGAATCTTATTATCAATTATACCAATTATTTGGCATTCATCCAACTCGTTTGATAAATATTTAGGAGTCGTCTCACATGGGAATATCACATTGGCTCATCCTTGCACTCCAGCGTATCTAATAGTATATTATCCTTCATTCGTCATCCCCAATGCAGATTTTCACAGAAAGCCATATTAATATAACAATTATAAAACCAATGCTTACCTGTACCTTCTCAGTTAGGTGATCACCATAAAAAACGGACATTAGCAAGCGGCAGATATTTCTAAATCAATTCCCACTGTACGTAAATACCTCAAAAGCTTCGTGTATTTCCAAATATCAACCAAATATAAGTTCCAGAATCCGTTGTCTTGCCTCCCATACAACCCATGCATCCTCGAACTGAATTTGGTTCCATTTAAGCATCAATTTTGAATCGCCTAAGCTCAGAAGCATATTCAGAAAGTGTTTTCGGGGCGCTGTCAAAATATTTTTGAAATTATTTTATTTTAATTGATAGCTGAATTAAAAATACATTTTGATAATGAGAATACTTTTGGTATGTTGCGATCAATTCGTGGTAACGTTTGTTAGTATATTCAGTAAAACTACAAAAATGTTGAATGGGGTGGATTTGTATTCCATTAATGCCCTTTCCATCTTCGCTGCCTAAAAATAAATGTTATTCCTTTCGCGATTAGGCCACACAGACTCACGTGTTAATGTTGATGCCGCATGATGCCTCATAGCCATCCCTGGTATGTAATAATGATTTTATTTATTGATATTTTAGGTAAAGGCGACTACTATGGCCATTAGTGCAGTTAGTGTAAAGTATGTTTAATTCCGAGAGGATCCGTCACATTGGATGATAAGATCCTCGGTGGCGTTAGATCCTGGGGTTCCCAATCGGTCACCCAACGAGGAACCCACGATGTCTCGAATTCGTGGCTTCACATAGGTAAGGAATTCGGCTAGCAATGACGTTTGAGGTGTAAGGTTTGTTCACGATTGAGGCCTTTCAGTAGAAGTATCCCAGCATTCGCCTTGATAATCGTGGGAAACCACGAAAACCCCGGTCATGATGGCCGGCACGAGGATTGAACCAAGACCTCCCGAAAGCGCACTACATAGGCCCTGAGCCACTTCGCTCGGTATAGAACCATAATAACACAGATTAAAGTTCATTCAACCTCACGGGAAGCTCAGTGGTCAGCTTGCTTGCTTTCCAAGACGCGATCCCGGGTTCGACTCCCGGTCGGGGCAGATTACATTGTACGCTTTCCCTGGAATGTTCCAGAATATGTAGTATTGTAATGCGAATACTAAAGAAAAGTTCTGCAAACGCCAAATAATTAGCATATCTTACGCTGGTTCGCCCTCTCATGGAATACGGAGTTGCGTGTTGGGATCCATACAGAAAGGCGCACCGGAAAAATCTAGATAGAATACAGAGAAAAGCGAATAAGTTTACCTATAGAAGTAACGCAACAAAAAAGTCATGGGAACCTCTAGAAACGAGAAGAACAAAGGTGAGGCTTTGCGCCCTTTATAAATCGTACGTAGGGCAACCAGCTTGGAAGGAAATTCAGATTAGACTAGAAAAAACAAATTATTTCGGCCGAAGCGATCACACCCACAAAAGTCGAGGAAGGAAACAAAATTCACATCTTGGGAAGTTTTCCTTTTGTAACAGAACAATTATAGATTGGAACAGTTTACCTGCAGCAGTTTTCAAAGCTTTTCCTCTCAGTGTCCGAAGTTTTAGAAACAAATTAGAACAAGATATTAAATGAGTATGTGCTGTGTAGTGCGGTGAAGTGCTGTGAAGTGCTGGTCAGTGTAATTCAAAGCAAAAAAGTGTAGTGTAGTGAAGTGAAGTGAAGTGCGGTGAACGTGATCAATGCACTTTTCAATGCTGCTTTTCGTCTTGTACTGTATTGTGCAGTATTATTATTATTATTATTATTATTATTATTATTATTATTATCATTCTTAGTATTATTATTATTAATGTAAGTGTTGTAAGTTTTTGCAATTATTGTCATTAACTGCCACTGGGTTATACCCAATTGCAGTTCTAATAAATGTATGTATGTTGCAGTATGACGATGCGAAAGTTTATTTCTCAGGTTGAGAAGACCAGAACACGGCTAATAGGAATGTCTATGTGCTAACCACACGCATATCTCAATCCATGGCCCCGGCCCTGCAGCCTTGGCCCCGTACGGAGCTCTTGTGCTAGTCAAGGACAGAGAGTCAAAAAGTTCATACACTTGTGCGACGTCAAGAAACGTCCACCGCCGCGGCGCGTCCGCTTCAAACCCGAGACGCGGTGTTTGAGGCGCGCGTGTGACAACAGGCGGGCGAGCGGCGCGACATGGTACCGCACGGCGCGGCGGCGTCTGTTCTCTCTGCCACCTTCGCCGCCGCCGCGGCGGGCTGTCACACGCCGGGAGTGAAGCGCGACAGACGGACGGACGGATGGACGGGCGGCGGGCGAGGACGAGGCTGGACGAGGCGCGGGGCGGGGGCGTGGTCGGGCGGAAGCGGTCTGGCGCGTCCGCCGACGCCTCGCGCGTCTATTAATAAGCGCGCGCGGCTGCGGGCGCGACGTGACGCGGCCGCGGGTCTCGTGATTTGCCAGGAGCGCGTGAAAGATGGATTGCCGCGCGCACTCCACCGCTTCGATCCTGCTGTTTTATAGTTTGATGTTTGGGGAACGTTTTGACATTTGTCGCCTCGCGAGGAGAAACCTGGTAGTCAAAGTAGCTTGAGTGAGTAGTGATTCCGGGCGCGTGGCACTATCAGGTCACGACTCTCGAGAGTTCACTGCGTGGGTGGCAGCCCCCACTGCAACATGAAATCCGGCACCGACCTACATGAAGGCTTGCTTGTTTGATCATTGAATCATCAATTGAATTGAATTGAATTTGCCTTATTTTACGTGGCGAGACTCGGGCCATCAGGCCCGCTCTTCCGTCTGACCACGCAAATTTCGCTACGCTTCTATCAACTAGCAGAGAAAGGAGGTATTTCTTGGGCGAGAAACAGGCGATTTTTGAATTTAGCCCAGAGGCGTCATTTAGGCTTGAGGATCTTTTACATGCAAGTAAATCTACTAACATGGGACAGCCGGCTTTACTTCCCCTCCGAAGGAAGGCGTACGAAGGATTTTGTCGCCCTAAAAATCCACGGCCTCGATCGGGTTTGAACGCGCGAGCTTGTGTATAACAGTCCGGTACACTAACCGTCACACAAACGCCGCCGCGCAATCATTTCGTGTTTCTGGGCGCGTCAACTGCTACGGGCGTTAGTCCTGTAAGTGTAGTACATATTTTTGTCTTTGGAGGTGGCGGTGTTCTTCCCCTACTGGATGGCTCGGATCCGGTACCGACCAACTATATTTGCGGAGATTTTGCATCCCCAAGTGTCTCCCACCAGCGGAGCACCGTCCCAGCCAAGGCAAGCCCTAAGCTCCCGACTGGTTCCCCCAACATAACGTGTTAGTTTGGTGTATGTATGTGTGTGTGTGTGTGTGTGTGTGTGTGTGTAAAAGGGGTGAGGATAGTACAAGGAAGAGGAAGGAAAGGTCGCTTGCGTTTATTAGGGTACTACTTCGGCATTCACCTGGTGCTGATCAGAGAAATTACGGAAATCTACCGATCAGAGCAGACTTCCTATAGAAGTCTCCTCTTGAAAGTGGCTGTATTCGGTCTAGTTAGTGTCGATAGTCCTGACCCTAGGACTCCCCGGTCAGATGCACTACAGTTATTCTCTCTGCCACCGCAGCCGAACAACGTAGGTTTGATGGGCGTTACACTCGTCAGGTACCTCTCACCGCACGGCCTCGCTCCAGCCGAGACACGCTCTCAACTCCCGACGGATCTCGCGCCATATGGGTGCAAGAGTAAGAATGTAATGCAAGAGTGAAGTATAATGCATTTAAGGGAAAGGTGGAGATAATTATGAGCTAGGAACATTCCATTGTGGTTCATAACCCGTTTGTTAGGGGAGTGCACCATCATTGGTGAAGGCACTTTGAGATCTGAAGTAAATTTCCATGAGAGACGAGTTCTTATACTGAAGACACCCTGACATGTTTTTGACGTTTGTCACTATGCGAGCGGAAGTGTAATTGTGCAGGAAACATAAAATGACAATAAAAATTCAAATATATGAATAATAAATAAGTTACGTACAAGTATTGTATTGTATTTCATTGTCTCTCGGCCAGAAGACCAACATTCACACCTCACTCCTAATTCAAGTTATTACTTTACTTGTTTGGTGTTACGAGTGTAATCAGTTGAACTCAATGCATTCTAGTGTTGAAAATATTAAAATTGATTCCGTTATTTTCATGGCGCCTTAATTAAAAGAATACGAATATATCAAGTTATGGACACAAAGTGCCACTTGTAATCATCTAAATACACCACGTTTAGATCATGCACCACAGGATGCCATTACTGATTCACGGAGTCTCCAGCAGTTTTCCATGACGCGGATATTAGACCAAGCCTCAAAATGGTTGGTGGCTCCCGTCAGAAAAATACTACTCCACGAGAGAAAACCTTTAGCGAGGACCGCCAGGCATCTGAAAGTTGTCCATTCGATCGCTCCGTGCAAAGACAAACACACGATCTCCTTCGCAATAGCAAGCGCGGCGGCGGCGGGGGGGGGGGGGGGGCTCTCGCCGCGCCTCGGTCGGCGGCGGCCGGAAGCAACGAGAAACGACGCGCACGCGGCGCGGCGGAAGCGGGAAGCGGCAGAGAAAGCCAGAACGCACGCACGCGCCCGGCCGGGCCGGGCCGGGCCTTCCCGGCGAAAACGCCTATCGCACGCACCCTCACAGGGAATACGTGCGCACTGCAGCCGCTTTGCCAACTTACAGCGCTTTATACTTCAGCTATTATAATAATAACAATAATAAACACAATAATAATAATTATAATGATAATAACAATAATGGTTATGATAATGATGATGATGATGATAATGCCGATCTGATGGCGAGATCAACGTGATCGAGTCATGCCTCGGGCATGGTTGTGTTATGTGAGTTTCTGTATGTGTCGTGTAGTAAGTGTCTATTTCATCAACAACATAATTTCATAATAACCACTATAATAATAATAATGATAATGATGATGATTATGATAATGATGATGATTATGATGATAATGATAATAATCATGATGATAATCATAATAATACGTTGATGGTAATGATAATAATGATAATGATAATAACGATGATAATTATGCCAATCCGATGGCAAGATCAGCGTGTTCGAGTCCCGCCTCGGGCATGGTTGTGTTATGTGTGTCTCTGTATGTGTCGTGTAGTACGTGTCTATTTCATCATTAACATTAATTTCATCCCATCCCCCAGTGCTGACAGCCATGGGGTATGAAAACGGAGTCAGCATTCAAATGCTGAGTCCCCCCTATAGAAAAGTAATGTGAACCTACCCCGATTATCAAGTCGGATCTCCTGTGGGATGCACGTATCGCGTAGACTCATGATCGCCAATTCGCGGAAACAACAACAACGACAATAATAATAATAATAATAATAATAATAATAATAATAATAATAATAATAATAATAATAATAATAATAATAATAATAATAATAATAATAAAAACAACAACAACACAACACCGTCTGATGTGGCAAGTGGATCAACTGATGTCACTGCTGTACCTTTTGATCGGGAGGTCCGATCATATCTTCGAGTTCCAACGCAGACTTTTCAACTCTACCTGCATTGATAATCCAAGTCGACCCTCCATCTCGAAGGGAATTCTAGAGGCCAGCTGCTCTGTTAGTCCGTTTTCCCTGTTTCCTCCCATCAATGCCAGGAGAATGCCGAGGCAGTACCCCAACCAACACATCAGACCGCGCGCGATCGTCTCTTCTTTGCCTTCTCTCCCACTACACACAGACACACTTACTTGCACTACACTGCCACACATTTTTTACATTATTTTGGCCCATTTAGTCAACGATGGAAGAGGGTGTGGAGGGGGAGGGATTTGGAGGGTGTGGTCGGTAAGTAACATTAGAAATGATTCACATTCCTTTTACAGACGTATCCTGGAGCTGTGGTATTCCCTAAGAACACCTTTTTACTATAAAACAGAGGTGTACATATCAGCTCGGATGGACAACTCAAGCTGTTGGTTACGTTACTGATGTAATCGATGCTTCTTCTATTCCTTCAAGTGAACTCACCTTGCAAACTTTTGGATTTAACTGTTCTTTACCAGGAAATCTCTGTCTTTAGTAATCCCGAAATTGGCTGAACCGACAATGGCGCTGATAGGCTTGAGATATTACATACTCACAACAGCTGACATTACAATTTCAGAGCGTAGAAAACTAATATGTCACTCAGGATTTCTGTGTAGTACATTTGTAGCGTTGCGTAAATATTATTTGAAGCAAGTACCATTAAAATGGTATTAAAATCAATGAAATCAGCCAAATTGCATTAAAAATGACGGGAAAGTCAGTGACTTATTAGTCAAAATCGACGAAAAATGCAAAAAAACGACTTGTAAAAATGGGTAATTTCCTTTTGTTATAACATAAAATGAATTTTGATACTAAACAGCATTGTTATAAAGTAAAAATAAAGAAATTACATTTCATTACAACCCGCCCCCTATTGATAACCGTCCCCCTGGGTCTCCGAAGCGTGGAAAAGTGTCCGCGCGTGGCTTTTTGGCAAACCACGAGATTGGTGCCGAATCACGTCGTGCTCCAGCAGCATCAAGTGTTGCCAATAGACAGTGCACATCATAATGAACGTCGTCGTTGCTTGGTGCGAATTAGTGGCATTTGTCGTTGGTTATTGCGGGACACGGCCGTCAGTCAACATTTTAGCGCATGCGCAGAGGAAGTGTGGATGGTTTGTGAGAACGCAATTTCCCCATAAAATACTTCATTGACCGGTGTTACGTGTGGCATAAAAACAAACTTTACATGTGGCTTTTGCGCTGCTTGATTTTTTTTAAGTTTGTGTGTATACATGTGATCCCTGGTCATGTCATGGGGGTTATGTAAACCTGAACTCCGACCATTATAACGCATTTCAGTCTTAAAGAATGACACGATGTAACTGACGAAAGGCAAATAAACCTGCTTCGTTGCGTCGTCCGGACTGAGGACTATCAAATTAGTCTTTCCCAAATCAACATGAGTTATCTTTTTCTCGTTAAATACGTATTGGTTGAAATACATACACAAACAGGAAGTGAATCAACGGCGTAGTTTCAAGATACAACGTAAATTAGAGACTCGTAAAATGACTGCAATTTTATAAAGATATATTATTACAATTATGTTATATTGTATATTATTATTATTATTATGAAGGAAGAAGAATAGGAAAAAATATATTTAAAGAGTATATTTTGGATTGATGTATATATCATTTTATTCCGAAAACTTTAAATATTTAGAAAATGTTAAAATTATAAAAAAGTCAAACATTTAGAGTTTTGCTTTGTCCTCAAGCAATTTTCAACAACCATGTCTACGGCCTTAATTGATTCCTGAGGGAGCATGCTCTGAAGTAGGAATGGCCTCAGTGTGCGACTTTTATCATTAAATTCACCACGTCATCTGAATACTGGTGCGTGACAGCCACATATTCTCCCACACATTTTTCATTCGACCATAAAATGCGGTTCCACGGAAACTTTCTGCTTTCCCATATTTAATTACTTCTCTCTGCGCCCACTTGGACTCTTCCGTGCTGAAAAGCATTCGGGTCCTGTCCCTGCGCATCTAAACAATAACCTACGCCGACAATCCACACCAACCCACGTTTTTACATACTACGCCAACTACCAGAAAATACACAACTCACTGCGTTGATACTGGTCCCTCATGAAAAGTCTGATTCATTTGGGCAACCTCCACACAACAGAACGGAAGCCAGGACAAAAGCAAAACACGTATGAAATACACAACGAGAAAACGTTTGGATACGTTAGTTGGTGTGAAAAGGAATACCAAACGTGTTGCAGCCTGTAGCTGTCGTTTTTGAGTAAAATAATTATTGTGAATGTGTTAGAAACTGTGCTTTGGAGAAAGCAACGACCAATTGTTCTTTTATATCGCTTTATTTGTGAGTGTATACACTGAACTATTTGGTCCTTTTCCATCACACTGATGAGAAAAGCAAATTGTCCACCATATCGATTAAAAGCAGATTTTTGCTGGCTTGTTTTACAGCACTAGGCACCCTACAAACAGTTATCTTCGTCCTATGTAAATGTTGGTCAGGTTTATTAGGTATAATTGTAGTGAATCACCAAATGAATATTGCCCTCAAATTCACTTTTTGTGCATAATATAGTTTGCTAAGTCACACGTGTAATAATATTTCCTACCATTTTTAATTAAGCAAATAAGACGTATTGTGTAACGCGAGAATAGTATTATTCCTGACCTTAAGATATCTTGGTGGAATATTGTTCGATTGAAACTTCTCATCCAACTCTTTCGAGGTGTAGAAAAAAACTGTATTGAAGTAATTGCAATAGTTATTGTGTTTAATATAAAGAAGTAGATGAACTTTTATTTTTTCCACTACCATCTTAGAATTTAAATTAAATGATCGCCCTTTGCAATTCTCTGAAGTTTAATGTATTACGCAAATGCATCCAGGCCCGAACACACACTAGAGCTAATTCGAGGACGTTCCCGCCAATGTCTAGTCTGAGGCGCTTGAATCCAGTGAACATTGCACCTCTTTCTTTTGCAATATCATCCGAATTTCACAAGGCTTCAGACAAATTAACACACTCTACCAGTCTCACTAAAGACGTAAAACCCTGTATATTTAGAGTGAGTCATGTCAGCTGTTAAAAGTCAAAACCATCAAGTTCCTCTTTATTTATACTCACAAACAATTCCTCTACTACGTCGCTCTCAGAATCAAAGTTCCCTGTAGAAAGCGATTTGCATAATTTTCTAATTCTGTTGCAGCCTGAATCTCATCGGAACGCTTGCACTTTCCGAGACACGAAGTACCGCTGATAGACTCGCGAGATATGACACGAAACGACGCACTACAGTTCATGAACTTCGGTCGTTGGAAACCTGACGGAACCGACTCCCTTCTATTTCGTTTCAGGTTGTCGTTACTCACCTCAATTGCATGCACTCAAAAATTTGCGTTTTTATTGTCATTTATAACCAAATGAAATAGATTTTCTTTTCGGCAAAACCTTTCAGTGTGAGAAAGCTTACAAATTCGACTCTCAAAATGTCCAAGATTCTGAAAGTGTAGAACACACACAATATCTCGACAATCTTCAGCAAAATTCTTTGGAACTTTTTGTTCAACGTATTCACCGCCGATCATACAAGATGACGCGAATATATATCGTGACGTAATAGATCGGAGGTAGTCTTAGAAACCTCCTACCGTGTTACTCTACGAGCTAGTATCGATCGAAAGCTCCGATCAGGGGCACCCAGAGACGAAAACAGCTGGGGCAACTTGCCTCAGGCCTCGACATGTTTAGAGACCCTAAATTTGTTTTAATATAAAAAATGTATTTACTTCAAATATAACCGCTAATCAAAGCTCTGGAAAAGATTTAAGTAGTAAATTCTAAACCAGAAACAATTTTATATGTGCATTTTATCATAATGTATAATACAATAAATGTAAATTGTTTACGATTCAATTATAAAAATTATACGAAATGTATTTTCTTTAATAATATTTTTGAAGAACAACAATGTTTATTTAACTGTAGTTGAAATATAATTACCATTACAATGTACAAGTGAAACTTTTGTTTGAAATGAAGACTCCTCGTAAATCTAATTTTCGAGGCCTTTTGTTTTCTCTGAGCGAATCTGCCTTTGAACCATGGACTTAAAATTAACCATGTCTCTGAAGCACGTCCCCATCTCGATCGAGCTTTTCCTACTGTTTCCATTAACCCATTGATCAAATAATGAAATAACCCCTGGCTGCTCGGCTCAAATAGCTTCACTCCCTTCGCACGTTTTGCTGACCTCTCTTCTTGTTAATTGCAGAAGTGCAGGGGATGTTATTTCATTAGCAATATTAGAAAATAAAATCAGAAGTTCGTTCGCGATGCTAATACGAGAGTATATATTTTCTATTGCACGGGAGCGAAAATTTCCAGTTTTCAATTGTTGTCAACCTCGCTCGTTGGTACCTTCAATCATAATTCAACTATGCTAAGTAAAAGAGAAGCCTTCTGGTGAACAAGGAAACATATGCAGATTACATTTCTCTCCCACACATCATATACAGTTTTTTTGTTTGTCTGGCGATTCATAATTTATGCGATACATAATTCCTGTTCTTGGTGGATCGAACAAACTGAGCAGACAATAATGAATAAAAAATGAAGAATAAGAAACTGTGTCTTAAAGTCTCTCTAAATATTACATGCATATCTTTTCAGAACATCAAGTTAAGGTAACTATATTTATCAACAGAATTCTTTTACTGGAAGATTGATCTATCATTCGAACTCCATTTGAAATCGAGTTCTTGCATTAATCGCTGGAAATTTTTCCTTTTTCATAATATTTTAAACACCCGGTGGATTAAATTTTACAAAATCTTATACTTATAAACTACTAATGAATGTCCATCTTGTCTCTTTAAAACACGTTTAATACCTAAGTTTCAAATTTTGTTGATTACTTTTCTTCCTATACCATAGTACAGGGAGGAATCTTCGAATCATCTCAACAGTGAGATCTCTTAAATGAATGAGGAAAAACCAGAATGGAATAAGTGACGTTTTATAAATTTAGAATTTTTTTTAAAAATCAATTTCACTGTAATGTCGCTTTGTTTCATCATTAAAACTCGGCATTTCAATTGTTCATTAAAACAACGAAAATACATTGCAACTTAAATATAGCCTAAAATAAACACATTTTTCTCAGAATTTAAAATATGCGACTTATACCGTTCTGGTTTTCATACATTCAAATACTGTCATGCACGTTTTTTGAAAAAATCTACGTATTGAGTAATTACTCTAAGAGGAGGAAAAGTTTTGGTTTGTAGCGCTATCCCACCAGTTTCTACGTAGTCATGATCAATTTAGACTACCACTGAGCTTCTGAAAAAATGATCTACAAACAATAAAAATATCGAATCCTTTTAACAAACCTGAAATTTGTACTTCTAATGATTCTTTGTGACAATAGTTTATTTCTTCTTTATTTATTTATTTAATTAGGAATAAAGTTCTTCAAAACCTACCTACTGTAGAGCCTAGTGTTCGAATTACAGTGGCTAAATATCTTTCATATCACCTCTTACAAAAAGACTATGTTATCCATATGGAAGCATAGCTCGTAATTGTGAATCTACTCGACTACCGCCAACACCCACAAATCAGTCTTGTCCGTCGTTTGTTTTTTGAACTCTTAGTTTAGTCGTTAGTTTGTTGAAATTATATTGAAGGCCGACGTGCATCCTGATTAATCAGTACCATAATGTCACCTTATATCAAATATCGGCGTTCTTTTTTATTACATTTTCTGAAAAAAACATAATATTTAAAAACTATATTACGTTAGTTTGATGGCGTGTATAAATTGATAATGACTATAATATATGATATTAATAAATTACATTAAAATTTTTTATGCATGTACAAACATTTTTCCTATTCTCAGCAAATAAAAAGTGAAAAAAATGGATTTACTTTACTGCTAAGAATGAAGTGATAGAATTAAAGAAAAATGTTTATGACCCTATTTAAATATTATTCTATGTTTACTTGTGTAGTGTAATTACATTCCAAGATCGGCTTCAAGTCTGATCAAATTCACAATTGATTGATTGAAACGGTATTAAAACGATCATTAGTGTATAAAATAAAATAATCTGTAAGAATTCCATGACATCTTAAATAAAATAAAATTATTGTCACTTCTAAATTTATGTCTGATGGATTGTAAGAATTAAACAAATATTCACTGTTCTTGTAAATACTTTAGAATGTACTCGTTTTTTTAATTTTTTCTACAACTGAACATATAAAGAAGAAGTATTCTGACCATCGTATTCCATAAAAGAATTTCATCATTTTTAATATCAATTGAAAAGATACTTGCCCAGACAAGCTATCTTCTTATAGTGAAAATTCTGAATACATAGCTTTGTTATTTATTTTGCATGGTTGTAATGAAGTTACTATTTTACATAATGTATAAAAAGGAGACAGAAATAATTGTTAAATTAAATTATGTGCACAAAATAAAATTTAATTTTCAACATTAACTTTATTACAATAAACGTTAATGCTATTTTACAATCAATGCAGCTTGTAGCAACACAAACTTAAAGTATAGACGCTGAACAAGTTTCTAAAGGTCAGCCTGCGTTTCATTTGAGGATACACTTCCCGTGAATTTTTAAATTGCAGATTTCACTATTATCACCACTTATGAAATGACGCTGTTATCTTTGCTAACGATAACAAATATTTTAAGAATATGTGACGCCCTCTTCTGAAGGAAAATGAAATGAATATTAATTATCCTCAGTTACATTTCTACAAGTCATGGCCCTTTGCAATGGATTCACTGCTATTTCTCCAGATACATCTAACGCCATACTCCAACAGAAAATTACAAAACAATTGTATTAAATAATTTATACTCGACTATTCAAAAGTAAAGAATCGTAATGTGAATGACGATTGATTTTTTAGTGTTTATTTGCATCCACCTAACATTAAAAATATTAGACTCTCTTTGATCCCGTATTGTCTCGAGGGTGACGTAGGACAAAGGTTATTAAGGTTGTAGAAAACATATTTATATTTCGTTGGAAAATTGGTTTCTTTTCACGATAGCCATTGATTTTTTGGCCGTGACCTCTGACCCGTTGCTGCAAAATCTCTCAATATTGACCATGAAAAGAAACACTTCACGATTGATTTGTTTTGCCTCTACGATATCTGTGAATGAAACACTCAATTTAGACATTTAAAAAATCATTACGCCCTCTTAATACGAAAATGACTATTTCACATTTCCTACCTCAATTGACATAAATTAAAAGAAATATGACGCAAATTCATGTTGATGAACTAGTCTTTAGTAAAACGAAATTTTTAAATTAAGCTTAAATTTCGCTTCAGTATTTTTTCTAATATATTGAAAAAGTATTTAACATTCACCACTAAATAGATATAATAATTTTGTTTCTAAAAATACCTTTATTTTCAATTACATTCATAACATTGGTTTTCAGTCGGTAAACAAAATCGTCGAATAGGTAACAGTAGCAAATGTAAATTCGTTTCTCCGTAAAATAATAATAGAATACCCGTTTTGTTGACCAAGTGTATGTTATTCTATTGACGAGCTCACATTAAAGAAACTACGTGTCTCTTATGACTACTTTTATTGAAACTACTTTTTATAAGAAAAAAAACAAAAGGTTCACATGTTTTATTTATAAGTAAAATTAAAGTATCTTACAAGAAAGTTTCTTTATTTAAACCTATTGCGCAATCACTGCAAAAAAAGTATACAGACTTATTTTTAAGGCACTTCCAAGTTACTTTAATGTGGAAAGGAATGTTCGCTAACCACAAGAAGCAATTCTCTGACTATCAAGTAGGAGCATTATATTGACTACTTGCTTCATGTTATATTTGGTGTGCAAAATATCAAAGATTTTGTTATTAAGGAAATAAGAATACCATAAGCCAAGCTGGAGAAACATTTTAAATATTAATATTGCTAACGATGATGAACGATGTTATTTACTTACTAATCCACTGTAATCGCGTTACAATTATCAATAACACTTTGTACGAATGTCATCATGAAACCTCTTCATTGTATATGGTGTTCTCCGAATACCACACAAACTTGTTACTACAATTTATGTACAATAATTGATTATTTAAAAATTTCTGAAATTATTATTTCAGATGTTGGCACAGGTCAGTACTTTGTAGTCGATGATTAAATGATATTCGTAAAAATATATTTTGAGTTACATTGGTTGTAAATAGTTTCTATTTATATGATATCTTTAAAATTATTAATGTTTAAACACAAATGCATATTCTTCGAGTCTCTTTTAGAAAATAACATTTTTCGTTCCTTTCTACTGTGGTGTTTGTGTCACCTTCTTTGCTATTGAATGGTTTCTAGCTGCCTACTTTTAGTGACTGAGATTTTTTCTTACGTATCCATGTAATGTATCAATTTTCCTCTTTTTTTCTCTTTCAAAAACCTCAGAATTGTGTTAATTAATATAAATTTAAACGAAATTTTCTGGTAATATAATCGAAAATTACATTAATTGTTCGAGATTCCCTTTTCAGTCTGTGTAATTAATTTTATATTTAAATTTATTATTCCTTCTTTTGTAACAATTGATGTCCAGAAGTATTTATAAATTATAGTTATTACAAATATATAGAAGTATAATTAAAATGCTTCACTGTGTGTGTTTGAAGAGTTCATTATAAATTATTTATATTGGTGGTAAAATTAATTCTCATGTTTATCATTACCTTTGTAAAGTATTTAAGGGTCCAGGAAAAAACAAAGATATTTATTTCTTATTTTATTACCTAATTTATTTTCATTCGACACTCGTATCTCTGTAATGCTGTACTCCCTGTAATATCCAAAATATTACTCGATGCAATTTCTTCAAATATTCTACACGTTCATGCGAATTCCTTTCACTTCACTCATTCCACGACAGTCATTTTCCCCCAAACTACTATAAAGTATACAGAGTAATAAAAAACATTAATTTTCTCGTACACAAAAAAATAGAAGAGTAAAGATCAAACCAAAACTAGAAACCTGCAAAAAATGTCGATTTGTAATAGAAGCACTTGTCCCAAACAGTGCAGTTCTTTTAGTTTCACATGCCGCTAGCTCCAAAAACGTCCCACACGTTTCCGACGACGCAATCAGCGCGCCGCAGGGAAGGCTTCAATGAAAATAAACAAACAATCAAACATTCAGAACTGCAAACAACAAAGCGCAACCCAAACAAAGGGACGGACGCTCCCGACACCCACTGCCCGTACGCACCGCGCCCACGACCCGCAGGCGCTTCTTCCGAATTCCAGAGTGAATTTTGCACCGGGAACACTGTGTATTGAAAACGACGAGACCGCGGGAACGATTTTTCGTTCATTGGTTTATCGGCACGCAAAAATAATTTTAAAAAATGCCGTTGGATGGTCGCCAAATTAGTCGCAATGGCGACCTAGGACACGCGCGATGAATGCTGCGCGGCGCTTCGGTGCTTCAGCGAGCGGACTTTCGATGAATGGAATCGAATAGCTGGCAAACATACTTGTTTTAAAGCGGCGAAAATTCTACCCTAGTCGAAGATTTGTTGAGCGAACTCTAGTGCAGCAAAAAAATTTTTAAAAAAAATTCATCCGCACGGTTTCAAATGTGCACGTCAGAATATATAAATGTTTTCCACAGTTGCTTTTTTTTCGATTTAACTGTTTCTTATTCGCTCGCGATGTTTGCACCGCTACGTGTCGCAAATACCGCAGAGAAGCATCACTCGCCGTCACTGCCGGAAGTTCCAACTAATGTAACTTTCTTGCAACATCTAATTTCGTCCCAACATTAACTCAAACAAAAAGTCATGCAAGGGACTCACTAGAACCGCGACGCCATCAGCAACGGCGTGGGCGACGGCGACAGGGACGGAGAAGGGCGGAGGCGCGGGCGGGCGAGCGGGCGGCGCAGTCGGCGGCGGCGGCGGCGGCGGCGGCGGCGGTGGCGGCAGCGGCGGCGGAGGCGACGCGCTCCCGACCGTCGTCCGGGGCGAACTGACTGGGCGCGCGCGCCGCCGCCTCCACCGCCGCCGCCGCCGCCGCCGCCGCCGCCGCCGCCACCTCCACCGCCGCTGGACGGGCGGGAGGAGGACGGGCAGGCAGGCAGGCGGGCGTGCGCGCGTTTGACTGTCGCCGCCGCCACCGCCGCCGCCTCCGCCGACCTGTTGCGCGCGCGGTCGCCGCCGCCGCCGCCGCCGCCGCCGCCGCCGCCCGCGCATCGTGTCGCGCCGCGGACCCTCGGGCTGCCCGCGCCGCGCCGCGCTGCGACAGGTGCTCCCCCCACGCGAGGCGGCGGTTGGTCGTTGTCCCTTGGGAGCGCGTGAGATGTTTTGCTGTTGGTGGTTTGTTTAAATGATTGGTTGATGTTTCCTGTCACGACAACTGCTTTGAACGTTAGTCCCGTTAGTGTAGTGAATGTTATTATGCTTGAAGATGATGTTTCTTCCCAGCTGGATGGAGAGGTCCGGCACCGTTCTAATCGGGAATTGTATATCATTGGCTGTCAGGGTGATGCTGCGTCTTCAGGCGGCTCCACACATTCGGCGTTCGCTGAGAAGCGAGCCACTACTCGCCCAACCCAGAACTGCTGATGTGTTCGGCGAATGTGCGCTCCCTTTGATGTGTTCTAAAGGCCGACACGCGATGGGTACGGCGAATACCGAATGTTCGGCGCTCTGCGAATCGCAAGCAACCCGTACACCCTACTCGGGATTCGGCGAGCGGTTGCTCGGGATTCGCCGAATGCCGCATGTGTGGAGCCGCCTTTAGGCACAGATGCCAACGTTTCGGCCGCACATTGAGTCCTTCCTCAGGACGAAAATTTTCTAACAGGATATTTCCCTCTTCATATATCTCCCCCAGCCAGGCACTGCCCCGCGCAGGCAAAACACTAAGTTCCCAGCTCGTCTCCCGACTTGTGAGGTGATGTGTGTGTGTATGTGTGTGTGTGTGTGTGTAAGGGGAGAAGATGAAACAAGGAAGAAGAGATTGCGCGTGATCCGTGTTCCGTTTGTTAGGGTACTGCTCCGTTATACGCCTGCTATTTCCCGAAGGTATCACGAAAAACTGCTGTCGACCAAACAGCCGGCCGCAAGAATTCGCCTCCAGACTGCGACTGAATTCCACCTCGCTATTGAAAGCTATAGACATCGAAGATCCGCCACCGTCGAGACTCGAACTCCAGGACCTCCTGGTCAGAGCCGCTACAGCGCCAACGGCTATGCTGGCTCTGAGGCAAACTCTGCCGGTCTGTTCGTGAACTTGCTGTTGGTCAATGCTGCTAATCACGTTTTTAAACAAGTGTTTCTAACAAAGTGTAGAATTAAATGGAAATATTTTTTACAATTTAATAAGTTATTTTCGTTAACTTTAAATAAAACTTATTTTCTTAGGAATACCTATTTTTATAATTTAGTTACCTCGTTTATATAAATGCCCATTACCAATCGTCGGCCCATCGCACGGCTCCAGTACTTGTGACCGAAAGGTTCTTGGTTCCAGTCCAGGCAGTAGGACGATTTTGGACACTAACTTGTCAACTAGGTCGAATTCAGTCCATTGTCTGGAGGAGAATTCCAGTGACTGACTGATTTTATCGGTACTTTTTCGTGGTTTCTCCTATCAATTCCGGCTAGGGCGGTGCCCCGCTTGTGGGATATACCTTGGTGGAAACCGTGGCTAATGTCCTTAGCAATTGAGGCGACCGGAATCATTAATCAAACAATCAAGTAACCAGTCGGGCTGTAACAAGTCCGCGCCCGCTATGTGGCGTTCATCTTTGTCTCTGGGCAGCACATGTGTTTGTTTCTCGCGACCATGATTCTGGCCCTTCTTGATTTAGTTAGGAAGATGGATTATTTCATGTTTTCGGGAGAGTGAACTGACAGTCATTAGCTCCGTGAGTTTAGCAATGTTTTATGGCGATGCTCTAGCGGCGGCGATGGTTAGCGTACGGTTAGCGTAGCGGACTGTTGTACCCAAGATCGCGGGTTCTAACCCGATCGAAGCCGTGGATTTTTAAGGGCGAAAAAATCCTTCGTACGCCTTCCTTCGGAGGGGAAGTAAAGCCGGCTGTCCCATGTTAGTAGATTTACTTGCATGTAAAAGATCCTCAAGCCTAAATGACGCCTCTGAGCAAAATTCAAAATCGCCTGTTTCTCGCCCAAGAAATACCTCCTTTCTCTGCTAGTTGGTGAAAGGAGCGTAGCGAAATTTGCGTGGTCAGACGGAAGAGCGGGCCTGATGGCCCGAGTCTCGCCACGTAAAATATCTCTCAATGATCACTCAATTCAATCAATGATCAATTCAATGATCTCTCCTTGATTTATGGTAAGATCCGGCGCCGACCTTCCCGCAGGCTTGCAGGTTTTCCCTATCCATGTATCTCCCACTACCGAAACACCACCCCAATCGAGACAACCTCTACGTTCTCTGCTCTTCCGACATGTATGGTAGTTAGTGCAAGTGAATGTGTGTGTGTTAGAAAGAGGATAGGACCAGAAAAAGGAAGGAAACATCGCGCGCGATCCGTGGCCCGTTTGGTGGAGTACTGCTCCAGCATTCACTTGGTTGATTGAAGAATTTACAAAAAACTACCGAACAGACCAAACGGTGCTAAATTTCTTCTCGAGACGGCTAGTGTCGGAACTCAAACCTAGGACATCTCGATCAGAGGCACTGCAGCGAGATCAGATAGCGAGCTACCTCAGCCAGCACGGGGGTACCGGAGAACGAGAGGTAAACTCTGAGGGTGCTTAACTTTCAGCAACGGATATGATTGACGTATTCGGTAGACCTTTCTAAAACATATCTCGTCCAAGTTAAAGACATTTTATAGTTTTGTAAATTAAATATGATTGTTTGCAATTCTTATGATGACAAAATGTCTCTTTTAAGTCAAGGGAGTTTACAAGGTTATGTACACTTACGTGTTCTGTTTTTTGTCGCCCTCAGTTCGCGAGAGAAAGTATTTTATTCGTGCGCCGAAAAACGGCGAATGACTCGTAATGAACGGTGAAAACTTCTTATAAACAACTGTTGCTACGCTCTTCTTGTTTCCCTTTTTCTATTTAAAAATACATTATCAACTAATAGCACTAATATTGTAGCATCCATAAGAATTACATCTAACATAACTATAGTCTTCATGACACACGCGTACTAAGTTGACTTGCTAGAATTTTAGGGTCTCTGAGAATCAGAGAATCAGTTTCCTTTGTTTTGAAACATTTTTCTGTGATGAATTTTTCAGAAAAATCCATGCGTTTCAGTAAACATATGGTACTATAATAACACCTTAAAAAAGAAAGTAAGAAAAGAAAGTTTGTGAAGATTTTATGACATTATGAACTATAGTTCTATTATATGAAAGCGAAACATGAGTTCAAAAACAAAAGGATTTTTAAAGTATTTCATCAGCGAAAATGAAACATCTGACGGGAGTCAAGTGCTGTTTACGTATTAAAGAGATCAAATAAGAAGTAAAGATATAAGAAGAGAATTAGAACAAATTGAAACAGAACCTGACAAAATAAAAAAAATACATTCACCATTGAGTGAAAATGCGAGCAAAGTCGCAGGACAGATCTCTCCAGCAAAATCGGTCCACAGATACTTTATAAATCCTCTATAAATATAGAATTATGCTGGTACAGGTAACACGCCTAATACATAAGGGAAGGGGGAGGAGGAAGTAGAAGAGTATGGCATTCTTTTATAATATGTTAGAAGCAAATTTCTGCAATTTCATTAACTGACTTTTTTTTAACTCACCCTGACCTTTCCCTTGTGGTAAGACTCTGCAACAGGCGCTGTCCAGACAGCAGGTTTGATTGATTAGTGATTCCAATAGCGATAAAAAATCGTAAATGTACGCGAAAAGTGATTTTTTGGTTACCCGTTTTCTAATTGTTTATAGCTGAATACAATTTTTTAAATTTTGGTACAAAATTACTACACATTTAGTAGACAATTCTAGCCTAGTTGATTGTGAATTTCTGATAAATGGGGGTGCCACCTTGACGTCGAGGTCGCACCCCTACTTTTGCATGTCTTTTTTAATTGTTTGTAATTGACATTTTTATTTTGGTACAAAATTAGTATATAATTAGTAGAAACTTAGAGTCTACTTAATTTTGAATTTCTAAGAAGTTGAGATGCCAGCTTGTCAAAAGTTTCGTATTGAGTTATTCTATTTGCGCTCCTCTCAGTTTGCCCTCCTCAGTCATGCCAACACTGCAGATTACACTAAGATGACACTGCAGATTTCCTTTGCTGAGCTGCATAGGCTACAGATTTCATGCAATGTATGCCTTATCTATATTCAAGCCCAATATGTAAACAAAGGAAAAACAGCTTGTAAAACATGAAAATGAAAATTATTTTGGCAATGAATAATGAATAAAATAATTATATATTTGCTCTCGAAGAAAGAGGTTTGTGCTAAAAATGCACTACAATAACTCAGGGTACCTTGGGTGTTTCGAAATTTATCTGCAATTTCCAAAGCAGTCTGATATTTGAGAGGATTATTTCAAGAAATAAAATAAATATGTATATATTTTTTAATAATTCTTAATATTACCAACTTGTAATTAATAGTTACATTAATGCCCATTTTCAAGCCTCATCAACTATTCGCCATGTTTTACTTAACACAGGTGCATATCAGAGCGTTAAAACGAACTCAGTCATGTGTTAGTAAAAATAAGTAAAGCTCGTGACTATAAAACCGAAGTGATAAAGCATTAGTGATAATGTTACTTGGAATATTTCACTTTAGGGCATAGTACTGGCAAGAAAGAGTTCAAATTTCAGCCAATCCAAGCTGTCTACTAGTAAAATTTATCGAATTTTCTCAACAGGATAATGCATGTCATAAGCATAATTCTTTTCCTTCAATAATCAAATAATTTTACCCTGGGAAATCATTGCAATTCACATTGCAATATTATGTGAAAAACAGAATGAAGTATTTTTGTGATATAAGTTTCGTGATCAATGTTCTCTATTTACGTTTGCGTCACTGTGCTACAAGCTGGTATTCAGGTACGGGAACGTTTTAAAATTACTCGCCATTCTACATCAACATTAAAACACCATTTTACCTACTGATAAATAAACATCATTTTGCAAAAGTAGGCAAAATACAGTATACTGCATAAATATCTAGTTATAAAGACAAATAAATCATAATTTTTTTAAAAATAATAATTGTTTTTAATTCGTTTAAAACCTTTATTATATCTTTCTTCTAAATTTCAACTGGATTTTTATTAAACATAAAGAATATAAATGAACCATATCTTCCATTGCCTGACATGAGTCTGTGATATTATGCTGTTTTAACAATAACTGAACTGCACAATATATTTTTAGTCTTGTATGCAGTTTCAATAATATTATTAATGTATTTTATAGCGAAATATTTATACTAAATACCACCTGTGCATAGGAAATACTCTATAAATTCCCAAACACTTGAGGGATTACTAATTATAACACGTTCCTGATTATTCAAGATGGAAGTTCAAGAATTCTTGAACTTCATTGGTTTATAGTTCACACGGGGAATAATCAAGAAAATCAAAACAATGCGCTTGCTTACTGTGAGTAGTGTTCAAAGCAAGGAAAGACGATCTGGAATCCAGGGTACACCGAGTTGGAGGCTCCATATTTTGCCTGGAAAGGTCGCAGCACCACTTCGACGTTATTACGAAAGTTGTAGTAGCTTCATTTCCGAAACTTTTACCAACAGGGTCACTCGAACTAAATTGAAGCTGAGTGCATTAAGTCCCACTAACTCATTAGGTTTCATAGAAACTCCAGAATATTCAACTCCAATGTACTAGTTGTGAAAGTAGTTCGTCAATCGTTAAGGAATAATTCCTGTCGTATTTTTAAAACGTTATCGACCACGTTCACACGAAGGATTTAATGAATTAAATTCTATGTAAATTTTATTATTTTACCGGCTGTTTATGGAATCACTTGTCAAAGTGAAGTAAGAGAAGAAGGGCGTTTCACTTAACATAGAGTTCTCGATGTCAGATAAAGAACATATGGATTAAATATGATGGTCTATAATACAAAGGTCAACAAATCTTCCTGATTTCAGAAAGTTTTTTATGCCTACAGGAGAGTCAACTAAGAAATGTGATACTAGATGTATGATGAATGAGATGGCATCTCTTAATACCAGGCAATTTGCCATACTTATGTGTCGAAGGTGTTGCTTGACCAGGGGCAAGAAAATACTTTTTCCACCTTTTGGTCTTCTCTTAAGGACTAGTAAATTCACTTATTTCTGGATGATCTGTTTTCTCCCTGAACATTTTATCTTTGGTGGAAATCTTCATATTTTGTTTTGCTGTGCTTCATATAATGAACAAACTGTGAATATTGTACTCAACTTTCGATTCCAAAACTGCAATTTTTGTGGGTATTTTTTTAAATTTAGTGTACTCGAACAGTGAATAACCATTTTACAGGTTTAAAATGAAAAGGGTAAAAAACAATACAACCTAGAAATCAATATTTTTGAGTTAATGCATCATTTTCAGTAGGATTGTTTAGTAGTGTTTGCTTCAATACTAAGCAATCGTTGATTCAGTTATGGAGAATGAAGCGGTAACGAGAAGATTCGCGTAAACCAACGTGCCTTCCGCGAAATAGAGATTTCTCAATATTCCAGTTTACTCATAATCTTCTTCCTCCGGCGGTAAAGCTTAATTCGATATTTTAGCGACAACCGCATAATCTGAGAGTATACTGCCATACACTTTTGAGATCATGGAGATAGGTGAATGTCGCATTCTTTAATCCTTTAAACACGTGTTGTTAAATGGAAATTTTCATAGTGTACCCGAACAATCTCTTCCGAAGGTCCGAAATCATCTGAATCGAATAAAAATCTGTTTCGTTTGATTCTATCGATTCCGTTTGCTGGAAATCAGCTTGAGAAAAAATACCATGAGCTGAACATGTAGATGGTTTTGAACTAACTTCTCGAAAATTTTTGAATAAGTGATATGCAGAGGATTAGGTACTCGGACGATTTTGGATGCAACATTCGGGTGTTTTTCGGTAGAAATAAACTGATGATCCGGTACTGATTTTTTTACAATCTATTAGTACACGATCAGAGTTTACAAGATCAGGAAAGAAACTTTGAGCTCAAACTTGGTAAATATGTAGAGAGTGAAGATCCAGTAGTGCCGTTGAAGATATTTTAATTGAGAGGTGGTGCTTTACGACTAACGACTTACGTGATGCCCGTGAAACACTTTCGAAATTTACAAAAAATTGACAGCAAATGTTTTCTTTATTTTTTCTCTTGAATAGACGACAGTGTATTTTTTAATATTATGTGGTTCATTGTTTAATTAAAATCTCTAAAAGTTTTGAAAATTGCAAAAATTCATTTTTTTGAACTTGTCCTATACTTTTAATACGAGTATTAAAGCCAGAGACTTATTTCTCAATGTAATTTTTCTCTCAATTTAGGTCGTTGAATAATGTAATGCACTTTAAAATAGGACTAGTCGTTTAGCAATAACACTAAGAGGAGGAGAAGTTTCGTTATGTGGCTAATTCCCAATAGTTTTCTACATATTAATTTCTCAGAATTATTTCCATTGGTTCTGCCTCCATTACATAAATATTGAATCTAAATTTGGTGAGTGGAATCTACTTAGTTTCATGGCATAGGACGTATTGCAGAATTATTTTACTGGTCTTTGGAGATTCGTGTTTGGAACTGTGTCCCACTGACTAACCTTGTCAACGCCCTACCACTTTGCGTCATATGTTTACACAAGATCTTACGGATCTTTTAACAAGAATGGAGTGTGACCAAGTCTGCCCTGATTCTTTCGACCAACATTCAAGTAAGGACATGCGCAACTTGCAATATTGTTTATTTATTTCACTAAGAATATTTTATTAACGTAATAATTGTTTATGAAAATTTAAACCAAACTATTTGATGTTCTTGTTGAAGTATATTAAGATATAAAATCATTCAACAATCCGAAATTTTCTTACTTCACCTAGTGAAATATTCTATCATACGTCTGAATATATTAGAGGTCCTTTATTAGTTTTGCTTAAATCTTATACTTGGAAATTGGTGATTGCTTTTGATGAGTAGGTGATTATTATGTTACGATGTTGGAGCTATAATAGAATGACAGGCAGAGGAAAGCCAAGAAAATAATCAGCGTACCCGCTTTGTCCACTATAAATTCCACTTGGATCGATTGTGATTTGTCCCCTGGTCAGCTTCGGCAGGCGAGCGTTCTGACCGCTACACCACGGCCTCCGCCCTCCGCCCAGAGATTCAAAAGGGATGCCTGAGGTGGCTTAGATAATCAGCTATTGCTTCTCTGACCTCTCAGAGTGGGAGGTCCTAGGGTTCGAATCCCGACGGTGGCAAATTTCAGATTCTATCCACAAAGCCAGATCGAATACTACCTCTTTGATTTCTTCGATGAAGGCCAGGTGAAATCCGAGACTGTACCCTAACAAACGGACAACGGTCCGCATGCGATCTTCCCTTCTTCTTCCTCGTCCTATACCCCCCTCTTATACACCCCCATCCCCACACGCATACCCTTACATGCACTTCACCTTGCGAGGAGCCAGACAGGAGCTTGTAGCTTGTCCCGTCTGGTGTGGTGTCCTGCTAACGCGGATACCTTGAGGAGGAAAACCTCACAAGTCAAAGTAAAGTCGGCACCAGATGTCACGTTCGGGCGGGAGAGGAACTCCGCCTTCTCCCGGGATATAACATGCACTACACTTACGGGACCATAGCAGTTGTCGCGTCCGAAACACCGAAAATCAATCAATTCAAAGGGAATGTCGAACCATCTTTAGAAGGCCTTACTAAACAAATAAATATGAAGCAACTCATGCGCATTAAACTCCCTCCGCCCATTTAGCGCTATAATTTCAAGAAGCATCGGATACCACGACCCTCTCCAAGGAAATAGTATAGTTTCATCAGGTTTCTCCAGTCGTTGTGGAAGTACTAATAACGCAGACTCTCCGTGTTGTGCGCCAGTACGGGAAGGGAAACAAGAAACAGAAACCGGGGAAGCGTTATCTTCGTTTAGGGCAGCCTCGTCAAGCGCTTTCGTCAACACGCTCCGGAGCAACCTTGCTGACTTTCACCGCGTTCGATGCAAACGATAATCGCATTGTCACACACCGGGCGGCGCGGAGGCGGGCGGACTGTGGACCTCCTAATTGGGGGCGACTGCCGCAGGGGAGTAGATCACGTGAAAGGTCGAAAGGTGTAGAGCATTTGTGGCGTCTTTCAGTACAAAAAGGAACCAAGAAATGTCGGCTGAACCGCGTAGAAAAAAGCCTTCTGCGCATACGATAAAATTTGATTGAAATCTGTACCGCCAGCGTAGCCGACGGCTGCCGCTGTTCAAGTTTGTCTCCGTCGTTTATAGTGGTGTCCGCACGCCTTGATACGGTGACAGTTGATGTCCTTCAATAACTGTTGATGAATGTTGATAATGTTGAGAAATATTTTGAAAGTGACATTAAGAGGTAATTGTCAACGGTGACCAACCAAAAATAACACGATGAATGGGTAGATGAAATAAAATATGCATTTTTTTATTCTTTATATACGTGTTTCAGTGACTTGTAACAGTGTTTATTTTGGTATCTAGCTGCATTTTAAATTATCGATTAAGTTGCGAAGCAAATTGGTGCATGAAGTTCATTGGGAGAAGCCGGATAGGCTGCGAAGCGGCTTACCCTTGTCCTTGCACCATGGGTGCAAATACAAATGTATACATAGAATAAGATTGGCAGAGCTTCCCCTTAAAGTGAAAGAAGAAAGTAAGATGGCGGTGAGCGCAACTCTTGACTTTATATATACGGGTAGCACGAAATCTACAGTAGTTCCCTGCATTGTTACCCGTCACGAAGTCCCCAAGGGACTACTGTAGACTGTAATGGGTAGCAATGCCAATATAGTTTTACAGTAGTTAAAGAATAGTTTTGGCTTGATCTTGCTCGTAATTTGTTTGCCAACCGAAGTCCTTTTATTCTGCTAAATGAAAATATCAATACAATAATCCTTTATTACTGTGATAATCACTGTAAATTATTCTTTATCAGCTAGAAAATAAGGAACTAGTTTCTTTCATGTAACAACCAGCCATTAGTATTTATTACAATATTTTCATTCAGAGAAGTGAGATGACAAAATTAAATTTTATATACCACTTATTTGTCAAACTTGCTCCTTAGGAATTCGTTTTGCTGATGTTGCTTTGGATCGCAAAATGTTGGAGAGTTAGTACATAAAATTTTGATTATTCAACTATATAACTAATTAATCCCGCTCCATTGAAGTTGTTTTTGCAGTACTCAAAAATGTGTCGTATATCAGGTGTTATATGGAACGCAAGAGGTTATAGAGGTGCAAAGCTTACGCGTACAAACAAATATTTCAAATGCCATCAGATAAAGGACTATTGAAACGTTTCAAATTAAACACATATATCAGTGGTTCGCATTGTTAAGATTATTTTTCGTATCTCTTAAAAAATATGAGAATACAATTCATCTGCCTAGCGTTTACGTACAACGCCTCAGAACGGGGTGATAGTAAGATGGCGTCACGCGCAGTTTATTGGCTTCAGTGCTACCCTAGTGTCCAGCAGAGGCATTGCCAATTTAACCGTAAAGCGGTGACACGGGCTATGGGCAATGGCCAGAGAGAGGTTTTTATAAGAAGGGACGGCATTGACAGCCACTGCCGACAACATAACAGCGGGTATGTTCATACACTCAATTCGTCAATGCATTGGTTCAGTTAGCTCATTAGTAAATGTTTTTTATCACCATCTTTTGCAATGCCAACCCTCTACATTACATTCATTTGTTTCCCAACCTATGAAACTGGTCCCTTCTTATAGAGTAATTCCTCTACATCTGGAGCGAGGACTTCACGTGACAGCGGTGATTCTTGAAGTGGATTCGACACCTTATTAGCTACGGGCGTTGCGTAAACTATTGGTATGGTAGGGGAGGGAATATAACAGAATGAGGTATATTTCCAAAGCGAAATATTAGACTGATGATCTGGATGGGCATTTGGACCGTGTCGTCAATTGTGGTATCACGTGAATATTAGGTATAAAATAGTAATGAATTGCATAAACATTCCGACAGATGAATGCATTTACTTTCAATTGTTATATCTGAAGAAGAGGATTTTTCTATCAATATTAATTCAATGTTGTAGTTTTACCTAAGGATTAAAAGAAGATAGAATGGGACCTTGCAGTCCTGACAGAAGTTGCATACTATTGTTATCATTACCTAACCAAACATTTTAAATTTCAAGACGATCAAGAATTTCTGGCTATAGGCATGACACTTAAATCAGTGTTTCAATATTTATTAATTATCAAAAAGAAAAGAGGAGGTATGAAATTTTCACATCGTCGTGTATATGACATAGTGGTCATATATGAGTACAGGTGTGTGACCTTGCAGAAACTTTTGTATATTTGCAACATCAGAACCAGAGTTTTCTGGGAGCTTCTTTAATATTGAAGTGTTTGTGAGATGTATCACAATACATATCCGAAACACAAGCCATAACAATAGCAACAGTTTATTTGGTCTTTACTACAATGTTTCCAAAATCTTCTCTCCTACCAAAAACAATACCAAAATAGTCAAAACGCCAGGAGAGGAAAGATACAATTTTAAATTCGTAACCGTCTGTAACCGTCCACCAGTAGGAGTCCAAAAAGTTGTTTAATAACCAGAGTTCTGAAGGAACTCAAACCTATGGGCGTGATCACGGTCGGCGTTAGAGGACGCGCCGACACAGCCGCATGCGCGAACTCAAACGTTCGCCAAGCAAACAGAAGTTTGGCACAAAAACACATTCTAGAAACCAACTTTTGACCCAATCACTCTTTGATCGTTGTTTGTTAGAAATAAGACTCATCATTCGCTGCCACAAAATCAACCGACCCGCTCGTCCTGGCTACACAGGGAGACAAAACCATCGTAACGCCGCTCGTGAGAATCTGTCTCTTCAAAAGTATAAACTGTTCCTTCACCTGGCTTCTCCATTGCCTCCTGCAGACTGGGTTACACTCTTCAACTCCGCATTTTGAGAATATGCAGCTGTCGCTAGCAAACGCAAGAAAGCAAGGGGGATAGTCTATTGCCAAGGTGGATAGTCTGCCGCCAAACCCAAGACAAACAAC
The DNA here is from genome assembly GCA_038098605.1 of Gryllus longicercus. Classification (NCBI taxonomy): domain Eukaryota; kingdom Metazoa; phylum Arthropoda; class Insecta; order Orthoptera; family Gryllidae; genus Gryllus; species Gryllus longicercus. The sequence goes on from JAZDUA010000398.1 coordinate 1,342,096, forward strand.
CGGCCTTCATGACGCACCCTAACTTTTATTCTCGTATCATAAATCTGTTATCGTCAACACCAACCCATACCAAAGCCACACTCATACGAAACGGTCTCAAATATTCTTACTCTTCTCCACCCAACGCCAATACACTAAAAAACCCGTATATACATTTACACACTATCCTGTCCAATGGCACTACTCACACGGTAATAAATCGCAAGGGTTACGCATACTGTGAAATAGCACATTGTATACAATATACATCCGCAACCCTGCTCATCAGGAAAATCAACTTCCAAAAAAACTGAAAGAAAAACTATCTGAAGACAATATTATCACTATCAAAGTTAACGTAGGCAACTCCATATTAATTCTGGATAAGGAAGAATACAACAAAATGTACGATTTTATTGACGGTAACAACGGTATCTTACTTCTACAAAACTCTCACCAACACATACCTGACCTCTTTAAAACAAGAACTCGCTGAATCCAAAGCCCTATTCATTTATCCGCAGAGCTTTCTTCCTTACAATCCACTCCCTCCACAATTATACTCTATGCCAAAAATTCCCAAATAGACCATCCCCACTACACCTGATGTATCATACTCAAAACACACACACACAGAATTGCGCACAAACTCAACAAAGGTATCAAAATACAAGTAAATTACACACCTCAGTACGGAATATTCAACAATCCTGATCTCATCAACAAGATAAAGACATTTCCAGTGCCCACAAATCCTAAACTTGTGTCCTTTGATGTTGTAAGCCTCTTTGCTAGTGTGCCAACATCAGACTACAAGAACATTCTTGAAGGCCTAATTGACTGATCACCGTGTACCGCCCAAACTGAACTGTGAAACCTAATTTTTTGCTTCTTTTATACACATTATTTCACAGCCAATCACAAATTTTTCACTCAAGAATTGGGATTACCCATGGGTTTACTCCTTTCATCTTTACAAGCTGAAATATTCTTGAGCAATTGCAAAACCACTTTACTGGCTTCTGGACACGCTTCTAAACCATCTCCTGTACTAGTATAGATATGTGGCCAACGTGTTGGCACTACGGACGTCAGCACTAGTCCACTTCATACTTTTACACAACAACTCCTTACATTTCAACATAAAATTCATTTCTGTAACAGAAAACGAACACAATTTTTTCAATTCTTTACCTCGCCATCACAGATTTACTCGACCAAGGAGAAAGAATTGATGCAATCGTTATAGATTTTTCTAAAGCTTTCGATTTAGTTCCTTCAGTCCGCCGTCGAAACAAAGTCATCGATTCGGAAGTAGACCCATGTGTAGCCATCTGGATTGGGGAATTTCTCCGCAGTCGGACACAGCGAGTTCGAACTGATGACCTTCTATCCGATGAGTTTTACGCGCCGTCCAGCATCCCTCAGGGAAGCGGGTTAGGGCCGCTCCTTTTTCTTATGTGCGTTAATGAACCAAAATTCGATCGACAAACGGACGTTTCGCGGACAAGTGCATTGTGTATCGAAAAATTAGACACAAATCCGAAATTGATCAGTTGAAAAAAGATATTCACGAATCGATGAAATGGTTTCAGGTAAACGAAATGAAAATTAATACTGATAAAGGCAAACAATTACTTATACGAAGATTCGAACACATAAAACACTCCACTATACAATGGATCGAAATAAAATCCTTGAGGCACATAGTTGTAAAATCTGGGAGTAAATAATTCGAACCGAGCTTAGCTGGGCTGATCACGTTAGCTATGCTACACAGTAGGCTTGGAAAGCTCTTCATTTTGTTATGCGTATACGACGAAAAGCTAACAGTAACACGAAAATGCAGGATTACATATCTTTGGTTCGCCACATAATGGGATTCGGAGTAGCTGGCTGGGATCCTCATAGGGAAGGTCCGACTAAAGCGTTTACCCGATTGCAGAAAAAAAGCTAAATTCATGAACAGTAGTACTATGTGCCCTCGTCAAAGCGTACACAAAGTAACCGGCATGGCAAGCTACCAATGAGACTTGAAATGCCATGCTACTTAACCCATATCTTCCCAACGCTGCATTAACGGAACGCAATGTTTACAATTTTATTTTACCTATACGTTGAAAGCATTTGTAATTTTTGTACAGTAAACACAACGGCTATTACAACATTTACTACGACTATTACACAACATTTCAATAATGAGCGAAGAAATTTAATACGCTTCTCAGGAATTCTGTGGTGAACATTTGTTTCACATCGTAAATATTGTTCGAATCAAGTATCATTAAAATATTAAAATCGACTAAACCAGCGAAAACTGCATTAATAATTACGTAAAAAGATAAAAAATGACATTAGTGGAAATCAACAAAAAAATGCTAAAAATAACCTATAAAATGGGTTCATTTTCCTTTGTCATAAAAAATGAATTTCAATACTAAACTGCATTGTCCTAAAGTGAAAGGAAAAAAATTACATTTCATTAAAATCCACTCTAATTATTGCCATCTGTTGAATATCACTCACGAGGGAAGGTAAAACTCTTGGAAGTATAAAATCAAATTTAATGGCAAATTATCCTTAAATTTGTAATTTTTGTACAGTACAATGGAATTTTGAAAGGATTATTTCCATCAAGAGCGTCACTAAAAAAAAATTTCTAAAAACTGTCATTTTTCATGAATAAATTTATGGAAGGGAGAATTCGAATTGTAACTTGCTCCCTCTTGAAATACTTTCTAAAGTCGCCCGTTACAGATTATTTTGTGCGTTTTTCTCAACTAAATACTCGACAACCGTTCTCAAGATAGGTGTAGGTGATCCATTGTCCAAATTTGTCCTTTATCTACATCGCTAAGTTGAAAAAATGATGTATTGGAACAGTCTTAATATTAACGTAAAAATACTTAAATATAAAAAATAAAGTAACAAAAATTATCCACAGCGTACTAATTTAAAAATAAAATGAAATCATGACAATAATAATAATAATAATAATATAATAATATAATAATAATAATAACAATAATAATAATAATAATAATAACAATAATAATAATAATAAATAATAAATAATAAATAATAATAATAATAATAATAATAATAATAATAATAATAATAATAATAATAATAATAATAATAAATAATAATAAATAATAATAATAATAATAATGAATATTCTGAGGACGTATTTTGGATATCAGAAAGAAACAGATTATCGCAATATCCCGGAAATGAATGGAGATGTTGATTTCTACAGGAGTTGTGAGAATATGTGTAAAGAGAACCCAATACTGGAACGCTCCAGGAGCAGTACAGCAGGAGAGGATACATAATATTTTGTCGAAATATTTCACAAGCACCCACAGAATTTTGGAGACTCAATTCCAATTTATTTTGCAAGGAAATTCCTTGCTATCAGACTATTGTATTTGGGAGAGTCCTACAAAAGCTGAAAATGCATCTGAACTATTAGAGTCCTTTATTTCTTAACCAACAATTTATAAAATTCTACTACATTCGACCAGCATCTGAAAGAAAATGGGCTGATTTTACTAGAACAGGTTGATTGTAGGAAAGGATCTCGGGTATGCAAAGAATCAATGATAATAGACATATGGCATCCAAACTTGCAAAGAAGAAGTCACTTAACGTTTCAGTGGACGGGATTGATTTCGAGAATAATTTTGATTTTATTCCTCACTTTTGGCGGCAGCGAAACCATCATCTCTACAAGATTCATTCCGCAATCGTTAATCTTCTTAAATATGTACTCGGCTAGCAAACAACGTAGCATGTTATGTGAGGAAAATTTAGTTACAAAACTGTCCATCTGCAAATTTTAGAGGCATTTTCCAGGTGGATAATCTAAGCCCGTTTGGTTTTGCCTAGCACTGAACCTTATGAACCTCCGCATAAGCAGAATGCCTCCGGCTATGAATATGCTTCCAAGAATCTTAAGACGATTATTTACTATTAATTTATATCTGGATTATTTTAAGCTCTATGATAAGGGACCAGAACAACCTTGTTGTTTCCCGATACTAGTTGGAAGATCAGCAACTTTATTTTTAAGAATCTTGGTCTGAAATTATTCACGTACCGTTGTTCACACGCAGAGAGGTCGTGTCTAGAATGCAGAGGATGGGTCCCAGTTGACGGAAGACTTGGGGATTCAAGAGCTATATTAGAATAGTTGTGATAAATTTAAGTGGCTGAGTCTTCATCAACCCCTTGAAACTGCAGATGAAAAATAAGACTATGAACCATTAAGTATTGAAAGTTATGTATTACCAGCGAGGAAAACATCATAGAAATTAATTCATTAACAATGAATCTATGGTGGCCATCTGTGCTCAAGATCAGGGCTATATCTCTGAATTTGCTCCAGGAAGAACACAATCTACTTTTTTCGAAACCTCAGGACCGAAGTGGAAATCAAAGAAACACCATTAGCAGCGCTTCCAAGTGGCCCCATCGGTATGAAGAGATCGACTGATTGGTTCAGAGCCGTTGTGATTTTTGATGAAACGGGACGATTTGTGCTGGCCATTCAAGATCGTATTAAATAAACTTAGCCATAACGCTAAGATATCTCAAAAGAGCTATTGAATAAAGATATGTCAATAGGATTATTGAGTAGAACGTGGGTCTCGGAATCCTTCGTACAATATTAACTTGCAGGAATATAATTAGAACAAGAAACATTTAATTATTTTAAATCCACCAGCATCTGTGAAAGAGAGACATGTACAATTTTCATAAAATTATAATTTGAAGCGTCGAAACTCTGTAGACTAGCTAACTCGAAGATATCACCCTCGCGGAGGGGCGGAGAATTCTGTTAACAGACCGTTATTACGCGCACTTACGCGTGTGCAAGAATTCTGCCCACGCGCATGGCACAGTTTTAGACACAGCACTGTGAATAGTACGCGATACAGTTTTCAGATTATGCCTCGATGAACGGGCAAATATTGTAACTTATTGTAGAAGATATGGAATTAACCATAGTTTCTGTACTTGGCGATTACCGCACAATTGAAGTGTACCTAATTAGTTCTAATATAGAACTGCCAAAAAAGGTCTTTGAATTGCACAAAAAGCTTAAAAAACTGTATGTGTCAAACAGACGCGTCTGCCCAACATGAAGATCTTCTTGAATCTGATTTTTCTGAGCTGATTTCTGCGGTACGGAGGCACTAGAGCATGAAGAAAGTGGGGAGTACCATGACCGATTAGATTAACAGATTCTAAACCTTCTAGAAGCTTCGGTCTGCTGACTACGGCGCGGCCGCCCGCGTGAGCGCCGGGGGTTCTCTTAATTGCCAAAGACAGGCTGTCTTGATTGTATATTATCCTGGTCTGCAGTCGTGGTGCAGAAAATGTCCGGTTCCAGCTCCGTATCATGAATCAGATCCAATGGCTTACAAATAAAATGTTTTACAAAGCATGAATTATGCGCTGATGTGCCCTCACAGGGAATTCTGATATAAATATAATTACACTATGACATAACTCCACCTGCGGTAGGCCAACGGATCGTGTAGCTCAGTAGCCGTCGTTGCTGGTCCCGAACCCAGATAAAGGAGGAGGGCTAAAGCAATGGACTTGCGACCCATTCTTTGTAAATACTCTCCGAAGTGCATTCTCCCCAATACAAAAGCCTCAGATGCGGACAGTCAACCTGAGACGACTTTGCCTACAGAATATCTCTTTGCTACGTGGAATGTGCAAGGTTTGAGACCGAAACAGGCAGAAGTTGTGGCAGAAATGAATTGAAACAGGATATTGTAGTCCTAACAGAAATCAAAAAGAAGGGGCATGAAGAAGAAGTACTAGGAAACTACTATCACATTTGGAGAGGAGTACCAAAATCACAACATGCAAAATCCGGCTTCTCTATACTTATTAGTAAAAAACAGAAAACTTATTACAAATTCTGATCAAAGAAATAAAAGAATGATCAAAGTCGAACTAATCATTCAGAACCAAAGTACAACTATCATTGGAGTGTATGGTGTTAACGACAACGCTTTAAGTGAAGAAAAGGTGTTTGGTGAGCTTAATAATATTATGGAAGAAGTGAACGAGCAAGTTGAACTGTCATTGGAGATTTAAATTGTAAAATTAGACATCACGAAAGAGAGGTAGTTGGCCATTTTGCAGAAGAAATGGTAAACGACAATGTCAATAGACTTATTCTATATGGGGAGCAATAATGTGTAGTAACAAATACTATGTTCCAACATAAAGACATACATGGGAAGATCCCACAAGATAACGTAAATCAATTATTGATTTAATGATAATGAGAATAAGAACAATTTTATCAAAGGGTGTGCGGATTTATAGACAGTCTGAATGTGCCAGCAAAAAATCACATGGCAGAGGGAAACGTACGTTTTACGAATATAAACACAACCGCACCAAAAATAGACAATGAGCTAATAGACAACTAGGAATTGATCTTCAAGGTAGACCTCTTGAACCAGTATAGTAATAAAATTATCTACCAAAATATATTAAGAAACAAATTAAATTTGGAAAAGGAGGACCATCCCACGGAAATGTATCAACACTTGAAGGAAAGTATTTTGGAAGCAGCTAATGATGTTCCTAAAAATCAAGAATAGGTAGTAGTAAATTTGTAAAATACCCTCTCATTTATTTTTGAAGATGTATTTTGGAGAATACTATAAAGAAACCGTCCATAAATGACGTAACGCAAATTTGGAGTATTTGAATACCCCCTCTCCCCCCTGTAACGTGCGCTTCAACCCCCTCTAATAATTACGTAACGCTTGCGACAATTGCAATAAGTAAATATTATAAAGCAGAAACGATTTGTATTAATTGTATTTATGTTATATATTTTTAAAATTTATTATAATTAACCTGAGAATTAGTTGGTGGTGCGGACTGTGCATAACAATAAGATTGAGAACAATTTTTTAATGAAAGAAAGACGCATAGGCGAGACAATTTCTGACAAGTCGAGCTCATGCTGTCGTGGATGACGCATAGGTTCCAAGTCTAGTGCGCCACTAATGGGATTGTAGAATATATTGTAGATCAGTTTTGAATTTTTTCTTCGTAATCTAAAAGATTCAATATTTATATCATTGATAAAAAAGATTTACATTTAATGTAACAATTTATAGAAGATAATTTCTTTAATTTATTATATTTTAATTGAATTTGTTAATATGGTAATGTTTTAGTATAAGACTGAATAAAAATAATTATTTCAGCAAATGTTGAAAGATTTTAAAAATAAATATCAGCATCACGTAACACTAAAATATGACCCCTCTACCCCTATGTAACGCTGCTTCAAAACCCCTCCCCCTCTTCAACGTTACGTTATTTATGGACGACCCTTAATTTGTTTCAGTTGGAAATCAAACCCGTGAATATCCGAACGCTTGACAAAGAGCCCTGCTATTACTGCATCAGCAACTACTACTAGAAGTAGTACAAAAGGTACTACTTCTTAGTACCTTAGTTTAATACTTAAAGACCTCAACTGTTTACCTTTAATATTTTCAAGTTCTTGAGATTGAGAGTGTCAAATATTTTTTTCTTAATACGAGTACAGAGAACCATTTGCACAAATTTTCAGAACACATGGAGAGAACTGTTTCCTTTACCGAAAAATTAACTCTTTTTGTAATGTATAATATATTAATTTTTACGAAATGCAACAGTTGAGTCATAAGTCATGGCAATTCTTTTTTTTTTTTGTTGCGAGAATACGAACACTGGTGGAAAATTAAAAATTTACACATGAAAGAAGAAACTAGAAACCTAGTCCTTGGACATTTAACGACACACCAAAATTGTGTTTCTCATATTTATTAAGGTTTTTGAAATGACATTACTGGTTCATCTTCCAAAAGCGTTACAAACCCGTTCTACTGGCCCGACTAGGCGGATGCTCGATTACCGCCCGTGCCACATCGCTTCGCCCGCCCACAGGTTGTCAAGTGCGTTGCTGATCACTGGTTGATGGCTCCTCACGGTATCTCTCCTGCCCATTTCGCGACTGATCGGTATGAAAGGGCATTATTCCCAACAGCTTCCACCAATTCCCTGTAACATTCTCGGGCACTTCTTCCATGGAGAACGGCTGTCTTGAGTGTATGAGCACTTCTCAAAACGGATTACCTTCATCTCGCACGGCGGGAGCGAGACAACTCATTTCACATTGAGCCAACAGAAACACTCAGAGATATCTGTTGATCTGCAGCATTTTTTTTTTCATGCTACAAATCAAATTGTACGATCCGAAAACATTTCGTTTAGAAAAAAATAGTTGCCATGACTGCTCCAACCCTCGTGTAATAATTGAATGGGCCGCGCGCGCGGCAGGGCAGCTCGGAAAATATTCTCATTTCTGATCTCGCTTCACACGAACCCGACTTACGGACGAAGTAAAAGCGTCCCAAACACCTCCTGGAATAAAGAAACTGAAACAGCGCAACGAGACCTGAAACGTGAATTTCGTACTTCTGTGCATGCAATGTGCGCAGTGCTGCCAATCTGATCTGAGTTTCGTGTGTTGTAGGATAGACCATAGATCCACGCAAATGGCAGCAATGGTCACGCTGCGGTCGATTGAACGCGCATTGCACTTTCCTTATGTACACAAAACTGCACTATAAAACACTCGGCAGCTGAAGACAGAGGGATTTAGAGAGAGTCATCCGACGTGCCGTGGTCGAGTGTGAAAAGTCGTGATTATAGTGAACTGGATAGGTCCCTGGACAATCTTGCTTTGAAACTGTGACTTGGGTCTGGTATTTGGACATCTGGCATTTTGGCAACTGTCTTTGGAACCAGCTTTCTCTCTTGGGCTCACTGAACATTGGCAAAGCGTATGTTACTGATTTGGAAACGAAACTTTGCAAAACTTTGTGAGAATAAACTTTTGTTGTAGTTATAATTTGTGACTACTTATTTGCAACATTTCTCTTTTGCACTCTTCAGTCAGCATTTATTTTTATAAGAGGAGTTTAAGGATAATTTGCCATTTAATTTGATTTTATGCTTCCAAGAGTTTTACCTTCCCTTGTGAGTGATACCCAACACATGGCAATAATTAGAGGGCGCTTTTTAATGAAATGTCATTTTTTCTTTTCACTTTAGGACAATGCAGTTTAGTATATAAATTCAGTTTTTGTTATGACGAAAGAAAATGCACCATTTTTATAGTTTTATTTTAATTTTTCTCGACTTCCACTAATAAGTCATGTTTTACCTTTTTACCTAATTTTAATACAGTTTTCGTTGGTTTCGTCGTTGGTTATTTAAGGTCGCATTAACTTCTAGGTCATTAGCGACCACTATTGCATGCAATGGTATGGTAAATGTGAGGATGACACGATATGATGATGATAGGGGGTGAAAGGACGAACACAATACAACCATGACCGAGGCGGGACTCGATTCCTTTGGTCCGAGATCGCTAGGGCACTACTGCCTTAGCGATCTTGGCCACCAGATTGGTAAAATTAAATTTTGTTTTATAAGTTTTCATGTTTTTTTTCTATTTTGTTATTATTTTATGTTTATTAGGAAATATAAATAATGGAAAACAAAATTGTAATATTTATAATTATTATTAAATTGTAATCTATTGTTACTTGAATATTGAACACATTAGACCTAAACTAAAAATAATATTTTATAAAGAAAACAGAACAGTAATTTGTAATAACTAGAGGGTAGATTTTAATGAAATGTCATTTTTTTTAAATTTTCACTTTAGAACAATGCTGTTCAGTACAGAAATTCATTTTGTGACATGACAAAACGAAATGACTTTTTATGCATTTTTTGATTTCCACTAATAAGTCATTTTTTACTCGTTCTCATCATTTTTACTGCATTTTTTGCTGATTTTATTAACTTTAATATAATTTTAATGGTACTTGCTTCGAACAATATTTACGACGTGAAACAAATGTTCACCACAGAATTCCTAAGTAACCTATTAGATTTCTTCGCTCATATATAGTAATGTCAGGCATTATGAGTACTATGTAATCTAAGGTTCCTGTGACACCTATCATTGCCATTGACAGTTCGACCAATTTCGCGATACATAAAGGTAGAGATTTTCTTTTAAAGAATAGTCCAAACCAAACGTTTGCGAGCTGAGTTCACTTGAACACAAGGAAGGAACCTCGATTACATCAGTAACATATCCAACAGTTTCAGTTGTTTGTCCAAAGTGGTTTTGATTAATTTTTTAACGTAATTTTTCTTCGTTGTTAGGGCATTTTTAAAGCATTTAAAGAGCATTTTAGTGATCATTTTGGGCAATGTTTGCTCAAAATCCGCCCCTAGTAATAATACTCCCGAGATTTTGACTTGAAAATGACTTCATGGACTTTAGGGTAGTCGCGGAAAACGTGAATTTCCATTTTTACAAAAATTTTTTCAAACATAATAATCAGTGAAACTATTCAGAATTTCAAGAATTTACGAGTGAAAAAATAATGGTAACTCATAAGAATCATTCAAATTATCTACCATGATTACGGAGATTAAATTTACCAAATGCTACGTATCATACAGACAGCCTCGTCAAAGTTCAGTAACTGCTTCTTTTTTGTAAGTTAGGATAATACATTTCCCACCGTTTTTAACAGCCATTTGGGTAGAACGGTTAACACTAACAGATGGTTTAAAGCATTCTACGCAAGCGCAGCCTAAGACGTGAAGGGCACCACATTTCTGAGCTCCCTTTTTCATTTAATTGTTTTTATTTACTTATGATATATTTTACTAGGAAATAAATAAAACATACTAAAAGGTCGTATCTTTGATTTTTATGTTAAACCAATTACAGGGCTGTCAGGTGACTTGGAGAGTCTCTTCGCCTAAAGATGTATACCAGTTCCAATTGTCAGGATAAACGTGGAAAATAAAGGGATAACATGTTGAAAGAAATAAAATATTTATTGCGAAAGGCTAATCGGGTTCCTTCGAAATTTTCAGGGAGGGTGGGCATGTCCCTCCTGAAAATGAAAGTTATTAAACATGTCCTCCTCCACGGTTTAAAAAGAAGTGTTGCCCAAAACAACACTTTGCCTAAAAATCTTGATCATTACTATGAACATTAAAAAATTGTTATTTTTTCTTAAGAATTAGTCAAATGCAACCACGAACCATGATCTTCGCTCGATCCACCCTTTTTATCTCTAATATTTACACTTACATAATTTCATAAGGGGGCGGAAAACGTATCACTTATGAGGTTTTTAACATAATTATTTTTTTTCTCTTCGCGAGATGTCATCGCTGGCTACGTGCAAAGTCACAAATCTATAATCCTTTAAAACAGGCCTGCACAGCATTTTGCACTTCGTCTGACTTCGAGAGCCGCGCGTGAGCCACTCGAGTGCAAATGCCGAGAAATTTGAAGGGTGGGGATGAGGAAAGTTCTACGAGTGGGGACCACCAATGAGAATGCGCAATGAGAACCATAGCACATAAATTGAAAAAGCAATTGATGAGAAAATGACGGCCAGATACAGTTCAAGTGACATTGCCTTTTGTATTACGTTGGAAATATTTGTTAAATGTTGTCGATATATGACAATGTGAAATATGAAACTACAACGAATTTGAACTACAACATATTTGATTTGAACAACAAATACTATAATTGCTATTATGGCTCATAACGTAATTCGCTTTGCTAAGATGCAATCACAAATATAGTGTTTCGCTAAACATAAAATTATGGTACTGAATTGTTATAGTTTCATGATGACAGCAAGAAACTATTTTTCATTAACTATGTTTAATTGAATTACACGTTTTTCTCTAAGCTAAAAAAATATTATTCTTTTAAAAATCATGATTATTTTATGCTCTAATTTCTGACAGGAGTTCATTATATATTTCTAATATAAAATCAACGAACACTATTTATTCATCATTTACAACATGGTATAAAACTATTAAGCCCTTTGCATTCTATTTAACAAGGCCCATGGTAATCTCATGATTGCTCATAACTTATCATCAGAGAGGTTTACTCGTTGATATCTTCAGATTCATAATGGGGGAAATTGAGGAAAAACATTCTTGCAATTGCCTATTTTTATGTCAATCTTGATGTGAGAGATTGCTCTCATCATTTCGCTATAATTTGGCGATAACATTCCACACAAATAGTTGAATAAGTGGGGAAATTATTTCACAGCATTAGACTCCCCGGCATTCAATGTACGCGTCGCGCAAAATTAGTCTTCTCCCCTCCCCGCAAAGCTTCACCCCCCTACTACTAGCATTTTCGTGTCTCTCGCGGGCAGACAGTCGGCTCAAAAGTGCAGACCGCCCGTGGGAGCAGGCGTTGTGCAGGCATGCCTTAAAATATAAGTATTTTCCCCTCCTCGTTATCTTATTAAAATAGTTTTTGAACAGAAGGAACAGAAAAAAGGGTATTTAAATGGAAATGAATAAAGACATACAATATTTAATTTCAATTAGTACGTTATAATAAAAACATTCGTTACAAACATGTTTTACATTCTTTGGTGACCCATCGTCGCAGAGATAAAGTATAGTAAGAAACTTAATAACAACAATAAATCATTATTTTTAACGTTTTTAATTAGGCTTAATACCCTTTTATGCGTGTGCCTTATATTCACCCTTACGAAACGGGGAACTGTCATCGGCGAATGTCAGTTTAATTTAGAACACTGACGTACACTGGGAAGATATTGAGAGCAATCTAGAGGTTATTAAACAAATTAAAACATATTGGTTATGTACATACGCGTTGAGATGGCGACACTTCCCGCTTTCTACTATTCTTTGGAAATATCTTTTAAACTTTCGCTACAAGCACTTTGATTCTTGGTAATCCTCAAAGAGAGTACAAGCCGATGCTCTAATTTGGGCCATGGTCAGTAAATCAATGGGCCGTCTTAGACAGGTCTTAGACGAAGGGCGAATTATAGTCTGCTGGGATACAGTTATCCAATCGGGATCTTCAAAGTCAAAAAGTTATCGAAGAAAACTGAAGCCCCTGATTGCACAATGGCATCCGAGTGATCACTGCCAAGTCTCTTCCATTTTTTAAATCAGAATATAGATGCTCTGTGCTTTGCATTGCAGTTTGCAACCATAGGTCGCCATAGACGAACTATGTGCTCTTTGGGTACTCTGCGTTTGCTTGGTTATAACAGCAACGCTTGAAGTGCGGGCAAGAGGTTAGGGAGTCCCCGAGATAATTTTATTTATTGTTTTTTCTTTGAGTGACTGTTTCGAGAATATTACACCTGCTTTGGACGGATTCTTAATTTTACTCCAACCATTAATAAATTGTACTGCACTAAAATCAAACACGAATGTCTACTAGATGGTATGAAATAATATTAACCTTGTTTATATTTTCTGCCACTTTCTACTTGTATGTAACGTGTTCATTTTTCAGGTATCCGATATATAAACGTGGAAGTCCACAGTTACGAGTGTTTTTGCCCAATTTTTGGCTCAAACTAATTAGACCGGTTCATAAGCAACCTCCAAATGTAGTGCAATTTGTTGTCTCTGTGGAAATGACCAAGCATGACGTTAAGAATTACCTAGAAAAAATTTATAATGTTCCTGTAGTTCAAGTGTTTACCCGGATTGTGTCAGGTTGTTGCCTTTCTGCTTTTGTGAAGCATGTGAATAAAAAACAATAACTGAATTTCGTGAAATATTTCAGGAGAAACTCGCCAGGACCCAGGTAAAGGATATGTTGTGAAAGATGATGACTACAAGTTGGCATATGTAACCTTGGTAAGAAGAAAATTTTTTATTGTGATATTAATTCAAAGTTTTTCCATTACTATGAATTTTTCAAATTTTATTTCAGCCACAGGGGAAAACATTTGAGTTTCCAGAACTCTATCCAAAGGAAGAGGAAAGTGAACAAGATAAAACCCAAAAAGAACTGAAAAAGCATTTCAAAAACTTTGTAGACAGGAACAAGGATAGACCTGGTGCACCTGGATGGTTTTCGTTCTAATTGTGTAGTGATACCTTTTATATACCTGTCTCAAGTTGTCAGAAGATGGTATTTGGCCAACCCTAATGGCTAGCGTAAATCCATATTCCAAGCATAGTCGTGCAGACTGGTCTAGGTTGCATAAAAAATATGATCCTTTGAAAGCTGGAAGTATTGATGGAACAGACACAGAACCTCATGATCATGGCATTGAGAGAGCACTTGAAGCAGAATATTTCCCTGATAGAAATGTGAAGGGTAACCCTGAATGTACATTATTTGTTGCAAAATTGTCAAAATCAACCACAGAAAAATCTTTGAAAAAGGCATTTGTAAGTTTTGGTCGAATACGGAGATGCAGAGTTGTACGAGACATTGTGACTGGTACATCTAAAGGATATGGGTTTGTGGAATTTGAAGATCAATCATCAGCTTCAATGGCTTATGTCAGAAGTAGCAAACTTACTGTGGATGGTAACCTAGTATTTGTTGATTTCGAGTGTGAGCGATTACTTCCTGGTTGGATCCCTCGAAGATTAGGAGGAGGTTTTGGAGGGAAAAAGGAATCTGGACAACTCCGATTTGGGGGTCGTGCACGTCCATTCAAGAAGCCTCTTGTGCCAGGAACATCTCAACAAATTGATGATGGAAGAAGGAAAGATTGAAGCAATGCAAAGTAGTTATTTTTTGTGTATAAAAATTCACCAATAAAGTTCTTTTAGTGGTTTTCAGTTACATTCAAATTCTCATTCTTTCATTAATATTTATTATAAACAATACATAAGGAAATTTAAGTTTGTTACAGATTAATTTAAAAAACACACATCACTTTGTTGTAACTTTCCAGAAACCTAACTGGTAATCATTTCCAGCACACACATATGGAAGGTGGTGATGCCATGAAATGTTTGTTGTAAGCTGCAACACAAAAAAGAAATTAAGAATAAAAAATTGATATTATCAAGTACATTTAGATACGCCAAACCCAAATTAAATGGAAACTTTTACCAATTGTTCTTAGGGTTCATATTTCTGTATTAAAAAAAAAAAAAAAGTCGGCAGCCTTTTCTGTTCCCAAATGATGTGATCCTGGAGGTGAATCGTGCTCCTTTCCAGGAGACGGGATATTGGTTTACCATGTTTCCTAAGTTAAGCTCTAGTCTGCTAGTATGCATGAGAGTGAGCAATGGTTAAGGAATACTCATTTTTTTCTTGCACACATTTTGGACCTCTTTAATATACTGTCCTTTCTTGACTAAGTAAGTACACTCTTTTACGTTCATAGTAGTTTTAACCTGTCAATCACCTTAACATGCTTACCGCAAATGCACTACACTAGTAATATACGTCCTAACTAAATGTTTTCCACTTCTATGATTGATATATCCAAATATTCACCTATTTTTATTTTTTAATCAAATCGCTGCCGTTTGAAAGGGACCGGAAAAATAAGATAGGCAAAAGTGCCCAAAGGGATAAAAAAAAAAGAATTTATGTTAAATCATATTTAAAGTGTAAAAAAGGTTAACCAAATTTAAATCAATTTGCTTAGAGTACTTTGAGTGAAAAAAAAAAAAGTGTTTTTAGTTTCTTACATCAGTTTCATTTTCATAACCACATAGCACCTGTGAAAATTAACTTCTATAGTCTAAGGATGTCTTGAGAATTTTTCACATGCTTATATAAAGATTTTGACATTTATAATCAACAAAACAGAGGGGGAAAAAGAAGGACAGTTAATTTTTTCCTTTTTTAAGAAAATCGCATATTGACATCATAAAAAGGGCTAACTACAAATTATAGTGCTGTAGTTCTTTGAGTTTCCCAACATTTCAACCTTTTATCTTAAAATTTGCACCCAACACATCAATATAAATAAACAGTAATTTAATTGTTTGCTTAATTTCTTAGAATTAGATCTTTCTTCTTCTTTTTTTTTTTTTATTTAAGGTCGCATCAACTTCTGGGTCATTATCGACCACTATTACATGTAATGGTAGGGTAAATGTGAGGATGACACGATATGATGATGATAGGGGGTGAAAGGACGAACACAATACAACCTTGCCCGAGGCTGGACTCGAATCCTTTGGTCCGAGATTGCTAGGGCACTACTGCCTTAGCGATCTTGGCCACCAGATTGGCAAAATTAGATTTTGTTTCATCAGTTTTCATGTTTTTTTTCTATTTTGTTTTTATTTTATGTTTATTAGAAAAGATAAGTAATGGAAAACAAAATTGTAATATTTATAATTATTATTAAATTATAATCTATTGTTACTTGAATATTGAACACATTAGCTCTAAAACTAAAAATAATATTTTATAAACAAAACAGAGCAGTTATTTGTTATAACTAGGGGGTGGATTTTAATGAAATGTCATTTTTTTTCAATTTTCACTTTAGAACTGTTTAGTACAGAAATTATTTTGTGACATGACAAAACGAAATGACTCTTTTTTTTGCATTTTTCGATTTCCACTAAAGTCATTTTTTACTCTTTCACATCATTTTTACTGCATTTTTTTGCTGATTTCATCAACTTTAATATCATTTTAATGGTATGTGCTTCAAACAATATTTATGAGGTGCACCACAGAATTCTTAAGTAGCCTATTTGATTTTTTTGCTCATATATTGTAATGTCAGCCATTGTAAGAACTATGTTTCTGTGGCGTTTAACGGTGCCATTGTCAGGTCAGTTGATATTGCGATAAATAAAGGCAGAGGTTTTCTTTCAAAGAAGAGCCCAAACCTAAGGTTTGCAAGTTGAGTTCATAAAAGGAAGAAGACTTGATTCCTTCAGTAAGATATCCATCAACTTGAGTTGTTCATCTGTAGCGGTTTTGATCAAATTTTTTACAGCATTTTTCTTTGCTTTCAGGGCATTTTTCAAGCATTTTATTAATCATTTTGACAATTTTTTCAGGTCATCAAAATCTGCCCCCCAGTAATAACATTAAATATTATTTGTAATGTAAAACTACATTTAATACAGCAACTACATGATGCAGTTACCCATGTTTTAAATTTAGACAGCAGATTTTGGAAACAAGCTATTTGGTACTACATCATAATGTGCAGATTTACCACGTTCCTCTATGGCGCAATGATACTTGTGCGTCACTAAACACAAAAAGTCTGCCATCCATATACAAGAGACAGTTTGCTGTGTGATTCTACATTGAAGGGTGTTGATTGTTTATCATCTACTTACACACTACAAGGTACAGAAAGCTGTAAGATGCAAAAGTGCCTATTGAAACTGTCAGAATCTCTATCAATATGAGAACCTATATTTCAATTAATTGATGACGATCTGTCTCACAAAGTACTGGCTAAATGTGATATGGAAATAGAATTAATTGAAATGTCTTTTCAAAGAACCATTACTACACATAAATATTGTTTCTGGTGCTTTTCAAAAACTGGACTAATCAACGTTCCTTCCAAAGCTTGAATATGTTTTTGTTGTGCATGTTTATACCAAAAGGAAATTGCTGTTGAAACCCTTAATTTGAAAACAGTTGTTTAATAAACACTGTATAATTTCAAAGAATTTTCATACACATGCCAAGAAGATAAAAAGAGTTAGTGTTATTATTAAATGAACTGTCAAATCAAAGCAACGAAAGTATTCTGGATAAAGCATATAAATATTATTTTTATATAAAATTTTAATTCTTTCATTTTTTAAATTACAGTAGCTTCTAATATTATTCTTACAATTGTTTTCCATTATTAATCTTTTCTAACAAACAAAAAATAAAAATGAAAGATGAACTATGAAAATTAATAAAACAAAACCTAATTTTGAAAAATTAATAAGAAACTTAAATATGATTTTGTGAGAGGTTAGGGTTCATATTTTTTGACAGACGAATTTTTATAACATTAATTTATTTCATAATCGTGCAATGGTTCTGGGGATTGTCGTCCCCCTCATCATGTTGTAAAATGAGATGTTGAAATTTTATAGTACAAAATTTAAAACTATTTACATTAGAATATTAAAATGGAGAAATTATGTCAAGAAGAACATACCAAACACAGGAAAGCTCACAAAACTGATGGTTCTTACATCAACATTCTACAGCTAGCTGTCAATAGACGGACAAAATCAAGTTCATTAATAGATTTGTCAAATGTTTGATAATCAAGTTCATTGATATCAGCTGTAGAATGTTAATGTAAAAAGCATCTCTTTTGTGAGCTCTCATGTGTCTGGTATGTTCTTCTTGACATAATTTCTCCATTTTAATATTCTAATGTATATAGTTTTAAATTTTGTACTATATAATTTCAACATTCAATTTTTCAGCCTGATGATAGGGACAACAATTCCCGAAACCATTGCATTATTATGAAATAAATTAATGTTACAAAAAATATGGACCCTAACCCTTGGATTGGAAGATTGAAATTTTGGAAAACCAGAGAATTTACAGAGCTACAATATGAATCAAGCTTTTTTTATGATCTGTGTACATGATATTCTTAAAAAACAAAGGAGAAAGGTTTTTTTCTTCTGTTTTTGTCAATTATAAGAATCATGATCAAAAATCCACATTCTCCTTAGAACTAATAGAAATTCCAATCGCCAGTATGTTATTGTACCCACATTGCACTATTCCTAACCTTTAGTCAAAGCCAAAAATCTATTATAATATTTACCTTTTTGAATATACACACAATTAGAGGCAATCATATTTTGAAGTCAGTAATCAGTGTCATTACTTACATTTGATTATTGAGTGATTAATCAGTGATCATCAGATTTAACTTCTACTCCTGTTCACTTCATTTTATTACATCTTTCAATGATTGTGGTGATATTCTTACCTGTAAATTTGCTATTAATTGCGGCACATTAGAATTGAGACTCAACACTTTGAGTTGATGATCTGGTTCTCCAAATGTAGCAACATAGGTATCGCTCAAGGGGCAGCAACGCACAGCACAAGCATTAGTGGTATGAATCATTCGTGACTCAACTGGATTTCTAGATTTTGAAGTGTCCCACCATGTTAGTTCCTGTTCAGCAACTGCCACAACACACAAACTATTGCTTGGTGACCAATCTGCTGATAAAAGGGGTTCAGTTCCACAATCAAAAGTCATAATCCTTTGTTGGGTATTTACATTAACTTGAATTATTTTCCCTTTCTTTAGAGCTACCATTAGTTTTCCAGGCTCTTCTTGATGAAAACATACTGAAACCACTGATAAAAGAGAATTTTAAAATATAAATCTTCTTTCTTTCAAATTTTTTCCAACACTAACTTATTGTATGATCTGACCTGCAGTACGGAAATTCATTACAGCAAAGCATGAATATTTGTCTTTTATTGCCCACAATCTGCATGAAGAATCATCACTACCTGAAGCAAGGTACTCCCCGTCCATGTCATACGCAATGCTATTGATGTAGTATGTATGCCCTTCTAGGACCTGAAAATGAGAATAAAGTTTAAATGTGCATAATGATTAAATATTTATTTAGGCCTTGCAAGGTTTTCATTGACACAAGTCTATAATTTTGAGTTAATTAAGAAACAAAAAGCAAGTCAAAGTCAAAATCTTACTTGGATGGAATGGTTGTTGGATAGGTCACTTTCAAAGAGGCGTAACTGATAATCAGCTCCTCCAGTACAAAAGCTTACATGTTTTGGCAATGTACTTATAGATGATTCTGGATTCCATGCAAGACAATCAGGTCTGACTTCATGGAAAAATTTGTGCAATACCTGAAAATCTATTTCTTCTTCCATTTCATCATCTTCCTCCTGGACAGAGCATACATACTTTAAATACCTCATTCGTGATATAAACATTTTAAGTACGTCTGGTTAAGTTAAGAAGCACACCTGGAATTTTATCCTCCCCACTGAAATATTATTATGAAAAGCAATACAAATTAAATTTGGGGACCACTCGTACGGCGAAAACTCCGCAAACAAAACTTGATCCTTAAATTCTACAAACAGTGGTGTAGCAGCGGGAGTGTCCATATTTTCGACGAGTACTCTGCAGCAACAAACAGTACAATACAAAATTCGCGGGCTTGTTTCGTTCCTCTTTCTTTGACTAGTGGTCGACTTCCACAAACCGAGCTTCACATAAACGGTATAATTGCAATTTACAAATTATGAGACTTAATCAAAACTCTAATATTTAATTAATTGCATAACGAAACATGAGTTTTGAAAAAAAACATAACCTCGACCCTGCCAAAACACCGGTCTGATGGCCAGATAGGTCCAGAAGAAGATTCAACGTACCAACGCACGCGCGAGCAATCAAAACTTCATTCAGTGTAATGTATATATATTTATTGTCTCAATAAATTAAAATGAAGGAATATCGTGAAAATACCCTGCAGTTTTAAAATTTATTCTATCATACTTTTCACTGCAAATCCAGTTGTTTCTAAACAACTGTTTTTTTGCAAATAATGCAAACACAGGAACGCGCAGGAGTCACATGGTTCACACCGGTCTACTCCCAGATGGTAGTTTTATGGAAATAATGTGTAGTGGTTACCTTCATAGTATTGCATACTGTATTTATGTGATTTCGGATGACGTAATTGATTAATTTGAGCTACAAACTACCCTTGCAAAATTATCTATATATCCATAAACTGTCATACATTTCCTTCTATTGGTAAACCTTATTAACTGGTGAGCACCAACTGTCAAATATTGTACATGTTGCATTCTCATAATATTGCTAGAATTACAAACTCTTTTGGTGATATAAGTGGGTACTGATTAAAAGGTTGTATTTGTGATAAAGTGTATTTCACTGCAGTATACGCGGTCCGTTATCATAAGGAGTTCAAAGTAATTGTTAGAAGCCTCGCTTCCAGCATCAACATACAGCCAGCGCATCGCCTGCAGTTGTGCCGGTAGTGCCCAGGTAGTGCCGGCGGAATTGCTGAAAACAAATGGAGATGTGACCAAAACATAGCACGGTGATTAGCTTTCGCTCCCTTTTGTGCATATATTTAGTTGAGTGGTTGGGGATTTTGAAACATCTTAAGCATTTTTATGATTACATGATATTCCTCAGATGCAGTGACACGTTGGATGATAAAAACCTTGAATTCATCCCTGATTTTATGTTTCATGGACCTAGCAAATTTTTCTTGCCGTTGAATTTTTATATTTTACGACGTACAAAGTTTTGAGGTAAAGATCATGTACTAATTTTTCGTCCCATCTTTGTAGATTTATTGCTTCTAATTTAATGTTACCAATTGTGTAATTAAGATAATTTCAAAGTAATTAATTATATTGCGTTAGCGTATTTCATTGTGTCATCCGTGTACATTATGACAGCAGCACATGCAATTCACCATATAAAAACATCAATGTCAAAAATAGTTTGTTAATGCTTTTGTGAAGAAATGCTGCATAAAATGTGGCTTTTATAATCAAATGTACTAGAATGTTACTGGAGTTCTTTGTATTGAGATAGTTTAAATAATAAAAAGATTTATGGAATGAGTGAAGAACCACTGTTTCACAAAGAATAATAATTTTTTTCTTGTGTTTAGACCATGGAAGCTGACATAGCTGTTGTAGCAGCTGATTTAGCTCGAGCTGTTGAGTTAACAATGGACCCAGCTGTACCCCAACAACAGCGGATGGATGCGTATACTGCTTGCGAGCGTTTTAAGGAAACTTCCCCTCTCTGTGCTCAATGTGGTTTCTATTTGGCTCAGTGTAGTACAATGTCCCATTTTGTGCGACATTTTGGTTTGCAGTTAATGGAACATTGTGTGAAATATCGTTGGAATCAAATGTCACAACAAGAAAAACTATTTATTAAGGTATTATTACTTATGTTATTGCAAATGTTTCATTTGAACAGTTGAAATCTTATCAGAACATACTTGCCTTTTTGTTCTTCTTCCTTCTTTAATTTTTTCATTAAGAATGTAATAATAATATAATTTTATTAGCTCATGAACTTCTACAAGGGAGGTTTCCAGGTGGGTCAATACAGTATAAAATACGTCAAAATATAGTCGGTATTCCTAGTAATAAAGATCAATATAAGTACTTAGTCTAGTGTTATATTTACATAAAGTATACAATGTTCTTTGTAAATTAATCATAGACTTAATCTAATCTATCAAATCCATAATTTTATAAGGGCATATAGATTACTCTACATCCTAGAAAGGGAAAACATTCTAATTATTGAGGAACAGTTCCTTCTCCCAGAGATGACAGCAACAACAAAACTAAAATGCATCATAAAAATGAAAAGAAGCGAAATTTGGCAGAATTTTAGTCAACCGAGGCAATGACAAACCAAAATTGGACGACCGCAATTCACGAACTATGACATGCAGTCACAAGTCTAGCAACACATGGTTTCCACCATATGATATGCAAACAAGAACGATTCCTTGAACCGACCGACATGTGTCTATAAACTGTGACCAGACCTGCGAATGATAATTCATTCAATGGTACAGGGAGAGGAGAAAGACAATCAACCAGTACACACAGAAGCACTGGAAAACTAGCTCAGACCTAAACAAATTACGTGCAAATAAAATGCACATCTGTGCCCACTTCAGCTAATAATAATTTTATGATGGCATGCCATAATAAGGTAGACATTTAATTTAATTTTGAAGCAATTTCCATTTGACAGTTTATTGAACATTATTATTGCACTGTATAAAGTATCTTTGTTGCTACTTCAGACTTGAACATCCTGTGGTAGTTCTTATATCTGTGGGTATTGTATTTGTAGAGTTCATTATTTTTAGAGATGATAAATGTACTATTATTTCTTAACAGAATGATTATCCTGAATGAGTCAAGTACTATTGCCATCAGAACTTTGTTTGGTTCAATATTGTATTATCTAGGCTATCTGGGACGAGCTGTCTTTGTCGTCGTTTGTGCCAATACATTGTGACCTTTCTCAGCAGTATACTCTGTTGAAGGCCACAACATGTTGGCCAAAATATCAGCCACCACAGCAGAGATGGGGCTCATGTATTGTCCAGATAGCCTAGACAATACAAACTCTGGCCGCGGAAGCCTATGCATTCATAACTTCGGTGCAATAGTTCCTTCAAGTTTGAGTTGGTGTTAATTTGAAGAAGCTTCTTAGTGCTCTTTTCTGCAGAGTCATAATTCTATTTATATTTCTGTATGTATTGAATGTATGTACATTCAAAGGATTTGTGGTGTCTGCTGGAACAACTTCCCAGTAGAAATTAATCTTGAAATATTTCTTAAAAATTATTAATTCAATTTTGTTATTGTAATTTGTTTTTTGCCATAATATGTCCAGTAAAGGCCAATTAGCCTCGGTTTTGTTAGATCCTGGCGATCCTAGTCAGTCACCACTGCGATGTCTCAAATTAACCTTTGTGACTTCTCATAGTAAACGAATTCGGTTAGTGATGCCTTTTTTTGGTCATGGCTTTTCAGTAGAACCATCCTAGCATTTGCCGGGTGACCTAGGGAAACTACAAAAACTGGTCAGGATTTACTTAGCTATCCGGGAGACACCGCGTCCAGGGCACAGATGCCAACATTTTGGTCGCCATTCTATGACCTTCATCAGGGCGTAGTTATTGCAATAACTACCAAGGGAAACCATGAAAACCCTGTCAGTTATTGCAATAACTACACTCTCATGAAGGTTGCAGAACGGCGACCGAAATGTTGGCACCTGTGCCCTGGATGTGGTATCTCCCGGATAGCCAAGTAAATACTGACTCTGGCCACAGAAGCCTATGCTCTCACCTGGTCGGGATGGCTGACACAGGGATTGAGTCCGGGCCTCCTGAATGTGAAGTGCACTTTGCCCTGAGTCATTTCGCTTGGTTTAATGTAATTAACCCAATTCAAATTTTAATCGACATGTGTCTCTATTCTGTGTTATTCTTATTAAGCACTGGAATCAGGTGGAAATGGATAAAAGAATATGAGTATTAGGATTATTGAGATTTATAGCGAACTGTTTTTACACTGGTCAGGAACTCAGAGTAATTTAGTTTTAAATTTTACTTAGGGTTTTTATTCAGAATATAATTATAATTAAATTAAATTTTTTTAAAAATTTTTGTTATATCCATCATTATATTTGTAAAATTAGATCTAAGTGATTGCTGTGCTGCTTAATTTGGCTTGATTGCGAAACCATACAGCAAAACTTTAAAATAAGAATTATTCTTGTCTCATTGCTTTTGCTAATGATTTATGTTGTATAGGTTTGCTCCGTACCACTCCCTTTTGTAAACTGCACTCAAAACTTCTCACTTCTCGTGATGTCCTGATGTTTTATCAAACATTTCCTGTCAACAATTTTTCACAAAAGTTTGTTTCTTGTTATGTATATTTTTCAGTGAATTTAGGTTTGTTTCTTGTCCAGTAAATAACTTTTTTTATTACAGGAAAATGCAATGAAACTTCTATGTAATGGTATTGAGCCATCTCTTCAGGAGCACAATCACATGAAAGATGCTATGTCTCGGGTTGTTGTGGAAATGATCAAACGAGAGTGGCCTCAGCAATGGCCAAGTTTGCTTGCAGAACTCAATAATGCATGTATGCGTGGGGAAAGCCAGACGGAGCTAGTATGCTTTGTATTTTTACGGCTGGTGGAAGATGTGGCCCTTCTTCAGGCATGTCAATTTTGAAGACTTTTATTGAATGTGTATTGAACTTCTCATGTTGGAAGACTTTTAATCTAATATTTTGTTTAGACTTTGGAGTCAAATCAAAGGCGAAAGGATATTTATCAGGCTTTGACAAGCAACATGGAAGAAATATTCAGTTTTTTCCTTTCTCTTATTCAAGATCACTGCAATAAACATAAAACTAAAATTGCTGCTGGGCAGTTTCAAGAAGCTGCAGCAAATGCAAGAGTAGTGCAGGTAATGTAATTTCCAGATTAGGGCCATTGTTTTAAATAATTTTTTTTTTTTTAAAAAAAGCAAAAATTAAATTCTCTGTCTTACAAGGTTAATCTTGCAGAAAGGAGGTATGACAACTTAGGAGGGTGGATTAAATTTATATTTTATCCACTTTTAAACCACTAGCAAAATATTTCTTTGATTATTCAAAATTAGTTTGTATTCTTTGTGATTATTAATCCAGATTTCTTTTTTGTTAGAACATTTAATTCCATCCGAGCATTGCAGAGAACAGATTTCAGTTAGAAAAAATCTGTACAATAATTTAGTTGTAGAATGGTGCCAAAAATATTTCAAATTATTGCAATTTTCGGAAAATGAAGAATTTTAACGATAATGAGACTTCCACCATCCTTTAATAATCTTCTATTACGCTATCCAACAACAAAATTTAATCAAGCATTTTAGTGCCATTTGTTTTCAAACTTTTGAAAATGGCCCAGGGGCTTCATGTTAAGTACCCATCAGAATTAAATGATCTGTTTCAAATTCAAAAAGCCGCAACATCATCCAGATCGATGGAGAAATGTCAGTTTTGGTGAAAATCCATCGTACGATTTAGCCGCTAGCATTGTTCACAGACAGAAGGACAGATAGATGAATAGATGTTTGGTTGTCAATCAGTTTTTCATAATTAAGGACCCACAAAACATGAATTATGATGATAACATGTTAGAGGAAGTAATTTACTATATATAGGGATGAAATTTATCCACTTTTTCGTTACCAGGTTCTGGCAATAAGAGTTTTTCTGTTAAAAATTTACCGTTTTTCACCACAGCATTACAACATTTCTAAACAGTGTAAGTACTAGCGAGAAAGTAAAATTTTTGCTTTGGAAGGAGTTTTTTCTTAATGTGTAGGTCAAGGAAATTTTTACCATTATCTGCATTTAATGCATACTTTTATTGCTAATTGAAAATTTAGTGGTGCTTTCTCAGCTGTTATTACCCCAATTTCCTGTAAAATGATTTGTTGCTTGGCAGTTTGATAAGAAATATACGCTGAGATACTGAATTCATTTTGAACTGCACTTGGAATGTTTTATTTTAATAGAATTGTGGATTCACTGTATACTTTCATTGCTAATTGAAAATTTATTGGTGCTTTGTTAGAGCTGTTACTTTGTTATTACACCAATATCCTGTAAAATGATTTGTTGCTTTAGTGTTTGATAAGGAATAGTATATTGAATTAATTTTCAACTGCAGTAGGTATGTTCTATTTTAAAAGAATTGTAGGTTTATGAAGATTCTAAAATGGCTTAAATTAAAGAAAAAAATTATTAGAAGTACGAAAAAGTAAAACTGTTGTCTGTTTTAATAATTTTAATAGTGTCTTTTATACATAGGTGATTATTGGAAAATCTGTATAGAACAAACTAGTGTGCTTCAGAAGCAAAAATGTTGCTGAACAAAACCACACAAAATGGTTTTCCAAAATAGGAACACACACACTGCTCAAGACAAGTAAAGTACTCCTACAAACAATAAATTAAATATTTTAAACTTAAAAAAATCAAATTCCTTACGAAAACTTAATAACCCATAATAATAATAATAATAATAATAATAATAATAATAATAATAAAACAATAATAATTGTAATGTGTAACTTAATAATCCATAAATAAGAATTAGAGAGTTACTACACTGCAGTCTCTTTTTGTGAGGAATTTTTATTGGAGCAATCCTGGATCTATTTCAGCTTGTTAATAGTTTTTAGTTTAAAGGTGTAAGAAATGCTAGGTTATGCGTTTGGAATGTTTATTGGGCTGGCAAATTCAATTTTGTGTCAATATTTTACATTCTTGCACTTAAGAAGGAACTTCTTCAGAAGAGAAAGTTGTGTAATGCTGCATGAAGAGAAAGTTGTGTAAAGCTGCAAATTTTTGGTAAAAAAACCGTTATTGCAGGGCCCTAGTGACAAAAAAATGGATAAATCGAGTTGCTAAATTTAGAAAAACATCCTCTAATACATGGTGTGGCCAGAATCCATATTAGGTCCTTGATACCCGAAAATCGATTGACGCCAAAATGTGTCTGTGTCTGCTTGTGAACAACACTAGCGGTTAAACCATTCAGCCGATTTTCTCCAAAATTGATGAACCCCATCAATTTGGCTGATGTTGTGGTCCTCTGAATTTTAATTTTTTTTTGGGGGGGGACTTTACAATATTTTAATTTTGGGGGGGGGGGTACTTTACATGAAGTAGGTGGGAGGTATTAGAAATTTTCAAAAAATGGAGCCATCGATTTTAATTAAATTTTGTTGTTGGATAGTCTGAAGGGTCTTATTGTTTAAATGAACCAACAAGAGGTCTCATGTTGGTTAAAAACACTGATTTTTTTCAAAAGTTCCAAAATTTTTTCATCGTCTTCCTACAACTACAAATATGATGATACAATTTTTTTCTTAATGAAATGTGTTCATCGAAAACAGATCTTCAAATAAGGTGAAGATGAATTTTTCAAAAATATGAGTATTTTTTGAGGAATTTAACGTCAAAGTTAGTGTCTTGCTCTGAAAAGCCTGTGCTTTGTGATCGTAATTTTAGAGGTGTTGTGAGGCAGTTGGATGCTATGTAAGATAAAATGTGTATATTATTTCATATTTCTTTGTTGTTTTCCTACGTTGAAGCTTTTGTTGAATGCTGCGAAAGTTAGTTTGTATATTATTTCATATTTCATTTTATTATTATTATTATTATTATTATTATTATATTTATATTATTCCATTTTAACCCTTCAATGCGGTGCTGAGTAAGGTAGCATTTCAAGGCGGCTTTAAATGAAAGGTGCGGTCAGCGGCACTCCAGGGGCAGGTAGCAAGCTGAGCACATCCAGTGAGGCCTGCTGCGGGAGATTCTCAGCTCGGGCAGTGTTGTGCTTCCCGACTCTGAAAACGTGCTCTTTCCTGAAAATGCGTTTCTTCACATCTCCAATAATATCACAAACAATGATTATTAAATAATAATGACTTTCAGGAAATGGAAAATTAAAACAAACCTACAACACTTTCATTCATTTACATCAATGTTTTTTAAGAGTATAACATAATTAAAAATAAAGGATTATCCATGCACGTTTTCTTGAGCCCTCGGTTCACGAGATGCGAGAGGAGTGTGGAGTTTGGTTATTTTGACAAAAGGAATTTTACTTTATATTTGTAGTTCACTTTTCGAAGCAAAGTAGTTTCTAATACACAGGAGTAAACATTCACCGTTACCATATTTTGTCTACAATGCTTGTTGCTATCATTTATTCTTAATTCAGCTAATGTTGTGAAGGAGTGAGGGTAGATATTCCAGGGCTCAAGAAAACATGTGGATATAATACACTAGTTTTCAATGTTATGATAGCTTTTAAAACAAGTGTAAGGAAAAGTCCACATTTCCATCTGGGCACCAGAATGTAGGCTCTCCATGTCTCCCATTCTTATGACATACCACACGTCGTTTCAGTTATTTAATTTTGTCACCTTGAGATGGAATTCTTCCAAGAATGTGGCTTCCTGACAAGTGATGTAAATCACTCAACAAAAGATGTTCACACACTGCTCTTTTGTCTTGTGAATGAGCAGATAACAATTGCTCGACCAGATCAATACGAAATATCAGATTCTTGTCTCAGTGTGATTCTTTTTCCAAATAATAAATGTTTTCTACACAGTGACATTTAATAATCTTCTGAACATTTTCATTCTCCATTTCTTGCTTTTATTCCTTTCAATAAGAAATATTTACAAGTACTGATCTTTCAGATCTACCCCTCCCATATATTTATTATTCATTAGAATGCATGCAGGATTTTTAATTTCTTCTTTTATATTTGTAATGACTGTTTTCAATTCAACCCTGTGGTAGGTATCATAGAAGCCTTTTTATCCATCCATTTCAACACTTAAACAGGGTGTAAGTGTTGGGCGCTGCACTCACCTCTCTTCTATTTCTTTTCCTGCAATATGTCAGGAACGTTTTTCTGTTCAAACGTAATGTTCCTACACAATCTGTTCCCAATCTTTTAACATCACAGCTGTGATGAGGAGTTGTAGTAATTGTACATCCATAAAGTGTGGCTCTTATTTAAGCAATGACTGTATTAAATTTAAGGCAATTTCTGTCATTTTATTTATAGTATGCCTGACTGTCGCAATAATTTCATACGATACGTAGTACATAGACAATATATTTTAAATTAATTGTTTCTTTAAAAAACATCCACAAAGAAATAGAAACACTTCAATGGATATTGAAATACTTATATCAAAAACCACACGCAAAGAAACCAAAAACTTGCCCTAACACACTCTTGGCTGTGCATGGCACCCACAAGAGACAAGCGTCTGTAAACAGCACATCACAAATGAGAAGAAAGACAGGTAAAGGTCCCTTCCGTCCTGTGACAGCTTACCGCGAATGGAAAGGAAAATCCAGTCTGTCCAGTTAGGGGATACTGCATTTAGAAGAGAAAGGAAATTGCAGTCTACAAACCCCATACCAGCTGAAAGGTTAAATTGCATCCTTTGTGTTAAATGTGAAAATGAGTGAGTGGTTATTGTTGGTAGTTGTAACCCATTATGGTAACAGCACACTGATAACAAGGCGAAAATGAAGGCTGACTTGCGATTGCGGTAATATAAAATAATACTTTTATATATTTGTAGAATATGACAATATAATAGTGTTTAATAATTACTATTATATATTCTTCAATCTAATTGCATTTATTTGCCAATGCTATCAGTAGCCTATTATTTATTAACTTATAATTATTTTACTTTCTCGTATA
This sequence comes from Gryllus longicercus, assembly GCA_038098605.1. Classification (NCBI taxonomy): domain Eukaryota; kingdom Metazoa; phylum Arthropoda; class Insecta; order Orthoptera; family Gryllidae; genus Gryllus; species Gryllus longicercus. The sequence goes on from JAZDUA010000398.1 coordinate 1,371,837, forward strand.
CTGCTTATTTTCTCCACCAATAGTTCTATGATTTCAAATGAGTTTTACAAAATATGTGACTGAGAGGTGTTAATTTGGAGAGAGAAATTTTGGTATAAATATTATTACATAACCATTACTAATGGCAAGAAAGTATGTGCTGTATTAGCACCATTTGTTTTGTACATGACAGTGTTTGTACCATTTTATTTTTCATTACTTTTAAACCTTTAAGTTTTATAAAACTCCTCATCCATTGACTTTCACTTGCAGTATTGTCATTACACCATGACCGAACACTAATTTACCACATCCTTTTTGAAATCTATCACTAGCCATTATTTCTTTTAATGTTGTCTTAAATTTAAACTCTTTCAATAGTGTATAGTACATTATGTATGTGTTAATGAGTATATGTATGAATTTGTAGGTGGTGCTATTGACTCTTACGGGATTTGTGGAATGGGTCTCAATCCAACACATTATGGCTGATGATGGCCACTTACTGCAGATTTTGTACCTTCTTCTAGACCAGGAGAGTTTTCAAATGGAAGCAGCTGAATGCTTGCTTCAGGTATTTTTTATTTGTTTGCATATCTAAAATGTTCTTATATCTATATTTTTTATTGAAAATGTAATTGGTCTTATGAACTTTTCATAGATAGTCATGCGAAAAGGCAAGGTTGAGGAAAGGAAGCCACTATTAGTATTATTCAGTGAAGATGCAATGCAGTGTGTTTTTAAAGCGGTTGGGGATACATCAAATGGAGTGGTTGATGAGCGTAAATATTGCTTCTTAAAAAAATTGTGTCAGGTAAGACATTTATTTTATCTGAAGGAACCCAGGGAATTGTGAATCTTATAGAATGATTTATTTATTTATTTATTTAGTATATTTCACGGACTAATTGTCCAATTTACAATAATTGTACATATTTGAAATTCATTATAACATGTTCGGTATTCTATCAAATACAATATGAATCAGTTTTTACAATATGAAATATCAGTCAGAAACATTAACATGAAATATCAATATCAAATATCAGTTTTTACAATATGAAATAAGTAGTAATGAGATAATAAGATAAACGACGAAAACAGAGTGATTGGTCCTATTCAAGTTTTTGTACATCTAGTGAGGGGTATTTTATTTCCCCCTTATCCTTCTCACATCGGTAAGGATGCTCGACGAATATCCCAAAAGGGCCATAGATGCAAGTACAATGAAATAATGTTGAGCAAGTAATCATTGTTGACCAAACCTCAGGTACATCAAAAATATATGGTGTTTGAAAGTGGTTACGACAAATCATATCCCAATAGTGAAACCTTAAAGCCTAAAACAGGAATAATCCAGCTTTAATATATAAAAATTACAATTACAACGATATCAATCAGGAATACAAAGTTATTCATATTTATATACAGCGTTTTTTATAAACTTGAAGGTAATATTCATGTTATCACAAAAGCAGTCTAGTTCGAAACTATTGGCTAATGTACTTATTCTGTTTATTGGCATATTACCAGTATATAATAATTTATAATTTGGTGTATAGAATGTTTTAAATCTGCGCGTGATTTTGTTTGGGACAAAAAAATTCAATTCGCCTAATAGCTCAGGACAGTTCAAAACATTATTACACATTTTATACAGAAATTGCATATCTCTCACACTTCGCAAAGATTCGAGAGACGGCAGTTTTAGTGTGTTTGATAATTCAGTATAATCGTGATTCAAAAATGGATCTGGAAGATGTAGTTTATGAGCAATCAACCTGAAAAATTTATGCTGAACACGTTCTATTCTTTGTTTATGTACTTTAAAATATGGTGTCCAAACTGATGAAGCGTACATCAGTGTTGATCTAATGAGGGAGATGTACAATGTTCTAAACGTTTGTACAGATTTAAATTTTTGACATGTTCTCTTTATAAACCCCAGTTTTTGAAGAGATTTTGTGACAATTTTATCTAAATGTTCACCAAACTGAAGTTTGCTGTCAAAAATTACTCCTAAATCCTTTATGGAGTTCACCCTATCTAATTGTTCATTTTGTATATAGTAATTATTTTGTATAATTTTCTTAGATCTAGAAAATGTGATCGATTTGCATTTCGATATATTAAGAACAAGATCATTACTTCCACACCAATTGATAAGGGAGTTAAGAGATTCTTGTAACGCAATAATATCCTGGGTTGATGTTATTGCAGAGTATAGTTTGAGGTCATCAGCGTATAATAAAAATTTAACATTTGTTAATTCATTACCCAAATCGTTTATAAATATGTTAAATAATACAGGTCCAAGGTGTGATCCTTGAGGAACACCAGATGTCGCTATGATTTCCTTTGATATAAATTGTTTATATTTAACATATTGCATCCTCATGGATAGATAGCTATCAAACCAATTTAAAAAATTACAATTACATTAAAAAATTAAAAAAATTAAAAAATGATGAATGAAAGAGAGGATGAAATTCTCTTGAAGCTTAGTTTCTGTGTTGTGTGAAATTTAAATGTCCCATTACCTTCTGATGTTCTTAAAACTTGTGTAATATGTTACAATTTCAGCTTCTTACGGGTCTTGGTACTCAGCTATGTACACTTTGGGGAAAGGATGAAGGAGTATCAGTTCGACCTCCATGTTTTTCTGATTATCTAGAAGTAATTTTGGCGTTTACGCGTCATCCTAGTTTAACGCTATCTCATTATGCTAATTCTTTGTGGATGGCATTTTTCAAACATGATCAAATTTCCAAGGATCATGTTTTCTTGACATTTATTCCTAAATGGGTGCAAAGCACTGCTCCAAAAATAATTAAGGTGAGGTTTCAAAAGTTCTCAAATTTTCTTTTCTTTTTTGTTTAGTTTAAAAATTATTAACTGAGTGAATGTTCATTGAGGTTAAGTTAAAATCTTGTTAGAAAAGTGTTGTTGCAAGTGAGTTACATTATTGACTTTGTGAAATCATTTGTATTTAGTATAAGTTTGATTGTGAGCAAATTGCTTCACAGGCGAGCTACCCATCTGTCCGAAGTGGAGCCATATCAGATACAGCAGCCTACACTGTAATAGATTATGATAGTGAAGAAGAATTTTCTGCTTACTTTCATCGATGCCGTAGTGATATGTTGGATGCATTTCGGCAGGCAACTCTTGTTGCTCCTTTAGTCACATTTGCATATGTCGAAGAGTGGCTGACGATTCGCATTCAAAAATCAATGGCAGAATTATCTATTGAATGTAATTTATTACATCCAACATTTCTTGAATGGGAAGCTCTCTCTCAGGTAAAAAGGTTATATCAAGACTAAGACTGAATATCAATAAATTTTAGTTTTTTTGGATGTTTCAATTAAATTGTTGATTTTAATTTCTTGGAGGTTTTTAATATACTTTTTATATTTTGAGTCATAAGTTTAAGGGTTGACTGAGGACTGGAAACTATTTAGTTGAAGTAATGTAAGGATTTTTTTTTTCTTTTTCCTTTAGGTGTTGGAGAGCATACTGAGTCGCATTTTGCTCTCTACAGAACGCCCAAGTGTTGGCTCTGGATTGCGGCTTCTTGACCTGTGCCTTACATACGAGCCTGTGGATCCTCTTTTACTGTCAACTCTTTTATCGTGCATATCAGCTCTTTTTGTGTTTCTGAGTATGTCTCCAGCTGAGAGCTCTGCTTCATTATTACCTAGAGTTTTAGACAAGATATTTGCAGCCTTGGTCTTTAGTGAACCTGGGCAGACCAAGGAAAGCCGTAGCCGAGCAGTAAAAAATGTTCGGAGACATGCAGCTAGCTTAATGGTGAAAATAGGTCAAAAGTATCCATTATTGCTGTTACCAGTTTTTGAGCGAATTCATGCAACTGTGCAAAGTCTAAATAGTGATCCTGGCCAGTTGTCAAAAATGGAAAGGGTTACTCTTCAGGTGTGTATAAAACAAAAATGTGTTTTGAAGTATTTTCTTTTATAATTGAATTGAAACAAGAATTAATGCTTGGATGTATTATAAATTCATCTCAATGGAATATTGAGATGCAGTAGAACTCATTTAATAAAATCTTTTTTCATAAAATTTCTCTGCTAACAAAATAAAAATGAACTGTCCTAAATTTGTTGCCCTATATACAGTTCATTTGAAACCCGGTAAATAAAATATTCCACATTAAAAAAACTAATTTTTCATTTCCGATTCAGAGTTTTACTTAAGTTAATAAAATGTAGTTAGGAATTAGAAATATTTTGATATTTTAGTGAAGTGGAGCCTTTCTCTAGTTCCAAATATAAGAAAAGGAAGTCAATTGAAGGACTTTGTGCTCAGCCAAAGTGGCGACTGGTGCCCAAACAAACTGGAGGTTACAGCTCCATCGAATGACAGAAATGTAATTTCCAAAATGCAGAATACTAATATATAATAAAATCTAAGCAATTCATGTAAATTAATTGAAACAAAGTTAAATAAAAATCTATACTGAAATACTATTTTCATATTTTTATGCGCAGTGTCCATGTCAGGAATATTCACCTCCTGCGCACATAGTTTTGGCTTTGATTTCCAATAGGCACTCAAGTTTTTGTATTAGTTATGCATTGAGGCACTTGACAGTAATTGAATTCATACAAAACAAAAAAGAACACTGATGTTAAAAGTTGTGATCACACTCCATCACTTAGCAACAAGCACTATTTTTTCGACATATTTTATAACAATAAAATTTTTTTTCCAAAATATCACTACTCGAGTGTGTATTGCTATAATAAAAGATCTTCTACCACTTTCATATTCACAACAACGCCCGCAGTCTACAGGCAGTCTAATTTCTAAAAGAAGTCACATTTATTCTCCAAATTTATCCTATTTTAAATCCTTATCCTCCTATTTTAAACCAAATTTATGGAAGAAGTTTGTTGCTGCTGTAAACACTAATTTATAAGTGGGAATATATTTTGAAAAATGCTTCTAGGAAATGTAGTATTCCCAGTTGCTATGACAGATACTGATAATGAAGTGCTTAGTGTCTCATGGGAAAAGGCTCCGAAGCAACTAACAATTGCATCATGTTACATGTATGAAGTATATTTGAATGACGACAGCCATCCTGTGAAGAATGTTTATTTGAATGAAGACAGACAGCCATGTGAAATCAGACATATCACACAGATTTTTGAAGAAATTACTGCAAAAGTATTAGAACGAGGAGAAGAACCTAGAATACCCTCATCTGCTGAAGTTTCAAAATATCTGGATAAGTATGCTGTGACCTTGTCAAGCCTGAGCAACATTCCAGAAGATATAAGGAAGAGCCTCCATACTTTGCTGTAATTTTTCCTCGAAATACAAATAAAACAATATGTACAAACAAAAATAAAACAATGAAACAATGTAGGCAAACGACAATGGACAGTTTTTTCAAGAAAGTTTAATTTTCTGTTTATGTACATAATGTAAATAAACATTAAGAAAAGCAAAAACTTCAACATTTTTAAGGTTCTTTTAGTAAATTAAATTTTCAAGTCCCTACTATATTTTATTAAGAGAGTTCTACTAAATATGAATTCATGCACAAGTCTGCTCAGGGCATCAACTGATGTCACTGTAGTCCTGATCGAAAGGTCCTAGGTTTGAGTCCAACGGTGGCAGGAGTTTCATCACTAGCTTCTTAACTAGGTCGAATTCAGTTGCTGCCCGAAGGAGAATTCTAGCGGCTGGCTGCTCTGATCGGTAGTTTTCCAAGGTTTCTCCGAACAATACCAGGCGAATGCCAGAGCAGTACCCTAACAAATGGGCCATGGACCGTGTGCAATCTTTCTTACCTCTTCCTTGTCCTCTCCCCTTACGTACACACACACTTACACTAACATGCACTACACATGCCAGGAGACCAGTCGGGTGCTTAGAGCTTGTCCCAGCTGGAACAGTGCCCTGCTGGTGGGAGATACCTGGTTGGGGAAACCCTGCTAGCCTGCAATAGGTAGGCGCTGGATCTCCCCATACAGTGGGAAAAATATCGCTGCCACTTATTGAGCAAAAAACATGCATTACATGTATGGAACTAATTACCCTGCAAGTTGACATGCCTGAAATCCTAAAACAATCAAATTTATCATTATGTCGTGTTCTCTATGCTTGATCTTGGGCAGCTATTACACCTGTTTCTGAATCTGGCTTCTTTCTTCCCCTTTTAAGCCACATATATGATAGATCTTTATTGATCTGCACCTTGTCCATGCAGTGGTGTTTTGCTACTTACAATCACGTGAAGTAGTATCAGAAATTCAGTGTCAGTCTTGCAATTCTCTGCAAGACTGACTCTGCTTCTTGCAGAGTTTTCTTCGTTATGCTTCTTGCTACACTTACAATGCCTGTTTCCCATTCTTCGGTCAGATTAAATGACAAGCCTCATTAGTGGGTCACCTCAATGACTGACTACATACTTTCCCATTCTGGTTATTGGATTGTGCCAGGAGGCTTCAATTTGTCCGAGGCCTGTTCCTCCTTCTATACATGACACGTAAAGACCATGTACATCAGCTCAAGGGTGGGTGATGCATTATGAGCAGTTTTCTGGTTTTCGGTCAAATTATTCAAATTTCTTGCTCATTATTATTATTATTATTATTATTATTATTATTATTATTATTATTGCAAGAGTTGCAACTTAATTAGATATGAAGTAGAACTATTTGTAGGTTTTTCTCATTTCCATTTTACTCATTCTTTAGAATTTTAGGTGAATCAAAATGATACCATAGAGTCATATAAAAATAATTTTCCTAATTAAAATAATTTTACTTTCTTTTAAAAATTGCCCAATTTACAACACAGATTTTGAAACCCTGTTAGTTCATGTGGTTAAGCTCTGTCCTTAAAGGTAGGAAAATCCTTGTCATCCCTAGCAGATTTTCTTTTTTTCCATGCCTCAATCAAATGACATTTAGGCTCAAATGAACTTCAATTTGATGAATACCTAGACATCTTCATGAGACAGTGGTAGCACTTTCCTTAGATACTATTCTCTGATCTGAACTTCTGTATCCTTGTCAACGAGTGATCATGAAGGAAGAATGTCATGAACGGATTTAGTTATAAAAGAATTGAATTTATTGAGAAGTGCACCGCTGCATGCATGCACACGCACACATGAACACACAAATGCACACATAAATTACCAACTAGGGTGATACATGAGGTACTGTGAATGAACCCCACACCACAAACACTGAAGGACCTAGGAGGACCTAGGAGGCTGGTCAACCCGGATTGTGATGGTTCCCTGCCTCATGCTAAGTCCTTCAATGACCAGGATAGACAGGATACTTAAGAAAAGGTGATGCATGTGTAGTGGAAAAGCTAATCATATCACAACCCAAGTATGAAAATTCTTATACTGGACTAAAACCTGCGACCTCATGAATCATGCTCATTTCAGCACTACTGCCTTACCGACAGCAACCATTTTGGTCAGCTCTATTATATTATAGTTATAATACATTTTCATTACCCTTCTGCTTTTTCAGGAAGCTCTTCTGCTTATAAGTAATCATTTCTGTGATTATGAGCGCCAGACAAAATTTGTTGAGGAAGTAATTGGCTCTGGAGCTTCTCAGTGGCTATCGATGGGATCAGAAGCATTTATGGGCCCTCGAGAATTTATGGCTTTTGTGGGCCTTGACAGGCCTCCAGTTGAACCCAGCAGCAATGATTTAAATGGTTAGTGCTTTTTCATTATATTTATTTTCTAAATATAGTGCTCATTAATGTGCTTGATGTCCTTTATATTTATGCTGATACATTTGTATATTTGGATTTATTAAATATAAGACTTGGTTATATCAGTGTAATTTCATATATTAGAAAATTGTCATCTCTAGAGTGAAATCTGTGGTTCAGTGTCAGAGAATGCTTTACAACATGAATTCTACATACAGACAGAAAGAAGTAAATCATGACGTTAATACTACTTAGATTTTGCATTACTTAGCACTCTGCTTGTTGCATAACTAGTAGAGTAGGGATGAGTTTAATCACATTAGAAATGTGTATATCACTGTTTAAATAATAAAAACAGACAAAAGAGGAGAAACATTATATACAATGCAATATGTTCATCTAATTTTCGTACCAACAATACATACTGTTATTATGTACGAAATTATAAGGCATTAAAGGCAGAGAGACATGCAAGTTCACCGTTTTGCAAAATAAACATTGGAATAAAAAGTTGAGCATCACTCTTCTGTAATAGGGCACTAAGTTCAGAGGACATTGCCAACAATCAGTGAGTGTGTGGATTTGGACTATGTACACAAATAGGTTACTAGTTCACTAAATTAGTATACCAGTAACCATTAGTATATAAAGTCAGTGGACACCACTTACAGGATCTACTTGCTTATCTCTCAGGATACAGATATGATGATTTTAACTGATTGATAATGATAGACAAAACATTATAATTGAAGATTATCATAATAAAAAGTTCTTGCCTTCACTATGAAAATAATTTGTTTGCCATTTAAAATCATATTACAATGCCATGCATAGTTTCTATAATTTAAAAGAGTCTTCAATTAGGTCTGCTTCTGGTTTATTCTAATGATTCCATTAATATAAATTTCATACTGGTAGTGTTTCTGGATATATATTCTTTTTGATTTTGGTTACTAATGAACTTACTGTTCATGCGACCCATTAAAAGAAATTTTAAAAAAGTTGCTGTTCCATAAAGCAGCATGTGAATAGCAAATATTAAATGATGGTTAGCCTCTTCCTTGTAGCCTGCGGTGTTGCATCTAGTCCTCTGTGTCAAAAGCAGTGACATATTGAGTAATTGAGTATAAGAATTTAGCTGGATTGCAATACATGAGATTAGACAGAATAACACAATCAAAGATTTGCATTTTTCTGTCAACATTTACTAGAAAATGTAATACTACTCAAAGATTTTTCCTAATATGAGAGTGAGAATGTTTGCAATATGGATGCATTATTTTAATAGAGGTACAACTCAATTGACACTTGTTTCAAGATATTGAGTTCTAAAGTTAAATGACTGTACAAAAATTGGGGATGCAGTTAGACAAAAAATTGTGTGTTTTTCTCTTATATTTACTTGTTCGTCTGAAGATGATATTAATAAGCATACTGTACGCTTTGCCATTCTAAGAAAATTTGGAAATGAAGACAGTATTGATTTATTGAAATGGATTAAACATTAAATTAATGTTATTGTTGAGGCACATTCAGTTTTCTTCACCTTCTTGGAATCATCTGGTTCCTACCTGCAGATCAGTAAAATAATCCTGATTAATAACTTGTAATGAATGGAAACAAATCAAGCCTATCTTCTTTCTTCTCATTTACCTTCCTTTGCTGTGGTTGAAGAAGTGGGATATGTAGAGTTTTTGAAAACCTTACTTCTTCCTCATCCACTAGTGTAAGTTTACTGTGAGGATAACAATGTTTTGATTTAAGGTTTACTTGTATATACGAGTAATTATAAAAGACTTCTGATTGACAAATTAATCCATCCATATTTAGCCAGTTGCAGACACCATTTTGTTCATTTGTCTTCCTTCTTGTTGCAAACTTTTGAAGGTCTTTTAAACACACGTACCATTATGTTGAATTTCTTTAAATAAAAAAGTGGGATATAATTATATTATTTTTCTTGTTCCTATTACCAAATCTGGAACATGCTCTTTATCATCATACCACTGCAGACGCTATAAATATCTTGAAAATCACTTTCCATGAGACTTGAAGAAAATAATGTAGCTGAACCACTATGTACACACATGTAGTTGTATCGCTATGAAAATGAATAGACTGTAATCTCCTATGATTCACATTTATTGTGATGTTCTGTATCGTCAACAGGAATAACTTTGAGTTCTATCACTTTCAGAATAAATGTATAATACTTGCATATACCTCAAAATGGAGATTATGAAATTTCTTTAAAAAGGAGATTTGAACCACTATTAAAATAAAATAATATAATATGATATTGAAATGAGGATAGTTTTTGCACCACAAGATTTTAACTGAATAATGCGAAAGTTCTTGTTTCATTATAATGTATTAAATGTGTAACATTAAAATTTTTTTATGACTAATACAAAACACGTTTTCCATTTCATATGATATTAACGTACATCTTGAATGAAAATTATGCATTAATACTCTAGTTGTTATGCATTGATACTAAGTTAAGATTGTAATGTTAAATGTGTTTGTTTTGTCTTCAAAAAGGAGTGTTATTATGATGTAAGAGTTTTAATAAATCTATTTAGACTATCAGTGCTGTTATGAAGTGCTGAATGCATTTGAATGAAAGGGGCTAATCAAGCATTATCACATTGTAGGTGTAATTATTTTTATCAGTGGTTATCTTCGTTATATTAATAGAAAATCTCAACTTGACATTAAAAGTATCTAAAGGTGTTAGTATATTAGTTCTTTAAAATACTGTACAAACACTTTTTCAATTAAGAGCATATTATATTATTAAAAAAAAATTAATAGAGAATACACACAAGAACAACAAATAAGTACATTCGCAGTTGAATACGTTTTGTAAATGAGAGTAATAAATTGATGCAATTTTAAAATTAAATGGTATAATTTTTTTCTGCTCATGGGTTTACTTCATATATTGTTAACTTTCAGAACAAAACATGGTTCCCTTCATCACCTTATATCATCTTCCACATTTCACTTCTGTTATCCTGTCATTTCCCTGCAATAACGTATGGCTCAAGAATAGTTATTTGGAACATGTTATTTGAAGAATGTATTTCAAATTGGAATGTAATTGTGTTGGTAGAGATTATGAACGTGATGAGCCTGACAATTTTAAAACATTGTGTTGAATCCTATAAAAATAAAAGTGATGAAAAATAGATTTTATTTCAGAAGAGATGTTTGTGTTTAGAATGAAAAGTATGTGTTTCTAGAGTAGTTTTTCTCTTTTACTTTTAGGGCAAAACAGAGCACACATTACGTTCTGTGTGAATCTTTTCATGGCTGTTGTTAAGAGATGTGCGTGGCCAGATGACCCAGACCGTGCATCCCGAGGTGGATTTGTGGTTTCTCGTACTGAAACAGGAAATCCAGTGTGTCGCAACCCAGCCACACCGCATATCATGCCTCTTTTGCCCAACCTCCTGCAATTGTTGCGAGTATTTAATGCCCTGTGGACCCCAGATGCTTTGGCTTTATTATCAGATGTGAGTAGGGTAAATTCTGTTTATATAATCTACTTATGGAGATCATATAATCTATTTATGGATAAACTTGATAAGATGATGCTTTCAATAAATCGTGACTTATTTTGTGGCTATCTTTAGGAAGATCTTTGTAACAGCTGTTGGCATTTGTGTAACTTTATGTAGTACTTGATCTATAAAATTTTAGGTCCCAGAACATGCACCAAATTAATTATTAATTTAATAGAAATAGCTGTATATTTATAATATCACTTAATAATTATTCATGAGGTACCTGAACATCCTTCTGTCACATTCCACCAGAAGTCAAGCCGTGCCTATATGTAATTCCCATAATGATAAATAAATAAAGATGTTGTCTGGTATCAATACTTTCAATGCAAAGTATTGATACCAGACAACATCTTTATTTATTTATCATAATAAAAAGGTATCTACCTCACCAGCGATCTAATTAATAATTCCCATAAGTTTTTAGAATTGAAAATATTTTGTTCAAGTTTTTATATTTTTTATATCCGGCATTACATCTTCTCTTGTCTTTAATGTGATAGTTACATAATACCTAGAAATAATGCAGCTTATTGTATCTCTATATAGCGTAAAAATGATTATTGTTTATTGTTGTGATATTGAATGAGTTTTGCTTAATAAGTACAAGATAAACTTGTGCAAATATTCCTCTATGAAATTTAGTTAAATTGTGCAAAATTCTCACCTGCCTTCAGCTAGTACTATAATATGTAACTAATAAACACATGAGAAAGTATGTGCTGCAGAAGAAACACTATTTGATTTGCTGTTGAGATTCTTTAATTGTTTCATAGGGTTACAAAGCAGCCCATGCTATGCTGGTTGTCGATCGAACAAATCTTCTTGGTGTGGGAAGCCCTCTGCCTGCTGATCATTTGGACATAACACGGCCTCGAAATCAGACTCCCCTGGATCGCATGCAGCATTTTCTTACATTGTGCCATGACTACTCTTATCACATTCTTGGGAATGCTGGACCAAGTCTGGGGCGTGATTTCTATGGCCTTCCTGGGCTCGCTGCTTCTCTTATTTCCACTGTTTTCTCTAACTTGGAGGTAAATATAAAATTTTACTCTTGGATTCTTATTATTCTTTGATTATAGAGATTGTCAATGAGAATCTGAAGTCTCTAGTTTAAAAGAAAATATTTTAATTGTTTTCTAAATAGTGGTTACCACATATTTTTTTCTGCCTTCATTTTAACATAGTTTTCCTTCTTTATTGTTGCTTTATTTTACATGAATTAAATTACAAATGCTTTGTGAAAACATTACAAGTGACCATAGTTATCTCTTTGAATTTAGAACTTGGAAATACCGATTGCTCTATGACAACATGGTACTTTGTGTAGGTTATTCCTGACTACCGCTTGAGACCAGTGGTTAGAGTTTTCCTCAAGCCATTTATTTGTTCATGTCCACCTGCGTATTATGAATCCGTTCTGTTACCTGTGCTCTCTCACTTCTGTCCTTATAGTAAGTACAAAGTATTAGACCCTGTATTTATTTTGAATGAATGTTTGTTATTTTTTAAATTTGTACTACCTAATATAATAAGCATTCCTATGCATGCTGCTAAATGAAAATTCATATAGTTTACATGCTATTTTGATATGCAGTGTTTCAGAGGTTGAGTAACAAATGGCAGTACATAACACAGCTCTATGAAACAGGAAGAATTGATGATGAAAATACTGACACTCAGGTATTGGCAGAAGTCTTTTTCTGAGTTCTTAAGAATAACAACAAAATTAAATTTACTAAATCTTTTTCCTGCACAGGACATAATTATGTTATGTTTTTGACTTTAGTAAAACAGTAAAAACTTTTTTTTTTCTTTTATGCATTTTATGTTTTCCTGCTTTTTACATAATTTTTTGTGGTGTTATCTTAAAACTTATTGTTTAAGTTTTTATCATTCATCCTGTCTTAAAGCCTATATTTACAATGTATTTTCTTCCTGTAATTTACAACTTGATATGAAGAGTGCTTCCCATCTTTTATGTCTTTTTTTTTTTTTTTTTTTGTTTTTGTTTTTTTACTTTCTTAAATACTGATAAGGCAGAGAAAGTTATGTAATGCTTCAGCAAAAAAACATGATTTTTGACAGAAAAAACTCAAGCAATACACTGGGTAAATCCTGTTCCAATTTGTAGTAAATTACTACATATGTATGTAGCAATGCTTGCAAAGTCTCAAGTTCATTCAGATCAATCAGAGAAAACAAATTTGGAGAAAATCTGCTGAAAGGTTTAAGAGGTCATTGACCACATTTTACCAGTCAGACATCCACTTTACTGTCAATCCATTTTTTTGGTGTCAAGGACCCACAAAACATGGATTCCAGCTACACCATGTATTAGAAAAAGTTAAGTACTGTATACGTACACAATTTATCCAATTTTTCGTTACCAGAACCCGTCAATATGAACTTTTCTGTCAAAAATTCACCATTTTCTGGTGCATGATTATAATACTTTCTCTTCTTACGAAGAGGGCAAGAGTGTAAAAACAGAACCATCGTTGCAATAAATAATGTAAGTACTTGCCAAGTTTACCACTTTTTAACTTTCCTGCATTTTAACACTTTTTTTCCATTGAAAAGAAAAAAAAGGTTTTACTGTATATTGAATTTTTGTGATGTGAAAATGTATTTTAATAATTATCATTATCTTTTTAGAACATTTTATGTTTTTGAAAAGATTGTTAAGTTGCTAGTTTCCTGGATAACGTATTATACATGAACATTATAAATACACTCTTCAAATATACTAGATTTTTTGAGTGAAAGTATATTTCAATATTTGCTTCTGCACTCTCCAAAATTATTATTCTCTAAGATGCTGAATATTACTTCTCTGTTGAAACAAACCTTCATTGTTTATAAGAGATTCAAATTCTTATTGTGCTTTTTCTCGTTTCATTCAGAAAGAGGTCAAGAGTCCTTAAGTCAGTTTTGAATTGTTTAGTATTCTTCTTTTTTTTTTTCCCCTCTCTCTTTGGCTCTAAATACTTTTAATTCGCAGGAGGTGCTTGAAGATATGTTGAATCGAACCCTGACTAGGGAGTACTTGGATGTTTTGAAGGTGGCTTTAGTTGGTGGTTCAACAGACTCTGGGTCTCTTGGATTTGATATGGATCAGGATGAAGCACCTCGACCTAATGTTCTCTTACAGACTGAAGTTTCTGAATTAGGATCTCTCATTTTACGCTATGAGAATACTTGTCAGTCAGTTGTGCTTTGTATCTTCAGGTAAATATAGAATGATGAATTAATATATAAATCTTGAATATTATATTTTGAGCTCCTCTTATAGTAATATGAAGATACTAACTGAACCTATGCAAAATTTCATTGACCCACAAATGGTTTTGCGAATTACCCCACATCATAAAGTGTTTTCTCAAGCTGGCATATTAAATACAGAACATATGTGTTTCTGCGGTCAGCTCGCCAAACAGTCACCTGCCAGTTGGTTCAACAGTGTAAATGCCCTGTTGCATCTTAAAACTAAGCTCATAAATTTTTGAAAATCCAAAAGTTTTAAAGAAACTGACCATCATGAAAAGTATTTTAGTGTGTTGTATAAGATCTTCAGTTAAAACAATGAAAAGATATGTATCAAGTTGGAGGAGCTGCAGTAACACTTAGATTGATTGGGGAGTATTCATTTTTCTGAGAAACCTTTGTATGGTTTAGGCACTACTGTTGAATCAGACAAACTCAGACAGGGTCCATCAGACCAAGCAACCTTTAGGCCTATAAGAATCAAAAAGGAGCCACAACTGAAACTGTGCAAAACACATGATCGATTTGGGTACCAATTTAATAAGATGGTTGTGGCTGGCCATTCCGTTTTGAATGTAAAGATGGATCAATATCAACCTCTGAAATGTTGTGTGTAGTTAAAAGTTTTACAATAAGTGTGTTGATCCTTTGGGGTCAAAATTTTGAAAGGGGACGGTGATAATTAGGGGGTCGATTTTGATAATCTAAAACATTGCCAAAAATGATCAATAACATGCTCTTAAAATGCTTTAAAAATGTCCTAAAACCAAAGAAAAATGACATAAAAAAATTGATCAAAACCACTTCAGATGAACAACTGAAGCTGTTGGGTATGTTACTGATATAATCAAGGCTTCTTCCTTTTGTCCAAGTGAACACAACTCATAAACTTCTGCTTTGGACTGTTATTTAAAAGAAAATCTCTGCCTTTATTTATTGCCAAATTGGCTGAACAGACAATGACATCGATAAACATCACAGGAACCTTAGATTACGTAGCACTCACAATGACTGATATTACAATATATGAGCAAAGAAATCGAATAGGCTACTCTAAAATTCTGTAGTGAACGTTTGTTTCATCTCTTAAATATTGTTTGAAGAAAATACCTACATGATATTAAAATCAATAAAATCTGTGAATAAATGCTGTAAAAAGGTAAAAAAAAAAAATGACTTATTAGTGAAAATTGACAAAAATTCAAAAAATATTACTTATAGAAATGGGTCATTTTGTTTTGTCATAACATAAAATGAATTTCTGTTCTAAATGGCATTGTTCTAAAGTGAAAAGGAATAAAATTACATTTCATTAAAATCTGCCCCCTAGTGATGATGAAGGGGTTGAATGGGGGTCTACAGCCAAATGTGAACTGGCAATTGATAGGTATAATGAAGATTCCATTGTTTTCAAAAATATTCAACTTGATAATTGTTTTCTGATATAAAGCAACAAAACATATAATCCCTACACCTCTGCCCTGTCTTGCCCCATCTTTTCTAAATGTTCTTTTACGATAACACAGGAAAAGTTTGAAATACATATTTCAAGAGTATCAATATTAATTTTGTGTATGATGAATTTGATGCAGGGCACTGTTTTGGAATGACACATTAGCAAGTTTGAAGGCCACTCAACTTGCAGCTCCTGTTGTCAGGCTGTTGGCTAGTGATGGTAGTTTAAATCCAGATGTTGCTGCTCATATAATGACATCTGTTCTTCAAGGACTACAGATGCATGGACAACATGAAGGAAACCAGGGATCGTTACTTTCCTTGGGTGCTCAAGTATATGAAATACTGCGACCCAATTTTCCGAACATAGTAGATGTAAGATGAATATAATATTTATTGAAGTTTGGAAATTGATTAAGACTAATATTTTAACATGTAACTAATTTGGGTTTCTTCTAGGTTATGTTGCAAATTCCTAACTGCAGTCCTCATGAACTTCAAAAATTAGATGAAAAAATTGTTGCAA
This sequence comes from Gryllus longicercus, assembly GCA_038098605.1. Taxonomy (NCBI): domain Eukaryota; kingdom Metazoa; phylum Arthropoda; class Insecta; order Orthoptera; family Gryllidae; genus Gryllus; species Gryllus longicercus. The sequence goes on from JAZDUA010000398.1 coordinate 1,388,358, forward strand.
ACAATCAGAAAGGCACAAAAGTAGAGAAAGCGAAGAAAGAAGTATTTAAACGCATTACTTCTCAGGTAATCATCAGTTGCTAAAATAGCAAAGTGGCAATTGAAACTTTGTGCATGAATGGAATTAATTTTGATTATCATTAGGGCAAGTAAAATGAAATGTCAGCACATCAGTATTTTTTCTTTTATTGTTCTGACAAGATTTCCTGCCAATACATATTCGCATTTGTACCCTTGGCTTTCATTGCAGTTAATTGGTCGCAGTATGGGGCAACTTTTTCGTAAGGAGATGAAAATAGCTGACCTTCCAAAAATGGAATTACCCCATCGACCGAAGCCACCGCCTCTTGATGAACTTCTTCAAGAAGGTGAAACTTTGTGCCCCCTTTTTACTCCAAGTACAAACCATGCTGTGGTGCGTAGTGATATTACTTAGTCGTTTTCTAATTCTCTGAGCTACAGTAAAATTGTGAAAGTGGTTTTGATGTTTCAAGTTGTAGAATTGATGTGTTTGTGTTTTGTATTGTGTAGAGAGCTTGAATGCTCATTGACCATGAAAACATTCTGTACAGACAGTAAATTTAGTGTGAGGGAGCTAATGACTGTGCTTGCCAGTCCCTTTGTGTGTGGATGCATTTTTATGTCCATCTGAAATGAATGTTTTAAATGAAGAAGAATATTGCAGGTCCTAAGCAATAATAAATTTTAATTCTTGTTTGACACTATTGTAAGTTTTAACATTCTTACTCATGGGACTTCCATTTGTGTAGCTGAAAGAATCATACTGGGTTGTGCGTAGCTTCTTTCTCTGCAAGAACTAATGTTACAAATTAAGTGTTAATGTACAACACAGGGAGCAGATTTACCCAATGGCTTATTTCTGTACCTTTGGCATAATTTGAAAAGAAGTGTGTTATACCTTTCCATCTTTAATAATTTTTGCTTTGGTTGTAAATACAAAATCTTCAAATTAAACTGGAGTCACTTTTAGTTTAATGTCAAAGCACTAGGAATCTTAAGTCAAGAATGGCATGAGATTCCCCAGAGTAATATTACTGAGGTCTTGATCATTTAGACCTTTGTTACACTTCGAGTATGGTCAGAATTCTGAGTCTAACCATATCTGATGAAAGCATTCAAAAGACCAGATTAATTTTGCTTTGTTCTGCTGTACTGACTGTACCAGTGAATTAGGTTTAGAGTAAATGCTTAATTTGGCTTCACGTTGGTGAGGCAGTTGGCATTTCATTCTGGGCGGTGCTGTGTGCTCTGTAGGTGGCAGCATCTTTATTACCTCTTAGACCTTTGATTAACTTGTTCATCTTCATTTTTTTCCTTTCTTTCATCTTTATTGCTACAAATAAATTCCCTTCATTTTTCTGTGTTCAGTACTTGTTCCTAATGTCATTTTGTTGTACTGAAGATTTTCATTTAATAGAATATTTGTTTTATCTGTGAACAAAACTGTGTTATTAATACAAGCTACAGGGCATGTGCAAATTAATTCTCTTTTCTGTAGCGTAAATTACTAAAGGAATAAATCTATTCCTAGGATTAAAGTAGCTTTCTTAACAGAGTTGTAATGAAGTTCTGGATGTCAATGCATTGTTAAAACAGTACTTCAATAAAACATTCGTGCACTTGTGTAATAAATTGGAATTTGATGTTTTGTGTGTACTGTCAATAGACTGAATGAAGAGTGAATTTGTTTCATTTCTCAAGATTGGGAACAGCTAAAAGTTCATTATTAAATGACTAGACATTCAAATAATATTTTGTGTTTTCACTTGAATTTTTTGCTGGTCCCTTATTCTTGAATATCGTGTGAATTTGAGGAAAGCTGCATGAACTTGTCAAAAATTATTGTTCATTGTCACGTGATAATTTACATGTTCTAATAGTTTTCCTGTAAAATTCTCGTATCCAAATAATTTTCTGAAACAAACATTTGTAAGAGTAGCCAAATATGTGAAGTTTTATGTTCTCAAGACATACATAATGCTCAGATCCTTTTGTTTTAATCAACCCTTACAGTACAATCTAGTGAATACCTCTGAATGTTGTACAATTCTTCTTGGAATGAGAAAAATTTATACATTTTTGCCATGTCCAAACCAGCTTGAATGTTGAAGTGTTCAGATTAGCCACGACAGTCCCTCCTATTGAATCCCTGTCCTATATTATTTTGGAAATAAACAGAAAACCAAAAAGTCCCCTTTATGTGAGAATGACTTATCAGCATAAATTGCTATCAATAATTTTAAGTTTATCATAATGAGTTCCGTTGAGTTTGCATTAGTTTATAAAAAAGTAATTGCAAGGTGATCATATGCGCATGAACCATGTTACAAGTGTTTCACAGACTATTGCAATCAAGAAGGCAAAGATTTAATGGTGGATCTAGGAAGGGAAAATGAGCTATTGCGTCTTATGAGTTTGAATATTCTTTATCGATATCGTTACCAAAAAATTTATTAAACCGGACTTTCTGCTTCTTAGGTTTCAAAAATGTAGTATGCAACTTGCAAATAATGTACAACTTTTACAAAAAAGTAATTTCTACAAAAAAAAATTCAAAATAAATTAAAAATTTTAGGCCTATTTTCATTTTATTTGTGCTAATTATATCCAATAATGTTCAAAATGTGTAGTTAACTACAGTGTTGCTTTTTTTTATGGGCGTGTGGCCCGTTTTTGTAATCAAGAAAAAGTCACAATGTCCCATTCAAATATCTCAAAAAACAGGCTTCTCCTATATTTTCAGATTAAATCTTGTCGGGGTTTTTTCTTTTCCATCTTAGAAATTTTACATTTCCGTGTTATGAAGCTTAGCGTAAATGTTGACGTAACATTAAGCCGCGAAGGTGATAAAAAAAGTGCATATGTACAATACATAATTATATCCCCCTCGTGTTTTCGGCAACCACCGCAAATTTGCCAGGCGATTCATAGTAATATTTTTTAATAAGACTGTATAGAGAGAAACTCGAGTGGCATTGTATCAAGTGAAAAGTAAGTACGCGAAAATGAATGCCGAGATTTCCTTACAGGATGCAGGTTGGACCAGGCCGCTTCAAATATAGCAAAAACTTCCCAAACTTAAAGACCTTGTCGTTATCTCCTACTTTACCCACAAACACAGGGCAGAGATGTTCGGGTGCGCAGTTCACAACCAGTGCACTCTGGAGATTGTCACAACTCTCTCACAGAAAAAGTAAACTAGAACACTTTCTTAATTTCAAGCAGCAGCATTCTGCTAAAGAATGAGATAGCACTGGAAAAAACAGACCTTGAACAAAAAACAGCAATATGATCAAGTCGACCAAGTGGTGGATCCACGCAAGTCGATAAAGTGGGGGATCCACGCAAGTCGATAAAGTGGGGGATCCACGCAAGTCGACAAAGTGGAGGATCCACGCAAGTCGACAAAGTGGAGGATCCACGCAAGTCGACCAAGTGGAGGATCCACGCAAGTCGACCAAGTGGAGGATCCACGCAAGTCGACCAAGTGGAGGATCCACGCAAGTCGACCAAGTGGGGGATCCACGTAAGTCGACCAACTGGAGAATCCAAACAAGTCGATCAAGTGGAGGATCAACGCAAGTCGATCAAGTGGGGGATCCAAGCAAATCGACCAAAAGGGGATCCACGTAAGTCGACCAAGTGGAGGATTCAAACAAGTCTATCAAGTGGGCGATCCACGCCAGACGATAGAGTGGAGGATCCACGCTAGTCGATCAAGTGGGGGATCCACGCAAGTCGACAAAGTGGAGGATCCACGAAAGCCGTTCAAGTGGGGGATCCACGCAAGTCGATCAAGTGGAGAATCCACGCAAGTCGATCAAGTGGCGGATCCACGCAAGTCGACCAAGTGGAGGATCCACGTAAGTCGATCAAGTGGGGGATCCACGCAAGTCGACCAAGGGGGGATCCACGCAAGTCGACCAAGTGGAGGATCCACGCAAGTCGACCTAGTGGGGAATCCACGTAAGTCGACCAAGAGGAAATTCCAAACAACTCCATCAAGTAGGCGATCCACGCAAGTCGATCAACATGAGGATCCACGCAAATCGATCAAGTGGAGGATCCGCGCAAGTCGACAAAGTGGGGGATCCATGCAAGTCGACGAAGTAGGGGATCAATGCAAGTCGATCAAGGGGGATCCACGCAAGTCGACCTAGTGGAGGATCCACGCACGTCGACCAATTGGGTGCTCCACGCAAGACGGTAAAGTGGAGGGTCCACGCAAGTCAATCAAGTGGGGGATCCGCGCAAGTCGACCAAATAGGGGATCCACGCAAGTCGATAGAGTGGGGGATCCACGCCAGTCGACCAAGTAGGGGATTCACTCAAGTCGATCAAATGGGAGATCCATGCAAGTCGACAAAGTGTGGGATCCGCGCAAGTCAACCAAGGGGGGATCCACGCAAGTCTTCCAAGTGTAGGATCCACGCAAGTCGACCAAGTGGAGTTTCCCCGGGCAAGTCGACCAGTGGAGGTGTGTCATCGGCAACGCAATAATGAAGTTAATGTGGATCAGTTTGAATGAAAACGGAATTAAAATGAAACTCATTTAAGTTCTGCAATCACATTCATTAGTTACAGTCCGATTTACAGTACATAAACCTCAATGAAAAATCAAGTGGATGTGCCAATTTTCAAGGAGATCGGTCACACAGCCTCAGAGTTTACCGTTTTTAATTATACCTGCATCCATTTGTGTTTGTATATATATATATATATATATATATATATATATATATATATATATATATATATATATATATATATATAATGTTTTCAAAGATATCCCATCTTATGAGTGGAATATTCAGCGTTATCCAGGGAAACCTGGAAAAGAGGAAAACAAAGTACGTGTGTAGTAATGGATTTGTCCTATTGAAAGGCCATAATATGACTTTTTCTTCTCCTATAAACTGGGTCAAATGTTACTCAGGAGAAATGTTACAATGATTCCACAATGAAAAAATAAAGATCTATTTCTCCTCAACTACTGCTGACAAAAGATGTACCCATGATGACTTCAAAATTTGCTGATAAAGTTACTGATAATTTTAAAACGAAAATTTTAGAAATAATTAACTTTTTTTAATATCTGGGAATGTTGTTGGTGAAACAACAAATCCAAAGGAAAAGTTACCTTCCTTAAAGAAATACAACAAGCAATGCAGTTGAAAAACTAAAATCTGTGAGATGTTTTTCAAGATGAAGCTTCAACAACCCAAACAAAAATGAGAGTTAAGTGCCATTTATGTGAGAAAATAGACAATAAGAGTTCAATTGCATGTTGAAAGTGTAGGCGATATTGTTTTTAAGAAACATTTACTGCAAGTATGTAATGTTATAAGTAAAATCCATTTTCAATATTTAGAATTTTATTTTGAATTCATGTGTTTGGTCATATATATTGTATCTCAGTGACTTTTCACAAATGTTTCTTTCCAAACTTTCCCTTCTACTTCTCAGAAATGTGTTTTGAAGATGCTCTGATGTTATAAAAAATTTTCTTTACCATTCAACTGTGTCTATTTTCATGTCATATACATACATCTCGCATATTAGCCCAATCATTAGAGTCTAGCATCTGTCGTGTAATTTTTGACCAAATGTCATGTGTAGAGAAATCCAATGACAAAGCTGGATTAAGAAGGAGGGGGGGTTCCTTATTGATGGAAAACAACAATGCAACTGTCTTTTTTACAACAAAAATGTCTATCACCCTAGAGTTAAAACCTGAGGCAGATCCTTGGGGAAGGCTGAGCCTACCCTGATGAATATGAACCACTTTAATACATTGCACACATATTATATTTTAAATTAATCTGTGTTCTTAAGTATTTTTCATTTAAAAATATAAAATAAACTCTTCATTTTCTTGGTAATATTAAAATAAATAGAATATATACTGCAATTAATTCCTAGTGGCACTTCAAGGTCATAAGCTGGAAGGAGAATAAGGACATTGTCTGGAAATTGGGAGCTGAAATTAAAATAACAAAAAATTTTATAATTGTTGAATAATTGAAGCAAACTTACATACAACTTGACCTTGACGTGTGATCTCGATGATTGACTACGACATGATTGAACTTGATGTGTTAACTCATCTTCAAAATTAGGCTTCAGATTTTTATGCTTTTAAAACTTTTAGATGGCATCATATTTTTTTAAATAAGCAGAATAAATTCAATTTAAAACATCTTTGCAATTAAATTATACTTTCCTTGAATTGTACTTATTAATTATTTATTAAAAGGAACACAAACAAAGATGTAAATGAAGAAACAATTATAGTACAGCGGTACAAACTTCAAAATAGTATCTCTCTAAAATGGAAGAGAATTTTTTTTGTTTACCTCTATGCCAATCAACACGTGTTGAGAATGATGCTACAATTGTTGTTTATTACATGAAATAATTGTATAAGAATAAAATGATCTCTCTACTTTTTCTCTTGTGATTGGTGCATTTTTTAATATTGACAGTGAACCATCATGGTGCCCTGTGAGGTTTCATTCAATTTCACACAATTGTTGCACCATGAGCACAGTAATATAATAATAATATTTATTTAGTCACATATACAATTTCAATTGTGTATGACAGTCAAATATATATATATATATATATATATATATATATATATATATATATATATATATATATATATATATATATATATATATATATATATATATATATATATATATATATATATATATAATATAGGACAAAAAACCTGATCAAGATGGAGTCATTGGCCTAGAGATTATACTACAATACTTGTTAGGGATATATTAAGATATTACATTGTAGATAATTATTTTTAGTATCAAAATAGTTGAACATTTAACTTAATTTAAAATACTTTTACATTTCAATATTTGCACCATTTCATTTTGCAAAAAAACATTTACTTGGTATAGTGATTTTACTGGTATTACTTATAATAATAATAATAATAATAATGATAATATTTAACATTACTTATAAAATAATAATAATGACACTACTAATAGTAATACTAACAGTACGTGATAATTATGGTAATAGCTACATATGATTTTAAAGTATTAGCATATTCCTTGATTAAATCTTGAAATGATGAGGTGGAGGCAGGTTATGGCCAGGATTTTTTTTTTTCTCTTCTTTTTTGTATTTCTACACCTAGTCCTACTGCAGCTCCTGAAATTACATTGCACATAATGGTCATTGAGGTATTCCTGAATGCTATAAAAATGTTTTTCCCCAAGGAAGTGTTTGAGATTTTTCTTGAAGTTGTATAAGCCTGTCGTGTTTTTCAGATGTATTTGTAATTTGTTGAAGAATTGTATACCTGAATAGAATGTACTCTTTTGGGATAATGTGCTTGTGCACATTGGTTGATGAAGGTTACATGGTTGCCTAGTGTTATAGGGGTGTAAGCTTGAGTTAAATTTGTAAAGCAGGACTCTGTTTTTTTATTTGTTATTGTTCGAATAATTCTCTTTTGTATTTTGAATGTTTGTTTAGTCTCTGTTGCTTGGCCCCATTTTATTATCCTGTATTTGAGAATAGAGTGCACATTTGCAAAGTACACTGTTCATGCTGTCTCAATGGTGCTGTGTCTTATTATTATTCTAAGAGCATAAATAAGTTTGCTCAATTTTGAATTAATATCTAGGTGTGTTTCATTTGAGGTTGGATTGTATGGCGATTGCAAGAAATTTTGTTTTCTGAGCTTGTGTGATGCTGTTTCCTTCTAATGTTAAATTTGGTGTGTATTGCAGTGTTGAGTGGGTTATGGAAGGGTATTATGATTGTTTTGACTCAGTTAAGAATTAGTTTGTTATGGTGGATCCATTGTATTAGTTTTGTCAATGGCTGAATTGCCTTTGTCTTGCAAAGCTTTTGTTGTTCTTTCTTTGAATATTATATTAGTGTCATCAGCAAAAAGTAAGGTTTTGTTGTTTTCCATTTTTGATGGAAGGCATTTACAAATACAAGAAATAAAATCGGGCCAAGTATGGATCCTTGCGGGACCCCATGTCACATCCCTTGGCTCGGAGAGATAATTATTTATGTTGTATTTTTGATAAGGTAATACTACAATTTGTTTTCTGTCTGATAGATATGATTTTATCCACTTGTTAGCAATTCCTCGGATTCCATAAGATTCTAATTTTGACAATAGAATTGTGTGATCAATTGTGTCAAAGGCTTTTAACAGGTCAAGAAAGATACCAATAGGAATTTCTTTTTGCACTAATGCCATGAAGATTTCATTTACAAAGGTGAATAGAGCAGTTTTAGTTGAACGATTTTCGCTGAATCCATGTTGCGAGTCAGTTTACAGCATGTCAAGTAGCTTTTTAATCTTTCATAGAACAGTTTTTCTAATATTTTTGAAAAACCTGACAAGAGAGAAATGGGCCTATAATTCATTACATTGTATTTGTTACCTTTTTTATGTGTAGGTTTAATTTACACAGTTATATAAATATGTTAATGGTTTGATGATATATGGAGCAATCTTTTTTTTTAAGAAGTCTGGAAAGTTGTCTATTCCAGCAGGTTGTTTATTTTGCATTTTGTTTATAATTTGAAGTATTTCCTTCTCTGTTGTTTCTGTGATGTACATGCTAGAAAGCAAGTTTTTAAAGAAAGGTGGTGGTTGTAGAGGTGTTGGATTTCTTGTTTTTAGTAGTCTACCAGTTATTTCAGAGAAGTGTTTGTTGAATATACTGGCTGTTTCATTAGGGTTTCCTATTCTTGTGTGTTCATGGATTAGTTCAATAGTTTGCGTTTTGTTATTTGCTGGTCATGTTTTTTTAACAATATTCTACATTGCTTTCGATTTGTTTTTGGATTTTTTTGTATACTCATCATTTGACAGTTGTTTGGCCTTTATTATAAATTTTTTTAGTGTGGCTGAATATCGCTTATAGTAGTTGACTTTTTGAAGATGGCACGAGTGTTCTTTTGCGAGTACATAAAGCTCTCTTTTTCTTTCACAAGAAATTTTAATACCTTTTGTTTGCTGTTTTGTGATACTGTAGTGGATGTAAGATGATGAAATAGTGTTTGTTAATATTAAAGAAAGTGTCAAACATTTCACATACTCCTGACCATGATTCATTAGTTAACAGTGAGATGAATTGTTCAAGGTTTTTTCATTATACTTCCTATCTCCTTTATTAGATTTGTTTTTGGTGATGTGAAATTTATTTTAAGAATGAGTATTGTGGTCACTGTCCCCCGTATCATTAGTGGTGATTGTGTGTTCTGCCTAAAAGGATTTGATCTTTTGCTGTTAGGAAGTTCTTTGACTACTGGCTGGTGTGTCTATTACTGCATCTAGTAATGATAATTGGGGACTTTTTATGTAAAATAAAGTTCAGCTTCTATGTCATTCTCAAAAGCAAAACGGTAGAAAGTAGAATTGATTTTGGGGCATTCAGATTGAGGTTAACATATGTCCAACTTGAGTGAATTTCTACAGAAATAACCGAGCAAGTGTATTTGAAACAATCATCATCAGTAGCATTAAAAGGGGTTTCAACTGCTTGATATAATGAACCAAGTACATACATAATAAAATTCCCTCTCATTGAGACAATTCAACTGCAAAACAAACTTTTAAATAACCAAGTCGATGTAGCAAAATCCTAAACTGATCATTAACAGACAAATAGGTGTTTTGAGCCTTTAATATTATAATAGGAATATTTACACACTGTACAGAAAGTCTCTATAATATCTCCAAGACAATTAATAGAATTTTAATTAATGCCAAATGTCTACATCAAAACAGTAAAATAAACATTGCTTAAAACTTGAATATCCATTCATGAATCAGAAGAATGCAATTGCACCTTCAGCTCTAACTGAGGTGGAGTAAATTCCATTTCAATAATATATTTTGTTATCTTTTCAACAAGTTTCCTTTCACATCCTCAGATGAAAATGAAAAGAAATAATTTTCATGTTAAAAATAAATAATTCCAGTAAATATTTTTTAATAATTTCTTTTATCATACATCAATTTTATTTTTATTATCATCTATATCTTCTTGCACAGATTCCAGAATGCCTGCACAGCCTTTCTGCCCTGCACCTTCTAGATCTTTTTGTATAGAGTTACCATATTCCTGCACAGAATTTACTTCTTCCTGCATCACATCTCCTTCATCTTCTTGCAAAGAATTGTCTTCTTTTTGCACAGCACCTTTTCGAGATGGTAGAACAGCTAAAAAAGCATCTTTCCAGGTTTTCCCTTCACTGACTCCAAGTAATATTTCAAATACTGCAAACAAAAATATTTCCTTACCTTTAAAAATAAAAATATATAATTCATTAGGAAACTTGGGTACTAACCATGATCAATCGTCAAAACTTTCCGTGTTTTCATTTCCAAGAACTCGCCTATTGGCAATTGGCCGTGGTGAATATTACTATCTTGAGCAATCCTGTGACAAAGTCCCTGAAATTTATTGAACATTTTCTATTAAGACATTTCCATTAGACATTTTTAAAGGCCTCTTCTTAAAGCAAAAGAAAACCTTTCCATTACCTTCTGAGAATTGTGGTCTACTAGTCCACCAATAACATACACTTTATCTTCTAAATAAGTTATCACATTTTCAGACTCACTACTCAGATAAGTAATATCCTCTTTCTTGAAAACTTTCAAGTAGTCTTCTTCATGGAAAAATAACTGAAAATAATTATTCATTTTTAATAATGATAGAAATCCATACTACTGGCAAACAATTTTAACATCTTACACATATTGTACATCTTACATCCCAGTTTTCATATCCTGTATTCTTGGACATTTCTTCTTTGCTCTTTCCACTGAAACTGGTAACATGGAGTTGCATTGGATTTTTTGCTCTTCGATTCAAACTGTAACAACGGAGAATTTGTTTTACGCACTTTGAAAGGCCCTAAAGTAAAAAAAAGCAACAAAAACAATGAAAGAATTGGGTCACGAACCAACCACTAATACCAAATATAACTAGAAGTAGTAATATATTACTAGAAGGAAATACTCACTTTACTATTCATGTAATCATCAAAAGATAAATCGATCACAACATGAATTTTGCAATTACTTTTTTCCATTGTGTTGTTCTTTAATTCTCTAACTGTTGGTCCTAAATTTATGTTGTTTAATTTAGCATGAAGTTTTTTCTCTTTTAATTTGGCTTTTTCTTTTGCTCTGAAACGTGAAGTTATTACCATTATCACTATAGTCATGAAAAATACAGACATTTTATTCACATGTGGGACACATGTTAAAATTAGGGTAGAAATCTTGGAATTATGTAAATGTGTATGAAGTGCATAGATTTTTCACCTTTTTTCTGGTTTCCTCTGTAACCACTTTTCCCTTTTCTGCATCTTCTTCATTTGTCTTTTAGATATTTTTTGTGAACTTTCATCCGGAATGCCAACAACTTCACATTTTACATTTCCTGGAGCCTCTTCATCTACCTTGATCCTTTTGGCACCACTTTCTCCATCGAGTTCTGCGTCTGGTATTTCCTCGTTTGACATGATCTTTTACACCTGTCCGTGGCTCTCCACCTGCTCACCACTGCATCTCACTGAGACCCACCACCCATACCCCGAAGTACTCGGAAGTTTATTCACATGCAATGAGAGAGGTTAAGTTTGTTCGTTGGGGAAAAAAAAACAAATAAACATCGCAACCTACCAACTTTACCAAATTTAATGGAAAATTTGAAATATCATCCAAATAAGAAAACAAATATTACAAGTACGTATAGTAAGATTATATTAATGCAATTGGAGTACCAATTATCATAATTCAAAAGAAATGTTTGAGTAAATAAATTATTATTTCAAGTGTGTATGGAAGTGAATATAGTGTTGGCATTATTGTACACGATTACATAGCGCCAGGTACAAAATGAATTGGTGGCCCAACATCTTTCTGATATTTACTGGAAACACAATGCAACACTTTCTGGCCCTTATCGATTGAATAGCAACTGCATATTTCTTTGAAAAAAAATCACAATCATGTTTTGTGCCATGTCCACCAAAATAAATGCCCAAAATACCACACATATTGTTATATATTGATAAAAAATTATCAGTTTTGAGTTTAATTTATGGCATCCTGAAAATAATGGAATTGGCCACTCATATTTCCATGATAATTTTATAATTCATTCAAATTATTAGGAGTTGTGATCTATTTACATGCAATAATTATTTTACTAATGTTGCAATTTTTAACATTTAATATTTGTTGTTCATTACCATCATTGCTACCCCGCGCATAAAAAAACATCTACTGCACTAACAGTGCTAATGACCAGAGCAGTTAATGTGTTCTGAAACATCAATCAAAAGTTGTGGTTCAGAGGCTCTTAATACTCGGTGTTCAGGCCTCAGTGAGCTCTTACCTTATACTGCAATATCATAAAGAGAACCCTTTGGGACCTATTATTCTTCTGGAGGATCAACTCTTGTAAGGAACCTACTTCAAATCCAAAATATGCGAAATTTCAAATTCTCTGTACGTAACTTTAAAATTACTGACATGCGCAATTTAATCTTATGGTCCCAAGTATTTCTGTCTCTTAAGAGAAGCTTATCGATATACTGTAGAATGTTTTACCCAGGCGTAGTACTGGGCTCTTTTGATTAATGTAAAGTTCAGGACCTGGTAGTTCAAACTATTATCACTTAGTGTGGAATGTTCGCATGAATCCTGCTAGTATTAAAATGCATTCAAGAACTTTCAATTTTTATTGTACCAGTTTTGTTAATTTCTTTGAGTAATTGCAACATTTCATTTGTCATAGTTACCATTTGCTTTTAATTGACAGTATTTGAATTATAGGAATTAAAGATAAAGTCATTCAATTTTTTGAGTCGCGAAGCTGTGGAAATTTACTTATTTGAAATATAAAATGAATATTTTAAAATGATTTGGAGTGTTAATAATTCAAATGTATTCCAGTGCACTTCATGAACATGTCCAGTCATTTAGTGTTACATGGACATTCTGGAACCATTCTCATGGGCTCTCCCCGGAGAGGAAGATCTGAGTTGGTGCAGCTGATAGCATCAAATGATGAAGAGACAGCTCTGCAAGAACAAAGAAAATAATGTTGTATTTCTATGTTTTATAATTATCTGATTGAAAGTGGCAGAAGCAACATGGGCCACCATCCCCATTCCCCCAGACACATTTTTTTGTGATTTTTTTTTTAATGTATTCATAATAATTACCATTCACAGAGCAGATCTCACCAGATGCAAAGTAATATTCTCATTAAGAGTATACTCACTTATTTATTTCTTGCAAACATTTAAAAAAAATATTTCAAAAATATTTCTGACCCCTTTGAAATTGTCCCTCCTGAAATATTTTCTGAATCCAGTGGCATCTTAAAGAATAAATGTTTTTTTTATTTTTGAAATAAATGTAATTTAATGAAGAATTCATTAGATATGAATAGTGAAGTTATGCATCACTTAAAATATTGAGAACAGTGTCCCTTGCAAATACTCATGACTTACGATGAACTTCAAGCCATCAAGACTAGAACACAGGAAGTTTAACTTGCTGACATTGATGTATATATGAGTACTTTAAAATATGTAATGATGTGTTCATTTGCTGTCAAAAAGTATTATTATTTTTAAAAAACATTATCTTTTTATAGAAAATTTTCAAAGTCTACATACAGTTGGCATTTTAAATAGTGATTGCTCCGCGCACGAATGAAGCATTTTGCTTAATATTTTTCCAAATTATGCAATAGTTTTCACCATCTCCGTAATTCTGTCAGTCACTGCCATCTCACTTTTACGAATCCTTTTGTTCATATCTGCTCTAGTTTTTACACACACACACACACAGTGAATGAACTAAATAAATAAAAAGGTCCCAAATACGAAAAAAATGGCTAATTCCCCACCTGCAGACCAAGTCTCTTGACCCAAACAAAAGTGGAGCGGATAGTGTCAAATCGTTACGACCGGACGGACACTGGAAGGTCACCCTTTTACTGAATAAAGATCAAACCGTCAGATATCTCACATGATAGCAATTTCTAGGACTTTAACCGACTGTGTTTTCCATCGCTTGTCATCATGTATCTTTGACTTGACATCTCCTGGTCTCTAGTCTTGGTGGGCTGTGGGGGTGGGCGCGTGGGCGGAGGGGCTTTACTTGGGCATGGCGAAGCGGATCTTCACGTAGGCTTCGGGGGGCGGAGGTCGGTATTCCGCGCGCATTTCCGTCATGCACGACCAGGGCTGGCAGCGGTGGCCCGGCTCCCGGTTTTTGCAGCGGCACTGCGAAAACATCGCATTCAGAAATGACGCGCAGATTGCGCACGTATCCAGAGGCCCCCTTTGGAGAGAGACCTCTACGGTTTTACACGGAATGTTATGTTCATAAACGTGTAAAATACAGTACACTCTCTCTTTACCTGCTACTTCAGGACCTCTGCCCCGACCAAATAACGGTTAGGTCGGTTAAAACGTCATTCCTGTATGCTACTGTATTTTCAATATGCAGTAGAGCACATAATTGAAGAATATTTATGTGCTCGTATATTTGGCTTAAATAAGCCGTACTTTAAATCTCATATTCATCATAGCACTGCGCTTTACATACAATACAATAATCTCTTTACAACGTAAACTCAAGGCGACTGGTTAAAACGTGGTCGGTTAAGATGGAGTGTACAGTATTGTAATTTTTAAATTGCAAAGTAATTTATTTTTATATTCATTTTGATTACATATATTTTTAATTGACATTTTAATATTATTCTTTGGTCAATAAAGCTAAGTAAGTTTTTCAGATTTTTTGTTGAAAGCTTAAAACGCTTTAACACTCTTGTTAAGTTATATTTTTTTATAATTACTGCCGATGTTAATCGAATGAAAATGAAAACTTCAATAATCCATACACTCACAAAAAAATTGTCTGAAAAATGTATTTAATTGATAAAGACAAAAGACAATGTTTTCACAAGTTTTGCTTTAGTCATATTTATCCTTGCTGGGTATTTCTTAAAAGGCTATTTGTTTTGAAGAAGGTTTTCTTAGATTTTGTTTCAAGAATACTTCATACTCTTACTGTCTTGTCAAGAGTTGATAATTATACCTTCTCTAAACCTGATTTACATCCATGTAACAAAAATTAAATTTTACAAAGGAAAATCAAGTTTCAATTCGATTTGCTAATGATTTGGTTTAATATGGCATTCCATTTGTTCTTATCTTACGGAATGTTACCTATTTTATCACTCGTTTTCAATAAATTTAGTAACTCCTATAGCAATGCAAAATCCATCTAAAAGCATTTCAGAGTAAATAGTTTTTAACAACTTTTCAGCAGTAGGAACCCATACCTCAATATCTTCCAATTCTGGTACAATGTTTATCATTATCCATAATTCTCCGTTTTCCAATTACCTTACACATCACATCACGTAAGATACTAACGCGGCTCTCATCATACTGTTTATACTTCACAACTTTTTTAAGCTTCGCGAAATAATGGGTCATATGAATAAAAATGAGCACTTGCTCATGAGTACTTGCTCCGGAGCAAAGTGAGTCTACTCCGCGGCACTGAGCAGAAGCTCCATTTCGTATGAATAAAAACTTCGTATGTCTCCGAAGAACTTACTCATGTCTCGCGAGCATTTGCTCGTCGTGAACAAGTGATAGTGCAGGCTAAGAGTTTTAAAAATTGGGTTCTTGAGCAACAAAGATGTTACATACGTTACTCGCGTCGCGCACACATTTGTGCGGAATAAAGAGCAATGGTTTGTTGTCTCATTCTTTAAATTCGAATATGAATAGCAGTAACGAAAAACAGGCGCTAGTGGCCCAGCTAATTTTTACCGAAATGCTAAGTGAATATAAACTTATTTTTGAAAAGAGCCAGCTTTCGGAAGTACTCTGTGGCCGAAACGAAACATTACAAAGTTTCAAAAAACAGTACCCCGAAAAATTCCAAGTAGAAAAGCGCGAAGGAAGAATTAACATAGAAGATATGCAATATGAAAAAGCGCCTGAAAGCAAACGCCGATAAAAATCGTACCAACTATACATTGTACTTTTCGAATCGGCAAAGATTCTAATAGTCTACATCATGAGAATTTCGCCTAATCTTGAATTTTTTTTTAGTCCACTGCCTGTGCATATCAACACACGGTAAAAAATCGGCCAATTTAACCTTACTTTTATAAAGTGAGTCTGCTACTAAGGTCCCTCCGAAATTTTGGAGCAAGTGCTCACTCTAGAGAGTAAATGCTTAACTTTATTCATACCAATTCTGAGCATTTGCTCGCCAGTTGAGAGTATGCTCAGAGTTGGAGCAAGTGCTCAGAGACTGAGCAATTGCTTACCCTCTTTATTCATACGAAACTGAATAGAATCTCGGAAACTCGGAGCAAAGAGTACTTGCTTACTTTTATTCATACCACCCAATGTTTTTCTTCGATTGGAAATTACACTAATTGAAACAATTTAAACTCAAATCTTAGACAAAATTGTTGTTTTTACTATGATTTCTGAACAAAAATAATGTGACAAATTGTTCAAAAACTTAAGTGAGTATTTAAATGTTAGGAATTGAGTTATCAGAGCTTAGAAATTATTTACAAACTGGTAAGGGACACATTTTTTGTGAGAATCATTGAGAAAAAGCTTTACTTGCCATTACATTTCTGCAGAAAGTAGAAACTGTCGGGAAAATTCTCGGGAACAAAATACTGAATTTTTAATATGAATGGTTCATGAATGTGTGTGAAGTATGAAGGATGTAATCGTGTTTTTTTAGCCTTTACTTAGCGTCGTAACTAGTTACCCTTGTTTTTTCAATGGTGCCTACATATAATTCACTCACATTTAATTATGAATTTTGATAAGAGAAATTAAATAATTTCCTTGTACATTATTGTCCATTATAACGAAAGAGGTGATTCATAATTATTAAATATTCATATAAGGGAACTTACCTCCCAGACAAAAGGCGGCAGGGGTATGTGCGGGAAAAGCAGATCGTACGGCAAGCCCTAAAAGTGATTTAATGCTTAAATGAATATAAAATGTATCGGTATAGAACAGAACTCTTATTTTAATGGTGGTTAAGTGGTTAACATGGACAGGTTCAATCGCGTTTAAGATAAATAAAATGTGCTCATAATTATCTTCTTACTTTTATTCTCTACCAATGAGATGAAAGAAACTACGATGACTGCGTGAACGAAGAGAGAGTGGCATTCAGCATGGCTTTTGTGCCTCTCCGACCCGGCATTTTACTGAATTTCTGTTCTTATTTTATTATTTATTTCAAAACAGTTAATATCGGTGTGTGACGTGAATATTCCTCATAACTTTTTAAAAAGTCGACGGATTTTGGTGAATAGATACTTAATTAAATGAGCTATTGAGAGGGAGTGGCGTGTGCAAAAGTGTTTAAAGCCGAAGCTTACAAAAGCACCTTCAGGAGTGCGCTTTAACGTACCCTCGTTGATAATCCTCTCTGCAAACAATACGCTAAGAAAATGGTTTTGCAACGTTTATAAGACATCATCAACAGAAACTACAGTAATTGTGCTAATACAGGGAGAAGAAACACAATGCAAGAGAGCATTAAACAAGACGCAACATTTAGAAAATCACTGGCTTTGACGAAAGAAAAACCGCAAGCACACCTGAAACCAACAACACACGTTGCACTACACCACGCGTCTAGCTACTCCTAACTTTAGCTGGGTTTCTCCAATTAATATCAGGAGAATGCTGAAGCATCTCTAACAAAAGGGCAAAGGCCGCACCCGATATTTCGTTCCTCTTCCTCGTCAGTCACACACACACACACACACACACCACAAATACCACGTTCCAGCGAGGGAGGAACACCGCAACCTCCCGGGATATAACATGCACTACACTTAAGGTATGTCTTCTCCAAAATTATGAAAAATCGTGTTTTATTCCATTCTAGTTCATTCTTTAGAACATAAATTTGTGATTAATTTACAAAGGGAATTATGAAAATACATCAACTTGTGGAGATTGAATGTTTGAAGTAAATCCTAAAATCTGACCAATTTATTATTAAAAAAAAGGGAATTAAAAAAAATTATTTGATCTTTAAGAGCATGTAGAAATTAAATGTACTAAGGAAAACAAAATAGAAACAATATTTTTTCTTCAGGTAGACAGCTACCTTAAGGGACAGATGACCATAATAGACGCACTCGACAACACAATAAATAATGAATCAATCTAACAATCAAACAGAATTGAGCGCCTGGTGCACCTGGTGCAGCGCCAGGCTGTTGAAGAGGGGGTGGCGGCCGACGCACTGGCGCGCATGCGGCACGAAGTCAGAGTTGTAGGTGGACTCGTGTCTGAGCGGGGTCTGCACGTAGCAGCGCCGCTCCTCCACCCAGTTGCCGATCAGCACCTTGGAGCTGAACATTTCGGTTTGCGACGTTTTTGTTCTCCGATCGCCTGTACATGCTCTTTACTTACGTGTTTCGACTAGGGTGAATTTTACATTCGAAATAAGCTTCCTGTAGTAGATAAAATGGCTTTATTTATTTATTTATTTATTTACGTCAAAAACAGTTAAAAACTGTGTGACGTGCTATGGTGAGAAGTTGATTAGAAGTTATATTTATGTCCAAAAACAAAACAAGGGGCCATCTCAGCATTTACTCGAGGATCAGGGAAACTGGACGAAAACCTGCCTCGTTAATTAATTCGATGTAATGCAAGGTACTGCGGAAGTTAATATAATGCCATTAATCTTGCTATTTACCATTATAATATATTATAATGTTAAAACACGATCAGATAGGATAAAATGTATTACTGGTAGGGAAAAGACAATATGTGCTCTTATCAATTATACAAACGCACTATTGCGCTAATGAATAATCAGCTAAATTACACGTAAACGTCTCTTTTAACAACTTGTCAGATAAATGTTATATACACATACATAAATTATTATTTAAAATCAAAGGTGTTAAAATACTATACCTGACTTATGGTAAAGAACTTCAATTTATAGTTTTCTTGAGCTCGTGAATCTCTGGCCCTCTCTCTCACTCTAAAAACAACTTGAATTCAGAATAAAAGTAGGAAGCGGCGTTTTAGGCAAAATTTGGTAGAAATATTTTTACCCTTGTAATATAAATTATTTGCATCGGCGAATGGGCAATACATTTTGTCTCACTCAAACTTAATTGTATCGTAGCCTTCATCAAATAGGGCAGTCGTTATTTGACTTTTTTCGCCTCCCTTCAATCATCATTAAACATGTAAATAAGTGAAGGAACATATTTTAAAAGCGAATAAACAACAGTAACTCGGACTACAGAGAACTTGAGAAACTTTTTAGAATACTTTTTGGAGTCCAACACGTTTACCATCGAAAAAAATGCACGCACTAGTAAATACATGTATTGTGAGAACACTTTATGAACTACAATTGAGAATTTTTTCACACATAAATATTACATTATAATTTTAATAAAATGTGTAACATATATAACTTTATTAAGATTAAATATCCACGTTGATGCATCTTATACGAGCTGTTCGCGACATCGTTGCACGTTGAGCAATAACACTCTCGTTTCCTGTGGAGGGGGCGCGCCAGCTACGGGGATCTGGCGATGCACTTGCCTGTACTGGGGATAAATGACGAGCTCCCGCTCGTCCCCCTTGGGGGTCTGCTTGCACCTCCGGAACATTCTTTTCGCGAGGAAGGAATGTTTCTGCGACCTCCGTCGCCGTCGCCTCGCGACTGGGCTCCATTGTCACTGCCCCGAAGGCAAGAAACAGTACGGGGCACTGTTGCTAAAATAAAACACTTGACGAAGTTACTATAGTTATACAAGATGAAGTTGCTTTAGTTTCTCTTCATGAAGTTACTGAACTGTAATATAGTTAGGACTCTTCACAATTATTATTGTTCTGAATGTAGATAACAATTTACTAATTGTGATCCTTTTGTTATTCATAGCAACTTGCACTACACTTAATACACAACATTTTCATCGGCAATTAGATCACGTGCCACACATGAATGTATTTCAATTGTACTGTATTCTCTCTTGTTTCTGGCTCTCGTATAGAGAGCCTAGTTCAGAACCTTCTCACTGGATTAGATGATTCTTGTCGTTGCTGCTTACCCCTCACTATCGTGTTTGTCCTACTATTGCTATACTGTGGATATAATTTCATTTATTACACTATTAACAACACCTTTCTTGGAAGACAGGCGTCGCTAATATGTAGAGAAGGGTTTCGCTTTTATTTTTTCCAAATAAGTTGTATGTTTGCTGCTTTCTTTAGGCAAAATGCAAGACAAAGATAACATTTCAAAGAAAAAACTATTTAAAATTGCGAATAATAAAAAATTACTATAACAGAAATGTCAAAGAATAGAAGAAATACCGAATGCGAAACAGGCTTCCTTTTGTCTACTCGAATATTAAAAGCCAACTGTGTGTTTAAATATTGCTGTAAAGTTTGCAAATAAAAAAAGTTGATGAGAAGTGCATATCAGACGACACATTTTGAACGGTTAAATAATTAAAATGGAATAAAGAACACAATTTCTAAAAAAAAAGGAACAACGTGATGCTAATTGAAATCGAAATAAAAATCTAAATTTTACTGAATTATTAACAGGTATATAATGATTCCATCTATTTGCAATTTTCATTTCAACGCTTCTTACAGGAAAAAACCGTTAGGATCGAGCTTTACGCTGCCACAACATTAAATTTGGAACATCCTGCAGAACGTGACGTAAACACACACGTTGCGTCATTTTCAGATCACACAGGATTTGTTGCGTTTCCGTCGCGATACTTTCACGCCTCGCTCTTTACACGAACGAAAAAGCAGAGAAACCCTCCAGGTGCGTTTTCTGATTTCAGCACAGAAAGACATCGCTGACACGATCACTCCTATCACCCACAGACCAATAGCTTCTCGAAGATGTAGTGTATTTAGTGCGTTAACTGAATCAAGAACGTTAGCATCCGTCTTCCTTCCGCACTTGAAGTAATTTTCTCCTAATGCTCTACGAGTTTCAAAATCTTTTATCTTGGCAGTCAAGCCCGTCTCCACCGCTCTGAGAAGCAACCTGTTAAATCGCGCACTTTTCGACCAGTTCTTCCGCGTCGCGTAAGTCATATAAGCAGGCTTCAGTATGCACTCAGACACTCGATGGAACATGTTGCAGTTATTACGCATTCCTCCTACCTCCCTTTGCTTCACCTGGAGTGTGAACGACGCCGAAAGAAATGCCGATTTTCTCGTCGAATTAAGATACTGTATTCCGTAATACCTACGCCCACCAGCAACCTTCAGTTTTCGCACCAGCGATGCCAAAGTTCCTGGAAAGTTCTCAAGGTACCTCACGTGAGATTCGAACCACCAAGGCACGAAAATTGTCGTAACGGCCGCGTCGACTTCTTCGAGTGTGTCGAGTTCGTCTACATGCGCGGGGACGAGAATAGAGCCCGCCAAAGAGCTACCAATGGAGTTCCATAAGAAGATGCTCATGAAGCTCATCCATACCATTAGACGACGAAAACGCACTTTGAAGATACCGGTGATGAACGTCTGAACGCTCTCAAACAGCGCCTTGTTGAAGTTTGTCCTGAAAGAGAGAGTTTGTAAAGCTGAGAAGGCGACGATGGAAGCCGCTGTGGAGAGCCAAATACCATAAGACACTGTCAGAAGGATTCTACGACGAATATGAGGCGCCTTCATTGTCAACAAACAAATGTCGTTGCTCTCGTGTGGATAAAGAAAGTCGACCGTACCTCTCAGGTCTGTACGGTAAAATGTTGGCTCTACGTACACATCAATTGTTCCATTTGCTGCGTATTCATAACCTTTCTCCTGAGAGGTTTGTGTATACAACTGTTCTAAACGAATGTGAATATTTTTGCAACTTAATCCGCTGTGTTTAATTATCAAGTGCAATGTTGAGTCATGTCTGTTCGTATGGACTGTATTGGACTGACACCATCGTTTAGCATTTCTGTCTGGAAGAACTCCTACCTTTACAACACCTTTTACTAAATTTTTGGATCTTGCTGTTGTACTCTGCATTATTTTATGACGATTCTGTCTTATATGAGTGCTATTATGAATGAACCGTAAAATTGGATATCTGTAAGCAGCAAAATATTCTTCGTACAGCATCGTCGAAAATATTAGCAAACTCATGAAAAATTTCATATAATTCATGGCTTATATCAATCTTGGCCAGTTTTTCTCGTGTGTTTTGTGCTGCTTTATCTGCCTGTTTTGTGTTATTTATGTAGGTTTATTTTAACATTACCAATGTTTGTTAGTTTTTACATTAGTAACAAAGGTTGAAGGTGTAAGAATTTGATGTCGCCGCTGCTCTTGGTAGAAATTCACAGAGCTCAGATACTGGCGAGACACAATGTGAGACGAGAAAAACATTGTTTTTCAAGTTTGTGGTTCGATATAATGAGAATGCGCTATATCGAACCATTTCTCCTTCCTTTTTTAAGGACACAAAACCTGTATAGAAGGGTCGAAAGTAATAACAGAAAGATTTCTTAAAAATTTATCTTAACAAAACGTTATAGTTTGACACTCTTTTTGCTTGGGTTTAGAGTTGATAAAAACACTGGCAGAGTGGCACATTTACAGTGACAAAATGTACATAGCGATGTGTATGAGGAATAAAACAGGTTGTGGAATTTCTTTCTCTAAGAAAATAACATGATGTTAAAAAAATTGTGGGACGCAGCAATATTTCTAAGATGACCAAACTTGTTTTATGATGATTTGAGATGAAATGAGTTTTCAACCGACACGGCATGCATTGCAATGCATCACTGAAATACATCCTGCAAAGAACGCTCGAAAAAATAATAGTTTTGTACACTAATTCTATTTGTATTGAAAATTCATCAAGGATAGAATTTTCTTTACAAAAGCTCTTGAAACAAATCTAGTTTTCCTAATATTTATTCATGAATATATTTCTTTTTATCATCTATTATTTTGGATAACTAAGAGCTATTGATCTCTCCATAAAGGGAAAGTAAACCATTAATGACAGGTATTAGAACGTGAGAGAGATGTTTACTGGTGATTTATATTTTGAATTCTGAAGGCAAGAAAAAAGTAGATTGTTTAGGAGAAAAATTTGTAAAGTTCTTCATTAGCGTCTAAAGAAAGTCATTAGCTTCGAAAAATCCAATTTGGAAAACAGCACGAATGCTTATAAAGACGTGGTAAACAAGCGGACACTTTCCCTTCATTAAAATGCTGCATTAAAAACCACACTAAACAAGATGGCGTCTCTTTTAATGAACAACTGAGTAATTCAGCAATCGTTGATATTCAAATGTTTATAGTAAGATTACTCCGCTGATGATTACAAATATTTAAATTTTATTTCAGGTTCGACAATAAAATTGCGAATTGAATTATTGTGAAATGTTCTGCTACAAAGCAAGATTACTCCGTTTTCGAATTAGAGTTTTAAATATTTTAAAGTGAAAAGAGTATTTTTAAGGTACAAGGTAAATGAGGACCTGTTTTTACGCTGAAGATTTTGCAATTGTAAGATATATTAATTACTTAATCTCGTTCTTAAATACTTAATCGTTCTCTAATACTTTGCTATAGTTGATTCAATGAAAGATGAAAACTCTTCCAGAAGAACGATTTTTCCCGCTTCAGGAGCTTATGTCTGTTTCTACATCAATATAATTTGTTCGTAACATTGATTTCTTATGTAGTAATCATAGATGAAAATGAATTTGCTAAATGATATTTTTTAATTTTTTAAGGCACTAACATTACGTGTGTAGGCTATACACTTTTATAAAGAGGGCCCGGATAAAAGTTTTGCGGGCAGGCCCGCACTCACTTCGTTACGCTACTGACGAGAGTAGTATGTTACTGGTAGTGAATTGATTTGTAATGTAGGGTACATGATAAAGAAACTAATGATGCAGATACAGACTTTCTTGCACAAGTCAGTTTCCTATTTTATTGAGTCGGTGTAAGTTTTCCTCCATTCTCTTTCCTGCTGCTGTATATCGGCTCCTACAAGACCTATCAGGGCTTTTGGAGGTACCTACCTCTTCTGGGGTCATTCTCAGCGAAATGTCCCTTCCCGGTCCCCGATCTGGAATATACCTCTTTGGGTCCTCAACCATGAGAAGAGATGCAAATCCTCAATTATACAACATCTAACACACAGTTTTCTGACAGGCCAAGAAATTCTGGAAGGATTGAGGTATAGATAGAATTTGGGAGGGACTTTGCAGGTCACCATGCCACGAATATAATTTAAAACATTCACGCCACACACAGATTTCAAACCCGTAACCTTAGTGTCGTCGATCATGAGTTAACTGTTCTCCATGTTACTACGTGTCACTACGCTGAATCACTTGAACGTTCTATTTGTAAACGTGTTAAGGTAACGTAGTATAATTTGATAAAGTAATAATATAACTAAAGTTGATCATTTTATACATACGCTGACATTAATATGTTTAAATCTATGTGTGTGTGAATGACTTTCACACCGTTTCAACAACAATGAAAAAAAAATTAATCTAGCATAACATTTTATCAACATCGCACTCAGAAATGGACACTTTTCTCAAAATGAACTAACTATACCCAAAATGGTGTAGAATATAATATTGACAGCCGATTTTCCTCGACCAGATATCTCCAACCAGCATGGCACCGTCCCAGCCGGAACAAGCTCTGAGTTC
This sequence comes from Gryllus longicercus, assembly GCA_038098605.1. NCBI lineage: Eukaryota > Metazoa > Arthropoda > Insecta > Orthoptera > Gryllidae > Gryllus > Gryllus longicercus. The sequence continues at coordinate 1,413,184 of JAZDUA010000398.1, forward strand.
CAGACTGGTCTCCCGACGTGTGTGGTAATGTAGTGCAGTGAATTTCATAAACAAACATAATGTCGACTCTGTCCTTCTGGTAGAACAAAGCAACACTGTGCAAAGATGTTAAACACGCAACCAACCAATTGAAACTGAATCTTAGAGACACACAAGTTAAATTATTTGAGCTAAACTTTCTCTCAGAAAAACACTTCATCCGGCATGGTCTTCACCTGAACCTTGTCGGAAAACATGCACTCGGTAGCAAGCTTGCAAAACACACCCTTTCACACAATTAGAGACTATACTGATCATAAAAAATAATAATAATGTTTATTTTAACAAAACAGTGATATTTAATGAATTAGTTTACATTTATATTGTATAATTAAAAAAAGACTTAATGAACAAAGTAACAAATAATGAACTTCAGCTTCCGGGTCAATGACTCCCATCTCAATCAGGTTTTTGTACAGTTTCCCTGATCCTTTGAGCAGATGCTGATATGGCCCCTTGTTTTGTTCTGGACGTAAATGTAGCTTCACTATGCGCACGTTTTGTTGAACTCTCCCTTTGCTGGCAATGGTAGGAGAAGATGTAAATGCGAGTTACTATTTGGTAGAAATGCAGAGAATCATACTTGCAATTCCCTTACAGATGTAAAATAAGTTTTCTATAACTCGGAAACGAAAATGTCTATTGTTTTCAAATATTCGTAATTCCGCTATTTTTTAAAATTAATTTTTATTTATTTATTTTAAACTTTTACTCATCTTTCAACTATTTACAGTTAAAATGACGTGAAGGGATTCTGGAACTCAAGAAAACGTGCGAAGATAATCTTCTCCCTCATACGTTACATACAGTTTTTACTTTTATTACTAAATAAACCTAAATCTAAAGCAAATGCAATGAGGGCACTACGACTAGTATCACAAAATGGCTTCCAGGCACTTAACACGCGCTGGCAGGAGTGTGTCGCTGCGGAAGGGAACAATTTTGAAGTAAGTAATATGGGAATGCGTCAGAGTATCTTATTTTAGAGTTATTAACAATTTCCGGGAACTTTTTGAAACTAGTATGTATAAGTATTTACGTAGAAGGTATACGAGCTTAGGTACATGCAGCCTAAAACGAGAGGGGAACAACTAAATTTCTGGGTCCCTTGCCCATTAAAACTGCTTTTCAAATAAACTTCTACAATACAATCCCCATCTTATGGAAGATTATTTTATATACACTACTATTCTTCAGAATATTTTCCAAAAGAAATTATATTCTCCCACTAGAAATGCCTCGAAAAGCACGAATTATGACCGTCAGTAGAAAAAATTCCGTTTGGTTATTAAAAGACACGATAACAGTATATGTTATTTTGCCAATGAAAACACTTAATCACTGGTTCTTTCGGCATTGTTTCACTATACAGAGAGAAAGAGTTTCACCAAATGCTGTTTCGAGCCTCTACACAGAAACACAGTACTGACATTGCCATCCCTGCCACCCATAACGCAATCGCCTCTCGGAGCTGAAAAATGTTCACTTCGTTCACACGTTTAGGAGGATATACATATGTCGTCCTTCGACAATAATAGTACAAACTCTTCAGATTGATGTGAAGTTCGTCATCTTTTATTTTGTCTGTCAGCCCTGTTTCCACAGCCCATCGAAGTATAGTGTTCAGTCGAGTTGCATGGGTCCAGTTCTTGCGCACGGCGTAGGACATGTAGGCAGGTTTTAAAACACACTCACGCACTCTGTGAAGTATATTACAGCTTCCTTCCTTTTTGGCGACATTTTGTTGGCTTATGTACAGGGTGAATGATGGCGAAAGAAATGCATTTTGTCTGGACGCCGCGGCGTGTTCTACTTCGCGATTCCATAATCTTTCATCGACGCTAACTTTTTGGATCAAAGATGACAGAGTACCGCCAACACCCTCAAGGTAAGTCACGTGGGTCTCGAACCACCAAGGAACATAGATTTTGGAAACGGTCGCATCCACTTCCTCGAGGGTATCGACTTCGCTCTCATACGCAGGGACTACCGTAGATCCTGTCATGTTGCTGCCAATGGCATTCCACAAGAAAATACTCGTGACACTGATCCATATCATGAGACGACGCAGTCGTTTTTTGAAGATACCAGTGATAAACGTGCACATACACTCAAACAGCGCAGTATTGAAGCTTGAACTCGAAGACAGTCTATGTAAAACTGAGTAGGCGATAATCGAAGCTGCAATGGTAAGCCAGATTCCGTATGACATCGTCAGAAGGACACTTAGTTGTCTTTGAGGCGATCGACGAACCAGCAAACACACGTCGTTGCTTTCGTGGGGATACAAAAAGTCGACTGTTTGCATCAGGTCTGTGCGAAAAAATGTGGGTTCCACGTATACATCTACTACTTCACTTGCAACGTCTATGTATCCTCCATCTTGGGTATATTTTCCTTTTATCCATAATGTTCGTACAATTCTGTGCGTACACTCCATTCCGCTGTACTTAATAATCAAATGAAGAGTGGCGTCATGTCTATTTATTTGTTTTCCAAAATGACACCACTGGCCACCCCATCTTGATTCAAGTGCTCCTACTCGAACAACACTTTTCTTGATACTCTCGGGTGTCAAAAACGATTTCTGATTGTTCGGGTTCTGAATTATCATCTTTTTAATCCCTTTCGAAATTTCTCTCATTAGTGGGTGACTTATAGACACCGATAGAGAAGCTAATAAAAGTGAAGATGCGAATAAAACTGAAGGATGCATTGTTGCTTTTATTTATTCCGAGATCGTGACTTCTAATCAAGAATTATATTGTTGTTCAGTGCAAGTAAATCGTATGTCCTTGGAGCCAAAATAAATGACCATAAATAGCTCGATGCGCAGTCGGAGGCCGAGAAATTAAATTCACTACATATTATATCTCCGAAATCAATTTAAATTAATTATCTCTGATTATCTGTCACTTTGACAATATTATAAAACATTTTCACTGGATAAAATAATGACACCTTTAAGAATTAGAAAGGACTTTTAACTTAATCACCGCACGTATATGTAGCAATGTATACTCTTGACGTATTTCTACAAAATATTTATGGGTAAAAAGTTTTGTTTGGATATTCAGAATAAAAAATTGAAATACTTTACTATTTAAAAGAAATGTTAAACATTTCATATTAGGTATACAATTTGCGACAAAAAGTATTTTCTTAATTCACAAACGTTTATTTATTTTAAGCCAATGTTATCTGGAAAAGTTAACCACAAAACTAATTCACCTCATGTCAAAAACACGCGCGACGAGGTTAATTGACTCGATTTTGAATTTTACGATCGCACACTTCTGTGAACGTAGTGACAATGAGCTCACTGGTAATACGTAGCCATTTCTGTAATGCACAGAATGTTAAAAAAGATAATTAGTGAATCACCTTCATACTTGAAACTTTTTAGACACCAAGTATCTTTATGGAGAGAAGAGGTGTAAACACTAGCCGTCGATAAAACAGCAATGGAAAAATAATGCTATTGATCATGAAGCTAGACAAACAAGAACTTCAAAACAAGCGAAATTGCACGTCATTTTCAGCTCGAAGTTTTTTTTTTTTTTTTTTTTTTTTTTTTTTTGCATCATTCGAATGAATTCTCTGTGAAGTGACTCTTTAATTTCTTCTCTAGTCAGCGAATCATGAAATGAGCAAAATAATAAATGTGTTTGTTTTGAAAGTGTTTGTAACGTGCATAATGTACTGGGTGAAGAGACCGAGCCTCTTTACGTGCTTTCGGATGCATAAAATTAATCAATAGTTCCTTATTCCTTTTCCTTCATTCTTCCTTCATTCTCAGTAATACTCAATTAGCAAATAAAGTAAACGCTCATTAGTATGTGCTCGCTTAACACGAGTTTTGTCGTAACACGGATAGTAATAATACGGTGTCTACGATTTCATTAGATATTCAGGAAGTCGTAAAAAATAAAAAATAACCTCTATATTGATAAAATGAAATAATTATGTGCGTCGTCATTGCCAACAATATTATTTATTAAAAAATAAGCTTTCGATGGCTTAGCCATCATCATCAGTTTCCGGCTGTATGTAAGCCACAAAAACGACTAACTAGGACAGCAGAAAACTGATGATGATGGCTAAGCCATCGAAAGCTGCATTTTTAATAAATAATATTGTTGGCAATGACGACGCATATAATTATTTCATTAGAAATGCCAACGATAACTCACCACAATACCTATATCTATATTGATAACTTTTAAAGTGCGCTAAAATTGAAAGAAAACTATGCAGCTTGTGCCCATACTATGGGTTTGTGGTTCTACAGCTCTGTAGGTGTCTGTGGATTCGTTGGATACTCAGGAATTCTGAAAGAAAAATGAAGCAGTTTCGATTTTGACTGAGAAGAAGCAAAATTTGATTGTGTTTTCCGCCTATTCTTATAATACCCGTATCAACTGAATTCTCGTAATTAGTGCGTCACAGCTTACGACATAGCTGACAATTTGAGACAGCAAGATTCCAAGAAGGAGGCCGCCAGTCATTGAATATATGTTTTTTATATGTTGCGTTGTGTTAGCTATATTTTTTATATTGTTGGTTCTTAAAAAATGTCGCACTGTATGTATACTACAGGGTTATTACAAATGATTAATCGGATTCTAATAATGTATATTTCAGAAACTGTAACACAAAATAATGAGTGATACGTTGACAAACGTGCTGTTGCTTAATTAAAATTCTCAAAATTATTTTTATTCGTAAATGAAAATGAAAAAAATATTGTATGTAACACGTGGATAAAGAAGTCGCATTGCACTCATGGTAACTTACAAAACTCGCTCCTACCTTCATTCGTTTTTTTGAACGTATCACTAGTGCAATTATAACCTTCTTTACCCACTATTCCGTTGGTTACTATTATTGCATCTTCTTTCATTAAATATATTGAAGGTATTTTTTTATTTTATGTAACGCTAAAAAAATGCATGTGTCAGCCGACAGACTGACTATTCCAATGTGTTTTACAATTATTTCTACTAATAATTTAGTGCATTAATAATAAAGAAGAAGAAAAATGAATTTGCTTTAATATAATCATGGCTTTAGTTTTTATTCATTATGATTTTCATTATTATCTGTATAATTTTGTTAATTCATTATAAAATAAAATATAAAAACAATACATTTCAGCAAAAGCTAAAATGTTTGTGCGCGTGGAATGAAATTGAATGCGATTGTAAATTCTCAGAATGATTTAGATTATAAATATTTTCTCTGTTGGGACGTGAAAGCAGCTTAGCCGTACAGATGCAAAACCAACTGCACGAAAGCTTTGTTAATACCTGCATTAGCAGTAGTGAGGGAATGTTGCATGCGTAATGGAGAATAGAGCGAGGGAGATGTTCCACCCTGTCCACTTGTAATGCGTTATCGGTGTAGGCCATTATCATGGTCTCGGAAGCGACCCCACTACATTGTAGGAAATCTGAAGAGGTGGGACGACGGGATGCTTGTGTTATTCGAGCAATTGGAGGGAGTAGTTAATGAATGTCATTTTGATCACAGCTTATTTAGCTCCAAGAAGAGAGTTGCGCAATTAGATAAAATTATGTGATTTCGTAGTAATACAATGTTATATTATAGTATTACATAAAATTAATATCATATCATAACTTTTATGTAATAATGTAGCTGTTTTATAACTCGTTTTCGTAATAAGAAATGAACAAATAATATTTATCTTCTTTCGCCCTACCCGGGAATTGCCATCTGTAAAGTAGTATATGTTTTTGATAAATAATCAATATTTATATTCTCCTCGAAAACAAGGCGGGATTGCCAACTGAACGTTCTTACTTTTATTACCTGCTAAACTGGTATTTACTACGTCTCCGAATGTATTTATTTATTTATTTATTTATTTATTTATTTATTTATTTATTTATTTATTTATTTATTTATTTATTTATTTATTTATTTATTTATTTATTTATTTATTTATTTATTTATTTATTTATTTATTTATATTTATTTATTTATTTATTTATTTATTTATTTATTTATTTATTTATTTATTTATTTATTTATTTATTTATTTGCCTCTAACATAAACCATCGATTTACAGAACAATTTATTTTGAGCGGATTTTGTGAATCCACCCCATACGAATAACGGAATGTTATCATCAGTTTTGGAACAAGAAGCGCGGTTTGATGTTATTTGCTAATTTTATCTCCAACTGAAATAAAACACGAGATTTTCAAATCCAATACTGCCACGCAATACACGGGCAATAGGGGAATTTTATTTTATTTTCAATCAAACTCTTTACCTTTTCCGACGACCTTACCGTCCACCTAGATTGCTATCAAACATAGAAAATAATTACAATGACAAAATACTAAATGTTTATACTCTTTTGGAAAAGAAGCTATTGAAACTCATTCCCACAGAAACCCATAGATGAAAACTCATTGCGCGCATTCTTCTATGGCCTTTTACTTTCTATCTTTTATTTATAGTGATAAAGTGACATTTTTGGCCTTCCCTGTTGGTTGTATCACTGGCTACACCAATGTCGGCCGCTCGTGCTTCATCAATTTCCAGAAAATTGACGTCCTTCAGCATCGGCCATCCACTTCATAACTACTTTCCCTCATACACTTATTGAATGTACACTTTTGCTTTCGACACCAAATAAATTAACAACATTTGCGACAAATACCCATATGGCCTCCCGCCTTTGTCGAACATGATATCTGTGTCACCTCTAGCACCTTCTGGCGTCTTGGTATTACTCGCGCAACTTTTCTTGAACGATGGATTGAAGAAATGCGGGTAGAGAGGGGGTATTAATTACGAAATTGGCCACTAGATTTTATAAAGCAACGCCAATCTCTGGAGAATCAGTCATGCCTTCGCAACGTTCTCAATAATTTGCGTTCTGACTTTCTCAATGAGTGTTGAGTGTTCGAGGTATCTCCTATAATATATCTTTACCTGCTTCGGTCATTTCTTTAGATTTTTGAAGAAAATAACGGATAGAAGTTCTTGTCTTTAAAAGAAAATTGTTTCTATTTCGCAACTGTGAAGATGTGTATGAAATATTGTCATCAGTGCTTGCCGCGAGCTTTTGCCTTCATCTGTTTATTGTTCTAGAGAGGGGGAAGCAAGGTCATTGTTCAAGGAAAGTTGCGCGAGTAATATAATTGCTCCCACGAAGTTTAAAAACAACTGTAGCTGTTGTGAATTATAATATTATTTATGGTTTACTAATTAATTGCTGTTGCTTACGGCCGTGAAACAAAACACGTAACGTTATTAATACCCTTGCGGGTCTTTCTGGCTCTTATTGTCCGCGCGGTTCTTTTGAATACATCCTGGCCCGCTCATCCTCACAGCAAATAAATTTTTATGAATTCGATTGATTAAAGTTAAGATATAAGCAAATACAATAACGAAATGGAATAATGCTCAAATAAGTAAAATAACTTGTTATAAACCTAATTTTTCTCCATTGATGTGAAAATTGCAGTTTTGGGATGTTCCTGTGAATTTATAGTTGCCACCACTCACTCATATTTCACTGTTACTTATCACCTTCTTTACATAATTTTTTAAAGACATATATGCTTCTTGAGCAGCCGTACTACTAATAGTAATAAGAGTATAAGGCACATCGGCTAACATTCTCGAAATGTTATTTTTTTTATTCTACTATTAATACTTTTGGCAATAGAAGAAAATAAGTACCGCTTCATCAGCGCTATTCGCACTCCTAGTTCATTTTTCATATAACTCTCTAATACATTATAATAATTTTCATATATTTCTCGAGATTTTACTGGAATCATCTGATTGTAGCTTTATTAGCTTTTGCGAGAATTTCCGCAGGAACTTCACAATATTCTTTCATTTAGTACGAACACATCAGTCCAACAACTAGTATGCATAGTAATTAGATACACATTCTGTTTTGTTTATCTGACGTCATATTGATTAATGACGATTGCAATGAGTCTTTTCACTTTAGACGCCAGAAAAATGAGAAAATGTTTTCAATTCTCGTTTGATTCAGCAACGAACCAGCAAACCATAAAGTTTTGTTTGTACCACGGGCGTTACTAGATGTTTCTGCCCCTCAGGCGACTTTCAACCCCTCGGGCTAGAGGCCCTCGGGTTAGAAAGTATCCCTTGGTGCAAAGACATCTATTTAACGCCCTATATAATACATATATAACATATATACATATTTAGTACATAAATCACTATTCTTTTTCTTGTTTATTTTCACGATATTCCATCTCACCCTTCTTCATTCTTTATTCGAGTGTTTTTTTCGTGTATTTTATTACTTTTTAATTCCTTTTTATTTATTTCACTGCTATCACATCATGCATTTGCACCTCGTTGCGTTCAACTGTTTTCCGAAAATGTTATTTCTTCCAAAACTTAATGTTCCGTAAATGTTTATTACTTATAAAAAGCCCTCTCTATTATTTTATCCCGCCCTGTCTGTTGTTTCGCACTGTTCTTCAGATCCGGCTTAATACAAATAAATATAACTTTTTTCCTAATTCCTTCACTTGTTTATCGTAAACATGTTATTTCCGAGATTATTAAAATAAAATTAATTATTGTTTCGACGCATCCGTATGGATCTCACAATAATATGTAAGTTCATCTATATATCCTGTTTTTTCATCTTAAGTTTTCACTTTCGGTGTAGAGAAACTCATAAGTCCCATATGTGGTACAATACTAGAGCAGAAACTGTTTAAACTAATTAAATACCACTTATGTATTGTTTAGAATTAGATTTGGAACTTTTTAAAATAATAACACACGAACATATGAATTGCCATTTTCCAATCTTGATATCAAAAAAGCTTTGAATTGATTTCTAATTTGTCTATTCATGCAGATAACTACAAAATTGCGTTAAACAGAAACGTATTTACCTAATTACTGATTTGTTTCCGTTTGAAATTCAAGTTTGTTAAATAGCATGTTTAATCCATTCTACAATATCTCGCACCACTTCGTTTTGAACTCACATGAAAGTTCGTATGTACCGCTTCGCGGTTGCGTTGGTTGAGATAGTTTCAAGCTGTTGCCGGGAGAAAGCGCGGTGGTCGTCAAACACCTACGATCTACAGCGCTCTTGTGGGCGATTTTGAAACTTTCAGTGTTGGCTTCGTCGGACAGACGGTGCCGTGACATGGTCATAGCTTCATCAAAAAATGTTAAAAACATTTTAATGCATTTTATATAAAAATTTACCCAGATGCGACAATATTGCAAAATAATTGTACGTTTTCTTATAATATCTGATAGTTTCTGATAATGCATTTTAATTAATAGAATTACATACATTCATATTAGATTGTGTTAGCGAGAGAAGTATTGCTTGATTTAATACTTTATTAATTTTATTGATCTCTCTTTCTTGTCATTTTAATAGTGCCTTGGGATGGGAAAGTTTGCATGTAAGAAAGAATTGTGCAGAAACCTGCGTAAGTTTTGCAAATTATGAGGAACAAAACATCGTTCCACAAGTGAATATACATAAATTACTGTAATAAAATGTAATGACTATTCAAAATGAAATAATATTAAACTAATTAAACATACATTTACATTCCTGATTCAAACTTGATATTGAAATGAAATGAAAATAAATTTCTGTTGAATTTGTTTCCTGGAGGCTAATATCTGAAACATATGTATTCAATATGTGTGGAATGCGCGTATTGAATTTAGTAGAAATATGTCAGGAGTAATTAGGCAGGCAAGTGAGTCAGTCTGATTTAGATATAAAATGCGTGCGAAATTTTGCTTTTGACTCGACGATGTTTTTTAATGTTTATCGCGGAGGTCGAACGTCAGAATTTCGCTGCTGACTTGGAACGGCGCTAGCGTAGAGAGTCAAACTAGCCGCATAAAATTGGATTTTTTGTGAACTAATTTGACGTAACTATCGAATCAAGTACAACTATTTAAATCACCGATAACTATTCAGTGTGTTTGATACGTGTTCCACTTATCCGTATGTGCCTTGGCGAAATTCCGAAAAATATTCCATCTCCACTCCAGATCACTCTTAATTAAATAAATCTGTATGGCGCTATTAGTAATATTTGATACAAGAGAAAGGTATACATTGTACAGATTGAAGCAGAGAACCGGAACTGTGTTATCTACGTTGAAAACGTTTCAATACCACAAACGTTTCATAAGAGCATCATCTTTTGTCTTTATTAAGATGTCAAAGGAAATTACGGCCATTCTCATGAAACACAACGTACTGAGAGAACACGTAGTATAATTCCATCAAAAAATATTTTAAAGAAAAATGAGATCTATAGCATTATATAGAGGTCTTCCGTTGCATGTCCATAAAAGCAAATGTCGAGATATTCAAGCCATTTCTCATGCAATTTCCCTCGCGAAAACAGGCAATTTCTATTCATAATCCAATAAACTGCGCATGAAATGTCTCGAGTCTGACCCAGAAATTTTCTCGTGCAACCGACGGACGAAGCGCGATGCAGCGAGGAGCGCACAGAGCGAGATATTTCCATAAATGAGGATTATTCTCGGAACGTCTCCTTTCGGCTGGGCGAACGAGGACCCGCCCGCCTGCACCGAAGCAGGCCGTCCCTGACGTGTGTTCTCGCCTCGATAAACTGCTGTCGAATGTGCTTCGCGGCGCGGAAATGGAGCGACTGTCAGAAGTCGAAAGGCAAGACGCGCTGCATAAAGAGGTTTCAAATCAGGCTGTACCCAACGAGCTGGCATTCGGGGCAACGCCAGGGTCACTACCTCCCCTCATCCCTGCCCCTGTCACACTGATTTAAATGTAGTGTCCCTTCAAAGTCACGCGCTGGACGCAGAGGGAGACACTGTGATCCAATCGGGAGCTTCGATACAATTTAAACTTTTGGTCCTGAAGCTTCCACTTGGATGACAGTGTCTCCCTCTCCTTCGACCTCGTGACCTTGAAGGGACACTATTGAAACTGAGTACAGCTCTTCCCGTCAGCGGGCAGCCGACTGCGTCCCACGGAAATCGCCGCGTCACTTTTGATGTTGCGGTACGAGGAGCGTTCGCTTTGTGTTGGCGAGGGCAAGCTGAAAGAGATTGTACTGAAAATTCTGCTATCGAAAACAGAAAAAAAAAGATTGCAAATGCTTACTAGAAATTTTAATCCTATCCCGTGTATTACCTTGATTAGCAGTAGCAAACTCAAGGGGAAAGTTCATGAGTCTTCAACCTCCACTCAGAAGTCAACGGTACATAAACAAAAATGCAGATTTTACTATAATAACGAAAGCCACTAGTTACATCAATTGTTTACGAAGTAAATTTTTGTATTAACTTCAAGTAAAAAAATAAAAATTTATTTCATTTTAAGCATATCGCTTGTGGGCTGCGATAGTAACGCTTGTGGGCTGCACAAGTAAAAACTAGTGGTGCTACAGAAAGGCACAGACGGTCCTTTGCAAGCCTTGTACCACGTTATCGACAACATCATTGAGATCATCAGTTTCATGATTGATTGAATCAATACAGCTTCTGTAAATGACGAGGGAAGTTATCATTACTTAAGCTTTAGCTACACAAGATGATACAAGAGAAAAGAGATGGAAGAGAATAAACGGGATATGAAAAGGATAAAGAGAAGGATGAATGAAAAGAAAAGGGTAAGAAGGGGAGGTGTATAAGATGGAGGCGAAGGAAAAGAAGGGGAAGGAGAAGGAAATGATAAAGAAGAAGAAAGGAAATAGTCTCTTAATTCGTCATTATTGCCTTGTTGTTGTTGTTGTTATTGTTGTTGTTGTTGTTCTTCTTCTTCTTCTTCTCCTTCTTCTTCATCTTCCTCGTTTTCTTCTTCTCATTCGCTTTCTTCTTCAACTCCTTCAACTGTCTGCACTGTCATAAAAACAAAGGTTACTTCATCACATGCGTGTTGTAATGTATTTTCTGCTTATAATCCAAAATTGAAAAGTTTCCACATACTCGTATTTTTGTTAAGAACTTTTTTTCATTATTTCAAGCAATTTATTTTTTTCGCAATTTAAACAATGATTTAAAACTGTAAAATGTTCGTAATTTTAATGTGAAATTCAATATCATGCAATTTACGGTTTTTATCATGTTAAATACATCAGTTAAAATTTGATGCCATTGAAGAAATACTGTGCGATAATTTTACAGTGTTTTGAAGTTTTAGTACGTTTTGGGACTATGTAGTCAAAATGTGATGTGCTACGGCAGGCTGTTAGTGTAAATAGTACGATTTGGTAGCAAATTGTGGTCTGATGTGCCGCACGAAGAATGGCTAGCTGCGATGTAAATGGGACACAGTTGAGGACAATTTGAGGTAATTTGCAAAGAGCACCAGGGCACTGAAGTATATTTAGGTGTTATGAAGTTGTTGGGTGAGGTCGAAAGAAGCAGTAATGAGCTTCAACGAGAATTGGCCGACGAGAAAGATGCCAGATATAATCAGATCCTTCTTTTTAATATACAGATATGGCTGTAAGGCGTGAGAGAATGCAATATTGATTTACAGTTTCATCATATTTACAGGAAAATGTTCATGGGATGAAGGAAGAGCTTTTTTCTTTCTTGACTATTTTTAAATATATTCTGTGTTTTTGAAATATGAATTTATTAACAATATTTCTATACGTAAGGATTTTAGCCAGTTAGAACAGAAGTGCATCCAGAATTTTTGTTTGTAAGGTAGAAGGGAGGGGGCTACAAGCACAGAGAACTGCCGGGTTGATGTTTTATTATGAAGAAGTTTTCATTTATGCTGAATATAAAATGAGTTTTTTTAAATTGACTTATGTTTAATATTTATAACGTTAACAATTGATATTTTGAATGGCTTTCGTTTCTATATAAATTAGGAAACACTATTATTTTAATACGTATTATTGACTTCTTGGGGCCTGAAGCCCTATGAGCCCTCCCCTCCCCCGGGAGCGCCACTGAGGTACAAGAATAGTATGTATTGTCTAAACCAATTTCACGTGAGCAGTAGCACTCATCCTCATAGCATGCAACTATGCAAATGGCTAACAAAATTGCACTTATCCGGAAATTATGTTCAAAATAATATGATTTGCCACAGGCTTCAATTGTTTGAAGCTTAATAACAATGTTTCATTTTGTATGTGTTCGTCAACAGGTTCCCTGTTATTCTAGTGAACCATTTGTGATTTCAATATTAACTAATAGTAGAATTAAGTGTAAAATTAAATAAACGAATTGTAATTGAAAATTGGTGTTACTGGAATTGATTTGTCAGTAGTACAATTCTTGTTCGGCAGTGGCGAGGAACTTCAAGTCGTTCGCTTCAATGTGAAGTTTTCAAATGTTACAAGAGTGCGCTGTTGTCGCCAAAGTTCGCGCCCTGCCCTGGGACAGTTGATTTGTAGCTGCTAGTGAAAACGGATGGACGTGTGCTAAAATACTTTACAATGGCAAACGAACTATTCGTTAACATTAACTGTTAAAACTGATCTGTTACCGTGAGTTGGACAGTGTAGAGAGAGGTACGTGATGAATGGTAGTGTGAAAATGATGCGAAAAATATTTTGCCACGCTCCGAATGTAAGGTAAGACACGTGCTTAATTAATAATGCTTTTGGTGACAGTACTTCTGATGGATGTGGCGTGCGCAAAGGTTGTGTAAAAATATCCTTGATAGCTAATTATTGATTCATGAAGTGTAATTGTGAACACATGATAAAGCCCCGAAAAGTGCTCCTTTACCACGTAGTTTCTAATCAAAATAATACAACTTGTGTGTTTCTTTTAACTTAATCTCCTTGTTCGTGCGGATATAGAGTGTGATATGCATTTATTTATGCCATTAATTTATGTAACAAAAAAACTAATCTGAAATTCTTTCACACTGTATATTGAAACAATGTATTCAAACTGTTTGCCGAAGTGAAAGCTTAGTGTGTGTTATAAATGTTAGTGGTATGCGTATAGACGTTTTTTATATTCAAGGTGTGCTCACTTTTCTTTGTAAATTCGAAGGACTCTGATGAAGAATTCGGAGATTGGAGATTCGAAAGAAAGTAGGATAAGATGTTATTATCTCCAATCTCTAAATTATAAGATTGAACATTGATAAATTATAAGAATATACATACACATTTGAAGGAAACCTATAAAATTATTTAAATTATGCATATCCCATGAATTCAGGGGTTTCAAATTGTAATTAGTTCCAAATACAGTCCTTGCCGTGCTAAAATCTCGGGTTTTCGTGGCGCATGAGATTTTACCAGGGCATTCATCGCCAAGCAACATTTTCACTTCAAGCAGAAGTTAACGCGCATCGAAGTATAAGTTGTGCTTCAAAGACCATTAGTAATCGGACATTATATGAGATTAGTGTATCACTCGTTAAGTTAGTTACATTAGTCGTGCGATCTGAAAGAAGGGTTGTGTAAAATAGTAATTGTAACTATTGTTTAATGTTGGTGGAATTCATACGTCTCCAGAAAGCATAAAATATTTACTGACATTTTGTAGCAGCCTTTATTATGAATTTGACAAATAACTTTTTTCTCAGTGGATTTCCTATTTTTCACGAAAAATATATAACTCGTAATGTCTTCCTTGAACAGAAGCACTTCGAAATAAGGTCACGTGATGGTCACAGCTACAAGCGCGTTTGGAAACATTGCTAATGTTTGTTAATGTTTGCTAATGTTTTATTGTTTTATGTTGGTGGAATTCATACGACTCCAGAAAGTATAAAATATTGACTGACATTTTGTAGCAGCCTTTATTATGAATTTGACAAATAACTTTTTTCTCAGTTGATTTCCTATTTTTCACGAAAAATATATTACTCGTAATGTCTTACTTGAACAGAAGCACTTCGAAATAAGGTCACGTGATGGTCACAGCTACAAGCGAGTTTGGAAACATTGCTAATGTTCGATGGCGCCTAAAAATGAGAATTTGGGAATTTTAAATGGCACGGTAGTGACTGGAAAAAATTCATAAACATCTAGATGTTCAACAACGCGTGTGTTACATGTTGAGAAATATTGATTTGATGAACTTTATTAACAGTAATAAATTAACTTCATTACTTTGATAATAAGGTAATTTGCGAGATCATAAGTTTACAGAATTGATGAAACGTTTAATATAATTAAAAATATAGAAGTTAATTCATTTGCGATGTTTATGAAACATGAAACATCTGTGCTATTGTGCAGTTTCTTTCAATATGTCAATTCCGTGCTACCTTTAGATTTTGTCTCAAGTTTGAAACAATGGTTAAACCTTTTTCGTGATAAGCATTAGACCGAAACAATAGGCCTGGTCCGCTCATCAACTTTTTGTAATCTTAGTAAACATTATTTGAATGGGTGAAAGCCAGAAAGGTATAAGAAACATTTTATAAATTCTGAAAAATCAGTTTACTTAAGTCTGCATTACTTAAAATCGTGGTGCTTCGTTTCATCATTAAAACCACGGCGTTTCAATTGTTCATTAAAACTACGAAAATATATTGCTCTGAAATATAGCCTAATATAAACATTTCTCTCAAAATTTACAAACTGTCTCTTATACCGCCCAGGTTTTCACCCATTCATTTGTCCTCTATTAATAAGGCAAACTGAATGTGTTCGTGCATATCGCGGAAAATGTGATCTTATATCGATCGTATGTGCTCCGGGGTCCGGTGCGCTCCGGGGTCAGAGCGGGTGGGTGGCGGGGACGAAGAGGCGGGGTGACGCGGGGCGTGGCTCCAGTCGTTACCCGCGCGCTGTGTAATTGCCAGAAAGCGTCGCCGTTGTGCGTGGGAGTCGTCGTAAAGCGCGCGCCGCCCCGCCCCCGCCCCCGCCCCCGGGCCGCCCGCTCGCGTGACAGTCGCGCCGCACACAGGGCCCTGCTATGCGCCTTGCGCTACATTTTCTTCTCGATAAGTGCGACTGCCACAAGTGGTATCGTTTACTGTTAGCGACTACTATAACCTCATACTATTCAATGAATCGCGACAATAGAATCTGTAGTCTTAGTGGAATGTTCTTCGAATGAAGTATATCCAAGGATTCCCATTATATATTGTGAAAAATGTTGAAACTGTGAATTATAAAATAATAGTTATTTGTGCACCAAGGACATTATTAGGGTTGTAATAATAGACCGTCGACAAAAAGCCTTCGTGCCAAATGTCCTCGTCCTTTTTATCGCCGCTCGATCTTAAGATTTAGTTAACATCTGTGGTATGTATGTGCTTGGCGCTACTGCCTGTGAACGGACTCAGGCCTACCTGCAACGTCCCTGCCTCGCGGCCATGAGATAAGAGGGTACGTGTGGTTTGCACGTAGTTATCACCACACCGTGTTCCGGTCTTCTCAACCCGAGACGTGAATTGTCTCATCGTCACACAGCAACATATACTGGGACATTGCCAAGAAAACGCACACTATAGTCCTGACTTGAACTGGAATCGAATCCTGGGTCGCGTAGTGGAAAGCGAAACTCCCGCGGTACAAACATTTGTTTATTTTTTACATAATTTTAATAATTCAGATTGACTTATTTACTAATTAAGTAGTTGTTAAGTAGACTTGTTTTTTTTTCATTTTTCCCTCCGATAATTCCATCCATAAAAGAACATCTCTATCACTCTACACTCACATCACTTATCACATGTGTATCATCTTTCCATATTTTTTATATGTTCCTCGTAACCACAATCCTCTCGATGTAGGTAAGTAATGTAATGTATATGGAACTTCGTGTCGAAGATACTAACAAGCAATAACGTATCAGGAAAAAATAAAATTCATTCAGTTCTCATTAATGAATTATAAGGTCTTTAACATTATAAAACATCTACTTTGAAAATCCCTTGTTTGATAGTAATGCATCAGAAAGTTTGTGGATGTGTCAATGCAATATATATATCAACATCCCCCTCGTTGCCTGATTAAGTAATGGTTTTCGCATACTTTTAATTTAAGTGGCCCAAAAATTAATTGTTCGCCCTGATTCACTCATGCAGCACGATTGCATCAGTGTTCTTTCAGTTCTGAATGTAATTGTAGGATAGTTGGACTTTCTCCGGGGCAAAAACCCCTCTCTGATTCAGTAAATCGTAAAGGAAACGTGTTTATTTGACAATATATAGCAATACGTGTTCGCAGTAAGTGCAGAGGTGGATTTACGCATAGGCACAGTAGGCACGTGCCTACGGCGGCAAATTTTCAAAGGCGCAAAATTTTCTTGATATTTTCTAAAACAAATTTAGGTTCTCTAAAAACTATAACAGCATAAATCATATTTTTATTTTTAAAATATCATATTAATATTTAATACAAGCTATTTATTTGTCTACTTCATTAGAGTATACCTTATGATTTCAGAAGTATATGAATCTGAAACTAAGGCCCGTTGACGAAAGAAAACATGTTGCAATTCTAGTTGTCATGTTTTAGTTTCCTTTTAATGTTAACGTTTCAGTGTTGAAACGTTAATAATGTTGAACGTTACTTGCTATGAAGATACAGTTTATATCCAAAATTAGCTAATCCAAAAAAATTATTTAATTCAAGAGAACAATGTGCAAAATATAATGTTACTTTTAAAGTTAAAACGTTTAAATGAATGAGGAATTGTTACTGAAGCGTTACAATTTGAAACGTAACATTAATTTTCAGGGGGCGGCAAATTTGATGTGCCTACAGGCGGCAAAAATATTAATCCGCCCCTGAGTAAGTGGGGTGTGGTTAGAAAGAGCATCGAGAAGATATTTTCTTTTCAGACCTGTTGGAGCATTTTTAAGAATTTCGTAATTTGCAATTCTTAGTACATCTGTGGCGAAGCAGAAGTTACTTCGTTTACACGATCATCAATCCTAGAGTTCCAAGCACGATCTGACATAGTGTTGTGACCTTTAAGGCGTCCATTCCCGCATCTTTTATGAAACTGTTTTTCGGAATCACGATAGCAAGCGAGCGGTCTGTGTAGGTGTATTGGGAACGTATTAAATAGTGTTAATTAGAGAAGATTACAGATGTTCTCTCATTAACTAATAAACTTGTTGCTTGTATGCTATATATTGAATCTAAAATTATAATTATTCAAGGCCTAAAAAACTTTAAACTTTCAGAATTCCTAATATTTTTTTGTAATTATAAAAAGTAAATTTATCTGCTGGACTTGAGGTTGAAATTTGAGACTCACGAGTTAAGAAAGAGGGACATCACGAAAAAAATGAATTGGCACGAATGAAATATTTAATACATCATCTATGATGTAGACATGTTACGAAGAAAAAGTTTACAAATAGTCTAGACGTTTAATTTCATTTTCTCGATCCTTTTTTTCTTTTTTGTAACAAATTCGTGATGCGTCGGCGTTCTCCTTTCCCTTATGCATATTTCAAAAGCAATTTCTACTACTTGCAGAATAACAGTTTTTTGTGTTTTTTAAAAAAATGATTAATTTCGTTCTAAATAAGAAGTAACTATATATTTATTTATTTATTAATTATATTAATATTTAGTATTTACACTACTTACCAAGACCTTCCAACAGATACAAATCGAAATATAGGCTCATTTTTGTCTATAGATATACATATTCGCTATTTCTATGTTGTGAAAAAAAATAGTTACCGTCCACTAGTTACTGAAAAAATACGAAGTTACAGTTTTCACGATGCAAATCAACGTTTGGGATGGGTTTGTACAGCCCTGCCTACTGTGACAGAATGTCGCGCGAAGAAACAAGCGCTCCTATGGACACGAGCTGCAAGTGAAGGCAGCGAAACACTATGCTAATGACATTACTCGTGGCCTTGGCAAAATCGCAATGCACAGCGCCTATACGTCTGGGCACTAGTTCTTCGATACTGAGAAACAGAAACCCGAAATGTTGCAGAAGTGTGCCCGTGACATGCAAGTATAGTTATCATGGTTTGCCAACATTTGATATTTTTGACACATACACATCCTTGTATGATGGTTCAGTTCAATGCGTTTGTTATACTCTAGTAAACAGACATACCAATTTAGATAATAATCCATGCTGATGACACGTGGTAAATTAGCCTGGAAATCAAAAACGCCTGTAACTATCATTCTTTCTTTTGATAAGACGGTTCTGAGAGACCTGGAAGCAATGTTTAAGTGATTTAAATTACTGTAGCCAATGAGCTCATTATCGTCTTCGGGGTCGCTGAAAACCACCTTGCCGAATACGACGCATATTATCGAGTAGATACTTATGACAAAGAATAATTTGTGTCTTAAGTTGCGGACTTTTTTAATTAAATCTAAATATCAAATTAGGAAGTTTAATAAATACTATTTTATTGAAATAATCTAACTTTACTCGTAAATTTTAATTGGTGTATCGATTAATCGGCTTAAATATATTCGATTTAATTGTGCTGATTAATCGTATAAAATAATCGATTGTGGAACTGATAGTGATTAATTCCTAGAAACTAACTGACGAAGAAGCAAAATAAATCTACATATTTAGTATATAGGGACACAAAGTACCCCGAAATGAGCTACTGTTTTCCATCCAGCGAATTATCTGACGTAACCGATAAGTAGACAACCTAGCGAGCAGTGACAGCACTACGTGAGTACTTCACGGTCACACTGCTCACTGCAGGGAAGGTTTGTCCATGGCGTTAGCGAAAACAGCATGGCAAAACTGACCAAACTCTTTGTTTTGTTCAGTAACTTCGAGTGCTTGACGGCAGCTTGTTTTTCACAGCACATATGAATATTTTTCAATAGAAAAATATCAGAACAAGTTTTGACCTGCACCTATTTAAAGGTCCCTTCTTAGTTATACATTTTTGTTTGTGCTCGTGTAGTATGACCTAATCATTTCTGATCAACATTGAACGAGAATCGGGCACCAAATCAGAAAAAAACATTCCAGAAATTTCTTCCGGTTGATTGATAGATAGATGTTTCAAGTCACGTCAACTGTTACGCACTTTTGTCCCGCTAGTAGGTGAATGTTTTAGCCCGGTAGATGGAGTTCCATCCCCTTGAGGGTGAGATCCGGCGCCACCTTGCGCGAGGTTCTTGACGGATATCTCCCCTAGCGGGGCACCAGGCGCCGCAGCCGGGACAACCTGTAAGCCACCTACCAAGGTCTCCTGACACTGCGTATCGCACGAAAGAATGTGGCTAAAGGAAGAGGAGAGAACAAGAACGTGTAAGGGAAGATTGTGTGCAGTCCGTGGCCGGTTTGTTAGAAGCTACTGCGCTGGCATTCGCCTGGTTATGAGCGAAAAAGAACACGGAAGACTACCGATCAGAGAAGCCGGCCGCTAGAATTCTCCTCCAGACAGCGGCTGAATTGGACCTAATTATTTATATAGCTGTCGATAATTCCGCTGCCGCCGGGGTTTGAACACTAGGACCTCTGGGCCAGAGTAGCTGTACAAAGAATGGCAATGCTGCCTCTGAAGTAACTCAGCTGGTAGTTTCGGGCTCCATGACCCTACTACCCTATTGCATTGATACCTGTCAATGTAAATAAAAAAGTTTGAAGTCTTCGGATATCATCCGCTTAATCTTAAAGCATCTGGCACTCTTGCCAATAAAATATATTTTCAGAATACGTATTCAATGCTGCTGTAATTTGTGCTGAAAATATGTTAGAGTGATGCAGAAGAAAAGACGTTTAAAGAAAGTCATGTAAATTACTATTTGTATTCGTGGAATATGAGGTTCAACAATATTGACCACGCGCCTTATTAAACTTGGAAGGGGTGACGAACTCTTTCAAAGAACTAGCTTTATTGCAAGGCTGCATCCTTTCACTGAAATGCAATTTACTTTGTTTCCTTCCTTTACTTTGCTTGCACTGCAAGCAGAATCTTCAAGATTTCTGACAGAGTGCAATTTGCGCTTCTTTGAGCTTTTGTGTTCGATCTATTCAAAGAATATCACGTAGAAAGTGATTCTAAAGGGACAGGGTAGTGAGATATTCAAGGAAAACTGGCTGAGAAATGAGTACGTAGTTGTTACGACCAATGAACTATCCCTAGAAATACATTTTTTCGCGGGAAATTTAGAAGTAGTCTCCGTATAATAATATACAAATTTCTTGAATGTTTTATCAAAATATTATATACCCAAGAATTTGAAATATCGTGAGGTTCATGAATGTTTAATGTCTGAAATTGTTTTATTGTATTTTTGTTGTCAATTGAGAATTATGTGAATGTTAGGAATGCAGTATATGAATGTGGGGTATAAAAAATAGAAAACATCGAACTCGTAGATAGTCAAATTTACATTGTTTTTCCGTCTGTACCTCCCTTCCACCCTCCGTCCGCGCGCCACGTCTGTCTGTGCGTTGCCCCTTGAATTTGATATTTTGATTTTGGGTGTACTGCTAAATGAAGCACCAATAACATTTGCAACTTTTTCTCAAAAATTGTGCCAATATTTTTCTTAATTTTTTGTTAGA
This sequence comes from Gryllus longicercus, assembly GCA_038098605.1. Taxonomy (NCBI): domain Eukaryota; kingdom Metazoa; phylum Arthropoda; class Insecta; order Orthoptera; family Gryllidae; genus Gryllus; species Gryllus longicercus. The sequence continues at coordinate 1,434,695 of JAZDUA010000398.1, forward strand.
ACGAGAAAAAATACACTAACAAAAATGGGGGTGGACCGACTTTTGTTGAATTATTAACTGCAACATTTTTCTGCGTCTTCGTACGACTACAATAGATAACTTTGTTGTTGATAAAATCTATTCAAAATTGCATTTTTAAATGAGGCGATTTTCTACTTTTTTCTAAAACGGAAAGTTTTCATGTGATTTTGTTAAAAAACTTTTCTACAAAAAGCTCCTTCTTTCTCTAAAAGATTTTCTACAAAAAGCTCCCTAATTTCTTCTTGAACCTTTTTCAATGTGCAGAGTTAAATGAAGTCTGCAACATGATATAACGATTATTTTGATGTTATCTTTCAATTTGAATAGAAAGTAGACAAATGTATGTTTAATACTATTACAATATTACTAGCAATTACAAATAGTACAAGAAAGTATGTGCTATCGGAGCACCGCTAGTTTGAATGTGTGTTATAAACGTCTGTGGAACCTGAAACGCCCATGCCGCCGTCCTTGGTTTACTGTTGATTAGAACTATTGGTGCTACACTTTCTCGCGTTATTTGTAAATTTGCAATTTTTAAAAAGTCAGAGAATTCAACAATAAATAGAGCTTTGCCATTCTTTTAAGCGTTCCTTGTTATAACCGTGGAAAAAATTCAAGAAATAGTAGGAGCGGTTTTTGAGAATTTTTTTATCAATTGCATTAATTTCAAGCACAAATTACGTAACATGCTTATTAACGTTTTTTAATCTACTCGTTTAAAAAAATTAAATGACTTTTTTATAGAGCTGACTTTTTAAAACAGATTTTATTTGAAGCAATACAATATCTTAAGTTTTGTAAATTTAAAAAGTCAAAATTCTGCAACTTTCTGAATATTAGAAATTTCTCCAGAAATTAGACTAACACCAAATGTTTTATCGTCCTTTACGAGGAGAAAGTTGAAAACATAGTAGGTTCTGTTAAAAAAAAAGTTTAAAAATATTTAAAAATTGCCTATACTTCACGCACAATTACGCGAAAACTATTTTCGACATATTTTCGACAAATTGTCTACAACGTTATTTCGAGATGTCTTTAGAGAACAGAGTTTATTGTGGGGAAAATTCTCTATCTTCAGTATTGTAGTTGTAGGAAGACGCCGAAAAAAATTAACACTGCAATTTTCAAAAAATCAAGGACGTCAACGAAAATGAAATCTTGGACATTCTCTGAAGCCTCCTTTACACCACCCCAAGAGAAAGGTTAAACGAAAAATTTGCAGCCATTTTTGGAAAAGTTTGAAAATGTTCTTGAGGTTTCATGTAAAGTACTCCTCCAACCAGAACATCAAAATATCCGTTTCAGACTCTTGGGGGCTCGAGTTCATCTAAATCTATCGGAGAATATCAGTTTTGGAGAAAATTGTCCGAATGGTTTAGGGCTAGCGTTGACCACAGACGGACGTTTTGCCGTCAATCAATTTTTTGGTATCAAGGACCCACAAAATATGGATTCCGACCTCGCAACATGTTAGCGGAAGTAAGGAAGATTTTTCCACTTATTCGATACCATGGCCTTGCAGTAAGAGTTGTTTTGTAAAAAAATTGTCGTTTTCCTGTGCACGATTGCTGTACTCTTTCTCTTCCAACAAAGGGTGAGAAATTAAAAATAACTAGTATCCTGCGGCAAAAAAGCTCCTTTTTCCAAAACGTACACGGTGCTCAAGAACAGCAAATATTGATGTTCCTTCACGTAAAATGCCGTTAGATTTGGTCTTCACCTCACGCGTTACTCCTTACTTAATGTTCGTCTCTTGAAATTCCTTGAAATTGCGATTAAATTAGTTCAACGGGGTAGAGCGAGCGCCGGCTCTGTGAGACCACACTTAATTCATTGTGTCTCCCCATCGAAGGCTGCGAGTAATCTGCGAGAATCTGTTACATGTACCTTTTAGTTATATTATTGCATTGTAAGCGATGGCATTTTTCTAGCGGATCTTGAGAGATAATTGTTTGGTTTCGTGCAGAGACTTGCAGACCCGCTGCGAGTATTGGTGTCACAAAATGTGGACACAATTCTGAGAGAGTATTTACTATTAAATGGGAAAATAGCCGTACCTATCAGTGTTATACCTCCACCACATTTTGAGTAATATATAAACTTACATTAAAATACGTATTTTAAATATATTTTAATGGTTAACCTTTGTCCGAAGTACAAATAGAATGACAGATTTTTGGGGGGCCGCAATTGAAGATTAATATGAAGATGTTTTGTAGACAAGGGAATATGATGTCAAAATTACGGGTATTGAAGTTCAACCTATTCCAGAGATATAGTAAAGAGGCTGCCGTCAAGAATGTGAAGGAAACGACTCCAGGTTTGCTCCAAGTAGGAGTCTTTTGCTCAAATTGCATTCCAAAGGGCATATTTCTTTTCTCTGTAAGATGTGTCTGAGCAAACATATATAATTCTTCCAAAATAAAAATTATCGAAAAATTCTTTTTTTCAAACTTTTAGCAATAGTTTTTGAGCACATTTACATTAGAACTTTGCAGTGTTAAGTAATTTTGCGCAGATTTGCTAAAGTATTTAACTTCGCAGGTAATTTTACACACTAACACATGCACTGAAATTGTCAATTTGTATATATTTTCTCTCTATGTAATAAATGCATTTCAAATACTGTATAAATAATATGTATTCATATAAAAATATACAACTACCATAGTTTCCATTGAAATATAAAGAAATACCTGGGTCTCACAGACCCTGTGCGATAATTCCTGTTCGGAAATTTGTTTGATCTCTGCTGGGTTAAACGATTCGTGGCGTTACAAAGTTTGCAATCGAGAATTTATGACTTAATACAATAGTATTGTTGAAAGACCAAAAATAAGTTCCATGATTGGTGCCGAAGTTCATACAAATAATTCACCATTGAGACTAACCGCTAATTACAGCAAAATGACTGGAATGCGGAAGGCAACGAATATTTTCGTAGGAGCCAAATGCAGTTTGAACGATTGCATTGCCGATGTGCGTGCGCACCTCTCCGCGTGTCAAAAACACAGACCCACAAAAGCTTGCTTTCCGTGGACCGCACATTAATCTTCGTCAAAATACTCTCTCTCTCTTCTTGTTTACCTCGCAAATTACCCTTTCGTTTCCTTCCGCGGTAGCAATTGAATTTCGAGTTGCCCCACGCTCGCTCACGCGTCTGTCCGGGGCTGCGAAGCCTTCCTGGCACCATCCGCCCTTTCAAAAAAAACGAACAACGATAACTACAGATTTGTGCCCACTTGACTTTCGTGGTGGCATTCACGTTTAAATGGAGGTGAATTCAAGTGATCATTCTATGATTTTAGTTTGGATCCTTTCCGTACATATTTTTGTAGCGTATCTCTTAATTTTCTTTTTAACTGTATCTCAATTTTACGTTAATTAATAAAATTATTATGTAAGTACGATGGTAGAATTATGGACTTTCAAATACAGGACTTTTGTTTGTCACATACTTTGATCACACATTAGGAGTTACCCAGCATGTAGATGATGAGAATAAATTTTAAGTAAATAGCAACAGGTGCAATAGGAAAGCTATAGATAGAAAAAATAACTAAAGCACGTAGATTACATAGTGATTAGATTTTTTCGATTTTTTATTGAAACATAAAATTGGTTACCTTGAATCCATTCCATAGATATTACGGTCGATGGAATTAATATTTTCCTTCAGTCTTGATCTGTGGGACCAAAGGTACCGAAGATCCAATGCTTGATTTAATCTTTTGAGCCCTTGATTGTGGGTAAAATCATTAATAAATTAGTGTTGAATGCGTAAGAATTTATTAGAACCTTTTAATCACTTCTGTAAAATTTCGGAAGGTAAAAAATAGAAATGTAGATGCAAATTTTGCAAATTACATTTCGGACACACCCACATGTAACTAATTCATAAGTAAAGAATTATAAATTTTGAAAAAAAGAAGAATTATTAATTATTTATCTGAGTATCAGTTATTTTAATGTTGTAGTTATTGAATAATTATTCATTTAAATATTCAAAAGAAGAAAACAATTCAGAGCTAAAAGTAATGTTAAAGAAAACAGAAACAAAGTTGCCTACAAATAAATTTAAAAAAATCAAATATAAAATCCATTCAAGTATAAAACGAAATTTTCTTTGTCATCGCTGATGGCAGTTCATTGCAAAACTTAGTACCAGCATTGCGACTCGGCATCTCCTGAACCTGAAGTCCTTTTTCCATTTTTATATTCGTAACTAGATAAAAGGGCCCGGCATTGTGCTCTTTTTCTGAACACATAAATCCGCTCCCTTTCTTTTTTAAATGAGCAGCGAAACCAGTATTCTGCGGGCCACACATTCGTTGCCAAATGTTAAGGAAACCTCCTTGCCATTCGGCAGGCTGTAGAGAGGGGACTTATTTTTAAGATTGACCTACTCCCCAAGCTTTCAACTGAGCTCTCAATCACTTCTGCAGGAAGAGAGAGGGCTTCACATTCGGTAACAAATCTCTTACGTCCGGCAGGTCGTAGGAGAAGAGACGTATTTTGAAGATTGGCCCTCTCTCCCAGCCTTCAAATGAACTCTTAATCTTATCAGTAGGGGTTTGAGGGTTTCACAATCGGTACCAAATCTCCTACAACCGTCAGGTCGTAGGAGAAGAGAAGTATTTTGAAGATTGTCTCTCTCTCTCTCTCTCTCTCTCTCTCTCTCTCTCTCTCTCTCTCTCTCTCTCTCTCTCTCTCAGCCTTCAAATGAATCCTTAATCTTATCTTATCCTTATTCTGCATTTGAAACGACTCTTAAATCGACATTATTAATTTTTTATCGCCTAGAATCAACAACTAATGTGATGTAAGTTTACTAGGAGCTTTGTCTTTTGAATCAAATTCCTTTCTTTTTACCCTCTGAGCCTATAATGGAATTGAATATGAAAGTTATGTGTTAAATTCAGTGTTCTGAACAACGCTTACATACATAAAATATTGAAATTAGATTGGTGTATTTCAATATGTAAGGAAAGAATAATCTTACAGAAGGAATTTTTCCCTAGTATGCATGAATAGAAGAACTAAACAGATGCTTTGTCAAACGAGTACAGAGTACAAAGAACAGAAACAAAGAGAAAGAACGTATATGAAAAGCCTCCTCGCGCTTGGGGCAAACATTTATCGACAATACGCGTATGTGCATTCGTATTTGCAGAGTCGATTTGAGTAAGCAGCCTCCGCCAACACGGCGATCTAGCTCACTCACAGTTCGCAGACCTTTCTCTGTTTTGCGCGGTCAAAAAAATCCGCCTCCGCGTTTTTGTTCTTCCAACATGCGCCCACAACCGGCTCCGCGCACAATGGACTCCCGAACAATGGAACATGGCGGCCGCCACCCCCTCCCGCCGCTGCCCCACCTCCCGTCTCAGTACCCCCTCTTCTTGCGTGGTTGCAACGCTACAGACAAATGAACGCTGCGCTTGACCCACGGAACGGGCATGATGCCGGTGGAATGTTTCCATCTGGGCCCCTGACGAAGCTATGTTCGTAATGCTCATAGTATTGAACGAATTTGTGGTGATATCTTTTCGTTAAATATGGACGATTCAGAAAGTAGTGTGATACTAACGCTGTATTACGTCGTGAAAATGAGGTGCCAATAAATTGAAAAGCGGCGAATAACTCAGAAGTAGGTAGTCTTTGGTAGATAAAAATATACATTGATAGAGTGAAAAGACAGGTAGAAGGGGAAGAAATAGAGAAAGTAAGAAATGAGAAGGGATAAACAATACAAGAGCGAAAGATACGAAAAGAGGGGTAAGAGGAAGGGAGAAAAATGTAAGTGGATATTAGAGCAACAGAAGAGTGGAGGAGAGATGTTGCGAGTCCATACAAAGGCGAAATGAGATGGTTTTGCCCCTGTTGTAACAAACTTCAAGTTGATATCAGGTTCATTGCAGATAGGAATGTAGCTTTAACGTTTAAGGAAATATAAAATTACTTAGAATATTGAGTATTGATGGAGTTGATGCAAGTATATTACGTAACCCTAAGAGTCACATTTAGACATAATTGTATTAGAAATAACGAGTAAAATATTTAGAAGCCGTCCATACATTACGTAAATTAAATTTTACTTTGAATACCAACTCCCCCTGCTGTAATGCACCTTCAACGCGCACTTGATCCCCTCTCTAACAGTTGCGTAACGCTTACGACATAGCGACAACACCCCCCCTCCCCAAGATTCAATCAATACATCACTGATGAAAAAAAATTCATTTATTTTAACAATTTATAGAAATAATGTCTTTAACTTATAATATATTTGAATTTAATTTGTTAATATGGTAATGCTTTAGTATAATAAATAAGAGGAATTATTTTAGAAAATGTTGAAAGATTTTAAAAATAAATATCAACATTGTGTGACACTAAATTATGACCTCCCTGCCTCTATATCACGCAGCGTAACGCGGCCTCAAACTCTCTCCCCCTTCTTCAGCGTTTCGTAATTTATGGACGACCCCCTATCACTTACTTAAGTTAGAATTGTCCAATTCTGTTTTTTAATGATTGTCACAGAGAAATCTTTTCATCCTTCGTAGAAGAGGTGTTATTTATTGATATGATATTTTCTGAAAACTCTAAGAGATATTTTTAATCGGTTCTCTCATAAAATTATATTGCAATGAGATGTAATATGTTTTAAGACATTCATTAATGCACACAAAATCGCGACCGCTGAAAAAGGCATCGAAATAATCGTAAGATTCAGTAACTTTCTTAAATTTGTGTTTTAACTATGAACATTAGACAAATATACCCGAACGTTTTACCGATGAATCCATACACGTGTATTTTCTAGTTATTGAATAATAGATGGTACAGCCCAACCGATCACATAACCGACGTTTAGTACAGCGGTCCGTCCAAGCCTTTACCGCATGTGGATCGTAAACGCAAGTGGCAGCGAAGTGTGCAAGGCCGCAGAGGGAGGGTGGCGGTGCTCAGGGGCCACTGGTTCGTTGCCCGCTGGGCGTAGTGCGACCACCACCGCGGGAAATTGGCTATCAGCGGACGTCACCCCCGCCTGCACCCCCGCCGACGTTGGCGCGCTGCCGCCCTCGCCGTCTTCTCCGCCGTCCTCGCTGCCATCGTTCTCCCCGCTTACCCTCTTAGCTATTCGTCCCACCTCACCTTTCGATATCATCGTCCTACCTCATCGCCCCCCCCCCCCCTCGACGTCCCACTTGAACGACCCACCTTATTTCCCTATTTCGTCGTCCCAAATCATCTTCACCCCTCATCGACTTGTCTCGTGGTTCCACCCGCCTAACCTCATTTTCCATCCTCATAGCCACATCTCGTCATACCTCATCGCCTACTACATCGTCCCATTTCATCGTCAATCTCATCGTCCCACCTCATCGCCCTACCTTACGGTCCCACTTCGTCTATCACATCGTCTACCACCTTATCGCCCACTTCTTGGCCCCTCTTCACCGTCTCATTGTCTCACCTCATCGCTCCACCCCATCACTCCTCCTCATCGCTTCACTTCATCGCTCCACCTCTTCCTCTCACTTCGTCAACCACATTGTCCCATCTCATCGTCTACCACATCGTGTTACCTCATCGTGGCCTGATGTTTCTCTCCATCTTACCAGCGTCGCCATTTCCACCGCATACCGCCGCTCTCTTTCCTTCCCCTCCTCCCTCGCCCCTCTCGTCCACTCCAGCCCACCACCCTGCCTCGCCTGACCGTCGTCCCCCTTCCTCCGCCTCCTCCGCGGTCCCCAGCGCGTTGGTTGCCATCGCAATCCGTTCACTTCTCCGCCGCGCGCGCATCGTTGGGGGCTGATGAGGCGCGCTCCAGCCCTGTTCTCCTCTGCCACGGCTCGCTCGCCTTAACCGCCTCGAATCCACTGCCTCGCTTCCCCCGCCAGCCACGCGGACCGCATTGGTTTGCTCCTCCGAGTGACTAGGTTAGCAGCGGCTGCAATAGCGGAGCGGCTGCATTAACGCAGCGCGAATTGTTCACTGGAGATTCCAAAGTTCCAATAATGGTAGTGGATTTTCGTAACTGCGCTGAGAAAAAATTTAAAAACTCCCGACAACGTTAGATTAGTTGGAATGAATGTGTTGGTTGGAAATAGATATATTAGATTGAACTGATTGGGTGAAACTGCGGGAGGTGGTTCAGTGTGTATCAACTGGGTTCGTAGGCTTCCGCGGCCGGAGTCAATGCATTCTTGGCTATCCGGGATGAGCCGCGTCTCGCTCAATTGTGCTGATGTTTCGGCCATCTTGCTGTGGCCTTCTTCAGAGCTCTACTGCTGGCTGCTATACTGCTCAACAGTATAGCTCTGAAGAAGGCCACAGCTAGAGGGCCGAAACGTCAGCACAATTGACCAAGACGCGGCTCATCCCGGATAGCTAAGAATGCAGTGTATCAACTGATGTCACAGCAGTGCCTATGGTCGGAATGTCCTAGGTTCGAGTCGCGACGGCGGCAGGATTTTCGACACTAGCTAGATACCTAGGGGAAACAGTCGCTGTCTGGAGGAGAATTCTAGCGGCCGACTACTCTGACCGATAGTTTTCCGTGGTTTCTCCGATCAACACCAGGCGAATGCCGCACAAGTACCCTAACAAACGAGCCAGGGACCGCGCGCGATCGTTTTTCCGCTTCCTTGTCCTCCCTTTACCCCTCACACACACACTTACACTAAAATGCACTACACTACCATACATGCCGGGAGACCGGTCGGGGTCTTACAGCGTGCCCCGGCTGGGGCAGGGATGGGAGATACCTGTTTGAGGAAAAACCCTGTTAACCGACGGTAGGTCGGCGCCGGATCGCGCCATCCAGCGGGGGAAGATCACAGCCCCCTCCCGATACACAGGCACTACACTTACGGGACTAATGACCTCGGTAGTCGACGCCGCAGGAATCACTAACAATCTATCAGTCACGGTTAAGTGATTGCGAGGCGGAATTATGTAATATACGTCGACGATGCTACGGCAGAACGAATACTTTTTGGGCCGTTTTCACTCATTATCTGCATGCCGAGAACGAGTGTTGTGCTCGGTGTAGATTCATATTTTTGTCACATTCAACCGTTGTTTGGAATGCAAGAAAGTATGTGATATTTTAGTACCATTAATTTAAATATTTCTTACTGTGGCCTACATATTGTAATCAACATATCATGCATTAATAATAATTATTTCTGTTACTGTATTATTGTAAATAGTTCCTGTAAACGCTTGTGGGAAGGCAATCGCAAATTACCATTGATGTTGATATAAGTAAACTAAAAAAAAGATTTACCCAATTAACGCTCTCGTCCGTCTGTTGAATATCTGGTATCAGAAGGCGTCGGGAATGCACTGCTGGCCTTTGTCCAAATTCCATCTGCACAGAACATTGGCGCTCTCCCGTTACTAGTTCTTGCTCGTCGTCTGAAGAATTTCATTGCTGCCCCTTCGCCCGATCAACCTGCTTACACTCACAGCGGGAATGTAGGTTTAAGTTTTATACAATGGAATACTGTCTCATTGTTTTTTGACATTTATGTTAACAGGTCCCTTGAAAATTTTAGACAAGAGATGTTTTATATTTTATTTATTCATGTCAAGTCAAAATTAACATTAAAAGCATGTTCTTGGTAGTCTTCAAACCGGCGGTTCAAGTGTTATTGCACCTACATCATAAGATCTTCTGCGATTCAATAAAATTCATCTTAATTTGTAAACACCTAACAATATTTTGAGTTCTAAATGATTAAAAATTGACAAGAGGATATCCTTGTTAATAGTCCTTGTCTATCCCCTTGTCAATTTGTTAAAAATAAATTGTAAGAATAAACGTAAGAGATTCCTGTCTAATAGTGTGCCTCGTCGATCTCTATCTCATTAGGGGAAGTTAAGGCACTTTTAAATTTGTTAACTTGTTAACTCTTTGAAATAAAGATGGCTGTTCCTAGTAAAGATTATTTTTTTCTACCTTACCAATGTAAGAAAGTACTCACCTTCCTTACGAAAGTACATCTTGCTAGCTAAGAGATTCATGAAGATTTACTTGTATGTTCTCAAATGGAAGCGAGAGTCAAAGTTAGCGAGCTGTGATTAGGGCAGGGGAAGAGGAAGTCGGGAAGAGAAGAGAGTTTAAGACGGGGAGGTACCTTGACTGGCGGCATTCTCCAATTTTACAATTAAATCTGTTTTTGATTTTGATTGTGTTTCACTCATAATTATTTAATTATATTGTCCTAGATGTTGGTGAAACAGTAATATTATCATTGAATTCATAGTCTGCCGAATTTTAATTCTTAGTTTCCATTATGTTATTCTTATCTATGGGTATCTACGGGGATACCTAAACTGTAAGTGATTGCCTTTCGAAGGAAAAGAAAATGAAGATTTTCATATATCCCTTCCCTTCTCTTTCCTTTCCTGGTAATCTCTCTCATCACGTCTACCCGCGTACTCAGCACTCATTCCCTAGTCATGTAGGTTTGAGGAGCAAAACCTGTCTTGTGCACGAGAAGTTGATCATCATAAAAAATGGGGAAATAATGAGCGTTGATGTTTGTTCGTAAATATCAACTCTAAAATCAATTAACTAACGATAATATAATCCCGACTGGAAAAATAAAATCTGTGTTTGAGATCATGTATGCAATAATGAGCAGTATTATCGCACCAGAGTGAGCATTTCCGCTTGCTTTTGCAATTATATGCGTATCAATATATCATATGCATTTCACCAAACAAATATACACTTTCTTATTATATCATGATTATTACACTTTCTCTTCTTTCATGATTAATGATCTTGAAAGATATTTTTAAAAAGTTCACATGTTCAGGTACATGATCTCCAACTTCAAGAAGTGAATCACTATGATTTCTCATACTTCACAGCTACTACTGCCAACATGATTACATGCTGTGTATTGATGACCAAAAAATGGAAAATATGTTCGATATCCTCACCATTATAATCCAAAACACAAACTTTCCCCGGTCCGTTTCATTCCTTGTTCTTTATATAATCAATCAGATTTTGTAGTATTCCGTTCTCCCACTCTCTTTCCCTGCCTTCCCTCCAGCTGTGCGAGCCCTTTCCTCCCGTTCGCCCTTTTCATCCTTCGTCCCAAGAGGGAGGGCGACGCGCGACCCCCTGCGGTTATTAATAGCTAATACATCAATTATCCCCGAACGCAGGCCCAGAGGCGCCTATCGCTGCCTCCGCTCACTACGTTCAATTAATAGATGCCTCGCAAAACAGCGGCCGCGGCTTGGCATTCGCGCGCCGTCCCGCGCGGCACTGCCCGTCCTCGCCCGTCCTCGCCCGTCCCTACCCCGCCCAGCCCCACCCCGCCCCTCCCTGCCCCGTCTTTCCCCGCACTTCCCCGTCCGGTCCCGCCTGCCCCGCCCTCCCTACACTTCCCCGTCCCGTCCTGTTCCGCCTCGCCCTCCCTACACTTCCCCGTCCCGCCCCGTCTCGCCCCGTCCCGGCCCGTCTCGCCCCGTCTCGCCCCGCCCCGTCTCGCCCCGCCCCGTCCCGCCCGCCCCGTCCCGTCCCGTCCCGCCCCGTCCCGTCCCGCCCCGTCCCGCACCGTCCCGCCCCGACCCGCCCCGTCCCGCCCCGTCCCGCCCCGTCCCGCCCCGTCCCGCCCCGTCCCGTCCCGCCCCGTCCCGTCCCGCCCCGTCCCGCCCCGTCCCGCCCCGTCCCGCCCCGTCCCGCCCCGTCCCGTTCCGCCCCGTCCCGCCCCGTCCGGCTCCGTCCAGCTCCGTCCCGACCCGTCCAGCCCCGTCCGGCCCCGTCCGGCCCCGTCCGGCCCCGTCGGGCCCCGTCGGGCCCCGTCCGGCCCCGTCCGGCCCCGTCCCGCCCCGTCCGGCCCCGTCCCGCCCCGTCCCGCCCCGTCCCACCCCGTCCCGCCCCGTCCCGCCCCGTCCCGCCCCGTCCCGCCCCGTCCCCCCCGTCCCCCCCCGTCCCTCTCCGCCCCGTCCCGCCCCGTCCCGTCCCGCCCCGTCCCGCCCCGTCCGGCTCCGTCCAGCTCCGTCCCGACCCGTCCCGACCCGTCCGGCCCCGCCCCGCCCCGTCCGGCCCCGTCCGGCCCCGTCCGGTCCCGTCGGGCCCCGTCCGGCCCCGTCCGGCCCCGTCCCGCCCCGTCCCGACCCGTCCCGCCCCGTCCCGCCCCGTCCCGCCCCGTCCCGACCCGTCCCGCCCCGTCCCGCCCCGTCCCCCCCGTCCCTCTCCGCCCCGTCCCGCCCCGTCCCGCCCCGTCCAGTCCACCCTACCCTACTCTGCACCGTCCCGCGCAGCCACGCCACGCGCTGATTCCCAGATCATCTGCTAGGTTCGTTAGTACCAAAAGTGTAGTGTGTCCCGGGAGTTTGTGGTGTTCCTTCCCCAATGGAACATGAGATCCGGTTCCTATGTGTCGGCTTGCGGGGTTTCCGTCTCTTGGTATCTCTTCCAGAGGACCTCCGCCACAACCGAGATAGATCTTAACGTGTATGGTAGTGTAGATCTTTTAATTGTAAATATGTTTCTAAGGGGAGAGAACAGGATAAGAATTCAGAAGGAAAGATCGTTTTCGGTCAGTTCTTTTTTTAGGGAACTGCTCCGACATTCGTCTGGCATTGATCAGGAAATCACGAAAAACTAGCGATCAGAGCTCCCGACCATTAGGGTTCTCCTCGTAAGAGGTTGAGTGTACCTACAGATGAGTAGCTAAAAGTGCAATAGGCTACTGCGTCGGGATGTCTTCAATATGCTACTGCGTGGACAGCTATTATAGGACTTCCCGGCCAACAAAAATAGAGGTACCGCTGTTGCTGCTGAGCTATTGCGGCAGGTCGCCCCGCACCGGGCACTGGGTTTTTCTACAATAACCCATTTCTGAACCCTTTCCCCAGACACCTATTATGCATGTCTATTTGCAACTACAAATGGCTTTCGAAACGACCGGATTATCGAAGGTGCATTTGTGGATTATTTTGAAAATACATTTATTATGTTTTGTATTTTAATCTCCTATTTTTACACGTGATCCTGCTTTAGTGGAAGCATTTATGTTTCTCAGAATTAATTAAATAATATATAAAATGGATTTATGTAGTATGAAGGTTGCATTGTTTATCACCACAATATTTGGGCACAACGTTAAGATGGCGCAAATCGTGATTCTCTCTGAAGAAGTGCCATTACTCTAATATGCGGGAGATACGACATGTAAAGTATTTTGTACGAAGTATTTGTTATAATTCTCATTTGTAATCGACTTCATTGAAATGTTGATGTTGAATAAACATTATTTGAGAGGACAGGTTTCAGAAACGGTATTTTCAGTTTGTAAATACATTTCACATTATTTGATGAATAATTTCTGAGAATTGCTCTCTTAATGCCGGAGGGCATGCGCGACTAACTTGTGTTCGGAAAGTACACATTCAACGCTGTTTGATCAGTGACTTTCACTCGAGTTCCAGTTGACTAATGAAAAATAGATAATTGTTTCTCTTTCGACGAACCAAAATGCTTACAAGGTACGTATTCTTTGGGAACACATGTCTTAATAATTAAGAAATAGGATTGTTTGGACTAGTTTTCTGTGATTTGTAATAATAATGGGTTCCTAGACTGTTCGTTAATCTAGGTTTTAATTACAATAATACAAATTAAAAACAATTTTTAATCTGTTTTTCTCAGAAAATATTTTTTTGTTCGCGTTATGTAAGCGTTTCAGAGAAAAAAGGAAAATAAAATTTTGTATTCCGGTGTTATAAACAAACTTTTCTATTGCAAGAAATTGTTCATAATCGGGCATATTTTGGCACAAAAGATTACGTCATCGCTCCTTCGCTTACTCCTAACATCGCTTGTATTCAAAACATGTAGTCTTGCAGTACAGCTTAATATACACTAGTTGCATAAACTACTATTGCGAAAACGGCCGATCGCGCAAGTGATTGGCTAGACATGCCCTGTCTGGTGCCCTAGATAAGAGATCGGCACATTTCTTTGCGCCACCGTTTCCTCCATTTTTTATCCAGTTGTCAGAAAAGTTGGAACTGTGCGATATAGTGTGTGTTGGGAGCCACTAATTTATCCAAAATCAATATTAATACCTATGTTCTAAAATCTTTACCATACTTTCAGTTATTATTGTTTCTCTACTTCTGAAATATGCCTCGCGAGGCTACTGGCGAGAGGATATTAAAAGTCGACAGGAGCGCTCACATTAAAACAACAATTGGGCTCTTAGAAAACCCCGCTCTTAGAAAACCCCGCAACAAGGGGAAAGCTAAATCGTAATATGTCAATTAGCCACAATCGCTAATCTGGTCGTTGAGTTGATATAGCTTGAAGAAATATGCAATAACCTTCCCCTGTTATCTCTTTACTTACAATTCCGTGTTTAGCTCTATTTGTGGTACATCAACTTTACGCAGAAAACCCCGAAACCCCCATAAATAGAATTACACTTGCACTGTCCTACGTTTTGTCGTTCAAATGTATCCGGTAAATAAAGGAACAAACGCGTTTTACGTTAATGAAAAATGTTGACAAAGTTCTTCCCATCCCCGGTGCCTGCTGGGGGAAACGTCCTGTTGCCCTGCCTTGCCGCCGGCGCTTGTGTCGTTCTGTGGCGCAATGTTGGCGGACGTTTTCTTGTTCGTGGCCGCTGCCGCGGCCGCCGTATCTGATATATGCTTTCGATACGTCGATACGGCGCGGATTCTCAAACGGAGAGGCAAGCGAGCTTAAAATTTGACGAGCTGATGCAGCCGCAACCGGGCCGTACCTGGAGTCCCTTCATCCTCAAGTAATGGCGATGGCATTGGGGTAAGGCTGCTTTCTTCTTCTTCTTCTTCTTCTTCTTCTTCTTCTTCTTCTTCTTCTTTTTTCTTCTTCTTTTTCTTCGTCTTTTTATTCTTTGTTCTTCTTTTCTTTTTCTTTTTCTTCTTGTTGTGGTAATACGTTTATTCCAAAAGCTGATATAAAGCAGCTAGTTCTTAGTTTTATATTTCCAGGAACAATTGCTTGGATTATTCAAAAATTAGTGAAAATTATACGTATAGTATGTAATATTATGTACTTACTTATTAATAAACGGTACATAATATGGAACAGAATAATAAGAAAAATGGATGTAATGATACATCCGTTTCACTTATTATTCTGATAATTGGTTTCTAAGGGTTTGACAATTTAATCAGAACTATGTTCCCTAATGTTTTGATATTTTTTTGATTTATTTGTTTGCATGCGTTGAATCGATTCGATTTTTTTTTACTTTATGGCCTAGTAAATATGTAGAATAGATAAAAGTATCTAATACTGTAGCGACAATGGCGCTTTTTGATTGAAAAACTCGTATTGCAGGTATCTGATAGGAAAAAATATGGATAATTCTTTTTCCCATTTGCAGTAAATTACTTCCTCTAACTTGTTGTATAGTCAGAATCCAAGTTTTGGGGGTTCTTGATAACGAGAAATTGGTATACGGCAAAACGTCCGTGTATCTCTCCGCCAGTCCATCCTTCTGCGCCTTCATCTGTCCCTCCGGTGCGTTATCGCGTACATCGAGCGGTCATTGTAAAGGGTGTGACAAGGACAAGTTGGGGGAGGAAGGGTGGAGCGCAGTACGAGACCCTTTGCTCCGGCACTCACCCGGAATTGATCGGAGGAAACAAGAGCAATCAGAGTCTGTAATTCGTTAACGGTATCGTCGGACGCAGTTAAATGTTAACTGGTATTGTGTTTTTGCATAGATATTGGTTAGTTAGATATAGTTGCAATGTCTACAATTATGTATTTCTTCAAATTATGGCCTTCTGCTAAGAAGTAAACGTAATTTTCTCTCTCTCTCTCTCTCTCTCTCTCTCTCCATCCCTCCCTCCCTCCCTCCCTCCCTCCCTCCCTCCCTACCTACCTACCTACCTACCTACCTACCTACCTACCTACCTACCTACCTACCTACCTACCTACCTACCTACCTACCTACCTACCTACCTACCTACCTACCTACCTACCTACCTACCTACCTACCTACCTACCTACCTACCTACCTACCTACCTACCTACCTACCTACCTACCTACCTACCTACCTACCTACCTACCTACCTACCTACCTACCTACCTACCTACCTACCTACCTACCTACCTACCTACCTACCTACCTACCTACCTACCTACCTACCTACCTACCTACCTACCTACCTACCTACCTACCTACCTACCTACCTACCTACCTACCTACCTACCTACCTACCTACCTACCTACCTACCTACCTACCTACCTACCTACCTACCTACCTACCTACCTACCTACCTACCTACCTACCTACCTACCTACCTACCTACCTACCTACCTACCTACCTACCTACCTACCTACCTACCTACCTACCTACCTACCTACCTACCTACCTACCTACCTACCTACCTACCTACCTACCTACCTACCTACCTACCTACCTACCTACCTACCTACCTACCTACCTACCTACCTACCTACCTACCTACCTACCTACCTACCTACCTACCTACCTACCTACCTACCTACCTACCTACCTACCTACCTACCTACCTACCTACCTACCTACCTACCTACCTACCTACCTACCTACCTACCTACCTACCTACCTACCTACCTACCTACCTACCTACCTACCTACCTACCTACCTACCTACCTACCTACCTACCTACCTACCTACCTACCTACCTACCTACCTACCTACCTACCTACCTACCTACCTACCTACCTACCTACCTACCTACCTACCTACCTACCTACCTACCTACCTACCTACCTACCTACCTACCTACCTACCTACCTACCTACCTACCTACCTACCTACCTACCTACCTACCTACCTACCTACCTACCTACCTACCTACCTACCTACCTACCTACCTACCTACCTACCTACCTACCTACCTACCTACCTACCTACCTACCTACCTACCTACCTACCTACCTACCTACCTACCTACCTATCTATCTATCTATCTATCTATCTATCTATATATATATATATATATATATATATATATATATATATATATATATATATATATATATATATATATTACCGTCTCATTGCTCTGTACAGAGTAGGTTTTTAATAATTTACCAGACACGTTGTAATATGCCGCAGAAAAGAAAACCGAATTAGAAATGTAGAATTATTTCGCTAAGAATTCTTAACGTAGCATTTTGATCTCAACCTGTCCAGTTTTCTTTTAAATAACGAATTATCTTCAGTATTTTATTTACTGCATTAATTCTTAATGTTAATGTCTTTAAGATTGTGTAACGTGAGCGCAAGAGGTGACGTTGCGTTATCTTCAAAATTATATTCTCAATAATTCAGACGAGAATGACGCATGAAGAATGTTGATTCCGGAAGGGAAAAAAAAGTTCGTTGTGATAAAATTCTGAGTATTAATTCTGGAGATTCTGTTAATGACTTATTTAAGAGTTTTCAGAAAAATTATAATTTAACTTTAATTACATTCAAACTTTTAATTTTTTCTAGTATGGCTTACTCGCATATTAAAAATGTAGATCTATAGATGTAGCTTTGGAATATTAAGGAAGTAAACTAAAAAAATATTTTTTTTATTTATTTGGAACATCAGAGTTATGAGTCTAACATGTTCAATTACGTGCAAATGCTACTTGTTTGGAAACAAGATAAATATACGACCGCGACTGGACACGAACCTGCAATCTTCGGATTGGAAAGGAAGTGGAAATGTTTCTGCTCACGTTCATGTGAACTGATGGCGCAAGGAGTTCATTGCACCGCAAGGAGGCTCCGTACACGACCCTGCGCCACTGGCCCGCTCGTATGGCGGGCGCGTGCGGGGCGGTTGGCCCCCAACAAGCCGTGCATGGGCGCTCTGCGGCCGTGTTCTCCCGCCCGGCCGGGCCGGGCCGGGCCAGGCCACCGCCTCCCGCCGCGTTGCGCTTCGCGGTCGGCCGTGCTTTCGCAGCGCTGCGCCTGCGTTGGCAGCGCTGCCGCGCGGAGCGGAACGACGCGACGCCGCGTGGCTTGACCCGGCGCAGCGGCTGCTCGCTGGGGCGCCGGATCCCCCCTCAAGCCGAAGGCGTGTGTTCGTGTTTATAGTTGGCACTGATTTTCAATAGTACCGAGAATGATTCATTATCTCACTTGCATACATTATAACCAACTATTAAATTAAAAAAATCAACATTAAAGCATAATTCTTTTCATCGTGTCGACAGGACATTAGTTATTTTATTATTCGTGTTTTCGGGTGCGTCAACAGCTGTTGTCATTTGTCCCATAAGTATAGTGTATTACCACGGGAAGTGGCGGTGTTCTTCCCTCTAATGATGGTGGTAACCGGCACTGACCTACACGTCGGCTTTCAGGCCACGACATTGGAGGCGCAGGAAGCAGGAGCAAATGGTGTTGATCTGGTGGTGGTTGGATGGTGAAGTGGATTAGAAATAGTGTTTGGCAGAAATGGTCACACCGACGACGCAAGTTAGTGTACTAATGGAGCTTAAACATGGGAACGGGAGGACACTCTTTCAACACTGTTGCTGAAACTTGACAATGTGATAGAAGTCCATGGGGGTTATTAATAAAGGAAATAGAATATAGATGTCAGTTTGTGTACAGGAGAAGGACACATTTTAAAATTAGAGGCGGTTGGTTGAGGAAGAGGTGAGGAGGTTGAGAAAGGGAGAATCTTAGTACGAATATGATGGTAATTCATAGGGTTATTTAAAAGCAGGAAGATATAGTCAGAATTAGTAATGATGTTTTAAAGCTACATATAATGTTTTCCAGCGGTATTAGATATAGTCTCCTATATTATTTCAGTAGTATACATATCTTTTGCGGCTCTCACACGCAACCAATCTTTATAAATGAGTCAGTAAAGAAAAGAAAGAGAATTTCACGGAGACATGACGAATTTTACTTAGACTTTAAATATATGAAGTACTTATTTAAAAAAATCATCTAAATATTCATGTCTAATGTAACCCGCAATACTCGGTCAACTGTATCGTTAAGCAACGCCTGAACGAATCGTTATAGGGCCTCAAAAACTGAACTAAACTTTCTCTCACAGTAATCTATAGAATGAGATATTCTTGGACATTCTATTAAATTTTTGCTGGTTCGGTGCTTATCAAAATTACCAATATAACCTATACATGGAAAAATAAAGAACATCTTCATATATTACCTATTTTTCTGCACATGGTGCTGGTGGCCATCTTTGTAACATCACTCTTAGAAGGCTTAGCTTCCTGCATCTTATACTATTTACGTTTTCTGTGTATACCGTGGGTTACACAGACTGACTGCGCGAGGTTATATTTGTTAATTCAAGTTTCGCTTTCGCAGTAACAACTAAGTATTTTAATAGTTGCTTGATACCGATGAAGATAGTTTCTTATGTGTGAAGTGCAACCATTCATTTCCGTTTTTCCGTGGTCTACAAGTGCTGTGTGCCTAATTGCGGAGGGAACAAAGGTGGAAACGGGACCACATGTTCCCATGTTGGTTTCAGAATACCCTTGGGAAAAATTGGGGTGAGGTTTAACATGTGAGAGTTCTCGCACGGGTACGCTAGTAGTTTATAATATTGATATACAAAAATAGTTATTTATAATACGAGTGGTAAAAGTGGCATTTCTATGCAATCCGCAATGCAAGACGCAATCCCACGAGCTAAATAAAATCAATTTTACCACTTGTGTCATTCACAATTCTTTGAGACAGTCTTACTTCCATTTTATTTCAAATCAAGCAACAAATCACTATGTTACATTAAAATTAGCAGTAGCTGATGCGATCAGGTGAAAACATTTTGTTTTGTTTGATGTATTCACAATTTTATCTGATTATTGAGCATTTTCTCACTTTTAGCACTAGCGTTAGAAAATTGAACTTTCAAATAGCTTGGCCTGCCCTAAAAGTAATCGCCTTTACTAATGGCTCTCTAGAAACATTATATACTCATATGCAGCGTGAAAGGTCGCGCCGTGGGGAGGCGTCCGCGCCACGCCCAGCGCAGCGCGACTGCGACGGTGGGCGCGGAGGCGTCGCTGGAAGGGAATGCGCCTCACTCGCGTCACTCGCTCAGCCCGCTTCCGCGTTCGCGCCCACCCTTTACGCTCACCGCCCACTGGTTCTCTGCTTAGCGTTGCCAACTGCTTAATACCTTGCAAACTTAAAACAATATCCTGCAAGGGTTTTGGTTCAACATATTTTTTAAAATTTGTGTGTAGTCATAATATGTGAATGTAGGGGAGTTTTTTTCTGTATATTAAACAAAATACATTTCAATAATTAATTTGTTTTTGTACGATTTCAACAGAAACTAATATTCTAGTATAAGCAATGCAAAAAAATATTATTATCAACGAACTTGCAATTTGTAATGCATTAAAATTGCGTAATGATAATTTTTTATTCATTTACAAATATAATCACAAAATACCTACTAGAAACAAATTAATATTAATCTCTCAAACATGACAGTTTGTTTTTCAAGAGCCACCATTTGGCAGACATTGTACATATTGCGATATACGTTTAAGTGCTCCTCCGCTTTCATTATCACTCTTTCTCCTTCTCTTTCTCTTTTCTCTCCTCTCTCCTTTCTCTTTCTCTCCTCTCTCTTCTTCTCTCTCTCCTCTCTCCTGTCTCTTCTCTCTCCTTCTTTCTCTCCTTCTCTCTCCTTCTTTCTCTCCTTCTCTCCTCTCTCCTTCTCTCTCTCCTCTCTCCTCTCTCCTCTCTCCTTCTCTCTCCTCTCTCTCTCTGCGCTGCGCTCCTCTCTCTGCTACCTACTTGTTACAATATATTTAAATGTGCCTCGCCTTGCCTCCCACGCAATTCTACCTGCATGCACCGTCTCCACTCTTACTGCCTCCCTCGCCCCCACCCTACTCGCCTCCCTGACCCCGCACTCACACACTTCCCGCCTCCCCATCCTCCAGCCCACCCTACCATCTTCCCCCGCACTCACTTTACCTGCTTCCTCCCTCCGCGTTTCGCCTCACACCGCCTTCCCTCTCTACGCCTCATCTCCCTCCATCTCGACCTGACTCATCCTGCCTCACTGTATCTTTCCCTCCCTCTCCCTGATGCATCCGTTCCACCTCTCCAGCAGTTTTTCCCGCCTTACCTTTCCCCCTCCTCTCTCCTCAGCGACTCACTCACCTCGCCTAACTCCGCCACCCCCTGCTTCATCCCCCCTCTGACAACCGCGCCACGTCCTTTCTCCACTCTCAGCGCCCGCTTCCGATTCCTTCTCCCCCTCCTCGCTTCACCCTTTCCACAACTCTCCCTGCCCCGCCCCCCATCGTTCTCCCCCGGCCCCGACACCCCCTCCCCCTTTCCACCTTTTTCACCCCTCCTTCACCCCCATTTGCCCCCATTCGACGCTCTGGCCACGGTGTCGCCAGGGTGACGTCGCTGGCGGCTAATGCAAAGTGAAATCTGCAGTCGGCCGCAGCCGCCGCCGCCACCTCCGCCCCCGCCCCCGCCCCCGCGCGCGCGGAACGACAGAACGTACTCTGCGTGAGGGCTCTAACGCGTCGTCAGGCCCACGGAAGCCCTGTTACACTGTTACACTGTGCGTCTTTCACTCGGCGGATTTCGTTTTCGCTTTTCGCTATATGCTTGTTTACACGTTTCCTTCGAAGCTTTAACGAAGACTTTTCTTTTAGAAAGTCTTTTGTTTTCAACATCAACGAGTTTCACTGGTTATTGAAAAAAATTTAAGTTTATTTTATTATTTGGGCCATAATTATTGGCTTCTAGATATTCAATAGACCATTGAAACATGACTTCGAATGATAATGTCTTAAAAATCAAAATTTCTTCATTTCTCTTCTTTTTTTGTCATTTTCAAATTCAGCACCATGAATTTTGATTCAAAATATTCAGTGTCTATTTCTATTCCTTTTTTTACGTTACGAATTTTATGTTTTATATATCATTTGTAATAATACGGAAACGCTTTCTTTTATGGAATTTTTCTTTTCGGGCGTAGGGTTTTTTAAGCTACCTTTCAGAATCACTAAGGAGAGGAGTCATTTTTAAGATATTCTTGGATTTCCAAGAGATATCATTTTATAGCTCATGCGTTATGGCACACACACACGCGTCAGTAATTTCAATTAAGGATATGATACATTAGAGGAAGTTAATAACACTTGATAGAAAAACAAATAACAACGAGAACTCGAAAAAATGACTACAGCACTGTTTTAACTAATTCTTCGTATAAGATTTTACAATGGCTTGCAATTGTCGCTTCCGAATCAGTTTCACTTCTTCAGGGAAGAAGGAAAAAACTTCTACTTCAATAATATTGTTCGTTTGCTTGGAATATTCACGCTGACTAATTCATGAGATGTAAATACATCGTAGAACACACTACACCCTTATAGTAAGTTAGTCACCCAATGAAATTATGTGCATAATTACATCTGTTCAAAGTAATCAGCATAAAAATAAATTGTTCATTAAATATTTGTTTTTTTCCTATTTATTGAGGGGGTATTTGTGACCTTCTGAGGGGACGCAGGTTAATATAGGTTAATATCACTCCAGTGAACGTTGCGTAACTTCGAACGCGAGAATACTTGAGAACCGGCCTAGCTTCGGCGCTTGCCGTTAAACTGTATTCTTTCTCTCCGGTTGTGGATCTCGCCAAAAGTGAAAAGGTTTGATACATACAGAGAAGCTTCGATGGGCAGAGGCTGCAGTTTGCTCTTTCGCAATATCTCCATTGCGTCGCGGAGTTGAGTGCTGTCCGGGGAAACCACCTTCCCTCCTCGATGTTCTCACGATGCGTCTCCAGGAAGCTTCCCACGATGTTAGGGCCGCCCATAAAGTACGTAACGCAAATTTGGAGTATTTTTAATACCTCTTCTCCCCTTTCTAACGCAGCCATAGCGCGCGCTTGACCCTCGTAAATAATGACGTAACGATTGCGACCCCCTCTTGTAAATGCATAAAGTGAAAATAAATTATAGCACGGTAAAAACGATTTGTATTTATTTTTCGTGTGTTGTATACTAAAAGTATTTAATGATAATTAAAGCAGAAATTAGTTGCACCTAACAATAAGATTGGAGCAAGTTATGAGTGAAGAAATAATGCTTGGGCGTGAAATGGTTGATCAGAAGCTATGCACACATCGTCATGGATGATGGAAGAGCGAGAGTTTATAGCACCAATTTACATAGATTATAGAGTATACTTTACAACAGTTTTGAATATTTTCTTTGTAATCCTACAGATTTAAAAAATATTGAAAAATATTTCAATTTATTTTAACAATTTACAACTAATATCTTTAGTTCATATATCTTTTAAAATAAATTACTTTTTTTAATATCTTAATATTTTAGTACAGGACAAAAATGAATTATTTCAGCAAATGTTCAAAAATATAAAAAAAATGTTACGTAACTCTTAACTAATCCCACTTCCCCTATGTAACGCAACGTAAGCTCCCTCAGATCCCCTCCTCCGTCTTTAGCGTTACGTAATTTATGGACGACCCCTTAATATTATTTGCAACGTATTTTACGCAGAAATGTGTACTAAAAATAAGAAAAGCTAGATAAATGTAAAGGTAGAGATAAAAAGCTGAAAATGGACAAAACAACAGCCTTTTAGATCCACTTCTGTGCGAAGTGGAGTTCGCGGGCGAACGTTGTACACCATGTGCTCGCAAACGCTGCGCATTGTATCCGTACTCACAATGGCATAGACAGACAAATGTTGATCTATTATTTGCATTATTGTAAGAGACCATGTCGAGAACTTGAATTCCTCTTCTTGGAGCTTTATTGCGGAGCCTGTCCCACGGTGGCTTTATTATTCCCCTTTCGTGGGAGCATACAATGTCGTACCGGTGTTTTGTCATAAATGTCGGTACGTCTGCCTCGCTGAATCCGGAAGCGGTCGGTGGGAGTATTTGGACATTAAGCCGTATTACTTCGTATAACATTTTGATTCAGAAAATTGTATACTCTAGTGATTTTTAGTACCTTTAATGTTTTACATCGAAAATCCATTACTCGTCACATGATTGCAGGCTGTCTGTCAATTCATAGAAATTACTATTTTTATCTCGCGGGTGTCTCTAGGGTGCGAAGCTACGTTGACGTACTTCGACGAGCAGAGCCGACCGGCGCAGCTCTTGCGATAACCCCGTTTCCAGTGACACAACATTCAAATAGACACGTCCAACATTCAGGAGGCTAATGCGTTACTGATAGTTTCAGAAATTGCCAGAAATGAGAATTGCAGACAGAAGTTTGCCAGTAGTCGCCTTTGGTCTGTTTTGAAATCAATACTAACAGGGTTGCCAGGAGAGATAAGCCTAAAATAGCACAAAAGAGAACACAAACAATAACATTGAGAACACTAACAAGGAGAAAAAGTGGCAAGAAAGAAGAGGAACATGACTAGTGAAATATTTCAACGTGATACAAGAAATAATATTACTGAAATCACATTCATTGTTTGTAAATGTTGCGAAAAATTGATTACCGAACTTTCATATACATTCTCAAACTAACGTTTACATTGTATTAATGTTTATGAATTTCTTTTGTATTATATGAAAGACAAATGAATGATTTTATGCACCGGCACATTTTAAATGAATTTTACAAATTTATGTTAATAATTTTAAGTATAAAATGACTCGGCAAACAAAGTGAAGGATGTAACAAACTAGTAGATATTATTATAATTAGTTTATGATCTTAGAAAACATGCAACGAAACTTCCGTCCGTTTTCTCCCTTACAACAAGTAACATTCGAAGGCAAGACGCCACACTCTCCGGGTTAAAAGACCGGAACAGGAAAGAAAAAAAAGTATTTCGATGTCCTTCGTCTTGTGACTTAGCTTTGCAAGCTGCTTATTGGCTGTTTAAAGAAGCCTGTCGCATATTTTCCCCGAGTGCGTTCTTAAATATTCAGTCATGCTTTCCCAAGATGTGGCAATTGGCCACTTGACGTCGACGCAGCCACCGTAGGCGCACGATTTAAGTTTCATCCGACAGGCGTTCACACCACAGGACGGTCACACTTTTGAGTGTTCGGTATTATCCGAGTTTTCTTTTTAATGGTAATTGTTGCCTGTTATACAACTTAATTACACTTAGATTCTTCAAAACACTTAACTTAATGTCATTTACTTCACTTATATGGTTTTTAGTTCACAATATATTTTATACTGTATAGCTTATATTAATTATATGCTGTCGTGTAAATGGTATATCAAATGTTTCTATATTTGATGTATCATCTCTTTCAGTAGCGTGTTTTCGGGACTTTAATCTTTTATCATTTTACCAACTTTATTCAGAATCCACAGTACCAGAACATTTTTTTCTTGTAGGGTTTATGAGTTTGGTCAGTGAATTCATTTGACATTCTCTTTCATATTCTATTTCTAAATTAGGGACAATGCTATCATCATTTCAGTAATGAAGTTTTTGTATGAAATTCCTTTGTAATTTTGCATCCGTACGTTATTTAGGATTGTTCAGTACAAATGATGAAAAGTTTATACTTGCATTGTGATACTTAATGTGTATATCCACATACTATTTTCAAAATGGAAATGAGAAACTTGCTGTTGAATAATCACGTTACGTGTATTTTCTTTTACATTTGGTGACGTCTGTGTAATTCATAATGATGTTTATATTTTCTCGTTTGCAAACCGCACGTCTATTGCAACATCCGCTCTAAATTAGTCATACAGATCATTACGATATGTTAATTACAACGTTTTTAAATGTTCCGTTGAGTTTCACGTACATATCAAATACAGCCTCATCGAACGAAATAATAATTGCCGGTTTGTTGTGGTAGATAATGAGCAGCAGTCGAAATGCGGTTTGCGCGAGCCTGACAGAAGTCACGTCCCTGCGTAAACACTAGGGTGGGGGTGGGGTGGGGGACATTCTTTTGCATATCTTTGTTATTGCGTTGTTGGTTCCTATGGATTCCGCACGGCCGTGCATTCCGCGCCCGTGCGCTACGGATGTCGTGCATACGTGCGTTCCCGGCGCTGGAGCACAGGCAGGAGACAGGAATGCCAACCTGCTCCCAGGGCTGCCTGGAAAGGGAGGGTAACGTAGTGTTTGTCTCTTATAGTACGGTTAGAAATCTTTCGTGTCGCCAATTGACTGAGACGAGATACATAGTTATGGTCAGAAGCTGCAAATATGCTACTGAACAAATCCGAAAAAAAGTGGTTTTCCAAAATGTAGCTCGCAGACTGCTTAAGAATATTAAATAAAGTACTTTTGTATAATATTGCAATAAATCAAATATTTAAAAAATCTTCACGATTTCTCCAGTTTCACATAGGGCGGGTGGCCTGTTCCTCGGAGCCTTACTGTCGCATGGCGTCAGCTGTACTGTAAGCAGTGACGCACTGACTATGAGAGTTCTGTCGGTGAGTGGAACATGAGAATAAGAACAAAAAACACAAAGAAATATTTATATTTCTCAGTCAAAATCGAAGCAGATAGTTTTTGGATGTTTCCCGAATTTTTAGGTATTCTAAGCAACCACAGACTTGATCACTGCATCGGAGTATGCAGTGTTTTCTTTCAATTCATACGCTAATTGGAAATTACTAATATACAAAACTTAGTAATTCATGATAGCAGATTTTCTTTGTGGATATCGAATTTAATTTTTTTAAAATCTAAATGCGTGATTTCCTTTTTATACTACACTATATTTAACTTTTTCCATGGCAATGTACTATTTTCCTCATTTTGTTTCCCACTTCACAACACACCACAACAGTACAAAGAAATTCTTCGATACAAGCACTACATTGATAGTCAGTAGATTAAACTTTAATAAATCGTGTGTTAATACGTAATGGAAGTAGATAAAAGTAATAGAGGGAACTGTTCTCATAAGCCTAATCTATGAATATTAATAAAATATTGGTTCAATCAATAAGGATTAATTTATATTTAAACTTTTGAAGATCTAGAAAAAAAGAGTTCATCCACTGTTTACATGCAACTTATTCTAGCATGTTATTCTGTTTGTAAATGATACATTTTAAATATCCACGTTTGTATTCGCCGTTTTCAAAACTTAATTTTATGTTTGTGATCCCCTCTATTCAGGATTGGTTAAAAAACTTTTTTTTAAAATAACCCAACTCACTGGATTTATTTTGGTTTTATTGGTTTTACTTGTTTTTTGGGGGGGGTTGTTGAAATCGCTTTAAAATTATGTTTTATTGATTTTAAGATCTATTTCTATTAATTTAATTGCCTTAATTTATTTAAAAAATTCGAAACAGTGACATATATTTACATTAATTACTAACAAACAGAAGATTTATTTATGTCAAATGTTATATTGTCCCCTTCTTGCTATATTAATACATTTAAATTAAGTCAATTTGTAATGTATAATTATCGTCCGTAAACTTAGAAGCAGGACAATGACTTATGATAGGTAATATTCTTGGTACGTTGAAAATTATGCACAACATTTTGCCGGGTGAAAGAAGTGGCATACGTAAAACCGTTACAACATTATTTTTTGTTTTACGTCATATCTTTGTAGTGATATAGAAAAGGACAGTATTTTGATAAAAATGGGATTTTCCGAATACACTATATTTAATTAATGCTAACCAAACTAAATCGAAATAGCAATTATGAATTTCCAAGTGAAAGTGTTGGTAATACATACCTATGTAAACTCTGAGGAAAATGGTGGCAGTGTCGTCAAAGACAACGAATATTACCCATCATCGATGTTTTATGGTTGTTAAAAATGTTTTCGACAGGGGCTAACGCAAAACAAAATGTTCAAAATATGAAAATATTTTTTTCGTTTTTTTGATAAGTATTTAAAATTACACTACTCCATCTGCATCAATCAAATGAATCTTTTCAACTTACGGTTTGGTTAGGTCTAAATTGTGGAACAATTTGGGTGAAGAAAAGGCGGGGAAATTAACCAAAGTTTATAAATGCCTAAGAAAAACTTCGGCATATATGTACTAAAAATGTAATTTTCATTTAAAGTATTCGATTTTTATAATGTTCATTAAGAGACCATGTTGTAAATCAAGAAGCTTACAATTTATGTTCGAATATACATTTACATATTGTTAAATTCCTATGTAACTATATTTTGGAAATTATACTATAATATTTACTTTTGTATAAAATATTTAATATTTTTCAAGTGGTTATTTCAGGAGTTTTATTTTTTTTATGGGTTTTATTAAGAAAAC
This sequence comes from Gryllus longicercus, assembly GCA_038098605.1. Lineage (NCBI taxonomy): Eukaryota > Metazoa > Arthropoda > Insecta > Orthoptera > Gryllidae > Gryllus > Gryllus longicercus. The sequence continues at coordinate 1,463,014 of JAZDUA010000398.1, forward strand.
CGGGTGGGTTTTGTGGGTTGGGGAAAATAGCACTATCCCTGCCCCTACGCAAGTGCTTGCGGTACCGAGTCCTCTGTTAATCTTTTTTGCCCGATAACCGACCAGCTTCATATAATAAGTCATAGAATCTTGTCTTAACTGATTCGAC